>OX596249.1:7538055-8947168 GCA_951394255.1 Polyploca ridens
AATAAGACAGATCGACACCAATATACAGTTTCAGTACTATTGTAATTGACGTTGACCTAATTTGTATAATTTTAAAGCATATAGTAATTTCCACCATCCTACTTGTATTATTTGCCGGTGTTTGCTGTATTTACACAAGTCAGTCAGAATGTTAATCTTGTATCCCTATAAGAGTTTGATAAATAAGATTTGTGTTTCAACAAATTTTAATTGGAAGCGATTGTTACCCGTTAATTGATCGTATCGTATTCCACAAAACAGTGGTTCGGATAAAATGAGGATCTATTTGTATCCCTTAAGAATTGATAACAGTAATGTAAATCTTTTGTTTTTAACTAGTTACTATTAATAACATCTATAAGTACAAAACAATGGTTTATGTAAATTCGTTAATTCCTTCGTACCTGTAGGCATGTAGGAATATGCCCAATCATTTAATTGAATTGTTCATATCGCTGAGAGTTTGTGTAGCATGCATCGTGGATTAATTCTCGAAAATAAATTGGTTCCGTTCGTTATTGGAACAAACAATTACCAAACATTTAAGAGAGGTAGAGCGTAGCGTTTATTCGCTGAAAGAGCATGTAGCTCGTAGAACCTTACAGAATATCGTAGCTTAAGACTGCGTATAAAGCAAAATAACAATCTTAGAATTGAAATTTAACCAAGTAAATAGTATTTAAATGAAAAAATATTTTTACAGGGGTATTTTGATTATATACGCGAGGGTTCTGCCTGAGCAAAAACATAATGGAATGAAATTTCCTCGATAGAAAAAAATCACAAAGCTACCTCTAATAATAATGAATTTTCGGTTTTATTCGTTCATGGTGTATCTAATTAAGACAAAAATTCGATAAATAATATCACTAACATATGACCTAGGGCTGCTACTAACGATTTTTTTAAATATTCTATACTTTACGAGTTATTTAGATAAAAAGCGCTTAGTTCATTTTTGTTCCGCGGAACACGCTATCTCCATCTCATCTACACGCGAAGATTAGACATAAGTTTGTTTCATCTGACATCGCCATATTTTTCTGGCTTGGTACGCACTCTTAATAACTTTATGTTCCTGCGTATGAGTAATGTTGCCAGTACTCATTAGGGAGAGGGGGGAAGGGTCAGTAACGCGTGATTGATGCTCTGTGAGGTGCAAGTGTCTATATGGCTACGGTAACCACTTACCATCAGGCGGACCGTATGCTTGTTTACGGACTTAGTCGTAAAAAATTAAAAACAATAATTACATTATCTACATATTCGGCGCACGAGGTCCCCCCGGACGCGGTACCCGCTCGGTATCTGCCGCGCCGCGCCGCTCCCGCGCCACACCCGCGTCGCGCTTCCCGTTCCATTATACGACAGACTCCCGCTAAGATACAGCCTCCCCGCTCCCCAACTCTTCACCGACGTATTATGCATTCTCCGTGGCGCCAAAATTTCTTATTCATTCGAATTCATTCAAAATTGTCCCATAGTAGTAGCGCTCCATTTTCAATAGCGAAAAAATTTGAGACGACCCGGCAATAACTCTGAAGGGAGAAAATCGCATTTCGATCGAAAAGAGGGCAAATCTTTTATGTAATATGAGATTGTCATCGCGATTATTACAGGCAAATAGAATACGCCGGATCAGTAAGTAGGTTATCTTCTTGCTTCCTTTGGCCGGAATCATTTTATTGGATGTTGCGAGGTAGGTGCTTATTTTATTTTTTGCGATTGTCACCTCAATATAAAGTGCCTATTCAATAAAGAAATAGAATAAAGGTGTATTATTTTAAATGGATTATGGAATGATAGGAAAACTGAATGCAATAGATGCAGCTGACATAATGATCGAAAAATCTATAAATAAATTTTGTTACACAAAAAAGCATTTTGCTACAATATATTAGTAGTAAAATCAATTATTAAATAAGGATCTCGAATGAAAAAAATATCGCATGAAAATATGACCCGCGATAGTATTCGCTATTTCTTTACAGAAAAAGAATATGAATCAAAACTTTCTCGTTTGAGGGGTGACGTCAATTTGTGAAAAAACGCTTTACCTTGCCGGTGACTCGAATTACTCCCAAACAAATGCCTGTCACGGGGTTGTTATCGTGTAAGTGTATCAGAAAACTATGTGACGAGAAAAGTTATGACTATAGAGAAAATAGAATATTAGAAATGTAGAGCGTACATAGTTCGTAACAATCAGTTGCGATGTTCCATGAAGTGTGAATAGCGAGGAATCCTTAATTGCGATTTGCAGAAAGCGAATATAGTTGCGCCGCTGTAGGTTCGCATATCGTTAATACGCATACGGCACGGGAGCAGATGTGCGGAGCCGGAAAAATCACACATTATTAGCTGACTCACGCGAGAAGCACTGCATCCCCAACGACATATTCATATTTAAATGTCACGTTGCGACTGCAACTCGAGAGAGTTAAGCCATGTGTGTAACGACGCGCCGGCTTTCTTAACTGCTGTGAAATGTTCCTTGTCGGTTCATGTTCTAATTTATTTATCTGGTTACTAAATCGATTGTCTTACAAAATTGGCACATTTTTACAGAACTTCCCGGAAAAAAGAGAAGTCATCTTGTGACAGCAAACATTTCTATTTTGAACCTTTTAGTCATTTTTTGGAACGGCAGTCGTGTTTTATTATTTTTGTATAATAGCAATTTGTTTAATTTAAAAGATATTTCTCTATTATTTTAAACACATCATCTGCTTTGTATGATATATTTGTTTCAAATTAGAAATTGTATCTTTAGTTTTATTATTGAAACATACGTAGGATAATTGAAAGATCTGATATCAGAAACCTTTCTGAAGTAGCCGGGATTATATTTTTCATCAGCTCTTTTCAAGAAAATGTACAGTCAGTTGTACGTATAAAAATATCGGTCCACTAAAATCTGATGTGACTTCCTTTTGATAATTCTTTACTAAGTAATTTATGTGAAGCGCTCGTGGTGTAGCATGATTAGCCGTTCTTAATCGATCGGCAAAGTTAAGCTACGCCTGTCGTGGTCGGTACCTAGATGGGTGACCGCCTAGTGGTATTTCAAATCGAGCGTTTCCGTGCTTCGGAAGGCACGTAAAGCCGTTGGTCCCGGTTATCACTTAACTGTGATAGTCGTTAAGCTAGTTGGATGCCTCCTAGGCGGCTTGAAAAATTCCAACAGTAGGTTGACCACTAGCCTACCTTCACCGATCCGCAGTGGGCACGCGTGGTGGAGTATTGCCCATTCCCTTTAACCTTCATTTGTGAAAGGAGGCCTGTGCTCAGCAGTGGGACATTATAGGCTGATGATGTTGAAGTAATTTATACATATCGATATATGTATGCAGTTCATATGCAGTTAGAAAGTGGTTATGTAATGTAGGTGAGTGTTGCGTGTAGTATAAATACAACTCATGATTTGTAGACAAAAATAGGCTAGGTTCATGACAATTAAAAAAACAAAATTTTTGGCCCTCAGTTACATTATAAAAAATATGTTTTTCTTTAATCAATTAACCATAAAATACAAAGATAAGGGGTGTATTGATATTCCGCGTGAAGTCCCGTTGTGGTATACTTTTTACTCAAAAGTGACGCCACCAGCCACTACTCCCGAACTTTGGCACCCTTTATCTTTGTATTTTTTTTATGTTTTGGTATAGCAACAAATACGTGTCCAATATATTTTGATAATCTAACTGATTATCCAGATAGATTATTTTTACCCAGAAATCATCCCTATTGTAAATATCCTCTATCTTCAAAATAATATTTTATCAAAATATCTAAATAGATGTGTATTTAGGCGCTCCTAGAATAGCGGAGATGTACTCGTAAATAAATTTACTTTCTGGAGAAAAATTGTGTTCGCAAACTTAATTTGGTGCGAGGGGTGAACGTTATTGCATGTTTTCTTTCATAGACAAACCTGTGAGGCTTTAATTTCACTGGTCAACAAGGTTTTTGCCCAGTGATAATGAGTTGTAATATCAAGAAGTACGCGGTGACTATTCATCAACCATAGACGTTTCACAGCTGGCTTAGTTCGATTTTCTGAGTTATGCTCATGGTGTGCTTGTTGTAACATGTATTGGGTGTCAGCCGCGCGTACCCACGAAAGTGTTCTTTCTTGTTCAATGGCTTATATCTAACGAGTATGATATACAGAAACAAACTTGTGTGCAGTGTTAAATTTGAATCTACTAAATGTGAAGTGTTAAATCTGTAGCTAACAAATAGTTTGAATAGTGTATTTTTTAGCTTTCTAAGTGAGTTCTGACGTCAGAAAAGTTTGGCCACCCAGGAAAAGTTTCATTCCAGTATCAGAAAATATACTACATCCACCATTAGATCAACAACAGAGCATTATTGTGCCACCTTTGCATCTAAAATTGGGAATAATGAAAAACTTCGTTAAATCGCGAAAGTGACGCTTTTCAATATGTTAAAAATAAGTTTCCAAAAATTACAGAAGGAAAGTTAAAAGAAGGAATTTTCATAGGGCCTCAAATAAGAAAGTCGATAAACGACAATACTTTCAACAGTAAATTGAATAAAGAAGAGAGCAAAGCTTGGAAATCCATGGTACACGTTTTTACTAATTTTCTCGAAAATGTGAGAGCTGAGAACTATAAAACACTTGTAAAAGTTATGATTGAAGCCTTGCGCGTTATTGGCTGTAAAATGTCCCTCAAAATATATATTCTGGACTCACATTTAAATTTTTTACCTCAATGTATGGGAGACGTTAGTGATGAGTACGGTGAGCGTTTCAACCAGGATACAGCAGGCATGAAACAGCGTTATCAGAGAAAGTGGAACCCTGCTATGCTAGCAGACTATTGTTGGACGTTAAGAAGAGAAGCTGTAGATCTCGATTATAAAAGAAAAAGTATTTCAACGTTACACTTTTAAAATTAAACAATGTATTAATATAAGTAAACTTTTAACTGAGCTGTAAGTCTTTTATTGATATCCACAAAAAACCCGAGCTAACTAAGATATAAAATTATTACCACTGTGAACGTTTTTTACTGATCTCTTAAAATCAGTTGAATTCCTCTCATGGGTTTGCAAAAGTTGTTTTTTTGTTGACCAGTGTTTTTAGTTATCAGTTTAACTCCTAACACTTACGCCGAATTTGCAGGATGAGTAATTTGTATAATATATCTATATATATAAAATTCAAAGTCCTGACTGACTGACTGACTGATTGACTGATATATCAACGCACAGCCTAAACCACTGGTCCTAGAGACATGAAATTTAGAGGGTATATTCTTTGTGAAGAGTAGGTATCCACTAAGAAAGGGTTTTTCGAAATTCCACCCCTAAGAGGGTAAAATAGGGGATGAAAGTTTGTATGAAAGTCCGTCAGTTTCGAAGTTAGGATCTTCAAATTTTGTGTTTAGGCTGAAGATTGAAAATTAAAAAATTCAAAGTCCTGACTGACTGACTGACTGATTGACTGATATATCAACGCACAGCCTAAACCACTGGTCCTAGAGACATGAAATTTAGAGGGTATATTCTTTGTGAAGAGTAGGTATCCACTAAGAAAGGGTTTTTCGAAATTCCACCCCTAAGAGGGTAAAATAGGGGATGAAAGTTTGTATGAAAGTCCGTCAGTTTCGAAGTTAGGATCTTCAAATTTTGTGTTTAGGCTGAAGATTGAAAATTAATGTATACGTGTCTCAGCGTTTTTAATAATTCCACCCTCGAAGCGGGATGAAGTTGTTTTGTCTTGTTTTATTGTTGTAGAAAAATATGTCATTTGTTTCCTGTAGGCCACGCGGGCGAAGCCGCGAGCAGAAGCTAGTTATCATTTAAAAAACAAAATAATGATAGCTACATGCCACGTAATAAATGAATCAATTATAATTCATACAAAGTAAGTACCTACGGTTGAGATCCGTAAAATAATTGTTGGTTTCACAAACAAAGTGGTTTCTACACAAACATGAATATTTGAAAATTTCCATTTCATTATAAGCATCAGTCGCCCTGACCACAATGAATATTGAACATGATATTTCAAAGGTACACAATCAAAATGAGTTACAAAATTAGTACTAAGACTAAAAGATCCCCTCTTAAATTTTCCAACTACAATACAAAGGGATAAAAATGTTGGCTGCAATTTTGCGGAGAGTCAGCGACTCAATCCAGCGCCGCTCCGGGGAGCTAAACCGAATTTATGGTTTGAAAATTAAACTTAAATTGGATATTACCAAGGTTTTTTTTAACATTTGCATTTAGTGAATAATTAAGCTGAAATTCGTTTTATGGTGATTTCATTTCATGGATAAGTAAATTTTACATTTTAACCAATTTTGAGCAGATTTTAACCGACTAAAAATAAAAGGAGGAATTTCTCAATTTGACGGGATATGTTTTAAATATTTTTACAGATTACTCGGAAACGGCTTATCCGATTGGAATGGTTTAAACTGTATTGTATTACAGTAGAGCCCACGGTGGTCGCATATTAATTGTATTATAATCTGACTGTCAATCTGATGGACTTTGAAGATATGACGGAAAAGAGCATAACCATCTCAATTGCAGCATAATTATTCAATATTGTCGTCCATTTATAAATAGTATGTATATCCTCGGTCAGTGAAATATCTTGAGAGATATTGAACACGTATATGAAACACAAAATTGAATAATCTAAACTTTTTATCAAAAAAGTCAACAGCTTTCAAAGTATGAAATAACTTCGTAGGAACTCTGATCTGACACTGCTTTGAAGTCACCGAAAAAAATCGGTAGCATATACCATTTTGGTAGAATTGGATATTTTCTATGGAACACGTAGTGATCTTTCGCTGACTTCAAAACAGAGTCAGATTCGGGTCCCTCCGCCGTTATTTCATACTTTGTAGGCGGTTTTTTTTTGTACAACTTTTTTATTACATCCCCGACTTGTGTCCTCTATTAGGGGCTAAGGATTAAATTGGTATACAATGGTGCCGATTCTGTTGTAAATCGCACTAAACTAATTTTAGTCACATCACATCTCTTTCTTATAAACATTATTGAAAAAGGATAGAACATATTTAAAGCTGTCAAATTAGTCTTTGCCGTCTTCATTTGCGGGTATTTAGACGTAACCGAGATAGATGGCGACTTTTATATTGAAAACAAGCATTGGACTAAATTTCCTAAGTCCTTTTCTTATGTTCTTTGTTAGAAAGAGACATAGTGAGATTAAAATTAGTTTAGTTGTACACAACAGAATCCGGGCCAATGTATGTCTTATATTTTATATGCGTTAAATATCATAAGGCTGCTGGTATGTTAGTCGGGTATGACTGCTCATGCGGGATCATCGTTCCATAATAACAATTAAATACATCAATATATGCATATTATTCTTTTAACTGGTATTATATAAGTTTAGTACATGGCTATCACGGCGTAGGTGTCTGGCAATCGTCCAGGTATTCCGTGTACAGATCCAGTCGCTCCAAAAAAACTTTATTTCTAGAATAGAATAGAATAACTTTTTATTTGACAGTAAATTAATCAACTATACTAATAGATACATACTTAAACTAAATTTTAAATAATTTATTATACTGCCAAAAAAGGGTAACCGCTCAGCAATATTGTTGTGGTATTAAGCCATAACGCTGATTTTTTGCGGCAACCTTAGTTAACGTTTGGACGCCACTGCTACAGTATGGATGCTCTTAAAATTAGAAAAAAACAATATGCTAAAATTAAATATAAAGAAATTATAACAGTGAGCAGCAACTGACACAGCAGAAACAAATATGTTTCCTAGAAAATAATAATAATAAAAAAAAACAAGTCTTCTCTGAATGATTAAATTATGTCTGTATGTCCTGAGTCTGGGTATAATTATGTATATTAAGTATGTATTTACAAACAAAAAGTAGTATATGTATTATATCAGTTATCTGGTTTCCATAGTACAAGCTCTGCTTAGTTTGGGATCAGATAACCGTGTGTGAGGAATGTCCCAGGATATTTATTTATTTATTATTTATAATGGAGTAGATACAAGTGGACCTCATTGCGGCGAACCTCGTAGTACTCGTAGCCACTGACGCATGTGTTCTTGGCACTATTATATTATTATGCTACGAAGATTTCATACCCACGACGCACCTTTAGATTCCACAGTTCATATTCTACATTATGATCCTCTTTGAGCATTATTTGATTTTAACAACATTATAGATCTAATTATTGAACAAATAGGTTGGATAATGTTGTTTTATACAGTATAGGTACCTATTCCAAGAATTAGTGTCAATCGGAAGTCCAGAGGTTGAGCACTCTAACAGCTAGACGGTTCACCGCCATGTATGTTCAGCGATTTTTTTTAGGTTCGAGTTATGACTTAAATTTTTTAGTACTTTTTTTAACAAAATGGTTACTAGGACCACCACTCAACTGATTGAGAAAAGAAAAACTCGCACGTATTTCGACTTCTAACGTGGAGTGACGTTTATTTTGATTAAGAAACATGTAAAATTGACATAGTTCGAAATCTACAAAAATTGCGGTACATACATGGGGGTGATTCGGGGACCTCTAAATGTACTCTACGTCTTCCGATCGACTTCCGATCGACACCAATTGGGTACCCTATATAGTTATTTAATGTGATATAGGAGAAAAAACAAGATGTAATTTAAGGTTAGAATATATTTCCAAAGTAAATTAAAAAACAATTGATTTCTGAGTACCTAAAGTACTCACGTGTAGTTCAACAAGTGTGAAAATTTCACCGCTCGGTGAAAGTAGGACCAAGGAAAAAGAGAAAACTGTTGAGATTACTTTTGTACAGCGTGTTGACATTGTACGCTTTTATCACCCTTTTTATAGGGGAGAAATCTCTGACACATATTTAAATAGGCAAACAATACTGCTCCGCGAACAAATACAAATAGCACCTACATAGGAGAAAGTTTTATCTTGGTTTAAATAAATAGAGACCTGAAATATTTTGAAATTTAATATTAAGACGATTATGCCATAAAGTTGATATCTGTTGTTATCGTATTAATTACAGTGAACAGGAAAAGGCGTTTTTTCCGGCACCGTAGTGGCAGGCACCGTCGAGACGGCGCGGCACGGTTACAACCTCTGTTAGTGGACTAGGCTACGTGAACAACTAACCATATTTTTGTTTTCCTCCTTAGTGTTAATCTTCCGGAAAGAGTTTTTTAATTATTTAATTTAAAAATGCAAACAATTCTGAAGATTTTCGAAAGCTCGGATTACAAAAATAATTTTTAGCGCAACAACGTTGGAACAAATCTCATTGTACAAACGAGTAACCGGAGCTGAGAAGATGACACGCCATATTTTAAGTATCGGAGGAAAGTCGACACGAAGGTGACACCTGGAGGAGGAGACAGGTGTTCCTTCCCTCCCCAGCTTTATTGATATTACGGTGGGCGCATTAACCACTCCACGCGTTGTGTATTGGCTTTCACATGAGGTGCCCCACAATAAAACTAGAATAGTGGATTGTGCCTCACAATGAAAATGTCACAGTTCATTTAGATATCTTTTTATAATAGCCTTCCTAAGCCAATACTTATGTCGATGAGGGCACCAACGCAACGTTTTCGTTGTCTACTCGTAGTTGATTGACGTTTCAGGCTCTTAGCTTCTGAGTGACTTGTAATGCAGATAATTAAATCGTTAGTTTATATTATTTCCAGAAGCGCCCACGATTTATTTAATGCAGAAGTTAGCAATCCTAAATACTAGCAATAATATTAATGTCATTCCCAGGTTTATTATATTGCGTTGCTGGCTAATAAATGTGTCTAAATATAATGTTATGTCTTGTCAAATATCTGTGATACAATAATATTAAATAGCATGGTAAACAAAAGACGATATTCAATATAGGTAAATACAAGATAAGAATAAATGTTTTATCTGGATTGCAAGTCGATATTCAAAGCCGTGGTGTCTGGGCAGGCGGGCGGAGCGAAGGCGGCGCAGGCGGTCGCCGAGCGCAGTAAGCGCGCATTGTCGTTGCCGGACCGCAATAATGAGAGAGCTCCTCCATTACGGATAAGAGCTTATATTTCTATGCGTCGCTACGGTCAGTGGCGACGATTGCCGCCTGTAATTGTGTCCGGTTCAGTTCCACCTGCACCGGCTGCACTACTCTTAGCCTCCGGCATATGTGCCGTTCCTTTAGCGAAGCTTTAATTCAGTTTTAATTCTATCTTGCTGCACAAGAAGCCCTGCAATCTATCACTGCATACGTCAAGTTAAGTGCCCGTCTGCGGGCACGGACTATTTCCTTAGTTTCTAAGTTGGTTCCGGCCCCAACAGGGATAAAAGTTTGCACCGAGATGGCGTCGCCTGGCCGCGAATGCCGCAACAACTGCCGAACTTTGCAGCACTTTAATTAGTATTTACTCTGCTTTTACTATGCTTATTAAGTCACAAGTTACCTACTTGGACTTGAGTGAACCTTGAGTAACTTTTTTTATAAAATTACTCAAATTGAATATTTTATTGACTTTGGATACAACAAAGTTTGGGAAAACACGCAAAGAATGTTAACGTTTGATTAAATAATGTTGAAGTGAAGTATAAAATATTTCACAAGGAATGAGTTAATGAACTAAAAATAAAGCTATAAAATGTGAAATAATTAAACTTTATTACGAAATAAAGTAGCAAAAGGAAAGGCAATTAAGGTTCGATACATTTCAATAAAGGTACCTATACCTACACTTATTTAAAGAAAAGTATATCAATGGAACATTTTTAATAAAATCATCCTTATAAAACTAACTATACTGTAACTTTGTTAAGAGTTGAGGTAGAAAATACGGTACAAGTAGATATTATTAACTTTAGCGCCGACTACAACCTATTCGGGATTTCCCTGTAAAGCCGTTCTCAATAGATGGCGTCGGGTAATAAGCTCAGCGATGGGCTATTACGAGGCTACGAGAGAAATTCGTATCGTACAACCTCTACATGGTATCCGTAGCGTGCTTCTTTTATGGAACAAGCGGTAGATTGAAACGTGCAAGCTGGTCACAATTGCAATCGATTAGAAATCGTACCGATTCGCCTGTCCGCAAATTACAACAATTGTTTGCAGAGCGCAAAGTACTCCAGTTTTAAGTTAAAATGTGTTGATCGCATTGACCACCGGTACTGGCTGGTAACTATTGATGATAAATAAGATATATTTTCATTAATCGTTTTTGTCCAGTCGACAGTGCAGTCAAAAAAATACTTCAGTTTATGCTGCAATGAATTATTTACTATGTAAGGTGTGAATTTAATAGAGAAATAGAAAACTATCTTACATACATGGGCTGACTTTTATGTGGCTCGACATCTAACTACGCTCTAAGAAGGTCTATAGTAGTACTTTATACTAAGTAAAAGCCACATTGAGGTAGTTCCGCGGTTCTAAAACAACAATCCCTTTTCTTCCACTCGGATAAATACATTGGTTAATGGTGCTTTATTTTTGTTAGGTGTTCCTGAACTCTTTTCCCCAATCTTAAGAGCTGCTAAGGAAATTTTTAAGTCGCGAATTGTCTATTTATATAATCTTAAATTGTCCAAGTTGCAAAATGTCCAATACAACAGTCATATTTTGGGTATATATTCAGATTAGCTTACGTTCCATATAAACATTCATAATTAGTAATGTATGCCATTTGTCATTGATAAATATGAATGATCAATTCTGTTGACGCAAGCGTATACGTGTACTTCATAGGTAATACTGTTATTGTTTAATGTTCATTGATGCGATAATCTTTGTTTGTGATAAAGAGGAAACATGCTGAACAGCAACTCTATTATTTTAGCGCTCATTTAACTCTCCTCATGTCTGAAACGCATTACTCATTACTGTGTTGTCAATTTAGAACCATTTTCTCATTAAAGATACGAAATGTAGTTTGATCTTGTACGGAGAAAACAATTTTAACGTTTTAGATGAGCCAGCCAATCTGATTATACAATGAACAAGACTGTCACCGCCTTTAACTCCTCAAAATGAGCTTGCTGAGATTGTTATAATGTCGCCAAATTTAATTGAATAAGGCTCGCTTACATTTTACGACACGGCGCGAGGCGACGGGCTAAAGCCGCGGCGTTAATCTCCTAGGTAAAATCAATTGCCAAAAATTGTATTTATCCCAACGAAACTGTTTTGAGTTAGAGTCTTGCGGGTTGAGGTTAAGTTATCTTTTCGCGTGACCGGAGCGCACGGAAGGAGAATCATATCAAAGTAAATTATTTCCTCGTTTAATGTCGTTTACAAAACTGCACATCTCTCTCTTGTGGTTGGCGTTCGGTAATGTATTTTCGATGGTTCTCACAGGGTTCATTTTTGCAAAAGCGTAAATAAGGCAGTTTTTATTGAGAAATTTATAGAGCAGCGTTTAAGAGCGTCACTGCCGCGCGGTTCTCAGCCGCCCGCACCGCCGCCACCGCCCGTGCCCGTCGCTCGCGCCGTTGGCGTTGCGGTGAAGACATCTCGTTGCCCCTTTATTGCTTGCTTCAAATTAATGTCTCGACCTCATAGTGGAGGATTTTCTACTTTGTGGAAACGTTTACCGTATTTTATTACGTAAATATTTTATGAGAAAAGAAAACAAATATTTAGTTTGATCATCTAGACTGGAAGCTATTTATTAGTCTATTTAGTATTTATTAAAATTATTAAAAATGAAATATTAAATGTATGTTTTTTTTACCTTCGGAGACCAGCGGGCGGGGAACTTTTTCCGCCAACGCGTCAGCTTGGCTATCCAAAGAGGAAATGCTGCCAGCCTTCTGGGAACCCTGCCGTTAATCGGAAGCAGCGGCAGGCTTGAGGAAATTTTCTATATACAGGGTGTTGTTTTGGTCGGCGACAAGCGACCCAGGAGCGGTAGTACGAAATATATATTCCCCAAAAATGGACTTAATTCCATTAAATACTGTAAATATGTTGAGAAATACCTTATTCAATTTGAAATAAAATTACCGCAAAGTATGGTTACTAGGCACGTGCACTGACTAGAGGTAGATCCCTCGCACTCCCGTTGAGTATTATGTCTACACTTTAGCTTATTACATGATTTTCAAAAAAAATATTTTTTTATTTCTATGATTAAAAAAAAAAGTTTTATTTTTTTATTTTTTTTAGCACCAGTATCTATTGTATTATCGACCCTGAGTCGCTCTGTTTTTGCCAACATTTTATTCATATCACATCAAAGCTGAACTGAAAATAATGAAGTAGTTTTCCGGCCAGTGAAGCGGATAGTTTGTCAATGTTTTGCCCAGTTTACCGCATCATAGGCCGCACGTCCGCGTCGCGTCGGGGTAAAGTAAGGACATAGCAGTAGGCGGGGCGCGTGTAATTTTCAGATTAGTTTGTTCAGTAAGCGAGCCGGCTAGGTTGCCGACGCGCCGCAAATATGTGGCCAATAATAACGCCTAGCCAGCCACCGACGCCACCAACATACGACGATCCACACCACCAAGCGACGCTACCGAATGCTTTTGTAAATTTTTCATTTATTTTTTTATTGATTATCAATTCAAAATATGAGTCTGAATTCTGAAGGCTGAATGAACTCTTTAAACTCAGGTGAGGATTCGGGTAATAGTGCAAGAAGAGTTATCCTATAAGAGATATAGAGGACTAGCCTAGGAGAAAGTCTAACTGTTGATGTTTTAATGGTATGATTATAGGCAAAACGATACATGTTATCGAGCAGTAATCAATGTTCTTGAAAAATAAATAAGTGCCGCCCAGATGTTTATTATCAGTTTCGCTCGCAATAAATAAAGTCGTATTATATTCTTGAGCGGACGATCTCGCAGCTCTATAAATCATTTTTATTGTGCTGTCGAAGGGTCCCGGGTAATGGTGGAGTTTGACGCTGAATTGGGTCGATTCCTTCAATAAATAGATAATGATTAAACTAAATACAGGCTATGCTCTTCGGTTGGTAGGCGTAGATGAATATGCATTTTGATTTTAGAAAACGTGGGTACCAAAAATGAAGAGGATCGTGTTATTTTTAGGAAAAGAACCGAAGGTATTGTCCGCGGTACATTAGTTCGGTTCAATTAAAATCAGTGCACAATGCAGGGAAAGAATGTTCATTTTGTTGGTACGGGGCGGAGAAGCGCGCGCGCCGGTCGCTCGCCGGAAACAATGAAAGCTTTGACATTACTTCCGGTAGTTGCGTCGCCCTCTACCCACCACGCCTCATTTCATCTTTCTCCTTCACAATGCACATCAATGCGGACGTCTACAAAGTACTACAAGTACCTATTCTATTTACTACAAACTAGCACTTATGCAGATAAACGGGCCACGGAAATCCACTGGTAGTTTTATTTTATTGCTCAATTTACAGTGTAATTCTAGAAATACATAGTGTGTCTGAAATATGTTGTTTGATATGTTTGATTGTTATATGCATGCACCGATTCTATAAAACTTGTGCTTGATATTCTAGCTGCTATTAGGTCGTGGGTTCGACTCCATATTATTTTTTTATATGCTTGAGCAATTGAAAACGTCTGTTGGTTCTGTGTTTGGTTATAATTTATCTATTCCAATTAATATTATAAATTGAGATTCAAAATAATGTTTGTTGGCGTTAACAGAGTAATGAATTGATGTAATTTTTTTGCATAGTATAGATAGTTAATGAAAATGACAGGCTATTTTTTATCCCTAACGGTAGGGTAATCTCGTATATGTCATATTAGTTGGCTGCAAGCGTCCATAGGCTGCGGTAACCGCTTTTCATCAGGTGGGCCGTATGCTTGTTGGCTACCGAAGTAGAATAGAAAAAAATATCTTTAATCTGCGTTTTCTGTAATCGGTATTTGAGTGATCGAATATTTTTTTTTTTTTTTTTATACTACTTAGTTAGCAAACAAGCATACGGCCCGCCTGATGGTAAGCGGCTACCGCAGCCTATGGACGCTTGCAACACCAGGGGTGTCACTCACGCGTTGCCGACCCTGCAGAAATCTCTTCAGACCCTTTTTGAAGAACCCTATGCTGTACTCCATTGGGAAAACCACGGCAGGGAGCTCATTCCACAATCTGAGCGTCCGCGGGAGGAAGCTCCTTTGAGACCGCACAGTTCGAAACAATTCTGGTTTCAATATGTGAGGATGGACTCCCTGTCGATGGCGAGAGTTGCGATGGTAGAAGGTGGCCGTGGGCATCATCTTAAACAATTCTTCAGAACACTGTCCGTTGTACAAGCGGTAGAACACACATAAGGAGGCAAAGTCTCTCCTCAGACTGAGATCAATCCTAAAATATAATAAATATGATTTTCAAAGAGTTTTGGTCTTTGTAAAAATACATCAAAACCACAATGTGCTTAAGTTATCTTAAGTTGCGTATCTTTGAACACATTATTGTCATCTCAGTACAGTAGGTCACAATTATATAATAATATATTTATTCCCAATGTAGCATGGCCGGATACTATAATTACCTTAAAAGTATGTAAAATACTTAATTGAGTATAAGTATAATAAAGCTACGAATACCAATTTCGTTCGAGCAGTGAGCTCCAATAAGCTTCCGATATAAAACTGAGATATAAAGGGAGGATATTTGGTTTCGCAGGCAATAACGTGGCTTTCTTCGAGGACAATGAAAACTGCACTTGTCGTTTGTTGCGCTACGTTATATTAATTTGATTATTGTAAACAAAATAAAATTATTTATATTTAGGTATATTCGATTCTGGAAGTACGATATTAAATTGGCGGGGAGTATCTTATCGTCAAAGTGCAACCAGTGACAAGATTGGGAGCATCGTTGTGGCGGCAAACAATACAAAGGAGGGTTTGTGACTAGCTCGTTAAGGCGAGAGGTCGTCTCTAGACAATCAGTGGTGAGGCCTCAATCTCAGCATAGCTAAGATTTAGCAAACAAGCGGTTAAATGTATCAAGAGATGCTATAGGGTGCTCATACAATTGCAAACAAATAATTGTATCGATGTTTTTTCGATTAGAATATCTTTAGTTTTAATTATGATGTTTTTTAATGGCTTTAATTAAAGAGCTTTCATATAAAATGTTTTTTGTTCATATGTTATGAAAAACGAAAAACAAGAAACCATTATATTATTATGATTTAGTGTTGTTTTTTCTTATATAACGTACGTTAATGTCTTATATTCTCTTTTGTTCTTCATATTTCAAAATAGGGTCGGAGTGTATAAAAAACACTAGTTTACCTAGTTCACAATGTTTATCAATATAAACCCTTCCAGGTGGAACGATTACATAAACGAGTATTGCAAAGATAAAAACAAACAGGATCCGTATTTTTGATAAAGCAATTCCAATAACAGTACGCACGATTACGTTTATTGAGAGGATTAAACCGGCGGCGTACGTGTAACGAAGTTCATTTATGAACCCGGTGGTGCACCATTGCGACGTGAAATCTTAAAAATCCTCTAAATGTAACTCCCAGGTCTTCTTATTAAACGATCCTAGAAGTAATTGTGGCAGGCTTACAAACTTAAGCGGTTGAGGTAAGCCGTCCACCCGTGAACGCTCATAATCGTTATTTCGTCTGCGGACTTTACAAATTGTAACCGACGCTAACTTACGCTTCCCATTACTATCCGATTATTAAATAAAAGAGCAATTATATTAATGTTATTTAGGTATTTAATTTTTAAGTTGCTGATGAATTGCATTTTTTTATAAAGATTTATAAAGGTATATGTCACATTGCAATTTTGTTTGATATTTCGTCCTATCCTTATTTACCTATTTTGATTATTTGAGATTAAATCATTGTCTTACTGTAGAGTTCCATATCTGGGACACGGTAGTGCCCCCGCCAAGATGGCCAAGCGGAGCGCAATGCAAGGGCAAAACCTCCCCTCACCCCCACCCTTTAAATGAGGGGATAGAAGTTGATACAAGTACACAGAATTTTTATTACAAATGCACCTCTGATATACAAAAATTACACCACAAAAAAAGAAAGAAAACATGAACAAAATAAAAAAAAAATGTCATAAGCAACTTACAAAAAGAAGTGAAATCCCACGCCAAACTTATAACTCTACACGCCTTAACTCTATAAGTCCTAACTTCACAAACTCTATAGCTTAGTCAAAAAATGTGGCTTGGCCGTTTCGTTACTACAGAAACTATTGTATAACAGAAAAGTAATGAACAGTGAATAAATTTTTAACCTTATGCCCATGTGACGGTAGCGAAACAGCTAAGCCACATTTTTTTACTAAGGTGTAGAATTTGTGAAGTTAGAACTTGTAGAGTTAGGGCATGTAGAGTTATAAGCTTGGCTCTACACGAGATCTGATAACTTGGCAAATGGTCTCGTCTTGGCAACATTTTACATGAAAATGTTTTTGATGGGATTAAACATTATATGACATGCCTGTACCTTTACATATGAAATAGGAATGAGAAATCACTCAAGTCTACCTCACAATTCAGAATATCGACTCTCATCAGCATACGGATGATTCGGCGAAATATTGAAGTTATCAAATCGGGCTACATTGACTGCGTACATGACACCTAGTGAGAGGCTGCGGTGTCCTATTCACGGCCTATTCACGCCACACGTCACGCTCTATGGTCTGCGAGGCTCTAGCACGCAGTACGTGTTCACAATAGACATTCTGTGGCATAGGTAAAGAGGCAGGCGAATTCGATCAATTTAGTACTTGCAGTGATGTCTCTATGTGGGTATTTTATGAATGTCCTATGTATGTATGGTTTTATGGTACATGATCCCAATAAAGTTATGAATGCATTGAAAACTCACAGCGTAATAGGTACTTTAAAGTTGTATTCAGATAGGTACATTAATTAAATAATTAGAATATGTTATTTACGTGAAAACTTACAGCGTATCTAAAGATACGCTAATTTTATGGTAGCAAATTTTATTAAAGATGACGTGGATGCGTCATGGATTTTTACTTACAAAATTTCCTTTATTACTTTCATAAACATAAAGAGGAAGGGTCTATTATTTATGCATTTGTATGACTGCTCTGCTTTGGTAGGAAGTGCCACTTAAAAAAAAATTGAAGTTTAGGTTTACTTATGAATCACAAAATGACGTTTGGCAAATTATTACCTTGAATGCAACAGATCCCGTTAATAAATATTTATAAAACTAGGCATAAATGGGTAATTATGATTTAAGGCAACGATTTTAGTGCGCGTCTCGATTAACTCAAAAGTAGGTATAGGTAGGTATTGGTTCCTTTTATATTTCCTAAGGTGGGGGGGGGGGTGTGAAACCGAGGGGTGGAAGTTAGTAAAACATATGTGCAGTACAATTAACGTTTTTATACTAGCAAATAAGTATAAAAAGGCGAATGCTCTTAAATATCAGGGTTTAATTTATTAGTTATTTTTGCCCATAAGCATTGACGACGTATTAATGTATATATAAGGTCCTAATAAATTAGTAAACTTCCTCTAGAGGGATGAATGTATAGGTCATTAGTAATCAAAAAAAATATTCGAAAAATAATCCGAGGGAAAAAAAAACTTCTTTGACTTGTATGGAGAGTTTCTTGCTGCAGTCTTCTCAGTTTAAGTGTATTCCGAACCGGTGGTAAATTCAACTGTATGTACCAATTTAACGTTCATAAGTGCCTTACTAGGGCCTAAACTGAATAATTGACTTTTTGATTTTGTTTCCCTATGCAAGTCTATGTTATGTATAGTATGAAGTTTTTTTTCCCTCGGATTTTTTTTCTAATATTATTTTTTGGTTACTAATGACCTATACATTCATCCCTCAAGAGGAAGTTCACTAATTTATTAGGACCTTATATACTGGCCAGCATGAAAACTAGACATTATGATTAAATGTTGATGGTATTTTAACTTATTTCTGCATTATTTTGGTTTTATTTAATTCCTATAATTACCTGTATCTGAAGTCGGATATCATGAAAAAGTTTGATTGCTTTCATATCGCACAAAGTTGGGAAATCCTCAAAACTCATTAAAAAGCAAATAGGAAAATCCGTAACATCAGCTCTACCAATGTGTACTTGTTGGCTATTGATTTGATATAGCCTCCACCTTATATATTTCAAGTAGGTTTACCAACCTATCTCAAAAGGTACAATTTTACAACTGCCTTTGGCTTGTTTTATATTATTATTCTAAGATTATTATTATCAATAATACAGTAAGTAATTGCTGTAAAACTGTCACATGTTTTTTTTTAATTAAAATAAAATATGTAATTTTAATGTTAAAGATCAAAACTAATTATAATTTATGTTAAATTTAGAAAATCTCATGAGAATTCCTTATTATATTTCAATTTTAACAATCCGCGGAACCTAGTTTTATAAAACAAGATATTTTTTTAATTTATTTTTTATATTGGTGAGTATACCTATATGTGTAATGAAATATTATATTTTTGTCATTCAAAAAAGCCTTCAATGGCTCTTATGAATAGTCAGACTAATGCACGGTTTGGATGGTTGCTTTTGCTGAGAAGAGCAGGAAATAAACTCAGCAATTACTCTTACAAAGCTGTAGGGGCAGCTGCGGCCAGTGCGGAAAATTCAAAATAAAAAAAATACGCATCTATTGGACCCAATTATATTATTGTGCCTTTTGCGGTCGAGACCATGGGACCGTGGGGGTCCGAAGCTCGCCGTTTTGCTCGCACCTTGTCATCAAAATTGATCGAGACCTCCGGAAACCAACGGGCGGGGAGCTTTTTCCGCGTCAGCTTGGCTATCCAAAGAGGAAACGCTGCCAGCCTTCTGGGAACCCTGCGTTAATCGGAAGCAGCAGCAGGCTTGAGGAAATTTTCTATATATAGATTGTATTTTGTACATATTTGTTGTAAATAAAGATTTGAAAATATTTGCTTATAAAAAACAATGTTAAGTATGTATAGAAAATCTGTTATTACACCTTATAAGAAGAATTAATTACCAAACGAACAGTAATTTATTTTTATAATAGAAATTATCTACTTCGAACGTATTCGCCCCAAGTTTTGTTTTCCAATTTATTTTCAAACAAAAGTTTCTCACAAACTGTATTTCCTCCTTTTACCTCTTAATGTGTACAAGTTATAAGGTACCTGCCGAATTTCAAGTTTGTAAACTTTGTAGTTCCTAAGATTTCGTTATTAGTGAGTAAGTTGTCATTCGCTTTCATATATATAAAAGGTAGAGCATAGCGTAGAGCAGCTCGACTGGGAAAGTACCTCCACCTTACAGAATACCGCAGCTTTATGTTGTGCTCCAGCGTGTGAGTAAGGTCGCCAGACCTCATTGGGAAGAGGGAAGGGTCAGTAACGTGTGAGTGATGCCTCGTGTGCTGCAAGCGTCCAACCGCTTACCATCAGACGGGCTTGTTTACCGACTTTGTAGTAAATATGTATAGATTTTTTATAAATAATTATAATGCATCATGCTTGCGGCGGCGTCGTGTGACGGGTCGCCCACTATCCACTATGGCGAAAAGGGTGATGGCTGCCACACGCATCATACTTGTGAACAGGTACTGCTTGTGGAGGCTGGTCTGCTTATGTTTGCTATGTATTTATTAAATATCGCTTGAAACTATTTTGTAGTTTTTGCCGCCGGGGCACGCAAGTATTATCAGTGGATAAGAATGTATATATTATGTAATGAATTTAAGCTTGTTTTGAAAACAGCAATTGCTTTGTTTGTTGCCGGCTCTTATAAGAAAAAGCAACCTTCCAAACCGGACTTTTCATAAGTGACTGCGAAGGTTTGTTTTTGAATTTGAATACTCTCCCAATAAATCTGTCCAGTATTTATCGAGATAGAGTCGAATAACGAAGTACCCGGCCGCCATCATGGATGGGTTATAGCTTCTACACCACTACTAGTTTAGTATAGGCTCCAACTGAATGTTTCAGATTTGAAATATTAGGAGAAATCTGTACCAGTCGATAATAAACATGTATGCATAAAAGCAGTGAATGAAACTTAAGATCTAACTTAGTGCACTTTTGTTCAAAAGTGACCATTTCGTTATCGTAATTTCAGTTTGAGTGTTATATCTTAAATATTCCTATTAAATTGTTTATGATAGATCAGATTCCACTGCGGCATCCAATATAGTTATCGCCCTTTCAACGGCGTAGAATATTCCTGGTATGTATTCAATTTCTAAGCCATTTATCTCATGTAGCTATTTTATCAAAAAATCTATGTTGATTTAATAATAATTGAGTTTTTATCATTGGATGAAATAAATATTGAATTTGTCTTTAAAGATATATCGGTACATTACTTTTATAATTACGATATCGTATTTTTTTCGTACAATAAAAAATTCCGATGTCCGATTAATAATAACTTGAATAGCATTGTCTTCATATGTAGGTGGTTTGGAGTCACTCGTCCCATTGCGAGTCAATTAATGGGCTGATTTTCTACCGCCGGATAATCTTCTGATAATATTGAAAGAAAACGCTTATAATTTTAAATACTACATTTATCTGGCTTATAGTTTTTGAAAATTTGGTTTTAAATACAACATCCAGTCACGCAATCAAGTATTTCAACCTAGCCATGGATCAATCGACTTACGAATACAAGCAGAGCAGAGAGCACCCTCATATTTCGGGTACACTTTAAAATTATTTGAATTATTCATAGGCATGTGGGCTTAAAATGTGTTTTACTGTACACGCAAAAGTTTCCATAATAAACCACTGCGTAAGTGTTCAGTGAGTGAAAATAAAAATGAGGACGAGTTTGTGTACAGTGGGATGTGGAGTGGCTCTATTATGGCCTACTGTTTCATTACTAGATGACTGAACCGATGAGTGAAAAGCTGGAATTTCCCTTTGTTATAAAGCATTTTGCTACTATCCAACACTGTTAGTTGATATTGAGCTCGAGTAGCATGTATGCTAAGTCCATTTTTCAATTCCATAATACATTGTTAATCATGATGTCGGGAAAAATAGCTTTTTGATCATCTAAGTAGATAATATTTAACCAGTAAGGTTGAGAAAGAAGTTTCTACCCTTATTGTACGAACAAGTATAAGCCTAAGTAATATTAGTATAATGTAATGATTTTTATCGTTGTTGTAAGATTTTTATTTAATGCTTTTCCAGTTGAATATGTTTGAAAATAAATCAAACAGATCCTTCAAGATATAATTGTTGGTGTAATATAATAGTTTAAAATTCGTGATTGGTGTTTTTTTATTTATTTATTATCAAAAGTATACAAAAAATCTTAAACACCTTATGACTTAAACCAAATAAGTAAATACTCATAAATATCGCAAATAAGTTTATTAGTAGTAGGTATACTAATGATTATAAACCCTTTGGAAATGTTTCCGAAACAAACGACAGTCGGCGCCGCGGCAGATTGACTCGATAAATTGGGCCACAAAGTAAACATAATTAACAATACTTATTGTTTAATTGAAGATGTTACGTTTAAAGCAAGAGTTTCGTTTCTGTTGGAAATGTGTCCGCTAGTAATTAAGCCGATCATATTTCCCTTAGAATTCTCTCTTAATTAACGCTATAGTATTTGGCACTCACTAAAATTAATATAATCACTTCTGCGTGTGTTACTAAAGGTTATGCGGTTATTTAATATTTCCTCCGATTTAATCTGGTACTCTGGTATTAAGTAAATATATTGAAATACAGGCGGATTTGGTATACGAAATGTAGGTAAACATGAAAGTGATAAAAGGGAGAAGGAAGGCTGTTTATAGACGAGTCGGCAAATTATATTCTTTTGAAGATTAATATTATACCCAATAAGGGTTAGCATTAAGGAAAACATCAGCCAGATTTTATCTTAAAATATTCAATGTTGTGTAAATATTCGTAAGATAGCAGTATTATAGCATTGGTGTCATTTTTAAGGCAGATATTGGTTTGTATTCTTTTTATGTAATTTTTATTGAATGGGTGTATGATAAATGTAAGTAGTTAATTTTTTTCGCTCCATAATAAAATATAATAACTTCTTATGTAATAAACAGCGAAAGATTTTTCAATTTTTTTTTCGGGGAAAATATTAATTTAAACATAAACTTTTAACTATCTATATGGTGATTAAAAATTTCCCGATACGAAAGAGTATTTTGTTAAGTTCCACAGTTGGACAGAAAAGTAAGTATTAATTTTCTAAAGGCGCGAGATCGTTGCTATTTTTTAATTGGAAGTTAGAGTACTTTGTTGGAAAACTAAACAGGAATCCGTTTAGAAAGTAAAATTTCGCAATTATTTTTATAAACATATTTATTTTAAAATTTTCCGCAAATAAATCTTTAGGATAATTCCGTGTGTTCAATTTATGTTTTCAAACTTAAATAAATTTGAGACGTTAACGCAAAGGTATATCCAGGACTCCTCCGGAGAAATTGCTTTTTAATCGAATGAAATTTTCACTTACCCTCGAGGCAGGTCGCGGCGACCGACAAGCGCAGCCCGGGAGGCTGCAGTGGCAGGCGACTTCGCCGCTCAATCCCGCGACCACAACTGATTTTCCAGCGCGAAAACTTCCCTCGAACGCGTCATCACCCACCCCATTCCTCTGGCAGCCAATCATCCAACGACGACACCAGCGAAGCCTACCGGGCCCATCCGAGACTCACCGAACGCTTGGGGTGGCGATTGGATCTTTTAATCTGAAACGTAAATGCATGCAAAAAGAAAACGAGTGAGCTGTAAGCTACCGTGCACGGGATGTAGGCTGAAGCGCGGGCCGAGCTGTGCAACAGGTAAAGCTTTTCAGGGTAAAGTTGTTAGCTGTAAAAGAAAGGAAAAAAACACTTTGGTTACGAGACTTTCTACGTTTAACTACTAAACATAAGGATCAGTATTAGAAAATAAATCTACTAATAGTATAGGACTATGACCTTTTGTGGTTTATTATTATTATTATTTATAACGATCCTTAAGTAAACGCAAAAAGTCTCCTTTTAATTTTATTTTTATCAAAAGAAAACTTTGCAGTCAATGAGAATTCATATAAATAAATTATTATTTGGGTAAAAAGAAAGCGAGCAGTCGGTGAATTTGTCAAATTACGAATTACCTAATTTACAATTCTAATTATTTGTTTACAGCTGAAAGTGGAACTGAATTAAATTGTAAATTTATTCTTGGGCTCTGGTTTTTATTAATTGGCTTTTGGTGAGATTTTTCATATTTCGTTGCTAATTGAAAGGAAATCCTTTAATGCAATTACCAATTTATTTGTATACATCTAACAATAATTTGACTATAAAATATATTAAGATATCGTATAACATATGATATTCGTCATTAAAATAAACGACACGTTTACCCTCTAAAATCCTAATGGATACGGTATCCATCGTTAAAGACGACACGTGTAATTGAAATCCCTTCAATTAGATTGTTTCATGATGGGACACGTTACGCGTGGCCCATTAGATTACTTGTTTAATTCTTGACCACGAGAGGAGCCGTTCGTAATCTAAGTTGTAAACTAAATCTTGGGGCCCGTCTCACATATCCCCTGTAAGCCGGGCTTGGTTGCTATTTGAATGCTCCTCGAACGACCACGAATTAGTATGCGCGCTTCATTCGGGCCACCACTCCCAATGGGCCGAAAGCTCCTATTCTCTACATCGTGTCGTGCTTGTATTGTAACAATGTTTCCTTTATTTGTTGTAATCCTTTTATTTATTTTTCTAAATATACAGTTTAAGTATTTGTATAGTAGCATTAGACAGATATCGTATAAGAAAAGCATGGGGGGAGGGGTAGTTGACACTGTAATAATTACTTTTATACAATATTATAATCGCGACAGTTTGCATGTATGGATTTATGGATGTTTGTTACTCTTTCAAACAAAAACTAAAAAACGGATTTTGATGAAATTTGGCACAAAGATAGAATATATTCTGGATTAAAATATAGGATACTTTTTCGGTAAACAAGCATACGGCCCGCCTGATGGTAAGCGGTTACCGTAGCCATATATCGCTTGCAACACACAAAGTAGGTATCGCTCACGCGTTACCGACCTTTCACCCTTCCTCAATCAGCTCTGGTGACCTTACTCACGCGCAGGAACACAACTTTATACAACATAAAGTTATTTGGCTGCGGTATTCTGTTGGGTGGAGGTACTTCCCCAGTCAAGCTGCTATAAGTTGCTTATAATATAAGTTTGAAAGTAGTACTAGTAGAGCAGAAGTAATAGATTATCATAATATATCATGACATGTTTCGCAGAGAGATGAAGTAATCATCATAGAACTAAATAAGAAGGTGATCGCAAGAGTAGAAGATTAAAGAAACTTGCTGGATTGTGTAAAAGAGTCACAAAAGAGTGTGTAAGAAAGTAGAGAATACTTATCAAGATAAAGGAGAAACAAGAAGATAATATGTTGTTCCAAACCCGCTGGTACTGTATGAAGATGTTTTGAATACAATAGTGATCCGATGTAGAATCAATTAGTGATAATTTAGTGGAAAGTGTAAAATTAGAATAGACCACCAGCGGTTCAATTTGTAAGCGGGATCTTGGGATACGTTCATTTTGTGTATTACAGAACTAGCACGGAATCATGCCGAAGCTGCCTGAATTATGCAAATATGGATTCAAATACATATTTGTGCAAATAAATGTTGTAGGTACCGTGCAACTTACTGTCGTTGTTTTGTTTTGATTTGATATTAAAATCAATATATACGATAAAGTTGTTTGATTGTGTTTATTATATTTGACATGTAAATACACATAAATAGTTACCTACCTAATGAATTAGATTCATTGTGCCGTGGAGCGTCGAGAGGTAACAAAAAAACTAACTCACTTTTATATTTATAATATCAGTATAATTATGGATTTAGGAAATTAAAACAATAAAATTACTATTTTAGCATAAATATTATATATTTTAGAAAATGTATCACAATTTATGGCTTCATATTTTTAAGAACAGATAGTGGTTACAAATGACTGTATAAAATATCTGTATCTCCAATTTTATTATAAAAGTTTAGACATAGACTAGCATTATATATGTATAAAGTAGTTAGGTACGCCCAGCAGCTTGCCACAGAGTTCTGAAGTGGGCTCTTACCTATCTTGATGTAGTTTTCCTTATCTTGGGCGAGCATTGTTTCCGTTGTAAATACTAGTGTGCTAAGGAAATCGCCACTACTGCTGTTATTTTGTCAATAAATGTTGTATCATGCGTCTGGTTTTGTTTTAAGGTTGTCACTGTTTCATTTGTAAGTCCTTTGGGATCCTTTTTTCTGGGGACTTATTGAAAACCGATTTAAAACGCACCTATGTGTATCCCAGAGCTACAACATTAGAGGGCCAAATTATCAATTACCATGGTGAATTTATGATTGAACGCAAGCCTAATAAAAGGAATAAACAAGACTCGTATTTAGATAAATTAATAAAATTATAAATTAGGCCGTAAATTTTTTTTTATTGTGAATTTGTTTTTGGTAAATATTTAATTTGGTCAATCAATCGGTGGTAACAATCCATAACCGTTGGAATAAATAAAATTAACTCATATGAGTCACACACCATATCATATACTGTAATAAATTCCTAGACATGAAACAATAGCTCAAAAAAGTGATATTCAATAAATAAGAAATAAAAGAATATTCAATCTGTACGGTAACAGGCCTAACGCCAGTCTGTAGGGCTAGAAGGCAATTTAAAAATTTGTCCCGAAGGCGTCGCCTAGTTGTCTATATTATGTAGGTGAGATATGCAGGGCGCCCACCGCGTCGCCTCCACTCCCAGCCGCGGGTTACGAAAGCTACGAGAAGTGCTACGAACTGCTACGAACAGCACGATGTAGCTAGCCTATTTCAAACTTATATCACATTTCATGATAATGGCTTATAATAAATAGTAGTTAATAATAAATAGTGGTAATGGGTAGTTTAAATTGGTATAACATTAATTTAACCCAACTAAGGCAAATTCAGGTGGATTATTATTTTTTACCAACGATTCCTAATTCTTATAACCATTAAAATATTTTAAATGATATTAAGTATTAGGTACTGATATGGGATTCTAATTGCAAGTTAACATATCATTTTGATATAACACTTAAATTGTTATTGAAATAACATGGTAAATAGTCAGATAAATATACAAAATACTATTTTTAAATAGCCACATGATGATAAAAAATAGAATAGGTGATTTATCACGTTTTATCAATTTAGTTTTATTAGGCAGGTCTGTGCGTGTTTAGGTCTAGTCGCTTACTGCGGCGGGCGCGGACCGGGGGGCGCGAAGTTGACTTGATTGGAAACCCTATTCCATATTTATTATGGGCCTATTTTGTCATGTTTATTGACACGCCTGTCGGGATATAACTCCAGGTTATTAGGTGAGTTTCAGAGTTACATTATTGAATAACCTAAGCATTCATGTAAAATTTTGATTAACTCAAATATTATGTATATTGAGTTAGTTACATGTTGAAATATACTCGTATATGGTTATTCAATATTTACTATATTTTAGAAAGTATGCTCATAAAACACATTAAGTGCGGTTTTTGTCCAAAAAAAGCAGTTTCGAAATGATTATAAATCTTCGTATTTATATGCTAATCTTGTTGGTGTATAGGCTTTCTAGTGTTCTAAAACTAATATTGTATTTAATCATACAGTTAATTTAATGTTATAGTTTTACGAACATGACTTTACTGACCTAAGGCATTAAATCTGGCACTGGGAAATAAATAGTAGATAGATTGAAATGTGAAAAAAGATTCAGCTGTGTATTTTATTATCTATACATTACGAGTATATAATGAGTATATAACATATTTACGGCCCAAGCTCGAAATTTCGTATAAAAGATATTCAGCAAAGATTTTTTCTACTTTTAAGGCACTGTATTTTTTATCATTCGAAAGATAGAAAGGTCAACATTCGGAAACTTTAACTGAATTTACGAAATATTTATTAGTAAAAATAGTGCAAATTTGAGAATTATTATAGTATAAGAGATTTTTTTTAACACCTTAAATGGCAAAAAGTCACATTTCTTCATTAGAAATGATAACACCGTCTGCAAGCTGGCTTTTATAACTTAAGAACTATATTAAATGCAGTTTAAAAAGCTAATATTAGAGTAGTGAAAATCTTTGCTGAAAACACCTCTTTTGTATGAAATTTCGAGCTTGGGCCAAATTCAATTCCGATGAGTTTACAGTAGTTGTCCTAAAAATATATATTTCAGTACCAAAGAATAAATGAAAAAAACCAGACAAGTGCGAGTCGGCCTCGCAAACGGAGGGTTCCGTACAATATTAACTAACTCATTGTGCTATGAAAACAAAAATCAAAAAAGACGTTTGTTGTATAATTTTTAATATTATTTAATTTTTATTATTTGTTGTTATAGCGGCAAGAGAAATATATATTCTGAAAATTTCAGCTGTTTACCTATTACCGTTCATAAGATACAGCACACTGACAAAAAGACGGACGGACGGACGGCCGGACAGCGCAGTCTTAGTAATAGGGTCTCGTTTGGCACCCTTCGGGTACGGAACCCTCATAAAAACTATACCTTTTGCATTGTACTAATATCTAAAGGTTCTATAAATAAACATATATAATAACTTACATGAAAACTTTTTTGGATGCAACAGTCAATTTATTTGATTATACTTACCCGAAAAGTAATATGAAAGGTTAGTGTAATATTCACCAGATGTGAGAGGTTTACAGAAAACACTTAATGTGAGGTCGAAAGTCTATCAACAAGCGAACAGCATGACTTGAAGGCGGTGTGCTTCTTGTGCCTCGTTCTAAACCACTCATTCAATGCAAAGTATAGTTGGTAATTTCTTAACGTTGACATTCAAAAGAAGTAGTTAAGATACTTTTGTCTTTGTTAATAATAATTAGAATATTCTGGGACATTATTTATATATATATACATAGTTACATAATAAACGATTTATAAATGAAATAAACAGATTTATTCCTCCTCCTCGCGTCGTGTATCCTCATGTCTGAGGGTCGTGAATCTCCCGTGAACTCATTTTATTTCTTATAATGTCACGCCAGTTGAGTCTGTCCTTGGCGGCGTGAAGAGCGTCGTGGAAGTTCGTATCCAGGGATGTGCGTATCTGGTCAGACCATCTGACAGATTTATTAGTAACTTACAAATAACAAACACACATCCCCACACACTCACACACATAACATACAATTATTGTGCATGCAAGCATTTTTAATACTTAATAATCAACCACTAATGAAATGTAGCAAAATCCACAAACACGAGGGGTATCACTCAAATAACACAACAGCAATGTTTAGGGTGAGTGAGTGAGTAACTTAAACAAAAATAATATAGGTCGAGTAGAATGGGAGGCTAGAGCGCGGCTGAGTGCGCCCGGAAGCGTTGTTAAAGGCATTATTATCCGGACGGTCGCGCTGCAAATAAATCGTCTGCCGAGCGGGCGCTCTTTCGATTATCTTCAAATCTTCATTACACCGACGTATGCTCTTACGCCTCTTACACCTATGTTTTCATAACGACTTTTAAGAGTGTTTTTATGTATTTAATGGGTATACATGAATGCGACATGAATATTTTTCCTACTTATGATTTATTAAGCTTATTGTTTTTTTATCCTAACTAACATTATAAATGCGAAAGTGAGTTTGTTTGTTACGCCTTCACGCCGCAACTACTTTCTAACGGATCTCTATGAAATTTGGCATGCAGATAGCCTATGCTATGGAGAAGGACATAGGCTATAAAGGCTTTTTAGCCCGGGAACGCGGGTGAAACCGCGGGGGACAGCTAGTACCTTATAATGGCAATTAATTCAAGTTTTTTTGCAAAATATTGTACCAGATAATTTGCTTATAAATAGGTTTCATAATAGTTTTTCTCTAAATTTTTTTATTGAGACGTCCGATTTTCTAAAGTTGGCATTAATATAGACTGAAGTACAAGGTACACATGCTCATATAACGAATTGAACATTGAAAGAAAATTTCAGCCGACATGTTTCAAACTCTATGAGGCAATGAAACTTCTGTTCAATAAGAAACTTTTAATGAAACACAGTTAGTTGATCTTAGTACAGGATGTTATGGTAAACGCAAATAATAATTTTAAATGTGGTTAGTAAGTATTTACGTTATAATTAATTAGGTTAGATAATAATAATCTATTCTATATCCCATCCTATGTGTTTAATGACGATCTTTTATCTGGCGAGACTACAGGCATAGCGCATGACTGAGAAGGTCCTGCGTTAGTGGAGCGGTACGGGAGGGGTGTTTCTTAATTACGTCAAATGATAAAAGAGAACTAAAATAATATCATGTGTATAGCGAGACAATTCTGATACGTCACATGCCACTAGGTACCTCCCGCACCACTCCAATACGTCATGAACCTACTCAGTTATGCGCTATGATTAATTAATTATAGTAAAACTGTATCTTTTATTATTGTACAGCTTATTCGTATTTTATTTTAAATTTAAAAGGCTATTATTTAACAAACCCAATTTTTTCGATACATCCATCCACTATCCATTTGCTACTTTTCCAGTTCATAATTAAGTTCAGGCAATATGTTCGTATATAATTTACAGGATGCATACACGCTGGAAGTAGTTAGTGGAATTTTATTTAAATGGACGCAAAAGCCGGTGACAGGCGCGCCCACCGGATATTGATTTACAGAGGCCAATGGAGCTCGCTTCCGGCTGCATCCTGTGATACACTACCATATTAGCTTTGTGTGCCTATCGTGGGTAATTAATTTTGTCGACGAGGTTGATAGAGTAAAGGCTCCACGTAAAATAAACGAAAGTAGGTCGCACGCCGATGGATACACGCAGATAATCATATTAACAACATACAAACTATGAAAGTCAAAGACTAACTCAATAAATTAAGTAGACATGCGAAATATGTTTTCGAAAGCACTTTGTACAGGAAATGCTTCCTTTATTTTATAAAAATGGAAAACATACGTTGGCAACCTTTAGAATTTTGTTTTTAGAACAAAAAAATGGTGTTTAGTTTTACCAACGAAATTGAGTGGTGGATTCCTGTACAACAATATTTCTGAATAAACTTGATGTGAACTTTATTTATAGCAGAAGTTAATTTAGGAAAAACAACATTATTGAATGAATTACGGATCCCAGTTTATTTGCTCGATATCACCAATATAATTACTTCTTATTTTGTACGAAAACAATATGTGTACCAGAGGGATTTATTTATTTTTCGGAATAAAAAGTATACCTACTATGTGCTAATTCAAAACATATTTTATTTTATCTGTGTGCCAAATTTCATTGTAAAGAACGACTGTTCATGATCCACTTATAATAAGGATCTAAAGATGGAGAAACAAATAACTTAAACAAAAACAAACAAATAAACAATGGACATCTAAAATGTAAAAAAATGCGGAAATGATCCAATTCTAAAAATGTTCTTCTAATACAAAGACGAAAGAGTTTTATTGTATGGGAACCCCATAGACTTAGGATGTCACGTAGTATTTATATCCTCTGAGCTATTGGGGAACCCAGAATCTTTGGGTTTTGACTTTGTAACAAGAATCTTATATATAGCATTCTTGCTTTGTAGATTATTTTTGACGTGAAAACGTCTCTGAGCTGGGATGGGAGCTTCAAAAATTAATATTCTAGCACAGAATAGTATGTACCTAGTATTGAAAAGACATTTTAAAGTAAAAATATCAACGTGATCACCCTAATGACTCGCCAATAAAGCCTCAAAACATTGGTGGTACACCTCAGGATGAATTCCCATGCATGGCTATATTACGGTATATCTCACTCTATGTTTATACAGTGAACTGTTTCAACTGTTTAGTTGGAATCAGTGTAATGCTCTCTAAACGTTTGATATGGTATGAATAACATCAGAGGCGTGTACAAATGGATGAGCCGCACGGGACGGCGCGGCGTGGCACATGAATCATGTTGACGATATCACCCTATGCCTATTGCAAATGAGTGGATGTGGTGTTACCATTTACAACTGAGTTAATCATTTATCAATGTATTAATTATTATCATGATTATATTTATAAATAGTGTGGTTATGTTCTTATCATAGCAAGAACGTTATTATAAGTTATTTTGATGGGCCTCTTGAAGCACAAGCGTTAATAATCGTAAATTAAACAAAATTTTGTAAAGCTAGATAGTTATATTAATAATTTGTTCATATAGAGAAGAACTGCACAGCTCAACGGTAAAATTCAAATTCAAATTCAAAAAGCATTTATTCAATTTAGGCCCTGATAAGGCACTTGTGAACGTTAACAAAATGACTCTACACCGGTTCCAAATACAACTTGAACTGAGAAGACTCCGGCAAGAAACCCAGCAAGTCTCAAGTATAGAAAAGATACGAGTTGGACGGAAAAAATCTCAGATGCGAAAGGGATATAACAATAGCCTGCGAAGCGAACAATTCATTCAAATGCATTCTTGTCACCTACAAAATCAGAAACATTATAGAACCCTTTCTTGCATAACTTCTGTTTAAATATCTTTTTAAATCTATGTAAAGAATAGAAATAAATGTAAAGGTAGAATATTTAATGGACCAAATGGATTAAGTTTTCTTATAACATTGAATAAGTTTAAATATAACCTCACCATTACAAATCGTCGTCCACATTAATCGACACAAATAACACAACATTTTTTTTATAGTTCCAGGATTAGTATTAGTAGGTGTATGTTATGGGGCGAAACGAGCGCAAGCGGCACGGGGCAGCGCGGGGTGGCACGCGGCGCGGCGCGATTCTCTCACTCGACAGATCACCTGAAAGTGTACCACTTAATAACTCACATCCTCTCTCGGTTCAGTGGGCATCCGCTGGATCGTCACATATCTCTAAATATGGCCGCCGGAGCGTGACATGTGCTACACTGCTATATGGTAGCCGGTTACACTGTATACGGATTAAGCTCGAGCCTCTGTTACCTGATCACGGGCGACCTACCTATGCGATTAAAAGCAAAATTATCGTGGTTTACGCTTTTATTGATATATCTCGTTACATGTTTAAAGGGTTGTTTTTATTAGCCATTGAAATGGATAAACATGAAGCTAGATTAAACCTGAATTGATGTGACATATTCGTCGTCAATGTATTACAAAAGATACTTGTTCTGTGATATTAATAAAGGGAAATTCTTCACACACGGTTATCTTATCCCAAACTAAGCAGAGCTTGTACTATGGAAACCAGATAACTGATACAATACAATTTTTTTGTTTGTAAATATATACTTATTATAAATAATTACACGCAAACTCTGGACATGCAGCCATGTTCATTCACACAAATGCATGCCCTGGGTTGGAATCGAACCCACGTCCTGTGACGCGATAGGTGGAGTCAATGATATAAATAAAGGGCTATTCTTCACAAACGGTTATCTTATCCTAAACTAAGCAGACCTTTTACTATGTGATAAAATATTATGTGACCTGTAAATTCTATAAATTACCAATAAATGCGTCTGTCTGTCTATGGAAACCAGATAACTGATATAATACATTTTTTTTAAATACATGGTTATTAGGTATACATAATTACACCCAGACTCAGGATATGTAGACATGTTCATGCACACAAATGCATGTCCTAGTTTGGGATCGAACCCATGTCAAATTAGTCAAATATAATTAGAGAGGTAACTTTTTATTTAAAAGTAAACTGCATCCTTATATTTATTAAAGTAATATTATTGCGAAAGATTTTCTCAACAAGAATAAAGTACATGGAACTATTGAAGAGTTTAATAATATTCATTGGGCTCAGGCAATTTTCCGGACGAGCGGCGGCGCGTCTTTGATCAGTATCGACTATCACTGAGAATAGTCAAATTGACGAAGTACCTAAGTCCTCAGAGCTACACTCTATAATTTTATTTATGAAATTAATACTATCATTTACTTGGTTTACTAATTACATAAAGATAAAGCTCTTTGTGTGCGAATTTTGCGAGTTTGTTTACAATGACACCGCATCTAAAGATCTAACGGTACGTCACTAAAAGCATTTTCCAAAATACTTGTTCTCAAAAGTAATTCAATTTTACACCCCCAAATAAGTCAGCCGCGAACACATGTAAGTACATCACTCGCCGTTTATCTACTCGGATACCTACGAATGTATGGAAGGGATGAGAACTGGTCCCTTTAGAGGGCAAAGGGTTGAGGCGTCTTGGAGCCACTGTACCAATAGGTATACATTTTAACATTATTTCCAGCGTGTTTACCCTTGATAATTATGCATAGTACGATGATCACAATAATTATGAGATTGCCTTGAAATCTAACGGTGTGGTTGTAAATAAGACTTATACACAATTATCTATACCTATATTTTCACTGACTCTGTATTTTAACATTAGCTTGAATTAAATAATTTTGTAAGTTAGTTAATTGCTAGTTTATTTAAATCCAATTTTTTTATCGCTAGGTAAACTACTTTGATAAGTCTGTGGAAAACTGTTCTCGTTTCAAATCAATAGCCAGATACCACTTATCTGGCCATAGAAAAATCAGCTCTTATAGAAAGGAAATAATTCAATTCGATCCGTTAGCATTATATTTGCGACGGTCAACAACTTGCTTTTAGTGACATCTAAGTTGATATATTGAATCTATTTCAAAATGTTACCTGCTAAGTATTGTCACTTTATTTTGTTTTCGGTCAAGTTTTCCGATAATTGTCTCTACGATTTTCCCCTATTTACAATATAAACGTTAAACAAAATACGTTTTATAGATTTATCTCTACGACTCATTGAGAATGGTTGAAACGTTAACAGCTATATTTCTTTAAATAAGGTTTATATAATCAACGATATTGAAAGTATTTTTCCCCGAATCGATGGACATAGCGTGTGTATTGTACTTTTTACGAATCAATAGTAAGAGAAATAAAAGGATTTCCAAATAACTTACCTTTACTTGAAGAAGACTGCGATTGCCACTAAATATCAGCAGTAGAGCTAATAATGTTTGGGAAAGCGTCCGCGTCGAGAGCTTTTCACATTGTAGTTTTACGTCTATTACCACTGACAAAGTGGTTCTCCATGAAGAAATCGAAAAGATTTTACGCTTCTATACCTAGCCAAAAATAAGCCATTAGATAATGCTTTCTTGGTGAGAATTGTAATAAGCAAAACTGAGTTACGAAGTAATTAGTACTCCAAAATATTAATATTTTTTTTATTCCGTTGTTATTTTCACTATAATCCACTTTTAATATTGGTGAACGTTTTTTCACAGATTTATCACGTGTAGTGCAGGCGGATAACAAAGCGTGTATGCGTCTGCTCAGGTCACGGGTCGTGGGGACGTTTCCGGTGTGATGTCGCCGCGTCGCGCCCTTCCGGCGTGCGCGGGCGCCGCTCTACTCGCTCGCTACATCGAGCGTGACCGCGCCACCGTACAGTACACTATTATGTCCTATTGTGCTCTAATAAATGATGTCAAAACCAATGATCATGCACATTGATATAAAACTAGAATAACCTACTTTAAATTTAAACTATGTATTTTATCACTTTTTGGTTTCGCGCTAAGCACCTTGATTTTCGTGGTTTGCCCAAAATTTGAATTACCGCTAAAAAGGTATAGTCATTTTACATTTACGCCTACCTTTTAAGGCCCAACCAATTTAATATGGCTGTGGTTTTATTTCATTAGTCTTAAATTGAGTATTTTAAATACTGTTTATTACAAGGTTCACACTGTCAACTAATTAGTACGCACGGGAAAGCCTTTTATGATGCAATTAATGCATACAGTTAAAGCGTCGTGAAAAACAAAGGGGTATTAATTTTATAGTGACATGCTAATGGCGCCCAGTCACCTGAGCTGCAATTTAAAAATATTTTTATACTTGTCGCAAATATTCCTCGATACGTCGATACGGCTCTTTATATAATTTTGTGCCTTAGAAGGAAAGGAAAAGCAGACATGACGTGAGGGGTCATTGAAGCATTGAACACCTTTATCAGCTGCCATTCACGTGTTTAAATTTCGTCAATAAAACGTGGTGGTTATTCAGAGAAGATCGGAAACAATTAGACAACAGTGGCATTGGTCAGCCGACCGCATATCCGTGCGTCGCGCGCTGCCCTACTGCTTCACTCGCGGATAATATTCCCTCGTAACATTTTCACATTTAAATATACTAACCGACAAAATTATTCAATCAATTATCAACACTATTTGCAACGTACTACGATACAAAATATATTTCTTTGACAACATTTCTATGAGTCGGCTATTGAATTCGGATTTTGTATCATGTAACTATTAGCTTTTCGGCCCACTGAGTGAATGTAAATACGAATTGTAATTGGGCAACTCTTTTGAACACACGTGAAAAATATTATTGTGAATGGCATAATTAATCCAGTCAAAGCTAAATTCAGATAGGATGGAAGTAAGTAAGCAAATTCTATATTAAATTTTTAGTCAAATATTTGAGGTCTATTATAGTAATAGTATTAACCTATTAATAATGAAAAAATAAAAATACTTTTCATGAAACAGTATTCAATATTATATACAACATACTTAGTACTCAATATGACTTTATGGTAGATCACTTTTAATAGCATGTGTGATTTTTATGGAAGTTTTCTTTAAATATTTATTAATACAATACTGTTGAATTCCTAATAACATAGAAAAAACACTAGGATCTTCACCAGGAACCGATCATATTATATAATTTTGAATACTGTTTCATGAAAAGTATTTTTTTTCTCATTATTAATAGGTACTATTACTATAATAGACCGCAAATGAAGGCATATTATAACGTATTCTTTCAGTTGTCCTGTAGGTCTAATAAGAGCGATATCTAATTTAAATATTCATAGGTTGGTATGTTACTGTACTATAAGTTCCGGTAGTTTACCTGCAGAGGTTACAGGCAAGTGTACCGTGTCCTTAGATCGTAGTAACTAGTTTGTATCTCGGACGTCGGCGTCACGCAAGCTAAGTGGCGACGGTGCTCCCGGACCTTCCTAGTACTTAACCTAATATTCGGTAATTGCATTAGAGGTCGTAACATAATTAACAGGCTCTCTGAGTTGGTCAGCTAAGACGCCGTATTGGTACGTGCTTTGTGGTTACCTGTATACATGTATCATGCATGTATCTAATGTGAATAATCATTGTTGTAATTGATTTAAGTACATACGTGCACACGGTTTTACATTGTCTTGAACAAGTAGCTATGAAATACGTTTTTGGGATCATAATCGTAAAATTTAGAGCGATGATAGCTTAGTAGGATGACTTTTCGATGAGGAAACCATACCACGGAGGTACGGTACTTTGTAGTACTCGCCTGACAGACTACTTTATCCTCAAGCAGAAAACTGTCGCCAAACACTTACCGGTGGAATCATCTGGCAGTTGCATTTGAGAAGCTAGATATAAAACATTGGCAAGTTATTGACAATACCCCGCGTCGTTGTCGACGGAGGCTACTCACCACCAGGAGAACCGACTGACTGCTTGTCAAGAGTATCCCACCAAAAACATTCTGTAAAAAACTAGCCAAGTCTCGATGGAGCTGCTTGTTTATCTCTAAAAAGTAATGAAATCTAGACAAAGTCGTGCCAAGTCTAAGGTTCCTTACTGCGATTTCTTTATTATTATAGTTAATGTTGTGTGACTTGGCCGTTGAAGGGTACACAAGGGTACAAAACCAGGTGCTCCATGACACCATTGCACCAATCTGTCGCCCGAACCGCTACCCATTGACGATGGAAAATTGCCACTTGGAAAACGTTGATTCAATAACCAGTCAATTGTTGGCTTGATAAAGCTGCGTATTTCAATAATACTTATGTATAGGCGAGCCTGTAACAAACAGTATAAAAAATTATTGAGACACTAATGTCCAATTACCAATACCAGTATGGGCTATTATCTCGCTTAACAAACATAGGTAGTTAACAACAGATATAACATTACGTGTAAACAAAACTATAATAATAAAGAAATCGCAGTAAGGAACCTTAGACTTGGCACGACTTTGTCTAGATTTCATTACTTTTTAGAGATAAACAAGCAGCTCCATCGAGACTTGGCTAGTTTTTTACAGAATATTTTTGGTGGGATTTCACTTCTTTTTGTAGAAAATGAAGCGGCCCAGCAAGTTGATAATTTTTTATAAAGGCGGTATGTCGATCTCTAATAGTTTGGTTGGGCTCTTGTGTTTTCTAATCAGGGTCACCAGGTACTCCAGATCTTCGATTATCCTATTTTTTATAGTTTTCCCTTTATGTCCCCATTAAACCCTAACTCTGTACCAAATTTCAGCTCTCTGAGTTTATGGGAAGTACTAGTTCTATTCTGATGATCATGAGTGAGTGAGTGAGTGTCATAAATGCGAAACTTTGCTTTCGCTGAACTTCGGAACTGAATGACCTACAGACTTAATTTTTTTTTGATTTTAAGTATGTCATTATAGCTTACAGGATGACGAAAATTTCTGCGTTCTGGTCTTATCCAGATTCTCAAATAGGGGCCTGAAAATGCGGCGAAATGTTTCCAGTAAAGTATGGTACGGCAGTTTACTTAGCGTCGTTTTGGCGGGGGTACTGCCGTGCCCTCCGATATAATGTAGGTTATATAGTAAAGTAGAAGGATATTGATAGCTTTTTAATTTTTGTTATAAATATACAAATGCTAAAAATACTTAAATACTATTTTTATAATTATCTACTTATTTAACTGATGTATGACGATAAATGAAACTTAAAACTAAAACAATTGCTAATACAATGCTCTTAATATTTATTTAATGGATACTATATATTTTATCTAGTATGTGAATAAATAGCTGCTCCATACAAAAGTTCAATACCTGCTCGAATAAAATGTTGGAATCAGCCAACATTTGTAGCACTACTGATGAATTACAAATAATAAGTGTACATTACTACGAGTAACTCACATTTTAATCCAATTTTCACTTCTTATTTGTACCTAATTTAGTGTTCAGAACCTGGTTTGTAAGCTGCATCCCATATATCAGCAAAGCAAACACTGGAGTGGAATCTATAGAACATAATCAATGGTAAGCTTACGTGGCCTAATATAGTCCACATAACTTTGCCGTAGTAAGCGTATCTCTCGTCAAGACTCTCGGGAGATTTATATGAGAATGTGTAGAAGATCCATGTGCCTACGTTGACTATTAGAAGAAACATTAGTAGTTCTCGGCCAGGTTTCCTTCGACGCAATTTCTTGGTATTACTGCAGCGCCTTAAGCCATCCATAATGAGTGGAGTCTGAATTATCACTTGTATCACCTAGAAAAAAGGACAACATTGTTAAAATCCTTCCAACTGCTCTTCCTGATACTTGAAGCTTCGATATAATAAGGTCCTAATTACCATGACAACAAAGTCGACAGTCTTCACTATATTGAGTATGCTTATTGTAGCGATCATTGAGAACAATGTTTCCATAAAGAATGCAGGAAGGCATATAAACAGCAGAACATCGTCTAGGAGTGAGATAGGGTGTTCATTAATATCCAGTTTTCTAATCTGGTTGAAAGCTACGACGGCTGCAAACAACATCATTGTATGTAGAGCTAGTTTTGTGCAATCGTTCAGGAGGTAGCCCAGCTCCAAGAAGTCTCTGAAATAGATAAATATTAGATTAGTTTATGAAGTATTTAAAAACGATGGGCATGTTTTGTAAATGCATTGCGTACCTTCAAAGTAAAAATCTGATGCCGAGCTACATTTTACGAGACGAGGGCTACTCTGCATTTTGAATGCGAGACTACCTACAATCTCGCATTCAAAATGCCGAGTAGCCCGATTGGGAAAGTAGTTAAACCTTACAGAATATCGAATATGACGCCAATTAACCTTGAACATCTCTACAATATTTTTAGAGCAACAATAAATTTAAATATTTACGCATAAATACCTCTCCGGACGACTGATCTTTGCCGACTTCATGAAAGTAATTTAATAAAATATCGACTAATACTTGAAAATTTACCACAAATTACATACTAAAACCGTTCGCCCAAAACCGTTCGACGTACTAAGTCGATGGGGGAGGCCTATGTTTAGCAGTGGACATCCTTAGGCTGATATGATGATGATGATGACATTTTTTTTTCTCTTAAATCATCTTATTCATTTGTGAAAACTCATTAAAGTCGTTCAATAGCTTGAAAAAAAAAACTTACTGACGGAGCCAGAGACTTTTTATTACTATGTGGCGCTAGAATGAAGATACTCACTCTCCAACACTGCTGAAAACGAAGCCGATGATGAGCATGCCCGTGATTAATACCACAACGATCATGCCGACGAATAAGCCTCTGTTAGAGGCATGGCAGTCCGCGTGGATCACAATGTTGCTTGTGAAGTCGTTGTCTTCATTTGCTGTCGGTATTCTGGTAAAATGAATACATTTCAAGTCATTAATTATATATAACTAGGTTTCATTCGCGTTTCCCTATCTCACCCTCTCAATGGTCGAATTTAAAAAACTATTCTTTAGTGGGCATCCATATTATGGAACCAAGATCACTAAGATTAGAGATTACGGTTTGAGCAGTGCGTTCTACTGTCAGTCTGAAATTTTGCTCCTTTACATTCCTATATTGATAACCTACATATAGATATTTAGATTAGTCGGAGAAGAAAAATGGGTAAGTATTTGCAGATCCTAAATATTGTTTTAAATACTGTCACTAAAGAATATCATTGCGAAATTCTACAATTAAATCCATGGCACAAAATTGATAATGATATCTTCTATTCTATAAAGCAGGTATCGAAAAGGTGTTCGAACATTTCTCATTTATAATGCGAATAAGTTTACATACTTGCAAATTGTTATGTTGTCATCGAGCGTTGAATTAACATCTGAATTGTTGTCTTCGCTATCACAGTTGCCGATATTGCTCCAGATAATGTAATAAACAGCGACTGAAATCAAAAAATAAAGCATTTGATGACTTCATAAATGTAAGACTTACAATTAAAAATATCTCCCAAAGCTTACCAATAAGGATGTTGAATTCCACACTAAACGGATAAAGGTAGGGGGAAAAACTTTCAGCTATAGTCGCAACTGCCGTTGATCCAATGCATTCTTCGTTATATAGCCCACTGATATCTATGAACCGGTTGTTTGGTCCTGCTTGAGTATCTGTAAAATTAAGAATACATTTTAATATAAGCATTTTTAGTTGTCCTGCAAATTTGTGATTATGTATTAATTGTAAGATTTAAAACGAAAAACGTGAGGATTTTATTGCGGTACATAACCTATCGAAATTGTTGTGTATTTTTCCAACGAACGCTTCTCCATGCATTCGTGTTTAAAACGTGTTATAAGGTTAACAGATATACAAGAAACAGATTTAATAATAAAGTGGTAATGGATTCATTGGTAAGGAATCTACATATTTATCTTACTTTAATAATAATCCCTATACTTGTCAAATATAAATAATTTTAATAACTTTTAGTCAATATAATTAGACACTATTCAATTAACATTACGGTGTTTAGTCGTACATACCAATGTAGGCAGTATCGTTGTTTCCATAAACAGAGTTAGCATAGAGAGTCAATCCGAGCAATGTTTCACGAACGATAGCCGAGATCCAAAAACAAAGGCTGCTTCCAATCATATGCATGAAAGCAAAGTGAGCCAGACCCTGCGAACAATCAAAAACTACATGAACATTTGTTTATCAGACTACCCAGTATGACCAGTTATTTTGCAACAACCATTTCTTAAGCTCGCTTGGCATTATTTTATTCTAGCGACCTGCCCGGCTTCGTACGGGTATATTTCGCAAACAAGAGGGCCTACTACGAAAAACGATACACGATAGTCCGGTCATCGTTGTGAATCAATTAGCCAATAGAATTGCATAAAATTTACGTCTCGCCAGTTTTGCTGCAATTCTATTGGTTAATATTTCACAACGATGATCGGACTATCGAGTATCGTTTTTCGTAGTAGGCCCTAAGCATACGACCCTTCTCATGATAAGTTACGGAAGCCTATAGACTGTAAACTATATACCCCTTATTAACATGGTTTGAAGCAAACCCAGGTTTTAAAATAGCCTCGTCTCTTTTTGTTATATGACGTTGGAAAGTGGCAGAGTGATTGGTTTTACTAAACTTGCTTTTAACCTTCTTTTGTAATAAGGGGGCATCGAGGAAATATCCCTATATAGTAGTAATACTGAACAATACCTATAATTCCACAACTAGTCAGTGATTTGTCATTGAATTTGAACAGTAAGGACCACTCGATGCGTCGTGTGTTTTTGACTTGGCCAATCAGAGTGCATGCGTCCTTGTCTTAACCAATCAGCGCGCATTGTCGGCGGTGGGAAATTGGCGGAATTTATTTCAACCAAAATGAACGTCATTGCGCTTCTATAGGTTAATTGTTCCATGTAAGGGGGTAATAATTATGACTGTAAGAATGTTACACTACAGTATAGAATATTATACTAGCGTATGGTTTAAAAATAAATTGCAGATCAGTTACCTGTGCCCGTAGAATAATGACATTAGAATATTTAAATATGAAATACAGCTGGACGAAGCAGTAGCAGGGGAAGATCACATCAAGAACAATCTGTAGGATATTGACACAGTAGTCATTGCTCACGTTATCATCGAACCAAGAGCTTATCTGTACTGTGGTCAGAAGTAGAGAATGAACTAAGTGTCCCAATGCAAAACCTGAAAAATAACATTTATTTAATTATATCTTATAATTGACCACGATCTCAGGATTTTAAATGATGATATGAAACTGGCTCTCAAGTGAAGCTAATGAAAGATACTTGTAGGGACGGATCTTAAATTTGAAGGTGGTAGCTGGCCAACTAGCCTTAATCTAATGGTGCGTCCATGCTATACGAATCGAGCACGAGCCGAGGCACGAACGAACAGAATTCGTTCGAAACTCGCGATATCAAGTGGGGACGTTACAACGAGCCTACAACGAGCGCGATGGGAATCCCTGCATTCGTGAAAAAATTGCCATTCGGGCGGAGCGCAGTCGAGCGCGAGACGAATGCTCTTTCGAGGCTCGCAAGTCCGTCCACACTACGCGAACAACGAACGAATCCTGTTCGTTCGTAGCTCGGCTCGTACTCGCTTCGCGTAGCATGGACGCACCATAAGAAAATCGATTGTTGATCGATGGTCATAAGAATCGAATAAATGATATTCATAATTGGTCTTAAACACAATCATTATTATAGTAATAATTATGTCCGTACCTTGGTTTATTATATCCATCACATTGCATATACCTACCTATAGTCAATGTATATATTTGCGGTTTAAATCAATTGAGCACAAACTACGTCAATTAGGTCACACACACACACAGATACACGCATGCACTATATTGATGTAATTCTAACCTGCTGCCCCTAATTTGAGGTAAAAGCTGCCTGAATGCCTTCCAGTGCTGAAACAGTATTGATGTTTTAATGAAATAAGCCCTGGCACTGGTAGTACAGGAGGTCTGAATGCTTCAGGGGTGCGATCTCCAGGTGTACTCTGGCCGAATTCCTCCTGAAAATATTATTAATTTGAAGTTTGTCTTTTGTATGACACCAATTACTTTTTTCTACATTTATGATACTCAAAATTAAATCTGCATTTGATCGATATCGATACAAATAAGAGTTATATTATATTACTTGTTTTTTCCACAAGGTTTTACCCGCATTCCAGAGATATCTAATTTTGACATGAAATAAAAAGTATCCTATATGTTATTCCAAGTTATGATCTACCTACGCGTCAAATTTCATCAGGATTGGTCGTGCCATTTAGGTGTTAAGGGGTAACAAACAAACATACTCATTTTCACATTAATTATATTAGAAGGATTATTTACCTCTTGTTTCCTGAAATATTCAGAAAGATGTTCTTCGTGCATTCCTTTTATCTTCTGATTTTTCAAAGCAATTTTTTTATATCGGTTTATATCGATGATTAAATATGAGAGATATATGAATCCGATACTGCAAAGTGCGATTGAGAATACCTGAAATGCAAAGGTAAAACTAAGTGTGAGTTACCTTGATTATTGTTATATTCGACGGTAAAGCTAGGACAAAATATTAAGGTACTAATATCATAATTAACAAACCATTTTCGAATTGAAATCTTTTTCAATAACATTTTTGTGATAACATTTTTACGTTCTGATAATTACAAATACAAACAGTGATTCATTAGAAATAGAACCATTTCGGATTTTGAAATATTTCTACCGATTCAGAGGTTATTTCAATCTGAATTTCATTGCAATAAAGTTACGTAATCCACGTAGTGGTAGCAATCGCCTGTTGCAATTGCAAGAGTACCTTTCTGGATATCCCCGCTTACTTAGAAAGGTAGGTTAATGGAATCATTGCACAATTTAGTAATTAATGATTACTTACTATTGATACCGAAGGCGTTACGAAGGAGTCACCGACGTTTATAATCAATCCCAGAGTCACTAGCAGTACTGCGTATATACTACTCATTATGAGTGTTAGATATTTCCTGAAAAAGCAAGTAATTTTATGAATCACGATATTTTCAAATAGACCCCGATAGAGATCTATAAAATACCTATACAATTATTAGCAAAAGAAGATCTTATCATATTGATAGACGTCATTTTTATAACCGATAGATGACTGAGTAACCTTTGGAATAGCGTCTTGAAAACACGTTAAACTTATTTTCCGGGCCTTTGAAGGAGGCGGGAAGATGAACTAATAATAACAAAAAAGTTATGTCGGGAGGACCATATACAAAGTGAGGGCACTATTAAGAAGGTACGCTTGTTTCCCCTTACCTAGTTAACTTTTTATTATCTTCAGGGCTGGTTGGCGGCGGCGCGTGAGTTTCCACGGAGCGAATGGACTGCGCGTCCATCGTGGCCACAGACCTCTTCCTTGGTGTTCCATTGCCTCTTATGTCTGCTGGCATGTAGAGTCGATAACTATCTGTAAGTCGATGCTTTGTTTGAATAAGATATGTTCTATGAGTATGTTCCTAGTTGTCTTTTGAATGTCTGGTGTTGTCTGCGTTTAGTATACTTTTATTTGTTTCTTGTTATTCAAGATATGTACCTACTTAAAGACAAAAGTAGATAATAAAGTAAAAGTAGATAGTAATAGCCTTAGTTTATTAGTTTGTTTGTTAATAATTTAATAACAAAGAGAAGAAGAACTAAAAGGTTTCCTAATTTAAATCACACGATTTTAATGTTTCTTGGAATCAATATAGAGAAAATAATAATAAATATACTCACTTAGTGATTTGGCGTCACCATTTCGAAAATTATTCATATTGTATGGAAGAGGACTGTTTCGGTCACCTAAAAATATTGTTAAAATTATTAATAATTGAGTTCATAAATTAACTATCGTTATTTTAAAATTTCAATTATAAGCGTAACGTTTAAAAGGCTCCGACGTCAATTACCATTATTAAAGTAAACTATAGTATCTACTGCAGAATTCTAAAATTTATCAGTTTAACGTAGTTACTGCCTGACAGCCTTCTTATAATGTACCTAATAAATCAAATACGGTAACTTATGTACTTTGCAATTAAACGTACCAATAGGAGTTGAATTTCCCGACTCATCTCCCCGGTTAAAGAATATAAACTTCGGTGACTGTTTATCGTTTGAACATTCCTGCAAGCAAATTAGTTGAGTATAATACCCAGGTTTATTTTTAAACACATTGTAATCCAGATTGCCAGCAAATTCATATTTTTCGCAGCGAGCGGACGAAAAAAGTGGTGAACGTGAACATCGAAAGCCGTATAAAATCGGATTAATAACTTCATTAGTCGCTTGTTTCTCTCGATCGACACCACCCTGTATTTCACTATAATCCCATTATGGCGTTGTGCGTTCCTCTACAACGAATTTGGGCCCGTTGCTGCCGGTTCCATTAAAAAAAAACTCTTTGTGCACAAACGTGATACCTGCATATTTGAAACTACGCGGAATAGACGGAAGATATAAACAAACATTACTATTTTAAATTATTATTATATGGTAAGTAAAAAAGTCTGCCTTTGTACAAACAGTATTTTGCGTAGTAGTTTATTAAGATACCTATATGAAATAGGTATCTTAATAAACTACGGAATATCATAAAAGGACGTTTTTAAATGTTTTGTTAGATTTAATTCAGTATTGACAAAATAACTTCAGAGGTTATTAATCTATAGTAATACATACCAAACGGTAGATAAGTGTATCAATGTCCGGAGATTATCTAGGCTAATTGATTGTGCATTTCAATCAATTATTTTTTATCTCTACGCATGAAAAACTCGCAAATTTCATGTGATGGATTAAGTCCCTAATACCATTCAAGAATATCGAATGTAATTAGCAAATTACTAATGAAATATTAAAACGTAAGGAACTGGTTTAACTTTATAGGAAATAAATTTATCAAATCACGATGATAAAAAGAACGGTTGTATGATTAAAAGTAATTATCTTCCTCTAGATAAAGAAACATAGGCATGGATTATAGTGTCGTCAATGAACATTTCGATTGAGTATTTATGACGTTAACAGTCGATGTATTGGAAATAAAAAATAAAAAGATCGAATTTTCATTAGGCGAGGCGTTGGGGCGGCACGGTGTGTCCGCAGTCGGTATTTACAGGCGCTGGCTGGTGGGGTGGGTGGGGAGGGGCGAGGGTGGCTCGCGGCCGGTTGGACTCAAAAGGTTTACAGTTGGCTGCGCGAGAGTGACCCGCCTCACAAACACGGCCCGCGCTACCAGCTCGCCGCCCGCTCGATGCTATGGAACTGTACTCACTCGCCCTTTACAAAGTATCTTTTATCATTTCATTTTTATGAAAGGAATCATTATCGCGATCACCTTCGTTAATACATATTCCAATATGAAAATTGATTGAATATTCTGATGGATTTAAAAGACTGTGACAAATAACATTAAATGCAATAAAACTATGTAAGTATAGCTAGCGCGAACCTTATTTTAATTATGTTCATAAAGTTCTTACAAAGGTAAATTACTACACAAGAATAAGTAAATAGTAGCCACGAAAGCATAAATAATAGATATCATTGTAATTAAGCCAGTTACAGTGCGATTATTTTTACACTCTCAATATTAAGCCTGAGGGCGAACCACAAGCTCTTAGAACAAGGTTAAAATAACCTTATTTGACTTTTGTCTTTCTTTGACATCCGACGTCAAAACGGGACAAAATACAAATAAGGTTATTTTAACCTTGTTTTAAGAGCTTGTGGTAGGCCCCCTGATTTACGCATTCATTAGTTTTGAATATACGCCTATTTATGAGTCATTATTATTATTATTAGCCTATACTGTCCCACTGCTGGGCAAAGGCCTCCTTTTCCGTGATTATCAGTTAAAGAAAAATAAAATATTAAGATAAGTTTAATGTAGAGCAGAGATATCGTTTTTCGCGCTATTATTCGGTGTGGACATTATATCATATGGGTATATTTACTGCATAATTTATATGAAATTATTCATTATATTTAAAGGAAAAAAAAGTTGAGTTTCAGCCTGCTATTAACTTATTAAATATTCATAGTAAGACTTAAAATGTAAATGTTTATTGTGAAAAGCGTTATTGCTCAGTTCATTGCCGTCTACCATCCGAATACTCTCAGCAAAGTAAACTTCCGAACCGGTATTAGATATCAAACTATTAATGACAATTGTGTCTAAGAAGGATGGAATAAAATAAATTTGATTTTGATATTGTTCGGATTTTAAAAATAATATGTTAATTGTTACGTGGACTATCCATACAATTCTCATGTATAAAATCATTACAACCCATTGCGCCCATATATAGGAATTCGTTGTTTAAACTACGAACACAGCTTAAAATAAATTTACTTTGAAAACATGGCAAAACGGTACATTGCAAAAATTGCTATTTTAAATAAAATCTGCATAAAATTAAATCATATTAAGACACAGATCAACCTGTGCTTACAAATATTAATCCGATAAACTATCTGATTAATTAAATATCTAGTAAAGTAGATAAGTAATCATAATTAATCGAAGCTGTTTTGACGTAGATTTGATATGTTTAAAAGTATAACATACCATTTAGCTTTGCTTGTATAGTGCCACAAGCTTATCAGGCCCGGTAAGAGAGTCGCTGTTATCGCATTTGGTTGAGCAAACGACCAATGAACGAGTGTTTTAAAGGGTTCAAAAGGGCGTCGTTAGTTCCTATTTTGACCACCGGGTCAGATAAGTTTGTAGGACTGTATATATTATTCACGTGCAGGTGGATATCTATCATGCTTGCCTAATTCATAGCCCATCCAAATCTGGAGCTAAATGTGATTAGCACAAGTGATTTACTTGATAGTATCAATAAATTAAAAATTAAATAATCGAATTTATTATTATTTTATAATCCGTACGGATTAAAACACATTCACGTGTATAACATACTCCGAATATGTAAATTTCAAATCTACTAACTGTGAAACAGTTACGTGACAGATAGCAACGCACAGACTACTGAATAAGTAAGAACTCAATTTAAAACATTATGCCTAAGAACTTAACTAGCAGTCAGCTATATGTCTCTATAAGTAGCTGGGATGAGACCGATGTATAAGATCTATTTTTACGAGCAAGAATCTCCTGGAATAAAATTTATTTTCATGTTAAGACGAACACGAAACTTGACGTTCTTTTATATCTATATTGTTTTCCGCGAATTACTCCAGTAATAAATCTGCAGTAGGTACCTTTATTCTCTGCATGAAATGTCAATTTTAAGGGAGTTAGGCGCCGATCCCAACAGCAAACTTATTGCCGGATATTATCAGCAAATGAAACATTTTGTACCTATGTGACACAGAGACTATTCATTAATCTTATTGTAAAGGTTCTTTTTTCACTATTTTATTGTGCGCCAATCTCTAGATTAAAGATGAGTCTCTATTTCCCTTCATCATGCCATAACTTGAGAACGACTTTACCGATTTCATCCATCTTTTTTTAAAGTTTTCTAATACTCTAGAGAAGGTTCCAACGGAAAAAAATAGAATGTTGCGTAGAACATTAGAAATTTTAACTAAACTTAACGGTACGGTAGGGTAGAGAGGGAGGGTATTACCATACCCTCCCTCTCTACCCTACCGGATATCCCTCGGGTACGCGGGTAAAATCGCGGGGCGCAACTAGTGCTAGGATAATCAAATATTTCGTATACATTTCCCAAACTAGGCATTTTACAATGTAATTCAAATAACTGATAAGCTTATTAATAACCACAGTTAATAATATATATACTGCATAGGGGAGACCGGGGTTGGTTGACTATAGGGGTAGGTTGACTAACTATCAAAAACTCGTCCGAGGCAATAGCCTTGAGCTAACCAGTGAGACACGAAAGTCCGTCACCTCCCCCCGCTCAGTCACCGGGAACGCGGCGTCGCGCACGCACGTCGTTTGAGAGAAGGAACGTAATATTGAAAAACAACACACGTAAGTAATTTTTTTTGTCGTAATATTATTTGTAATAATGCCTATTTATTCATGGTTATTGATTGTCAAAGCATTCATAACGAATGTTTGATTCATGTTCTTTCTTTTATGTATTATTCTATTTGACTTCGTCGCAGTTTTGAGGTTATGGCATGTGGTTAAAAGTTAAAAGGTGGTTCGGGGCTAGTAGACTAATGTATAACGGGGTTGGTTGACCACTGGTCAACAAGCCTCATAATATTAGGGATATTCCATATATAAAATGAAGTCGATAATTTTGAAATTTTATCCAAATTTATTGTTTCAGGACCATGCGAACATATAAAAAAAAGACTAATAGAGGGAGTACATCCAAAGATGTAATAGATAAACCTGTCAACAAGTTATCTTTGACAATAAATATATTATAGTGTTAGAGAAAAGCCCAATACCAGATGGCGCTGTGGCAACCCATTGGCCAGCCAACCACCCAACCAACTGGTTAATGTGCGGACGAAGCGAGGAGAGGGGCAACACAGCCATAATGTATCGAATCACTTTTGCTCGAGACGTGCTCCGGTGCGGTTGTCTGTATTTCTGAGGGTAGATTATAATTCGGTGACGCCACGTTGTTCGCGATATTTCTTTGTACTTTGTTAATTTTCATTAAAAATAATGATTGGTTCATACTTGAGAGTTTATTTTAAAATCACATTCGTTAGTTTTGCTTATATCAGAAGCGGGGATCGGCTTACGTAGCCCTATCGTTCGGTTTATCGTTATTGTTCCGCTTTAGAATTTTGTTAACGTTATTGGGGGTGTCTAAAAACATTTCTAAAAAATAGATCGTTATAATTTTTCGTAGTGCGGGTGGTAAGATAATTAACTACCTTTCGTAATAATCGAAGTAATCCTTTGTTCTTATTCGGTAAAGTGCAATAAGGCGTTGTATATAACAAGTAGAACTTTGTACATAGCTAGTAGCGTGCTAATAGTGTTGATTCGTTACGTAATAAGAAGTTTTCTTTTGTTTTTGATATTTGTGTTCTTTTTTTTTCTTAAATTAATGGTTGATTCGTTACGTAATAAGTTTTCTTTTGATTTCGATATTCGTATTCTTTTTTCTAAGTTAACGTCTGATTTTGTTGCGTAATAAGAAGTTCTTCTTTTGTTTTTGATAATCGCGTGTTAGTTGTCCCGAAGTTAACGATTACAATGTCTGATTGTGATCGGCGATCACGTAGTAGAAGTCGACACCGTAAAAAGCATCATAGTCGCGATAATAGTCGTAGCTCAACGTCGCGCCGTAGTCTGAGACATCAAATGCAGGGCATTTTAGATCGGCTTGAGACGTTGGAAAGACAACCGCATCCGACAGCATCGGTGTCGCAGCCAGCCACGGATCACCAAGAAGATGTCAGGGCGCGGTCACCGCCGAGCGCGCCTCCGGGTTTGGCGCCGCGTGCTCGTGGCCGGTCAGCCACGCGTGCGCATGGGCAGTCTACGAGTACAGCGTCTCCACGTGCGCAGTTTCCGGCTGGTTCTCCATCTTTGGAGCAGGTTTCTACGGACGCGTTGGTAAACGCGTTACGTTCTATCAATAATGCGGTGAGATCTAACCAACCCTATTATATTTCGAATTTTGATCCCAACCTGCATGATATTGATGTTTGGTGTAGCGAGATAGACAGAGCCAAGGTAACTAATAATTGGAGCGATAATGAGTGTTTATCTAGAATCGGGAATTGTTTAAAAGGGGACGCTCGAGTTTGGCTAAATGAGTGGGTCACGAATGATCGCAGTTGGACAAATTTTAAACGAGAGTTTAAGCCTTTGTGTCCAAAGAAACCTGACGCGGCTAACATTTTGTTTGATGTAATGAAAACTACCTCAGATAATTACCCTACCTACGCGGATTATGTGCGTCGTTCCTTACTTCGTTTGCGAATTGTGTCAGGTTTGAGTGAGGAATTGATCTCGGCTATTGTCATTCGTGGTATTGCTGAACCACAGATTCGAGCCGCTGCTACTAATGCCAAATTAATGCTTAAAGATTTAGTAGAATTCTTTTCGATTTATGTGAAGTCTTCCTCGTCTGTGATTGCCTCTACAGTAACATCGTCTTCTTCATTTTCGGCACAAAATCAACACAATAACCCTGAATTCAAACTGTCTTTAGATGTTAAGCGTAAACGACGTTATGAGAGTGGCGAGTGTTTTTCGTGCGGATTACCCGGTCACGTATAGGCTTCATGCACAAAGAAATCTAAAACTGAGAGTACCAAAAATTCAAAAGCTACTACTCCCTAAAATCCTGTATCTAAAAGGGATACCTGTTCATTTTGCAAGGAGCCCGGACATAAAGCGGAAACATGCTTCGCTAGGATTAAATCGGATCGCGTAACTGAGCCAATATAATTTTTTGTCGTAAAACTGAGGGTAGCCTCAATAGTGACATTGTGGTTGCCGTAATTGCTGATTGATAGAATTGATGTGCCAGTTGACGTTTTGATCAATAGCGGATCGACTATTATATCTCATTTCATTCGCGTTAGTTAAACACATAGATCTCGATAGATGGGTCATGACGCTTGGATCTAGCTTGGACCTGATGTCTCACGAAACTCCCCACTTTATATCACAATTACACGTAAACGCGAATAGTTACAGTTTTACTCACACAGCCCAAGAACTCACTTGTTCTTAAGCCTTTACACTACAGTGCATTCTTCAATGTGTTATTTGCAAATACGTACTACAGCGCTCTCGAATCTACACCCAAATGCGTGTATAGAGATAGATGGACGAATCGCATACATGATTTCCATTGCGTGTTCGAAATAAAGTTAGCCTTACGCTTCCGTAGAACTAAACAGCAATGTATGCGCTTCTTGTTCTTTGTTCAAGTTGTACCTTGGTAATGACCTAGCTAAAATCATTAAAGGTAGTTTTGAGATTTATACTTTAAATCTTATACTTAAAAGTGTTAAGTGACACCATGATTCTTGTAGTTCACATGGCTTTGATTTTTGCAATCGCTCTCACACTTACCGCGAATAGGTTACGACTGACGCGATTTTTGCGGTGTATGCCATGAACGCTGCATATAACTGTCTCGTTCGCCGCGTTAGACTACCTCTCTATCGATCTCTAAGTGGTTAAGCCTGTTTTTCGGGTTTTAAAAGGAATAGGTAGTCAGGAGGTCGAGTCTATTTGTTTCGTGAAGTTACAGATTGATTTTAATGATGTTACCCTTGAAGTAGATTTATTTTCTGCAAATGATTTGAACATGAACACGTTAGTTATAGTAGGCACCGATGTGCTTAATTGCGAAGGTATCACTGACGTGCGGACACGTGAACAACAATACATTACTCTTGTTGGCTGTGAACCTAAACATGAGATGGTGCTGGTAATCGGTTCTGATGACGAGTTACCGATACATATAGAACTAATTTTGAATCATTTCTGGTTTCCTGGACTCCGAGCATTTGTCCGTAAATATGTGTCCCACTATATGATTTATCTGACGCTTGAGAGGTCACCACGTTCCATCCATCAATCTATTCATGCTTATGAGAAACCGGAATGCCCGTTTGAGACCGTTCACACAGATGCCCTAGGTTAGCACCTAGGTTAGCATTCGAGTCTGGTAGCCCAGACTCGAATGGTTATCGGTTTGTGCTAATCATAGTTAATGCTCATTTCAAATGAGTATCATGCTAATGCTGTATCTTTTCGGCACTGATAAATTAATTATCGCTGACCGTGGCCGAATTTTCCTGTCGTTCGTAATCTTGTACGCGATGACGCTGTAGAAGGCTCTAACCAAAATAGAGTGGCACTTCGCGTGATGACAAGACAGCAAGAGGTTGAGAGAACTTGCATCCGTTAATTAGAACAGATGTTCTTCTCCAGATTTTGCAGTGAATTCTTTGATCTTTGTAATAATGCAGTCTCAATCCACAGGAAAGCTCGATTCTGGGATGCGCGGTCCTTACCCCATGGGCGGTAGGAGCTGCAGCTGGTCGGCGGCTCCCATGGGAAGACTACTTAGGCTGCTGCCGAGTACATGGTGCCCTGGAGAGGCGTGTGGACCCCGGATACATGTGCTGTCTTCTTCGAGGGCGAGCTTTGTATTTTTGCGAGCAGACCTCGCATGTGAGCAGACCTCACGCATCCTTAGCGAGCAGAGCTCGCGTGTGAGCAGACCTCACGTATCCTTAGTGAGCAGACCTCGTGTGTGAGCAGACCTCACGTATCCTTGGCGAGCAGACCTCGCGTGTGAGCAGACCTCACGTATCCTTGGCGAGCAGACCTCGCGTGTGAGCAGACCTCACGTATCCTTGGCGAGCAGACCTCGCGTGTGAGCAGACCTCACGTATCCTTGGCGAGCAGACCTCGCGTGTGAGCAGACCTCACGTATCCTTGGCGAGCAGACCTCGCATGTGAGCAGACCTCACGTATCCTTGGCGAGCAGACCTCGCATGTGAGCAGACCTCACGCGTCTTTGGCAAACAAACCTCATGATCTGTTGCGAGCAGACCTCGCGGTGAGCAGACCTCACATTATGGCCACAATCGTACCTTGATTATAAACTTTTTGAGAGAAAACTTCGTGAATTGGTGGTCATGGCGTGATCTTATCCTAACTGGTATATTTACTTATGCAGGTGAATGATCCTGAGTCAAATAAATAGGATCAAGATACTTCCGGGTCCAGTGGAGTGGTGACGAGTGTCGCTGATGCAATACTAGCAGAGCAAGGCACATCGGAGTCCACTTCAGCCAGCCAAGAAGTATCTCAGTCTAATCCTGCAGACGAAGAGGTTGTTGATGATGAGGGACAAACACAGGCCATTCAATGAAAAGGTGACGAGGACGTCCCCAGGTCAGGAGAGGCCGTGTTAGAGAAAAGCCCAATACCAGATGGCGCTGTGGCAACCCATTGGCCAGCCAACCACCCAACCAACTGGTTAATGTGCGGACGAAGCGAGGAGAGGGGCAACACAGCCATAATGTATCGAATCACTTTTGCTCGAGACGTGCTCCGGTGCGGTTGTCTGTATTTCTGAGGGTAGATTATAATTCGGTGACGCCACGTTGTTCGCGATATTTCTTTGTACTTTGTTAATTTTCATTAAAAATAATGATTGGTTCATACTTGAGAGTTTATTTTAAAATCACATTCGTTAGTTTTGCTTATAATAGTTATATTATTTTATTAATAAAATAATATTTGAATTTTATTGTGTTTTATTGACGTGGCGGAAGATCGCCGTGGTTGCAATAAAAAAAAGGAGTAATACATTTTTGTGTCTTTTATCCTATTTCCTCGTAGATTTTGCCCTTACAACTTCATAGGTCAACTTACCCCAGGTGAATAGTCAACCTACCCCAAGCATGGGGTAGGTTGACCAGTTTTTCCTATTCTACAAAAACTGGCCTGTACTCTATATCATAATAAATAATGTGCTTTTTTCCACTTTTTTGCAAAGCTTAATAGTAACTCTATTAACTGAACCCATTTTTAAATTAATATACTCTAAAGAAATAGAAATAGAAGCCTTGAAGCTGAAATTTGGTCAACCAACCCCGGTCTCCCCTACTTTCGAATTGTATCTATATTTATGCAGGTATTATGTACTGACCTGATAATGACTTATAATATTAAAACTGTCAGCAGATCTCCTAAATCGCGTAAATAAGTTTGTTTGAGGAAAACTCCACATATGTTTGGCCTAGTTAATTTGTCTTATCTCAGAATGCACGCGTATTTTTACAACGGCTGCTTCACTATGTGTTTACAAAATATATCGGAAGGTCAGTAATATTTACGTGCCCATGACAAAGTCATTGCGGGCCTGATAAGCGATAATTATGTGATAGTCTCGAACTCGCATTTTCTGAACAAATTCGTCGAATGATTTTCAAATATAAAAATATATTCAACGTGCAGCTATCAAGCAAGATAGCATCTAGCAAGAATTAAAAATCGATGTACAAACAATGGAAAAACCAAATACCTACAGTTTTTATTTAACTAGAACAGTATATCAGTAAGTAGGTACCTATATCAGTTTTGGTTTTCCCATACCGTAAAATGGCCTTGGCGAAAAGCGTGCTTTGAAGATTCGTATTGCTGACATAAGCCTTATAAATAAAAAAGATACCAAACCTTTACCACATAATGCTCTGAGCATTCCATGCCATGATTATGTCATGGTATAAACTATCCCGGCAAACATTTTAAGTAATTTTTCCTAAACTTATGACAATATTACCTATAATAATAATAAATTAGACTGTATTTCAGCACTTCGAAATTCGAAACACCGATTGACTATAGTTCGAATATTCATGACATCGAAATACGTTTATTCGAATGTATGCTATTGCGAAAAACTCTAGTTCGAATGTTCATGACTTCGAAATACGTTAGAGCGAAAGTGTGCTATTGCGAAAAACTCCAGTTCGAATATTTTTCATTGCAACGTACAAGTAATGTTAAAAAAAATATGTAATAATGGAAGATTGTACGCTTGAATTACATATGCGTACACCGGTACTTGAATATGAGAACACGTTAACAATCGGCCCTCGCTTATTTCTTTCTTTTTAAGGTACGTCGCAATGAAAAACATTCGAACTAAAGTTTTTCGCAATAGCATACTTTCGCACTAACATATTTCGAACTTATGAATATTCGAGGTAGAGTTTTTCGCAATAGCATACATTCGTACCAACGTTTTTAGAACTCACGAACATTCGTAGTACAGTCGATCGATGTTTCAAATTTCGAAGTTCTGAAATACAGTCAATAAATTATTGTCAGAAGTTTAGGAAAAATTACTTGCTCTAAAACATACAATAGGATAGTCTATAGATGACTGAAAAATTCTATTTAGTCCGTCATTAACATTATCAAAAAATATTAGATACGATTTTTTTCGAAAAATACGAATGTATCGTGTGAGTTTTTACTTTAAGTGACGTCACGAGCCCCCACTCCCGAACGTTGACGCATTTTAATGATTTGGTAAAGCAAAAAATACGTGTCCAATATTTTTTGATATTCTAACTGACGGACTAATTACAATTACTATTTTTTTACCCACGAATCATCCTTATTGCAAATTAATTCAACCAGATGACCAGAATTGCTTTTACACTATATTTGCTCTTATCTCTGAAATGTCCATGATGTCAACATTATTAGCATCGGATAAACCAGTAATAAAGATTTAAATTTATCAAACTTTATATCGGATTTAATTCTATTTTTACGTTTTTGTTGTTTTTATAAATAAGCTATCAAACGGCCTCCGTGTAATTATTTCGTTCACAAACATCACGTGTCATAATGATTCTTTTTCCATTAAATAACCAATGTCTTCTTCATTATGGTGCGTCCATGCTACGCAAAGCGAGCACGAGCCGAGCCTCGAACGAACAGGATTCGTGAGTTGCTTACGAGCCTCGAACGAACGAGCATTCGTCTCTCCCTCGACTGCGCTCCGCCCGATTGTCAGTTTTTCCACGAACACGTTGAAGGCTCGTTGTAGGCTCGTTGTATGCTCGTTCTATCCTCGTTGTAAGCTCGTTGTACGTCCATACTGGACATCGCGAGCAACGAACGAATCCTTCGTGTCTCGGCTCGTGCTCGGTGCACCATAATGAAGACGACATTGGTTGTCGCGAGGGATGCGCGTCCTATAATAACAATTGATGTCATTGTTATTTTTTTAACCGCTAGCCAAAGGTTTAGATAAGATTAATTCGTAGGTATTACGAAGATAATTTGCAGAAACTATAATATTGTATCGAAATAGATCGTGGTGGCTTAGATGAATGTTGGTCTAAGTTTTGAGGGTACATTAGATTTCCGCCCTTTTGACATTTATGTCGCATTCGAGATTCATTGATAAACAGCGTCTATTTTACAAAAAAAAGCGAAGACTTGTGACCACCACACGACTTCGACATCAATAAAGAAAAATAAGACTAGGCTTGATTAAGACATGAAAAATAAAAGCAACAAAAAAGTTATTGGGCATAATAAAGATAGTAAAACATACATTCATACACATGTTCCTGCCTGATGTAACTTTTGAAGTGCACTTTGTATAGCTTATATGGTCCCGATTGTTATTCATATTCACGAAATTGAATACACAATATTAAATATATAAATACTGCCACAAAAAACCTTGCTAAAACGATTGAAAGGACACGAATACAATATCTAAATGGCAATTTATTTCGTATCGTTTTCACACATGAATCACTTTTAGTATTCATTTCCTTGATATAATTTTGAAGGAGGTAGGTAACAATTAGAGATATGCAGTTGTAAAATATCTAATGATTAACATCAAATTATGGTTGGGTTTTTTTTGATAGGTACGTATAATGATAGGTCATAATACAATGATTTATACATTTTAGGAACGCCTATGGTGCGTCCATTCTACGCGAACCGAATAGGAGCCGAGCCACAAACGAACAGAATTCGTTCGTTGCTCGCGATGTTAAGGCGCTGTCAGCTCCTAAAATTAAAAGAGTTTTGTCCCCTTCACCTCCTCACGCTACACACGCCGCTTGCCGCCCCGCGCCGAACGCGTCGCAGGTCGCGTGCGTAGTTCTTAGACTAGACTCGCGCATTACGGCATGCGACATGACGGTACAACAATCACGACCTATATTGTACTGTAATTATTTTGTAAATATTGTATGCATATATTGAGTATAATTATACATTATTTTAATAGTAATTTCTAGAAAAAATTATAATATTATTAGTAAGTAGGTACCTACTTCGTAAAAATATTTTGCGCATTAAAATACCTACTCAAAACTGTTTTACAAAAATTTTAAACCGACTTCAAAGTACACTAAAAAGTAATCAAATCCTGACATGATGACAAATTTTCCAAATCGGTTAATAAATTAGTTATGAGGTAACAAACATAAAAAAACATGCAACAGAATTGAGAACCTCCTCCATTTTTTTAAGTCGGTTAAAAACAATAGGCTAACCCATACATTTTATTTCTTGTAACATTTCTCTAAATATTTTGACACAAGTATTAAAAATGAAAGGAGACTGTTCAAATCTGTATGGGTGGTTATCTATGAACTAATACCGATACTGTTGTGGTATTTTTGTGGGGATACCTGAACTACACCTTAACAACCTTTGTGCAAAGGGGCATCAAAATCTGTCCCGGCAGTTTTAAAATATATACAGGATGGACATTTTAGACGGATCAGTAAAGGCATCTACCTTACGGGTTGAAACCACGCGAATAAGGTCTTAGGTGACTGTCCCTTATTTTTTGAGTTATTGCAATTGGCATTTACAGAAAAAAAAAAACAGTCAGCGAGAAAACGGCGATTATTGTACAATATGTAGGGTCAAAAGGCTCTACTATGTAATTAGTGTCAGTAGTGCTAGATACATTTCTTAACAAAACGTATGGGAAGCGGTTCATGGAAAGTTACATGGATGTCTATGTCCTAAAACGTCAAATTACTCATTGCATAAAAATATGTTTGACATGTTCAATAGCCATGAAATATTACTCATGAACTTTAGGTACGCATTCTATGGTGCTATATAGAGCTATATTGATTTATTATGTACTATAATATACTACAAGTATTCACTTTACTGACATGATCAGCATAAAAAATGTACAGGAGATTCTGTAATATTTTTGCGGGTGTAATATTTTTTTCAACACTCGCTCGTAAAAGACATTTATTGCAAAATACTAGTCTGTTTTTTCCTCGCAAGTGTGTTGAAAAACGTCGTGTGACACTTGTGTGTATTGATTTATTACACTCTCGGCTTACTTAATACTGCCTCGAGTGTTAATAACCAACCTTGCACTAGGGAATGAAAACCGGTTTCACCGAATATCGAAAAATCGGTTATTCGGTACGGTTTTAATTAACAAAAAAAACCGGTTTCACATAACACCAAAACCGGTTTTTCATTTTTTTCGGATTTTCTTTCAATGAAATGAAATGAAATAAAATGAAATGATTGGATGTTTGGAAAAACTAAAAAAAGGAAGATTTGCCGCCGTTTTGTAAACTGAGTGCAATGCAGTGAGTATTTTTGTGATGAACTGAAGTGTGTTGATGTGTAGTTTGTTGAGCTGGTAAGAAAATAACTTAAAATAATGATTGTTTTTATGATAGATATAAAATATGTAAAACTTTTTATTACAATACTTAGGCAGCAAACAAGCGTACGGCCCGCCTGATGATAACCAGTTACTCTAGCCTATGGACGCTTGCAACATAACGGTTATCACTCGCACGTTACCAACCCTCAACCTTTTTGAAGCTCATTCCACAGCATGAGCATCCACGATAGGAAGCTTCTTTGAAACCGCACAGTAAGAGAACATTTTGGTTGCAATGTGTGAGGATGGACTCCCCATCGGTGACTACGATGGATCAAGGTAACTGGGCATCAGGTCAATCAATTCTTCAGAACACTGTCTGTTGGAAAAGCGGTTGAACACACATAAGAAGGCAGTCTCTCCTCAGACTAAGGGGCTTTAAAACACTTGTGAGCTCGGGATCATCGACAATTCTAACGAAACGTCGCTGAACTGAGTCTAAATACCCAATCTGGTATCCAGGTGCCCACAGAAGACAGCATTACTTCATTTGGGCCAGACTTGCGACTTAAATATTTTTTTTTTTTTTTTTTTTTTTTACTGTTTATAGGTCTGTGTTTGACCGCAATATCACCATGGTAAGTGATGATGCGGCCGAAGGTGGTAAGCACACAAAGCCTAGAAGGAACTGGCTCTCAAGTACAGCTATCGGAACACACCGAAAGGTGCTTGCTCTATTAATCACACCGAGTTTTTTTGGATATCTTGTAGATGACTTTGGAACAGAACGTCGCTACAAATATTAACGTGAAGGATACCAATGCTTTTCGTGATGTTGAAGGACATGTTCTAGAAATGAGGAGCCACAGCAAATGGACTTTTCTCAACGGTGGTTGCGCAGGCTTGCGTGTGATTTAGTGGGGTTGAAATAAGAAATAAACTTGGCCCCATAGAGCCTTTTAATACTAATCGAAGACAGGATCAATTAAGCCGTTCAATTTCAAATATAGCCGTTTTTTCGCTGTTTGTAAATTTTCAGAATCTGTAAATGTAGATTGCAATTACTCAAAAAACAAAAAATAACTGAAAAGAGAAAAACAAGCTCTTTAATCTATAGAATTTTGAATATAACTTGAATTTCATAAGGTACCTATTGCAGTCGGGGCCAAACCAATAACCTAAGTAACCTGCAATACTTTATAAAATTCAAGTTATATTCAAAATTCTAAAGCGCTTGTTTTTCTCTTTTATGTTATTTTTTATTTTACGAAGTCGGGCTTTTGTTTCTTTTAAAAATTTAATTTGGTATTTTTAATGAATTAATTGTACGTATTAGTAAGTATATGTGCGGTACGGTAAATTAATGCCAACAACCATAACAAATTCTGTGAGTTACGTACGGTAACCGCCCAGTAAGTAGGTACCTACTGTCCTTGCATTAAACATGGTTTTTTGCTGTTTACGTCAAAATAGTACCACAAAAGTATTACAATATATACATATATGGAATGGGCTGTTCACAAGCTTTCATTTGATGCCCATATTGTTATAATAACGAAATTTTTGTTTTTAATACCCCCCCCTCTTTTTTATTCCTAGATGTCGTATAAAAATAATATACCCTATGATACTCCCACAGTTAAGACGAATCTAACGACATCTCATATGCTTAAATCCATCAAGCCGTTTAGGCTGTAGAGCGTGCCAAAGAAATAGACATACATCCATACATACATACATACACTCGAAAAAATAAAACCCTCATTGCAACAGTCATCTAAGACCATATTCGCGTGGCTTCAACCCGTAAGGTGCCCTTATGCTGACCGGTCTAAAATGTCCACCCTGTATATCTCAAAACTGCCGGGTCTGATTTTGATGCCCCTTAACCTTGCCTATAGTTGAGTTGGAGATACCCCACAGAAATACCACAACAGTATCGCTATTGGTTCATAGAGCACTTCCCATACAAATTTGAACAATCTCCTTTCAAGTCACAAAAGCTAGCAAACTATAAAAAAATTGTTTACTACCTTCTTCCCTGCGGTTTTACCCGCGATGCCAAGGAATTTTATATTTTCCGGGGCTAAAAAATATCTTAAACTAGCTGCCCGGCGCGACTTCGTTTGCGTGGTGTCCTACCCTTTTCCCTAACCTACCCTTAGATGTGATTACACTTACTTATACTTAGATTCGAAGTACGATGATTAAACTACCGTACCTGGGTGATCGAGCTTTGCTCGTTTTTTTTTTTGGTAAATCATAATTTTTTTCACACAAAAGAAGGAACTTGAAAAAAAGAAAAGAAAAAAAAATTATAGTTATCTTATCTGGTCCCGAACCCGGTTCGTCTGATTTCGGGACTGCACGTTCCCAACTGAGCTGTTATAAGCTTGAGAGCAGTGGCGAAATTTACCTTCGTATTCTAATGATATTGCAGCAATTTTTAATTGCCTGAAAACACGGATAAAACTACGTTTTCTAAAAATGAAACCTAGCTACATCGATTTATTGCCCCCGCATACAAAATTTCATGAAAATCGTTGCAGCCGTTTCCGAGATTCAGATTATATACGGGGTGGATCTGACAATAAATGAAACCACGTAAAGTACTCATAAATACGATCAACTGTTACTATGGGACCAACTTCGAAATAGAAAAAAAAGCTTTTCATCTTTTCATAAAAAAAGTAAATCGGCAAAAATGTATGAAAAGCTGTAAAAAAAATTGCGATTACGAAGTTGGTCCCATAATAAAAGATCTCCCATTATTTTCGAGTAGGTACCTAGATTTTTCATAAATTGCACTGATACAAAACGAGGAGGAGGCACCGCGGAGAGAAGCGACGCAGGTCCGTCTTCCGTTACGTTCTGATGAACACTGGCGCGGTGCGGGCGGTGTTGAAATCAAGCAAGCGCATCTCGTAAAAAACGTATAAAAATTCGTAAAAATTTAATATTTACTATTAGTTAAATATTATACCGACAGTCTACGTGGTTTAGAATTTAGAATTTTTTGGTATATTTTAAAATATTAAGCACAACTGAAAATGCAGAGAAAAACTGCTTTAAAAGGTGAAAAAAGCGGTATGTTTGAATTTTTTTTCTATGTAACTAAGTATATATAAATATGTTTTGGATACCGACAAGCCCTGCAAGAAGGTCTTGAGAATGTGATATTAATTTTTCTAAGTTTAAATAAGTCTCTGTTTAAGAGATATACTGCTTTGAAAATCCTGCTTTTACCAGATTTAGGAATTAACGGCGCCTTAAGTGTGGACGAAACAACGAGCCTACAATAAGCGCGATGCTAATCCCTTTGCTCGTTGAAATAATTGGACTGTTTTACAAAAACCTTAAACCGACTTCAAAGTACACTAAGAAGTAATCAAATCCTGATCTGATGACATTGGGACCAAACGGGAAGCGTACCCTTTCAAATAAAAAAAGAATTTTCCAAATCGGTTAATAAATAACGGAGTAATGAGGTAACAAACATAAAAAAAAAAAACATTCGAATTGAGAACCTCGTCTTTTTTTGAAGTCGGTTAAAAATTACAAAGGGCGGAGCACAGTCGAGCGCGAGCCGAACTCTCGTTTGAGGCTCGCAAGGTCGTCCACGCTACACGAACAATGAATTAAAATCCTGTTCGTTCATGGCTCGGCTCGCGCTCGGTTCGCGTAGCATGGACGCACCAGAGTTTTAAGATAGGAACTGAGTACAGATATTCATCATACGAAGTCCGTTTATCTATGAGAAAGTGCGTAAGGTCGACAGTATTGTCATCAAATTATGACTCATAAACTCATAACATAGCACTTTGCATAGTTTTGCATGCATGACTATGCATGGCACCGTAACACGTAGTATACAGGCATGTTTATCTGTTTACTCATAGGGCTGTATACTCATAGGTGGTTAACCACGTGGAATAATACAGCTATAGTAGGAAATAGAGTACAAAAGTGCCTCAGAGTTTATAAACGAAAATAAACATATATCGACAACATGTAGTTAAATGCTGTTTTCAGTATCAATAAATTGCTATCAAATAATTGCTCTAGTTATTATCGGTACTAATAACTAGGCAATTTATTGGTACCGACCGTTAGATTTATGTTAAAAAAATACACTGCACTAAATGCAAACAAGTTACACACAGCAGAGCAAACATAATTGTTCTAGGTGGGAATCGAACCCACCGCAACCTGTGACTGAACAGGCACGGTATCTAACCGCCACGCCAATCAGCCCACCAGACAGGTGCAACTCAGGTGCAAGCATAATAAAAATAAAAAGTCATGAATCTTTGCACCACTTTCAGTATCAATTAAAACAATAACAATTTATAATCTAATCGCATCTGGAAAAACACATGTGAAGTCCAATAAATCGTATCTAAAGTTTATACGTGCTATCTTCAATGTTCTCATTTAATTATAACTAGCTGTCCCCCGCAGTTTCACCCACATTCCCGTGATAAAAAGCCTATGTTCTTCTCCATACCATAGGCTATCTGCATGCCAAATTTCATGATGATCCGTTGAGTATTTGAGGCGTGAAGGGGTAACAAACAAACAAACTCACTTTCGCATTTATAATAGTTAGGATTATCTTTAAAAATTATAAAAGGTATGTGGAAAAGAACAAGCTGGGCATCTTCTGACCTGATGGGATTCAGTCGAGGAAGTGAAACTCCGAAAACGAGCTTCCTCACTCGTTCGGCGTAATCTGGCTTGTTCTTGAGACGCTTGTGGGTTTTTAATGGTTGGTTTTAAACAGTTGTCTGATACAAAGAGCTACAATGTTTGCGTTATGGGTATCAGTGCAACGGGAAACGCATTTTTAAGTGTGACTTTTATCAGCGCATCCTGAGCTCTTTACAGATGGGTAAAGTTGCTCTTTTCAGCGCTTCCTCGCACCGAATACCGATACACACTACTGCAAAGAGACTGGCATAAGGCCTTATGCACTAGGCATAGGCTTGTAGTCCCTACAAGTGCCTCGTCGTGGCCCTCCTGCCCTGTAGCTGGGGCTAAGAATAACAGCTACGGTGTTTCCCTGCCTGTCGTAAAAAGCGACTAAACTGGGCCTTTGGAGTCGTGGACAATCAGAGCGGGGGCTCTGTGCGCCCAGAAGTTACCCCAAGGAGGACGATGAGTCGATGTGGTCACGACTTATCGTGCGATAGCACAGCGAGGGTGCTGGGGGGAGGTGTCAGACTTCACCCGGGACGAGCTATCAAAGCGCCGCGCTTGGAGGGGTGAGCAGGTACGCGTTCAACACGAGAGACCGCCCCCCTCTCTACAGCGCAGATGGCGACTACCGTGGGGTTTTAGCCGGTAAAAGTTCGGCATAACCTAGCCGCTACCCCCGGGGCGGTACGAGGATTTCCCCGCGAAAAAAAAAAAAAAAAAAACAAAAAGTGCATAAGCGCTTGTAGTCCCTATAAGCCTATGCTATAAGCTTTTTAACCGACTTAAAAAAAAGAAGGAGGTTCTCAATTGTATGTTTTTTATGTTTGTTCAGAACTCCGTAATTTATTAACCGATTTGGAAAATTCTTTTTTGTTTGGAAGGGTATACTTCCCGTTTGGTCTAACAGTCTAGCGGGATAAGAATGACGATACGGTCCCCAAATGGGAACTATATCAAAACATCATTTTAATATTAACTTGATGTACAAACAAAATTTATGTAGGTTTCGCGGCCGAATTCTGTTTTGACCTTGAGATATGGGAAAAAATAGCCGTAGGTACGCATGACGATTTTTCGAAGTAATATTATCTCAAAAAAGTATTAAGCTAGAGAATAAAACTGGTTAACACGAAAGAGTAATAATAGTGGGAATATTAATAAATATTTAACACTGGCTTTTTTATCTTTTCTTTTTAGGTTTTCGTACCCAAAAGGTGCCAACGGGAACCACAGTCAAAATCAAAATGTCATCTATTCAGTTTAGGCCCTGATAAGGCACTAATGAACGTTAATTTGTTCCATACAGTTGAATTTACCACCAGTTCGAAATGCATTTAAACTGAGAAGACTCCGGCAAGAAACACAGCAAGGCTTTTTTTTTGTTTTGTTTATGGAAGATCTTTTGAAATTACAGCTTTTGTTCCAAATACTTATACAATGTACATTAATTATGCTTATTTTGACATAGCCAGGGGGGATGCAAGTGCAGAGAGAAGCTACTACAACCATACATTCTTGTCTTCCACGTAATGTGCCACCTTATAGTAGGCTTTGTCAATTAACCTCAGCTTCATAAAATCTTTGAATTTATTATAAGAAATTTTAGTTACTTCCAGTGGGATTTTATTATAGAATTGAACGCAATTCCCGAGAAAAGACTAATTAGCTTTAAATAACCTGAATCTAGGTGTCACAATTTTATCTTTATTTCTTGTATTGAAGTTATGGCGGCTACTATTAATTTCAAATAATTTTTTTTTTACGGACAAACATAATATTTTGATAATTGTACTGTGATGGTTACGTTACGTTTAAGTCCTTAAATCGACGTAGTGATTCGTGCGGACCCAAACAATAAATTGCGCGAATTGCACTTTTCTGCAGAATAAATATAGTTTCAAAGTCTGCAGCTGAGCCTCACAGAAGAAGACTGAGGACATTAAACTATGGAAAATAAGCAAAGTAACTTGGCTGTAGCCACATCTGTTATTTGTCTAATTTTTCTAACTGCGATGGCGGCGGAACTCAATTTACTAGCTAATCTTTCTATATGAGGACCCCAATGTATTTTACTATCTAATGTTACACCGAGAAGAACTGCCTTATCCACTAGTTCAAGTCTTTTACCATCGACTAAGATATGAGTGTCACTCTTAACAACATTAGGGAGAGAAAACATTATAAATTTAGTTTTACAGGAATTAAGCATAAGATTATTGGCGGCAAACCATTTTGATACAGCTGATAAGGTGTCATTGAGCTGCGTAAGGTCTGTATCTTTTCTATTTACCTTAAAAATTAGAGAAGTGTCATCAGCAAATAAAACTATAACGAAAAAATTACCATATAGGGCAAATCATGAATATACGCCAGAAACAAAAATGGGCCTAAAATTGAACCCTCCTCAAGCCTCCGCTGTCTGTCCATCGGTCAGTAGGTATCTCATGAAACGCAATAGGTAGACAGTAAAATTTTCACAGACTGTGTTTTACTATTGCCGCTATAACAGCAAACATAAAAATTAAATTAAATTAAAAATTAAAGGGGGGCAGACCAATATTACCCATACGAGAAACGTCCTGACGGAACTCTTCGTGTGCGAGTCCGACTCGCACTTGACTGGTTTGTAAACAATTATTCCAATTCTTAAAAGTAAACCTATATTCTAAAATAAGTGGAATGTGCTAAAAATAATAAATTGCGATGCGTGCCTCATAGTATACCCAAGTCTGGCACCACCTTTTTTACGACGTAACTATTGCATATAAAGGGGCATAACATAATATTATTTTCGTGATTGTAAATCACAGAGAACAGATTGTCAGTGTTTGACCAAGAATCTGTTTTACTAATAACCTATATGTATGTATAATTAATAATAATTATGTTACCAAATTAAAAAAGTTTTGGTTTCTCGATACGATTATTTATTGCATTATTATATATTAGAGTAGCGTATGTAGGTAATTAAAAACTAAAGCTATGGAACTTTGTCTACTCCCTTACCTCACTTATGCTTGCCAGACATGGGCTCTGACAAAAGAAAGTCTCGAAAAAATTAAGGTATGCCAAAGAGGGATCGAAAGAAGCTATATGGGTATCAAATTGAAAGACAAAATCAGAAACAATGTGGTTAGGCAGAAAACCAAAGCCAAAGATGCAGCGCGGAGAGTGCTACATCTGAAATGGAAATGGGCCGGACATATACAAAGAGCTACAGATGACAGATGGTCCAAAACTACAGCAAATTGGTACCCATTGGACAAAAACCGAAGAAAAGGTAGACCTCACAAACGATGGAGCGATGATATTGTCAGAGTTGCAGGCAAAGTATGGAGCAGAAGTGCTCGAGACAGAGAGAGATGGAAACAGCTGGAGGAGGCTTTTACCGCTGACAGCGGACCTTGCACAACACTAATAAATAACTAACATAACTTATCTTACTCATTTATCGATCTAACACTAATAACAAATAAATAAGGAAATAAACTATTATGTATTAAGAAACACTAGCATGTAAGTTCAAATATTATATACTTAAGATGTACAAATATTGTAAGGCAAAAATAAAGCTATTTTATTTTTTATTTTTTTATGTAGATAATTAATTAGTATATGATCATCATTATTGCAAATATAATTCTGGATCTTATCAACTTCTAAAGGTAAATCATATGATTGATGGGTGATGAGTGGTGGCTGTTATCAATAAGTACGTTAAATTTATGTCACGCTTTTGTGATAGCGCAATTATCTTGACATAAACTTGAAAATACCAGAGGGTCAATGTAGCTTATTACATTTAATCATATTATTATATATTAATCCTTATTCATTAATAATATTATAAAAGCGTTGTGAGTCTGGCTGTTTGTTTAAGTTTTCATAGCTGAACGATCCAAATGATTTTTAGCTAGAACCGATAGCTAGCATGGACTTCGGTGATGAATATAAATGATACTGTTTATTTCAGGAATATGTGGGACTATTTAATGTACTAAAATAACTACCTACGTGGTAGGTTAATTATATATAAGTAAAATTATTACGCATAACTTGTGGGCTTCTAAATCGACTACGGTTTCATAATATTTCAACAAATAAACTTCGCTACATTGTGTACAATTTATGTATGTTACGAAACATACTGGACATAATTTCTTTAAAAAATATTTAATAAACTCAATAAATAAATCTGAGCATTTTGTCATTTCGAAATAAAAATATGGTAACAATCGAGGACATTGATATCACAAATCGTTTCGCATGTTTATCGACTTCCAGTCTCCTGAAAGAGCTAGTTTCCGAAAAGGCTTCAAATTACAAAGAACCTAAATATCCAAACTACATTTATACATACTGAAATTATAATTATAAATGTATATTGTGTACCTATAACTCTTTTAAGAACTGATTTAGTTCAATGACCAGATAAGCTATCTGGATGTTTATTTGAATTTGGAATTTTCTCCATAGACTTATCAGAGGAATAACTTATCTGAGGTTTGTCTCACTACATTATAGAAAAATTGGGCCCTAATATACTAAATATGCCAATAGAATACTTACATTCCTCTCAAGATCAGGTGCGTACATAACATTCCTTGGAGGTCGTTTTCTGGCAGCGCGAGCAGCACTGGCAGTGAGAAGACTCCCTGACATTGGTCCTGGTTGGGACATGGTCCGTCTTCTCTCAGACTGTTCATCATTGCCTCCTTTACCATTTAATGTTGCGTTGAGCACCTGAAAACAAGATTTTGATCGAGGTTATTATATTGAAAATTCTAACCAAGAGTATCGAGATAAACAACGAATTACCTAATAAGGAACTTACAAACATTACAATTATTGATTCTACCACACCGGTTTGTAATACACTTGCTACTTGTAGTTACATCTATCAGCCATCTATCAGTAACACAGATAGTTCACACATGGAAAGATAGATGGCTTGGCGCCACATTATCCTGCATCGCGCTTACGAAGTTTTCTCGAGAATTTGCATACATAAAACTATCCGACATGTGCTGTTGAACCGCGGTCCCCAGGCACGATGACCCAGCCTGGAGGAAGATCTTCCCTTTTAAATAGGGGTGTCACCCACCTTGCACCTCCATACACTCGCGAAGAAGACTTCCGGCAAGAAACTCAACAAGGTGCTTTTTTAATATACTCAATATACATTTTACAATATTAATAGATAATTATATTAAAATAACATGTAAAGCGAACAATTGAATTCTACAAAATTGAAAAGTTTATAGTACCCTTTCTTACATAACTTTTGTTTACTTAAGTTTTTAAATCTATACACAGATAGTTCTTGAATTTCTTTAGGTACTTTGTTATAGAAACGTATACATTGCCCCTTGAAAGAGTCTCTAATGTTGCTGAGCCGTGTTACTGGTACAGCAGTTTTGTGCTTATTTCTAGTGTTCAAACTATGAGTGTCGCTGTTCTTAGGAATGTTTTGTATGTTTTTCTAAGATAAATCAAATTTTCATAAATGAACTGTGACGACACTGTCATAATATTTATTGACTTGAACTCTCTTAAAGAATCTCTAGGACTTCATTTGTAAATTGCGCGAATAGCCTTCTTCTGCAAAACAAAAATTCTATTGATGTCGGCGCCACTACCTCAAAGGAGGATGCATTAAGATAAGACATAAAGCTGTGAAAATAACTAAAACTTCTAGAACTAATCTTGCCGTAGACTCGTCAGTGAGAGAACACATTTTCCTCACTGCATAAGCTGTAAGAACTAAGTCTATTCACCAAATTACAAAAGTGTGGGCCAGTGTAGCTTATTATTTAAAGTAATACCTAAAAATACGGTTGTTTTAACAAGATCCAGTTTTTCATCCTTAATAACAATAGTAATATCCGAATGTCTTACATTGGGTTGACTGAATTTGATACATTTGGTTCTTTTCTCATTGAGCAATAAATTATTAACAGTAAACCAATCAACGACTACTGAAAGTATCGTCAAAATTTAAATCTTGTCGTAATCGTAAATCATGAAAAATAGCAAACAATACTATCAAATGTGTTTTTTCTACAAGATAAAGTAAGTCATTGATGTAAATGAGTAAATTAAAGGACCAAGGATAGAGCCTTGTGGGACGCCCATCGTTACTGAAGATCCAGAGGAAACCTTACCGTTAGCATCAACCCTCTGTATTCTATTACTCAAGTATGAATTCAAAAACTGAGTGTAATATCTCTAAAACTAGTGGTGTAATTTCCTGATCAGTAATTCATGATGTACACAATCAAACACCTTGGTCAGGTCACAAAAGACACCGATGGCATCGTTTTGCATCGGAATTTCTGAATTCAGACTTCAATAAACTAAGTATAAGGTATGACATGATAAGTTATGGTAAGCGCATCACTTGAAAAATTATATTTTGTTTCAAACAAAATGTAATAGTGTGTGTCGTAATAGTCCAAATAAATAGTTTAAGAGAGGTTAAGCATAGCCATTTCGCTCAAAGAGCAGGGGTAGAACCTCCATCAAGCTTCCATCTTACAGAATGCCGCATCAAAATAACAATGCTGTATTCGAACAATGCGTTTGAAAAGGATCTCATGGGTAGAGAGATAACGCGTGGGTGATGCCCCGAGTGTAGCAAGCGTCCATAGCGCAATGGTAACCGCTTACCACTACGCGAGTCGTATGGTTGTTTACCAACATAGTCGTATATAAAAAGTTTTTGCGGAAACATGAATTGGAAAAGTTGCCCAAAAATATTATGGGATTTTTGATTTTGGACATTGACATGTGGAATGATTTATTAGTGGTAAAAATAAATTAACCTTTAAAATATCTATGCCTTTTTAACATTAATATTATAAGTGGAAAAGGAATAAAAAAACATTATAACGTATATAGGAAACTTACTCCTGGATCTAAACTTATTTCTGGAGTCGCAACTTCATCTTCTCCGTATTGCTGTAGTGATGTCTCCGAATGAAACTTTTTATCGCCCATTCTTTTTCTATTCGCCATATCTTCCATTATCTCCTTTCTGGATATATTTGAATCAGTCATTTTATATATTTTATTTCTTTGTATTTATAAAACTACTCAATTAAAAAGCCATTTTTTAATCACCACATAAAGAGTCTGTCTTGTTTGTACACTAAGTCGCGAGATTTAGATTGCAAATGAATTAATAAAAAATATATATCAATGCTATCTTTTATCAATATGATACATATCTATAACAGCAATGTAAATATAGTAAGCGCTTCACGGCTTCCTCATTGTTTTAAATTAATGTCCATTTGCTAAAATATTTATAACAAATTCGAATAAAATATTTTGTGTCGATTAGTCAATAACAATCACTGGTACTTACATAAACAAATAAGAGATACGAAGTTTAATACAATTTTATCTTTATTGTCATAGATTTCTTTCTATTTTTATCGCATGCATGGATTTAGATACATATTATTTTTCTTTAGGCAGTAGAAATTTGAAATTTCTTATAAACTAGGGTAGGATTTTTCTAATTTCCACCCCTAAGAGGATAAAATCACGGATTCTAGTTTGTATGAAAATCGGCCATGCCTATCTGCATGATATTTCGAAATTCGTACCCTATATGAGGGGGTAAAATAGGTGATCATGGGAGTAATTGAAGAAAGCTACTCTAGCTTTGCGAGAGTCAATTAAAAAACAAATATCATAATACATATTTTGATAATTTACTTAATTTATGACATGGACAGACCATACAATTGTTTTACTAATGTTATGTACTTAAATGGATAAAAAAATTAAAGACTGCGTGATTTCTTTATCTAGGTGTTCGAGTTTATCAAGTTAATTCAATTAAATAAGCTTTCACATATTCAATTTCAAATAGTATATAGTGGTAAAATCAACTGTAACATTCGTAAGTGCCTTACTAGGACCTATAAACAATTTTTGAATTTGAATGTTAGATCTCTTGAAGTTCCTACTTGAGGAAAGTACGCCATACTTTAATCTAATAAGCCTTCCTCGTGAGAAATGCTCTCCTCCTGATGTTTTCTTTCACAACTAATCTAGCCGCAGTGATAACTCTTTACAGTAGTACCCAACTAATATGGCTTACCGATGTACCTGCGCAGAAGATACATTTTCAAAGCGCGGGAAACGCTATTGGTCGGCAGCTGCCGCCATGTTAGCGCGCGCCGTGCGGAGGGGCGACTTGCGAGTGTGACGGAACCAACAGCTGCAGTGTATTATGAACCTTATAGTAGTGACTTAAGGTTGATTGTAAGTTTTGAGCATTCTTTCGTTAATCTTCGGGGCCATACTTTCTTTTCTGTGCGAACGAGGATTCACGACGCGCCATATAAGTTGGGTAATACTGTACTTCTCTTATCTTTACTTAATAATTAACTAATCAATAGTTAATTATTAAGTAAAGATAAATATAACATCCTTCCATATAACGTCCTGTTTAAAAATAACAAATCATCTCATAGAAAGTTCACGCCTGTTTTACATTCTATTAAGTACACTTGTATTCGTTTTAGCTGATAATTTTAATACAACTGATTGTGGGAAAGTATATGTACGTACCTACTTATGTAGGGTACCTTATCTACGTAGCCCGTTAGCTAGCTACTGATAATGATTAACGAAATAATAACCTTAACAGTTTTTTGTTTTCCAAATTCCTTGGAACAATTAATTTAATTAAAGGATTAAATGATAGATTAAAAGCTTTACATGCAGCTGTTAAAATAAGTATGCGTCACAAATAAGAGCAAAGTTCTATCGTTATCCTTGCAAATAATATAATTATAATTATTATTATAATAATTTGAAACTTAATGAACACGTAGAAAAGATAGAAAAATACTTGTGTATATGAATTATTCTTTCTAATTTTCCTCGTACTGTCAATGTTTTATTATCTTGCGTCGTTTCCCCCTTCTTTACAAACTATCCAAAGATTCTTACTATTAATAATATCCGTATTATAAATTATCATAATATTGGGTAACTAATTTTTCTCCTTTTGTTTTCTTTCGGCGATGATAGCTTACTGGTGACGTAGTGGCGTAGAATGCCGAGATGGAGGTCCCGGGTTCGAATCCTACTATGAGCTTGAACTTTCAGTGAAGGAAATCATCGTGAGGAAACCATATATGATGGTTACTTTGTAGTGGTGGTGGTCTACCACACTCAAGTTGAAAATCAGTCACCAAGCACCTATCGTTGTGTTCCGAGTGGTGTGCGTAGTCCCAGCGGAATAATGTTGAAATTCTTAATTTCAGTTTTGCAGATATTTAGTGTATGACGTCGTGTAAATGTGTATGATAGTTTAGAATTTGTGCATCCATAAATTTTTGAGATATTCGCCAAAAACGTTTTCCGCTGGGATGACGTCATCCTGGCGGCACATTTTTTTTCTAGTGGATGTACGAATAAAAATATTGGTACTATAATTATTGTGTAATGAAAGGTAAATGTGTATGAATAAAAGAAATTTGTGTGCCTTAAGACTCCAAAGATATTCAAGTTTCCGCTGCGATGACGTTTGGTCGTTTGCTGGATATCCTAAACGGGAGGACGCCCAGATGTGATCGTTTAAACACACGTTGATACGAATTTGTGTGTAATGTTTGTGAAAACAGAATTCGAAAAAACAATACCGTTCCGAAGATATAGGTATTAATATAAAATGAGGTTATTAGGTCGTAGTACTTCAAATATGAGCTCTAGAGACTAACTTCTAGCGTATATACGTATTTCATAACAGCTTACAACGTTTTGTAAAGTTTCATTAATGTACTATAAGTAATAATAGAGTTATTACAAAATTTACTAGGACTGCACCACGATGTTATTTGACATACGATTGCACGAGTTTTAAAAAGACTGAATAAATAAAAGGTATTCCAATATTTAGTGTATTAGTTCAATTATACATCTGTAAATTTTCAGCATAATACACTCAATAGTTAAAAAGATATAATGAAAATACCAACAAGGATCGCAAAACAGTGATAAACCGACCAAGTTTGAATGGGTACGAAAAAGCGGCCGCGCAGTATATGAAGCTAACCTTCCAAAAGGTCTAGTACTATATTGATATAGGTTTGGTACTTTGGTACAGGTACGTACAAAATGATTAATCAAAATAAAATATCTGCATAACTTAACTTTCTGTTCTCAAAATTATTAAAAAATTATTGATTAATTTTTTTTAACCAAAAATACAATAATTAAGGCGCCGTTAATTCCTAAATCTGGTAAAAGCAGGATTTTCAAAGCAGTATATCTCTTAAACAGAGACTTATTTAAACTTAGAAAAATTAATATCACATTCTCAAGACCTTGTTGCAGGGCTTGTCGGTATCCAAAACATATTTAAATATACTTAGTTACATAGAAAAAAAATTCAAACATACCGCTTTTTTCACCTTTTAAAGCAGTTTTTCTCTGCATTTTCAGTTGTGCTTAATATTTTAAAATATACCAAAAAATTCTAAATTCTAAACCACGTAGACTGTCGGTATAATATTTAACTAATAGTAAATATTCAATTTTTACGAATTTTTATACGTTTTTTACGAGATGCGCTTGCTTGATTTCAACACCGCCCGCACCGCGCCAGTGTTCATCAGAACGTAACGGAGGACGGACCTACGTCGCTTCTCTCCGCGGTGCCTCCTCCTCGTTTTGTATCAGTGCAATTTATGAAAAATCTAGGTACCTACTCGAAAATAATGGGAGATCTTTTATTATGGGACCAACTTCGTAATCGCAATTTTTTTTACAGCTTTTCATAAATTTTTGCCGATTCACTTTTTTTATGAAAAGATGAAAAGCTTTTTTTCTATTTCGAAGTTGGTCCCATAGTAACAGTTGATCGTATTTATGAGTACTTTACGTGGTTTCATTTATTGTCAGATCCAACCCGTATATAATCTGAATCTCGGAAACGGCTGCAACGATTTTCATGAAATTTTGTATGCGGGGGCAAAAAAATCGATCTAGCTAGGTTTCATTTTTAGAAAACGTAGTTTTATCCGTGTTTTCAGGCAATTAAAAACTGCTGCAATATCATTAGAATACGAAGGTAAATTTCGCCACTACTCTCAAGCTTATAACAGCTCAGTTGGGAACGTGCAGCCCCGAAATCAGACGACCCGGGTTCGAGACCAGATAAGATGACTATAATTTTTTTTTCTTTTCTTTTTTTCAAGTTCCTTCTTTTGTGTGAAAAAAATTACCAAAAAAAAAAACGAGCAAAGCTCGATCACCCAGGTACTGTAGTTTAATCATGTATTTCGTATCTAAGTATAAGTAAGTATAATCACATCTAAGGGTAGGTTAGGGAAAAGGGTAGGACACCACGCAAACGAAGTCGCGCCGGGCCGCTAGTTTAAGATATTTTTTATCCCCGGAAAATATAAGATTCCTCGGCATCGCGGGTAAAACCGCAAGGTAGAAGGTAGTAAACTATTTTTTTATAGTTTGCTAGCTTTTGTGACTTGAAAGGAGACTGTTCAAATTTGTATGGGAAGTGTTCTATGAACCAATAGCGATACTGTTGTGGTATTTCTGTGGGGATACCTCAACTATAGGCAAGGTTAAGGGGCATCAAAATCTGACCCGGCAGTTTTGAGATATACAGGGTGAACATTTTAGACCGGTCAGCATAAGGGCACCTTACGGGTTGAAGCCACGCGAATATGGTCTTAGATGACTGTTGCAATGAGGGTTTTATTTTTTCGAGTGTATGTATGTATGTATGGATGTATGTCTATTTCTTTGGCACGCTCTACAGCCTAAGCGGCTTGATGGATTTAAGCATATGAGGTGTCGTTAGATTCGTCTTAACTGTGGAAGTATCATAGGGTATATTATTTTTATATGACATCTAGGAATAAAAAAGAGGGGGGGGGGGTATTAAAAACAAAAATTATGTTATTATAACAATATGGGCATCAAATGAAAGCTTGTGAACAGCCCATTCCATATATGTATATATTGTAATACTTTTGTGGTACCATTTTGACGTAAACAGCAAAAAACCATGTTTAATGCAAGGACAGTAGGTACCTACTTACTGGGCGGTTACCGTACGTAACTCACAGAATTTGTTATGGTTGTTGGCCTTAATTTACCGTACCGCACATATACTTACTAATACATACAATTAATTCATTAAAAATACCAAATTAAATTTTTAAAAGAAAAAAAAGCCCGACTTCTTAAAATAAAAAATAACATAAAAGAGAAAAACAAGCGCTTTAGAATTTTGAATACAACTTGATTTTTATAAAGTATTGCAGGTTACTTAGGTTATTGGTTTGGCCCCGACTGCAATAGGTACCTTATGAAATTCAAGTTATATTCAAAATTCTATAGATTAAAGAGCTTGTTTTTCTCTTTTCAGTTATTTTTTGTTTTTTGAGTAATTGCAATCTACATTTACAGATTCTGAAAATTTACTAACAGCGAAAAAACGGCTATATTTGAAATTGAACGGCTTAATTGATCCTGTCTTCGACAAGGATTAAAAGGCTCTATGGGGCCAAGTTAGGTAAGGGCACTAGAAACTTCAGAAATCGAACAAAAAAAAGAAAATTAATCTTGCATACTGTAGTGACATAGTAGAAATTTTACAAAATAAAGTATCAACACTTAATTTTAAATACATTTTAACGAGTATTTCTGACTGTGTAATACCTGTAGTTATTATATTTTTCGACACTGAGCGGGAATACAACGTGGAGGGCCATAGCCTCCTTCTGTGAGACCGTTATGGTCCAGAAGGAGGCTGCTGAGTGGGTTCAGGAGAGGGCCGAACCTACTCGGAGACGCAGACACTGGGGCGCAAATGTGCCTCGTCACGGCCCTTCTGTCCTGTAGCTCGGGCTCAGAATACCTCCATGCTGTTTTCGACGCTCAGCGTCGAAAAAATACAAAAACTACAGGTATTACACAGTCAGAAATACCCGTTAAAACGTATTTAAATTTAAGTGCTGATAATTTATTTTGTTGAAATTCTACTATGTCACTACAGTTTTTTTTTATATCACTAAGGTGGTAAACAAGCATACGGCCCGCCTGATGGTAAGTGGTTACCGTAGCCTATGGACACTTGCAACACCAGGGGTATCACTCACGCGTTGCTGACCCTGCAGAAATCTCTTCAAACCCTTTTTGAAGAACACCATGCTGTACTCCATTGAGCAAACCACGGCAGGGACCTCATTCCACAGTTTGAAGATGCAGCAAACTAGCATACGGACCGCCTGATGATAACCAGTTACCGTAGCCTATGGACGCTTGCACTTGCAACATAATGATTATCACTCACACGTTGCCAAACCTCAACCTTTTTGAAGCGGGGAGCTCGTTCCTCAACCTGAGCGTCCACGATAGGAAGCTTCTTTGAAACCGCAAGGTACGAGACCATTCTGGTTTCAATGTGTGAGGATGGACTCCCTGTCGAAGGCCAGAGTTGCGATGGTGAAAGGTAGCCGTGGGCATCAAGTCGAACAATTCTTTAGAACACTCTCCGTTGTACAAGCGGTAGAATACACATAAGGAGGCAAAGTCTCTCCTCAGACTAATGAGCTCAACCGCTTGTGAACTCGGGATCATCAACAATTCTGATGGCACGTCGCTGAACCGAGTTTAAAGGCCCAAGCTGGTATCCAGATGCTCCCGCCCATAGATGACAGCAATACTCCTTATGAGGCCGGATTTGCGACTTATAAAGTTGTAGCCTTTGCCCCGATGTGAAGTACTGCCTCGCTCAGTTGAGCAGTCCGAGCTTTATAGATGCCAGCTTAACCTTGTCTTCCAAGTGACTTTGGAACAAAACGTCGCTAGAAATGTCGACGCCAAGGATCCCGATGCTTTGACTGATATTCAAGGAGGTGTCCTGGAATTGTGGAGCCACAGACCATGGGTTTTTTTTTGCGGAGAACGCGCAGGCTTGAGTCTTGGTCGCGTTGAAATGGACTAAGTTTAGTCAACCCCAATCGGAGACACTAGTTAGTGTACTCTCGATTTCAGACAGCAGCCGTTCGCGGCTTTCCTCCACCTCGGAACGAGGGGTATTTGCAAGGCCCGTGTAAAAAGCGTCCCCTGTACTGTCGTCCACATAGCAATGAATACCGTCAATAGACAGCATATCATTGATATGCAGTAGGAACAGTGTTGGGGACAGCACAGAGCCTTGCGGGACGCCAGCATTTATGTCCATGCTATCAGAGCACCTACCGTCAACGACGGCTCTTATGCATCTGCTGGACAGAAAGCTGGTAACCCATTTGCATAATCCCTCGGGAAGCCCGTATGATGGTAACTTCGCTAAAAGACCCCTGTGCCAGACCCGATCGAACGACTTCGCCATATCTAGACTCACTGCCAATCCCTCACCTTGACTCTCGATGGCGAGTGACCAACGGTGCCTGAGTGAGATACACAAGGAGGTCACCAGCTGAGCGACTGTGGCGAAAGTCATATTGTCCTTCGCTCAACAACTCGTGAGCCTCCAGGTATCTCAAAAGTTGCGTGTTGATCACTCACTCCATGACTTTGGAAAGAAGGGAGATGAAGGCGATAGGCTTGTAATTCGTCGGGTCTGATCTGTCACCATTTTTGGACACCGGGTGCACATGGGTAGTCTTCCACGAAGACGGCACCACTGTCGTCTGGCCCACTCGACTTATGGATGTCCAGAGACAGCAATTCCCGCCGGACCTCCCATTGGGTAATCCTTATCTCTGGCATGGAACTGTCACATCGCGGTATGGTTGACGGTGTGGCACCACCATCATCCAAAGACGAGTTCGAAGCAAAGAGAGAGTCTAAAAGGTCAGCCTTCTCTTTAGCCAGGGCTTACGTAGTGGTGGCAAGAACGACTGGCAAAAGTTTCCTTCAGCACCTTTGGCAAGATACCAGAAAGCGCGACTTCCAGAGGGAAGGCTAGTCAGCCTCTCACCAAACCTGCCAACGAAATCAAACTTAGCCCTGTCAATCATACGCTTACTGAACCTCGAGGCAGCGTTAAATTTGCGTTTCGCATCAGAGATGTTAGGATCCTGATTAGTTCGGGCCGTGTTTCAAGCCTCATACAAGGTCTGCTTATTTTGTCTAGCATCTTTGCAGGGCCGATTAAACCACGGTCGTTTCTTCACCCCTGCAATCACTAGCGGGTTTGGGATATAACATTCCATTCCCGCCAGTATTGCCTCAGCAACGGCAGCTGCACAGGTGTCAGGATTTTCTGATGCGAAGCAAACCTGTCTCCGCAGGTACGATGCGTAGAAATCTCGCAATCTACCGACTTGTAGTGCCATACACGTCGCCATCCGGGAGGCCGGGACGAGTCAGGTCGAACGTATGGCACTTGCGTCCGAACGAGGCAGTGGTCTCATGAGCCAAGTGGCGCATCCACTGTCACTGCATAGTTGTCCGGTCGCGTAGTCAGCAGAAGGTCCAGTAAGGTGCTAGTATGGCTCTCAATATCTGGGATTTTCGTAGGAGAAAGAACCAGTTGTGAGAAGCCATAGGTCAGGGCAAAGTCGTGAGCAGTTCTCCCAGCGAAGTCAGTGGATCGAGAACGAAACCACTCAACGTGGTGAGCGTTGACGTCTCCTAGTATCACTAACTCCGCGGAGGGGTACTGCTCCAATACTTTGTCAGTCGTCAATTGCAGGTGCTCAAATAACCATTTTGTCCACGTCACCGCTATGGGACCAGTAAACTTTGGTGTGACCTCCGTGATCTACGCGCGCCCACAAAATCAACAGGTCTTCCAGGCCATGGAGACGGCGACAGCAAATATCCTCCCTGATATACATACATACCCCGGCACGGCGCACAAAGTTGTGCTCCAGTTTGTACCCGGGGTAGTGTAGATACGATGTATCATCAGGGCAGGATATTTGCGTCTCCGTGAGAAAAAGCTGAGTCGGCTGTGCAGTCTCCAGATGTTGGTGGACTGCATTGATGTTCGCATGAATTCCCCTGATGTTGCAATTTTAAATGTGGACTGGAAGGCCGCTGCTGAAATCTCTTTTTTGTTTTTCTCTTTGGCATAATTTTGAAAAAGAGTTGTAGAGATTGAGAGCAGTCGATGTGCCAGCAGCGAGAAGGAGAAAGTGCAGTGTTATTCTGCTGGACAGGTGATGCGGTTTGTTGGTGCGGCAGTCGGAAGGGCCCCCGGTTCCCCTTGATACAATCGGACGAGTCCACTCCGGTCTCCTTCCCCGGCACGACCAACTATACCAGGGATTTTACGCAGGCGGCAGGTCAGCCTCCCAGGGCGGAGATTAAGTGATCCCTGGGTTTGGGACCCCTACAACCTGCGGGCAGCCAGTAGGCAGCTGTTTCACCGGGTCTCCCTAATAGCCGCAACAACATGCCTCGCCTGCACCACCGTACAGCAGTACTAAACCGCTGGTTCTCCCACTGCCAGCACAGCCCCTCCTCTTGGAGCTCTGGCGACCTTACTCACGCGCAGGAACACAGCTTTACACAACATAAAGTTATTTGGCTGCGGTATTCTGTAAGGTACTTGCCCAGTCGAGCTGCTCTTTGAGCGAATAAACGCTATGCTCTACTTCTCTTAAAATATACTAGTATGCTATTATATATTCAGAGCATGAGAAGAGTCGTGATATGCCCATAGATAATTCACTGGACGGTTTAGACAAAGATGAAGGTAATAAAGAAAATTTTGGGGAATCAAAAAAATCACTGGATGAAAATAAAATTAGAAGAAGAAGAAAATTCAGTGGATTATAGTTATTCAAAAATAATATAATTCCTAGGCTTGTTTGTCGACAGTTAAATTTTTCAGAGTTTTGACCTACACAGATATAGTATACAGGTTACCTTACGTATGATAAAGTATTGTTGCTATTGATCTATATTTTTTTTTATTATTGAAATACGTTTTATTTTTCTCTTTATATTTTTCCCGAATTTGAAAGCGAAATCGTTTTAATTACACTCAATATAAACTACTAAACTTCTGCATAATTTCTGAAATTCATTAATAGTACATTATGATACATGTGTGCAAGGTAGGGAATGCAAAACCGTGGCAAAATGAAAACCAGTTTTTATTTCGGTTATGAGAGGAAAAAACCGGTTAACCGGTTTTAAACCGGTTTTTTTCATGTTCGCTCGTTTTTTTTTCACGTTATTTCTATAGCTCGAATTATAGATAATAACCGTGCCCAAGATTTAAAAATCGCAAACTGAGGAATTATTGTCAGTTAAAGTTAATGAAGTGGGTATAAAAGAAACATCAAAGACATCACCATCTGCCTTCTTCTATCCGTTATACCAACATTCACTCGTTTCTTACCAATATCATCTTTCACACAATCAATCCATCTCTTTTTCATACAATTTATGGAAATATTCGTTTATTTAACTCTTTAGATCAGATACTCGTTTATATAGACTACACGGTTCGTTGCTTTTGATTTTATTTTAAATGAATGAAATCATAAAAACATATAACTTTTGCTTGATTTTTAATTGCTATGAGATATTATGACTATGTTAAAAAATAGATCAGTATTAAAGAAGTAATTATTTAAACATTTATTAAATTATGTTTCGTAAGTTATAATATTAATTTCACACGTAATATACATGGCATATTGTAGCGGCACAGCAACTTGCGTGTACACTAAAACGTATTTATTATTATACGAATGTTTTCCTTAGATAAAAAAAAATTACCCAGTTTTTGCTGTCGTACAGACGGGTAAAAAATAACACCAATCAGTCAGCTTGCTGTCTGGCAGATACATAAGAGCCTTCGTTGACAGTAGTTGCCCCGATAGCATGACATTAATGCTGGCGTCCCGAAAGGCTCTGAATTATCCCCAACACTGTTCCTCCAGCATATTAATGATATAATCTCTATTGCCAGCATTCATTGCTATGCAGATGAAATTACATGGGACGCTCATTACACGAACCGTGCAAACATCTCTCGGACTTGTCTTAAATCGACAGTACACAAACTAGTGACTCCAATTGGGGTCGACTAAACCTAGTCTATTTCAACCCCACTAAATCACACGCAAGCCTGCGCAACCACCGTTGAGAAAAGTCCATTTGCTGTGGCTCCTCATTTCTAGAACATGTCCTTCAACATCACGAAAAGCATTGGTATCCTTCACGTTAATATTTGTAGCGACGTTCTGTTCCAAAGTCATCTACAAGATATCCAAAAAAACTCGGTGTGATTAATAGAGCAAGCACCTTTCGGTGTGTTCCGATAGCTGCACTTGAGAGCCAGTTCCTTCTAGGCTTTGTGTGCTTACCACCTTCGGCCGCATCATCACTTACCATGGTGACATTGCGGTCAAACACAGACCTATAAACAGTAAAAAAAAAAAGAAAAAACTATATAAGTCGCAAGTCTGGCCCAAATGAAGTAATGCTGTCTTCTGTGGGCCACCACATCGTTCGTGTGGTGTTACCAGCTTGGGTATTTAGACTCAGTTCAGCGACGTGCCGTTAGAATTGTCGATGATCCCGAGCTTACAAGTGTTTTAAAGCCCCTTAGTCTGAGGAGAGACTGCCTTCTTATGTGTGTTCAACCACTTTTCCAACAGACAGTGTTCTGAAGAATTGATTGACCTGATGCCCAGTTATCTTGATCCATCGTAGTCACCGATGGGGAGTCCATCCTCACACATTGCAACCAAAATGTTCTCATACTGTGCGGTTTCAAAGAAGCTTCCTATCGTGGATGCTCATGCTGTGGAATGAGCTCCCCGCTTCAAAAAGGTTGAGGGTTGGTAACGTGCGAGTGATAACCGTTATGTTGCAAGCGTCCATAGGCTAGAGTAACTGGTTATCATCAGGCGGGCCGTACGCTTGTTTGCTGCCTAAGTCACATAAAAACAATCATTATTTTAAGTTATTTTCTTACCAGCTCAACAAACTACACATCAACACACTTCAGTTCATCACAAAAATACTCACTGCATTGCACTCAGTTTACAAAACGGCGGCATATCTTCCTTTTTTTAGTTTTTCCAAACATCCAATAATTTCATTTCATTTCATTTCATTGAAAGAAAATCCGAAAAAAACGAAAAACCGGTTTTGGTGTTATGTGAATCCGGTTTTTTTGTTAATTAAAACCGTACCGAATAACCGATTTTTCGATATTCGGTGAAACCGGTTTTCATTCCCTAGTGCAAAGTTGGTTATTAATACTCAAGGCAGTATTAAGTGAGCCGAGAGTGCAATAAATCAATACACAGTGTCACACGACGTTTTTCAACGCACTTGCGAGGAAAAAACAGACTAGTATTTTGCAATAAATGTCTTTTACGAGCGAGTGTTGAAAAAAATATTACACCCGCAAAAATATTACAGAATCTTGTACATTTTTTATGCTGATCATGTCAGTAAAGTGAATACTTGTAGTATATTATAGTACATAATAAATCAATATAGCTATATAGCACCACAGAATGCGTACCTGAAGTTCATGAGTAATAATTTCATGGCTATTGAAGATGTCAAACATATTTTTATGCAATGAGTAATTTGACGTTTTAGGACATAGACATCCATGTAACTTTCCATGAACCGCTTCCCATACGTTTTGTTAAGAAATGTATCTAGCACTACTGACACTAATTACATAGTAGAGCCTTTTGACCCTACATATTGTACAATAATCGCCGTTTTCTCGCTGACTGTTTTTTTTTTCTGTAAATGCCAATTGCAATAACTCAAAAAATAAGGGACAGTCACCTAAGACCTTATTCGCGTGGTTTCAACCCGTAAGGTAGATGTCTTTACTGATCCATCTAAAATGTCCATCCTGTATATATTTCAAAACTGCCGGGACAGATTTTGATGCCCCTTTGCACAAAGGTTGTTAAGGTGTAGTTCAGGTATCCCCACAAAAATACCACAACAGTATCGGTATTGGTTCATAGACCACCACCCATACAGATTTGAACAGTCTCCTTTAATTTTTAATACTTGTGTCAAAATATTTAGAGAAATGTTACAAGAAATAAAATGTATGTGTAGCCTATTGTTTTTAACCGACTTAAAAAAATGGAGGAGGTTCTTAATTCTGTTGCATGTTTTTTTATGTTTGTTACCTCATAACTAATTTATTAACCGATTTGGAAAATTTGTCATCAAGTCAGGATTTGATTACTTTTTAGTGTACTTTGAAGTCGGTTTAAGATTTTTGTAAAACAGTTTTGAGTAGGTATTTTAATGCGCAAAATATTTTTACGAAGTAGGTACCTACTTACTAATATTATAATTTTTTCTAGAAATTACTATTAAAATAATGTATAATTATACTCAATATACGCATACAATATTTACAAAATAATTACAGTACAATATAGGTCGTGATTGTTGTACCGTCATGTCGCATGCCGTAATGCGCGAGTCTAGTCTAAGAACTACGCACGCGACCTGCGACGCGGACGGCGCGGGGCGGCAAGCGGCGTGTGTAGCGTGAGGAGGTGAAGGGGACAAAACTCTTTTAATTTTAGGAGCTGACAGCGCCTTAAAATCTACCTACGAATATATTATCTACCATGATTTTATCTCTCAATATTGTGCGTATAAACGTAACATTTTAATATATTATTTTAAAGTCATAAGAGTACTTATAGGTTCGCCTGTATTGTATAAGTGAACTATTGTCTGTATTATTAAAATATATTTCTTTTTTGAACACCGATCCATCCCATGAAGGTCTGGCCCATATATTGTTATGTTGTGTAAATAAATACCTACGAAAGATTTATCATAAACCGACACGTTGATTCATAATAATAAAGCGAAGCTTGATGTTAACTGTGGTATTATATCTGCTGTAATTTATATCATCTTACTAATATAATAAATACGAAAATGAGTTTGTTTGTATATTTGATTTTTACCTCTTGATGCCTCAACGGAACAACCAATCGAAATGAAATTAGAAACGCAGGTAAGTATAATCTGATTAACATATTGGATACCTACTTTATATCTCGGGAAAACATAAGATCCTCGAGAAAGCGGGTGAAATCGTGGGTCTAAAACTAGTAATAGATAGCTAATTTGTTATAAGAATAATTTATTGCTTATTATTAATTTAGCAAGATTATTGTAGTACTTCTTGTCCAAGAATTGTGTACATATCTGTACCAAACAAATAACGGTACTATACTACACATTTTGGAAGATCAGCTCCATATACTGCACGGCCGCTTTTTCATACCCATTTCAACTTGGTCGGTTTATCACTGTTTTGCGACCCTTGTTGGTATTTTTATTATATTTCTTTAACTATTGAGTGTATTGTGCTGAAAATTTACAGATGTATAATTGAACTAATACACTAAATATTGGAATACCTCTTATTTATTCAATCTATTTAAAACTTATGCAATCGTATGTCAACAAACAGTGCAGTCCTAGTTAATTTTGTCACAACTCTGTTATTACTTATAGTACATTAATGAAACTTTACAATACACTGTACGCTTTTATGAGATACATATACATGGTAAAAGTTAGTCTCTAGAGCTAATATTTGAAGTACTACGACCTAATAACCTTATTTTATTTTTATACCTATATCTTCTAAACGGTATTGTTTTTTCGAATTCTGTTTTCGCAAATATTACACACAAATTCATAGCAAAGTGTGTATAAAAGATCACATCTATGCGTCCACCCGTTTAGGATATCCAGCAAACTACCAAACGTCATCGCAGCGGAAACTTGAATATCTTCGGAGTCTTTAGGCACACAAATTTCATTTCTTCATACACATTTACCTTACATTACACACTAATTATTGTGCTATTTTTTTTATTCATACGTCAACTGGGAAAACAATGTTCCGCTGGGATTACGTCATCCCAGCGGAAAACGTTTTTCGTGAATATCTCAAAAATTTATGGATGCACAAATTCTAAACTATCATACACATTTACACGACGTCATACACTAAATATCTGCAAAACTGAAATTAAGAATTTCAACATTATTCCGCTGGGACTACGCACACACTTTAGAGCCAGGTCCTTCTAGGCTTTGCATGCTTACCACCTTTGGCATGATGTTGCCGTGGTGAGATTGCGGTCAAACACAGGTCTATACACAATAAAAAAAAACATGATACTAACAGAATCATCATTAACATGATAGGGCGGCATAAGTAACAAATTGAAATTGGAATTCAAGCTATGTTCACTGCCACTGTAAATAACACTGTATTGAATATAAGATTATTTATAATTCACCAACATTGTGCGAGTTACATAATTATTGAAAAATAGACAAGCTGTGGTTTAAAAGCTTACCACTCTCAGAATCAGGACTCCAGAAGGTTGCAATCATTGCTCGATGAAGGTTCACTTACACCATTCATGCACTATTTGGTAACGCTGATTAAATATTAGTTACAGCTAGTTTTGGCGTGAAATTCAGTACGGGTACATTTCATCAATTTGTTTGTAGTTTCATCATATTAATTAACATAATTGATACCTAGTGACTCTTGAATCACATGCCTTATTCAGCAAATAACATTGTTTATTATTACTACCTTTACATTAGATAGCTTATATAATATAGCGGTATAGCAAGCTTGACAGGTTCGTTAACAGCACAGCTATAAAAAAGTGGGTATAATGTTTCTTTTTGAAAAACCCCATATTGTAGCAATATGAGTTCATTCCATATCCAAATCGCCCGCAGTAGACCGAATCGCTGCGGACTATCGAGGCGGCTGGAGGGATTAGGATGACTTCAATGATGCAGGGTGGTAGCAAGGTAATCCTCTATTGTGCATGATCCTACATTCACATTAGTGATTTTTGAAAGGATCGGCATTTAAAATAATAAGAAATCTCTTTATTTATAAATTTTAATCTAATATTGGAGATACAAAAGATTTTAAAAAGTGTAACATTTTGTGCACTCACGTCAGACAATCGATGGTCCGATTGTCGGCTCGATTCATGGCCGAGGTTATAATAGGGCCTAATTTGATAGCTTAGGATTGAACTGTTTTAGTATCTCCGACAAAAAGTAGGAGCACTAGTCTAACGTATCTATATAATCAATACCATACAATCAGTCTATAAAAAAAATATACAAACATAAACTAAATAAATACAAGCATCGAAATAAAGTTTTTTTTATTCGTCTATTCATTCATCAGCTTGCTGAGAACTTCTTTAAGTTCCATCGAGAATTGCGATACTGGCAGCGCTAATTCTTGTGCCGATCCACTCTTTTCTTTCATTAGGTAATCTGATGGTACTACGAAGGGCGATTTCTTATCACCCACGTCGTCAAGGGCTTTGAGGTACGGTGGCATAGGCAGGTGAGGTCGTTGTTTGAGCCAGCTATGGAATCCTTTCGTTGATCTGAAAATAATTCGAAACTGACAACTGATACTATAATAGGTGTAATGTAATGAAAATTGAAATCGCAGATTATTCATTTAGCTTATAGCCGGGACGTAGGCCGCGAGCTTCAGCTTTCGGTGAAGAAAAATATCATAAGCCATAGCACGGTGGTAAAGTACTTTGTAGTACCCGGCTGTCTGGCTACCACCCTCACATGGTCTCCAAGGACCTAACGGTATGTTCCGACAGCTAAACTTGAGAGCGAACTTCCTTCTAAGTATTTACCGCCTGCGACATCGTCAATGACCAGGTGAGATTGTGATCAAACACAAACCTATAGAAATCCATCGTTAAGCTTATGTTACGGAATCACCAACTTTTCTGGTGTGGCTTTGAGCTGAGTGATGAAGTGATTCAACCACCACGAGGTATACTTACGTCAGGTGCTGCACATCATCCCACACGCACGCCATGGAACGCAGGTCCTCTGGTATCCTGACGCTGTGCCACATCTCTTCAGTGTTGTTCTTTGGCGGAATGTGCTTCATCTTGTGCGGAAGACTTGTACCAAAGGCCATCAAGTGAGCAGGACTTGTTTCTGCCATGATATCGTCGTCAATCTGCCGCTTTAGGGCCATTGGACACGCCTCCTGAATATCGTATTACATACAATTGAATGTGAAAATTCTGCGTCATCTTATACCTATGTTGAAATTAATATTTAAAGCAATTATTATTATCGAATCCTTACTAATTGAATAAATACTTACAAATATTCTAAAAAATAAAGTGAGTCTGTCTGTTTGTTATGTTTCAGATCTAAATTACAAAATCAATTTTGTTATAAGATGGTTTAAAAGGTTGGATAACGAAAAAAGAGTGCTGAAGGAACAGTGAAGGAAAGCTAAAAAATATAAAACACACGTTTAGACTAAAGGAAAGATACGAACATTTGGTGTTCCAATATATGTCGCAATGCTATCTAGCACACATGGGAGAATCTTCGGATGAAGAACCAAGCCACGAGATGCATGCTCGTCAAACCACACCTAGAAAATAAAAGTAAAAGTCTTAGCTAACGACGAATATGATATACAAGCACACCAAAATATAAATAAATAAATAAATAGAGTTTTCGTATTTCTTCTTCACACCGATCACCCTTCACATGATTTAATAGACAAAGGTAATTTGATTATATATCTTAAATGTATGAATCTTCATATAAAAAATCGTCGCTGTTGCACTAAGTAGGTATAATTAGGCTTTTTTGAATTTCTGTAATAAATAATTAAATGTCTCTACATATTTGCCCTAAACCACCAATCTCACTAAAACTAGGGTAAGTACCTATCGGTGCTAAAACTATTAATTATTGGCTCCATCAATATTAAAAATAGTAGATTTTTATAAAGGTGGTAAAATTACCCATTATATACGAGGTAGTTTTACTCGTGAGATATTGTATTGGATTATTTTATTTTCACGCAATTTTAGTAGAAGTTGAGAAGCGCTCGTGGTGTAGCATGATTAGCCAATCTTAATCGATCCGCAAAGTTAAGCCACCACAGTCGTGGTCGGTACTTGGATGGGTGACCGCCTAGTGGTATTTCAAATCGAGCGTTTCCGTGCTTCGGAAGGCACGTAAAGCCGTTGGTCCCGGTTATCACTTAATTTTGATAGTCGTTAAGCTAGTTGGATGCCTCCTAGGCGGCTTGAAAAATTCCAACATTAGGTTGACCACTAGCCTACCTCCACCGATCCACCCGCCCATTCCCTTTCACCCTCATTTGTGAAAGGAGGCCTGTGCTCAGCAGTGGGACATTATAAGCTGTTGATGATGATGATGATGATGATGATGAATTGTAGTAAAATGTAGTGTAACATACAGCGCTAAAAACCCATTATAATTAGGTTTCTATTTACTAAAAACCTCTTAAATATAATGGGTAATTTTAGCCCCTTATTACTTATCTACTATTTCGTTTTTAATACGTTTTTTGTAGATTCATGGGTAATAAACAAATATTAATAAACAAAATTACTTTATTCCCTAGAGCAAATTATGCTATTTTATCCCCGCTCCGGACTTTTTGAATAAGAGGTGTGAAAAATATTTTGTTTCTTACATTTTATGTCAGAGATTTTTTTTAGTTTTTTTTTTCTTGAATAAAACAAGGCTATTTTAACTCACTTGGAACAGATCTTCGATATCTTCTGGACGTTTGATTTCGCTCTTGAATTCCACATTTCCTAAGCCGACCCACCAGTCGTAAAAGTCCTTAGAGATCTGTAAATTAAATAAAGACCTGCCAAGTCTGACTCGCACACAGTATATTTCTTGGTGAGGGCCGTCGCCTTAGTTAAGATCGGTTCCGCACTACGTCCGATCCGAAACCGTGAAAAACAGATCTAGAAAACTCGGACCGAATTCGGATATTGCTTTTCGCACTACCTCCGATCCAAATCAGTAATTGAGGCGTCGTTTTACGCAAACCCACAGCAGAGCGTTTACGTCGTTGATCATGAGTGTTTTCAATAGTCGTCAACTTCTGGCAATGCTATTGTATGTACGTACGAAGACATTATTAACATTAACATGATAAATTAATTAATGATTACTTAATTTATTGTTAACTATTTACCACGCCCCGGCCACAATCAGTTTCTTTTAGCTCTACGAACTTCGTAGAAAAGGGGGGGGGGGTGGTATTTTTTATGTAATTTATCATCATAAGTCACGCAACTTGTAAGTTGTTTTGTGAATCACAAATGAAGCCCTTTCATATGATACACCAACTTGTAGCCCTACTATGTTTGGGTCAGCAATATTTAAAACTATTCCAAATTTCAGAACGATAGTTAGTAGTTTCTGAAATATAACTCTGTGACAGATTGATAGACAGACGGACGGAGTGGGGTACATAAGGGGTCCTTTTTATTTACCTTTTTGATTCGGAACGCTAAAAAGAAAATGTTTAGATATAATAAAATTAATAATGAGAATAGTCAATAATATTCCTGTCGAGTGTATGTACACACGGCAACACATCAAGCTATACATTTCCAGTATAAGCTGATCTCGAATTTTATAGGATTTCTCTGCAATGAGAGGTCAGCTTATATTCGAAATGTATAGCTTCATCTGTAGCCGTGCGTACCTTTATGTATAGTCCTACTAAACACACAATACAACAAATATACCTACTTATTCATACTATTTTTACTGTTTCAAAGCTAAGGGACAAAACTTTGCGGTATGCTAACAATCTTAGTATTTCTAATACTTCTCAGTACTCATTTTGTCAAGGTTCATCTCATGAACTGCCAATAATTATTACCTACCTAGTTAGCTTGAATAAACATCAGTAGGAACATTGTACGTCTTTATTATACCTAATTTACATTAAACTACTTTGATTAGCTGTGTCTATATACCTGTATTTGTTGTGCCTGTTTCAGTAAACGTAAATAGAGAGGGAAAATATACTCAATTCCATACCTGCTTAGTCATTATTTCAGCTTTCTTGCTGAATTCATCAGATGCCGATACCTCAAAAACTTTGAGTTTATATTTTGAGTTCCACTTTATCATGTCAGTCTCTGATTCATTGCAATACAACATTTCAAAGTGAGGGTTCTTCAAACGTTTTTGATGCGCTCGTCTGGAATTTATATTTAGGTTGTCATAATTAATATGGCGAATTAAATTATGATAAAATAAAAATATTTATAAAGTAAATAGTCTCTCACAAGCACTTATAAATTAGTCAGACTAAAACCGATTCGGAAGGTAATTTCTACTAAGAAGAGCCGATATTAAAGTCAGTACTGTATATCTGTGTTCAGTACCTAGCATTTTTGCGTCTAGTGGTGCCTAATTAAGTACCTACCTAATATTTTCAAACAATAAATCTTACATTTATTACATAAAAACATCGATCAATTAACCCGAAGAAGCGCAATAACGTTCATTATTTACTTGAAATCTATTCGACCAATTTCCCACCACCGACAATGCTCTCTTATTGGCTAAGTCAAGGATACCTGCGCTCTGATTGGCCAAGTCAAGAACACACGATGCAGTGATTGTTCCTTACTGGTCAAAATCAGAGCAAAATCACTGACTAGATGCGGAATTGGATTGCTCGGTACTACTTACTAGTCTAAAGGGATTATTCCTCGATGCATAGTTTTTTTATTCTCGTATCAGTATAAATAGCAACTGAATAGCGATATGGCATAATAATAAAGTATGAAACGGTACCCATAACACTGAGTCCCCGGATGAGATCCGCATGATGAGAGACGCTTGGATAGGAAATGTTTTTAACCAGGTTTATACTCACTTGACGTACCGGCTACTTGGTGGGTGAACTTCTATATCGTCCGCGGAAAAAGCTGATTCATCTGGAGATAATATTATTTCTGATTTGATGCCTTTCAGTTTGCTTGAGCGAGATGGTCTGATCATACTTTTTGATATCAATTTGGAGAATGATCTTGAACTTCGTTTAGAAAAAGTCTTCGATAATATAATGGATCTTGATGCACTCATTGATTTGGAACGAGACTGTTTTTTCTGATCCATGCTTAGGTCAATAGACGATGCGCTCCATTTTTCAGATATCTCTTCAGCTGCCTCGTATTGTTGCTCTTCTTCGACTGACATTTCAAAATCACTTAATGAGTTACTGGTACGCCTTTGTGACTATGGAATAGAAACAAGACAGAGTAGCAGCGTTATACTAATCTTTGATAGCAATTTATATCTGAATCCCATGTTCTTAAAATGTGCATAATAATGCTACAAAAGTTAAGCACCAATTATATTAAAAAGAAGCCGCAAGATAGCTTGTCACGAATCGTTGAGGAGCGAAACCACGGATACAAGACATCTCGAGGGCGGAACCTAAGCCCTTGTCTCAGGCTTACCTATACTGACCGGCCAGAATTAAACAAGAGAGTGATATGGCAGCGACTGAAAATCAGTGCAGTAGCCCTGTACCTGTACGGGGCTTGCAGTCTACAACTGAGTCGCTGTCCATTTTTGATGTCACACAACGCAATTTATTATACTACCTACTACTATTTATTCTCCATATTCTGTTTTATGTGTATGTAATTGTGTTGTGTCACTTTCAAAATAAATGTATTTTCTTTCTTCATTCTTTCTTTGATATGCTTAAATGGGTGATAGGTGCGAGACTAAAACTCCGAATAGCTAGCTCAAGAGTAGGCCAATTAACTTGGCGTAAATCCGTGCTTGGCTCCTTAATACCGGCACAATACAGAGTAATTCGAGGAGGATCGACATTATCATAAATATCCCCGGACATGCTTCACACACGTCGATCTGATCCCAAACTATCCAGAGCTTGTTACCTACTATGGAAAAAATATTTATTTTACAAGCAGACTTGGAACAAACATACTTACATGTCCACTAATGTTTGTCCTAGGTGAAATAGAACCCACGATAATTATTAAAATTTGTAGAAATATATAAAAATAAAATTTCATCTCAACGAAATTACATAAAAAATTCTAATGTTGAAATAGCCCATGGACCAAAATCTCTTAAATCAAAAGAAAATAAAAAAAGGACTTCAAATTTCAAATACACTAAAAGTATGAAATAACTAATCTGTCACTGTTTGGAAGTCAGCAAAAGAGCACGATTTATTCCATTAAAATATTTCGCCGACTTCAAAACATTGTCAGATTAGAGTTATTTCATACTTTTTAGTGTATTTTGAAGTCGTTAATTTCTTTTTATTTCGTAATGTTTAGATTTTCTACATGCACTAGAATTTGACCAAGGTTTTGAGATGTTTTCCCTTTGACACCACACACGTAGCTCGTATCAATAAGCGAGGCCATCACACTTGCACGTATTAGTCTATATCTTGAAATCTACTGAACCGATTTTGATGAAGCTTACATTGTTCCCTATGTTGAAATAATAATAAAAGCTAATAAAAAAAGAATCATCATAATCCGATTAATAGTTTCGGGATGTGTGCACAAAAATACATACATACACCTATACAATTTTGTATATATTATTAGTTTGGAAGCCCTAATAGTGAATATTTTGCAGTTCCAATAATATTACATATATACATACGTGTTGACTTGATTCGACTTGATTGTGTTCCTTTTTTTGAATTCGATTAAAAATAAAGAAGTTTATATAGGTATATAAGTTTTATTTTACCTGAGAAGCTGTTCTTAATGTGTAAAAGTTGTCTGATGGCAACGGCGACGAGGTGCCGGATTTAGCTTCATATGGTGCCTCTTTTAACGGTAGATTAAAGATTTTAGCAATCCGTTTAAAGAGGACCGGGCCGATCAAATCTTGCACAATATCATATTGTGACTCCCAGAACTAAGAAACAGAAAAATATAACATTTGATGAAAGTGTCTCAGACGCTCAAAACATGAAAGCTTTTAGTAGTTGTACTGTACCTATAGTAATTCTGTAATAATGAGAGAATGTAGTTTGAAGTGGTTAGTCTTGCAGCGGCAAGGAGTGGATCCCATGGGTAGTATAGTTTATGTTCAATCAGAGTAAGTTGGTATACTTGACTAGTGAATTCGATGAAAGTACCTACCTTCTATAATTGTGAGATCGGAATGAATTATGGCTTAAACAAAGAAAAAAATAGTTTCAACCTGTTCATCTTTGTAAGATAGCTCCAAATCACGTATAACTTTCTTCCAGTGCTCTTTGACGGAAAGTTCGTTTTGTTCGTAACGAGATGGGGTGATGACTTTTATATGCCTCGGCTTGTCCCATGTTTTTTTGAGAGGTTTCTTCCCACAAGGCATGGTGTCTTTTATTTATATATTCTTGTTTTCTCGGGAAACAACTTCAATGCGTCGTCAGACTTTATATTACTACCAAGATTACTGTTTTCTTGGATCATGACTACCATTGAATAATATATGTCACTATTTTGAATCTAGAAAAAAAATGAGAAAAAGTATTTTGATTCAATCAAGGAGTTATAGAGGAGTAGGTTTAACCTTCTAACATTAACGGCCTTACTCATAAGCGCTATTTAACTAAATCTACTGAATAAATGGTCAAATAAATAACGTCACCTTGCTGTCATTGTCAAACAATTTGACGGTATTTAGGTGACCATTTAATCAGCTTATTAGTTAAATAACGTTTTATGAGTAAGGGGGCTAATCGCTAACTAAATCGGTCAAAACTAGCTTCATATATAAATAGTAAGTACCTATAACTGCGCTAAAAATACTGTCAATTAAAATAGGTTTGAAATAAAAACCATAAAATAACGAAGTACAAACTCTAATCTGATTGCAGTAATAGCACAGGTAATAGGTATCATGAATCACAAGTGTAATATACATATTTATGTCCTCGACTGTACCTACATAGTTGTAAGAAATAGTTAATATAACGCCATCTATTCAACTTTTGAAGAAACACGCAGTATCAAAATACTTACATTGAGCCAGCGAAGGAGTGGTGTGTGACAAAATGTTGCTCAGATTATTTCAGGAGCACCGCAAAACCATAGAGTAAATAATATACTACGTACAAGCTCAGAGTATATAAATACTACGTACAAGTACAAGCAAAACTCATCCTGATATTTTTTCCTTTACATAAAATTTCTACAAGCAGTATATTATTAACTCTGTGCTGCAATGTTGCTAGTCAGCAGGATGGATAGTTACTACAAGTTGTACGTAGTATATTATTTACTCTATGCTACAAGGTACCCTACCACCATGCTGTTTTTACAAATGTAATTGGTGGAGCGTGCATCAAATGTTGGGATCCCATCATTGTGGCATTATAATGTTAAAGTATTTTTCCTGAAACTCGAAAATCCCAAATAGGTAATATTTTGTTGTAAAAAATAAAAATAGTTTTTTTTATATAATAATTTATTTTCATAAAAAATAAGAATTATCGCCTATACATTTTCATAATATCAAATTCAAATCAATATCTATATACAAAATTAATGATTACACCGCCGCGCGCCGTCTATTACCCTTTGGTAGAACTACACAGTATCACAATATGATAACAACAATGGAACGCCTAGACGGAAATGGTTTGACTTAAGTTAGACAGATGGCGTCACATAAAAATATTTTTTAAACAATTATCTTAAAATTATATCTCAATAAATAATAATTTTATAAATAAATATTTTATGGGTATTATTTTTAGTTAAGTAGGTAATTGGTCGTCTTTTCCGAGTCGTTCAGCATCTTCAAATGTATTTGGTGCTTTCAGACCTCGTGTCTCAGGTTGAGTTAACACTAAAATTGCAGAAATTATAGCCATTGCTGCAAACATTATTGAAGGTATGCCATGCCAGTACTGCATCAAAGGTGGCGTCAGTGGTGCAATAATCGATCCGATGCGTCCCAGCATTGAAGAGAATGCAAAGAATGAATGTTTGTGTCGTATCGGATATAATTCAACGGTATAAATGTACATTGCTGTCATAACTAAACCTATACTATATTTTCCTAACAAGTAAAAAAATAACAACAAACCGTCGAAATCATTAGGTGTGAAAACAAATGCAATACTACAAGCTGCACATACCATGTAACCGATAAATAATGAGATTTTTCGACCAATCCTATCTAAAAGTAAAAGGGCTGTCCAGAAGCCAGGGATTTCCACTACTGATACTGCAATATAATTGACATACATATTACCCGACAAACTGACCGAGTTAATAGATAGACCATAATAAATGAAGGTGGACGTTATCCACAGGAACGGTGTTGTGCAGCACCTGCGTAATAGTACTGGTGACCTTATGACACGCATGAACAAGCTTTCTCCGTAAATATCCTTTTTGATTTCAGTTTCCTTTGGTATAGCAGATAATAAGAAATTCATAGATTTTTCAGACATTTCCTTGCCATTCATCCTGGCTGCTTTTTCTAACGTAGCCTTAGCTTCATCTTGTTTATCCTTAGTGAGCAACCATCGATGACTCTCAGTTAGTACCCAGTAGTATAAGATTAATAGAAAACTTGGTGCGTAAAGTACCAAAGTAAGAGACCGCCAATCTTGAATGGCATATGCAAGCGAACCCAATACTATTTGACCTATGGAAAACATAGTAGATATAGCAGCACCTGTCATTACACGATATCTAGGTCCAACTATTTCTGTTGCTAAAATATAAGTTGCACTAAAGGCGCCACCACCCAATGCAGTTTGGAAAAATTGCAATGCAACGTACATTGAATAATTAATTGAAAACGCTCGTATGCACCCCACTATCGCAAGATTAAATGAGAAAAATACTATAGACACTCGTCGTCCGTATTTATCGGATATATATCCAGCTATGGCGAGTGATACCATAGCTCCAACACTGTTTAGAGTACCTGGAAGAGCTCGAAGCCATTCTTGACAAGTTAAATTGAAGTCGTAGACAGCACTATTAGTTCGTTCGTAGACGAAACTTTCACAAGGCACTATATTATTTCTGTCGAAAAAAGTAGCAGGACAAGAATCTTCCAGTTGAATCCCCTCAAAATATGTTAAGTTGGCAAAGCGATTACAGTTATCGAAACCCGTCGTGGTGTCTGGAATGGCACTCAGTATCCATTCTGGGGAATATTCTGGTTGCGCTCCATCACATTCCGGTATGAAACATCGATGGGGCAGTCTGGCTGCTGTAAATATGTAATCTCCAACCATCAAAGGATTGATTATGGCAGGGATAGCCAACAGAAATAAATACACTATTTGATATTTTCCGAATTGTCCAATTTCACGGTTCAAAACAGTTTCAAAATCAAAGGCACTTTCACTGGGTGGTTCCTTCATTATATCTGATTGATTTCTCCAAGCTACGACTGATCACTTTAGATAGTCAGTTTGACTTTATATATAAGGTCAGATATATTGTGTCTGTTATCAATAATAATAATGCTAGTACGTATAAAAGTTCTGTCATAATCTTGCTATCTCAACATTTCAGTACTGGCGTACCACTCTATTCGCATGGTCTTCAGTAATATAGTCTTGACTGTAGGTAACTTTACATATACATTTTGACATTTTGTATAGGTGACTTTTTGACGTGGAAAATGTTTACCATCTGTAACTTAGTAAATAAATTATATTTTTTTTACACTTATAGGAACTACGGTATTAATGTATTTTTTGTAAATGGGGATTGGTTAACTACGTAGTAGTATTAATTAACTTGCATGACTTTGAATATGACTTCTTAGTCAACCCGAATTTGTAATTCTCAATGTTCCAAATTTCGAATGGTACAGATGCTCAGCCTAAATCACTGTGATTTGTATGATTACAAATAAACATTCATCCCACCAAAAACATTTTCATGTAAAATGTTGCCGCCAAGACATATAGCTCATACTGTCAAAAAGTTATTAGATCTCATGTAGAGCCAAGCTTATAACTCTACATGCACTTACTCTACAAGCCCTAACTTCACAAAATCTACACACCGTAGTCAAAATATGTAGCTTGGCCGTTTCGCTACCGTCACATGGGAGAAAGTGAAAAATTTATTTACTGTTCATTACTTTTTTGTTATTCAATAGTTCTCGTAGTATTGAAACGGCCAAGCCACATATTTTGACTACGGTGTGTAGTTTGTGAAGTTAGGGCTTGTAGAGTAAGTGCATGTAGAGTTATAAGCTTGGCTCTACATGAGATCTAATAACTTTTTGACAGTATGAGCTATATGTCTTGGCGGCAACATTTTACATGAAAATGTTTTTGGTGGGATTTCACTTATTTTTGTAAGTTGCTTATGTTTTTTTTTGTTTGAAATTTCCAAGTTTTATAATTTTTTTGTTGTTTGTGTACTAATACAAGCTTACATACCAAATTTCAGCTTTCTAGGACTTCAGGAAGTACCCTATGAGTTTTGATGATCATCAGTGAGTCAGTGACGAAATCGGGGTTTTTTAGATATCAATAAAATCTAAAGTATACGAGCTATGTTATTGAAACTTAATATGTTTAATAAGTTTACTATTGACATCATGGCCTGAGAATTTTGTTTATCTGGTATAATCCAAACCCAAGTTATGAGGGTTCAAAAAAACGACGAAGTGCTTCGAGAAAAGGTAGGCAGTGCCCTTTCGCTTCGCTTGGCTGTCTTGGCGGGGGGCACTTCCGTGCCCCCAGATTCATTGAAGTCAAGTTTAAACACGTTTTATTCGAAGCTCTAAAGCAGGAAATGACAGCAATAATAAAGGCTTATTATTTTAAAACAAGATTTATTTCATGTATTCGAAATAATATTAGGGTGCATCTCCACTAAAAGTAACATTGTGATGCGTAATCAGGCGTAATGTGGTGAGTCCTGTGCTGAAGTTTGTTTTAGAGTGATAAATATTGCTATTCAGTATTTGATAAACCTGTATAAAACTCAGTGCAGGTCGTTTGATTCTCGAGTACCTTCCATTATATAGGTATAAGAGTATATTCCTTTTGTACTGTACATTACACGCCCTGGAAATTTCTTCAGCCGTCTGATCCCAAACCAAGGTAAGTTTATACTATGGAAACCAGTTAGCTGACATACTACTTAAGCTACTGGTAAATATAATAAATATATTATATTTATTTAGATTGTATCAAACGGACTCGGAACAAACAAAAATTGCACAAAAATGTTTGTAGACCAGCGGCACGACACGGGGCGGCGCGTCACACCTTTAGCCACCAGCCGCAAAATTGTCGGTTTATTGTGGAGATCCGGCTTTATTTTTATTGCTCCCAAGTATATTGATACTGTGGGATAAACCCAGTTGATAACTGACAAGAATGTTAAGTTTAAAAATAGCTGATAAAACCATTCATATTAATCGCTTAAGCTGAGTCAGCTAGTTGCGACAGCCTTCGACGTATATGCTCTATAGGAGCTGGTGCATCGTTTGGTGAGGTGATGGGCGTTAAGGCCTGGTTCTTTGCCTCGAAAGTGAGCCTCGCATTTAGTACTACCGGGTCAAACATCCCAAGACTGCTTAGGTATGGTGCTCTTCTATATTCAGGGTGATCGATCATCCAACGGCAATATTCCTTCACACTCCTGCAAAATAGTGAGATATGATTAATTGAATTACAATAATGTTTAATAAACACTTCGTATAAACTGAATAAGTACTATTTTCGTCTATCAGATAAACCCAACGAGAGGTTGACATGGTTGGCCACATTGCAATTTAACTGAATGTGACTAGACTTTCAAAGTCACCTTAAATTCGTGATGCCTTCCCAAACCGTCTTCAAAGAGACGAGATCATTTGGAACGTGTCGTGCAGAGCGCCACAACTTCTTGGTGTTGTTCCGAGGGGCGCGCCATTGCTCATGCAGAGGTATACTGCGCCCAAACGCTTTCATGTAATCAGGACAATTTTCGGCCTCAATGTCTCTGGTTATTTCTCTTTCCAACGCTGCGTATTGTGATTTCTAAAAAGATGATATTATTGTTTAAAGAGCGATAATGTCTGTAGGTAAAATTATTTGTTTTTAAGTTTCAAGAAATATTCTTTAGACTTTAGCTAAATACATGTATCAAAACAATATATCCCTCGGGAACGTGGGTGAAACCGCGGGACGGAAACTAGTTATAAATATTAAATACTTACATGTGGATTTCCAGTAACATTGGCAATTTTTTCATCAATAGTTGGTAGTTCTTTTGATATCACTCTCAAACTTCTGGCCACGTGGGTGTCAAACTCAATCTAAAATCACCATTATTTTAATTAATTTAAAGGATGTACTTACCTTTACCTTATATTATAAGGTAAAGGTAAAAAATAAGATTTCTCGCTCTAAATACTTTAGAGAAAAAAAATATTTACATTATAAGGCTAATAATGTAAATATTTTTTTCTCTAGCGAAATCTTCATACTAAATATTTTTTAACTCTCACACATTTTTGTAGCCTATTGCCCTTTACTTTCTAAAGTATACAATTTTCAAAAATATTCCATACAAATAACAATCCCTTTCACGTGGAGATTAGTATGCTCTGTAACTATAGCTCATAAGTTGTAAGCAGAACTGTTAAATGAACAAGAAGGTATTTGGATAACTAAGAGTACTTATAATCGTCCAGCGCCTGTCTTTGGCCTAGGTACAGGATCTTTACTAATTTGTTTTAATTAAAGATATACTACAAACTTGAAACAACTCCTTAATAGCTTTTGGTGTGAATAGTTTTGACTGCTGATCTCCACCCAGTTGTTTCATGTACTCACAAAATTCTTGAGCAATCTGAAACATAAAACACAGTCACAATGTTTAGTTTAGGAGTCGCTTCACTTAATTATTTAGGCATGCTAAGCTATACATTATTTCGGACTAGCTTATGGTTCGCGGTTTTATCCGCGTTCCCGAGAAATCTATTGTTTTCGCGGGATAAAAAAAAATTGCTGTATCTATGTGGCAAGATTCATCCAAATCCGTTACGCCATTACGACATCATTGAGCAACAAATAATACTCAACACACAAACTTTCACACTTGTTATAATAATAGAGTTGTGCTTCAGTGCAAATATTACTCGATCTGTCAGATCATCAGCTTTCTTGACAAGACTCTTCTCATCTTCCCTCTCAGGTTGAAGGTAGTGTGTAGCCCAAGTAACTTGTTCGCGTACCGACTTCTTTAGAAACTCTTTATGAATGTTTTGCTGGTCGCCTTCGTCATCGCTGCAATCAAAACTTTTTTAAATACATCATCTCATCACAAGTGAATACTGAACAATTTTAAATTTATTTGGAAAGTAGGTATAAAAAAGAGAAAGGGACTAAAATAGTACCCTATATGGAACGCCGTATCTAATGGACACCTTAACGCTAATTCTGGAAACAACTTCACATAACACAGTATGTGAAGTTGTTTCCAGTGAGTTGTCCTGTCTCGTTGCTTATCCTTTAAATATCAAGGCTCACAAATTCCTAAACTTCCATATTAGCGAGAAGGTGGGGAAAAAATTAAGCAAAACACATCTCTCTGTCAGATTTATTGATTTAGACTGACTTTCCACCTTTTGGTTTTACCACAGGATTTTACCAACGATCCCCTATCTTATTTCCTTAGAATTTCGGAATATCCTTCCTTAGTGCATGACTAAGGTCACCATCATCATAATCAGTCCATAATATCCCACTGCCGAGCATGGGCCTCCTTTCATAAATGAGGGTGAAAGGGAATCGGCAAATACTCTACCACGCATGCCCACTGAGGATTGGGGGAGGTAGGCTAGTGGTCAACCTACTGTTGGAGTTTTCAAGCCGCCTGAGGCCTGCCGGGTCCAACGGCTTTTCGTGCCTTCCGAAGTTCGGAAAACGCTCGAGTTTAAATACCCTAGGTGGTCATCCATCCGGATACCATCCACACCGAAACGGCTAATCAAGCTTCAACACGAGCGCTTCAAGCCCTTAAGCGCTGCTAAGTTACTCACGGAATATTTCCTCCAAATTTCAAATTTCTAAGTCCGGCTTAGGTTGTGGCGTTGTCAGTCAGTCAGTCACTGTACTATTTTATTGGTATTATTTATTTGTTTATTGACGAGCAGATTTTATCTGATGTCACAGTGTTCAGTTCGCACGTTCACGTTTGAAGTTTATTGGTCACATTCATTTTAATAAGTTGGATTATGATACCTTTATCAGGCATTATCGTGGTATAAATAGAAAACAAATATATATTTAAAATAAACGTAACGGCGATAAATCTATATAATAACAAGCCATATTTACAAATTCATGATAATATCTAACCACAATCGCACCATGGTTAGTGACGAAGAGGCTGAAAGATAGAGGCGATGTGGCAAATACGAGACAAGAATGTTATGGAATGATATCGTTTTTTTATAGGTATATTAATGGTATATTATAACTTCATGCAAAACTGCTATGTTCTTTAAAATTATTATACTACACGTTTACAATAATCACTTAATGAAAAAAATAAAAACGCTTAACCAAAAAGATTTACAGTAGTCCTATAATAAATGCAGGCTTGCGGTATATAGTTAGCAAAACAAGATTTTACGTGTATGTATTTCAATTGATAAAGTTTTAGTGTTTTATTATCATAATTCTCTCTTTGATTCGCGTGCTAGAGTTTTCGGTAACAGATAATCTATAGTTATAAAAATAGATACCTACTTAATTCGATTTCAAGCCACGCAGATAATAAAATCCAGTATTCAGATAATTTCTTTATTTATCATTATGTTTGTTTTATATCCAACGAAGAACCTTTATTAACCATAGATTACAGAACAAAGGGCAGATAGAGCGCGCGGAACACGGGAGTGAGGCCAAAAAAGCAAATACAAATTGAAAAACACATAACTAGTATTCGCTTTTGAGTTTTTATTTGCTTTGTTTAAACAATGACTTATTAAAAATAAAGTGTTTTTCGTAAAAAAAAGTTTGTTAAACCTTTAAATTTGGTTATGTAGTTATTTTAAAATATACTATGTACCTGCTAGCTTCTACATCTGTATCTGAGTCCAGTTCTCTATCTATAAAGAGGCATTTTCTATATGTCATCATTGGTTCTTTTACCAAACGTCTTGGACTACGATCTGTAAATAGGACAAATTTTAAGTAACAAGTAAGCAATTATATACTATAACTTTCGAAAAATACAAAACTTACGCTGACTTTATTTGCAACAAGCGTCTAAAAAGAAAAGCCACCATGAAAGTTTTCCTGTATCTCATTAGGTTATTGTTTTCCGTACATTGTCCCAGTTAAATAAAACACAGTGTATAGACAAATCTAAAGATAATTGTCATGGTTACTTGATAGACTGTTTAAAAATATCTATTCTTATCGCATAAATATAGATAGGTTACTTAACTATATTTTGATTTCGATAATAAGGTTGTTCATTTTGTTTTTAGGATTCCGTTCCTCAAAAGAAAAAAACGGAACCCTTATAGAATCACTTTGTTGTCTGTCCGTCTGTCCAACGATCTGTCAAGACCTTGTATTGCATGGAAGTATCAAGCTGAATTTAATACCAAATACTCAGGTCTTAGAACAGTGCAAAAATCAAACTTCTAAGTCTTAGCAATCACAAGATACAGCCGTTTATGCCGCATATTTTGACGCTCACATCACAAGGGAATCAAAACCTATAGGAAGCAATGCCATGTAGCACAAGTCGAAAAATAAATAACATAATTTGAAAAAGGGGAAAAAATGTCGACTCGATTTCCGTGATTAACAAAATATTTACATATCTACAAGTTTATGCGGAACCTACGGTGCGCAAGTCCGAATCGCACATGGCTGTTTTTTTTCTGATGGTGCTGGAATTCTTTAGTGATTACTAACTTTGCACCCTGCGCGCGGTACATTAAACTCGATATTTCGGTGGAAGAAACCATCGCGAAGAAGTCAGTAAGGAATTTTATACCCGACTAAAACTTCTGTGACTATGGATCCTGGTAGCATCTGTGAATTCATTTTTGGCTTTGTGTACTTAACACGTCGATGACCGTAGGGCCACATCATCATTCACTTGGTTATCACTAACCCAAGTAAGATATAATACAAGGCCAAATTAAAACAATATGCAAATTATAATAAGTTGTACAAAAAAAAGCCTTCATTTTATTACAATTTGAGAATATTGAGTGCACGCATATCTGTTTCATACCTGGTATGTATTCAGTTTCTTTAGCGAAATAAGACGTTATTGGTAGATCCAAAGTATTGCATACTTTCTTATAAATATTATCTGGAAGGATTTTTGCCAAATATCTGCTCTCATCAATCTATGAAAGATACTTTATAAGGTACTTATTCGTATTAGATATAAAATTTAAAAAATTATATTACAAATATACTTAGATACTTACAGCTGTTTTGGTGGTTGTATCTATTTCATTGAAGATATTTTCCCAATATTTTTTATTCGAATGTATTGCTTCGGCCTTTTCATATTTAGAAGATTTAATCGTCAATATCTTTCGTGGTTTCTTTTGAAAATACAATTCGTCCATAGTTTTGTTTATATCTACGAGTATATGAATGTCAATAGAACCATGTAGATTTCATAAAAACTAGCGGGCGCGAGGTGCGGCGGCGGTGGCGGCGCGTCGCGGCGGCGTCAAGTGACTCCACCGAGTGCGCCACGAATGAACAGACTGGTTTACGCAGAGCATCAACACATAGAGTCGGCATTTAATTTTTATTTTTTCTAGTCACTAATTAGAAGATTCAATAGACGCATAGTTGAATTTGATAGAATTTGACCAAGGTTTTGAGATGTTTTATCTTTGCCACCACACTCGTAGCTCGTATCAATAAGCCAGGCTGTCGCACATATTAGTCCATATCTTGAAAACTACAGAAACGATTTCGATGAAACTTGCACTGTTCTCTAAGTTGAAGTAAATTTAAGCCAATAAAAAAAGGATAGTTACAATCCGAATAATATCTTCGGAGATTTGCCTGGACAAACATACATACCTACACCTATGAAATTTTGTATATTTGTTTGAAAGCCCTAATAGATTATCATATGTGAATATATTGCAGTTCAAATAATATTACATAAATACGTGTCTCCTTTTTTTTGAAGTCGATTAAAAATATATCACGATTTATTACTTACTATTAACATTAAGTATGTAATAATGATTTGTCTAATAAACTAAAGGTAGGAAAATAGGTAGGATGACATTCTTAAATCCATGTTCATGTTGACTGTGTCGCTACGGTTGAGTATTTGCACCCATAATAGGCGTACTTCGTATTATTTTACACATACAAGTTGATTTATTAAAATAATGCTGTAAAGGAATATGATGTATATAAATAAACAATTGATATAACTGATGTACCAAACATCTATCAATACATAGTACGGGTTTACGCACACCCACTAGTCTCTACATTTTGTGTGACATAGATTTGGAAGTCCTGTGCAGTGTTTGATCAATATTTGCTAGGATTTCTGTTGTTGTTCATAAACTCGTGACGTTGCACAATTATTTGATTGTAACAGTACGTTGGGCACTATAAATACATACAGATCCAATCAAAATATTATAAATCTCTGAATGTTTATGAAAAGACTTTAGTTTTTCGTTATTAGTTTGTTGCATAAATATTAAATTACAAATGAAAACCAGTTTATTCAAAATGGAAACGGAATCAAAAGATGAATGAACTCTTTACATTGAAGTTAGCAAGTTTATTCAGACTGTGCAGTTGTGTCAGATTTCAGGGAACTGGTGCTTAACACAATATTATGGAAAGGCAAAACGTCAAGTTAGCATAACACTGTTAAACTTTACCCTGCAATAGTAAAATTGGAGTAAAACTTTACTTTGCAGTCCTTTCTTTAGCTGATAACAATATTTTATTTTCTGTGTTTGATATCGTTTATCATTATGAATATAAATAAATACCAAATTAAATGCTTCTGATTTAAAAATATTGTTTAGAGAAAAAATTTGGTTTAACGGTTGTGCAGTTTAGTTTTTGTTTTGCTCGTATAAATTCTACACAGATTGGTGATAAGAGAAGATTTTTAACATACTAATTTTGAAACATACCGATCGCCCATGAAAAGTATTTTGCAAATGAAAAAGTATTTGGTGAAAATAGAAGCTTTCTAACGTCCGATAAACCTAACGGTGTATTTATTTATTATTCCTCACAGGAATTTCGTATGGTATATTTTCCCATTGCATGATCCGTACAAATAATATAAAGCTGAAGAGTTTGAAGTTTGATTTGAGAAAATTAAAATAAGTATTACATACCAGTATTATAGAATAAATTTTACAAACTCATCGAAATCCATTGATATTAGAACAGAATAACTTTGTAAATAGAAAGGTAAAACAATAATGATTGCGTTATTTAATATTAGTCAGTTTCCATTGTCCATAAGTATTTGATAATAAGTAAATGTTATCTGCGAACAAATGTCAGCTTGAATGGTTTTCTTCTGTTTTATTTTATCTTTATTGGAGTTGAGACTTCGATGTCACTTCATTACGACAACTTGAACAAGATCATGTTTAATAAAGCGAACATTTTGATGCTGAACACTTCAAAGAGTTATTATTATATAGGGTCTAAAAGTATAAGATGAGGTCATTTTAAGGCGTGAATAAAAAAAAATAACCTTATATTATTATAATCCAAAGTTTACAATACCTTTGTATTAAAATTTTACAGCAAAACACAATTTGATAAAATAAGGAGTTAGAAATAAGTTATACCTATATTGACGGGCCAGTTGGCGATTCCACCTATCGCCCCGCAGGTCGTGGGTTCGATCCTAAACAGGTCATGCATTTGTGTGCATGAACATGTCTGTATGTCCTGAGTCTGGGTGTAATTATGTATAATGTAATATGTCAGTTGTCTTGTCTGATTTCCATAGTACAAGCTCTGTTTAGTTTGGGATCAGATGACCATGTGTGAGGATTGTGTGAAATACAAATTAATCTTTATTTAATTTGTATACAACTGTATAATGCAATATATTAATGTATACAATATGAATGTCATACGTCGTCTTAACATTACATTCACGATGAGACGACGTGACGACTTAATAAGTTAAGTTGTAACGGGACTTGTGTAAATTTACCTTAACGCCCAATATACCCGCTCACACCCGTCCCTACATTATTCTTAGCTAACGATGTAATTTATATGATTGTGTAGAGTATGCTGAATTTGTGAATAGTGCTATACTTATGCAGTAATGCAAACTTTGAATAAAACAAATCATTAACCAGAAGATTAATATCTAAAGATAAACATGCGTTTATTATTATTTTACAATGGAATTAACAATGATTTAATTTTTTGTTTACTTTTAAAATAAGGCAATCATTATGCCTTATTTTAAAAGTAAGTAAGTAGCCGTCATTACGACTGAACGTGAACTCTTGCTAATTACTTATAGGATTAAAACTTAACCTTTAGTTTCAATCCTATAAGTAATTAGATAGAGTTTTCCATTAAGGAAAACATCGTGAGGAAACTAATGCCTGATGGTACTTAGTAGTACCCACCTGACTGGCTACCCTCAAGGTGAACATCTGTTGTCATGCACTTACTAGTGTTTTCCAGAAGGTGCAGTTGACAGACAGTCCACTTCTAGGCGATCTACTATGTCGCTCCTGGGATAAACAGTATCTAAAGTATAATTTCTATTTACGAGACAAGTTTCATTCATTCAATCAGTAAGTACGCTGTGATTGAGTAGCCAATAACCATACAAACATTTACAAACTTCCACATTTATAATTAGTTTACATCTCACTTACCGGCGACTTGTAAAGCTGCAGGGGCAGCTTCGGCCAGTGCGGAAAATTAAAAAAATACGCGTCGATTGGACCCAATTATATTTTTGTGCCTTTTGCGGCCTTCTCCGGAGACCAGCGGGCGGGGAGCTTTTTCCGCCAACGCGTCAGCTTGGCTATCCAAAGAAGAAACGCTGCCAGCCTTCTGGGAACCCTGCCGTTAATCGGAAGCAGCGGCAGGTTTGAGGAAATTTTCTATATATAGATTGTATTTTGTAATATTTGTTGTAAATAATAACCCTAAACTAAACACACACAGAGGCATTCATAAAAAAAAAAATTAGTCCAACAAGTCAAGTGTTGTGTTTGATCTCATATTATTGCGTATACTACACCGGAACAAGCGTTAACAAATATAGTATAGCAAACAAGAACAAATGAATATAGTTTAGCGAGTAACCACGAAGATATAGTTGGACAATTTGTGATCTCCTAGCTTTAACACACAGTTAAATTAGACACCCGCTTACTTACTCACATGCTATTTTACTATAATACTGTTTTAATGTTACACGTTTACAGTGTGTGTCAATGTCAATACTGTAAGTCTAGTGTATTTTTACTTAGTATTGTTTATGAGGATTTTGAATTAAATATATATTCAGAATAAAATTAAAAATTCTAAAATATAAAACAAAACATTAAAGTTGAAAATCAAAACATTCGTCAGTAAATATTTTAAGTAAATTTGGATTCTGTTGCATAATTTCCCTGATAGAATTCTTACGTTTGACAAGTATTTCTTTAGCTTTACTCTGAGACACCATAAAATCGTTTTGTTTCGGCACAATAATATCTGTGCAGGTACATACAGGCACCTTTAAATCCTCTTGACTAGAATATTGTGTCTCAGCATTGTGATATCGCTCTTTTGTAGCGGAAAACGGTAATTCTTTAGAAATTATATTTTTAGGGTTAATGATTTCGGGTGGGACATCCATTTGAGGCGGCTTGCCTATTATTGTTTTAACTCTTTCGAAATTTTCCTCTGTAAAGTCTAAATAGGAGTCTAAATATGGAAATGAAGACTTTCCAGCCCAGTCAATACATTTATGAACTGGACATTGATCGAGTCGATGCATATCGTCCATCAAAACAGTTTCATTAGAAGATTCACTTGATACAATTGGCTGCACTGATTTTGCAGATTCAGTCGATAGAGATGCGGGAGATGGTGGTTTTGAAGCTACGTCCAAGCATTTACAATATTGAGACTCAATAAAATCTTTGATTTCTTCAAATTTATGACATTTAGCATACACGTATTTTCGATCTAGCGTAATAGTTGGTAAATCTATGCCAGAACTCAATGTTTCTCTACTACCATATGAAGGTGGAATTGATTCAGTTAAGTCTCCTACAATAACAAACGGTTCTTTAACACAAGGGGTTTCCTCAGGCTCCGTCTTTTCAAAATTGAAAATATTTTCTTCGTCGACTAGAACGGAAGAAATTTTTTGCGGCATTTTTCTTATTTCTTTCAATTGCAGTACTACCATGTTTTCAAAATCAAGTAAAAATGTAGCTTGCTCTGGTAACAGTTTTAGACTAAAACTTACAAATTTAAGGAATAATTGAATTATCTTCTGAATTTTGTTTTCCCACTCTCTGTTTATATCTGAAATGTGTTCTTCCCTCACTTTAAATGTCTCAATGATCCCTTGTTTATTTTTTATGATCTGAAGTTTGTCTCTTATATCCGTACTTTGATAGTTATTTAAAATAAACTTTTGTATTTTACATTTTTTTCTTTCCATGCACATAATATACATTGTACTTGTGAGTGTTTCGGCTTCTATTTGCCTGTAAAATGCGTTCAAAGCGTCATTCCTTTCATACAAAGCGTGATTAATAAGCTTATTGTTTCTGTATAGCTCATTTTTTAATAGAAGTTCATAGTATGTGTTAATTTTTTGAACTTCACTGTGATATCGTTTTACTAAAACTTCTTCTAATATTTTTTTCTCTTTTCTCATTTTTTTCTGAATTGCTACATTTAGAGTATTTATTATACCAGCATGAGCACTGATTAATACATTTTGCACTTCTAATTTAAAATGTTTTTCTAATTCTTCAAGAGTATTTTCATAGAACAACATTATCTCTTTCATCATAGTTGTACTTTTAACTTTAAAAATGTTATCATAAATATTTTTAAGATTTTTGATTACCATACTTTTTTCATATTCTAGAATCATATTCCATGCAGCATTATTCTCGTTTAATAAATGATTAACTCGTTTTAAGAAACCTGCACGTTCATTTTCCAAAACTGCACCTCCAATGGCTAGTATTCCTTCATGAGTCTGGCCTCTAGTAATTTTAGATGTAAATGGCGGTTGAAGCTCTAATATTCCAATAAGTAAATCACTAGGAGATACCCATTTATTCTTATTTTCATCTTCTATTAATAGATTTGAAGATTTTTTCGATAACAGCTGGTTTCTAGAGGTTTCATGTCTACAGTAATTATCGTTAAGATATATTTCTGCGTATGTACTTGTTACTCTTTCGCCATCATGTAAAGTATGGATAATATTATGATCCATTTTAAGCAATACTACAAAATTTATTAATACTATTTGATTATTTTGTTAACAAAGAGATATAATGATCTTGAAAATATAATGCGAAGCACGGACTTAAAAATTATGAAACACATGATGAAACATTTTTATTTAAATGAATCATTTCAAACTTTTGTCAGTGTCAAATTTTATTATATTATTGTTTCTATGTAAATAAAAAGTTTTTAATAAAGAGGCTAGTTCAAGTAGTTTTAAAATAAAATATTACTAGCAGCGAAACCCGGCGTTGCTCGGGTTAAAACACATCGCATGTTTAATAGTATAAAAATATATAAGGATACATTTTTTAACATATTTATAGATTTCTATTTTCGATATTGAGAGACTTTCCAGAACATTCAAATAGTTTGTTCTTTTTCACATGTGAAAATCACTTGATATTTTTTTGTAACTGTTTACTCTTTTACTCGACTGTAATCACAATTGAACTGACGAAAAGTCACTGAATTTCGATTTATATACCGAAATTTCTAGTACCAGATAACTCTAGAATATTTAGATGTACATCACTTCGATTTGGTTTTTATAGATCAATAATAACACTCGTACATATTTTGGAACTTTCCAGATCACTCGGAAAATTTCTAGAAGTTTCTCAATTATTCTAGATCGATCATAATAAACTGCACTCAATTTGGAACTTTCTAGAACATTCCAGATCAATTATAACCGTTTTACACATTTTGGAATTTTCTAGATCATTCTAGAAATTTCTAGAACTTTTAACGAACATTTTAAATCGCTTCTAATAAATTGCACTCATTTAAGAATTTTCTAGAACTTTCTCGAACATTCTAAATCGATCATAATAAATTTCACTCATTTTGGAATTTTCCAGATCATTCTAGAAACTTCTAAAACTTTCTCGAACATTCTAAATCGATCATAATAAATTTCACTGATTTTGGAACATTCCAGATCATTCGGAAAATTTCTCGAACATTCTAAATCGATCATAATCAATTGCACTAATTTTGTAACTTTCCAGATCATTTGGAAAATTTCTAGAACGTTCGTGAACATTCTAACTCGATAATAACAGTTTTGGACATTTTGGAACTTTCTAGATGAAGCCAGACCAATTATAACCGTTTTACTCATTTTGGAACTTTCTAGATCATTCAAGAAATTTCTCGAACACTCTAAATCGATCATAATCAACTGCACTCATTTTGGAACTTTCCAGATCATTCGAAAAATTTCTAGAACATTCTCGATCATTCTAACTCGATAATAACAGTTTTGGACATTTTGGAACTTTCTAGATGAAGCCAGAAATTTGTAGAAGTTTCTCAAAACAGAATATTAAAAGTATCGATTATAATAGTTTGCATTAACTCTAGAATTTTCTAGATCATTCCAGATATTTGTTGAACTTTCTAGAACATTCCAGATCGATTATAACCGTTTTATACATTTTGGAACTTTCTAGACCATTCCAGAAATTTTGAGATCTTTTCAGAAGTCCTCATGCGTTAGAAAAGGATAACAATATATGTTTTAACATTTTTGCCACCCACAACCACCCCCTTCCACCCACCGCGACCAAACTCCCTTACTACCACCTGGAGACCAAGGGGTATTTACCACCCCAACGGGAAGTTGATTGGGGTTGGTGGTGATTGAGAAAACTGCGTATTTACGTACCCACAAAAGCATTTTATATATATTATTAGATTGAGGTGATGAGCGTGAACATTTATGGTGTGGAAAATAAATAAGAGATAATCTGTAAATGTATATTTTTGTTTGTTTCTCAAAACTGTTTTTGTATAAATATTAAACTCATGCGCACAAACTTTACGCTCCTGAAGTGACGGCATCACGTTACGCCCATTCTGAGGACCACGTGAGTTAGTATTTTTACCTCACTCTGATACTTTCAGGTTTATTTCGGATATATAATTGGAAAGTCAATACCGTATAGGTATTGCGTAGTACCTAGATATAATAATATAATAGAAAGCCCTTCACAAACGTACTTAATTCGTATCCCAAATGATCAAAGCATAAGAATAAAGTCAATTTTAATTTAATGAGATATTTTATCCCGGGAAAACATTAAGTTCCTCAGTCACGAGGATATAACCATGGGGCGGAATGTAGTATGAAAATAAAGAGTCATGTTGCGCCTCTTTTTGCGCCGGCGCGGCGCCAGAAGCGCCGTCGCGTTATCGTACAGGCGAGTAAGCATATGATAACTTCTCAGAAAAATCTTTCCCGGAATTTCCGCTCGAGCCCATGTTACTTTTATCATTGGTATACCAACGATTAACCTAAAGATATTTTTTTTTTTTATGTTATATGGGCTTGCGTTTGACCTTCGTCTGACCCCATGAGGAGTTATAACGAGGCCGAGGATGTAGCACGCTTACCCAGAAAAAGCCTATTCACTCTGGCCTTGAATAAATCTAGGTTTTAGGTGTCGGGAAACACAGTCGATTCAGACTCGTTCTTTGCTGGTTTTATTTGTTTTGATTTTGAGGTACCAGTTGGTGTGGTTGGTATGGTACCCTACTTGTCAAGGCAAAGGTCGTGAGTTCTATTTCCATCCATGAATGTACATGACAATGGCCCTGATTCTGTCGTTTATAACTAAACTAATTTTAATCTCACTATGTCTCTTTCTAATAAGAACATAAGAAAAGGATGTAAGAAATGTAGTCCTATCAAATTAGTCCAATGCTTGTTTTCAATATAAATTTAGTCAATCAAATCAATTCAAAATAAGACGACAAGGATTAATTTGATAGCTTTAAATATATTCTATCCTTTTTCAATAATGTTCGTAAGAAAGAGATGAGATGTGACCTAAATTAGTTTAGTGCGCATCAACCATATGTCTATTTGTTCTGAACCTGACTGTATTTATCAGTGATCTTGTTGCCATAGACATATACAAGCTCTTCTATCTTCTTAGATCAGATCATAGACTTCGGATTTCGCTATGCTTAGATCAGATGGCCATTTGTAAAGAATGTCCATTATCATATATTATTTTATACTTTCAGACGAGTTTTAAATGACTTTAAGACGGTGTGTTGGTTAATGAGTTTCTGCTATTTACAAAATAACAGTTTAGTATTCAAATAGGCGAACGTGTCGACGGCCTACCTGTGATTAGCGGCGGTGATGTAAAGCGGTCTAAAGCCCCTGCCGCTAGATTTAATTAAATACTTCCTTGCACCACCCACCTACCGACCGTTTAGCTTTACGTACCATACCAGTTACTTTGATGCTAAATTCTAATACAACAAAATGTTACTCGCTTATGGCCGTAAATATCAATAAATGAAAGTTTGTCAATACGAGTTGCAGTAAAAAACAGTCAATTTCATGGTTCAGACTGGCCCGTACACGAGCATGTGATAATAAATTACAGACATATCTCGACTTCATTCTCATTACGGATGCGGCAATGTCCGTCGGAGTTTTGTCATAATTCAGTCTCGGTTGAAATTATTTCCGTTGGGTCTGATGAGAAAACTAGAGGTAGAGAGCTCGAAATGTAAGTATTCGCGCAACAAGCCGTGGAATAACGACGGGACATATTTCATTCTTAACGAAGTTAAATTTCCGGGAAGGTCCTGTAAGAGCGTGCGTAACTCTGATAAAAGGCTACACCGCCACAATACCGATTTTGTATTTGTGTGACATTTTAGTTCATATTATATAAATATGTCATAAGCTAGTCGATACGAACGTGAATAAATGGTGTGATATAATATAAACTACGTATTTAGTTTCAATTTCCAATCATCATACACTAGATAATAAAAGTCGTATGGAGAAAGAATGGTATGATTCGGACGACTGCGTAAACTTGGCAAGCGTTTGACGTGCCTACAATAAAACAACAACCATAATTCAGAAACTGGGAACAAGTTGGATTGTTTTCTACACATCATATCGGCAAATAAATCTTTCGGCCGCTTATCTGCCGTCAAACTTAATTCTCATGCATAATTCATCGCGTCGATTCCGTGTGAAGAGGGAAAGTTGCTCAACTTGGTGAAACAACCGTCTACGACTGACAGCCGTCTGATAGTAGAGCGCTGGACATTTTATTATTACACCAACTAAAACTATAAAACTTTAATAATCCTTTAGAGAGTTTAGAGGATTATTGGGTAAGTACTTACATGTATCTAAGAGGTAACTTAAGTAATTAACTTTAACAATGAGAATGTTGATCGTTCTGTCCCATCACGCAGCATTAAATAACATGTAAGTTCGTCAGGAAAACCTTTTGTACAAAAGATTTTTTTAAAAGGATGTAGATATACAATTTAAATCAATTGCGTTTTGCATCCTCATTTATAATGCGGACAGCAAGGGAGTGGAACTTGCTTCCGGCGCCTGTGTTTCCTGACTCATACAATCTAGGGACTTTCAAGGCCATAGTGAATAGGTTTCTTCTGGGTAAGCATGTTCCGTCCTAGGCTTCGTCTTCGTCCCTTATGTGCGGGTCAGTGGCCAAAAGCAAGACAATTAATTTAAAAAAATAAAAAATAATATGAAGTATATATTAATATAAGACTCTTAAGAGTACTAAATGGAACGGGCCACAAGGAAAGAGAAAAGTGGGGAGACCACAAAAACGATGGGTGGACGACATAATATCGGTGGCAGGAAAAAAGTGGATCAGAGCTGCACAGAATAGGGAAGAATGGATGAATTTGGAGGAGGCCTATACCCTATCAAGGGGTTCCTGTAATAATATACATAACAGCAAATAAATATGTATAAATTTTAACTAACACTAGAGTAATTTACTAACATTAGATTAAGAACAAAATATTTTGTAACCAATTTATAAGGTTTATAGGAAATAAAAAGGCTATTATTATTATTATTATATTATTATTATTATTAATATAAGAAAACTGATTTATTTAGAACAATCACTGCCAAAAGATACTAAATTGCTTTCGTTATACGAAAGCAATTAAAACTCGTCTGTCTCTGAACGTCAGACAAGCCTACCTGTAAATGATAATTGAAATTCTTCACAGATATTTTTTATCTTCATCTCAGATTTAACTATTTTAGTTTAATGCCTTTACATCTTCGATCAAATTTGATTGAAGCTTTACATTATATAAATGCTACTTTTATGATACCATAACCTAACATAGCATCATTTGTGAACACGGGAAGTGTTTTGAAACTATATAATATATAAAATATGTCGATAATATCTAAAAATTATTGTCAGTTCCCCTGATATTGTTAATGTTCATAGAGCTACTTACCACCACCACCTGCAGAATACAAAACTATAATCTGTATAAAGTAAAATTGTTTTAACATATACAAATAAGACGGGACTACGACCGAGATGAGATCTCTGCGTCGCGTCGCGTCGCGTCGCGTCGTACAGACGACATTTAGTATAATATTTCATACTTACAGAAAACAAGTTGGTGGAATAGTGTGCAGGAAACAGAGCGTGCTGCTCGCAGATAAAGAAACTACTCGTGAAATCTCTACCCACTAAACGTAACCTTGGAAACCATTTTAAGGTTCCATACAAGAGGGTCCGAACGAAACTCTTTTGCTTTGGGATTGACCGACCGACTGTCTCTATTCAAATTAGAGTTCTATAAGTTTTTTTTTTAATATTTAGACATTTTTGTATTATGTTTTTCTAATGTATTACAACCAATACTAATAACAACTTAAAATAAAGTTTTAAGGGCTGAATGCAGTAAGAGCTACTCCTATATGCAAAATGAAACGATTTATTTTTTCGTAAATAAGTTTAGAAAGAAAGAAAGAAAAAACGATTTAATTTACAGCATTAATAACACCATTTCTTTTTTGTGAAATATTACTTATATTCTGTAAATAAATAATAAACATGGAACCATCTATAAGTGGATACTTACAGGTATGGTGACCAATTGACGAATACCTGTTAGTTATAATATTTCGTTTATTGCTACTCGAGACAAGAAAATAATATTTATAATCTTATATATGAAATAATTACCATAATATTTTACCTAAACCTAAAATTGCGTAATTAAATAAATAAAGTTATAAGTCTTTATTTGTATAATAATATCGACACAGAGGCACGATGCCCTATGAAAATCTTTGTTCGACACATAATTATTAATTGTAAACAGATTTTTCGTAGATGAGATAAGACATTACAGATGCAACCTTAATCACTATTCAACTGTTATAAATGGGGTGTTCAAGTTGTCATTAGTATAAGTGCGCGTAGCGTGTGATTGACGCAACGAAATCATTTTTGTGTAGCACTGGTCCTCGTAGCTCGTAGTTCGTAGCTCGTAGCTCGTAGCTCATAGGTTTGTCTCAACATCCTGTCATACCGTGAAATTTCCACTAGTTAAGTTTTGAGGTACTTTATGAGCATAAGTCATCGCCAGAACAAACTTCTATAAAGTGTTATATTTCACTCTTCAGCCGCTTTTGGTAAACTACAGATGTATAAAATGCTAGCTTCGCTGCATTGTAGCAATACTTAGAAACTTTCAGATACAGATGAAAATGTCATCGCATTCTTCATAACATACCTCAAAATTGATTTCATCAACGGGATACAACGCGGAAAACACTGCAATGTAAACAGAGACTTGTAAATAGTTGGACGTAACTGAATATAGACATATACGACGTTTGTGTTTGTTGTTTGTTTACGACATTTAAATTCAGTACAGCAACTCACAGGAAAGAGTTTTAGTATTTGTCCGATGCAGCTGAACTCACACACGGAATTGTAAATGCATTCGTCGGTTTCTTAACTCAAAGGTCACCGGACGACATCCTCTTGCTCTATTTGGGATGACTATGCCATGTTATAAGCTCTAAAATTGTAGTCAGTATTTTTATAGGACTGTGTATGACCACACAATCTCTTCATGGTAAATGTTACCGAAGATAATAACTAATCAGCACCCAAGGAAAAGAACTGGTTCTCAAAATTCCAAAACATATAACCGTTAAACATAACTAAATGCAGAGAGATACATTTCCAGCGCGCGAGCCACTAGTGACGAGATCCAATTGTTTCGGGAGGCCATGGTAGAGCGTTTGAACGTGACCTTGCAGGCAGTCTCTGATTGGGGCAAAGCCAATCTGGTCACATTTAACGCCACCAAGACACAGGCGTGTCTTTTCACCGCCAAACGGAGTCCTTACAACCAGGCTCCTACTTTCCAAAATATATCCTTGCCAATATGCGATCGCCTTGATCTCCTAGGCATAACATTAACAGCCAAAATAAACTTTGGCTGTTCTATTGAGTCGAAGGCAGAAACAGCTGCCAGAAAGCTGGGTATCCTCTCTAAGGTCAAGCGGTACTTCACGCCTGGGCAGTTGCTCCAACTATATCCAAGCACAAGTCCGGTCGTGCATGGAGTACTGCTGCCATCTTTGGGATGGATCAGCTAAGTACCAGCTTGAGGCCCTCGACTCAATAGATCGCCGAGCCAGGAGACTAATTGGAGATGAGTCTTTAATTAAGGCGAAACTCACGAGCCTTGACCATCGAAGAAAGGTTGCTTGCTTATCGGTTTTCTACAGGATATATTTTGGAGAGTGTGCGCAGGAATTGTTCAACCTTATTCCACCATCCCCATTTTTACACCGAACCACAAGACGCCGGGAAAATTTTCACCCGTACGTTGTTGACATACCGAATATACGGACACAGCGTTTTGCATCCTCATTTTTAATGCGTACAGCAAGGGAGTGGAACTTGCTTCCGGCGTCTGTGTTCCCTGACGCTTACAATCTAGGTACTTTCAAGGCCAGAGTGAATAGGTATCTTCTGGGTAAGCGTGTTTCATCTTAGGCTTCGTCATCGCCCCTTATGGGCGGGTCAGTGGCCAAACGCAAGCCCATCTAATTTAAAAAAAAAAAAAAAAAAAAAAAAAAAACTAATATTGTTAGATAAACCTACGAATAACCTCGTAACACGTCCTTCATTTTACTCTAATCTCGAATTAAAACTACTAACATCAATAACTTGAATTAGGTACGCTATTTGAACCGTATTGTTACTGTCTAACGCTTATAACCAAGCTGGTTTAACATTTTGCAAAGCATTCATAATGTTAAGCATAGAACTAAATGAAATTGGTAGCAGTATGTCCGTTCACTTATTGCTGTTACAGAGTGGGTACGTGTTATTGCTCCCTAGCACGACATAAGAAGGTGTTGCTTATAATTTCGCCCGGTGTAAGATTGCGCTATAATACAGGGTAAGGGCTGCTTGAATTGCTGTATTTCCTTAATAGTCTGCATTTACCCCCGCCGACAATTTGTGACAAGAGCGTGAGCTAAATTGTCGCCTGGAGGAAATAAACTAATTTGCTTATATATGACATTCATAAACTAAAGCGTTTGTTGAAATACAAAGTGGATACTGAACTCAGAATAATGGAATGAATACGAATAAACATAGCTGAATTGTTATTTTTAGTGATGTGCGTTTTGTTCATTTATTTTAAGCTGAAAATATCCTGGGAATTCACACGGCCATTTGATCGCAAGGCTTGTACTATCGAGCAGCTACGTAATTGCTACTTACCTACTTACTACACCCACACTCAGTTAATCTATATTATTTTTAACTTGAATTGTAACGTAAGTTAGTATTAATCTCACAAGATATGAGAAGGTAATCAAATTTGACGCCCTTAAAGAACTTTATTTTTAAATAATTAGGTACTTATACTTTCTAAGTAAAATTAAACTTATACTCAGGTCCCGCCATTAGGAAAACAATATTTCTCTGCTACCAGTAAGCACGTATTGCGTCTTAAATCTTGGCGCACATTAACTAAGACAGTCGTAGTCTCAGAGGTATTTTAATAATGAATTCTTTTCAGGTGGCACGTAGTTAATACCGTTGCCGTTTTAATGAAGGGTGTCATAAAACGTGTCATTGTAACTGTAGTGTGAAGCCTTGAGTTTAATGCCTAGCATTAACACTATCGCTCGCGCGGGACGGATTAGCAGAACAGTTTACGAACTTGAACGAGGACTAGTCTGCATATGCATCACAAACATGCACGCAGAAATAGCAATACTTAAATTTTGAGATTACGATCTGTGTGGAAGTCTCATTCGTGGGTTTCGATATATGAAGTTCAATGCACCTCAAGATCTATGATTGCACCGTATTATCGTATACATAACTGTCGAGACTATCGAGTTCAGATTGTTCTTTTTACAAACCTATGATTATTTATTCACTTTTGTTATAACTGCATATTATACTTACATACACACAATTCTACGATCATAAAGTTTGTAAATTCATGACACGAAGTGGTTTTATATGTACCGCTTTATATGTCAGATTAAGCAAGGAAGTCATAAAATGACAAATTCAGAATATTGAGTATAGATGGCACTTATAGTGATATTGTTAAATGCTCCGCTATGCTAGTTCCCACCGTCTCTATCGACTGGATCGCTATGTAGGGCTCTAGTCGAACTTGGAGCCTAAATGCTTGCTTGGAATCCGATTCTATTCAATTGGTCAATGTTCGTAGACGGTTGCATTACATTAGATTAGACACAGATTGCATTCCTGATGTTCTAAATCCATCTGTATGTGTATTTATATATATAACAACTAGCTTTATAGCCCGCGACTTCGTCCGCGTAGATTATTTCTTTTTTCTAGATATTAATCATTGTAACAATATAGAGCTTTGTTCATGGCTATTGTCCGCCACTACGTGTGATATTGACAATAGTTCAGGTAGATCATATGCGAGGATGCCACATAAAACTGAAACAGTCCTGCCGCAAATCAAATCTAGCAAATTCCCTTTGAGTTTTTCCCTGTGACTACAAACCTTAATTAGGAACTGTTATCTTTTAAATTCAAACGGAAGGTGATTTGGGATCAATGGTATACGCGGCAAGAAGACTGTTTCTCCTCTGGCAGAACCAGTAAATATTTTGGCCTCAATAACATTGCGGCGGAGAGCTGTTACTTGTAGTCTAGTTCTACAGCACAATTTTGGAGGCCTTATCCTCATGTCTGAGGATCGTGGTCAACATCGGGTTTGCTTCTAGAGCGAATGATCTGCCTCCACTGGTTTCTGTCTTCTGGTTTCTGTCTTCTGGTTTCTGTAAAACTTGGAGGACGATGAGTCTTTTACTTGATCGGACCATCTTGTTGGTGAACGACCATTTATTCGTTTTCCTTCCGTGTTCCCAACTATGATCAGATTTCCAAACTTTCATCGCCTTTGCGCACCATGTGACCGAAATACGAAAAAATACGTTGGTGGCATATGGTGGACAATCGTGTTTTAATTTTGAGCTGCGATAGGATTGATGCATTGTTGCGTTTAGCGGTCCAAGGTATTTCCAACATCCGTCTCCAGCACCACATCTCGAATGCATCAATCCTTTTTCTTTCTCGGGCCAGTATTGTCCACGCTTCCACTCCATACATGAAAATGAGGAATACCAATGCTCGTATTAACCGGATCTTTGTTTTAATACTGATTCCTCTCTTTTTCCTGATGTTGTTTAGGCGAGTCATTTCAATACGCCAATACCATAAGCCGAAATAATAAATTTTGAAATTTTCACTCCGAAAATAAAGAACTTCATATACTAAATTTAATCCCCCTTTTCACTCCTTAAGGGTTCAAATTCCAACAACACCGATATTCGTTGCGTTAGTTTATAACCATAAGCTTAAATAATAAATTTAGTGTACTTCCATACACAAATTCATCCCCCTTTTTACCCTTTCGGGATCGGAATTATCAAAAACGTTGAGGCACATATAAATTAGGTATATTACATTATATAATTTTATTATTTTTTTGGTTAGAATGATTTTACAAATTTAACCTATAACAAAAATATTTTACAAGTGCAAATAAAAAAAAAATAAAAAAAAAAAAAAAAACATAAAATCCTTAAAATCTATATAAATGAAAAGAAATAAACTAAATGAAAAAATCGTTGTCAGAGGGCAACGTTCCCAGAATGCTGGCGGCATTGCCACGTTGAATGGCAATGCTGATTCTCTGACCGAGGTATATGCCAGCATTCTGGTCACGAGATGCTTCGACCAGGCGTTTAGAAATTTCGCGAAAAAGATGGTGACTGCTCGGCCCCCACGGACCCAGAGTTTCAACCCCAAACGGTTCAAATATGTAACTGGTATCTATATTACTATATTTGCGCCGCTTGAGGTTCTCTGCTGACATGGCAGCGCCACCAGCCTTATTTATTGTCTCTGGAAGATGAGACGGAGCTAAGGTATCGACACACGTGGCATCCCATACCAAAGACCGTCCCAACTTCCAGGGTACAAGTGTCATTCCGTCGGGTCTCTTACCATCGTCACGAAACATACCATTGGGTTCTAAAATAGCTGTTACGTTGGCGCTGGTAAGGGCCCGGCGGATGATATCATTCAGACTGGCGTGTCTGACAAATCTGCCAGCGCTTTTGGTGCATGACAGTCCGTGGTGACCGAGTTGGTCGACAGCAGTGCCGCACTGACAACGATGTGATGCATAAATGGGTAAGCCCAAACGCAAACAAACGGCAGTTCTGAAAGTATACGATTTTTTCATTTAGTTTATTTCTTTTCATTTATATAGATTTTAAGGATTTTACATATAAATTAATTTTCAATTGTCAACCTAAACACAAAATTTGAAGGTCCTAACTTCGAAACTGATGGACTTTCATATAAACTTGCATCCCCTATTTTACCCCCTTATGGATGGAATATCCAAAAATCCTTAGTGGTTGCCTACACTGTGTAATAATATATTAAGTGACGTTTACTTTGAAACTGAATGACTTACATACATCCCATACCTTTTCACCCTGTCGGGGGTGGAATTGTCAATTGAAAAAGCTGAAACATGTATAAATTAATTTTCAATCGTTAGCATAAATACAAAATTTGAAGATCCTTACTTCAAAACTGACAAACTTTCATCCCTTATTTTACCCTGTTAGGGGTGGAGTTTCCAAAAATCCTTCCTTAGTGGATGCCTACACCGTATAATAATACATTTAGTGAAGTTTACTTTGAAATTGAAGGACTTGCATACACAACTTCATCCCCCTTTTCCTCCCTTCGGTGGTGGAATTATTACAAACGCTGAGATAACTATATATTAATTTTCAATCGTCAGCCTAAACACAAAATTTTAAGATCCTAACTTCAAAACTGACGGACTTGCATACAAACTTTCATCCCTTATTTTACCCTGTTAGGGGTGGAATTTCCAAAAATCCTTCCTTAGTGGATGTCTACACCGTATAATAATACATTTAGTGAAGTTTACTTTGAAATTGAAGGACTTGCATACCCAACTTCATCCCCCTTTTCCTCCCTTCGGTGGTGGAATTATCACAAACGCTGAGATAACTACACATTAATTTTAAATCGTCAGCCTAAACACAAAATTTGAAGATCCTAACTTCAAAACTGACGGACTTGCATACAAACTGTCATCCCCTATTTTACCCTCTTAGGGGTGGAATTTCCAAAAATCCTTCCTTAGTGGATGCCTACACTGTATAAGGTATCTTTGTGCAAAATTTCAAATCTCTAGGTCCAGCGGTTTGGGCTGTGAGCTGATATATCAACAATCAGTTTATCATTTTATATATTAAGATTCACGTAATAAAACGCAAGTACAGTAGGTGGAATAAGTATCTGGATTTGATATTCGTATGTATTATTAATAAATAAATATCCTGGGACATTCCTCACATACGGTGATCTGATCCAAACTAAACAGAGCTTGTACTATGGAAACCAGATAACTGATATAATACATATACTACTTTTGTTTGCAAATACATACTATTATTACACCCAGACTTGGGACATACAGATTTGTTCATGCACACAAATGCATGTCCTGTATGGGAATCGAACCCACGACCTGCGGTGCGATAGGTGGAATGTTAACCACCTGCGCCAACTAACCAATCAAATTCAAAATTTTCAATATTTTTTTTTTTTTTACCACCAAGGTGGCAAACAAGCATACGGCCCGCCTGATGGAAAGCAGCTACCGTAGCCTATGGACGCTTGCAACACTAGAGGCATCACTCGCGCGCTGCCGACCCTGAAGAAACCGCGTCACACCCTTTTTGAAGAACCTCATACTGTACTCCATCGGGAAAACCTCGGCGGGGAGCTCATTCCACAGTCCGAGCGTCCGCGGAAGAAAACTCCCTTTACCCCGCACAGTTCGAAACAATTCTGGTTTCAATGTATGTGGATGGACTCCCCATCGATGGCGAGAGTTGCGATATTGTTACCATCATCATCATCATCATCGAAAAATTTAATAATTTTGACCTAGTTTTTAGTTGTAAGTATGACAAGTTGTCAGACAGTTCACCTGAATGCAAGTGGCAACTGTCGCCTATCGTAGAATTACCGAGGGCATTACAATTACAGAACTAAGAAGGCAATAGTTGTCCAGTGCAACTGCCGTAACACACCGGTATAAATTATTTTACCTAAAAAATATCACACAATCCACTTCCCAAACAAACAGTGCAGTGACAAAGAAGAGACATCAAAGACAATTTAAGGAAAAGTTAGTTAATGTCGGAGTTAATACGTGTTAATTTTATTGGAGGTCCGGTGACGTTTTGCTTGGCTATGGCTCGCTGTCGGCTTGACGCAGGTCTGTTTGATGACGGTCCGTTGGTGGTACCGCAGACAATTGAATCATAAAGGAACACGTGACCCGCGCCCCTCTGCGTCCTCTTTCCAACCTGTACACCTATTTTATTTAATAGTCAGAACGTGATTTTGTGTTTTCAAAGGTTGCACTCTATTATTGTGGCACTAGACTTTATAACAGGTGGAGATTTCGAGATGGCATATTTTCAAAACCTATGTTGGGTTAGTCATGCTGAACAACTTTTATGGGACCAATGGCGAATTCTCAAAAAAAAAAAAATAAGTTTCCATAGTAAATGTCAACCTTGCTCGATCATAATGTATGAAAAGTATTTTTTTTTTAATTTCAGTGTTGGTCCCATAGTAAAAGTTGTTCAGCATGAGTAACCCAACATAGGTTTCGAAAATATGCCATCTCGAAATCTCCACCCAGTATAGCACAACACAGTTTGGTCGCCCGATCCAAAAACGTATAAAATGAAATATAGATTACCTATCATAGTGTAGGTTATAGAATAATTTTATCCCACCAAAACATAAATATGAAAATGGGAGCCAAGTTCAATATTATGATAATTATGGTGTGTTTGTCGACTTCACCCACAAAAGACTTGAGATCTAAATAGGTGCCAAGTTCTGTAGACAATCCTGAAATTTATTTATAAGAACGTATAACATTCTTAAGCAAATTTAAAAAACAATTTCTTGTTTCTTTTTCTACTACAAAATGTTTGCTATTAAAAAATATGCCTTTTTAAATTTGAATAGTCGAAGTAATTACACAATGCAAATAAGTTATGATCTATTAACCTTAACATTTGACTTGGCTAGTTTTTACATACTAGTCATTATATTTAGCTAATCAACTTATCATCATTACATTGTAAGGTTCTATCTATTCTTCTAATAATTAGATTTACTAAAATCTAGCCAATTAAAATTATCAGAAGAATCTAAATTTAAAGAATCTAGATTTCCCAAACGGTTATCTTTTGCGCTTTCTGGGCTCAAGGCGAGTGTTTATTATCGTTTCATCAAGAACAATAAATTAAGGAATAACATAGTAACAAATTATTATGCAGTAAAGACAAGATAAAAATCGTATTAAATATTTATTGGTGAATTTATACTAATAAAATGCTAAATCGTCGATGCTATTATTATTTATAAAAAATATATATCGCAATATGTTCGAGGAAGGTCATAAACATGTTTATCGTAGCATACTGCATGCATACGAGTACATGACACTCTGACATCTTCCTGTTATAATCCCACCCAGGTCAGTGTCGGGCACCGTAATCAAATCCTGTCGGGGCTAGTGCCCTAATCGAGGCAGACCACGCTCGACCTCCGTCAAATCGGCAATCGGCTAAGGAACACGACCTGAGTGTCACAGCGTACGTACAGATAAGTGCATCCGTGTTCACGCTCGATTTCTGTCCCGAGATTCGCGACTCACTCGGCCGGACGCTCAAACTCACTCAGATTAAAATAAAACTACCCAAGAAACAAATATAAGAATTCATACCTCGTCCGACCCGGTTTGAACTTGCAAGCTTTTCATTAGCCGTGCCAAAGTAACGTAATTAAATAGATTGGTCGTTAGTATCATAAACTTGCTGTTAGAAACTTTGCGGAACTGCCACGTGAACAAACTTGACAACGAACGTCTAATACTTATGATTTTAGGGTAATTCCAAAAATAAAATTATCCTTCCTTTATCTAAGTACTAAATGACCGGTATTTTTTATCGATTCATTATCTAGTTTTTAATAAGTAAACCATACAATGAAATCATTTTACAATCGCGGCATAATATCCAATAAATCAACATTGGACAAAATGAATGTTACGCGCTGCCTGTTTCGTACACTCTGTACAAACGATTGTCTTGTCGTTTTGCTACGAATTTATATTGTCAACGACAGGAGGCGTCGGGCCTCGGGAGTCGGTAGCGCTTAGAGCGTTGGCCCTCTGCCTGCAACATATTTCACTACATAAATCATAACTTTATTTCCTCTCGCTCATGGATCCCGGCTCGAGGAGAGAGGTGTCTTTGAAATGGCTTTAAGAGTTCCCTCACGGCTATACCGCAACAAAGGACTCCGAAATTCAATTAGGTGTAGATGGAACTGAGAGACTAATATTATTTCTAAATATGCAATTCAACGAGCACTACGAAATTTCCGTTCCTTATAATTTGTGTTTCCACTGATGCTTCGCTATTTGAAAACGTTTCCTATTCAATTTCTATAATAGTTACCTACCTGTTGGTTGCCTATAAAAAGATTTTATTCGAAATCAGTAAAAACGTATACCACATTCCAAAAACATGATTGTTAGTCGGTGGTGAGGTACCAACATTCATTTTTGTATGGTTAATGGTTACCTAACCCTGCTCATTTACGATCATTTTAGGCACCTTCCTGCCAATTAGTGTAGTGAAAACACCGTGAGCCCAAACAAAAGGAGAGGGGAGGCTCATGAATTTATTGTTAGGTTACTGGCTTAAGTTATTTAAGTGTTCGTGGAACGAACGTTATTCACGTGCGAGACGCCGCGCAGAATGCAGCTTCCTGCGACAATTTATCATGAATCTTTAATTAAACTTTAACGGTGACTGTTCACACAGAGACTTATTGTGACACACAATAATTAAGCAGTATCGATTGTTTTGTAATTATTAAACAACTCTTATAAATATAAGAAAGCCATTTCGGGTTAGTCTACGTATTTATAAAGAAGGGATGTTGAGGAAAGTATTTAAAAAGACTCTTTATTTAGAAAGACATTAGCGATACAATCTATATATTGATCTCATGCAATGTACTCTTAGAAACCAAAGAAAAAAAAGTCTGGCGATGAGTGAATTTACACACACACATTACACACCACGCCCAAACACTACACATTAATTATTCCGTGTTACTGCCATATTTTTATTTATTGTTTTTCTTTCTTTACTTTAGTAATGTATTATTTTAAGTAAGCAATTTATGTATTATTTAGTTGTTTGCATCTTACACGCATTTCCCTAATTTTATACTTAATATTAATAATCCGTGGAGTGGGCCCTGGTGACCTGTAATACAGGTTTTCATAAACCTACATCAGGCACCGGCTCTCACGAAACAGGTTTATGATGTTGTATTAGTTAGTACCAAATATTGTTATTTTTATCCTAAACCTATTGTGAGAGAAATAAATAAATATATACATATATACATACAATTTAAAAAATGCAGTTGATTGCAAATTTAAAAAACTTAATATACCTCTGAGAATTATTAATTTATGTGGTAAAAACTAATATAAAATATCAACAGAAAATATATAATCTCTTATATAACCTTGTTTGCGGAAACTACCTTTAATACCAAATTAAATGATGGAAGTTTTCAAGTTCTTCAGAGTTCGTTTTATAATAAAATTACCTGTGTCAGTTTGCCGGTTGGATTCAATTAAGAACTTGTTGAATATTTTATACTTGTATGAGAAATTGCCACTTCAAACGATAGCATATTTCAAACTAATTTAAATTATGATAAACATATTTATTCATTTCTTAAGGCTGAAACTAAACGCATAAAACTACGAGGAAAATAAAATCAACGTGACATAATATGCATGTTTATGTTCTTATTTTTTCTATAAATAATATTTACAACAATATCAACAAATATTAGAGATAACTGATATACATTTACCTAGTTATAACAGGGGGTAGCTATACATAATTATATAAATCTCTAGAGGAAGTCTATAGACACACGCTGACCATTAGCAAATATTGCATTATACTTACTGTAAAATACTTATACTGATTCTTAATAACACGTACACCGTACATACCCTTCATAGCCCAAAAAAAACAATAAATGTATATTTTACATATGCATTGACCTTTAAATTTTAACTTAGAAAGTAAAAATACAATTTGTAGATATGAAAAGATATTTCCATGATAATTGCCCATAGCTCGAAAATACCAGATAAGAAAAGTAGATAGTATTCATTCATAATACGCAGGTGTACACTGACTATCAATTGGCAAGAGTAAGAGATTAGTTATTATCTTTAGAACGGCACAGGAAATTACGTAACGTATGGCTAAATAATTGAATAAAATTGACATGATTTTCCACACACACATGAGTAAATAGAAATACGGTGGAGAAATTACCATCTCTACTTGACGACTATTTCAAAATAGCGGAATAAAGAGTTGGAGGAGACCGGAAAATGTTTCTCACGCAAATACTCATGCAGCATATTCAAACGTTGACGACTTTGCTCCACAAAAACATTGAAAGGATTGTATGAAAGTATACATATATGTACTTAACTATTTGTGTAATTATAGGTAATTCAAAATATTTCGGATTAAAAAAAATTTGTTACGAGTGTAATGTCGGTTATTACAATGTGTGTGTTTTATTGTATTATAGTTTCTACTCACGGTGAATTTGTTTAGCTAAAACAATTCATGAAATAATAGAGCATCAGCCAATCGTTATTCTAAATGTGACTCCAAAAGGCACTAGATTTTATTACATAGTTTTGATACGTTTTCGAAAATCGTTGTAGTTCAATTGATGAATTGTTAAGCCAACAGTAAGCGACGGTACCTATAAGAGCTTCATAATTATATATAAATTAACTATAATATATTTTTCTAAACATATATCGTTGTCTCTTAATTATAATCTGGTCAAATCTGTTAAATACGAATATTTTAATTTTTCCTAGAATCAAGTCAAATTCGCAGATTCGACTTTCAATAGAGACATCATTTTTACACAGTAGATAAAAACGCAAATCAGCTTTAATACACATGATTATCTAAATATTTATGCGCCTACTCAATAAATAACAGAACACATATTTTAATCAAAGAACAACGCATTTAACAATAATGTCCATGTTAGAAAATTCATAAGTCACATGAAAACAGAACTTCTAGAACATCATATAGATTATAGCATGCAGATTCCAGCATCGAGGGCGTAGTATACCTTAATTTATCATCGACATATAAGGCTTTCCTCTCTGGCAGCACATGCGCCGTGCGGTGGTGCCAGGAACAACTTGCCGTTCGCACAGGCGCACAGCTGGTATATGTTTTGGTGATGAGGGTCGTGCGCGTGCGGCGCTGACGACGGTGGTAAAGGCAGCGCTGACTTTAACTTCGGCATGTATATGCTAGGTGCATCTAGGCGTATCTGAAATTGACGATATCATTTTAACTTTATAAACCTTTCGCACCTGAGATTTTTTCCGTCCAAATTCTTTTTTTTTCCTATAAAATCTTATTATGTGTGGTAAGTATCATGGGAAACAATATTTTAAAATTATACCATTTACACAACTTCTAGAAAGTGCATAGCACGTTCGTGACAACCAGGTTTGTAGACTACGTTGTAGAATTTTAGAAAAAATGAACTCACTATCGCATTATTCATATAAGATGAAAAAGAAATAAAGCGTTCAAGTAAAATTTAATAATTATATAAATGAATTCAATTGTTTAAATAGTGTAACAACAATATGACTGTACCCATGATACAAGTTCGTAATGGTACTAATTTTATTGTAGATCGCACTAAACAATTTCTTTCTTTGTTTTTACAAAAAATATTGAAAAATATAGAATATATTCAAACCTAACTGACTAACTTTGTTGGCGACTAAATTCACGTGACACAAAAACAAGCAAATTTACTTTGATAAGACTTCCTTTTCTTATATTAAAAATACAGTAACACTAATTTAGTTAAGTTTGTAAACAACAGAATCAGCACCAATATCTTGACAAGTTATATTTTGTCGAATGTGAATTATGGACCTAACAGTTGTACAATTGAGAACATATGTTTTGTGATATGCTGTATAGCAACGGGGCGATGATTCAATGCTCACCGAACCGGCGACAGATCTGAGTCGGAAAGTCGTGAGGCAGCTGGCACTGATGTCGCCAGCACGCGACTCCAGAGCTATGTTTTGTGCCGCGTGCATCTCCAACGACCGCGTCGGTGACTCCAGACTGTTGCAAAGGTATATTGTGATACAGTATTTATGGAATATAATTACACTTACAGGAAGTGACGTTTGGAGCGGAACGTTTTGTAGAAATAATACTGTTATGAATATGTTTTTTTTAGTAATGTAAACAAATAATGATAAAAATATCTACCCCAAAATCCAACTCTTTGTATTTTCCCATCAAAATTTTTCCAAAGTCTCAATTTACTTATTACTTATTACTAACACTTGTATGTAGTATATTATTTACTCTGTGCAATAAAACATTAACATTTTTTCTTTTACAAAAATACTGAAAAAAAAAGAAAATGCGCCTGCGTCTGTTTTTGGCGTTTTTTGTTTCATAGCAAAGTTGAGTTAGTTAATATTTGTACGGAACCCTCCGTGTACGAGTCTGGCACGTACTTGGCCGGTTTTTCAATATTATTTATAAAGTAATAAATGTAGGTTGTTTTGAATGTCAATACAAAAAACCGCAAATAAATAAAGAAAATAGCAAAATATTTGTACCGGCCAGTAAACTCACATTAATTGTTTAGAAGGTGGCGCTTTAATCAACGGCGTCTGCGCAGCTGTCTGTAACGTCACACCAGCTGGACTGGTGATGGTCAGAGTATCGGCTCCCACCGTCACCGAGTCCTGGCCAGCACCCAGCAGTAACGCTCCGCGTGCATCCCGCACTTCTAGCCTCATCACGTTCACTTCCAGGCGATCGTGACCTATGAAATAATAATGGACTCTATAAAAATGGTAATATACCAGTCGAAAAGGTTGATACAACATAAGTACAATGAAATTAGCACTGGCAATTATTACAATGGGCTAATTCGATGGCATTATACAGAGATTGATCAGTATAGGTAAGTATTTGGCAATCTTTCTAAAAATGTTTGAAATTGAGATATTACCTAAAAACAATCGACTTTGTAGCAGCCCGTGCGAGTCTCTGGTGGAAACAGTGAAATTTCTTGATGACTCTACAGAAATAGGCTGTCCTCGGCGTGATTTGATGCTAGAAGCAAATAGAGAATCTAGCACTAATGCCTGGCCTAGAAGCTGTAAGCCTCCAGGTACTATTCGCAATTGGCCCATACCCTCCTGAAACAAAGGGATCAATAGAATTCATTATCTAATGGTAAAACAACGTTTTTATTTCAGTTACCCGAGATTATAATATTAAGAGATTATTTCGACTATAAAAAATCTGAAGTTAAACTACTTTAATTAAAAATCTACTTACCGAATTGAAATCCAAAACCTTCAAAACCCATAGCGTTAGAGCGAGATTAATGATCATCATAAACATGAGTGCCATGACAAGAATGTACAGGCATTTTTTCCTCCAGCCGTAGATGCCAACTTTGAATTGGCTGTTATAACTGTTCCTGATCGAGTCTGCCTTTGTGTCCCGGCCTGCATTGTTGTGCAGGATTGGTTCTGGGGTGATCTTGTCAGCGTACGGTATCCTGAAATAAATACTTTTCTTTAAAACAATTCTTATGGAAATAGTTTTTGCGCGAGATTGCAAATCGTTGCATGAGCAGGGAATAATATAATATTATAGTATTTTTAAAATATGCATATATACATTAATTTTATTAAAATTCTATTATATATTCCACAAATACTTTAGGAAAGCACCAAATAGGATTGTTAGAGTTCGTGGCGATCACAATAGTCTAGTCTGGTCGCAGTAATACAAACTCGGGAAAGACTTTCAACAGCCACTTAACCCAAATATTAGGGTTCCAATACCCAAAGGGTGCCAACGGGACTTTATTATTTACTAAGCCTCCGCTGTCCATCCATCCGTCCATCCGTCTGTCTGTCAGTGGACTGTATTGTATCTCATGAACCGTAATATGTAGACAGTTGAAATTTTCACAGCATGTGTATTTCTATAGCCGCTATAACAACAAATAATAAACAAGAAACATCTTAACGGAACCCTTCGTGTACGCGTCCGACTCGCACTTGGCCGGTTCTTGTTTAATATCCTAGTTATAAAACTTAGTCATGTCTCCCAGCTTACGAAGGAAATATCTTCTTCAAATGTGAATTAATGAATAATACAAGTTTCTACACGATAGGTTAAACTATTCAGGGTTATACTATCTTGATCCTATATTCCTCACAATCTCATGAAAACCACCACCACCACCATACTTGATATTCTCATGGGAACATTACACAATGTCCCATTAAGATATTGAATGAGCCTTTGACTGAGTTAAATCCGTCGCGAGTGCTAACAACGTTCGCGCTATTTCAAACACATTTCACTTGCATAAATCATAACTTTGTTTTCTGCTAGCTTTTATTCCTAGCATTGTTCAAGGGGAATTTGAAATTAGCGTTATTGAATTTATTTATAATTGTATTCATCAACAGGTGATCTGTTTAGATATAACATGAGCAAACTATATATTCTATTACTTAGTGGTACTTTTAGTAAGGGCAATGCAAAAATTCGACCACTACAACAATAGTAAAAAAGCATACATTTTATGGATAACTAGGTTTATAAATAAAATAACAAGGCCTGACTGATTGTTAATGAGAAATTAACGCAGAGCCTAAACCACTGGTCACAGAAGACAATCTAAGAGGTGAAATAAAACAAAAGCGCAATGTACCTACAGTGATTGTTTACGCCAATACATACAAGTAGGTATGTGGATGAATTCAGTTTTACAATTCCAATTTGATGTCACAGGTAGCGAGGCCGAGCCTGGCCACCGCACCGGGTTGCACAGTGCACCGCTGCCGCCGCGTCCCACGCGTATTGTTCCCATTAAAGCCTGTTTTTACATCGGGAACGTATAAAATGCACTTTTATATTCACGAATTCTTTTTATTGTTTCGTTAAAACAAGGATTTTATAGCTTCAGAATTATTATAAAAACGTTCCGTGTTCTCGCGTGTAAGGTACTCAATTTGTTAAACATAAAATGCGATCACGTTGATATTTTACGCAAATTAATTTCAGATTTTTTTATTCATATACATTTGACTTTGATTTTTAGGGTTTCGAACCAAAAAGGTAAAAAAAGAACCCCTATGGAGCCACTCCGTCCGTCTGTCTGTCACAATATAGCGCTATATTTCAGCAACCACTAATGCTATTGATTTGAAAATTAAGAAAAATATATTTTATTTTCTTAGCAAAAGGGGCCGGACTGGGGGACCGAAATTTCAAAGCAGGATCACAAATTTAAATGGAGTTTTATATGAAAGGTCTTAATTTGTACATTACAGAACAGGTTTTAATTTCCTTTAATGTTGTGCAGTTTTTGAAATATGATAAAAAAAAAAATACCGTTCCCTCTGTTAAATGTCTGAAAAATCTGTTATAACAGTTGACAGACATTAATGTATACAGGGTGATTTTTTTTTTCTAGCCAGTGAGGGCAACTTCTGAACTACAGGTCTTAGAGAAAAACGCTGAAGGGAACCCCGAGCTAAATTTTGGAGAAAATAAAAATGCCATTAACATTTTTTTAAAAAAAAAATGTGTTTTTAATTTTTTTCAAAAATTTTTTTTTCTTTTTCTGCTTCTACTTCACAATACGAACAAAATTATGTAAGACAATCTTGGTCTGAACTTGCTAGAAGTTATCAAAATTGACCTCAATTTTTTTGTCAGACTGCTACGAGCCAATTCTTTATGGCTAAACATAGTGAGGTCCCTGCGAGATCTGCTACACCTCGTCAAACTTTACGCAGCATAAAACCATGGTCAAGGAAAATATAAAATAATATTTTGGATAACTTCTAGCAACTTGAGAGCAAGATTGTCTTACATAATTTTGTTCATATTGTGACGAAGAAGCAGAATAACGAAAAAAAATTTTTTTTTGAAAAAATTCAATATCTTCGAAAATACGAATTTTTTAAAATAAATTTTAATGGCATTTTAATTTTCTTCAGAATTCAGCTCGGGGTTCCTTTCAGCGTTTTTCTCTAAGACCTGTAGTTCAGAAGTTGCCCACACTGGCTAGAAATAAAAATTCGCCCTGTATATTACAGGAAAATTAGATCGATGTTTGTAACTAGAACAGTTTTTCAAAATCATCGAAATTTGTTTACAAACAAACTTTTATGCGGTAAACTGGTATTGTAATAAAATAGCTGTCCCCGTGGTTTCACCCGCGTATATACCCAATATTAAAACTAGCCTATAGCACTTGAGGATAATGTAAGTTCCTATTAGTGATAGGATATATAATATATTAACATAGTATTTTAAATTGTTGTCTCGATGATAAGACTTTGATCATATATGGTAATCAGGATCTGATGATGGAGCTGGAAGGAAGTCACAAGTTTTTAAGTTTTTATCAATAACCCATACATTTTAAAAGGTATTTATAGATATATATTTTTTTTCTAGTTTAAATAGTTAATTATTGTCATTTAATCGGTTGGCTCGCGGTTAAAAATATAACAATGACATCATTTGTTATAATAGGACGCGCGTCCCTCGCGAGAACCATCGGGTTAATAATTAATAAATGAACATAACAATAAATTAATTACAATATATTTACAACAACTATGTTCAAATTACAACCTATAATTATAGAAAATCGGCACAACTCTCGGCAGGCTGGCAGCGTTATTTTATTTTATTAAAATACGATTATGCACTAAAATATATGAAATGTAAAATAGATTCAATACCTTTAGTTATAAGATATAAGCGAATATTTCTATGAGATATGTACAAAAGCATCCCTATTCAGTATTTGCAAAACTGGCCAGCGAGCGTTAGCGGCGAGGGTCATAAATTTATAAGGATTCGAGCACGACAGAGGCATTGCACACTGAAAAATACTAGCAAGCGTCCTTGCCACACGATGTAAGGGATATGTTCTACAAGCTTGCATTTCACGGGGCCTTATTGACCCAACATGTAGGTACGTAGCAGCTTTGTCATAATAAAGTAGCTACTATTAGAATATTTATAATGCTCAAAGTACTAGGAAATGTATTCTGAGTGTAGTTAATCTGCGACAGTTGACATCATGAATGCATCTGACCACAACCCCGTGGGATTATGATCGGCACTACCATGTGTATGGAAGCAATCTAGAACCTGCAAGGTGTACTCTCCCTTAGTAAGGGTGCGTACATATCATTATCGCTACGTAATAACTATCAAACGATACGTATTGCTGTCTATATTTAGTGTGCTTATGACTCTACAAACACTGAACAGACTTTGATACAGTTTACACAGTTACATATATGGGATTCCTTGAATAAGGTTTCATACTGCTAAAGAGCTGAGCAGTAATCAAATTTGTGAAACAAGTCAGAGATTAAAATACCACGTGGGAGTGTCGCAGACATAGATTAGTATTATATGTACCCATAGTAAAATCTAATAGCAGTGTAGTGCCAAATGTTAATATTGAAAATCAAACCACATTTACAAAAGTAATCCTTACATAGTTTTTATAAAGCAATGTCCCCCCACCGCATTTGTCTGTCAGAACGCGATAAACTCAAAAACTACTGAACGGATTTTCATAACATTTTCACCAATGGACGAAGTGATTCATGAAGAAGGTTTAAAGTGGATTGTGAAAGTGGATACATGAAGGTTTATTGTAAACTGGCTGAAATATGACGATGATTCTTGAAGATGTCGGAAAAAATCACGCCGCGCTGGTAAAACTACTCTGCTATCCGTGCGAAGCCGGGGCGGGTCACTAGCCAATAATAAGTATTACTCAAAAACTTCACTTATATGAATGAGAAATTATTTAAAATCCAATATGACGTACCTTAGTAAAGTTTACTCTGCAACGCTGCTCTTTTATTTTGATACAATTTTTTCAACGACTATTCCCTTGTTTGAACGCAAACATTACAAAGAGTTGTCGGAGCGAGTGCCTCACGCAGGATTTAGGGTAATCCTGATACAATAAGAGGGGAAGCCTGAAGCGCTGAATTGTACTATATGTGCTTAACTCTGCTTCACTCCGAACTAACTTGTGTTCATAAAGAAAACACATTACTTACAATTGAATAACACGACTGCAAAATACATTCCAAATACAGTGCTATATCTGTGAATTTGAATTATAACTAAGTAATTTAGTTTTAGTAGTGGACTTTATTCCTTTAGTAACCTAGTTCCTTTGACTTAATCGATTTGCTGACTATGATGATTATGACTCTAGTTTTTGGAGTGCTGTTTTGAGATATTCAATACCTTAGGTATTTTATATTGTACATAATTCTCTAAAAAATTAGTGGTTTGAAAGATTTTGAACATAATACTTAATATGATAATAAAAAAATATCTTCGATACTTTAGCAAACGTCTGCTCAGAAAAATAAAATGAAAAAAATGAGAAATCGGTGTGAGAGTGTTCGTGCACTTTATCTCCCGGTCCACTCTCCCAACACGTTTGGGGGGTTTACGTGGCATTAGAAACCAATTACACGAATAACACCTACTAGTAGCTCACGTTTTCCTATTTTTAAGTTATATTGAGAAAAATAGCTACATTAATCGGTGAGTTTATTATTAAACATTTGTCGAATAAAAAATGCGGACTTGTGTATATCATTATCGAATAAACACTGATATTTATTGGTAAGCGCTCGTGGTGTAGCATGATTAGCCGTTCTTAATCGATCGGTAAAGTTAAGCTACGCCTGTCGTGGTCGGTACCTGGATGGGTGACCGCCTAGTGGTATTTCAAATCGAGCGTTTCCGTGCTTCGGAAGGCACGTAAAGCCGTTGGTCCCGGTTATCACTTAATTGTGATAGTTGTTACGCTAGTTGGATGCCTCCTAGGCGGCTTGAAAAATTCCAACAGTAGGTTGACCACTAGCCTACCTCCACCGATCCGCAGTGGGCACGCGTGGTGGAGTATTGCCCATTCCCTTTCACCTTCATTTGTGAAAGGAGGCCTGTGCTCAGCAGTGGGACTTTATAGGCTGATGATGATTTATTTGTAATAAAATACTCAAATTATAATATTATATCTTACTCATCAAGATGTAGAAGTAATGAGCATTAACTTAATGATGATTAATGCAGTGTGTTCCGGTTCCGATTAGTTAATGTTACGACGCGTCAGGAACGTAATATTATTGCGTTAAATACATAATAGAGATAAAAGACAGAAATGGGGTAGAATCTAATAAATTCTCAGTGCGGAAGCGTAAACGATGTACGCAGAGACGAGAGCACGTAGCATCGCTTCGTAGCGGGGCGGCGGCGGCGCGTCGTAGCTCGTAGCCTCGTAGCTCGTAGCCGTCCTTCCCGTAGCCAGCGCGTACCGCAAATGAGCCATATTAATCATCCCCATCACGGCAACTCGACTTCTGAGCTTCCTCTGTTCCCAGATTCTCTTTAATAAGACAACCTTTTCCGTTTTCGCAGAAAGAAAAGATTATTTTTTAAATTGTGCTTCTAAACATATTATTTTATGTTTCTGACGACTTTCGAATGGAATTTAATCAGTGCATAGCAGTGGGTATAAACAGTTATTTAAATATTAATTGCAATTTTCAGCTGCGTGGGTAATTTTCATACATTAGCGTGCTTAAATAGAATGTTGTGTGAGCATCGATGTAAATATAGTGTGTTGTGCTTTATAACACGGAGTGTGTGAAATGACTGGTATTTTATATGAAATGCTAGGTGGGATAGTTTAGCAGTGTGTGCTAATTGAGCGTTTCACCACGCGGCCGGCTGGTGGAATGCGCGGCCGCCACACATTCGTTAGCAATATTCCGCTAACGAACCAAACTAATGGCTATTAAGTTGAATAACGTAGCACTTTGCGCTACGAATACCATACACAGACGCACTGATAGATCATTCCAGATTCGTACACACTCAGCTTAACAGTTTTTCACATATTATATTTATTGAGCTTGTCTTTTTATCGTTAACATTTTGTATTTTTTTGGACTAAACTTTTCAAATATACAATCACATAGCCATGTATATTTTTTTATTCATAAAAATGTTTTCTTATTCTATTTTATTTTCGTCATTTTCTATATATAGATTGTATTTTGTACATATTTGTTGTAAATAAAGATTTCGTAAAGTTAATATTGTATAAAAAAAAAAAAAAAAAAAAATGTCATTTATTATTAAAACATACACGTTAAGCTTTTTTACCCGATTTTGTCAATTTGATTGTATACCCTTTGGTACTTGCGAGGAACGCGCGTCCTATTATAACAATTGATGTTTATTGAATTATTTTTTTAATCGCGAGCCAGGGTATTAAGTTGTTGTAATATTAATGTGATAGTCTTTTTATTTTATGATTAAATCCAGTGAACTTGGGTGTCACGCAAAGTAAGCTGTGTAAGCTGAGATTCAATTCACCAATAACGGATCGCTATGATGGTGTGGAGCGACTGAAGTTCGTATTTACACTTGCATGCTAGAGTAAACTCTATGAACGTAGCGGAAGATTGTATACCTGGTGTTTTCACTATTCTTCCTTGATGTATTGATTTCTATTAATATTTTTTCATGTATTATATGTATGTACAAATAAAGTTTTATATGAACCTCTCCATTATTGTATTTTTTTTAATACATCAGTATTGCTTCTTTGCTGGTAGGTTGGACGTAAAACGTCCTTGTCATACTACAATAATAGATCAATCATGAGATCTTGAAATTACCTAGCAGTTATTTATTGTGTACATATCATACAAAGGATTTAGTGTAGAGGTCGACTGTACTGTAGGTTGCATGCAGCAAAATGCAACGCAGCGCTCCATTATGTGGGCCATAAATCAAGTGCATTGAAATCTCCTTCCTCCTTCGTGTCGGTGGGCCATCGTACAGCGACGGATATTTGAACCAATGCACCACCGAACCGAGTGCAATGCGCTACACTCGCTTTACTTTGTTACTGATTGTAGCTGCAATTCGCTAAGCGCTGGGGTCTCTGCGCCGCACCGGCTCTACTACCGTATCGTCCTCACACTTTTACTGTTTAGTATTACTTACAAAAATATAATAGCTTTAGCTATTGCTCTAATGTTGCACAAATAAATCGAGGAAATTATAACCTTCATAATTGTTGTTTATGTATTTATTAACTTTTTTCATATTTTATAATGTACTAGCAGCGAAACCCGGCGTTGCTCGGGTTAAAATACATCGCATGTTTAAATGGTATAAAAAATATATAAGGATTTGTTTAACATATTATAGATTTCTATTTTCGATATTGGGAGACTTTCCAGAACATTCAAATAGTTTGTTCATTTTTTTACTCGACTGCAATCACAATTGAACTGACGAAAAGTCCCTGAATTTCGATTTATATACCGAAATTTCCAGTACCAGTTCACTCTAGAATATTTAGATGTACATCACTTCGATTTGGTTTTTATAGATCAATAATAACACTCGTACACATTTTGGAACTTTCCAGACCAAACCAAAAATTCGTGATCATAATAAATTGCACTCATTTATGAACTTCCCAGATAATTCGGATAATTCCCAGATAAATTTCTAGAACGTTCTCGAACATTCTAACTCGATAATAACAGTTTTGGGACATTTTGGAACTTTCTAGATGAAGCCAGAAATTTGTAGAACTTTCTCAAACATTCTATATCGATTATAATAGTTTGCAATAATTTTAGAATTGTCTAGATCATTCCAGATATTTGTTGAACTTTCTAGAACACTCCAGATAAATTATAACCGTTTTACTCATTTTGGAACTTTCTAGATCATTCAATAAATTTCTCGAATATTCTAAATCGATCATAATCAATTGCACTAATTTTGTAACTTTCCAGATCATTCGGAAAATTTCTAGAACATTCTCGATCATTCTAAAATGATCATAATAAATTGCACTCATTTTGGAACTTTCCAGGTCATTCTGAAAATTTCTAGAACATTCTCGATCATTCTAAAATGATCATAATAAATTGCACTCATTTTGGAACTTTCCAGATCATTCTGGAAATTTCTAGAACGTTCTCGAACATTCTAACTCGATAATAACAGTTTTGGACATTTTGGAACTTTCTAGATAAAGCCAGAAATTTGTAGAACTTTCTCAAAACATGCTATATCGATTATAATAGTTTGCATTCACTCTAGAATTTTCTAGATTATTCCAGATATTTGTTGAACTTTCTAGAACCCTCCAGATCGATTATAACCGTTTTACACATATTGGAACTTTCCATTCCAGAAATTTTTAGATCTTTTCAGAAGTCCTCATGCGTTAGAAAAGGATAGCAATATATGTTTTAACATTTTCGCCACCCACAACCACCCCCTTCCACCCACCGCGACCAAACTCCCTTACTACCACCTGGAGACTAAGGGGTATTTACCACCCCAACGGGAAGTTGATTGGTGTTGGTGGTGATAGAGAAAACTGCGTATTTACGTACCCACAAAAGCATTTTATATATATTATTAGATTTCACATTTAGTCACATTCTAATAGAATATACTAATATGTCCAGTCACTTCCTGATAAATAGCAGCTTAAGTAGCATCACGTTTCATCCACATAAATTATGATAAGCTTCAAGCCGATTGTTCTAGAGTGGAATCGCCAAGAGCATCATTTGCATTTCACAAATCTCAATCGCAGCAGTATTAATTTTAAATTATGATTTATAGAATACCTTTTCAATTTAATACATACCATAGATATTATTACAAAGGCCAAATGGTATTAGGTAATTTGTAAATATTTGCTGTAAATAAATGTGAATGTAGGTGAATTTAGAAATTGAGTAGATCTATTTGGGTATAGAACTGAATAACAATAAGTAATGTCACATTCGTGTTCTCGTCGTCACAATGGGCGAGCTGGCCGACGGCGGCGCTCAAAGAAACATCCATTCACTTGCTGTTACTCAATGGCTTTTGCATGTTGCATTCTGTACTGCGACCGCGTTTGAACTGCCATGTACGGTATATCCTATAGACTATTCTATCAAATATCTATGATAACAGTTAGTTTTAATAATCATTCGCTTATTTTACTCTTTTGTTTCCTAAATGCTGCAGTATTTTTTTATGAAATGCTGACTAACCCCTCTTTCTGCCCGTATTCCTGCGCTCCAGGATTTTGATACTAATTATTTAGAATAAATAATAATAATAATAAATACCCTCACACACGGTCATCTGATCCCAAACTAAGCAGAGCTTGTACTATGGAAACCAGATAGGTAACTGATATACTACATATACTACTTTTTGTTTGTAAATACATACATAATGAAGTATTTTTTCAGTATTTGCTATATTTCTTTAAATATATAGTTAGTAGGTATTATCCATCTGTATGAAATAGACGTGTGACGTCCTGTATAATAGGAATCATAGAATTAACAATAAACAGCTATGAATAACTAAATATCAACAAAAAAAAAACTGCACCAAATAAAACCGCGCTAAATTATTAACATCTATTCATTAACGATTCTGTGGAACTGCAACTGTGGTAACATTATAAATACAATACATACCTCGCCACTGGAATAACATACGAGAACGTAACTTGTAATAGAAGACTAACATATTAAACATCATAACCGAATAGAACAGGGCAGTATGGGTGCAGCGAATAGGCACGGGGTGTCATGTTCGGGTTAATACCTTGCCTGAGAGACATGTCGGGCCGGCTCAGCGAAACGTCAAAGGGAAATTGAAAATTAATTTATGCTGCTAAATTTGATATACGTAAAGCTTTCGGAGATTAATAATTCACTACAAATTCTTTACTTGAAGAGATAAACTCAAAGCTGAAGTGGCACCTAGGTAATTTTGATTTTTGGTCAAAGTCAGAGTTGTTTTTTTTTGTGCACGATATGAACAACGGCATAGCTGTCCGGGATAAAGCAACGTACATTTTTTGTTCATATTTTTATTGTACATTGATTTAAACTTGAAGTATGAAATGAAATGAAATGAAATAATTTATTCATTCAAATAGGCCTTCACAGGCACTTATGAATAGTCAAACTCTAATACTCTAATGCACTAATGCACGGTTCAGAAGGTTGATTTTGCTGAGAAGAGCCGGCAATAAACTCAGCAATTACTCTTTTCAAAAACAAACTTAAATTTATTACATCAGATGTTTCCTGCGAGAGCGAGCGCTACAACCACGCATTTTTATCATTTAAATATTCTTTAATATTGTAGTAAGCCTTCTGTACTAAAGCGGCCTTTATACGTTCCTTAAACTTTAGTGACGGTAATTTTTTTTTACCACAGACAGTCTTTTTAAGTTACTTTACACTTATTATTAGGTATACTTAATTATTTATTCCACTGATAATTACCACTCGTACAAAATAACTGAATTTTATGTTTCAATTAAACATTTATATTCGGCGAAATTTTACAATAGCATCTATTACAGGTACGTGCGTGATAATATTTTATTATTTGTTAATATATTATTTTGTATGCACACATGCAGAATTCAAACGCACAACACTTATGCGTAAGAGCAGGGTGTGGGAGTGAAAGCGACAAAGAACAACGTATAGTTAGAGACAACTTAGACGTATTGATAATATTTTTTTATCGGGGTAGTCCGTAGAATAACTTAAATATTAATATCAATATATGTACTACGGGAGGTGCAGATTGACTAGACTCAGTCGTGTCCAAAAAGCAATCATAATTTTACTTATTATGAAATACTTATTCATAACGCATACTAACAATTGGCCTAGTAACGTTATATAATATACCTAATATTCATATGAGCTTTTAAATTGAAATCCACCTAAAATGTTATTTCCAACATCCATTGATATAATAACGGTCGATGCGCTCGAGACGGGGCGCAGTGGTGACGCTGAAGCCGAACGCACTCGCGGGAGGGCTCCCTGAAAGAGTCGTAAATATACTCTTCACGCCGCTCACTTATAAATTAGGATCATAAAGCAGTTTCCGAACTTTGTTGGCGTCACGACGACCATAAAACAACGCTTATGTCGCTAAGGGGAGCGGCGACGCTTGTCTCGCGTAACATTCAATTTGGACGGATTATAGAAATATTAAATAATTTAAGTTAATTACTTTATTATGTTTATTTACGGACAAAATTACATTATGTTTTTGTCTAACATTCATTCAGATAAACGTCAATGATTCCAATAAAATGACGTACAAAATTACACCTGCGATTTTCCAGAACGAGTTGTAAATATCAACTCGTTCTGGAAAATGTGGCATTCAGTCCATAAGCCAACTCCTCTGTAAAGCCAATGCATAATAACATTACTGAATAAATGAGATGAGTCATAACGTCTGTCGGTATTCCATTAATTAGTGAATAATACATTTAAATTATTAAATTGTGTTATAGTCGTATTAATTAGTAGCGGGGTTTATTTTGTTCTCACTGACTAGTGCATTTTTTTTATAAACAAGCATACGGCCCGCCTGATGGTAAGCGGTTACCATAGCCTATGGATGCTTGCAATGCCATTTGGTATCACTCGTGTGTTGCCAACCCTGTAAAAATCTCGTTACACCCTTTTTGAAGAACCACATGCTGTACTCCAAAGGAAAAACCACGGGCGACGGGGAGCTCATTCCACAATTTGAGCGTCCGCGGAAGGAAGCTCCTTTGGGACCTCACAGTTCGAAACCATTCCGGTTTCAATGTGTGAGCATGGACTTCCCGTCAATGGCGAGAGTTGGATGGTTGAAGGTAGCCGTGTATATCATCTTAAACAATTCTACAGAATACTGTCCGTTGTACAAGCGGTAGAACACACATAAGGAGGAAAAGTCTCTCCTCAGACTGAGGGGGTCTAAGCCGCTTGTGAGCTCGGGATCGTCGACAATTCTGATGGCACGTCGCTGAACCCCAAGCTGGTATCCAGGTGCCTCGCCCACGGATGACAGCAGTATTCCATAAGAGGCGGGACTTGCGACTTATAAAGTTGCAGCTTTTGCCCCGATGTAAAGTACTGCTTTGTTCTGCATTTTATATTCTTTAGAGAAATTTAACTTTTGTGACATACAAAGGTTTTAAATACGTATCAATAAATTAAACAATGGTTTCAAAGACTTTGAAAACACTTCTCTAAATTTTAATGATACAAACATGAAAAAATAATAGATAGTAATGAGACACGACAACTATGTATGTAGTTATTCCATTATGAAAAGGTGATAAAAAAGAGTAAACTATCACAGATGTGCAAGTTTATGCTCATCATACCGAGATGGTGAAATCACTTGGAAATAATTCGCGAAGGCGAGTTCACCACAGACGTTTTACTTACAGCACTTGAAGTTAGTTCGAGCAAACTTGCCCGTCTTTCCCCACTCGTACACTCTGTAACGACAACTTACTCACTTTTGCTCACTTAGAGCTTAGCGCCACATTCGGATATGAAGAGGATTTTACGTGCTTACGCCTCATCGACATGACCAGTACTTAATTTTTAAGGATATGCAATCAAAGCTTATATTTTTAATACTTATAAAGTAAATGACAGTTCCAATCAAGCGCTGGTAAAAAAATCATTTTTAATATACGCTTTTTATGGTGACTGTACTTTTTGTTGTCTGTACGTGTATTGTCATCCAATTAAATAATATATACCAAATTTTAGCTCAATCGGACATTGGGAAGTGGGTCAAATTTAGCTTGCAAGATTCGATTACAGACACCGGACAGGTGAATTTTTTTTTTACTGTTTATGGGCCTGTGTTTGACCGCAATCTCACCATGGTAAGTGATGATGCGGCCGAAGGTGGTAAGCACACAAAGCCTAGAAGGAACTGGCTCTCAAGTGCAGCTGTCGGAATACACCGAAAGGTGCTTGGCGACAGATTTTCAAAATATCATATAATATATAATATTGTCAGCATAGAAATAATTAAAAATTATAACGTTTACAATAAATATCCACATTGTTATTTATCAAGTATTTGTATTTCCATGTATATATTGTTTTAATAATTTTAATGTAGTTTAGTTCTAATATTTCGTTTAATAAAACATTTAATAATATATATATGCACGGGATCGCTTTCAGGATCGAATGTAATTTAAGCCGAATGGCCCTTTGTCTAGCCGTCTCTCTGGTACTTATAATATTATTAGCCCCATAAGTATTTTACGCAAAAAATTCAAACAGTTTTGACGTAAAAACCGTTTACATTAGATATTATGATTTCTTTATTTTATTGTAAATTTCAAAGTATAAAAGGAAAATATAATATTGCTCTATCTACTTTTACGACGGAAAAAAGTAGAGCACATCCGTATATTATTTGAGGAATCAAGGCTGTTTAGAGTTGTACGAATTGTTATACTTCAAGATATTATTGTTATATAGATATATCTATCAAAAGATCGAATGTGTTTGAGTAAATAAAATTATATTTCCCGACACGCAGTCACCTGCATGTACCTTCAGATTCCACTCGTAAGAGTAACGTGAGTGTAAATAATTCAGTCGATACGAGGCTTGCTCTCCGGGGCTTCGGATAGAATACCAACATCTGATCTGTGATTGCACACGATAAATCTGTTGCTCTCAACACGCCGATTGTTATTTATTCTGTATAAATATTACATAGAATTTACGTTCCGTCTACGTTCTTTGAGAAAAAATTCTGAAGCTTGTCGAGGGGCTACATAACGCATGAGAGTCGCACAAAAGTAACGTAAGTAGTAGCTTTTAAGTATAGATGTACTGCGTGTTGAAGTTATTTATACCTAGCTAAAATAAGACAGCAAGTGTGATGTATGGTGTCTTTAAAAAAAAAAAACTCGTATTATCTACCTACACGGGTGCGAGAGAATAAAATGTTAACAATGTCTGGCAATGGAATTTTCGCACTGTGACTGGCTCCGCAAACAAGCCAAAGCCCTGTATGTACGTGACACGCAAAACAAATCACGCACACACTCAATAAAATAACACTGCAGTAAATTTTTATACAGGTATTGATTATTATGATTTATCCACAAATTTAGTGAAAAAATATATACCTAGGAAGATATACAAACACATACGTTGAAAACAAACTCACTCAGATCTATGTCTGGGTTTGAAAACAGAGAAACAATAAACCTAACGACTACGGAAACACCCAAATAAATGTAAATAGATTCCACCTGATACAAATAAAACATTGAGACCCACTTATACGTCCATCAGAAATCAAGTACATAGTAGGTAAAATGTACTTATAGGTAAAATGTTCGAAAAGATTTTATATTGATGTTTTATTAATGGTTTTTGTTATAAAAAAAAGATTGTTAGATTTAATTGTCCACCAATTCTAAATTAACATGAAATACAATTTATAACGATTGTGGAAAACTTATCAGCGAACTTACTGATCGAAGCCTCGAGTTCAACAGATTAGACTGAAGGTTTTTTAGTTGTTACATAATGTATTGGCATATTATAAGAACAAACAAGAAACCTTTCTTATTATCTTCGTCCCATAAACAAGTAGCAGCACACAAATGCACAATTGTGCAATTTAAACAGACATTAACGTATAAATACGATATTATTAAAATAATAACCAATTGCAATTTGCAATCTTTTGTGAAGTTTTCCGAGTAATCAAATAAACCGCTACTGAAATGATTTCGTGATTCAAAATATTTTAATTGACAAACAGAAATGCCCGGAAAATAGCGCTTAAATTGTGCTTGCATTTGCGGGATGTTAATTCAATGAATAAACATCACGTCAGAACAACATCAAAATCCACTTTCTACTAGCTATATAGCACTGCATCACTTGGCATAACATTCACATACCTAATTGACTTTTTCCAATTCATAAAGAGTTGGTACTAAAATAACACTCTACTTTGACAATGTCGAGCTTTTTTGCTCCAAAGATATTTTGTTGTTAGCTTGATATCTATACTGCAAATCATTAACTCCCATATTCTTAATAAAGTTATCAAACGTTGATTAGCTAAAATTCCGAAGTCTTTATCTGACAGGTGACATTTGGTGATCGAAAGAGTGAGACGGGGCATTGATTTAGTTAAAAAGCGATTATGAATATGGGGGTAAGTTTCCGGAATAAATTGATCTGTGATTATAAAGACAAGTGTTACATATATAGGTAATTGTTTTAAAAGAAAGGAATATCATAATCATATAGGGTGGAGCTTTCGAGATGGCATATTTTCGAAACCTATGTCGGGTTAGTCTTGTTGAACAACTTTTACTAAGGGATCAACACAGTTTTTTTACTTTTCTTACAAATGTTCAACCTTGCTCGGTTATAATGTATGAAAAATCAAAAAAACCCAACATAGGTTTCAAAAATATACCATCTCGAAATCTCCACCCAGCATAATAGATATACGGTATATGTTGTGGCTCTAGTAGCGTCGGTTATGCCTATGATTCACAATACCTAAAACATTCTTCGCGTGACTTTACATAATTATCACGAAAATGATCACGTTTACTTGGATGCTATACATTCAGATTTCATAAAGCAAATTGTTGGTTTTACTAAAACTTTCATTCAATTGTATTAGTTGAAAATTGATCGCTAATGTAGTCCAAACTTTTCGATCATTAACCTAATTTAGTATCGAGGATTGAATGTGACAGTAAGTACGATACCTTCTCCTTAATTAAAATACCTCAAATCGAGTGTATTGTATAGTTTGTAGACACGTTTATTTCAACGAAACATAAAATTTACATGTACATAACTTATTTGCGCTGGAGGTGCGTCGGCTCGTAAATCTTGCGACAAGGGGATTTCTGTTTGTGAAGTTTCTTTTTTATTTCCACTTTATCTGTGTAACGTAAAGGACTGTGAATACTCAGGCGCAACTCGGAGACCCGCTCAACTTCAATAAATCAATTTGTACACTTACCCGTACTTATAATGTACGTACCGAGCTGAGTTCGGGACGTGTCGTCGAGCCCGACTCTGAATATGTTAAAATATTGACTGCCTCGCAAAGTATGTAAGTACATACAAAATAACGGTGTAATTTAATTTACTCAATTTACTACTTGTGAAATTCCTTTGTGATGAAACACTGAGACGATAATCATATCGTTATTCAATCATATCGTCGTAATTATTTGTATTACCTACTTGAAAACGGGTATCTACATTTTCGGACTCTATGTCGGTTCATTGAGATTTATTTAAATGAAGTGACCATTCCACCCAAATAAATAACGTAAGCAGTCCTAACAGTTCGTCCGGCTTGTCGTGTCCATTTTGCATCACAAAGTTAGATGTGTTTGTCGTTCTATTTTAAACGCGATAACGCCAACTTTCCAGTCCTCGAAATGTGAATACCTTGTTGCGAAAATGTGACTAACGGAAACTGTGTACAAGTAACTCGACTGTCCTTCCTCGGCACACATTCAGCCGGCTCTCACCGGCGCGCCTCCCTACCCGCCGCCGCCGCCGGCGACACTACGCGTACGTTTGTGCTTACTTACTGGCGACTTGCTCAAATATCTTTAAGTGAGTTAATTTAATTAACCTTTGTAAGGTAAGCAAGTTGGTTTAATAATTTTGTAAAGCATTTTCATAGAATCGGAGTATATTTAACAAAAAAAGTTTCCACCTTTATAACCAAAATCATAATAATGAAATGGTCAAATGCTTACAGGACTAAGGTATGATTTTTTAATAATTTTTGCCTTTTTTATAAAATGAGTTTGCTTTTGGCTTCAGACTTACTCCGAGAACAACCGGCAAGAAACTCAAGATTACATCTTTATAGTTTATTGGTTATTTTTTGGACCTTCTATCAATATGGTGGATATAGGTATATATTGGCAATTTTGGTTTTGGTAACAATTTCAAATCAATATCCTGATTAAGTTCCGAACACTACTTGTAAAGCGCAGGGGTTTGATGGCTGACGAATATATTTGGTCGACTATGCTATTATACAGTACTAGCTTTATAGCCCGCGACTTCGTCCGCGTAGATTATTTCTTTTTTCTAGATATTAATCATTGTAACAATATAGAGCTTTGTTCATGGCTATTGTCCGCCACTACGTGTGATATTGACAAAAGTTCAGGTAGATCATATGCGAGGATGCCACATAAAACTGAAACAGTCCTGCCGCAAATCAACTCTAGAAAATTTCAGAGTTTTTCCCTGACTACAAACCTTAATTAGGAACTGTTATCTTTTAAATTCAAACGGAAGGTGATTTGGGATCAATGGTATTCGCGGCAAGAAGACTGTTTCTCCTCTGGCAGAACCAGTAAATATTTTGGCCTCAATAACATTGCGGTGGAGAGCTGTTACTTGTAGCCTAGTTCCACAGCACAATTTTGGAGGCCTTATCTCTCTTTCCCTCATGTCTGAGGATCGTGGTCAACATCGGGTTTGCTTCTAGAGCGAATGATCTGCCTCCACTGGTTTCTGTAAAACTTGGAGGACGATGAGTCTTTTACTTGATCGGACCATCTTGTTGGTGTACGACCACGTAGTCGTTTTCCTTCCGTGTTCCCAACTATGATCAGATTTCCAAACTTTCATCGCCTTTGCGCACCATGTGGCCGAAATAGGAAAAAATACGTTGGTGGCATATGGTGGACAATCGTGTTTTAATTTTGAGTTGCGATAGGATTGATGCATTGTTGCGTTTAGCGGTCCAAGGTATTTCCAACATCCGTCTCCAGCACCACATCTCGAATGCATCAATCCTTTTTCTTTCTCGGCCCAGTATAGTCCACGCTTCCACTCCATACATGAAAATGAGGAATCCCAATGCTCGTATTAACCGGATCTTTGTTTTAATACCGATTCCTCTCTTTTTCCTGATGTTGTTTAGGCGAGTCATTTCAATACGCCAATACCATAAGCCGAAATAATAAATTTTGAAGTTTTCACTCCGAAAATAAAGAACTTCATATACTAAATTTAATCCCCCTTTTCACTCCTTAAGGGTTCAAATTCCAACAACACCGATATTCGTTGCGTTAGTTTATAACCATAAGCTTAAATAATAAATTTTGTGTATTTCCATACACAAATTCATCCCCCTTTTTACCCTTTCGGGATCGGAATTATCAAAAACGTTGAGGCACATATAAATTAATTTTCAATTTTCAACCTAAACACAAAATTTGAAGGTCCTAACTTCGAAACTGATGGACTTTCATATAAACTTGCATCCCCTATTTTACCCCCTTAAGGATGGAATATCCAAAAATCCTTAGTGGTTGCCTACACTGTGTAATAATATATTAAGTGACGTTTACTTTGAAACTGAATGACTTACATACATCCCATACCTTTTCACCCTGTCGGGGGTGGAATTTTCAAAAAAGCTGAAACATTTATAAATTAATTTTCAATCGTTAGCCTAAATACAAAATTTGAAGATCCTAACTTCAAAACTGACGAACTTTCATACAAACTTTCATCCCCTATTTTACCCCCCTAGCAGTGGAATTTCCTAAAATCCTTCCTTACTGAATACCTACACTGTATAATATTAAATTTAGTGAAGTTTACTTTGAAATTGAAGGACTTGCATACACAACTTCATCCCCCTTTTCCTCCCTTCGGTGGTGGAATTATTACAAACGCTGAGATAACTATATATTAATTTTCAATCGTCAGCCTAAACACAGAATTTGAAGATCCTAACTTCAAAACTGACGGACTTGCATACAAACTTTCATCCCTTAGTTTACCCTGTTAGGGGTGGAATTTCCAAAAATCCTTCCTTAGTGGATGCCTACACCGTATAATAATACATTTAGTGAAGTTTACTTTGAAATTGAAGGACTTGCATAAACAACTTCATCCCCCTTTTCTTCCCTTCGATGGTGGAATTATCACAAACGCTGAGATAACTATACATTAATTTTCAATCGTCAGCCTATAAACAAAATTTGAAGATCCTAACTTCAAAAATGACGGACTTGCATACAAACTTTCATCCCTTATTTTACCCTGTTAGGGGTGGAGTTTCCAAAAATCCTTCCTTATTGGATGCCTACACCGTATAATAATACATTTAGTGAAGTTTACTTTGAAATTGAAGGACTTGCATACACAACTTCATCCCCCTTTTCCTCCCTTCGGTGGTGGAATAATTACAAACGTTGAGATAACTATATATTAATTTTCAATCGTCAGCCTAAACACAAAATTTGAAGATCCTAACTTCAAAACTGACGGACTTGCATACAAACTTTCATCCCTTATTTTACCCTGTTCGGGGTGGAGTTCCCAAAAATCCTTCCTTATTGGATGCCTACACCGTATAATAATACATTTAGTGAAGTTTACTTTGAAATTGAAGGACTTGCATACACAACTTCATCCCCCTTTTCCTCCCTTCGGTGGTGGAATTATTACAAACGCTGAGATAACTATATATTAATTTTCAATCGTCAGCCTAAACACAAAATTTGAAGATCCTAACTTCAAAACTGACGGACTTGCATACAAACTTTCATCCCTTATTTTAACCAGTTAGGGGTGGAATTTCCAAAAATCCTTCCTTAGTGAATGCCTACACCGTATAATAATACATTTAGTGAAGTTTACTTTGAAATTGAAGGACTTGCATACCCAACTTCATCCCCCTTTTCCTCCCTTCCGTGGTGGAATTATCACAAACGCTGAGATAACTACACATTAATTTTCAATCGTCAGCCTAAACACAAAATTTTAAGATCCTAACTTCAAAACTGACGGACTTGCATACAAACTGTCATCCCCTATTTAACCCTCTTAGGGGTGGAATTTCCAAAAATCCTTCCTTAGTGGATGCTTACACTGTATAAGGTATCTTTGTGCAAAATTTCAAATCTCTAGGTCCAGCGGTTTGGGCTGTGGGCTGATATATCAACAATCAGTTTATCATTTTATATATTAAGATTACCCAACTAATAAGGCGCGCCGTGAATCTTCGTTCGCACAGAAAAGAAAGTATGGCCCCGAAGATAAATGAAAGAATGCTTAAAACTTACAATCAACCTTAGATCACTACTATAAAGTTCATAATACACTGCAGCTTTTAGTTCCGTTTACTCGCAAGTCACGCCCCTCCGCACGACGCGCGCTAAATGGCGGCGGCTGCCGACCAATAGCGGTTTCCCGCGTTTGAAAATGTATCTTCTGTGCAGGTACATCGGTAAGCCATATCAGTTGGGTACTACCTAAAGAAGACTCCTTTTAACTCCAGTCTTTAGTGTAGCACTGTAAATGGTTTTAGCTGCAGGGGTTGAGACTCGAACTTACGCTAACAAAATAGCCATATAGTTCGTAAGCAGAAAATCTCTTCTATTTTTAAGTGAGGAATTACAATGACTTTGTAAAACTTACGGCCACACTCAGAGATATTAATTAAGTGTCATGATTAATTATCTCTAGACCTTTCTATAGCTATTCAATAAACAAAGATGAAGATACGTTATTCCGTCTGTGGGTACATTTTTACAGTACGGCAGTTTTGTTTTTTCGTTTTTACAAGTTTTATGTTTTACGGTCCAATTAAACTATTTGCTTGATTTGACCTATACCGATCAAATTCAAAAGTGACGAATTCTATCAAGTTCATCACCTTTATTAACATGGTACCATATAAAAATCTAGCACAAAAAATATGTGTCCCTTACTTCCTTTTTTACTGTGGTTTGGTTTTCGTTTGACCACAAGCTTACCATGATGAAAATGATAAAAAGTGATATGCATGAATTCTAAAGAGACCAAGCTCTCAAGTGCTACTGCCGAAACACGCCGCCGTTAGCTGTATGGCGACAGATTTCCGAATTGAGAAAATCTTCTTCTTTGTGATTTATCGGAGAGTTTTTAATCGAGCAGAAATTTCGCAAGCAAATTTTTTAATGTTTAAATGTTTGTGTCCTCACTATAAATCTCCTCAATTGTCGGTTAATTATGAAAACAGCTGTATTCAAAGTATTAGCTTAAATACTTTAAATACGGCCGTTTTAACAACAAACCGTGACTTTAACCTGAAACCGGAGACAGAACCTAACTCCTTAATGGTTTATTAAGGCATGACGAGTTTGGGCTAGCGGAATGCAGTTCCATTTACAAAAGAATACGAGAATAAAAGTTTTTCTTTTAAATTGTAATAAGCTGATTTCAAAATGTTTAATAGGTAAATAAATAAATTTTAATCGTATTTTTTTTTACAATTATTTCTTATTATCAAGTAAAGGAAATATTCAAGTTTGTAGCTCTAGATTTTGCACACAGATACTTTTTATAACGTAAGCATTCACTACGAAGAGGTTTTTGAAAATTCAATCTTTAAGGGGGTGAAAAGGGGATATTTTATTTGTATGAAAAATCTTATATCTTGGATTTATAAACATGAAACTTACACGATTACTTACCGAAATAAATATTAAAGATTATCATTATTCATTTTCAAAACTACCACTAACAGAGGGGATTTAGGGGATGATAAAGTTTGTGTGGAAGAAACCTAACGCGCGGTCCGATTAACTTGATACTCGGTATTAATACCTTGGACAGAAAGATTAGCTCATTGTGTCAATGAGCTAATCTTTCTATATTTCACGTTTTAAATAAATTTGACCATAAAAAATATGATTGCTCATAATAAACTTTTAGGTACTCCAAATCTTCTCTAGTATATTCATACTAGAGAAGATTTGTTTTTGTTAAAATTTATAATTTTTCATCCAAGCTTTTTTTGGGGACTGTACTTTTTGTTGACTGTACTTGCATTTTCTTCCAATATAGTAATGTTTACCAAAAATCAAGTTAATCCGACCACTGGAAGTGGGTGTAATTCAACTTGCAAGATTTCACCCGAACAAACATAGTTAAATACATACATACATACATTGCAATTTAAATAATAGCGTGTAAGAGAAGTCGCATTCCGCGTCTGTCTGTCTGTTTATCCGCTAACTCCTCCGTAATCACGTAACGGATTTTGTTTTTTTTTTATACCATTAAGATGGCAAACAAGCATCCGGCCCGCCTAATGGTAAGCGGTTACCGTAGCCTATGGACACTTGCAACCCTAGGGGTATCACTCGTACGTTGCCGACCCTGCAGAAATATCTTCACACCCTTTTTGAAGAACCCCATGCCGTACTCAATACTTAACGTCAAGTGAGTACTGGGCGCAAGACTAGTCTATACCGGCTCTGGTAAGCAAAAGAAAAACAACCATGTCTCTTGTTTAGTGATAAAAACCATATTTTGAAAGAGTTAAAAATCGACACGACGGCAATTCTTTGGGCACTGTGACCACAAATTTCCCAATTTTGCAGTGTTTTTTTTATTAACTTATTTCTAAATGGCATGTATTTAATGCCTTAACTATTAATTCTCTCTATTCCAACACAACAAATCAAAACTAGGACCAAAAATACTGAATTGCACACTTAATAAATCAAACTGAGTATCAGTTTTATGGTTTATGCAAAACTGTTTGAACTGAATGATCATAATATTGTCACGGTTCTAACCTAACCTATTAGATACACCACAACATTCAATTTTTCTGATATGCAATAAGTAAATTAGAGGTGCAATAAAAAAATTAGAGGGAGTCTTAAGTTTGCGTAATTTTTAAAAAGAGGTGCAATTAAAAATATCCCTTTCTAAATAACCATGCTATCAAATCGTAGTCACAAATCAAACAAAGAACATAGTTAATTTAGTCAAAAGTAATGATATTTGATTGAGTCATGTTTTAGAAAAATTGAAATTTATCTTTATAGCAAATCATCATCATTAATATTTTAAAAGATATCACAGATTTAAAATTAGCAAGAAAAAGTATTCGCGATACCGTGACCGGGCGGTGCAGCCCTGGTGCACAAATCGCTCCACTGACACCACATTGTGACATTGCACCCGTGCGAAACCGGGGCGGGTCGCTACTTTTTCATAAAAAAGAATAAAAAATAGCCAATATAGTATGATTGTCTAAAAATAATACTTAACATATGTTGTAACCTTGCTGAGATTCATGCATGTTCTTCTCAGTTGAAGGCTGACTTCCGAAACGGTGCAGTAACTTCAGTGGCTTTCCTTCATAAGTACTTACTAGGGCCTAAATTAAATAAACAGCTTTGAATTACTAGCTAAGCTAAAATACTCAGAGTCACTTTTGATTTAAACCAAATTACTCAATTTAATTTACCTTTTCATGAATTTATCATCAAATATATTATGACAGATTTTCATACAAACTTTCATTTTATTTTACCCCCTTCGGGAAGGAATTGCGTAAAATGGTTCTAGAAACTAGGAATGGTTGTAGTTTAAGTTCTTCGAACCACTCTCAATCAGTCATACAGGACGTGTTCTAACAGATTTATCCAAAAGCTCATACAATTTTTTTTCTTCTTTTTCGTTTACTGTCGATATTATATCAACTCTCTATTTAAAAATGTTAGTAGAAGTTATACAATAGTGAATCCAAATATTAAGATTTATATGAAAAATAAGAACTTGAAGCGAGTGCAACAAAATATATTAAAAAAGCTAGTGAATTTAAATGTTTCTACAAAAGTTTACCGAGTTCCGCTTCCTTACAATAGTGGTTAGAAACTTTCAACACTTAATTTATATGAAAATTTTCTTTGCTATTACTTGGACGCGTGCAATAACTTTTGAAGATTTCAAATGTTGGATGACCGCATCTTCTTCATGATAGGATTTAATGTAGGCAAGTTATTACATATCGTTAATCGATTATTTATGACCTTGAAGTCATACATATATTTTTTTTTAATGAAGGAAAATCTTTTCTTTACTTACAAATCAATAACGCACCGATTCTTTGGGATGTGTTCCGGCCTACTGCACTTAAGAGCCAGTTCCCTTGTAGGCTATGTGTGAATACCACCATCGCCCACGTCGTCACTTACCATGATGATATTGTGGTCAAACAAGAGCCTATCCACAATACATAAAATCAAGATAAATGCACCGTACAAGTTAGTAAGGCAAGTTTGTGCCCCCAACATTGCCCCGACAGTAGTTATAAAATACATGGTGTATTTTTAAAACAAACAATATATACCCCTGTCAGTTACAATGATGGTGAGTGAAGAATAAGATGCCTCATCGAGATCTAGAGTTATTACCATAAAATTATCAATAATATCGATAGATAATCAATCAACGCATTCTTGCTTGTTTTCCTAGATTTATGCTACCAAATTTTACGTGCAATTTTAACAGGCCTCCTGTTACTGGTATTTTTCATTTTGAACACACTCTGTGATTTAACAGAAATAGGGTAGAAAAATATGTAGTCAGTTTTGAGTATTCAAAGGCTAAAGAACTTCACAGAACACATACAATTATTTCATGTTACTCTAATGTCGTACAGCTTTATTAACAAAAGTAAGTAGGAAGAACGAAAGTTAACTTTCAGTTGAAATTAATGAAGATTACAAAATTCACGGCCATTGAGTTCCCCGCTTCGTCGAACCTTTGACTCTAAGTTGCTTGTTAGACTAAATTGAGAGAAATAATAGGTCTCATTTGTTTGGTTTAAGGGTTTGACTTTCACTTTCCGGATATTATTTTACCACAATCAAAATGTCCATGGAATTAATTATTTTGGGGCGTCATAATTGCTTTAATTCACTTTTTAAGTGTTATAATAATACTGTGGGAGCTTTATGGTTGACATTTACACTTGACTTCTCACAGATTGACCAATGAAGTTATACAACTCGTATATTATATATATTTGTACTGGTTTCTTTGTATATTATTCGATATTTCCAAATTTGTTACATGGTACAAAAAAGAATACTGTTTTACTTACTTCCTCCCTTTATGGTCCGTGTAGACGATATGATTTCTTGCAGCAGGAGTCTGCCGACTCCGACCTAGCGAATGCGTGTCCATCATCCGTCGCAGAGCATACTCTTCGGTTTCCCTTCTGCAACGTTAGTGGTTCTCATGCGGAGACAAATCTCACCGCACTCTTAGCTTAGCGTGCCGTTTAATGCAGCCGCGAACACTTCCAAACTGTCTGTTCACTAACTGACCGCTTTGGTAGAATTATTCCCCCGCTGCCCGCTCGGCTACGTTTAACAACTTCGAATGGCCGGCTTGTTAGAGCTCACTGTTCTCCCGACATTGTATACACAGTTTCGACTTCTTAGCTGTGAAAGTTTCACCCGCTCTGTTGATTTTGTTTGTTAACATTGTCCCGTTACTCAAGAACTGTATTTCAGAAATAACCCCTTTGTCTGTATTTGTTTCCCAATTGGAAGCTCGATGTACTCATATTTATTTTGTTTGAACTTTCTTCGTCCTTACTTAAGGCATATTTCTACGTCAGTAGATATTTCATTATCAAAGACCAAGTGCCTATTTTAAGACCTGACAAAAATAAAAATTATATTTTTGGTATGATTTTTCTAATTCCGATTATCTTTTAAGATGTGAGGTCTGTGCAAATAGCTATAGCTGTATATTTGAAATTCTCCTCTAAATATTAAATAACACATCAAATATTTAACGGGCAATTAAATAAAACCTTTCGTTTTGATTAAGTAGTCATGTGACTAAAGTTTTATATACCTTAACTATGTGAATGCTTATAAACTTGACGCTGTATTACTATGTACCAATATACAATGGAACAAGAAAGTACCTATATCTAAGCTCTGAAGTATATAAAACTGTTTACATAAGATGTTATTTACCTTCTGCGAGTAGGCGGAGCTTGGGATCGAGGCGGGCTTATTTGGAATCGACAAGGAGGTGGAGTAGAAGTATCTACTTGTTTATCAATACGCTCACGCACTTTCTCAACAAATATATTTGTTCCTTTATTCTGGATATCAAATACATAAATTCTTCAATATCATCTATATCACTCTCTGTAGGTGATGTAATGCGAAATAAACATTTAATAACAAACAAATCATTACAAGCTCTAAATATTTCCAAGAATCAAATATTTTGCAAACGCTAAAACGTTTCTCATTTCATAAATTATATTTCGCAAGACAGTGTACAAATGGGCTTTAATTAACTGGGGAATGTCGGCGAAACGGCAAATATGCCAGGATCGGCCGGCCACCCCGCGCCCTCGGCGCCGACGCCGACGCTCGCCGCTCGCCGCCCGGCCACGCTAACTACGATTTACATTCGCTCTTATTTATTTACAAGATACACTAACGCAATTTAATTTAATTTACTGAGAAGGGTAATTTTATTTCACAAGGTAACAACTAACTGCTAAGAGAAGGATTTCGGAGTAGGCATACAAATAAATGATTTATTAACATAGGCACCTTTTACTTAAATAATTTTATTTGTTTAGATGTTGTGTTTAAAATGTTATGGTATTTATATTGTAGTTACCAATACCTTTTCTAGGTAACAGCATATTTATATTTAAAATAATGTTATTTTATAGCTTCCTACATGGTTTTTAGATTGTAATAAATTATAATAGTTAGTTGATTTGTATTATATGCCTATATAAATATTATTACCTCTACATGATCTGTTTCTGTGGTTTGTTATAAGTATTCTCCACGCTATTTCTATTTTAATCAAACGTTCTTTCAAAACGTAGTCGGATAAAAATATTGTACATATAATTTGGTAAAGAATATAATTTAATATAATTTATTGCACTACGTTAATATCATAAGCCGGAAACAATTTTCTACGATACGCTACGTAATAAGTTACGATCGCGACGCGAGAGCGCACAGCGAGGCTCGTACACTCACCCTCAAGGCTCGTAGCCAACTGAATTCTGAACTCTTTACTCTACAACATTATCCTGTGAATACTATAGGTCCAAACAAATATGAACCTTATCCAGTAAAAAATTAGGTATATTTCACTTCGTTAGTATTGGAATGAGGCTCTATCGACGATGGAGTGAGAATTCGGGAGAATACGTCACGAAAATCTAATTCTTCCTACGCGAACATAATGACGGCTTTAGAACTGAGGATGACGAGGACCTCAAAATTTTCGTAAGATGACGAGTTTTCACACTGAAAACCTTTATGCTTAAGATCTGAGGGTTCATTTTGCCAGTAATGTCTCTGCGAGGGAGGCGGTCATAAGGCTTCAAGGGGTGGCGCGTAAAATGGGCGCATGCGTAAATCTCCTGAATTATTTCACAAACTCAGAACTTGTATGAAGCTCAACTGATTAGTGTTTGGAATTTGATCACAGTAAAATGTACCAAAATAAAAACCGGCCAAGTGCGAGTCGGACTCGCGCACTGAGGGTTCCGTACAGACTTGTACGTATGTAAATACTTCGTTCATCGTAATCGGGAATCGAATCTCGAAGATATTTCCCCTTTTTCCGATTATGTTTTTTTTGTGATATAACTACAAATACGGTTTTCGGATTTTTTTCCTTAACTTGTGCTACATGACCTTGCTTCTTGCCAAATTTCGTAATTCTAGGTCAACGGGATTCACCTTCGATTTGCTGACGATATAGTGATAATGGCGGAATTGATAGTAGCTTTGAACATCATGCTGAATGACCTTAACAGAGTTTCTCAACAGGTAGGTGTCAAAATGAATCCCACCAAAAACATTTTTATGTAAAATGTTGCCGCCGAGACTTATGGCTCGTACTTTCAAAAAGTTATCAGATCTCATGTAGAGCCAAACTTATAACTCTACATGCACTTACTCTATAAGTCCTAACTTCACAAACTCTACACACCTTAGTCAAAATATGTGGCTTGGCCGTTTCGCTACCGTCACATGGGAGTAAGGTGGAAAATATATTCACTGTTCATTACTTTTTTGTTATTCAATAGTTCTTGTAGTATTGAAACGGCCAAGCCACATATTTTGACTACGGTGTGTAGAGTTTGTGAAGTTAGGACTTATAGAGTAAGTGCATGTAGAGTTATAAGTTTGGCTCTACATGAGATCTGATAACTTTTTGAAAGTACGAGCCATATGTCTTGGCGGCAACATTTTACATAAAAATGTTTTTGGTGGGATTTCACTTCTTTTTGTAAGTTGCTTATGTTTTTTTTTTTGTTTGAAATTTCCAACTTTTATAATTTTTTTGTTGTTTGTGTACTAATACAAGCTTACATACCAAATTTCAGCTTTCTAGGACTTCAGGAAGTACCCTATGAGTTTTGATGATCATCACTGAGTCAGTGACGAAATCGGGGTTTTTTAGATATCAATAAAATCTAAAGTATAAGAGCTATGTTATTGAAACTTAATATGTTTAATAAGTTTACTATTGACATCATGTCCTGAGAGTTTGGTTTATCTGGTATAATCCAAACCCAAGTTATGAGGGTTCAAAAAAACGACGAAGCGCTTCGAGAAAAGGTAGGTAGTGCCCTTTCGCTTCGCTTGGCTGTCTTGGCGGGGGGCACTTCCGTGCCCCCAGATATGGACAAGACAAATGTTCATATTCCGCCAATGCCGGTGATTGTTGGGAGCACTGTTCTCCAAGTTGTAGACGAGTATGTTTACGTAGGACAAATTGTCCAACTTCGACAAAGAGGTCAATCGAAGAATCCAACTCAGCTAGGCAGCGTTCGGGAAGCTACGGCATATCTTCACGTCTAAAATACCTCAGAGTCTGAAGACAAAGGTCTTCAATCAGTGCGTGTTACCAGTGATGATATATGGAACAGAGACGTGGTCTTTTACTGCTGGCCGAATAAATAAGCTCAGAGTCACTCAGCGCGCTATGGAACGAGCTATGCTCGGAATCTCTCTACGTGACAGGGTTCGAAACGAGGACATTTCGTAGGAGAACGAAAACTACCGATATAGCTCGTAGAGTTAGTAAGCTGAAGTGGCAATGGGCAGGCCACATCGCTCGAAGAACCGATAGCCGATGGGGAACGTACTGGAAAGCGCCAAGCGGGTCGGCCTCCCACCAGGTGGACCGACGAACTGGTCAGAGTCACTGGGCACCGCTGGATGCAAGCGGTTCCCAAAACCGTTCGAAGTGGAAGTCAATGTCGGAGACCTATGTTCAGCAGTGGAAATCCATAGGCTGATGGGCTGAGGTCAACAGGAAGTACCCTATAGGTTTTGATTTCCTTGCGATCGTCAAAATATGCGGCACAAACGGCATAGAGTTTGTTTTTTTTTTCACTGGTATATGGGATTGCGAACACGCGTTCCGGAGAAAAAGGTCTTGATAGACGGACAGACAGATAGACGGACAACAAAGTGATCCTATAAAGGTACCGTTTTTTTGAGGTACGGAACCCTAAAAATCATTCCAATTTCGGACAATAAGATATACAATACTGTTTGTTATTTTTAATCACTGCTGAATACTGACCCCATTCATTTAAATAAATAATGGTATTTCACCGGTGCAAATCAGACTTAATAATCAATTATTTATAATCAGAGTTAATTTATAGTCGTTAATCACAAATAATGCATCCATTTGTTCGGCGTTAATTGAGACACTCGAGTTACAAAAAAACAGTATTGAGAAGCTGGAAATAATTGTTATAATAAGCTACAAATTTTTTGTTTACTACAACAACAAATAAACTTTAGTTTGAATATCATCATCATCAAATGCACTTTATAGGATATATTTATTTTCGATTTTTTTATAAAAAGTTTAGTTACATAATAATTTTAGTTTCGCATTTCTTTATATTTATATATATTTTGTGACGGATACTTGATGACATGAATTTCTCAAGTGCAAGTAATAAAAGTATTTTTAATTAAAATATAGCACCTAGTTAAGAAAGTTAATTATATTATTTATCGAAATATTTCTACTACAGTTTAAACAGGTAATACGAGTACAATAACAGTAAGTGTTACTTGTTCTTTAATGCATATTAAGCTTCGATAAAAGAGGTACCAACAAGAGAGAGAATTAATAAATATATTTATAAAACAAGAATTAAAGCATATCACAAAACTAACTAGAGTTGATCAAACTATTAAATAAGTAGTGAAATATTTGTTGCAAATTGACGTGTCCATGGCGGGCCCAGCCACGGGCGGCGAGACGTTTGCTACAATGTTACTCTCAATATGAGCTTTGTTACCGCTTTGTGCCGCCATTTCTTGTGTCACTGCATTGAATATATCGGGTGCTTTCCTTTGTGCACGGAATATTGCTCGTCTTTTGTCGAAATGAACGTTACCTCCCCACGAGTTGTTTCAGCGAAGAATTTTGCGATTGCAAAGTAATATTTCCCCTTAAGAATTTCGATGTGTTTCTTTCATGTCGAAGATGACTTTACTTCAGATTATATTGTGTCGGGAAATGTTTTTCCAACTTTGGTTTCCAATATCAATGGCTCTTTCACGAGTTGTTCGAGTTTTTTCCTCTACTATCAATCATTCTTCAATACATTTTCATGAATACAAATCGTTTATTTCAAAAGTTTATACTAGAAATGAAAAATGTCAAAACAATGGTTTGTTTTGGAACTTTGGATAATGTCAAGCTATACGACGGTAATGATAATAGTGACCATAAGTAATACTTAATGATTGTTGAGTAACACCTGAGTCCCGGTAATTGCATTGGCTTTGCCGTTTCAAGTCCAATAGTCTTCTGGCCACCAATTAGAGTGGCATTAGCGACGGTGGAGCAGATAGCCCTGGTGTAATACACCCTAGAGATTGCTTGTTAATTATTTCAAAGTATGGTCCAACTTAGTTAATTTAACCTGCAATAATTTATTAGTTTTATTAACGTTTAAGTCAAGTACCAATTTATTTATATGCATTTTTAAATTAGGTTTATAATTTATAATATTCATTTTATATGCTTCAAATTCCATATTCGCAGGCCATTGTGGTCATTAAAATTAATTCCTTCACTCACAAACAAAAGGTTAACTATAAAAAAAAAACGAAACCTTATGTTAAATGTGGACTTCCATAACAGATCCCTTATATCAAGAATCAAGCAAGGACCTCAATGCAGTAACCTAAAACAAACATAACCAAATTGCTGAGACTAATAAAGTTAATTATTTTAAATAACAGCAATAAATATAGAGTACAATTATACAGTAATTTTGCAACCGTAACAAAACCCTATCAGTGTAATTTGTTCTTAAGGTAATTATGAATTCGCACTACACACCCAGTCGGAAACAACGTGATAAAAGCCGGCTCGTATGCGGTACACGTTACCCCGGTACATTATAAGGGGACACAAAAGGTACACGACAAATTTGTTCATCGAACTTGGGATAAATTGTGTTGGGTAACCTAAGTTGCAGTCAGGAGCACACTGTTGCCTCGCAATGTTGCGCTATCTTTAGTTTGTTTTAGCTTACATGATCATGTAGTATAGGGTGTAGTTTAATTTTAATTTTATCGGGTGATATAAGGTACTCTAATATGAGCCATATTTACTAAGACTTAAGGCGATGGTCATTGAAGAATACCGTAAAAAAGATTTCGAGTTCGAATCCTCTAATGAAAATGAGATTTCGATGAACGAAGAAACTACAGCACGGAGATATAGGATTGCTAGTACCCACTTGGCTGGCTATTTTTATCTTGACCCTAAGCGCTCGTGTACACGACGCCGCAGCCGCGCCGCCACCGCGCCGCCACCGCGCCGCCGAACGCGCCTCTATGCTGTGTATACGCGACGCTGCCGCAACGCCACCGCGCCGCCGCCACGCCGCTACCGCAACGTTGTCCGCCAAAAAAAAAATATACCAGCCAAGTACCGGCAGCTGCACTTAAGACCAGTTCCTTTCTAGGTTTGGTGTGCTCCCCACCTTCAGACAAGAGGTCCAAGGTCCAAACACCAACACTTACCAGGATGAGATCGTGGTCAATTACAAGCCTATATAGAGTAAAGAAATGATAAAATTCTGAAAAATAGCTGTTCCTTGCAAATCTTTATTATCCACTATTTTTTATGTAAATGTATATATATATAATATCACAAGATATTTTTCATAATTTTCGAGTTGGTCGCCTAACTAATCTTTCACCTGTTGGAAAAAGTTGCGCTGTCGGTGCCACCTTGCTTACTTAATATAAATTACGATAAGACAAATGCAATAATGCTGTAATGATACTGACTGCAGCAGACTTTTTTTTGCTAATGCAAGTACTTTGCTCACACATATAAAAAAAATATATATACTTTTTAATTTGATCAACCGTCTGTAACATAAACTTTTTTTAAATACTACAAGTAATAATTTTACCCAGAAGCACGCTTTATAGTTAGCATTCCTACTCAACCGTGTGTCCGCTTACCGCCGCGTTCGACCAACTGCTAATTAAGGCTGGATTACTGAACGGACCCGTCGACGACTACGAGTATTTACTGCTTACAACTAGAATCGAAGACAAAGCAAATAATGTCCCCAACAATACCCTTAATTAAGTAAATACAACAGTACAAGTTTCTCGTATTGTGGTTCCGACCATCATTTTGCTATTTGTATTTGCGAATCGAGAGATATTATTTCCTCATTACATTATTTTATTTAAATTATAACATTATCCTTGTTAGTGTAAACTGAAGACATAATAATATGTGGGTCCAGTGAGCTAGTTGTGTATTCAGCGTGCAACGGCTGTGGCAGCTAGCCGCAAATAACAGAAAGAGCAAGTCCTCAGGGCATCGCTTTAGCTTTTCAATTTCCCTTTCGGAATTATTCGTGCTAATCGAATACGACCGCCGGGGTCCGGGGACACGATCGCGATGATTCATTCATGAGACTAATGTCGCAGTACGACTAAGGCCCAGTTTCAATAACTACAAAACGGATCGTTTTACTTACGAACTTTCAAATATTCTACCAGGCGTAAGCCTAAACTGTTGCTATAAAATACGACAGGTATGCCAAACTGACGACTGCTTGCAACTAACGGATGGGAGGACTACCAATAACGAATCGTACACAAAATGTATGGAAACGAGGGTCTGTAGTGTTTCTATAAAAAATGAACAGCTGGTTGAACTGTCAAACGTATCATCCGTAGATGATCTGTCTACCTGACGATTTCGGACGGTTTTGGCTGATCAACATCTGAATGTGGGCTTATTGCATGTTGTTTTATGAAAAAAGTGTAAACTTATATTGCATTTTATTAATTGGTAGAGTGGAATCTACAAACAAAGAGTTATTTTCATTTGATGATTTTGAATTGCTTTATTTCATCATGGACGTTATTTTTTTTTGCTCTTGCAAATTACAATTCACGAAATTATTAGTCACTAATTAGCATTAATTTATTAATTTAAATTACATACTTACATTATACCTAGATTCATAAAACATACGTGAAAGAAAATACTCTAGTTGTATGTTTTTAATATTCGCCAAACGGCAGGCAAAGGTCTGAGCCTTGGCTTGCCTTGTTTAATTTGAGTTTTCTCGAGTTTATTATAGTCACAAAATAATAGGTATTTATGCAACTGTTTTATAATAAGAAGCGAAGTGAGTGTGATAATAGTATCACATGAGGGTTTTAATACCTAATTATGTACAGTTGCATACAAGACTTTATCTAAGCCATGATCATTTTTTACGACGTGAATTCGAATAACCTCTAAGTTTTTTATTTTAAGTTTTACGGCGCTGTGATAGTGCGCCTGCATGAAAATGTTATTTTTTTTTAATTCATAAGGATACCACGGAGAATGTGGCTGTTTGATGAGTAAGGAATGGACCGAAAAAGCAAGAAAAAAAAAAGAATTGCATAATGAAATTCAGTACAACATTATACACTGTTTTGGATGATGGATGTATTGGATGTTTTGGAGTCAGTTTTCGTACGCACTCTCGAAATTAAGAAAAGTAGTAAATCAGTCAGCCGTTATCACTGCTTATCATGGATACGTTGCTTCCACTTTGAAATATGGAATAATATTTTGGGGAAATTCTACGGACAAAGTATTGGCATTTAGAGCACAAAAACTGTGTATCCGGGCCATTTGCAACATCAGACAGACAGAATCATGTAGAGCTCATTTTAAAAATTTGACCATTTTGACTCTACCGTGTTGTCTTTTTATGAATGTGCAATATTTGTAAAAACGAATATGGAGCTGTTTAAAATGAGAGAAAGGACCCGTAATAAGGATAAATTGTGCATGGTTCCAAGGAAAACGCAGTTGCTCAATAAGAGTATATTTTGTAAGGCACCAGAAATTTTCAACAATGTTCCTAAATCTATTAATTCTTCCGCAGACATATGCACTTATAAAAAACACCTTCACGACTTCCTCAACGAAAAAACGATTTTTTAAATGATAGGACTATATTATTATAGACTGTTTTGTTTGAAAAGTCCATTGATCCATAGTAGGTAAATATTAAAACTATTGTACTGAACTGTAATGTAACAATTGAAATGTAATGATATAATGATAATGGAATAATTGTAATGCATTGAAATTATTGTATGTTGCTTTTTATTTTTTTTATGTTATGTTAATTTTATTTTTAATTGTATTGTGTGTGTGTATTGTAATATTGTATGCCTAAGAGGCGGGACATAAATTATAAATATCTGTGCCTTTGACTAATGATATATCCAGACGGAGCTACGAAGCTGTTTACGCGTAGATAAAAAAAGCCCCTAACTGTTAGGGGCTTAATCATTTTCCCGTCTTCAGTGTCAGTCGAGACGTCACTGGGACACAACCAAATTCACCAAAATTGTATTGTTTCAAAATGTCGTTTTGTGTGATAAAAGTGTATAAAAACTACATGGGTCGATCTAGACCAACGAAAAAACTCACCTATCATCGGTAAGTAACAATATTTCCTATTAGTTTCTGCAATATAAGCCATTGAAATGTTTCGAAAATAAATATTTTGAGTAAGCGCCATTTTTTATGTGTTGCCTGTGCTGCCAGTTTTTGAACTCAAAACTCCCATGGTAATATCAGTCAATAGTTAAATACGAGTATGTAGATACTGATATAAATCAAAAGCGACGGTGGACAAGTCGAATTTTTGAGTGGAAAGTCGAATGTTTTTTTTTAATACTAATGACGATTATGTCATGTAAGATAAGTAGTCGCTTCAGTAATGAAAAAATCAAAATGGGTATTAATTTAAGATTTTCCTCGAGCTAATTACGAATATCATTTTGAATTTCAAGATGGCGGACCTATTTTTTTTAAGTTGACGTGTTTGTCGTTTTCGGTTTTTCCATCATAGTCAGTGATGTATATAACCATGGATGCGGTCACCGGAACATTTTGTAAAATACTTCTTCATACAAGTAAACTGTACAGCCATCTGTTTAAAATCATTTGAACTACGTAGTGCCGCGTTGCATAGGCGTACGATGTAAACTTGTATATGTGCGTACCATGCACATTTTGTTTATTACATTTTTATTTAAGTCGGATATTACTAAATTAAAAAAATAAGGTTATTCGACACGCGTGTATGTAATATTATTGGAATTGCAAAATATTCACAATTTAAAATAGTGTCCGCCATATTGAACTATTTAGTTATTGGTCCGATTGCTCTCAAAATTGATATTTGAGAGACCCTTGGACCATATAACATAAATTTTTACTCAAAATTGAAAAAAATGGTCGCCATATTGAACTATTTAGTTACTGATCCGATTGCTCTCAAAATTGATATTTGAGGGACCCTTGGACCATATAACGAGAACCTATGCTAAAAATTAAAAAAAGTGGCCGCCATTTTGAACTATTTATTTATTGGTCCGATTGCTCTCAAAATTGATATTTGGGAGAGTTTTGGACCATATAACATAAATCTTTCTTTGCTCAAAATTGAAAATAGTGTCCGCCATATTGAACTATTTAGTTATTGGTCCGATTGCTTTCAAAATTCATATTTGAGAGAGCAATCAGACCAGTAATGAAATAGTTCAGTAGGGCGGCCGCTTTTTTCAATTTTGAGCAAAAAATTATGTTACATGGTCCAAGGGTCTCTCAAATATCAATTTTGAGAGCAATCGGACCAGTAACTAAATAGTTCAATATGGCGGACACTTTTTTTCAATTTTGAGCAAAGATTTATGTTACATGGTCCAAGGGTCTCTCAAATATCAATTTTGAGAGCAATCGGACCAGTAACTAAATAGTTCAATATGGCGGACACTTTTTTTCAATTTTGAGCAAAGATTTATGTTATATGGTCCAAGGGCCTCTCAAACATCAATTTTGAGAGCAATCGGACCAATAACTAAATAGTTCAATATGGCGGATACTATTTTAAATTGTGAATATGTTGCAATTCCAATAATATTACATACACGCGTGTCACTTTTTTTAATTTTGTAATAACTGACTTAAATAATAAGACTTTTTTTACAGAATACCAATTGATCCAATTTTAAGAAGCCAATGGATAGACATCATTCGGAGAAGCCGTTCGGTTTGACTGGATTTGCTTGATTTGACTTGGTTTGACTCGGATTAACTCGATTTGACTCGGGTTGACTCAATTTGACTGGATTTGACTCGATTTGACTTATTGACTCGATTTCACTCGGTTTGACTCGATTTGACTCGATTTGACTGGATTTGACTAGATTTGCTTGATTTGACTTGGTTTGACTCGATTTGACTCGGTTTGACCCTGTTTGACTCGATTGGACTCGGTTTGACTCGATTTGACTTGATTTGACTCGATTTGACTCGATGTGACTTGATTTGACTTAATGGCGATGATAGCTCAGTGGTAGTGACGTCGGATACCGAGATGAAGGTCCCGGGTTCGAATCCTACAATGAGCTTGAGCTTTCGGTGAAGGAAAACATCGTGAGGAAACCATAGCACGGTGGTAGGGTACTTTGTAGTACCCGCCTGGCTGGCTACCACCCTCAAGTTGAAAATCTGTCGCCAAGCACCTTTCGGTGTGTTCCGATAGCTGCACTTGAGAGCCAGTTCCTTCTAGGCTTTGTGTGCTTACCACCTTCGGCCGCATCATCACTTACCATGGTGAGATTGCAGTCAAACACAGGCCTATAAAGAGTAAAAAAAGAAAAAAAAAAATTGACTTGATTTGCTTGATTTGAAACGTCAACGCAAATAATTACTGTTCGTTGACATCAAAGTAAAAATAATAAGTATTAATTTATATCGGCGCCATTAATCTTATTCTTATTATCATGTATTATTCCGATTCCACTTTTATTTTCGGAGTTTAAAAAGATATCGACACCGTAATATATTTTTCCCCATTTTCTTGGATTTTTTTCAAGAACTGGTAACTGGTATAAACGTCACTATGACAAGCAGAATGACGTAACGCGAGGATAAGATGTAGCAAAGTTGGCCACTTTTTAAAAGTCATGTAGTATGGGGATACTCTTTCTAGACATATATATTTTCTAAGATCTGTGCTGTACCTACGTCTGTACCTACCTATGCTCCACGAAAAAATACTTTGACTTTGACTTTGATATAATGGTTACCATGACACCGGATGTTTTAATGTTGGCAATAACCTAACTGTTTCAGGAACTTTAATAGAGGATTTATAGCATGGGTGTAGATAAATCACTTTCATATAGTCCGCACTGTCAGATACCGTCCATAAAAGTCATATTTTAGTATAATAGTGGTAATTTTACCAAAACTTTTCACGGACTTTTTGAGTACTTAAAAAGTCACGATATCCCTACATTAATTCATTTGATTTGATTTCACTAGTGTACATGGACTGATCTTTATTGGATAAAATACCACCGATAATATGCAAGAAAATTAAAATTAAAACACAACGTCACTCTACCGTACAAGTTACCGCCAAGAAGTCTAAAATACTCTTGACATAACAAATGATTGGCCTGGCATTGGAGCAGACTTTGGCATCAAATATTAATAATTATCAAAACTTAAAATATAAAGGTAACAATTTTTTTATGTAAATAAACCTCAATATAATGAGACGTTTTCATTCCATAGAGTTTTATAGAGTTGGTTGAAAACACCTGTAAATTCGTGTACTTATGGTTCAAATTAGTTCAAATTGACAGGTTGACAGGTATTTTCAACCAAACTCTATAAAACCCTATGGATTAATGAGACGTTTTCTTATAGTATTTAATAGTTATTTTCATTTTTCATTTTATTTAAATACAAATTTAAATAACTTATAATCAAATATATAACAAATATCAAAAATATGATGTTGTTTCTAATCGATACAGTTTGCTGTTATAACGAAACGCAAAGAGATTCATCTGTACTTTTTGGCGGGAACTTGTAAAGTGACGTTGTGTTTTTGTTTTTCTCATATATTCTTGTATTTTGAGTATTATTGCATAGTATCGGTGGTATTCTATCCAATAGAGATCATCCACGTGTGCCAGTGAAGTGAAATGATGTGTATCGGGACTCTTCAAGTTGTCTCAAAAAGTCAGTGAACATTTTGACTGACTGACGGGGGCTGCCAGTGCGGACTATATAAAAGTGATTTATCTTATGACTATAATAATATAATTCGAGAAACTCAAATGAAACAAGGCTGTATGTCTTTGTAACCTTTGCCTGTCTTTTGGCGAATATTATAAATAAAAAGAAGTCCATCGGTAAACAGATAACCGAAAGATGTTCGTCTCTGGTAGGCACGATAAAACATTGTGAAACACTCAAAATGTGACGGTATCGGTAGCTTGAAAACGTCTGATAGCTGTTATACAACGACGATTCGTATTTTATTGAAACCGGCCCTTAGACACTAGCTATTGTTGTGCTCAATAGTGTCTTTACCTAACAATGTTACCATCATTTTCATAGCAACGACTTTTGTAGAATGAAATTGTCTCGGAAAATTACTATGTACATAAATACACTACTACTCCAAAGTTAGTTTACTTTAATTTTAAAATTAGAAGAGCTGTATAAAATTTATAAATAGTAAGTTTTAAATTTTAATTAGAAATACATGAAGCTAAAACAATAGGTCTGGTATTGTTGGTCGATGTGACGTCTCTTTACGGGAATGCAGCGCGTCGTTGCAAATGATGAGGCGCGAGGTATTGTCGCGCCATTAATGAGCGCAGGCCGGCCGGGACAGCCGCGCGGAAGAGGAAAATTAAACTCCTGGGCCCCGGGCTCGTGTTCATTACTCCACACCCGATTACTCCACCGCTGTTTGTGAATGCGGCTTTAAAGTACGTCCGCTAAAAGAGCCTCGGCTTGCGGTATGGGAACATTGGAATTAGAAACTGTTATAATTACTGCTTAACTAGAACTTATACCACGCTCGCTTAATATTAAATATTTGTACAACGGTAGCTCTGAGTAATAGAGTCGATGCGTTTTGTGGTTTGTAATAATGAAGCCAATTTATGAGGCAATGCTCCTGTATTTGTTTTTCATTTTATTTTCCATTAAGTTTTGTGGTGGAAACATAAAGTCCGTAGGGCATTGCTTTAAGATTTCAATTTCCTTTCCGGAATTACTTGTACTCTAATCGAACACGCGTCAGGGGACACACGGGGGGGGCGGGGGCTTGGTAGCGTCACAACCGCAAATTACTCCGGCACTCTACGTGCGAATGTTTAAAATGTATTATTGAGATATAGGTACATATTCGTTTATTGAACGAACGGCGGCTAAATGTTTAATGAACTCTAATTATTCATTTCCGTTATTTGATCAATTCCAATTTTTGGTAGGTAGATACATAGTGTAACTCAGTAATTGAGGTTAAGTAACATCTATCATGCTTACGATACGTTGGCTGATGAAGATAAGATAGTATATTCTCAATCGGTATTTCTAACATAAAATTTTATAAATTTTAGATACCTCATTCCTGTTTTTACTGGTATAGGGCCTGTGTTTAACCACATCTCGCCATGGTAATTGATGATGTAGCAAAAAATGGTAAACACCAAAGCCTAGAAGTAACTGACTCTTAAATGTAGTAGTCGAAACACCTTGACGGTGTTTCCAACTTTACGGTGGTAGCTAGCACCGCGCTATGATTTCCTCACAAAATTTTCCATCATCGAAAGACAGAAGATTAGAAATCACGACCATCGCCACAGCTTTTGACATCACTAATCACTGGACTACCATAATATTAAATAGGATAGTGCTTTATTTTGGAACATAAAAGTTACTCACGTAGGTAATAGATTTAAAATAAGTTTTTATGCATGGGAACGTCGGTAAGTTAAATCGGAAGCGAGTATAGGCGTGCGACAGCCGGCTGCTGATTGTAAAGCGCTCACAGACGGAGCCTATTCGATTTCACGGCTCGCCGCGTCCGATATTTATTGTCATCGGTGCAGTTGTACGACACGGGGCCTACTGAACCGCGTTGAAAAATCTCCATCCCCAAATCGGACGAAAACATTCCACCGAGCCCGCGTCCGAGCCATCAACTTTTAGTAAAAAATGTTTCACACCATGTAGAACCGACAGCAACGTGTCGTCACGGCACTAACAATCGTTTCTTGAATATGTTTGCAAGCAGGCGCACGACACCTTGTCTCGTTAGTAAAAAGTGATGGCGCTGTACGATTTATCACCTGCACACGACACGGAAGGCTTCACAGAGGCGAGTTTCCTTTAAAACTTGTCGCCACTGTGAACTGGAATGAAAACAAACGTGTGAATTTGACTGTGCTCTAGAATGTCTCCGAATCTGCTGTTCAAGTGGCGTACGGAATTGTGGAAGAAAATTTCCTTGGCGCTTACATTTCAATTTAAATTCCTAAGTAAGTATGGTAAATGATACTAAAGAACCCTTTACTTTAAATAAATGTTCAGTAAAATATGAAAGGTATTTGGCTGCGATCCGGACTAGTAGCAGCTATTGGCGAGCAGTTATTCCAAGGTTAAGTTCCGACCTCAATGATATTTGATCTAACGATTAAATTGGTCAGCTCGTACACTGAAGGCTGCCAATAGCCTGCACTAAACTGAATAGACCATCAATAAAGTCATTTTCAGCTAAAAGCGTAAATTGTACCGTGGTAACTCAATAGCTGCGGAGATAGTTAATTGGTACAATGCCAACTCGGTGGATATCGTTGTTTTAATTCAATTGTCTCGCAGCTAATGTACTCGGTAGAGCAATCTTAACCCTGTCTGAGTTGATTACGGTTACTTTTCACTTAAAATCATCTTTTAAAGCCTCTTTGCACCAAATGAAAACCTAATAGCTTTACCTGATATGAATCTTCACTCATTTTTAAGAAAAAAATATACAATATAACTGTAGCATACAAATGTTTGTAATATAATATAGTACATTCCGTATTTGTAACAGACTTGCATTGTTCTTAGTTATGACGATATTTTTGAAGACCCTAATTAGCAATAACTATGACATATCAAACAAAACTAAATGTCATCTCATCACCTAATCCATCACACAAGCAACTGAGAAACAAAATGCAAGTCGACGAAATTAGAGCGAATAATAAATAAGCAGCAGCGGTAGTTGTGTACTTAGCTCGTGCAAACGGTCGCCAGTTGCAGTGCGTGGCGCTGAATACTGCGCAGTGCATCTCTGTGCAATGTTGACAAACCTAGAGGAATCTGTTTAGGTACGTGATTACCAGTTCGCTCAGGTTAATCATTCTCTTTATAACCACTGTTGCCGACACACACAATATGCACCCTTGTGAAGTCGACGTTAGTGATACTGTTTCATTTACCTTTAGCGTGGTTAGATTTATTGAAAATTCATAAGGACCATCCAATCATCAGCCTAGCTGTAAATGTCATTAGCCAAATTAATTTAACTATCTTAAGAACACCTCAAAATATAAGTATATTTATTTCTACAAGTAACGGTTCGGGCCGCTTGCATACATAGTTTAACAAAACAATTGACAAACATAACGAGTGCAACCAAAAAAAACTCAAGAGAATAGATAATGAAATAACGAAGGGTCATAAACTTTCTGAGCATTTTCATCCATAATAAAACTTTATAATTTAATTAAAACAATAAAATTTACCGATTATGAAGGATTATAGACGCAATAAAACAAAACTCCCTCAACGATTTATGTTGAATAATGAAACATGTAACTTTATGACTACCTTCGAGACAATAATAAGTCGTCTACTCACTTACATTATGATTAAATTATCATTGCAAAGTCAGACCGACTACAGCCAAAGTTATTTCTTGCTCATCGCTTCCACTGGATTAGTCCAGAATTTTTATTATTATAATATTCTATGCCATTTTAAAATACATTGTCACAACTCACTAAAACTTTAACGTCTTTTTTTATGCACGAAAATAATTAATGCATTCGGTAAAGGTACTTACTGTCTGTACTTATCAATTTGTGGCTTCGTAAACGAATATTCGCGGATATTTCTCTTCAATTAGAATTCTGAAAACAGAATGTGTATTCTTAATCGCGATGAAAATAAATTATTTTAATAATTTAGCTGGCGCAAAATAATGTTGTTAGCTGTTTTCCGGCGAGATTACGAACTAATAACATTACAAAACAAGCTCTTTGCGAGTAAATTATGCATGCACTCTCGGATCATTACCACGGGCCCGTTGGCCTCTGTTCAAAATCTTACGAGGGCCCCGCGAACTGCACAATCTTTAACCGTGTTCTAATATTGCAACCCTAATCGAATGATTAATTTATTATAAGCTTGTGATTTAAAGGCAGAAAATTATACCGTTGTATACCGTTTAGGTATAATATAAATCTTGTATTTATATGAATACATACAAGGCGATGATAGTTCAGTGGTAGAGACGTCGGATACCGAGACGAAGGTCCCGGGTTCGATTCCTACAATGAGCTTGAGCTTTCGGTGAAGGAAAACATCGTGAGGAAACCATAGCACGGTGGTAGGGTACTTTGTAGTACCCACCTGGCTGGCTACCACCCTCAAGTTGAAAATCTGTCGCCAAGCACCTTTCGGTGTGTTCCGACAGCTGCACTTGAGAGCCAGTTCCTTCTAGGCTATGTGTGCTTACCACCATCGGCCGCATCATCACTTACCATGGTGAGATTGCGGTCAAACACAGGCCTATAAACAGTAAAAAAAAAAAGTTATATACCTGAAATAAACTCAAATAGGATTTATGTATAATCAAATGTATGTAAAGTTTTAATCACTCTTACTTTAATTATATATTCTATACAGACACAAAAATAAGTAATAGCATAAGACCGGGAGCTCACATATCAGGAGAACGAGCTCCACTGGGAGTAGCGGGATTAGCTAGATCTTTTCTGAATTGAGGGTAAACATCCGAGCAATCCGATCCCCAGAGTCGACGGCTAAGGTGAGCGGGTGTTTGTTGCCTCTAAATCGCATTACTTCTTACTCACTAACTATGAAAGAGAACTGTAGTTACTCTGAGTTTTAACAAATAATCTTTATATTAACTGTTGCGATAACATTATTTTATGTTTTATTACTTTTCACTTACTATGTACCCAAGCAAGGTATTCAGTAAAATGTGATAAAAGTCTAACCTCAATTTGTATTTTACGGAATTATTCGTAAAAAAATATATAGTTTTGTTTATAATAGATATTCATATTTGATTGAGAATGAACATTCGTCAATGCTTAAAACAAATAATTTGCATTGAGATCGCTTACCATTCTACTCAGGAGTACTAAGATAAAAGCCAGGGAAATCCTCGCGAGCGCTCAAATTCTTCGAGCGCGGTGGCGAACCGTCTTTGCCCGACGGGCGGTAATAAAAACGGCTTAAATAGGATTTTAACCGCGAGTTCCTCGCCTTAATTAAATTGGATTTGCGAGTGAAAGAAATATACGTGAAAAATTCGTGTCGATTATGTCAGGGGAACGAGTTTTGAAATCCCTTTTAGTAAGCGGATTAGGTAGGTACGTCTCTCAAAGATTACGTCGTTTTTATAGCTGGACTCACACCACCCGAGTGCATTTTATTTATACTTAACAAAAAAATGTCACCGCCATGTCGCGTTGATGAAAACGGTATAGCACAGGAAGTTACAGCCGGCGCCCCGCATGCTACGACGCGCTACGAAGTGCTACGACAGCAAATCGCTACGCCTTTCTAATGAGTATGTATTTTCATACAACAGACACGAAAGGCTGGCATAATGGCGACGTGAATACCAACATATTTTTATTGCATTCAGAACTGATATGTTAAATTCCTGATTGCTTTTTCATGATATTGTAGAAAGTAACAGTGATATTAAAACTCTGGAATGACGCCAGTAACAGCTGCAGTTACGGGGTTTTAATTATCACTTACAACGCCTTTCGGCCGCGTAAAATTACACTCATAAACCATTTAGAGCAGAGAAAAGCTAAACGATTTAGGATACCAGTTATTACAATATTGTAGACAATTTTCTCATGCTTACGTTGAATTTTTTTAAATATGTCGTGGATTTATTAAGCTCGTTTTAAAATGTGTCTAGATTATAATTACGTTATGCTATTGACATTTTTCCTTTGCGCTTTCTAAATTAAATCAATGGTGGTTTGGTATTGAATAACATTATCCCTCAATTAACATTCGGGGGCCGATTTTTAAAGCGGCTACAAACGCGGACCGGTGTAGGCAATAAAACGGCTCGTCCCTTATCCGTCATTCAGCCCTTAGAGATTTCTTCTGGGGGAATAATTTACGTTGATCGTCCGGAAGGGGAGCGTAACTGCCTCACTGAAACTTTAAGCTTTCACTCAGAACGGTTGCGATTCGCGGTGCTTTAACTTTAAGTAATAAATTGGTTTCGATAGCACATTGGAGATGTTAATACTCTATACCGATTAATTTTGGTTAATTAGTAGCTTATTAGCCAATTTAATTTAATGAGATAATTACTAAAATTAGCGCCAAAGAGAAAACAAATGTGAATTCTTCCACAAATCTAATATTATATTCTTTAATGTATATTTATAACACTCGTATTATTTCTTAAACTAACTTCTAAAATTAACTTATTTCGGCTTTCACCAAAATTACCATTGATCACATAATTTCCGTATCGTGTTTATAATAGATCTTTACCTATGAAATTCGTTTAAATTTTTTCATACAAAACGGCAATTTCATAGGTAAAGACCTAATATTATTCTGTGTAATATAAATTTATGACTAATCAGTTATTAAGTAACTTCTAAAAATGTATCAAGAGAAATCTATTCATTTAGAAAAACTATACAGACATTCATAATTTTCCGCAATATAAAACCGTAGCAAATATATATAACCACAACATTTTTAAACCCTCAGCAGCGGGCAACAGCAGCTATGATGACTTTACGTGTCGATGAGTGTGAATAAAGCCTTTGACGCCTTTTGCCGCATGCATTTCAAGCGAGGCACCTCAATTTCAGTTTACACGCAATCCCCGCCAAAGATCGCTTTTTGATCCGGAATTTCATAGTGTTTTTTTTTTATATAAAAACACATAGAATAAAAGCGCTAAAGTAATACTTGTTTTACTCTACAATGATATATTATATGCAGATAATATAACAAACAATCCCTGTAATGAAAATCGTACACATAATATAATAAGAAGTATATATACATTTCGTCGAATATACCATTTCTTGATCATTGACGATAGGCAATTGAAATATTACCCGTAGTAAATATGTTATCATTTAATTGAATACTTTTTTATTATAATATTTCAAAATTTTGAAAAAACTGCATTTGAATATGAGTAAAATAACATAAATTAAACTCAGATAAGTCAGTGGTTTAGGATTATTCAATTCCATAATATTCATTCATAAATCGCGTAATTGTTACGTTCAATCAAAAAACGTGGTCAGTTAGAGAGTGATAAAAAAGCATTTGAAAGCTTGTCACATCGGAACATATTTTAACAAGGGTGGGTATTTAGCATTCCGCAAAGCCCCAAGCGCCCGTCTTGTTAAGAAAAAAGGAGTGTGCCAGCGGAGTCTCCCTGGCGATACATCAGCGGTAAAACATGGCCTCGCACGGGCCTATCGTTTGCAAGGGCCAATGTTAGACACCGCCGTACTAATATCAGTAGTCATGTGTCTTTCATGACAGCATAGATAATATTCACGACTTGCTTTCTTTCAAAATGCATATTCCGGAGCAAAAAGGCTTTGTCACTCTGTTTTGCGTACTCAATCGTTATCAACAGGGTACTGTTATCACACAACCGTAAAAGGGGTATATGGTTGGTATGGCTATGCTAATTCCTCTTTACGATCAACGATGGGTCGAATCGATATAGATTTGGTATGGACAAGATTTTCGTATTCTAATGCTACTAAAGATTTTACTATTATGGATTTTATACAGCATTAAAAATAAAGGTTTGGTTACTATGAGGTGATAGAGCGTACGTTAGCTCTCAAAACGGGAAGCTTTTATCATGTCACCATAAAGGAGAGTGCAGTGGTCGATGCAGGTTTGGAGTTAATTCTTGTTTACTGCGATTCGCTTTTAGTGGCCCTGTTCAAAGCGGGGCACACTCTGGGCGCGTGAGCTGCACTAGATTGAATTCACGCGTCCACCGGCCTCACTCGCCCACATACACTAAGATCGGCACTACGTCGTACGAAAACAATCATGCCCACCTATGTAGTAGCTAGCTCGACTAAATGTAAGAGTATACCTAACTATCGTATATGCGGAGACTAAATTATGTAGGCTTCTATCGTACATAATAGTAATATGTGGTGTTTTACATCTGTATTTTATGACCTGTAAAAATATAAACAATAATGTAAAAAATATCAGTCCTTATAACGACAACATCTTTAAAATTTAAATAATCCCTGTGAAATGGGTCCAAAAATGAAGAAGAAAAATATGTTTTTATTTTTAATCCGCAATTTAATATTAATTTATAGTCGAAAATCACCCTCTCACCTTCATCGAGTTGGAAAATAACGGAAGTCTTTAAAAGAATAAGACGGTGTTTTGAAGAGGTTGGAAAAACAATTAATCATTCTGCTCTTTTATGGCTATAAAGGTTGAACGACACGATTGTTCTGTTATAGCAGAGCCGAGCCTTTGTTATCGTAAAAACGAACCGAATAAATATAGGTGTGTGTGCATACTAATAGTTTCCTAAAGTTCACTTCTGAGCAATGCTTAGATATGTATACTAAGCTTATTATTAAATGCTTGTAGACGAAACCGACTGAGTATTTAGATAATACCTCTAAATAATGGACGCCGCGATGCGCATTAATATTGAGGTAAATCTTATTAGGACCGCCTAAACGCCGCGATAATATCATATTGTTTTGGAACTCACCATCCGCGTTTCCTCTCTTATGCTTGGAAAGGTTCCATCCTCAGGGACAACCGAAGCCTCTGAATATTCATAGTATTATCACAAACCGACTTACAGAACAGAGCAGCGTCGTAAATACATAATACCCTTCATTCGAGATAAGTATCATTATATTATTATAGCTTTTATAATCGTCGCGCACTAGTTGATTTACTTCGAATAGAACTGTTATTATTAGAGTGTAATGGAAAACATGTCGTGTATGTAGGTGGTTTTTAAAGGTTTGTTGGGTGTTATTGGAAGTAGCGTTCGAGATGTAATTGTTGTGCTGATTTCCCCCGGGAGACGAAGGTTTCTCCCGACCCGACTGTAGGCGCGCTACCTGTAATGTTGCCCACGTGCTCCCGCTTGTAAACAATCCTGTGTTTAATATTACTACTACACTATTTTATAAATATAACTTTTACCGTTTGGTAAAAAAAATAAGTAGCTGAATCTGTCTAAAACTAAAATTGATGGATGGATGTCTTTTCCATCAACAGCTATACCGGAATTAAAATAGTGTAATAGAGGATTTTAGTTCCACGTTTTAAACATTTTGCCGTGAGGGTTCAGGTTTTTGTTTTTATTTTAGTATCAGTTTTATCTAACATCTATTACTAAGTGGCCTTGTTAATTTCCAGTTCAGTTCAAATTATGAACTGAATCGGTAAACATTTGTTTAACATCACTTCATTTATAGACAACACAATTTTTGTGAAAAATTAAACACTTAATCATTTCAATAATATCATTACATTGCTAATTAAACAATAAAATTTTGTGGAATAAACTGCATATACTTGTATGTTCATGGATAATAATTGCGCCTATAAAAATAATGACATATCAAACCTTTGGGCGCGCTGTTACATTGATGGTAATATAAACTGTCCACATTGAATGATTTTACACATTATTCCACGTCAAAAGTATCACAAACTGCTGTTAATTCTGCCTAATATCCATAACAACCTTTACGCGGCTGTCATAACAGGGTCCGACATAAAGATGATCGATATCCCCCATATAAAATGAAATAAGCTCTACGTACACAAAGGTCATGTATGTACACAGATACGTTGATATTTGCCAGACTCACTGCGATCTCGGAAGCTAGGTACTTAACTCATCTATTAAGTGAGCTCTATAGTCAAGCTTTGTCGTAGAGATTTAATGCCAATAATCTTGCTCTTTAAAATGTCTACATATTTATCTTTGACATACAATAATTATTTCATAAAGAAAAATTAATTAATCGTCTCCAGATATTCTACCAAGAAAACCTTCGTACTAAAGACAAGTTGTGGTAAGCTATTGAGTATTGATACAAAAGGCAATCGTTTTCACACAAAAGAGCCACGTTAAACTCGAGGAAAGATTAAAAAGGAAACGTTTGTCGGGCCGCTATCAACACTATCAATCATACGTATAATAGGCCACGTCCCCTAACACACGTTCTTAAATAATTTGTCAAAACTCGCTCCCTGCCTATACAACGAACATTCAAGCACCTATACTTATTCGCTTTTCCTTGGAACTTTGTGCAAGTGTTTTGTTTAAATCATGAAATAATAATAACTTCATGTTTCATGACCTAATACTTTTTTGATTCCATACAAATAAAAAAAAAAGATTCTAAATTATGTACTTAAATGTGTTGGTTTTTTTCTTCATCATAATTGATTAAGGTACCTACTAGTAACATGAAAATAATATTTATTCATTTGAAACGTAATTAATTCTCTTTGAAAAACGTAAAATATACAGCAATATGAAATTCAATAGAGCCGGCTTTGTTAGACACAGGCAGGTGATATTTTTTTCAATTTGAAATCGGTCTCGATTCTAACTCATAGATCAAGCGAGCGCTAGCACGAAACCATTACACTTTGTTGACACCAACGAATGCCCTTTTACATATTCACCCCGAGCACACAAAGATTGAGCCGTGAAATTGAAAATGGTTTCTATGAACAAAAAATTATTCCACGCACATTCATGACATATCGTCACAATACAGAGATACTCCAATTTCCAGTGTCAAATTGATTGAAAATCTATAATGAGAAGGTTGAAAACATACATGAACTTTGTAAATACTTATTATGCAAAACCAGACGTTATTTTGTTATAATGTAAGATCAGATTCAAACAATAAAACTAACTTCGTATAAGTATTGCTTATTATTAATTATTTACTCTTTTAGAAACGAAAATTGTTGATGTTAAAAATACAAAAGTAGTAATCGTTTAAGTCTTAATGCATTTTAAAAGAACTGCACTTATAATACAGCAGTTAGAAGCTATTGCTCACTGAAATAAATTGCCTCGACGTAAATTGTAAAGAGCAAAAGATCGTAGAAATAAGGTTGAAAGCTTTTCGAGTAAACTAATGTAAAACATATGATACACCTATTTGTACCTTATACATAAATGTGATAAAAGCAATATATTGATTCAAATGGAATATATTATACGTTTCCTTTCAAAACAAAAAGTAATTTATTCAGTTTAGGCCCTGGTAAGGCACTTATGAACGTAAAGCAGTAGATACATACAGTTGAATTTACCATTAATATTAATTTAAATATTATATATCATTATTATAACACATTAAACGTTATATTTATTATGCAAACGCTACTTTGAATAATAATGGCAACTAAGTGGCAAGTTCCGGTTAAAAATTATTAAAAAACTAATTTCTCACTCTCATTCGCTAGCCGTGAATGAACCATTCTGCAATCTAGCTGCACCCGCAGCTCTGGCATTTCGGAGAATTTTATACTAGTTTTCATTTCATAATAAATATGAAAAACTTTTTTATAGTAGGTACATGCATTCAATGTAAATTGAAATAAAAACGTCGCTTATATGTGTTTCTTGTATGTGTTTTGGTTTTGATAAAAATGGTTTGGCGTATTATCGAAATTATGTTGGAGGCTGCTCCAAATATTTTTTGTAAGTACTGTATCTAAAGGATTTGTTTAGAGTTTAGGGTATGTCTGTGTCTACCGGTTTGTTGTCTTTGTTGCTAGTTATTTCTGAGATGGCGGCAGGCGGCGGTGGCGGGCCGCTCAAGCTGTTTACCCTGTAAGTATTGCGAAAAGATCGAACTTAATCCCAACGGGTTCGAGCCATCGCAGCGCTGGATGTGATAGATACTGGAAATTGCATAAAATCCATCAACAAAACTACTTTGTGTTCATCTTCCTTAACTGAGTAGCTTTTGCCGGAAAGCAAGTGATAAAGGTATGAAGATAATATGAATAGTTTCATATGAATATCAGTAGCATTGAACTACTGTAAATTACTATGCCGAAACATGAAAATATCATCAATCAATTTTGATACCTACACCTATATATCGATGAAGCTTATTGATATGCACGGTAAGCCTACAAAATTTATATTTGACATCAATATCAACACATGTGCGAATTTTGGCTACTATAGGTATTTGCATACTAAAAAAAAGTCAAGTATTTAGATCACGCAACAAAGGTACCTAAGCTACGTACATAAATAGTTTAAAACGAAATAAGTACAAATACAAGCACCAATTATGTAAAAAAACTGATCAACAATATGTTATTTCAAAAGAAATATCACTCAGGGAATAACATATTTTTCGATCCGGCTGTGTGGCAAAATAGAATCAAGTCAGCATTTTATCGGAGGTCGAGGACTGCGGGCCATATGTGGCAGTGTTGTGGCCGCGTGCCTATCCATATATTGGGACGCTACAAAATATCACTGAAATAACTCCTACCTACAATGCACTTACCTACAAACTGTACGTAGTAAGCTGAAGAAAATTTGCTTTCTCTCTTTGGGAATACAATGTAAACATTTGGAATAAACTTTTTGCTAAACCTTAAACCAAATTTTTGGATTATTTTGCAGAAAAACAAGAACGAGGTGAAATGGTATTTAATTGACTTTAATGCTTATTAATTCGTGGACTTATCTTTCCATTAACTTAATAGTGAAATCTATCTACTTTTTATCTGCAGATGTAGATTATGTACTTTAATATTTATTATTTTAGCCTTTTTAGGGTTCCGTACCTCAATAGGTAAAAAAGGACTCTCACTCTCTTGTCCGTCTGTCTGTCCAAGTGTCACCACCGATTTTCTCAGGAATGGGTACTGAGGTCTATAGTCCCTATGAGATGTATAAAAATCAAGGTCTTGAGTCAACACTATAAAAAGATATGGGCAAATTTAGATTTTCGCGAAAACTTGTAAGTACCAAACGTTACCTGAATTTTCAACTTTTTATTTTTCTGAACTTTCCTTTTATTTGTGCTATAAGACCTTTAAGACCTTGCTTTTAACCAAAATAATCAATTTTAAGCACAAGTAAAGGGAAAATTCCGAAAAATAAAAAAAGTAAAAAAATTTGGTAAATTGTGGTACTTTGACATTTTGCGCCTACTATGCATTTCACAGTCAATTTGAGTAAAGTTACATTATTATAATTATTGTACGGAACCCTCCGTGTGCGAGTCCGACTCATACTTGGCCATTTTTTTAAAGAATATTTTTATTTGCCGTGATTGAATATTATTATATTTTTTTACTGTGCACAGCCCTTTGTTTGACCACAATATCACCATGGTTAGTGATGATGTGGCAAGCACACAAAGCCGAGTGACAGATTTTTTACTTGAGGGTGGTAGCCAGCCAGATGGCTACACATAGTACCCAACCACCGTGCTATGGTTTCCTCGCGATGTTTTCCTTCACCGAAAGCTCAAGCTTATTATTGGATTCGAACTCGGGACCTTTGGTATCCGACGTCACTACCACAGAGCTATCATCTTCAAATGTTACAAACCTTTGAAAAAATTGAACTTACAAATAATTGAATTTACCTCAATTATTTTAAACAAGTTAATTTCAGTTGTGAATTACTTTTTAGTACCCGTCTGACTGGTTACCACCTTCAAGTAGAAAATCTGAAATCTATAGATGTTTGGAGAATTCCGGCAGTTGTATTTGAGACAAAATCCGAACCAGCTGACTACCTTCGGCTAGATCATCACTTGCTGTGGTAAGATGATTTGTAATAGTGGAGGATAGTTTTACATTATTGTTATGATCTTGATTTTATATTATTACCGTAATAGATGGTGAAGATCCGTGATGTACTTCTGAAGAGAGGGTTAGTTTCCGCCGCAGGCTCGACACACACTATCCGGTAACACGACTACTACTAATATACCTTACATTATGATCCTTATACTTGTCTTCGTATTGTGTTAATCAAGAAAAATCAAAGACTTCTGTTCAATGAGACTCAGTAATGGTTCACCACGAAATATATATTATACAGGGTGTTGTTTTGCTCGGCGACAAGCGACCCAGGAGCGGTAGTACAAAATATATATTCCCCAAAAATGGACTTAATTCCATTAAATACTGTAAATATGATGAGAAATACCTTATTCAATTTGAAATAAAATTACCGCAAAGTATGGTTACTAGGCACGTGCACAGACTAGAGCTAGGCACAAGCCGCCATCGCCCCACCCCTTTACTCCCTCGTACTCCCGTTGAGTATTATGTCTACACTTTAGCTTATTAAATGATTTTCAAAATTTTAATTTTTTTATTTTTATTATTTAAAAAAAATAAAGTAGTTTTTTTATATTTTTTTTAGCACCAGTATCATTTGTATTATCGACCCTGAGTCGCTCGTCGCTGACCAAAACAACGACCTGTATTATATATTGATTTTGCAATTTTTCCCTTTTTGGCTTAGTATTTAACAACCTTTGCTCACATCATCACAAAACATGTGATTTTAAAAGAACACAAGCTAATAAAAAAAAAGAGAAACCATTTCACACCTCCTAAAAATATTAAGTAACGACCATTAAAACCAACAACAAATAACAGAAATCATATTAACTATCATATGTTTATTAGGTACCGTTAAAGTTCTAAAGTGATAGCGAATAAATAACTGTATAAAGAACACTTTGTACATGGCACAGTTTCAGGTTGCATTAGCAATAATTCCCTGACCACCATTATGACTAAAACAACAGCACCAGGAAAGTTAGACAAAGCCACAGTCAGGATTAAACTTTACTTGAAAATTTGAATTCCACTTAAGTTCCTAAATGTATATACAGGTGGACCATATTATGAAAATATAAATTCATTATATAAATACATAAAAGTTCTATATGAGCTGGTCGATACATCTGTCTTCTAAAAGAAAACTACTTCACAAGCCATACAATTAAGTTACAAGTGATTGATACCCTGTAACTTTACACTGGTGCTTGATACATATTATTGACACTCGACGTGATGGATAGCTACGTGAAACTGTGTTTAATACTTCATAAATAATTACCTTTTTTTAGGGTTGTAAACTACTAATAGATGGCCAATAGTTTCGAAGTATCTGACTTCGAACGTACTCGTACGTATACGCGGAGTATTCAGAATAAATAAATGCAATTCGAGTGTAAGTAGGTTCGTTCGAGACGTGCTCATGATTGATATTTTATAACACGGTCCGCCGCTCTCGTCGCGACACTCACGACGCCCGACATTGTAGCGATTCGTTCCCCACAATCCCTTACATTTGAATTCTTAATGAAACAAAAATTGCAAATGTCATATCATATCTCTACGAGCCCCATGAATACTAAAGACGCTATTGTGGATCGTTGGCGTTTGTGAAATTGAGTCTACACCCCAAATACAAATTATACAGATATGTCATGCTACTTTGCAAAAAATCATTATACGGTTACGATCTGAAGCTTGAGAGTAAACCCGTATACGAAGCGACAATAAATCATGAAATCTGATTTAAAAGAATGATACACGTCGTCAGAAAACAATTGGAAAAACGTGACCGGAGCGTCGATCCCGGCGCGGGGCGGGGGCGATCGCAACACGTCGCGGCGCCCAATGCATACTAAGTAATGACGCCAGTTTCAATTTTACCTCCCCTTCTCTTCATAACATATTTTAAAGAAACAGAACTCAAAGAAAACTTATTTTATATGTGACCTTATTTTCGACTGTGGTTTGGGCGATGGACATAAACACCCCAGAACAAGAGTATATATGTAGTTTTAAGAGCACGTAGAGGCAAACTACGAGATACCCGCGCTGGAAAGCTACTCTTTATAAATAACTTATTACCTCTAGGTATCTGGTACGACTGTACGTTGCCCATCTCGTGCTATCTTCAGTCAACTCAACACGTTGACGTTGAGATATTTATATGTGAATACCCTAACCCTGATGTAAGACATACAAAAATATATATAGTTTACACAGGCACATTTGCCCGTAACACGTTGTAGCGGGAAAATAGACCGATTTAACAATAAAATACAAAGTTGAACTAATAAGCATAAATCGAACTATTCAATTAAAGTAGCTTCAAACCATGACGTTGCCGGTACTTAGTATTCAAACGTATGCAAATTACAGACGTGCTATGCAATAAATGCCGACACACGGATCACAATTCGACAATTGGCATTTATGTCGCAATCGTATTGTATGTATATGTACTTTATGTGGTTATACTGTTCACATCTAATTATAATTTCCAATAATTATATTTTCTCCTTCAACAGATATAGTCCGACAATATTTTTTTCATATTTGCGTGGACTTATATGGCCCTTCCTTTTCTCAATAATATATTATAAATATTAGCTTTTGGTTCTGGTACAACATAACCAAGATGTCCGGGTAAATATGTATGTGTATAATTAATAAGCTATTTATTATTATGTATTTTATAAATATTTTTACAATGTACACTATACTGAGTGTTTGGTGACAACCACAGAGTCATGCTATGAAAGATATTATTCTTCACGGAAAATTTAAGTTTGTAAAAAAACTTTTGTATTCTAGATTCCAAAAAATAAAGAAATACAATGAAGACTATTAGTCTAACAAAATAGTGTGTGTAGATAAAATAGAGCAAATTGTTTAGGCGTGTTCGGCAGTGATAGAGCGGATCTTGCAAATCGCGCGTTCGTAGACTGGCCACCGCACGCTCTACCGATCTTAAAGTAGGGCCATTAAACTAACTTTTGTACTAGGAAAATAACACAAGTGTAATTTTGGACGGCATACAATGCACAGTCTGCGAGCTAATGTTATTCACTCTATAATTGTATTTACTCGTAGTAAGCAGCGAAGGCTACCGTGTTGAAGGAAATTCAGGGGCGATCCTTACGTCACCTATAATTTACTCACATTTTGTTAAAAGTTATATTGACGTTTACTACACAATATCAAAACAAAAGTTATTTTCTAACATAGTCTTTTAATCCATATAACATTTCTTTATAATTGAAATTTAGCATGATCATTGATGAGAAATTTACCAACTGTTCCTTGGCTTTACCAATGTTAGTAATATAGTACTTTAATTTCTATAAACTCCATTTTGTTAGTAGGACTGTATTAATAGAACAAATTGAAATTTGTGGGAAAAGGAGATGGTCTTAAATGGCGTTAGATTAAAATAGAAAAACAATTATTTAACAAAAACATTGCACATTATAAGAACCGCTTTAAACATGGCTCCACTTTAGTGGAGGCCCGGGCCTTAAGCCGCCTGTTATGTGGGCCTTGTGGACCCACCGCGAGCTCGCTACACTCTACGAGGCTACGAGTGCTACGAGGCTACGACACACGCGCTACGGACACTACACATGAATGCAATCATGTTACATTTGTAGCGATTAAACCGCTCTCTCTCTAATCCGTCTACTAAGGTAAGCATTTTCTGAAAAACTCTACACTTTTGCATTTGATGCTATATAAATTAACTGTTTATTGTTGACAAGTCTAAGAACACCTTGCATTTTTTTTATGCGTACGTTTTTTATTTATAAAGCATATTTTCTTTTTATATTGCGGATAATTCTAAACAGATCGATGTAATTCAACTGATTTAAAATAAAAGGCATAAGGAAGAGATCCTTATTAAATGCTTTTTATTTTGCCAACGCGTTACGAACTAATTAAGATTGGGAAATGGTTCCCCTATGATGATACGATGGATAACATAATATATGTTATAGTCCCATGGATAACGTTATTAGATAGGCCAAATATGTTTTCTTATTAGCCGATAATTTCATATATATAAGCAACAATATTATATACATTACAAAACTGAATAAAAGAATAAGGTAACATTAAATTGAGGTAGACGGTAGGACTGAAATTGAAACTCTCAAAAGAGCAGTCATAGAAACAACTGTATAATCAGCTTTGCGTCGATTAATATCATCATGCCCGCGGGCCCAGTCCGTAGACTGCTAGCTCGATATTGCCGAGACAAAGAACTAAATTATTTCCTCCATTTCTTCAAGCTCTCATTGTATTAGATACAACAGTTTATTCTTTTAAGAAATGTAGTTGGCAAATGGCATATATAAAGCTATATTTTATTTATATCAGCGTATTCGAAATGTTATTTTTATTCACATTTTTATTCATTAAGCCATATAAAACAATATTTTAATTGCTTTTTGATAGCTTGAACAATACTTTACGATCATATTTTTTAAATGCAACCCGTCGTCGCCGTATGATACCGTTTGTTTATGTTTACGGAAAAGAGGAAAGAGGCTTGTTCTAGTAATATTTCCCTTCTTAATTATCTAACTGCCACACTGTACGAACAAACTAAGATAACATTTACAAAAATGCAGGAACATTATGAACTCTGAAATTATTTTTATCGACTTTACACTTTCTAAGGAGGGCAATAAAGTTAAATTTAACGTTTAATAACGGTTCAAAATAGTTGGGTATGTTCAACGAGTGCTAGTCAACGGTTGGTGCTGTGCCAAACTGTACGGGGTAATGTAATTGTTTGGTGCGACGTCTAATGCACTAGTAACGACAGAGGTATCGCGTCGCCTGTATGCAATAAATTATTATAGAATACATTTGAATATGAGTACACAGGAGAAGACAAACGAGTATAACTTCGTTGATTTGATTCTTATTACAATAACATGATATTTTTACAGTCGTTGGCAATTTCAGGATGAATTTATTTTTGTGTTTCATATGTTTGAGTAAAGACTATTCTTTTTTGTTTTTATATAAACGTTGTACAGTAGTACCCAACTGATATGGCGCGTCGTGAATCTTCGTTCGCACAGAAAAGAAAGTATGGCCCCGAAGATTAACGAAAGAATGTTTAAAACTTACAATCAACCTTAGATCACTACTATAAGGTTCATAATACACTGCAGCTGTTAGTTCCATCTCACTCGCAAATCACGCCCCTCCGCACGGCGCGCGCTAACATGGCGGTAGCTGCCGACCCGCGCTTTGAAAATGTATCTTCTGCGCAGGTACATCGGTAAGCCATATCAGTTGGGTACTACTGTAACTGAACTTTCACTTTTAAATTCACTACAAAATATAAATAGGTCGACTCCTTTTAGTGTACCTAAACAAAAATTACCTATCACATGATAGTGTTTGTAATGAAGTTATGTCATTAAATACTTTGATAGATTGTACATGGACCTCTTGTACAACTAGTTTACATTTTTCTACAAGAGTAAACAATTAGACGGACACAGCAAATAGCGCTCCACCTTATCCATACATAACTCATAAAAATGAATGAGGGATTCAAACATCGATATCCACTGCAAACAGAAAACGAACATCGATTCTTGTACGAATGAAAGCGTACGTACGTACAGTCAAGTGCAAAATATTTCAACCTATGGTTTATGAAATGCGACAACATTGTTCACTTTTGACTCAATATTTGCTGAATGGATTTTGATACTGGAAGGAATAGCATAATTACCATCTATATTTTTACTACAAAGAGGATTCCGTATACTTTTGTATGATCGATGTAAAAAAAACTACAATTTTATTTGGTTTCAGTGCGATGGTTACGGTTGCGTTGATAAAAGCGATTGGCAGATACAATGCTAATATTTACAATGTTATAGGTTTTGATTGATATCGATTAGAAAGGAATAAAACATTAAGAACTTATCTATTTTGAAAATAACATATTATTGAATGAATCATAACGTAACCTTAATCTTAATATATAAAATGATAAACTGATTGTTGATATATCAGCCCACAGCCCAAACCGCTGGACCTAGAGATTTGAAATTTTGCACAAAGATACCTTATACAGTGGAGGCATCCACTAAGGAAGGATTTTTGGAAATTCCACCCCTAAGAGGGTAAAATAGGGGATGACAGTTTGTATGCAAGTCCGTCAGTTTTGAAGTTAGGATCTTCAAATTTTGTGTTTAGGCTGTCGATTGAAAATTAATGTGTAGTTATCTCAGCGTTTGCTATAATTCCACCACCGAAGGGAGGAAAAGGGGGATGAAGTTGTGTATGCAAGTCCTTCAATTTCAAAGTAAACTTCACTAAATGTATTATTATACGGTGTAGGTATCCACTAAGGAAGGATTTTTGGAAATTCCACCCCTAACAGGGTAAAATAAGGGATGAAAGTTTGTATGCAATATATCAATGCACAGCCCAAACTTTGCACAAATATACCTTATACAGTGGAAGCATCCACTAAGGAAGGATTTTTGGTAATTCCATCCCTAAGAGGGTAAAATAGGGGATGACAGTTTGTATGCAAGTCCGACAGTTTTGAAGTTAGGATCTTCAAATTTTGTGTTTAGGCTGACGATTGAAAATTAATGTATAGTTGTTTCAGCGTTTGTGATAATTCCACCCCCGAAGGGGGCAAAACGGGAGTGAAGTTGAGTATGCAAGTCCTTCAATTCCACAGTAAACTTCACTAAATTTAATATTATATAGTGCAGGTATTCAGTAAAGAAGGATTTTTGGAAATTCCGCTCCTAGGGGGGTAAAATACGGGATCAAAGTTTGTATGAAAGTCCGTCAGTTTTGAAGTTAGGATCTTCAAATTTTGTATTTAGGCTGACGATTGAAAATAAATTTATACATGTTTTAGCTTTTTTGACAATTCCATCCCCGACAGGGTGAAAAGGTATGGGATGTATGTAAGTCGTTCAGTTTCAAAGTAAACGTCAATTAATATATTATTACACAGTGTAGGCAACCACTAAGGAACGATTTTTGGATATTCCATCCTTAAGGGGGTAAAATAGGGGATGCAAGTTTATATGAAAGTCCATCAGTTTCGAAGTTAGGACCTTCAAATTTTGTGTTTAGGCTGATGAATGAAATTTAATTTATATGTGCCTCAACGTTTTTGATAATTCCGATGCCGAAAGGGTAAAAAGGGGGATGAATTTGTGTACACTCAATATATTATTTAAGCTTATGGTTATAAACTAACGCAACTAATATCGGTGTTGTTGGAATTTGAACCTTTAAGGAGTGAAAAGGGGGATTAAATTTAGTATATGAAGTTCTTTATTTTTGGAGTGAAAATTACAAATTTTATTATTTTGGCTTATGGTATTGGCGTATTGAAATAGCATAGGATGCAATGACTCACCTAAATAACATCAGGAAAAAGAGAGGAATTGGTATTAAAACAAAGATCCGATTAATACGAGCATTGGTATTCCTCATTTTCATGTATGGAAGCGTGGACTATACTGGCCCGAGAAAGAAAAAGGATTGTTGCATTCGAGATGTGGTGCTGGAGACGGATGTTGGAAATACCTTGGACCGCTAAACGCAACAATGCATCAATCCTATCACAACAGTAAATTAAAACTCGATTGTCCACCATATGCCACCAACGTATTCTTTCGTATTTCGGCCACATGGTGCGCAAAGGCGATGAAAGTTTGGAAAAACTGATCATAGTTGGGAACACGGAAGGAAAACGACTACGTGGTCGTTCACCGACTAGATGGTCCGATCAAGTAAAAGACTCATCGTCCTCCAAGTTTTACACCGTCGTAAGGGACGGGTTGGACAGAAACCGGTGGAGGCAGATCATCCGCTCTAGAAGCAAATCCGATGCTGACCACGATCCTCAGATATGAGGGAAAGACTATAGAGAGAAAGAGAGATAAGGCCTCCAAAATTGTGCTGTGGAACTAGACTACAAGTAACAGCTCTCCGCCGCAATGTTATTGAGGCCAAAATATTTACTGGTTCTGTCAGACGAGAAACAGTATTCTTGCCGCGTATACCATTGATCCATAATCACCTTCCGTTTGAATTTAAAAGATAACAGTTCCTAATTATGGTTTGTTTCGCGATGGCTATTAATAAATTACAGGGAAAAACTCTGAAATTTACTAGAGTTGATTTGCGGCAGGACTGGTTCAGTTTTATGTGGCATCCTCGCATGTGAGTTCTCAATCTAGATGAACTTTTATCATTATCACACGTAGTGGCGGACAATAGCCATGAACAAAGCTCTATATTGTTACAATGATTCATATCTTGAAAAAAGAAATAATCTACGCGGACGAAGTCGCGGGCTATAAAGCTAGTCTTATATAGAAATAACAGCATATCAATGTATTTAAGATAATTTTGTGAAATATTCTCTATCAGCAACATTCTTCTCCTGTGTATAATTTACTTTAGAGAGGTAGCTGTAAGCACAAGAAGCGACTGACAGCATGGTATTTTCATTAGGTTCGTTGCAGTAAGTAAAAACTTAATAAAGTTTTACTTAAGAATTTCTAATTAGAAATTTTAGCTCTTCACGACATAGCAATATTTCAGGCCCGTGAAGGTATTTCCAATAAAGGACTTTGCCAAGTCATAATTCTTCAAAGTTACGTGTAATGAGATGTGGATATTACGGCATTCTTATAAGATTTAGATGCTCCAGTTAAGCGCACCCCCACGATGGGTTACTCTGGCAGGTATCTTTTTATTACTTCTTATTCGCCGCAGTATGTGTAATAGAAATATGTTAAATATAGTCAAAGTTGGTAGCTACCTAATTCAAGCGAACAGAGGAACGGTGCGGCAAATGGCGCATAAATTTTGCTTCGAGAATAAGTCGAGAGCATTAAGAAAATATAGATTACATGTACAGAACGTAAAAATGGTTTTGCATCGGCGACTTTACCTCGAATATATTACAAAATGCCAATGCATGCAATATTTCATGTTATGTTACCTCGTCAGCACACAATTTATTCTCCACATTACTTACACAATTGATAATTATTTTCACAATATTATATGCTCTTTTTTCAAGATGGTTCCATTTCATAACGATATTACAACGTACAATCGACTTCCAGCAACATATTTCGATAGATGCACCATTAAGGTAAGAGGATCACTGTGACATAATAACTCGCTTTGTTCGGTTTCTGGGACACTTACAATTTTGATATTCTATTATAGAACTTAAAACAATTTAAAATTAATATGGAATCTAATACAGGACGTGTATAGGACAGAATATTAAAAGGCTTCGAAGGGTTTTAAACCCATTTACACGAAAAGTTTTATACATTAGTAATTATTAGATTGTAAAAGGAAAGTGTGTAACAATACAGAAAATTGAATTCAAATGGTGCACGCTTTATGGGGATGAAACGTCAATAGGTAAGTATCTCTATTGCAGGCTTTGCCAAATTTACATAATTCGCAGGCGCGTAGTGAGCGATCAAAGCTCCGAGGACGCCATTCAAGTATGCAATCGCGTCACGAAAGTCGACGTTTCGAAAGTGGTCACGTAAAATTTTACGTTTGAGCCCGGCATCAGTGCACCGACAGCGCTTCGAACCTAATCCAATCAGAGCCAATGGCGCTGGACATGGGTGTCAATTTCACACATCGCGCCGCCGACACCCCGCACTCGTCGCGTCATGAAGCTATATCTGAATCTGCAATCTTTGAATATTCCATTAACAATAAACTCGAACATCTCGCACTGCTGCGTATCTGATACACTAGGTGAATGTCTATACACTGAAATACACTAGCTATTCGTGATTGTAAGCGAGACACGATGGATGATACAGTGGCAAATAGTCATGGCGTTTACTTTACCAATTTATTTATGTGAGCAAGGTAAGCCATACACGTAGTGTCTGTAAATAAAACATGGTGAGGCTTTTAATACTTATTATTTACGATCCCTAATAACTAGCGGCGGGCGAGCCGACTGCAGCGGCACCGGTGGCTCTACCTGAACGAACTCCGCCGTCACACTACCACCTACAATGCACTTGCTTGGAATATTAACACGCTTTTACTGATATCATTTCATAAAATTTTGCATACACGTATAGTGTGTCTTAGATAGAATGTTACTCAAATTTTTTACTTTATTTTCATATTATGCAACACTAGATGAGCAACAAATCATGATAGAATATTTTCTAGGTAAATGAAGTTGATTAAAATCTTCATAAATTGTAAAACGTAAAGCGGGTGTAGTAAGCAGAGTGGGAAGCAAGTAGCAGTTAAACGATTTGTCGGCGTATTAATAAAACGATTAAATGAAGCTCTCCATGGTAATCTGAGAGCGACGCAGCGCGCGGCAGATGGCCACAATTCCCAAACTTTGATGACGAAGCCCGCAATCTCTGAGACGGGAATCAACCGACGATTTGTAGACTTTTGTTGCAGACTACTTACACAAAGAATAAGTTGGTCGAACGCCTTTTAATATTTTCATTGCTTAAAAATAGTTAAAAGCTGTGATTTCTTGAAAAGCGTCTCTTTTCCTGTGTGTATAAATTCATCACGAAAATGTTGTCTTTGAATGGTAACTTAACTAATGATAGACTGACGTTCGTAGCCGTCAATCGGTGTCCGTCGTTTGATGACTCGTCAAAATTGCTTCCTGTGTTGTTAAGTGCAGGAAATTGTGACTCCTCGATCGACACACCTACCCAATGCTAACTGCTTTTGCCTTTTGCTTACATGCATACGTATTCGATAATTATAACTACCTACACATGTATTTTACACAAAAAAATTGAAAATTAAATTGGGAATCGCTTAGAGAAATTGTGATGAATTACGTTATCTAAGAATAGTGGACTATTCGTAATCTCGTATATCAATAGGTGTTTTCGAGACTTATTTATTATCGTCAATATACGATACTACCTTTGTCAAACTAAATCATTGAAGACATACGACGAGCCAGTTGGCGCGGTTGGTTAATACTCCACCTATCGCGCCGCAGGTTGTGGGTTCGATTCCCACACAGGACATACATTTGATTGCATAAACATGTCTGTATGTCTTGAGTCTGGGTGTACAAGTATTACCCAACTAATATACTTACCGATGTAAGTGGCTTACCCATGTACCTGCGCAGAAGATACATTTTCAAAGAGCGGGAAACGCTATTGGTCGGTAGCTGCCGCCATGTTAGCGCGCGCCGTGCGGAGAGGCGTTACTTGCGAGTGAGACGGAACTAACGGCTGCAGTGTATTATGAACCTTATAGTAGTGATCTAAGGTTGATTGTAAGTTTTAAGCATTCTTTCGTTAATCTTCGGGCCCATACTTTCAATTCTGTGCGAACGAAGATTCACAACGCGCCATATAAGTTGGGTACTACTGTAATTATGTATATTAAGTATGTATTTACAAAAAAAAGGTAGTATATCTAGAATATCAGTTATTTGGTTTCCAAAGTACAAGCTCTGTTTAGTTTGGGATCAGATAACTGTGTGTGAGGAATGTACCAGGATATTATTATTATATTAGTTACCTTATGTGCAATGTGCATTATTGTGCATCCTACCTAAATGAAAGAGTAAATTTCTGAACTGTAGGATGACCTGTAGTAGGTATAGCAAATATCTACAAAAGCTATTAAAATCTGCTCCACCTACACTCGACTAGTTTAAAGCGAATATGTATGCAAATAAAATTTAACTAGTTGAATCCGCTTAATTTTTATTTAAACGTGTAAAACTGTCCCTTTAGTATGTGAAAGGATAAATCCACGCCAAAGCGGTAAACGGTGCTTGAGGCAATATCTCGGCAACAGCAGCTGTGAAGTAATGGCGCCGACACTTTACGCGATGCGATTACGACCACCTAAACATTCATTACAAGTAATGTCCGTCATTTATCTATCCTAATCACTGTGTGAGCGCTTGCCCTGTGCCTGTGCCCACGTGATTACTTAAAAATAGCCAATGCAAACAAACTATATTTCAACCCTCAACTAATTTAAACTATTTCACAAATCCTACTTGTAAATAAGTAAGTAGTAATGACCCCGACTGAATGGAGAGCTAAGCGTCGGCACAGACATGCAATACAAGCCTAGAAGGTGAGTGCCGCTAAATGTTTCACGGTTTAATCAAGCCCCAGCTATCAGGCAAGACAAATAGTTAGCTCATCTGCATCTATACGAGTCGGTACCGTGGCAACCAACAAAGCATCGATATTTTACCTCAATCTACTTGAAATATCGCGCAATGTATTTCGCTAAATGTGTTTAGGCTGATTACATTAAAGAAACATAGTAGGTATCAATATTTATTAACCGAATTTAGTTTGTTTGAAAATATAAAACAAATGTTAAGTTAGCATATACAATAGTATCGAGGATTACGTAAATGTCGGGCGGTCGGCTAGTTCTCAATCGCGCTAATGGCAAGAACCGCAAGCGCAGTCTCGGGGGACATACTAACTAAATATGTAATGGTTATTCGGGCGCTACACTTAGGCTCCGGTTCATATTGACCAGATAAAGTTACGTGCTCGCTCCAAATTAACATTTAGGTTCTTACGGAATCACAGTTAAAGTAAATACATGAATACCCACAAACAATGACTTCCAAAGCGTAACGAACCTAAACACGTCACCCCCTTAGTTCAAAAGAAATTTGAGAAAGTGCGAGTGCAGTAAAACAACTTTTGAACCTTATTTTCTCGTTCCAAAATTGCAGTGGGTTTAAGCGAGATTTCATTTGTATGGAAGCCGGTATAATCTGGCATAATACCGCAGTAGCGGCGTGGGCCTTCAAAGACGCCACTCGTCCGCGCGCCGGCTGCCGCCTGTAATGAGTTTTTTTTAAATGCGCAACACATTCATACACCATGTCGAGTTCCACTGGATTTAATGTAGTGCTAGTAGAGTTTATAAAGGCCACATGGTTCGAGGGGAAAATCTCTATCAAAGTAAATATATCCGTCTCCGTTCAAGACTTATGTACCGACCGGCATTACTACAGTTCAACACAAGTTTATTTGTAATGTTTCATTATATTTCAGAGATTTACCATAGTCGTTCGTTTGTCTAGGGTAGGGAATAAAATCCAGTTGAAGCCGTCTTGATTACTGCGACCCGGGCGCCGCTCGACGGTTTAGAATTGGACGGATTATGAGGAATTTAAGGGGCGATGACAATTTGAATATGAACACGAAAAGTATTTTCTAAAATTAGACAAATTTGTCCTTTTATGAAACGTTTTTACTTTCCTAACTAAATAGGATTGCCAGCGGTACTTTGTGCTTACATCAAAGACTAACAAGAATTTCTTTGTTGTGTTGATGAATATCAATAAAAATAAATTACATTCACATGCTGCGACCTCATTATTTTTCTACTTTCTTTATAACAAATAAACAAGAATGAAATTCGAGGATTTTATTTGCAACTGAATATCTTAGCAAAATATTTATATTATTAATAGTATTTTTTTTCTATATAAGAGTGTAAATTTGCTTAATATGAAAAGAGCATGTGCGTCCGTAAAACCGCGCATCGTGAGTCGTGAGTGTCGTGCGTGGCCGATACAGCCGTAGCCGGACCGCTACACGCGTAGCACTGTTAGCGCTACGGGTCCAGTTTTACAACGTGCACTAAAATAAATACAGCTACGATTTATTTAAAATAAAATCTTATGTAATATTGAAAGAAAAAATAAATAATTTAAAAAAAATCTGTCGTATATCTATGCACATTAGCCAAAAAGATATTTCTATCATTCAACGAGAAAAAATAAGGTTCTACATGGTAACATAAGGGCTCCACAGAGCGACTACAGAGCGAACGGAAGGAAAGCGGTGCTAATTACTCGCACCGCCCGGAGCTAAGCCAGAACTTGCATCCTTCTGCGAGGGAGACCCGCTGAAAGCAAGGGAAGTCTACCTACTGCACATAAGTCATAATGCATGGTAAAAACTGATGATACCTAATAACAAATAGGTACATATATGGGTTACTTATCGTCTTATCGAAAGCGTATCATGAAACTGAAAAGATAGACAATACAATTACTCCCTACGATACGATTATGGACAGGGCGAGGCAATTCGTGAGTCTCGCCTAGTACACTTGTATGTGAATGGATTTACCTACCTGCCCCAAATTGATGTTAAATCGCTTTTTGTTTGCGCATTCAATCCCAAAGTAATTTCTCTGTTAGGAAAACAATTTTATACAGTGTCGTTTTATGCTCTCGGGATGTGATGGTAAATTGTGCTTTTATGTTCGACTGCAGGGTATTAAGATAGTAAATTAAAAAAGGTTTGAATATTGGTTTGAATGCTAGTATTTGGCGTAGGTAGCACATCTTCATATAGGAGCCTAGACGCCAAGGCGGCGCGGGCGTGGAGGGCGCGATCCGCCGCGCCGCGAGGGAAGCCATTCATAATATTGTAATAACGGCTTCTAGCACCAGTTATTTCGTGCTTAAACGTTTTACTGCGGTCATTATCTACCCGCTGAAAGGATATGCAGGCAATAAATTGTGGAGTGTAACCTACACAAGTATCTACAGGATCCTTATCTTAAATCTAACTACGCAGCGTCTTGATGCCGGAAATAATTTATTAAATATAATTGATACCTTAATGACTTATAATAAGTTTTTATATCATTTTTAAGCTATTTCTTAGAAATAAGGGCTGGTAATATGGTTCTTTTCTGATGTGTCAGTATATGTAGCAAGCAAGCTAATTCCACGCCGATAAAATATACCCTTTTCACATCGACAAGTAAGAAAGGGCCTAAGATTTATGCAATTTTGGCAACGATTATATAATATGTGAATGAAAAGAAATTAAGAAAATATTCTATATCTAAATAACCATAGTTTTCCTTTTATATTTTCCAATTGTTTACATTATTCTGTTCTTAAATTGAAATGACTGACCCTATCTCAATGTGCACATAAAGGGAACGCGCCTTCCTTTGGCAATAAAGAGACCATTTAATCGAAGCTTATCTGCCCGGAAGCACTCATTAGATGATTGCACCATTACTAGTGGACTCTTTTCCGAGTGACTCCACCCAGTTGGGGCATTTATTTATTGAATAAAGATATGAAAATCCTTTCAAAGGCTTAGCATTGCGGCTAACGACGTTAGCAACTGTTGTTATGTGTGTGCACTTTGAAGATAGGATATCTATAGATACTACCTTTCATTATATTATTGGTAAGCCTAATAAATAAAATTATAGTAATGCTTGTGTTGATGTGAAGAGGTTATGATGTAAGTTTAACATATAAATACTATAATTAAGTAGGTACTATAATTATACCTTTCCAAAATCTAGCCGATTGATCTAGCAGATAATAAAAATTATTAATAAATAAGGTGTAAGTCAAGTATAGTTAAACCTAGGATTAATATATATCCGTCACTTTCTAATGTCATATAAACAAAAAGGGATGAGGCTATCTTAATACCTGGTTATTACAAGACTGACTTACACCTTATTTATTAATAAGGAGGTAGGAGTCTAACTATAGTTTCTGTAATCCAAATCTTTTGTTGAAATTGTAGTTGTCATTGTCAATGGCGCCTGAAATGACAAAGACGGCAAACAGTTTTGATTATAGATTAATTTTGATTTGGCTTTCAGAAACTGGCAGTAAATTATGCGATATCACTTATTGTTAGTAAAAACCGTTTATTTGGTACCGGTATCATAATTGTTGAAGGTGTTTTACATTTAGCCCATAAGGCCCATGGCCGTTTACGGCCGTTAGTGCACGTGCACCTGCTCCAATCATTCACTATGTGGTGTAACAATACTGTGTTTCCATCTACATCAAATTATACTAAAGCAATAAATATACAAAGAAAAGACGGGCACCTTATAATACTTCATCTAATAATATCAGTCCTAAATCAACACTTGTGAATGAAGCAGGCAGTGTAAATGGTCCTGTAAATACGGAAGAGAATAAATATAAGGGAGATACTATCCTAAGTATTTGTAATCAAAATAATAGCAGTGTATCTTCTTTATTTTATATGAAATAAATAAAAAAGTACTGTATTATCTATACTATAATATATATTATAATAAAGCTGAAGAGCTTTTTTGTTTGTTTAAACGCGCTAAACTATACGAATGTACCTACATTATCCCAGAGTGTATCTAGTGTTTTTCTTTTTTTTATATACGACTAAGTACGGTAAACTAGCATACGGCCCGCCTGACGGTAAGCGGTTACCGTAGCCATATGGACACTTGCAACCCACGAAGCATTGCTCATGCGTTATCGATCTTTCCCCCTCCCCAATGAGCTCTGGCGACCTTCGGCGAATCACGCGCAGGAACACAACGTACTTCCCCAGTCGAGCTGCTCTTTGAGCGAATAAACGCTACGCTCTACCTCTCTAAACCCCTTATTCATAATCGCTTTTTAACTAAATCAGTTAGTTAATATATTTGTTTACGAAGATCTAGAGTAATTTCCTACTTTGTCGACACCGATTTATTTGAACAAATAGCTGGTTATAAAATGAGTGAATAAAAATGAAGACACAGATATGGCTTGAGAATGGAGCATGTATGCATGCATTGTTAGATATTTTTACAATTGGTCATATTAGACAATAGAATTGCGCGGTTATTATGGGCGATCCTAAGCCGATGGACCACCCAACGACAAAAAGTGATTTTTCATAATAACTAGTTTTACAAGGAATAGCAAAATTTAGTTTTTTGCTATTACTCTCAGAACACTCCGAAAATATGATTTCCATTTTTTCGAACCCTTTTAACTGGTCACAGGATGACTCTACAATTTTCATATTATAACAATAACTATTATTTTAAATTATCAGATCTATAAATAACTGCCCGGCACTTTCTTAAAATCCCTAATAGATTGTAGGAATTATTCCTTGAGTACCTTACTGTTGCACTAGTCCTTGAGCACTAAGGAGGGAGTATTTTTTTAAAGGATTTATTATAAATTTTGCAACCCCCTTACAGGGTCTATGTATACATATATTATACTGTATTGTGTATTTTGTGTACATAAATAAATACTAATGGCTATCCAAAGAGGAAACGCTGCCAGCCTTCTGGGAACCCTGCCGTTAATCGGAAGCAGCGGCAGACTTGAGGAAATTTTCTATATATAGGTATTTTGTACATATTTGTTGTAAATAATGATTAAAAAAAAAACTTTAATAAGTATTTGAAATTCCATCTCTTAATATTCCCGAAGCATTAAAGAAACTTTCTTTTTTGAATTTGGGGTAGCGTTATTTTATCGAAATTGGCTATAAGGCTTTATTATGATACCATAATAAAGCCTTAAATTGCCTGTAAAATACAGGCAATACAATAAAGTTTTTACAAAAAAAGTTTATTATGCGTTTATCTTGGTTAAAAACTATATTAAAAACGTAGAGATTGTTATTTCACCCATTCCTGACTGTACCTGTAAGTGGAGTTATAATTTAATTGCGAAATTACAATAATAAACCTATCGGGGCCATTTGTAGTTTATTGCGTCACTTATGTATATATTTATAACAAATATACTAAATAAAATCCACGTATAGAACATTTCTTCAACAGCGCTGCAGTCGATAATATAACCAAGTATTTATATACTCTGAGATATAACCTAGATACCGACTGCAGCGCCATCTGCCGGGCTGATTTGTGAATCTAAACCGGTAAATCCAGGGCGCCACCCAAACGCATACAAAAAATTCATTCAAATCGGTCCAGCCGTTTAGGAGGAGTTCTGTGACTTACACACGTACTTACAGAAGAATTAACTCCCTGGATGGTTTAGATCAGTCATGTCAAAGATACGGCCCGCGGTCATAATATATCACAAATAAATGAATCTTGTTTTTTAGAGATTTTAGACTGCACTCGATGCCTCTACGCTGGTTTAATTTTTTTTAATTAAAAGTAATTTCAAGAGTAGCGCCTGACTAGACGAGCGAGAGAGTGTTAGTTATGCTATTCTCGTTGTTGCGTGCGAAAATAAATAAGAACAAACATCGCACAAGACTTACGAATGAACATCTCCAATCAATTCTTAAAATAACTACCACGAATATGATTCCTGACATCAATGAGATTGTCAAAAACAAGAGAAGTCAGGTATCCGGATCCTCGAGCTCAAAATAATTACCCTCTTTCTTACTTTTGGTATGATTTGTAACAACTATGTATGTTTTAGTTTTTTAATTTGAACCTGGCCCGCCTACACATTCTTAATCGAAGCGGAGGTGCCTCCGCTCCAGCCACTCATCGGCGCGTTGATCTTCTGGTTGACGCAGATCCTCTCGGGACACGGTTGTTTCGGGAGGTATCTGTGTCGGATTGCCGGGAGGGAGCCGACCGCCGAATGCCACCACTGTGACGGGTGCCTCGAGGAGGAGACACAGCACACGCTGGAGGTGTGCCCAGCCTGGGCAAGCGAGCGCAGCGAGCTCTGCGCCGAAGTGGGGACAGATCTCTCGATGCCGAGCGTGATTCGCGCTGTGGCGGACTCGGGGGAGTCTGCCGCTCATCAACATCGGGCTCGAGTAATGGAGCGTGTGTTCCCGCACGCTACTCAGGAGGAGACGGCGGAGACAAGAGCTCCGGTCTCTGCCGTCGACGAAGAGGAGGCCTCCGGTCAGGCCGTCGCTGCTGGATACGCGGATGAATGCTTCGGCGCCCCCGTATATCCAGCCGGCAGCGACAGGTAGGAACGCCGTGGGGTTTTAGTCAGTAGGAGTCTGACATAACCCGGCCGCTCCCCCCGGAGTGCCATGAGGATTTCCCCACGAAAAAAAAAAAAAAGGTTGGCACCACGCGAACGAATTTGCGCCGGGCAGCTAGTAAAATATAAAACCTATAAAGTAAAATAAACTGCTATAAGTGAACATACAACACGGAATTGCCATTTAATCTGCATATTAACGCCGCCCGTCCAAACTTATCCAGTAACCTATACCGAAATAGCTAAAATCTCGGTTTATTTTTAATGAATCAATAATTTGAAAATAAAATCACCATTAAATGGCAGCAACATAAGGTAAGCAGTTCAAAAGTGGTGCATAGTAGAGAACGTGGTGTGCGAGTCGCAGCCACCGCGCGCCGGCAGGTGGCTTAAATTACCGCATTTGTTACACGTTTACACGAAACTGTATCAATATTTCATGCGGATTTACACGAGCTATCGCGGCTGTTTGCATTTTGCTATCCTTAAAATATCTACGCAACATTTACAATAACGATACGAATAATACTCGAGCATAAGTATCTACACGCATATATTCACGGTCACCCGTAAATAGGGATTAGGTACAAGTAAATGTATGAAGCTATTCATCCAAACTATTATTTCAATGAGGCTGCAAGGCGGAATCCCTACAATGACAACTCACTCAAATGTAAACGCGAACTATTTCCATAAGAAAGGCATTGCGAAAGTTTTTCAATTTTCAAGTGACGCAGGTATGATGGAGAACTTTGGCTTCGGATGCACCGCCAGCCGCCGCCGCGCCCGCCGCCCGCCGCGCGCCGCATCGTTGCGGTTTTGTTCACATCCACCAAGCGAACATCGATACTGTTTCACAAACATCAGACTTTATTGCATAAAACATTAGGTTCTAATACAAAGAATCCTTATCATCTAATCATCAGCCCATATTCTTTTTCGAGCGTTGGGGATTTAACGAGTTTGAATTGCCACGAGAGGCGCTAGTGTAGCGGGAGGTCTCTAGAAACGTCAAATGCACTGAACGTTTACTGTTTGCGAGCTTCTCTTCGTAGATGTTCACTAATTATTAATAAAAAAAACGTACGTACGTAGCTATATTCCTAAATCATTTTATTATGCCATTGGTTTGGTACATGTAGTTATAATGCGTTTTTAAATGATAAATTGACTGAGCAAGCGAAGCGTCTCCATTCAGTTTGGGCAAAAATGCTTGCGGTAGATATGTCTGTGCAGATGTCCATGGGTCGTCCTCTACTGGTCGCAATCCTCAACTGATTTTCGTGAATTTTTGTGAGCAGTTTCGGTAATTACATAGTTTTTTTTTGTCGTGTCAACTTTTGTTTTTCTTTTTTCCTAATGTCTATGTTTCGTAATGGATGTACCTATTAAAGTTATTCGAGTTACATTCTGTAATGGATGTATTCAAGATACGGAAATTATTAAGTGCACATTGTTTTGAATATATCTTTATCTTTACAACCCTGTCGAGGAATTTTATTTAAATTTATAATAATAGGTAGGTTTGAGTGCGGGCGCGGACGACATTATGCAGCATCACGCCGGGATCACTGGGATTGTTTCCTAAAACAGGATTGAGTGGGAACAGTGCCTGAGTTTAACGAGAATAAAACACATCACTGTTGTTGGTACAAGCTGTCATAAACATTATATTAGTCCATGGTTTTAGTAAGTATTTAGGTAAATAAACCGAAAAAACTAGAATACATCGTTCCTCAGAAAAAAAATTAAACATCATGTGCCATCTGCTGACATGAAACTATTTTTTGAGTGTCATATACAATGAAGTAATCTCAGGACTGGAATCCCGCAACCTCCTTACTTTATCTAAAAATTGCCGGCGTGTTTGTCCCCGGCGGCCCACATTTATCAGCTCAATAAAACTCCCATGAAAACATTTGGTGACATTCAATATGATTTCATCGCGATTTCCAAGAGGCCGAGCAAGGAGTTACATGACATATTTAGGAGTATTTGCTACTTTGATATGGACACGTAAACAGTTTTCTTATTGGTTTCCAGATTTGAAATAAAAGAGCTCTCAAGTGCAGCTATCGTAATACACTGATGGGCGAAAGATATTCAACTTGATGCTGGCCATCATCTCCTAAAAAACTTTTTTTTATTCAAATTTATATGAAAAACTAAAGGGTAACAAACAACAGACCTTATACGAGTGCATAATCAATTCATGAAGTCGTCGCGCAGTGAATCCGTTACTGGATAGTCAGCCATGTGCAGTTAACGGCCAGTGAATTATGCAATTTATCCGTAAATATTATATTATGATGAAAATACTGCAGTGGGTTAAAACTATGTCAGATAAGAACTATAACAACACATATTATGTACTTTATAGTTCAAATGTTCGTATAGTAAATATAGTTTTGTCTTTACGTAGGCTTGTGGTTTAATTTCACCGTGTTTAGTGATTATATAGCCGAAGATGATGACTCATGTTTATATACTACTGCACAGACTACAGAAAACACATAGGTGCTTGGTGATAGGAACTTTAACCTAGTAACCAATCGGGGAATGACCTACTATAAAGAACTCTATTACCATTTGCTAGACTGTGCCCGTACTATCGTTGCCTTCACCAGAAAGTCCGTAATGTAGGATTTGAACCCATGATCTTCCCCGTAATGTCAGAAATCACTAACCTTAAATCGATACTATTTACAAACCGATTCAACATCGAAAATGATGAAACAAAATGTTCTGAAATGCGAACAAAGGCATAGGTTTCCTGAAACATTTTCAACACAGAGTATAATTACGGTTGTCATCAGGGTCGCGTCCTCTTTAATTATTTACAGGTTTATATGAAGGTGTCAGTTAATGACATGTTAACGTTAACTAGAATTCGTAATAGAGAGGAGCACAGCTGTATCCAGAGCGTTGCCGAGTTATGTCCCGCGCGAGACAGGCGCCCGATTAAAAATGCAGCACTTCAAAACGAGGTGGATTCGGCACCGGCAGCGGCGTCGCTCGCGCATCCCGCTCCGCGTGCCAGTGTTGTTGTGACGCTGGAGCGGCCGGCTCGCGCCTCTCTTCGCTTCCTTACTTGTACAAACGGTGCATCAGTGATACTAGTGACATCAAACTCTTTATTTGCAATTTCCTGTGACTTTAAGGATGGCCTAAAAACACTGAAAAAATACTTGCGCCCCAACATTAAGTATGTATGTTTATTATGCTTTAAACTGGAAATATAGCGCCCGAGCCGACCTCTCTAGTTTACAATCGAGGCGTTGACGCGGGATAAAGCGCGACATTTTATTTATATACCATCGGTATCAGATCGATCGCGATAATGGTACCTACCTACTGACATTCATAAAACAGAAACGCGGCTAGCGCGAGACAGGAACGCTACAAACGTCGGTATTTTATTTACGTAGAGAGCACAGCGATACCCGTTCCGCTTCTATTTTCGCACTATATCGTTTATTATGAGAACCGACGCGACGGCGGCGGCTTGGGCACACTGAGGGCGGACGGCGAGCGCGTCGCGCAGGCCACTCCACCGCCTGATATTATATTCTGGAGCACGCCGCCTCACCTCGCTTCGCGCCAGATATTTCGAGTGTTGCTTCCACCACCTATGAATTTACTGAGTCTCAGTCATAGAACACGCCCGATGCAACCGCCCGCATCCATAAAACATATGTTTTAATGAAAAGAGTTAATCATCACGTAAATAAAATATTAATATTTTGAGATTGCGGTCAGAATTGGCGTGCGTGCTGTAAATATTATAAACAATTTACAATAATTAAAAACTAAACTGTGACACCATAATGTTTAAATATGGTATTGTCTTTATAACGGTTTTTGTTATATTCTTGTTCTAGCTGTATAATAAAGTTCAGTCCTGTTCTTCGAGTGTTCCTATAGGTGCGTATGAATTCATATTTTAGACATAACATGTCTAGAAATTATTAACTACTTACCACCAAAACAAACAGTTAATTCATATGAGTGCATAGTTTTAGTATTTAGTTGTAGGTACGCCAAACAACACTTTCATTTAACAAGAATTTGGATGACGAACACTGTAGTACAAGTATTTCACAAATATAGAATCTATATGAATTGCGATCTCTCGAGACCAAATATTGCATCAAAATGAATTGTATTATGAACTTTGCTTTCCTCTGAGAAGAGGTAAGCAAAGTTCATGAAAATATTAACAAATCTGTAAAAGAAACTGCTCTCCCTCGTTTTAAAATGTAGCAAAACACAAAATAACCCTATCCAAACTAGATCGATTTCGCTTCCCCAAAACCCCGCTCAGCCTGCATATTTCATTCAAATCTAACAAGCATTTCCCGCCATTATAAATACATATTTATAGCTAGGTTAGCGCTGGTTGTTTAATTAAATAGAATGTACGAAATTACAGTCTATTTTATGTAAATATATACGTGAGGATATATTGATAAGATACGTTTGATTTTATTTCTACCACATACAATGCTTTACACCAGTGTTTTTCAATCTGTGGGTCGCGATGTCGCGAAACCTTAGTCGGGTGGTCGCCGGCAGAAGGAAAAAGGCAAGGTAGACTTCGCGCAAGCGGGCGTCACCTCTTACTTAGTTGCAAACCTCTCGCGGCTTCTTGCAGACTAATAAGTAAAGGTATCCAATGTATCAAAATAAAGAAAATCATTATCATAGTCTTTTAATTTATAAATTCTTTGTCTTTCTGACAAGGGGGTCGCCAGATTTTTTCAACCTGTAAGGAGGTCGCGAAATCAATAAGATTGAAAAATACTGCTTTACACGACAAACATGCACAAAATAATCTCTGTTCTATTTTGCACTTTTTTTTATTTTCATTACTACACTTTTGGTGAATTAAGTATTGACCCAAAGTCGTTGTAGGTTTTAACTACTGATATAAAATAAATGAATATCCTGGGACATTCTTCACACACAGACATCTGATCCCTAACTAAGCCTTGAGCTTGTACTATGGAAACCATACAACTGATATACTACTCTTGGTTTATAAATACATACTTAATATACAAAACTACACCCAGGCACAGGACATATTCATGCACACAAATGTTTGTCCTGGGTGGGAATCGAACCCATGACCTGCGGCGTGATAGGTTGAATCTTAACCACCCACGTCAACTGGCCCGCCAAAATATGGGCCATTTCTACTTAATCAAACATACTAATATTGAATTACTCGTATAGTACCACCGTACACCGTACAGTACACCATAAGTATGTATATAATTAAAAAAAACCGCTCAAATTATCCGGTCGTTTTGTACGTCGTCCGGTTTGTACGACCAAATGTCGCCGGTCCCTTGAAGGACATTATATCCGGATTCTTCAGTAGCTGTTTTGAAGTTTCTGGTAAATTATTTTAGTGAATCTATATAGGCTATAAAAAGATCATCAGTCATTGAGAATAGTCTGAAAGGAGATGGTTACAAATGATATCTATTAAAACTCGTTTGTTCACAGAATTTATTAAATACATATAGGTACAGAAATAGCCAAAGTGGTCTATTGTATTGGCGTGAAAAGCTCACACAAAGCCTAGCGTTAGAGACTGGTATGCTCGATATACGTAGATAATAAAATGGTGTATAGAACTATAGAGTCAAGTGAAAATATATACCCCTAGGTGTGAAAAAATCATAGAAATTATATAAGGTCTATGACCCACTATCTTCACCATACTAAATGACTTAGTCAAAATTTTCCCAAAGAATATGACTTCTGTTCCGATGGAGCTTCTCAACATATTACTACCTATTATAACAATAATAAAGGAATACCAAACAGCAGGAATAATCATATATATAGGAATAATATATTTCAGATTTTCAAGTGGTAGGAAAATTCTTATCGTGGTGGAGTATCTGCCCATTCACTTTCACCCTCATTTGTGAAAAGAGGCCTGTGCTCAGCCACAGAATGCTCAGCAGTGGGACATTATAGGCTGATGATGATGATGATGATCATGAAGAAAATTCTGTATTTCTAAATCTGATTTCTCTGCATTGTTTCTGCCCTCTTATTTACTATAATAATAATAAGTAACTACATTAAACCGTAATTAAAATTGAACGGGATAGACAGAGAATATACTTATTCTCTGTCTATCCCGTAAGGGCCTAAATGTAAGCAATTTTTTTTGTAATTAAGATCAATATTTTAATGAAAAGCGTGTGGCGCTTTTCATTTTGTAATTTACGATATCTCTTCATGATAATGATAATGCTTAGAAATTCTATTGGGGTTCAAGGAAAAGCACCCTACGCTTTTCATTCAAAAATTGAACTTAATTACAAAAAAAATTGCTCATATTTAGGCCCTTACGGGATAGACAGAGAATATACTTAGGTTCAATTTTATAATTATTTAACACTTTTTAGTGCAGGGCTTTTTAAAGCGTGTTTTTTTAGTTTTTTTAAACTGTAATTTTGTATTGACAATTATTTTATCTCATTAGTGCGAACCCCTATTTAAATAAGCCAGACTCGTACTAGTTCTCAATTACCTAATTTTTTTCACCATTCCTCTGTTATTGGCATCAAGAGATTCCTTTTACAATACGAAAACAGTCCAAAAATAATACTCTGCGAGGCTTTTAAACAGTAAGTAATAATATTCGGCCTATTTAATGGGTGTTTTTCGAAAAGCTTCAGTATTATATTCATTAGCCGGTGCTCGCTGTGCAACGTTCATTAGTGCACTACTACACTGCGCTTTATCCGCAAGTTGTGTCTCATTCCTACCTTGTTTTTCATTCAATTACCAGGAACTCATCGAAAAATAACATCGAAGAGACAAACACTCATCATATTTTATTTTATATATTCCACTTTTCATACTTCCACTTAAAAAATATCCGCTGAAAATTCAGATACATTGTTATACGACAGTTTGTATTGTAGTTTACGAGTATAAGAATATGGAAGTTGTAAAACGTCGTTGGAGGTGGTTGTTTCGGCCCCTGGGCACCGCACCTGCACGCTACCTAAACCTGAGCTATCGGTTTTACATAAGTTGCACCGTCCTATTTATATTTATACCTACCTACATCTACAAAGTTACCTTTTTATTCGAGGAAAATACCAGCTGATTCAATGTTCGAATTGTGAATAGTCCGTTACCTACGTTACCTATCTGGTTAATTTAATTAGCTGAACAATATTAATCGATTGCACTCGTGACTTACATTAACCGCTCCATTACACTCTAATTGACATTAGCTATAATCCTTTGTTACAGGATTATAGCGGATTCAATAACTTTAGGTCATAGACGATGAGTGTGGAGGATACTAATACGAATATTATCCATGGATGGGGTTGCACACCTACTGGGGACCCACCTCCGGCTGCCATGTCTTCGGAGGAACACAACCAGAGGAGATTGAGGAGTACACTAGCTAAAGGCTGGAGAAGAACTGCCCTCTACGCTATTCTCATTTTCCTTATGTTATTAGTATTTTTAAACATTGCTTTGACTTTATGGATTATCAGTTCTTTAAGGTTGAGTATGGTAAGATTTTCTCATTTATATTATAAATTGTGAAAAATAAAATCTTTCTAAAATATGACTCTATATTTTCAGAATGGTATTGGCCCTATCAAGATTGTGAAAGGTGGTATCCAGTTAGATGGTCAAGCTTGGATGGTGGATAGCCTGGTGGCTTCCACGATAACCTCACAGGTCGCTCAACCAATTACTCTGCACTCACATCGAAACTTCACTGTTCTAGTTTCAGAGCCACACCATTTGGAGCACTCGAAGCTATTTATAAGTAAGATTATTTCCAACATTAAATAATTCCAGACTTAACGTTAATTATAAAGAGCCCACTATATCGTAACTTATTTCACCTTATGTCAGCGAGTTATTTCAAACCGAGAAATCAAGTTCAAAATCAGCTAATCTGCACTTAGCATGTAGCGAACCATAGATTTAATCCTCTGAGTTGAATGTGTCCAAGACTCCCAGCAGTGGGAAAATGATGAAAGATGATGAAGTTGTAATAGTGTCTACCACCCGAAACTACATTTTCCAGAGCGAGACCACTTGGAATTCAGCGGTAACTCGCTTGACATTCGGGATGCGCGAGGCAGCAGCGTGTTCCACGCATCGCGCGATGAAGTCAGGGTCTTCGCAGACACTTTCGCCATCGATGGGGCTGGAGGACTCAACGTGCGAAGCGCGCTGCAAGTGCCCTTCGTCCGAGCGCCCCCTGGCTCTGATCTCCAGTAAGTACATTATTCTATAGAAACTGAATAAAAGCCTGAATAAAAGCCTACTTCTATCTATAGCAAGGTATAAATATAAGATGTTTTCTATTTTCAGGTTAGAATCACTAACGCGAAGATTAGATTTGAGAGCGCCACAGTCCATTTATTTAGAAAGTAGAGCAGGGAGCATCGATATAACTGCACATGGCGATATCAAACTGGATTCAATAGTTGGGGCTGTAAGTATCGTTATTTGTTTTAGATATTTAAAAATAAAATATCTTCGATAGAGATAGGCAGGAATCGTAGCACATACTGAGAGAAAACAGCAAACCCATATACAGGTTGTTGTTTTGGTCAGCGACGAGCGACTCAGGGTCGATAATACAAATGATACTGGTGCAAAAAAAAATACTTTATTTTTTTTTAATAATAAAAATAAAAAAATTAAAATTTTGAAAATCATGTAATAAGCTAAAATGTACACATAATACTCAACGGGAGTACGACGGAGTAAAGGGGTGGAGCGCTGGAGGCTTGCGCCTAGCTCTAGTCTGTGCACGTGCCTAGTAACCATACTTTGCGGTAATTTTATTTCAAATTGAATAAGGTATTTCTCAACATATTTATAGTATTTAATGGAATTAAGTCCATTTTTGGGGAATATATATTTTGTACTACCGCTCCTGGGTCGCTTGTCGCCGACCAAAACAACACCCTGTATATAACCGAAAATATATACAGAATGGATATAGGTCAGTAAGAGCAGATACGTTAACACTTGAAGTTACAGAAAAACGTTTTTGGAGACCATAATATACAATATTTTTGAAAATAGGGTTATATTCAGGTTTTTCCCTTATGAAGATCAAAAAACTGAGGTCTTAAAAATCGCAAAAACATTTATAAAAAAAACTTTTTCATATAAAAGTAACAAAACCTTTTTTTAAATCAAGTTTATAGTAAAAAAACAGAAATGTTTGTCATTGCTTTAAAACATATTAGCTTTAGCTGTTATTGTCCTATTCCAGACGGATACGTACCTCTACCATATACTGACCGACCCATCTCAAGTATTATCGCAATTTACTTACCAATAATGTTATAAAAATATTTACAGATTAGAATCGATGCACCGAACATCGTGATAAATCATTTAAAAGAAGCTCAACTAACAGACAAACCACAGAAAAGTTCGAGGAACACAAAGGTATATCAGTTATGTGCGTGCGCATCAGGCAGGCTGTTCCTGGCTGGTCCCGACGCGCCTTGTGCCGCTCATCACGATGACAGAGATCTATGTCGATGATAGCGACGATAGAACCAATACAGTATCTATTCCTAGGAAACTATAGTGCCAAACTCACAGATTATGTAGACTATAGATACCGCAAGGCCTCGCCCAAGCGTGCCCGCAAGTAGGTGCGATGCACCCATTGTAAAATTAACCCAAAGAAGCGCAATGACGTTCATTTTGTTTGAAATCTATTCCGCCAATTCTACACCACCGACAATGTGCTCTGATTGGCTAAGTCAAGAATACACTAAACATTCAGATGCAGTGATTGGTCGGTACTGTTATTACTCAGTGCTAAAACACTCACTAGTTGCGGAATTGAATTGCTCGGGATTACTATTCTAAAGGAATTTTTCTTCGATGGATGGACCCCAATATGCCGCGTTTCTACTTCAGTTTGCTATTTGAATTTAGTTGCCCATATTCCAGGCAAGTCGTATAGTGAGTTTGTAAATTGTAAGTTTTGGCTCTACCGACCCCTGGCATAGTTAATCAAGAGTCAATGGTTTCACTTCATGGTTAGGTAGCAAAAAAATTGCACGCATTACTTCTTATAATGGTCATGTGGTATCTTGGTTATTCTAAATCGGTGGCCAAATGATATAAAGAATTGATAATACTTTTCATTTATTTTAAGTGAGCGTATATAAGCTTGAAAATACGCACAGATGCCTACAAAATAAAGCACCTTGCACAGATGTGATCCTTAGTAAAGCTGAGTTTTACTATGATGTATTTTTGTAGATGCTATAGCAATAATGTGATGTAGTTTAGAAGCATTAACTTATTTTTTCAATAGATATAAGTAAATAAAAATAAATCAGGTCGAATTCACACAAAATATTGTTTACTCTATCTTAATTTTCTATATAAATCTTATAGTTTAGTAGTGTTCTAGATTACCAACAAATTGATTCAAAAACCCTTGATCAATTTGCCCCGCAATAGATCGCAACGGAAACCACACAACACTACCCCTTAATTAGAACTACGCCACCGGTCACACTAATTGAAACCGCAACGACAACATTTTGTTTAGATCCTTTTTATTTCGACGGCACTGTTAACGAGAGACAACATTAGGATTGCGTCTTCTGAATTTTATATACTTACCTGGGTATATTGCTATTTTAAAAACTACCCAAGGCATCTAGTGTAGAACCCTTCGACTCCGGAAAGGTCGTGCCTATGCTAAAATTCTATTGAAATAATAACACAATAGTCATAGTGTCGTAAGGGAAAACGACCCGAATAACACTCTCGTAGAGACACGATTTTATTTGTTTGCGTTATCCTTCGTGTGACATAAAAGAAGCCGTGAACTGTTACATTTATTCCACGAGACTTTTTTAGTTACGACTCAATAAACAAAGACAATCAAGTGTAAATATTTGAACACATTTTTGATTTTCGTTTGTTTAGAGTTTCCTATAGGCACAATAAAGTCGAGAGGTAGTTTTGCAGGAAATTCTGCGAGTATTATTTCGTCAAAGAGTATGAGAATTTGAGTGGTCAGTTTGGTTCTTGTTTTTTTCATAATTTTAATTCTATTCTGATTTCACTATTGTTATCATCTGTTTCTAAGGGCTGAACTTTCTTTACGACTCTCCAGGTACCTTTAAAACGCGCGCCCTACAATCTTATGACGTGCCATTTAATCCGATCACCTCCCATTATACTCTCTAGTACGTTTACATGTTTTCTCGTTTTATTTTTGGCTTTACATTCAATTGTGAATTTTATAGAAAACCTAAATTAAATACATATTATTCAATCAAAAACTGGGGGCCAAGTCTGTTTTTACAATTGTGTTCCAATGAACTAACAGTGGCGTAAAAATTTTCATTTTATAGTTTTGGTAGTCTACTCTACGAAAACCATTATGAATTTAGTAGAATTTTACATTAGCTCAATGGAAATGGAGTTGTAATGGAATTGTAATTGTGTTGTCTTTGGCCCGCTGGTCAACTGCAAGTTGTACTTGATGAGCAAGTGATATTCAATATTAGATTTGTTGAAACTGTAAGTGTAAACGGTAATCTTAATCTGAGATGTTTGTTTGTACCAATATACTTACTACGCTTACACTAGCTAGTGGAGGTAAAATTTTGTTACACTACATAAAGGGTAAATAGAAGGCAATAGATTTGAACATGAATAAAACCTAAATTGAACTCAATATAAATATACGGGATAATATTGATTCCCATCGGGAATGCAAACTTTATCCGTCTCATTTCAGATTTAAAGCCGCATGATTTAAGCGAGTTGATTGATTGTTCTACCTAAATTCAGCTTGAATTTGATCTAAATATTTTATTTTGTATACCGCAACATACTCTACGTTCGACACACAATAGTTAGACAATGAAGTTGTATTCCTAAAAGACATTTTATTATTGAATAGACTATGATTCAAGACATCCGTGAACATTTCTCGAATGTCTTGATGTTACAATGTTATCGACATTTTAGATTTTCCTTAAGATACACGATTAAGTATTCAAAAACCTTGAATAAACTACTCAGCGACTTTATGGTAAGCCTTTGACCAAATCCGTGTAAATATCGAATGATTTCGACCCGCAAGTTTTGTACAAAAGTGTCCAGCAGCGGAGTTCAACGACTTGTCCACATTATGTAGATGAGGCCACAGGTGCTCGTTATGTGGCCCCGCACCACACTGTATAAAACTTCACCAAGCAAAAAGACCCTCACTCACTATTTCTAGGTGATACCTTCTGCTCTACCTACCGGAAAAATAAATAGGTACATCTTGAGAAAATTACTTCGAAATTCATAAATACTGCAATATACGCCCAAAACTAGTTTTACGAACACAAATTTGTTTGATGAGTAAAGTAATAGTTTGGGTCGGAAAATGACTTACATTGAAATGACCTTGAAAACTACAAAACGCAAACTTTAAACGTAATGATAATTTGTTATTAGGGTGGTAAATACAAAATATTAAGGGTAGAATATTGAAACATTTTGGTGTAGGTTATATACGCGGATGACGAATACGGTTGTTAAAGCCACCTGGCTGCGATAGCAGTCTGCAAACAATACATAATGCCCAATTTATTTGTTTGTATTGCTTTATAGTTTATACTGTACTTACAAAGCTAATGTTTTAAAACAATAGCTATTCGTTTTGATAAAGGAAACCAATGAAACAATATAGGTACCTACGTATTATAAATATATTAGGTCCTTAACTCCATATGGAAAAAGCAAAACCGAACCTTCGGTGAGACACAACATATTCTTCGTCAAACATCCATCACAGCATACTCATCGCAGTTATAACAGCAAGATATCCACTAGTTATATATTCTACCCTTGTTCGTACAGTATAGGTACCTACGTATAATAAATATATTAGGTCCTTAACTCCTTATGGAAAAAGCAAAACCGAACCTTCGGTGAGACACAACATATTCTTCGTCAAACATCCATCACAGCATACTCATCGCAGTTATAACAGCAAGATATCCACTGGTTATATATTCTACCCTTGTTCGTACAGTATAGGTACCTACGTATAATAAATATATTAGGTCCTTAACTCCTTATGGAAAAAGCAAAACCGAACCTTCGGTGAGACACAACATATTCTTCGTCAAACATCCATCACAGCATACTCATCGCAGTTTTAACAGCAAGATATCCACTGGTTATATATTCTACCCTTCTTAATATTCTAACATTGACATACAATACAACCTTATACAGTATTGCACGTTACCAACCCTGAAAAAATCGCTTCAGGAGGAGCATAAAGAGGGGTAGGGTGGAGTAGCTGTGCCGGGAGTGGAAGGGATAAATTGAAGCCCATGTAAAACTGCGTTTAATTGTTCAATAAACAAATTATTATTACTAGTGGTCCCGTAGTGGTCGAAATTCTACCGTTTTTTTAAGTTTCAATAAATAAATTAATTTTAGGTTTTCGCACTTCTCCATATAAACTTTAACTATGCCAAAACTCAAACTCCTCCGTGCGCGCAGTAGTTTAAAAAAACTAGCCAAGTGCGAGTCGGACTCGCACACGAAGTGTTCCGTATAATAATAATAATATTAACTAACTCAAATTGACTATTAAATGAATAGTAGGCGCAACAAAAAAAACACCAAAGGAAGACGTTTCTTGTATGGGAGCCCTTTTAATTTAATTTTATTTCATTTTTATTATTAGATGTTATAGCGGCAATAGAAATACATATTCTGTGAAAATTTCAAGTGTCTATCTCTATTAGGGTTCATGAGATACAGTCCACTGACAGACAGATGGACGGACGGACGGACAGCGGAGTCTTATGAATAGGGTCCTATTTGGTACCCTTTGGTTACGGAACCCTAAAAAGGGATCCAACGATGTCTCTTCACGTTTTGATATATTTTGAATTGCACAAAATATACTCAAATAAGTAAGTATTAAGAGATATAATGTGATTTTTTAGCATAATAATATACGTCTACATGAATTTATAGCATTTCCCGGAAGTTATAAAAGTGTAATGAGGACGCGCGAAATGTAATTTTAATTTTATTCTTGCCACTTTTTCCCGCGCGGTGGCGCTTAATCATAATCACGCCTGAACGTGATAATCTCACGGCTTGAGCCTAGAACGAAGGGAAAGCGACACACGGATTATTTCGCACGTTTCCTTCTTTACCATCATTACCACATGGATATTTCAAGATTCATTGTGCTAGCTAGTAAATAGTAGCTATAAAACAAAACCTTCTACCTACGTAATAAAGTCATTAAATGTTTTATAAAAAAAATACCTGGATACACCAATAAATCACAATTATGGAAAATCATTAATAATGCGTCAATCACAGCACATTTTCCTGCTTGAACGCCTAAAAATGTCTATCAGTCTTATTTAAGGAAGTTACTTAGTAAATTGTGTTTGCAATTTTTTGTCAGAAGGCTCAGGTGACATTGTTGCCGCTTAACTCAAGTTGTGTAAAAAATAGTTATGTGATGTTTTAAGGCAATACTATATCAATGGTAGTGTGGTCGAATGCCATGGTAAAGGAAAATATGGAGAGGAAACCATAGAACGGTGGTAGAGTACTTTAGTCCTACTATCTACATTATTGGTCAACCTAAAGGTAAAAATCCATCACCAAAAGACCTACTAGTGTATTCCGGCAACTGCACTTGAGGGCCAGTTCCCTTCTAGACTGTGTATGATTACCATCTTCCGCCACATCATCATATTCTATAATGATATACCTAATTGTAGTCGAACACAATCCCATACACAATAAAGAAATATGTCTACGAATGCCGTCAATTCCACTCATATCCATGTGCATGTTATTTACGTCTATGCAAATCGATGGATGTATTCGTAAAGATAACCTCGAGCATTACATGCCAATCGTACCCGCGGAAGCGCCGACTTGGCGTTATTGCGAAATGTTTCACCTGCAACACTAACATAACGTACCATAATAACATTTACACAGGGGAAATTCAAACGTCGAACTATTTGCGCATTTGGCCCAAAATGGAATTTCTTTGTTATACGAACGATCAATTTTATATGAACGATGTGACAAAGAAGTCTAAGGGTATTTAATATTTCATCTTTCGGCTTGACATGTAGAAAACTATTCCATAAAAGCCAACCGAAATAAGTAGCAATATTTATGAAAGTTAAAAGATTTTTTTTAAAGCAAGAGGAAGCTGGTAAATGTTTTAGATTAATCAAGGCAAGACTACAATCGGCTCATTTGCATTTATACGAGTTGCTCGCGCCCGCGCTCGGTCAAACCGCATCGATATCTAAACGGTTTGTCTTGTCTCCCGATACTGACAACATTCATACATTTCTATTATCCATTATAAGAATAAGTTGATATTATTTCTGACAAAACTAACGACAAAAATAAAGTTACTGAAAATTAATTTAAAAAAAATAGCATTTTCTTTTTTTTATTACAAATAATAAAAGTAAAAAAACAATATTCAAACGTTTGCGTTTATAGGTAATAATACTCTTTATTCAGATACAGATCAAAACTTTTGATCCACGAAGTTACCAATTTTCATTCACTTCTAGGATACTAAGTGGCCATCCGTTACTCATAAATGGTTACAATTTGGAATACGAGTAGATAGATAAGTAGGTACTTGTACAATTATCTCAGACTAAATTATATAATTAACATATGCATACAAACAATAGCAACGAGAAATACTTAGTGGGACAATAGCCTGAGTATCATGTACTGATTAGATAATCTCTGAATAGCCCGCTCAGCGGACATGTTTTGATTACCGCTTCTACACGTAATATCCTAAGTGATCCTAACTATCCTATCCTAACTATCCTATCTATTATAAATGCGAAAGTGAGTTTGTTTGTTTGTTTGTTACTCCTTTACGCCTCAACTACTCCACGGATTATCTTGAAATTTGACAGGCAGATAGCCTATGGTATGGAGAAGGACATAGGCTACTTTTTATCCCGGGAACGCGGGTGAAATCGCGGAGGAAAGCTAGTTATACTATAAATGGCTTTATCATAATACTACCCAATGAAATACCCAATTCGTTAAAGAAGGTATTTATTTAATCTAATTCTTCCTTGATTGCAATAGGTAAAAAATAACTGAGTGAAGAACTTAAGAATTCCAGTATGTATAAATTACAAAACTTAATTTATGAGCAGCCTTTCTAAGTATTTTGAGGCTTGATATGTTATTGAAATCGTTCAAAGTGTTGTCCTTTTATGTAGCTACTCCATAAATGTTTGATAGGGCCATCACGGGAAATCTCTGTCTCCATTCGCAGAGGGTCCGCAGTCAAATAAAACTGAAATCCCAAATATAATTCCGAGACATTTTCCCTATTCCTTCGATGTGAACTTTTATTTTTATGCTCTTACGTATTCTTATCAGAGTAGAGACACACTCTCGGCGAGCTTCTGACATACTGACTCAAATCCCTAAACCAGGAATGTAAGTTTGTCTCGGATTACACTTTCTTCGCTTTCGTATATTATTGTTATACTTAGGTAATATTTATTTTTATCGGTATATCTAAAAACATCGACTATGATCCTGCAAGGATCTAGTTAAGTTTGGTAAATACTAGTTTTCTATTTCTATATTTTTTAATCACAAATATGAAATTACGATTATATCAAGGTACATATTTTTAGGGTACCGAACAAAAATGGTTCCACTCCGTCCGTCTGTATGTCTGCCTGACACTGAGCTTTATTTCAGCAACCACTAATGCTATTGATTTGAAATTTGGAATAGTTTTAAATATTTCTTCACCCAACCTTATTGCAAATAAAAATTGTAAAAAAATATTTTAACTTTCTTTGCAAAGGGGCCGGAATGAAGGACCATAATTTCAAAGTAGAGCCACAGAGAGTTATTAGTTCAAACGGGATACCATATGAAAGGGCTTCGTTTGCTCATTCTAAAATAGGTTTTTATTTTCTTTTATCATGGGTAGTTTTTTTAATTTATGATGAAACATTTCGAAAAAAATACCATTCCCCCGATTATATAAGTTTGCAATGCGAAATATCTAAAATAATTACAGTTAATAAACATTTATGTAAATATTACAGGAAAAATGGAACGAAGTTTCGAACTAGCACAGTTTTTGGACTCGCACTTAGCCGGTTTGTTTAATGTATTCTTAACAAAAGGTTCCTCATAAAAGGGTGTGAAGAGATTTCTACAGGGTCGGCAACGCGCAAGTGTTACCCCTTGTGTTGCAAGCGTAACCGCTTACCATCAGGCGAACCGTCTGCTTGTTTGCCATCTTAGCGGATACACATTTTCAAAGCGCGGGAAACGCTATTGGAAATTTAACTTTTTTTTGTTCGGACTTTTTCTCATTTAAAACATAAAGTTCGACACTTATCTTGTTATATTTCTAGTGCATAATATAATACATACTATAATACTTACATAAAATAAAGATAATGATAAAAAAATAAAGAGATGTAGAGAATAGCGTTTATTTTCTCAAAGAGTTCTGCTCGTGAATGAGGTCGCAAGAGCTCATTGGGGAGGGGGGAGGGGTCGGTAACGCGTGAGTGATGCCCCGGGTGTTGCAAGCGTCCACATGGCTACGCTTACCGCTTACCATCAGGTGGACCACCAGTCAGCTTGCCAAAACGCTGACTTAAAAAAAAGTTGCGATACCAACAGCGCTACAAAATTGGGTTAGTTATATTATTATTTTACGTGACCCTCTGTGCATGAGTCCGCCTCGGCACTTGGTGGATTTATATGTTTTTTCTTTAAGCTAATCAAAGTGATATCTAACTTTTTGCAATACTTACAAGAAAGTAAGGCAGCTAAGTAAGGTTTATTTGTGGAGTCCACTAGATCATGGAGTCGTCGGGCGGCACAAATTTAATTTAGTTCTTGGTCGCGCCGTCTCCGGCTGAGATAGAATCTAGTGCCACTAAAACCTAATATTAACTAAACTAGTATGTAAGTATAAGTGGTAATAGTGGCAGTTTTTTATTATATTTTTACTTTGAAAACTCAACTAAAGACAGTGGGCACAATATGACAGCTTGGACACGAACTCATTGGTACTCATTATTTTTGAAATTTAAGCTTATATTCGAAGCGCCTCCTAGGCGGCTTGAAAAATTCTAAAGCCGTGTACAGTAGTACCCAACTGATATGGCGCGTCGTGAATCTTCGTTCGCACAGAAAAGAAAGTATGGCCCCGAAGATTAACGAAAGAATGCTTAAAACTTACAATCAACCTTAGATCACTACTATAAGGTTCATAATACACTGCAGCTGTTAGTTCCGTCTCACTCGTAAGTCACGCCCCTCCGCACGGCGCGCGCTAACATGGCGGCAGCTGCCGACCAATAGCGTTTCCCGCGTTTACTGTACGCACGTATGAACAAATTTGTTGCGTTGCATGATACGCAACAACTTGGTTCGCACGTGCGTACCACTAATGGCGGTGATCCTAATAGTATGTTCTGTAGGGACGGCGTTTGAAGAGCATTAATAAAACTTAAATTATGGCCGCCATGGCTATTAAGTTAAGAGTTCACGACTGTTGTGCGCGAACTCGATTCGAACTATGTTCGCGTTCGTGTTCGAATATGCCGTCCATACGTACGAACCAAATGTTCAAGTTTGATGTTTGTGTTCGCTATGTTCGTGTTTGTACGTGCGTATACGGCTTTACAGTAGGTTGACCACTAGCCTTCATCCACCAATCCTCAGTGATCATGCGTGGTTGAGTATTGCCCATTCCCTTTCACCCTCATTTGAAAGGAGGCCTGTGCTCAGCATGGGACATTATAGGCTGATGATGATGATTATGAAGTATTGGACGTATTTTTTTAAATAATATTACGCTGTGAAAAAACGGCATCGGACTTAGCTGATGTGATTGTCCACGCTGGAATTCATTGAATATTCCCAACGACCACATTTATCATGCAGTATATGTGTAGATACAGCTATACATCTCAATTTTAAATTTACAAAAAGTATCATAAAAGCGTCATGAGTCAGAGAATTTGAAAGATGTTCATTGATTCGTTCCATTATTACTTGCGGAGATGTGGTCTGTGCGGTTCCAAGTCGTCACATATTTCAACAGCGTCACCTACCTCGTATTAGTATGCTCCGCCACAATAACCGAAGTCGAATCACAAAAGATTTCCGGAGCGCGACTTGCACAAGGGATGAAAGCCAACATTGTGTAATCAGAAGGGTCGCAATCTCACCTCACCCCCTCGCCACTGTGTCGAACACAGCTTCATCAACAAGGGCTCTTTCTACTCATTGTGACATTTCGTTGCTCCGAAGCGTACTCACTTCACATCTATGGCCGTTTGAATAAATATTTATGTCAGGTGTGCCCGTCCCATACCTACATTCCATTTATCAGGTCATGAGAAATGAAGTAAGACTTCGTAGTTGTAATTCAAAAATAAATCCCCCAACGCGGATCGTTCTCATTAGGCTCTGTCACGTATAACGAGCATGTCGACTCAAACGACTCAATATCTGATGTACCTACCTATCTCTATGAGGGTACATCATTTATTATTATTTTATACCATTCGCATTATGTATGATATTATGTACTTATGTATGTAGAGTCATTTAACGTTCATAAGTTATAATAGCCTTATCAGGGCCTAAATTGAATAAATGCTTTTTGAATATGAATTTGAATTTATGATGTTCCTGGTTATATATCTTTTAGAACGCCGCCGGCTCTTCTCCGCAAATGCAACCTTCCGAACCGGTATTAGAGTCAGACTTTTCATAAGTGCGTGCGAAGGTCTATTTGAATAAAGTTTGAATTTTCACTTTAGATGGAAACTCAAAAAAATTTTTTGTAAGTACCTATGTGAATACTATTTTTTCAATTTACAGCTCTACGAGTACCATCTCATCTTAACAAAGCTATTAAGAATAGTATTTCCAAAACTAAAACATTTACAACTTTCATTAGGTACTGTTGCTAAAACGTAAAATATAATTTACTCCTCCGCTCATCGCTTGACACTCGATCGAATCTATAGGTAGGTATCTATAAATATACGAAATAAATTTCCACGTTGTTATTCTTATCTTTTGAATGGAATATTTGTGCAAATGCCTTGATAGGTGGTGCGGAGTGGAGTAGAGGCGCGACAATATTGCGGGAGACGTTTATGCCACACCGCGCCCGCGCCGCGCCCTCCTCATGGAGCGCCCCGCAATAGTTTCACGTTTGAATTTCTTGAACAAACGTTATTACTGCTCCAATGGCGAAATGTTCCGCTGAAACAATTCACAATAGCGGGAACTTCAATGTCAAAGGCAAAGAAGATTGGCTCGCGAATTTCAACATAACGCATCGAACAGTTTTGTCCTAAGAATTGCAATATATTTAAAGTAAGCAAGACTTTCACTGTACTGCGATAATGAAAACATTGTATTTTACATAGATTCTAATAAAAACTGAGTCTCGCTTGGGCAATATGGATATGGACAATAAAAAGTAATATAATATTCATTTCTATCACCGTGCCTAATATTATGCATAGATTTTTAAGCAATTTAATAATTTAGGTAGGTACTTTTAACAGCGAATCAGTCAGTATGTGGTTAAGTTAGCAAACAATGGCTAGGTAATTGATCAATCTGGGGGCACGGAAGTGCCCCCCGCCAAGACAGCCAAGCGAAGCGAAAGGGCACTACCTACCTTTTCTCGAAGCGCTTCGTCGTTTTTTTGAACCCTCATAACTTGGGTTTGGATTATACCAGATAAACAAAATTCTCAGGACATGATGTCAATAGTGAATTTATTAAACATATTGAGTTTCAATAACATAGCTCTTATACTTTAGATTTTATTGATATCTAAAAAACTCCGATTTCGTCACTGACTCACTGATGATCATCAAAACTCATAGGGTACTTCCTGAAGTCCTAGAAAGCTGAAATTTGGTATGTAAGCTTGTATTAGTACACAACCAACAAAAAAATTATAAAACTTGGAAATTTCACACAAAAAAAAAACATAAGCATACAAACAAAAAGAAGTGAAATCCCACCAAAAACATTTTTATGTAAAATGTTGCCGCCAAGACATATGGCTCGTACTGTCAAAAGTTATCAGATCTCATGTAAAGCCAAGCTTATAACTCTACATGCACTTACTCTACAAGCCCTAACTTCACAAACTACACACCGTAGTCAAAATATGTAGCTTGGCCGTTTCAATACTACAAGAACTATTGAATAACAAAAAAGTAATGAACAGTGAATACATTTTTCACCTTACTCCTATGTGACGGTAGCGAAACGGCCAAGCCACATATTTTGACTACCGTGTATAGTTTGTGAAGTAAGGGCTTGTAGAGTAAGTGCATGTAGAGTTATAAGCTTGGCTCTACATGAGATCTGATAACTTTTGACAGTACGAGCCATATGTCTTGGCGGCAACATTTTACATAAAAATGTTTTTGGTGGGATAGACTTTATACAGTAGAATCCTGTAAGAAAAACAAAAATAATATATCAGTTGCTAACATTTTTGCGTTGCCGAAATTTGCCACAATCTCAAGATAAAAATTTACAGATTTCATCAAAATCGGTTCGGTAGTTTGCGTGAAAACGTAACACACAGACAGACTCACTTTCACAATATTAGTAAGGATTTGTAAAGATTTTAAGTACCTATTGAAAATAATGTAATAAGAAACAGTTTATTTATTTCAATTAATATTTTTCAATTAAATAAATAGGATCATTATAATTCCTTATTTCTAATCACTATAATGTGTGTCTAATCTCTGGTATTTATAATGTTATGTAATGAATGAAGTAAATATTACATCATAAGTCGGATAGAACGATGACAGAAAATGTTAAAATCAGTGGAATCTATTTATTTTCATAACATGTAGGGCTGGCGCCCGCGGGGCGAAGGGACGTCACTCATATGGCATAACCGAGGGTCAGTCTCAAGGCATCAGCTTTATTCCCCGAACTCGTTATTGTTTCATACCAACGACGTAATGATTTTATCAACCCTATTTAGTTAGAACATGACAGAAGGGCTGTGAAATGAACAAATATATCTATTGTGAACATCGAAAGCCACCTTTCGGAGGACTTGCCGAATGTAGGTATAATTACAGAACAAGATTTAAGATGAAAATGCTGTATATATTAAATTTTATTTCGAGTTACGAAAATATTAATTGTTTTAAAATAAAAGCTTTAAAATCTTGGGGAATATTCTACTTACTATGTAATACGGAGCAAACATATTTCTGGAATATGATATACATAATCCTGTATAAGTTAAGGTAATGAGTACATTGGTAGCCAAAAGGTTTGAATCCTATAATGAGTTTTATCTTTCGGTTTAGGAAAACGTCGTATGGAAACCATATATCATATTGCATGTATGTGTAGTACCCACCTGGCTGGATACCACCCTCAAATTGAAAATCAGTCGCCAAGCACCTATAGGTACTTCTGTGTTCCGATAACTAAACTTGAGAGTCTTTCAAAGCTCGTGTGTTTGTCAAACTTTCCATCTTCGACTATAATCTCCATACACAAAAATATGTTATATTATTAATCATATTAATCAAATTATTGTCAAATTAAGTATAATACTCTTTTACAAAAGTATTTTGTGACTTCTCCCTATTTTGTTTCATTTTATTTGATAACCTGTAAACCTTAATAAAGTGTTTAACAAAAGCTTAACTACATAGGTAAGTAAAGTCGAAGAAACGATTTACGTTGCATTTACCCGCCAGCGGTAATTAAGAACTCAAAATCCCTCTTTGTCATAGCGTTAATTCCATAACCAGCTACAAAAGCTCGCTTTATTAAATTACCTTAGTTTAATTTATTTAACAAATACATTAAACTTAAAGTTAGGTAGATAATCTACATTGATACTATATTAAGAAAAGAGTGAGACTGTGCAATATTTTCAATTATGTACTTTTTATTTTCAAATATACAACGGTTATTAAACTGGGTGGATTATGCGCTTCGTTTTATACATTTTCTTATTACAAACTTGCTAATTATATTAGGTTGGTAAGTTCTAAGAAACGGAAGAGGAATTATTTGCTCAAAATAATAAACAAAACATGCATAAAATTTTGCAGTACCAATAGTTAAAGATTAGGTTTAAAGATACTTATTCTCCAAAAAGATAGATAGAACAAACTTTTTTAATTTATGTTATAATATATGTTACACCTAAAATATTATAAGAAACAAAACTTAAAACTAATAGTGAATTTTTTACAATGGGCAGCCTTATCACATAAAATTATCTCTACGGCAATCTATACTTTTTTTTTAACTTTAAAAGACTAAATAGTCACTTATATACGTAACTCCGGTTTAGGCTATACGGAAATAATCCGCGCAACTCCATACAAAACGCATAGCAGTACTATATTCTTACTTTAGATATCAACGAATAAAATTTTGAAAACACCATCCAACAATTATACCCAAAATTTTGTCCTGTGGAACGTTTTATGGCGGGAAAAAGATATATCCCTCGGGAAAGCGGGTAAAACCGCGCCCGGAAGCTAGTAAGATATGTGGATTTACATGCCAAGAATTTAGGTAAAACAATGAATTTTCCATTAAAAAGTTATATCTTCATGATCTGTAAAGTTATTGAAAATTATACCATAAAAAATGCCTACACTGAAAAAATGATCTACAAAACTAGTTATGTAAGTTGACGTTTTGTTGTCGGGAAACTAACTTTAGTTGTCGGGAAACTAACTTTTCAAAAAAATTTGTAACGAACAAAAACTAGTTTTGTTACTGGTAAGTTTAGTTCGCAAGTCACTCTGTTTAGGTTAATTGTCGTCAAATATTGTGTTACTGTTAAATAAAATTTTGTAGTCACTTGTAGTTCATTTTTTTCAGTGTAAAACTATTTCCAGTACGTCTATAGGCGCCCGCGCACCCCTCACGACTTATTGAGATAGCAACAATAATAATAAATATCTAACACACGTAAATGCCCTGGCCCCTGGCGTAAATGTCCTTTAACCTTTTGTAAATTAGATAAACTTCGGAATGTAAGAGTTAACAGGGGCCATAAGACCAGTGATAATTTCTCGAAAACAGCTAATTGCCATATATAATTATATAATTTCCGTATATATGTGATATCTGTCATAAGCTCAGAGTAAATATAACTAAATGGTCATAAGATTATCACTATATTTGTTTTTTACAATATTTGTTTTCTTAATTATACAATATTTTCATTTTTGTTTTATAACAATTAGATACGCGCCTATTAGTTATCAAAGTTTCCTTGAAAATAAAACATAACAGAGATAAACTTATGACCGATATAACGTCGATGGAAGAATTTTGATGATAAGACAGATAAAGATATCCGCAAGCACGTAGCTAATGCGAAAGGGGCTCATTACATTGTGTTGACACCGACAAATGCCCCTTTACATATTCTCACTGAGATCCCGAAGATTGAGCCATGAAATTGAAAACGATCCCTTTGAAGAAATTTATTCCAGGCACGAACTGCTCTCCCACTACGGCGAGGAGGAGATTTGCTCGTTTATTTTTATGAAATTATTAAAGAAACACTTCATTCTTGTCGCAGCCTCGTATAATTATGGTTATGGTGTAATATCAACTATTGCGCGCGCACTACAAATATTGAATATATTACATGGTAATGTTACCGACAGCTAACCTAACCTAGCTAAATCATAAATACCGTTTTCGTTGTGTGGTTGATTATTATCAAAAAAACAACTCCAAAAACTGTTTATTTCCTCGCAAGTGTTTTGAAAAACGTCGTATGATACGCGTGTGCATTGATCATTACACTCTCGGCTCCCTTATCGCACTCGCCTGCGCCTCGTACTAATAACCAACTCTGCACACTAGTATGTATCATAATGTATTATTACATAATTTTCCACAATGTTATTTATTTTTTGCCCAAACCAGTTCATTGATGGTGTAAACTAACTGCAAAAAATGGTTAATCGATTTAGGATTGAACATACCTACGCATTACGCTAATTTTATATATTTTTCGACTAGTAGGTAAGTATTAGGTAATACGTGGTAATATTATTATTTTACAATTTTTTTATTTCAGTTGTTAAGAATTGTTTGCACACTTATCAAAAACATCGGTTAAATAACATATAAATATCGTTATATAACCGGGCTAGTGATGATAACTCGGGTCTGAACTAGTAAATCTTATGCAAATTCAGTGAGTCCTTGCCTTAGATTCAGCCATCTCTATCCTTGGTATTTCCTTTGTTTAAGGCGATTATGCTGAAGGAAAACCTCATGTGCTGAAGGAAAAACTATAGCACGGTGGTAGGGTCGTTTCGTTTGTAGTACCCACCTGACTGAGTTCATGTAGAAAATCTGTCACCAAACTCTGAACAGGTGTTTTTCCGGCGACTGCTCTTGAGGTATAGTTCCCTGTGGCTACACAATTTTCTTTCATGGTGAGATTGTGTTCAAACATTTATAAGTGTATTAAGAGTATAATAAAAACAAAAAATCAAACAAACAAACAAATTTTACAAATCTATATGTACCGACCTTGATAAATTTGTTTTTATTACATTATTTAGTTATTTAGATAAGATAAGACGTACAAATTCGTAGATAACTAGCTGTCAGTATTGTTAGTAAACATACAAACATATCCCTCGTTATCGTATAAATAAATATTAATATAAAATAAGCACCTACTTAGTTCCGCGAAAAGCCATATAAATTACTCAATTGGAAGTTTAACAAGAAATTTTCCAACTTCACAACAATAAAAATCGTTGGAAAGTGCTCACTACTATTTTAAGCTTTTAAATTGCATTTAAGTTTTAAGAAGAATTATGAATCGGAATTGAAAGGAAGCAAAAGTTTGAGTTAAATGAGAAAAGTGTCTACTTATATATTGGAAATGTTAAAATATGTCTGATATTTTCGTCATTCGATTTCTTATTTACTTAACTAATGTAACAATTTATACCGCCAATTTCCAGGTTTCATATCTTTTAGCTGTTTATCGCTAGTTTTTACTTTCTTTCTAATAAGTTTGTTCTAGAAACATGAAACTGAAAATAAGTTTATCTGCTCTATATTATCGATATCACGGGCAAGGACACCTGTTTCATGTTATATATTTTTATGATGTAGTTGACCTTTATAAGGATCAGCTGATTTGTTTTTTTTTTGTGATTAGCATTTTTGATACATAAAAAAAAATGGTTTCATGTATTGAACTAGACTTATTTTTTATACATGATGTAACATAAATAAAACCTGAGTTTGTTATTTTAGTATTTTATCAAAACCAAATTGGCACTTATATATAAAAGACTTACTTAGAAGGTATTCATGTCTAAATATACACTTATAATGTAGCTATATATTATTATTTTTTATATGACATTACTGTGTTACGTAGAATGACGTCGTACATACGGTACGTCATTCTTAATTTCCACAGGCATTGAAAAAAAACTCACCAGCTCGCGGGACTTCTTGCTCTGTTGTATCTTTGGAAATGACACGATGTATACAAATATTATAAAGAGAGGTGCGGATTTTGTATGAATATTTATATGCGGAGGATAATCCCCGGATCTACTGATCTGATTCTGAAAGTTCTTTCACTAATAAGAAGTTATATTATTCCCGAATGCTATAGGCTACTTTTTATCCCGGGAAAACAATATATCCCTCGGGAACGCGGGTGAAACCGCGGGATGGAAGCTAATCTCATATAAACATCATCAACCTGTATTTTGATAGCCTATTATCGATAAATAACACGTAAATCTAACATAATGGTACGAGAGCTACCAACGTTTTCGAGCAAGAACTTTAGCAAGGCTGATTTTTTTATATTTCCTTGCTCATAGAAGCCTGATTGAGATGCACCAACTCTGACAGCCGGAAGTGGTTGCGTTACCTTCTGCGCATCCTGTTTGTGCTGGTGAAAATTTCGGAGTTTGAAACATTTTAACATTTTTTAATTTTTTTCATCATTTTTTCCGTCCTCTTTAGCAAATAAAATTTTAATTGACAGAGCGTTATGTGATTACTACTACGTGCCAGATGCTATTTTAGTTGAAAAAAAAAAAAAACATTTTCAAAAACCTGAAATCTTAATATGATAAAGTTATACTATAATAAGAACGTAAAATTATTTTGCCAGGCGGAAATTTGGTTGCATAAGAGTATACAGACCAATACTGTTGATTCTCGCGAGGTACGCGCGTCCTATAATAACAATACTTTTATAATAATAATAATTTATTTTTATAACTATTAGAAATTATAAATAATATACACAAAAAAAGAAATAAATGGAATAATAATAATATTATATAACAAATAAATATATCATTATTTACAACAAATATGTACAAAATACAATCTATATATAGAAAATTTCCTCAAGAATGCCGCTGCTTCCGATTAACGGCAGGGTTCCCAGAAGGCAGCGTTTCCTCTTTGGATAGATATATTATATAATATATTTTCAAGAATATATTGTGGTACTCGAATATCTGTTTAGATTACCTTCGAGCAAGAAGTATAAGGATTCCATCACTGCCTAAAAAATAGACAACGAACTGCTTTGTCAGAGAAAATCATGACAATTAATGAATGCCTACTAGCACGTTTATAAGAATCGGCTTATATAATATATCAAAATATATCAGTTTATATTAAGATTTATTACATATTCTGATTCTTTATTATCAAGCTCGTCAAAGCCCGAATCAGAGAGAATATTCTGAATGAGCTATTTATTCGGTAACAATTGAAATAAAGACACATAAACAACTTGGTAATAAAAACAAAAAGTTTTAGTTTCATTATAAAATAAAATAAATAAATAAAATAAAATGCATTTATTTTCAGACAACAGGGTCCATAGTTGTTACTTTGTTAGTAAATATACAAATCTTAAGAGCTAAGTTAGTACAAATTTAAAACATTAAAACTACAGAAAAAGAACGATAGGCAGTTTATGAAGCTTAACACATGACGTGCAGCTTCATAAAACTGCCTAAAGTAGACCCATCTGACCTCACAGCAAACACGTTCAGAATGCTGTTGGTGCTATCACCTGTATAAAATAGAGGCCACTTTTGCGTATTATGGCGAAAAAATCGTCCGTATGCGCATCCGCAAACATGCCTGAAGCACTACAGTAAGGAGGAAGCCTGAACAGCACCCGGAAGGCATTATTGTATTGGATTCGCAGAGTGTTAAATGCTTTTTGAGTAGGCTGCTGGAGTAAAATTTTTGACAGTATGCCTTGATCTTGACATTGACTGAGCTACCAGCAAACCTACGAGCCAGCATATTTTCCCGCACTGCCAACGCTATGCGCTCCCTTTACCGTTGTGAACCTGGATCCCGACTTGAAGATATTGTAATTTTTATGCATATGTTTGTTCTCCGTATGTACCTGTTTGTACCATCTTTCTTTTCGTTTGTACCTCAAGGGGTTCGGAAATACAGGACTTTCAAAAACCTGTTCCTAGTATCGGTAAATCGGGTATTTTTTGAGATAATCAAATTGAAAACCATATTGAGCATCATGAAGCTTCATGTATCTACTGAGGTTATGAATTATTATTAAAATTATAATAAGACTGTCTAGAAAAATGTTGACTACCCCTGAGGCGTCACTTGGTTGTCACTATGACAATGAAATTGCTTTGTTTAAATTGTTTAGACACCAGAAATGAACTAATGCTAACTTGGAATTTTGGAAATTTGCGTCTTTTAAACCAAAATGTTTATCTTAAGGATTTAAAAAAATTATGAAATTACAAAAGAAATAATTGAAGCAGTTCCAAGAAATGGCGCAGCACTACGGAAATTAACTTTTTGCGCTTGCCTATATTACGCTAAGTGGGTTGAAAAGAGTGGTTTTGGGCAGCGCCCACGTCCCGAGTGTCCCGCACCTTCCGCGCTGTCCCCCGCGCGCCTTTCATGCAGCGCTCGCGTCCCGGGCACGTCCTACGTGTCCCGCGCAAGTTCCGCGTGTCCCGCTCGTGTCCCGCGCAAGTCCCACGTGTCCCGCGCAAGTCCCACGTGTCCCGCGCAAGTCCCACATATCTCGCTTGTGTCCTGCTGGTGTCCCGCTCGTGCCCCGCGCGCATCCTACGTGTTTCGCCCGATCCCGGGCACGTTCCACGCTTCCCATTCACGTCCCGCGCACCTCGTCTGCTATTGCCTCGCGCATCATCGTGCGCCCCGCGCCTCGCTCCTCCCCCTTCATGTAGCTACTCTGTCCCCGTCCCTCTTCTGTTTTACTCGGGTCTGGCCGCGTCCTAAGTGACTTCGTCCAGACGGCAGTTTATGTTTTCGTCGTCAATCATATACAGTCCACTCAAGGTTCAAGCAGGTCAGATCAAGTGTGCTCGCCACAGAAGTAGCCCAAAAATTGCACCGACTCCATATAATTAGGAACAGAAAACAACGAATTAAATAAAGTAAAAGTATATTAAAAAGTAAAAACCATCGTGTTATCTAAATGCTAAAAATAATGAGAACAAGCGACGTCGACGTAGTCATGGGCCCGATAGGTTTATTGATGTAATTTTACAATAAAATTATGACTTTAATTACACCTACAATATTAATAAATTAAAAGTTTTAGTAACGGGTGAAATAGCAACTGCACTTAGGTGAGTACAGGTCGAGTGCTTGCGATATACTGCCTCCTGTAAATGCAACACGCAAACTTTTATTAACTTTGCTATTGATTTTATGGTCAGTGTTGCAACTTCAATCAATCTTTCTAATGATCCAAACATGTCGGAACAAATATTCAACTTCGCGATACATAATTTATATTAAAATATTGATTAAATCCTAACTAACCCTAACTTCCTAACTAATATTAGGTATACATGCGTAAGTGAATTTGTTTGTTTGTTACGCCTTTAGGCCTAGAAGGACATAGCCTACTTTTTATCCCGGGAACGCGGGTGAACACCGCGGGGGACAACTAGTACAAAATATTTTCGGAGATTGCTCAGTTTAAGTGTATTTCGAATCGTCGATAGATTCAATTGTAATTTTCATAAGTGCCTTATCAGGGCCTAACCTGAATAAATTACTTTATTATTTTGATTTTGAAAATAAAGTTATCTTATTTTATCCTTCAAATAGCTCCGGTTTAAAATTAACTTTTTCAAGTTAGCATTTTGTTAATTGCTGCTATCGATTGAGTCTCTGATTCCATTTCCGGTACTTGCTTTACGTGATCTAAACTGATCTAAATTAGTCTTTGTACCCTTATGCAACCAGATTTCGGTCTGGCAAGGTAAGTTTTAGGTTCTTTGATAGCATAACTATATGATGTTAAAAATTCAGCTTTTAGAAAATGGTGTAGAAGAAAATATGGCTTTCACAAGATTCACAACTGAAATAGCATCTGGCAAGTAGGTAGCAACCACATAACGCTCTGTTGATTTAAGTTTAGGTCGCTAAAAGGCTGTAGAAAATGGTGAAGAAAAAATTATTCGTGCTAAATTGGTTTAATGGGTAAAAAATCCGAATTTTTCACTATTACAAATAGGATGCGCAAAAGAAAACGCAACCACTCCCAGCTGCCAGACTTAGCGCATCTCTATCAGGCTTTAATGCGCAAGAAAATATCAAAAAACCAGCCTTGCTAAAGTTCTTTTTTTGGCGACGTTGGTAGCTCTTATACCATAACAAAAAAGCAAAGACGATCACTTAGGTAAAGTGCATGCAATGCAAAATTCAACAAATTATTCACATAACATTTGTGAACAAACAAACGGGTTAAAATGTACTTACTTATTGTACCTTCAATATGTGTTTATAATGTTCACAACTAGATTTATACGCTGCGAGAACAACTTTTGTACTTTTTCACCCGGCAGAGCTTGCCAGCCATGCACACGTTCTCTATTACTCGAAACTCGCGCTCTCCATTATCTCCACAACCGAATTTGTTTTAAATTTTCGCACCACTTTTAGGCGAAAAAAAATACTCATCCAGTGTGTATTTAGTGCGCTGCCTAACAAACTTTTGTTCCGCCCGGCAATGTTTTTCATTATAGAAGCAGCAATTTGTCAAACTCATTTAATGATATGTACACCTATCCTGGAGTACTTATTCTAATCTTCGTACCACTTGGACATTTCCATACTCGTCATAAGGCGCATAATGACCTCATCGTATAAAGAAGCAAAAATATCGCGAACGCAATTCGTCATGTCATTATGCAAGGAAAGGGCGAACTTTACGAGTATAATAATACGAGATGTCTGACTCGGTATACCTCATGAATGGTGAAATGTTCTTTATTGTGCCGTGTTTTATGTGAACGATTAACCTTTTAATGTTAGCCGGATGCACAAAATGAAATCCCCAATCGAGATATGGGGAAATTTATTGGTAGACGTTTCATAGAGCTATGTTACTGCTGGTCATTTCCAGACATCATAATGTCAATGCTCCAAAAATGCCTCTGTTCAAAGACTTTTATTACTATTTCTACGTACCAACTTTATGTTATTATCAAAAGCATTTTGGTAATTACCTCCTACTTACTAAAGAAAATAGTACAACTCTATTAGATATATGTTCACTCGTCGTATTGTACATACATACTTACTAATAAGATTATAACGACACCTTTTTATTTCTCATTATGTACCCACTTAGTAACGAAACTGAAGCATTAAATTGTAATTCGGAGAGCGGGCACCGTGTGATAAAAGCATTATTTCCAGTTTATTCCTTCACATAATGCGGTCATTATCTTTAACCTAAACAAATTTTCCTAAATTTACCATCTTGTATATCCTTAATTGTTTTGTAAAGTCTCCGAAGAGGTCAGAGCAGAGGACCAACTTAATTTGTTTTTGATGAATACTGCCGAATCATGTTGTTCTTGTCAAATCATGCGGTTAATGAATCCTTCGCCCCTTTTCAACTAGATTCCATTTTCTCAAAAGGTAGTGGGTACAATCAACATTTTCAAATTGCATCACAGGTACAAAACTTGTAAAATATTGAATAAAATTTTCTGAAGTGAATGTGAGTGTGGAGAGAGCTCGCCGAATGAGCTCCAATCAAAGCTTTTATTACGAAGACACAATGCTAGCAATCACAGCGTCTCTTATCAGTCTAGGTCAACATATCTGATATTTAATCTATATGACACATACTTATCTATTATATTAATAGATAGGTATTATTAAACTGCATTAAAAAAAGTAATTATGTGCACTGTGCAAGAACCACTATGTGGTTTCTTTTGAAACAAATTACATTACAGTTGATATCTTTAATCTTAAGGTGGCGTGACAATACATAACGTCACAATTTGATATCAGATATTATAAAAACACGCCCAAATTCGAGTCGGACTCGAACACGAAGGGTTCCGTAATGACGTTTCTTGTATGGGGGTCTACAAGAAACGTCTTCATGGAGCAGGAATTCAGGTGTCATTCAATTTCAACTGTCTACCTTACCGTTCATGAGATACAGCCCACTGTCAGCATGATGGACGGACAGACGCCGGACAGCTGAGGCTAAGTAATAGTTGTACGTAGTATTTATATACTCTGAGGTAATAGGGTCCCGTTGGTACCATTTGGTTACGGAACCCTAAAAGTTAATACCTAACAAGTACCTATCTTGACAAGATTTTTACTATACGGAAAATGTTAATATGGGGGGGCCGCGGCCGGGTGTCAAAGAGATTAGATAGCCAAGCTACAGGTCTTAGGTTTAATCCCATTTGATCTATAAACATGTCTGTTCGCTCTATATCTGATTGTTAATATCTGTATAAGTATTTCAATTATCTGGTTTCCATTAGACCACCCATTGGTTCCATTGGTACAAGCTCTACCAGGTTTGGGCTAGGGTTGCCGCGTTTTTTTTTTTTTTTTTTTTAATTCACATTGGATTGCGATTTACTATGTGAAATATGAAGATGCCATATGGCTCTCATGATCAAATTTTTTTTATGGCTCTAATGATGATTAGCACTACCCTCAGCCAGTACAACGACCGACCCATGTCCTATACAACCATTCAAGCATCAACCACCATACAACTAACTTAGTTTATAATGACTGGTACCTGAATAGTTATATCGGAGTAACCATGGATAAACCAAGGGGTGCGTAGTATATAGGAGTGACACGCTCTGGGAGAGGACGGCCAGCCAACCGCAGCCAGCTGACCACAATCGACCGACTGTTCAGCCTATAGCCAATATTGGAAAGTGGGAAGACGGGTATCATAGAGAGGGATGAGCGTTGATGTATGTTGAGTGCTGGGGTTTCGTCTTCTTTCTTATTTTGTTTTTTTGTTCCTGGGGTGGATTTTATTATTTATCTGTTGTTCATTAAATTAACCTCCTCCATGCACGGGTATAGCTTCTGTGATTGAGCGGCTCCTTGTTCATTTCAGCTTCGGTATGTGTTTCGATATTTCTTGTTCTGCGTTATTATTCTAGAGTCAATTGCAAATGCAAATACACAACATTCAGCAAGGTTTTTAGTATAGTAGTCAAAATATTCTATATCATGCGCCGATTGATTTTTGAAGTAAATATCTGTTTTCTGGGTTTCGATTTTGGTGTACTGTAGGGCCGTACGTAACATAGCCGTAGTGTACCTATAGGACTGTGGTAGTAACTATTTAGTAATATGTGACTGTAGTCTATCAGATGAATGCTTGGAAACTTAAAAAAGTATCTTCGTTAATGGGATGAGAAACATCCAGGATAATATATCTTTTTTTGTTCCCGAAAGTGTTTTTTGGTTTCCTGGGTGCATGAAGTTCCGTGATTTTAATCTGATTATGGATGAGCATTTTGTCCTGGTTTAATTAGTGTTCAGCCCCATTGTTTTCATCAAGCATAATGTTATAATATATTATCAGTTTTGTCACGCTAGTTGATAATGTGATGACGTCGTCGTCCATAAATATCGTATTACTAATAAATTACTATAATGGTCGTTAGATCCTTTCGTCATGGATTAAATGCAGGTCCTCTGTTTTGACGGGCCAGTTCGCGTGGTTGGTTAAGATTCCACCGCAGGTCGTGGGTTAGATTCCCATCCAGGATATGCATTTGTGTGCATGAACATGTTTGTTTGTCCCAAGTCTGGGTATAATTATGTATATTAAGTATGTATCTTTTTTCTACTACTTAGGTAGTAAACAAGCATACGGCCCTCCTGGTGGTAATACAAACATAACGTTAGGGTATGTAGTATATTAGTTAAATTAAGGTGAGGTAACTATTTCTTGTTATTTTACACTTCGTCCATCAGTAGTGTAGGTAGGTATAGCGAGGTATAGCTCCATTACCATTTTTCCAACGGTCCTTAAATGTTTATATAGATCTATTTGTCTTTATTATTACGCCGACCCCAAATTATTGGGAACAGGGCAGGCAGATGATGATTTCCTTATTATGTATTATATCTTTTAAGTATTGAGATATCAACCGTCCAGATGATTCTTCAATGTCAGAAACTAGAGCGTAGATTTGTGTTTCGGATCTGCGATTTTCATCCGTTGTTGTAACAAGTGAAATGTCAGTGAATGTGTAATTTTTCCTGGTTCCTGATTGATGCCATCCCGTTGAAAGAGCGTATGGTTTTTCGGTCCATTCCGGCTATTTCTTCTGGGACTGCGATAATGATGCTTTGAATAGTTTACTATAGTTTTTTTGCAGTGCTGTTCCATTTACTACGCATTACCTCCGCAATATCCTTTCTTAAATCCCAAGTAGATATCCTGATGGGCCTTCTGCGTATATTTGCCTTTTTGATTTGTGGTTTACATAAGTTTGGGGTAGTGTCCTATCTTTTCATGTTTCTTACATTTGAATATCAGAATTAATTATTTGAATAGCTGTTCCTGTGACATATTTGTCTATATGGTTATGGGACGCCCGTCCCATCAGTGAGCCCCATTTCCGGATACCATCCACCTTTCCCATGAGTTTCATGCCTTGATATATGTTTAATGCATTGTTGTTGTCCAATTGAGGTGCTTTATTGTAAAATTATTGTGAATTTTCTTCTTGGATTCTTCTTCTGTCCTATTGGATTCTTGTTTCTAGATTGAGTTTAATGGGATTGATTTGCCACCATTCTTATTTACGGTCAGTAAATTGATACGTTATTATTAGGTATTCTTCTATATATAGATATTCTTCTGGAATAAATGATTATGGATGGGGTTGTTGAAATGGCCTATATGATTCCGTTGGGATGATTTTGTTTTCGGTTTGCCAAAACTTCTTGAAGTTTGTGCATTCGAGTGCCGTATCTTACTCCTTCCATATCACGTTGTCAGGATTTGTGTTGCATAATATAGTGTAAAGATTTTGCCATATTTCAGTACTGTAGCGTGGGTCTCTCTCTAGTATTATTTTTCCTGAGGGTTGAGATCGATTTTCGTTATAAAACTGGATACTTCTATAAATGTCTTAACGCTGACTTGGAGGTTTCATTGGGTATATGTACCTACTGATAAAATGATGTTAGTTCTTTATTCTTGTTGGGCGCTGGTTACTATGAGAGGCTGGTTACTCCAGTAAGAACCGTGAATCCGCGGTGTTACAACCTTAATCTAAGAGTAAAGCCCTTGTCATTGCTATTTTTCCAGGTATACTATTTTTTCCTAGTTAAATTCCATTTTTATGATTTTTATTGATATATGCATGCATGCATTAGACGTTGCGTTTCTGCTCAGAAGTGTCGTCGGGACATTTTATAGTGGTAGATACTTGTGTTTTTTCTTGAGTTGCTGTTGTTTCCCATACAGGCCAGGTTACTAAATACGTAAGGTTGAACTATCTTATATCCTGATTTTGTATCAGCTCTATGTTTTCAGATGCTCCATCTTGCAATCGGGTGGTAGCCAGTTAGCCACACGCTATGAGCTTTTACTTGCCTGTAGGAAAGAGCTTATAGACTAAACTGAAATAAAACTGGGCGATTAAACCTTTTTAGTGGATTTAACAGTTAGGCAAGTATGTATTATTTTATAGAGTAACTTGTAAAATATTGGATGAACATATTTTGGGACTCGCACTAAGACCCCAGCAGCCCCTTTGACCTTTTTTTGTTTCAACTACTTGGAAGGTTTACGGCTGTATTGAAAGTTTTTTGCTTGGAGTCAGTTGCTTATTGCACGTGTTTTTGTCACTCCCCGATGCAATGTTAAGTAATAAATATTATTTCGTTTGAGTGGTGATTTTTTTGTGGTGTTCGTGAGCTCTTTTGTGTTACAAAATTTAAGTTATTAGATGGCAACTGAATGGACACCAGATGGGAGAGCTTAAGCGATCCGCTAGAGATCATTTGTGTAGTGAGTAGCTACTTAAGGTTTTGGTTGGATTGGGATAAATTTTTGTGCTGTCAAGTTTTAATACTTGTTTTCTGTCGTAATTTTAATTCGAATGTTGTCCTTCACCGAAACTTAGTTACTTTATATATAAGAGGCTAGCTGTCCCGCACGGTTTCACCCGCATTCCCGAGGGATCGCATGTCTTCCCGGGACAAAAAGTATCCCATGTGTTAATCCAGAATATACTCCATCCATGCGCCAAACCCCATCCAAATCCGTTCAGCAGTCTCTGCACGAATGAGCAACAAGCATCCATACGTAGGTACAGATTTTCGCGTTTATAATTTTATATATATACTAGCTGTCCCGCACGGTCTCACCCGCATTCCCGAGGAATCCCATGGTTGCGGGATAAGTGAAAAATTAGTGCGTGGTATAGTATAGTATAGTTTGTACCTATTTGGTGTGGTGTTAGGACACTGCCTTTACAATGAATCGACAAGTGCCGCTCAATTCCACGGCCTCTCCATTCCATCCATCAGGTTCACCGCTAATTCGCATAGTGCGAGAATGAGAATGCTTGGAAAAAATACCGCAAGCCTCAGGCCCGACATTGTTTATTTAGAAAACCCTACCGGGTATAGAAAATGCGTTCCACGCATCATAAGAAGAGTGAGCTACAGGCTCGTGCGGGGACCAGTGGCGGCAATACACGCGCGCAAGCCGCCCTGGCACGGGCCAAAACCGTGACATCTCCCTAGACAAAGATGTCAATGATCCGTTGCAAGGAGCAAAAATCCACTGACCCTCTTAGTCAGACGAGGATCAATGCCAAACTGTTCAAGACATCGGGCCACCCATATATAGATCACAGATACATGTCATCCGTGATACCTATGTATTCTGTATATACAACATGTATGTGCTATATGTTTCAACCATCCGGAAGAAATCATTCAAGCGATGGTGAAACCGCTTCAAACTGAGATTAACTTGGTGATTTAAATTAAAAAAAAAAACAAATTAAAAGTCCATTTTGTTTGCAATAAACCTACCTTCCACGAGGTGTAAGTAGCTGTTTATGGCGCGTGCACATTGTCGGCTGACATGCAAAACCTTTACATTATTTACTTAAACCTCTGGTGGATAAAGTACGCAAAGTTTGAGCAATTAACTTATTAGCTTGTATCGTATAGAGAAAAAACAAGAATCACGCTGACATCCTAGCAACGGGCGTTTAGACCATTTATTTTTTTTTGTCTCTGTCGACAATGTATATACCATTTTTGCTGAGAGTCGACCCTTGCGCATGCTTGTCGACGGCGGGTAATAATTTAATGGTTGTTTTGTATAAGAGGTGGAGTATTGTTTTTTTGTTTTATGGGTGGATACCAAGTGTGGGAGCTCAATTGACCCATTAGAGGTCCTCTAACTAAGGAGTCATAATACTTGAAGTTGTGTTAAGATTAAGGACCGGGTTTTTTTACTTATTTTTGCTGCGTGCATTTTATATTTTTCGTAGCTTTAAGTTGAGATGTGCCTTCCTCGAAGTATCTGATTTAGTGTATTGATAACAGATGTCGGCGGAGTAGGCTCTGGTTTGGATGCCACGCTGGGGTGTGTACCTACGAGTCTAAGTTCGATCACGTCCGGTCGTGCTTGGCTAAACTATGTCACTATAAGTATAGAGATAAACACGTTAACCGCGTTTATGGGAGGGGCAGCAACATAGCGGCACTGTGTGTTACGGCAACTAGTAAGAAATTGGGATTAATTGATAACTATGGGTACATGTACAGTACCACATCACGTCGTCCTTCTGTAGCTTAAACTTTGCCGGAGGCGGAGTATGCTTGCTACTGAAAAATTATTTGGAATGTACCAAAAGAGAGGACTTGGTGGACATGTCAATTGATTGCATAATGGAACTCAGTGCAGTTTCCATACCGATGATTAAGTAGGTATTATGTATCCAATACTTAGTTGGAAGGGAATGCCGATCGATATATTATATGATAAATTTGAGAAGTATTAGAACTGATAAATATGAATCATCATAAACCTTGGTTAGCGGTTAGAAACGTGACAATGACATCGGTTTCCACAAATTGGACGCGAGAAGCAACGGGTCAATGAGCGCAATTGTGTTTTTTTGTTGTTGTAGGTCTAAACGAATATAGGACCTATGTTACAGGAATGAGAAATTCAGGAAATGGAATATGTATATTTAAGAGGACTCAATTCGTCATACCTTTCATACAAAACCTCTGCACTTATTATGGCGTTGCTAAACATTTCTCGTTAGATGCCTTGAACAAATTAGTATCCTGTGCACCACATCTAGCCGTGTATATAGGCGAAATTTAAAAAAAGTGTGAAACAAATTCAGTCAAAGCCTCCGAAAAACAGCGTTTTTGCCTGAACTTCGGCCATATCCAATGCACCTATAAATTGTAAAACCAAAGAAAACATTTAGACACCAGGCCCGCAAATGCATTGGACATTCCAAACAACCAACCCTTTTTTCACAAACCTGTAAGACTTCTTCACAAGAAGTACACTCCTGGAACAAGCTTTATGAATGCGAAATCATGAATGACGACCCAGCGAAGCGGCCGCGAGCGACCAGCGGAATTTACCGACCGATAACCGACGGCTCCGATGCCGTCTCTCTTCTTTCGCAGTCAAACACCACGCTGGATGAAACAACAAGCTTTCAGACCATGCCTGCGCCGAAGTCGCGCCGGCCACAGAGGGCCGCCCCAATATAATAATGGATTGGAGTGGAAAATGAAAGTCCGCACTGATCGAACCGCTGGGGTAAATAATAAATAATGTTACACAATAGTATCCGACTCTGATCAGCCGGGTGAGCGCCGGTGAGGATACTATATGCCGGCCGTGGCGGCGCGGGCGTCGCGAGATTGCGATGTAAGTACAACTTCGTGTGAAATAAAGTATATCTTTCGGGAACGCATTTAAAAAGCATGTGGCAAGCATAGCCACGGTATTATACGAACTAACTAACTAACCCTATCCTGCTACCTGCTAGTTAACCGCTCTTTTCAAGGAGGGATTGATCTTTTAGAATTACTCAAATTATCGATTATTGAAGCAATCAATGCGAAGGGTTCGAAACTAGACCCGAACAGTATTGTGGGCCACTATGCTCTATTTCACATGGGACGAGTCACCAAGGACAAGGGTTTCCAGCAATATCAAGTGACAACTCCGATACAGCACTCACTATTACCTACTTCCCGAAACGGAAGGAACGTCAACCACCGAGAAATCCAACAAAATCACCGAACCGATTTGAAACCTACTTCAGCTATTCTGCCCACCTCGTCCAATATATTTGAAAAGTGAGGCAAAAGGGATTGAGTAAGTGCCTTTTGCGAATGATATGCAATTTTAGCACTTCTTTATAATAGGGCCGGATGCCAAAAAAAAACAACAATGACATCCAATTATCACCATAGGACGCGCGTCCCTCGCGAGGAACAACGGGTTGAGATGGCTTCTGAAAGGCTCGTTGGACAGTCCTGGCTATCTAAATACATGCGGGAAGTATTCAGTATAGTTAACGGTCTTGAATCCGCTATCGGGATTTTATTGGACCTGACAGAAGGATATGCTAAGGTACCTGTATTGTTAGATAAACTATAATGACATAGGGATTCGTGGGATATATTATTATGTAGATGGTTCAGCTTATACCTACATGGAAAGTCGTGCGCAGTTGGAGTGATCATAATCTCAGCATAAATCCTTCGAGAAAGAAAATTAATGCAACCTAGACCCTGCCAGAGGAGAGTTATTAGGCTTAGACATGGCTATGCCAGAGTCGCGTGTTTCGCGTGCGCATGTGTATGGGTCCTATGCGGTATTTTTCTATAAAGCTAAACATAGTGGATAGAAGTGACGGGAATCTCGACCTAATGCATATCGTCGTCTCAACTCAGCTGTTATTGCTGCTTAAATTAAATTTAATTTAATTAAATCTAGTTGATATGGAACAATCTCACCCATTTGGCTCGCAATATTCACAAACGTAAGCACAAGGCACTGGGAACACTTAAGCACTCGATGCGCGTCACAAAAAAGGACAGCGGGGCGCGCGCAGCACATGTGCGCGACCGCTCCCGACCGCTGTCAGAACCGAACTCCAATTTTTTTTTTTTTTTTTTTTTTTTTTTTTTTTTTTTTTTTTTTTTTTTTTTTTTTTTTTTATGGCTCTAATTTATATTTATTGGTTTCGGTTTTATCAGGAGTCCTACTACTTTGGTCCTTTCTTTTCTTTAAGTGGCGAAGGTGTAATAGGCGACTACATCCAAGCTGCCAGGACGAAGTGCATACTGCTTTTTATTCTTCAAACACGGGTTAAGCCGTGAGACTGGGTGAGAGATTTTATCACAATTATTAAATACCTTTTAAATACATATTCCTTCCCTTTGGAGAAAAATTGACGCTGGGTTAATCAGTAATTATCATTTTAAAAAGATCCATCGTAATTTCATCGTGTTAATAACGTTCATTCCCTTGATGTATTTTACATCGTCAAGAGAAAATGTCATTACGGCGGACATGTTCAATTATCGAGTAGTCGATAAATTCGAGTAGATAGCAATAGCAGTACCTATAGCTGGTTATTGGCTGGAGTTAACTGATATTACACCTATGTATAAGTTAGGTTAGCAATTCTGACACTATAATACCATAGCATAGTAGATAGCAAACAGTAATCCAATTAAGCGAAACCATTGTAGAATAATGATATACTAGCTGTCCCCCGGGATAAAAAACCTATGTCCTTTTCCATAACATACCCTATCTGCATGCCAAATTTCATGATGATCCATTGAGTAGTTGAGGCACGTTGAGACGTGAAGGCGTAACAAACAAACTCACTTTCGCATTTATAATATTACTTAGGATTATTATTTATTTTTCGCCTGATAAAGTGCTATCATAGGGTAGATTGAAAAATAAATATACCACTAAGGAGGCAAACAAGCATCACGGCCCGCCCGATGGTAAGCAATTTGAATTTGTATTAGGCCCGAGTATGTAATGTATCTTCATTCTTTTTATTTCAGGAACGTGGTTTACCTAAATGCTCAGTGAATGTCAAGTGACGTCGAACGAAAGCCATGACAAATTGATATTTGAAACCACAGAACAGATAAATTCTATTCCGTGTTTGAAACCATGATTGGTTTCCAGTCTAAAATTCAGTCAATTTCCTAAAATGAGCTTGATCTTGGTGCTTCTATTAATTACTAACCATCTGCTTATCAGCTTTCTGAAATGGAAAAATATACAAACCAGAATTATGGCTATATTCAAAATCTCATGACGTATTCGTAGCTCATTCATTCATATTATTTTTTATTATAATGAAGTTGAGCTGCTGCCTGAGAGAAATGAATATCTAATTGAATATACTGTGTTGTACGTATAGCCCAAGTATAAGCTCTTTCATTAGCCTGAGAAATTGGCGATAAAAACTTTTACAGGGTGGCACTTTACGGCCATTCCATTCCACAGCCCAAAACAAGTGACATAGATGCTTTGTCCTTACATTTTATTAATGTTTGACAGTGCAACAAATGAAGATAATTAAAAAACGTTAGGTCTATAAGTAGTAGTTAGTAATAGTTAGTAATTCTCATCTTAAGTAACTAAAATTATGGCCAAAAGATGATAGGAGTCAAATCCAACCTATCAATAATTTGATACGTTAATACGTATTTTACCTACTTTACGTGATGCTTCAGTAAAAAAAATACAGTGTAATTGTAGCGTTCGATATCAAGCATCACGATGAATAAAACACTGTTTCATAATTCCATTCCTGAGCTGATTGAACTGGTAGACGCCAATTAGATCGCATCAATTCGACTAATAAACTTTATCATTGTCACGAGTACAATTTTATTAGTACAAATTGTCTAACAGATCTTTGTACTAACAATAAGAATAATATATTGTACCAACTTTAGTCTACTTTGATATCCTTCAAGCCCTAGAACTAGTTTGACACTAAAACCATCAGAATATTTGGTAGATTCCAAGGAAACTTCCATTCAATTTCCACGCAGATATACATTCACTCGAATATAAATATTTGCCAATATAACCTAATGGCTGTGTAACACTTAGGTACCTATATGTCGGCATCGCGTTGTTAATTTTACGGTTGCCTGAACTCAATATTTAAATATCACCAGCCTCTAGTATTACATTACTGAAAACTTGTTAATGCAAAATCTGAATTTTATATTCATACATTTCTACAATATGAAATGGCAGGTAATAAAAAATAGACTAATTGGTCACACTGTTGGATTGATGGATAGAATCAGAGTTTCCACTCGTACATTAGAAATTAAAACGCAAGAACTAACTGCATTTTTCAATTACATCGAAGTGGCGGTCCGTAGCGTAAGGCTTATATTACATTACAGCAATCAGCGATTGATCATTCTCAGGTAAAGAACTTTTGCAAGAATTATAGCTAGTATCGTGAGTGTTCGAAATTATACTATTGTTTTGTGCACAGTAGTATTGATCATGTCGTTACATAGTATTGAGCGTTCGATAAAAAAGTGCCATACTCTATTCATATACCTATAATATAAGCAAAATACCTGTCACTGATAATCACGAAATCTCTAAAACTAACAGACTTTTTTTTTTGTTATGGATACAAAGTCCTTCAGTCGCATATATTTTATTTATAATATCACTTTAAATACATACATTAACATTCACATAGTCCGCATGATCAGTCACCGTCCAGTCATGTTGTAAAATGATGGTCATTGTACTCAAACTATTCACGGACATTTTGAAACAACTTGTAAAGTCACGATACACATAATTCAATTTCATTTCACTTCACTAGTGCACATGGATTAATCTTTATTGGATAAAATACCACCGATAATATGCAATAAAACTCAAAATACATGAATTTATAAAAATGAAAACGCAAAGTCACTCTACAAGTACCCGCCAATAAGGAATCTGGCAATTTCTGCTTTATAAGTACAAAAAAGCAGAAATTGCCAGATTTGGAATGGTTCAGAGATCCGCTAAGAAAGGTTTTTTCGACATTGAACCTCTATGGGGGTAAAATGGAGAAATGCAGTCTATATAAAACTTTTCGTGGTACGGAATTAGTATACAAAACTTGGTCTTATTTCAAAATTGCTTCCTATGAGTTTACACGTTTACACCCACCATGGGCAAAAAATATTTCTTGGTGTGGTTCTTTATATATAAAATTTATTGCACGTGTGTATGTCATTGAATTCCTCCTAAACGGCTGGACTGATTTGAATGAATTTTTGTGTATGCGTTTGGGTGGCGCCTTAGATCGTTTAGATTCACAAATCAGCCCGGCAGATGGCGCTGCAGTGGATAATATAACCTAGATACCGATTCAAATCGGTCCAGCCGTTTAGGAGGAGTTCAGTGACAAACACAAGTACAGTTGAATTTTTTTCTATGCGTTTGGGTGACGCCTTGGATGGTTTAGATAGGGTAGGGTAGGGTACGGTAGAGTAGCCCCGCAGGGTAGGGTAGCACCACGCGAACGAAGTCGCGCCGGGCAGCTAGTTATATTATATAATATTATGTCTGTGGTGTAAATAAGTAAATTACTGATCCATTGTGTATGTACATGGTGTACACTACATATTTTGTTTTACGAAACGCTAGATCCATGCAAACCCACCTTGTGTCACAAAAATGCTTTCGTATGTCTTTCCAGATGTCTACAGGTCGCATTTCTCAACCGATTCTCTTGAAATATTGTGAACATGTTTGGTAAATATTGAAAAAATTTAAACATTGAATTAGCTATGAAAAATTTCCAAAAACTGAATCTAAAAGAAAGTTCTATATAAATATCGAGACTCGCGCGATCTACTGCGAGCCACTAGTTTGAATACCACATTGGTAACTTTCACCCAAGTTAATCACTGCTTTTCATTTCAAATTTGAAAGTAAGAAGAATAAATTATGCAAAAAATAATAATTACTTTCGAAAAATTTGCACTAATCTCGCTTTCCCATCCATTTTTCTGCAGCATACACTATATGGCACATAGAAATAGACCTAGAAAGAGCGTGGGGCAGATACAAAACACACCGCACCGGCACCGGGGCACCGGGCCTGATGGGAATAAGTCTATTTTACTAACTTATTTTTTTCTCGTATTATCTCATAAATGAGATGAAAAATTATGTCTCACGAGAGCATAGTGATTTGTTTCATTGGCCTTCGAATTCTTCTACAGTCATAATTCCAACTCTGCACTCTTGTTGCACTAATACTCGTAACTATTGCAAGGTTTTTTAACACTATCAGTTATTGGTGCAATAATACACGATGATAATATAATATATATTTTGCAATCATAAGCCCACTAAATACCTGTATTTTTCAAGTGTTTTTATTTCATTTCAGGCCAGTGTTTGTATATATATAGTATACTTGATGATGTGGCCGAAGGTGATAGGCATAAAGCCTAGAAGGAAATGTCTATCAGATGCCGCTGCCGGAAAACACCTGTATTTAACTCAGGTGGTTGTTAGTCAGACGGGTACTATAAAGTACCTATGCTCTACCACCGTAGTATGGTTTCCTCACGATATTTTCTTTAACCAAAAACTCAAACTCATTGTAAGATTCTAACCAACGAACTTCGAATTTCACTAATTGCGTTACTATCACTGATAGAGCCAAAACAATGCATGTGCATATGATTTCACATACATGCATGCATTAAAGTTTTTTTTATATATACAATTTAATGTATTTATATATATGTTACCGGAGATGTATAAAACCTAGGAACTCTATGCAATTCCTAGGAAATGTGTAAAATGTAAGTTGAATTATCCATTTTATTGTGCAAAAATATGCTGGCTCGCGCGCGGTTTTATCAAAGTTCATACCTAACTTAACCAATATGGTCGGTGTGGTAGATATGTTTAAAATAGTAAGTTATTTAATCAGAAAAATGCTTGCTCCAATATAAGTTATCACTTAATAAAATGCTTAGCCTTTACGTTAATAAAATTATAATCAGTTTACAAAATAAAAACAAATTGCACAAAATCTACCTAATCTCGAATTTAACACATTTCCGGTTGCTGCTTAGGCGATGTATAGAATTTCTCGGAAAAGTGTATAATAAAATTTAATTCACACATTTCCTGCCGATTTTCGTCATTGTATGCATTTCCTAGGCTTTGTATATACTAACAGATTACATACTTTTCCGTTAACATATTATTTTTTATATACTAGCTTGCTTCCTCGTGGACCCTTAAACCCCCTATTGTATTTTGGGAATTTTGAAATATTTAGCTATGCTAACATCTGTGAGTTTCTTCGTAGATATTTTTTTAGATTGATTAATATGCATTCGCTTTAGGTAGTAATCATTCGCCGCTCGCCCGTGTATTGGTCGCAGCTCGGCGCACTCTGGCGTGTCACCTCCGTCAGTCTCACAGTCCAGTCGCACAGTCGTCGAGACACCGACGTTAGATAAATAATTCTACTCGCGCTTATCCACTTCAACTAGTACTAAATTACATTTGTGGTAACGGAGAGCTGTCTGCCCTGCGAACTGTACACGATACCACACTTTTGGGTGCTTTCCCACTTTTTAGGATGCCTCTTTCAAACAACGAACGTAGTTTTGCCATAAGTATCCGTTCGATAATCCCAGCCATTTTACCATTGAGTCAATGTAATAATATTTTCTTTGTTATGGAATTTTATTTGGCATAATCTTGAATAGAGGTAATTTTATCATGCCCAATGATGATGTGTATGTGTATCCAAATATTTGCGTGTTAGTACGCGTTATTTTGCAATAAATTAATTTTGCATCTGATTAACTTCGATTACCTCCGATCACTTAGTAAAATAAAAAAAACCTCGTATATCTTGCGTTGTTTCAATACCTACCTTCGTACAAGCAGGAGTTTCAATAAAGCCAAGATGTTTTTAGTCATTTATCTCATTGTGGCCGATGCTAAAGGAGATATATGTTACTAAACCCGATTACCCTCTTGGAGTTTCCCTTGTGTTCAAAGTAAATGTATTGGAGCGGAATGTTCCACGTCAGAGGTAAAAGCAAGTATTCATGTTTAATTTCACCCGGTATGAGAGCCCGTAAAAACTCTTTTATCTGGACCCGAATTCCTCCGAAAGAATTATTTCTTGAAGAGTGTATGATATACTTGTATAGGTATCTTATATGTATGAAGATAATATCATAGTAGTACATTATTGAATTTAAATTATTACAGACGGTATCAATGGACGTACCAATTGAAGACTTACAAATAACTAATTTATGTAAGTATTTAAGTATCCGACCAAAAACATTTTCATGTAAAATGTTGCCAAGACGAGAAAATATGGCTCGCACTGTCAAAAAGTTATCAGATCTCATATAGAGCCAAGTTTATAACTAGGGTATTTAGAGTTATTTAGAATTTGTGAAGTTAGGGCTTGTAGATAACTCTTCATGCCCTAACTTCACAAATTCTACACGTTAGTCAAAATATGTGGCTTGACCGTTTTGCTACTTCAAAAACTATTGTATAACAGAAAAGTAATGATCAGTGAATTCATTTTTCACCTTTCGCCCATGTGACGGTAGCGAAACGAAACTACTGTCTTGGCGGGGGTGCCTACCGTACCCCCGATATCATGGTATAAAATAAGATACAGAGAATATGGTAATCTCCTCGCTGACCTCTTGTTGTTTATTTACTAGTGGGCTTCGCCACTAGTAAACTGAATGGCCACTGAATGGTTGATTGACTGATGAACGACTCAATAAATAACAAAAAGTTGCAATTTTTCGTTTTTATTTATAAATAATAATAATATCCATAACAAAATGTTCAATTCAAGAAATTGTACTAAAACAGGTCATAGTAGGTTCCATAGAGTTAGCGTAAGTAGTGCGTTTACGAGTATTCGGCTGGGATGCCATCTTTGGACCAATCGAGTTCCACAGTCTTGCCGGTACGGGCGCTCTCTTCGGCCGCAGTCGCGATCTTGCTCACAGCGAGGGTCTGCCACAGGGTCACATCCATGGGTACACCATCTGGGGGAACAAAATACAGTTATTCAGTGTTCAAATCATCCTAAGAGAGAAATATGCCCTAACTACATAACATAAGATACGATAGGTAACGATGAAAGATCACCGTTGAAAGTAACAAAAAATATAAAACTCAATTACTTTGCTTTTCTGTATCTAAACTGATATTTATCTTAAGTAGTTACATTAAATTTATATCATAATATTGTATTTTATTTTATTTTATTATTTTAGGAAAACTTACAGCTAACACATACAGAATAATATACTTATAGAACATGAAGGCCATCATTTATAAGAATGACAAAAGGAAAGAAAGTAGACAGGACACATAATATGTTTACATAATCTCAACTCAAAACTTGAATTTGGCTTTGATTAACGTTTTATAATACAGATTTTATGAGACTGATTAAGGTATGTCAATAATTACGATTTTTATGTGATGGTAGGAAACCCCTCAATTCAAATTCAAAATCATTTATTCAAATAGACTTTCGCAGGCACTTATGAAAGTCTGACTCTTAAACTCTAATACCGGTTCAGAAGGTTGCAACGCGCAAGTTTTTTGGTAACTTTTGATTTACGAGAATATAAACATTAATTAGCTCTTACTTTGCACAACATCCAAGAAATGTTCAAGCTCGGTCTGGTAGGCGACCTTGTAGCGAGATGGGAAAGAGTAGAAGATCGGAGTCTGCCTGATGCCTTCCTGGCCGATGACAATCTCCGTCGAAGGGCATGGTCTCTCATTCTCGACCTTAATCATACCTACGATAAAAATTTATCAATTAGAAGTGTATATCTCCCATATATTGAAACAGTTCAAATTAAGAAGGTACCTAAATATCTTATTTTATTAGTACCTTTGTTGCCGAAAACTTCAATTCTCTGGTCGTAGCCGTACGCAGAATAGCGGCTGTTATCTCCGAGGGCGACAGCTCCCGAGGGGAAGGTAAGAATGAAAGCAATGGTGTCAAAATCGTTGATGGCTTTGATTTCCGGAATAAGAGCAGAAGCAGTGGCTTGCACGCGGATTGGTAGTTCACCCAACACCCAGCAAGAAATATCGAAGTCATGTACCAGGCAATCGTGGAACACACCACCTATTAACATAACAATGTTATTTTTTTCTTCTAATACGAGTGACTAAACTAAACCAATAATTTGTAATTTAAAATAGTTCATCAAAATACAATACATTTTGAGTTAGGTACTGGCCCTGATTCTGTTGTTCACAACTAAACTAATTGTAATGTCACTATGTCTCTTTCTAACAAAGAACATAAGAAAAGGATGTAAGAAATTTAGTCCTGTCAAATTAGTCCAATGCGTGTTTTCAATATAAATTTAGTCGCCATCTATCGCGGTTACGCCTAAATATACGCAAAATAAGACGGCAAAGATTAATTTGACAACTTAAAATATGTTCTATCCTTTTTCAATCATGTTCGTAAGAAAGAGATGAGATGTAACTAAAATTAGTTTAGTGCGATTTACAACAGAATCGGCACCACTGTATTCCTTTAACAATACTGTTATATAATACATTACTTTTATGTAATAAAAATGTACTCAAAAACTAAAATAAAATAAAAGATAAGCTTCAACATTTTAAAAAATTTCATGCTTATCCTTGAGAACAAGTTTTATTTATCGCGGTCAAAATACGCGAGTAACAGCTCTAAAAATAGATTTTTACAGTCGTTTTATGAATTAACTTAATTGACTAACTAACTAACCTGAAGACTTCAAGTATTCAATAGTGGGTAAAGGTGAATCCCTCGCGGTAACTTTAAGGATTTGCACGTGACCGACGTCTCCTTTCCTGACTCGGTTCCTGAGACCCCTGTAGGATGGATCAAAACGGCGATTGAAAGCAGAAAACAGAACGCGCCCTTTCGCCTCTGCTGTTTCGTAACACTTCTTGGTTTCTTCAATATTCTCACCGATAGGCTTCTCGCAAAACACGTCCTTATTATTGGCTAATGAATTCACCACAATATCATGGTGAGTCCATGTTGTTGAAGCAATGAATACGGTATTCACGCTGAAAGGAATAAAAATAATATTAGCTGCCAACTCTTAGTTTTACCACCACTCTCCAGACGTGACATCGCGATGCAGTTGTATACAGGTCAAGGAGCAATCATTTATATTCATTAAGTAGGCAAGTTTATAAAAATAGAATTTAAAGATAGATAACATAGTTGAACGATAGATTTGACCGGATTTCGGTATAGATCTAGACATAATACAGAAACCCATTTAGGGATAAAAAAATATCATTCATACGAGGTAAGTCGAAACAGTACTGCGAGCATGGATGTATCTCACTTAATATTATAAATTTATGTTTGTGTGTTGGTTAGTTTGGATGTTTGTACCTCAATCACGCTTCAATAACTCAACCACTGAGAAACTTTTCCATGAACTCAACGGATTTGGATGAAATTTGGCACACAAATAGAATATGTTCTGGATGAATACATAGGATACCTACTTTGAATCCCGGGAAAGCAATATGCAATATATACCTCGGGTACGCGACTGAGATATCTCAATGAGAATGACATTCGACATTTTAAACTTATCGAAGATCTATGCTCGTTTAAAGGTTACATATATTATATGACCTTCTAAACGAAAAAAAGACAATACTCACGACTTATCTTTGTAGACAACATCAGCTTGCTTCGAAGTAAGGAATTGAACATCATCACTCATTCCCCAGTACTTCTTCATGTCTGCAAACTTGTCTGAACGGTCATCGACGACGTACTTCAAGACTACACGCGGGTTGTTGGCAATGCTTGCCAAGTGAATAGAACCAGCACGGCCTACACCGAATATGGCAGCCACCAAAGGTGCCTTCTTTGGCAACTTTGAGCTGTGGTTCGTTGTAACATTGTTCACATACCTGTAAAACAAATTATTTATTCAACCATAATACGAACAACAGTTAAGAATCCAGTCAAGGCAAGTCTTTATATGTATACCTAGTATTATATTATAAAATATACTTACTCGGTGTGCCTGTAGTCATCCACAGGAGGAAGAGTTGCACTGACGTAGGGAGAAGGTCCGGCGAATTTCTTGGTGGCCATTTTATATTTAGTGAATATTCTGTAATAAAATAAATGCGTTACAACTATGGAGGTGCAAGGTGGATGACACCTCCATTGAAAAGGGAAGATCTTCCGCCAGGCTGGGACATCGTGCCTGGGGACCGCGGTCCAACTGTACTTGTCGGACAGTTGTATATATGCAGATCGCCGAGAAATCTTTACAAGCGCGATGCAGGATGTAGTGGGCTTGTATGCGCGATGTATGCACGATGCAGGATAATGTGGCGGCACGCCATCTATCTATTGGCGTGTGAACTTCGTTATGTAGTGGTTCGCTACATCACTCCCTTCCTAGACCAGAGGTCGATCTATAGTTGCGTCATTGCGTTAAGCTTGCAAGTGCCAGTGCTGCTCGGAAGTCTGCGGTGAGTCGAGACTGAGCGGGGTTGCTGCGACGGGTTGAGCCATGGGAGTCCACGTGGTGCAGAGACTGCCACGCCGGAGAGGGTGAGCCAGCCGAAGAGATCCGGACGTGTGCTGCGGTGGACTGTGCGGGCGATGAGTGCTGTCGCTGTGATGAGCCTTGCAGGACCAGGAAGCACGGTGAATCGGCTGCGTTGGAACTGGTTAAGGCGAAGCTGGCTTGCTGTGTGACTGCTTGCCGGTGGGGAGTGATGAGCTTGGAAGCTGCTCAGAAGGATGCTACTGCATGTTCAGTGATTGGAAGGGTTGGAAATTATTCCCATTCCATCACGTCGGGGTCACCAATATGGAGGTGCAAGGTGGATGACACCTCCATTGAAAAGGGAAGATCTTCCGCCAGGCTGGGACATCGTGCCTGGGGACCGCGGTCCAACTGTACTTGTCGGACAGTTGTATATATGCAGATCGCCGAGAAATCTTTACAAGCGCGATGCAGGATGTAGTGGGCTTGTATGCGCGATGTATGCACGATGCAGGATAATGTGGCGGCACGCCATCTATCTATTGGCGTGTGAACTTCGTTATGTAGTGGTTCGCTACACAACTATTTATTAAAATTTATGTTCAAGTGAATAGATACCCAACAGTAAAACCAAATAACATATAAGTCATGTCTTGTGCCTTGAGAGTGTTTTTCGATTTTGTTTAGGTAAGGCAGAAAAACAAGTTTGTTCAATACCGGTTGAGATGAATCACAATAAAAGTCGGTACGGGACCAGGGGCCCAATTCTCACTTCCCTCGAACTAGCCTTCGAATCGAACTTGCATTACGAGTTCTAGTTCTACCGTAAAATTTCGAGGGGCGGAGTCAATTCGAACGTTCCCGACCAATCAACGCTCTAGCTGACTGGTTTCCCTTCTAAATATGTCGGCCTTGAAATTGCCAGAATAACGTAAAGTTCGTAAAAGTTAGAATTCGTGCTTTTTTCGATCGAGCGATCAGTTTCGATTGGGTGAGAATTGGGCCCCAGGGGGCGAGTCTGCTATTTTAACTAAAATATTATTCAGGTACGAATTTCCATAATTATTTTCCAATGTGATCGTAATATATTGAAAATGGTACTTGAGACACAGGTTAAGGATTGTCATAAACACACATTTCCCTAGGTAAGTATATGTTTGATAATAATTCTTATCAATTTTTACTCTTAGCTGCGTTAACGACGCTAAGTATTAACAGGTGCAACAAATTATAATATTATTGATACATTTTAAAACGTATATGAGATAATAAAAAGAGCTTCACAACAAAACATTACCCTCCTTCCGGGTCAGTCGGGTAAAAATAATTCAAGAGCGGTGCTATAAACACATCTTGATATAGGTATAATTTATCTCTGATTCAGTTATCATTAACTGATTTAAAAAAACGTTCAACTTTGTAAATCAAAGATAAAAATATATCAGCAAGAAATATGTGTATTATAGTTTTGTAAGAAAATTGAAAGACTCAATGTTCTATACATAATTTCGTTAGAACACTGTGCAAGTCATTAAATTTTAATTTATATGGAATTATAATATTATTATTAAGCCAAAATTTGCATTTAATTAATTTTAGATTATTTAATTATATTTATTTCGTCACAAAAACCGCATAAGAAGTGATTAATGAATAGTTAAAACTTTTATTTATACAGGAATATTTATTAAGTGTAACTAAATTTTCCGAGAAATGTTTACTCATGAATACAAACTTTTACTAACAACTTTTAACATGGGACCAATTATTAAAGCGAGTTTCGGTGTTGTCATATTCTGTGCTCTAGGTAGCGACCTAGAGCACAGAATATGAAATTGTATTACCCTCCTAAAGCGCGTGCTGGCCATCTGTCGCGCACTTGGAATTATGATTATGATTATGTACGTGATGTGTGACTTTTAGGAGCAATTGGAATTAAAAGTTAAAAGTATAGCAAAGAGAAATTGCAGGCAGCTACGGTGACTTTATGAATATGATGAATGTGCTGAACCCGAAAGGCGCGAAAAATAGGCTTATTCCCGTTTGTCTACGTTCCCGTTTGTCAACGGTACATATACATTGGTTATGTTTGTATATATTACGTATCTGAGCACACGTTAAAGTACAGTTAGAATAAAAAGTTGTGTGCCGAATTTATTTAATATTATTTTTCGTTTGTATATCTACCACGTTAATAACTAAGAGCTACATAGAATACATGTAACCTATCTAGTTGACAATATATTTTTCAAAATTCTAAAGAAAGACTAGATGGTACAAAGGGTTTCTGAGTATGCCCTTATTGTTAGTGATTTTTATATGAGCTGTAAGTGAAACCGGAAAATTTTGACAAGAAAATATTTGGTATATATATGTAACTTCCTATTAGTTCAAAATATTTATTTTTGATTTTACTTTGTTAAGTTCAAATTTTTAATTTTCGACTTTATTGTTTTTTTCTTTTTATATAGTCACAATTAGATAAAAACATTTCGAATGAATAAACAACCACCCATTGTATATTATAGTAACGTATATTGTGTTAAATAATTTCTAGTCATTATATATTATATTTTTACATAATACATAAAAACTACACTATAAAAATCTTAAATATGTACTTATTTAATTTCAAACCTATATTTACATTCCTTTAAAATTAGACTTAACATATATTTGGTGTACGCGATACACCGCTATAGGTAAGTATATGTACCGTTGACAAACGGGAACGTAGACAAACGGGAATAAGCCGAAAAATATACATATTAGTTTCTTTTATATACTGAAAGTCTGAACAATTACATGTTAGTTTTAGAATAACTATTTGTTGAACGACATAAACTTGCGAAGTTCGTTTTTATTTTATTCCATGAGTTTGACTCATGAATGTGTTCCCGACTATTCTAAAACATGCTTTTATAAGATTACCAATGGAAAAATTTAGAAAATTTCCATAATTTCGGTGTTGAAAAATTATATTCTCGAATATAATGAATTGACTTACCTCAGATGTTAACTTTTAGTGTCCCACCCGGTAACGTCTGAAGATAATAAATAGAGAACTCGAAACATCGTCTTATATAGGTACCCACCCACACATTATTATTACAACCATATCAATTTGGTCTGATAACGCAGCATACACTACATAGTGTTGTCCATCGAGAAATAACTTACTATCGATTTGAGAGTTTTTTTTACTGATCGAGTTTAAGTAATTTTATTTATTTGTAAAAATATTTAAATAAGATGGGAATTGGGAATCTTTTTTAAAAAAAAATATTCCACTATGGTGGCAAACAAGTATACGGCCCGCCTGATGATAAGCAGTTACCGTAGCCTATGGATGCTTGCAACACCAGGAGTATCACTCGCGCGTTGCCGAACCTGAAGAAATCTCTTCACACCCTTTTTTGAAGAACCTCATCTTACCTATATATACAGGGTGTAACGGAAAGGTCATATACATCCGAAAGGGGTGAAAACTACTTCAGATATAGAGTCTCTATAAAAAGTTTCAGCTTTCAGCAGAGCAAAATAAATTACTCAAAGAATTCATACCAAAATTTTGGTTCCATAAGTTTATTGAATTCAAATCATACCAAAGTGTCACTGCACTACGAGGGTTATTATCCTTGCAAATAATATTATTAAAATCTCTTTCGTGATCTGTGCGCCTAGTACAAGATGTGCCGTCGCCGCCTCGTGCCGCCGCGGCTTCTCTTTGACGGCGCGAACTAACAGGGATCAAACGAGCCGATAAGCGGTAGTTAGCACCGACATGACGAGCACGTGTCATCTTAACATACTTTAGCCCCATGCTTCAGCCAAATAATTGTTAACCATTACTTTAGGTATTATTGAGTAGTTTAGTGTATTAAGTAATAATGCGTTATAATTTAATTACACGTAAATATCGAGCCAGAATTAAAAATTATGTAAAAAATCGGTTTAGATAGGTACCCTAGCTACTTAGCTATTTTTATTTTATTCCTTAATCCTACCTAGTAAACTGTAAAATCTAAAGCCATGCTTAATCTTGTAAATTAACTTACATTTTTAAAGATAGGGTTCGATGTGGTGGCCTTGGTATTGTATGCACAAGGCCACTCGCTTGTTCATGGACATCTGAACATTCCGCAGCATTTCTGGGGTAATTGTCCTAAAGGCGGCTTCGATCCGCACTCTCATTTCATGCACTGTATCGCACTGCACTGCGTACACCACATTTTTAATGTAACCCCATAAAAAAAAGTCTAAAGGAGTTAGGTCTGGGGATCGCGGAGGCCAAGCCACGTTCCTACTACCGCGCCCGATCCATTGAGAAGTAGGTGTAGTAGAAGTAGGTGCGTGGAAGGAACCGGTTTGGTGCAGACGATGTATCATCCGATGGAAACTGGCAACCGAAGGCAGCTGCCGATCAGCAGCGATCAGCATCTGGTCTGCCTTCGATAAATCTTTGACGATACAACCAAATCAAATCAAAATACTTTATTTGTAACACAACACAACCACAGATTTATAATACAATCCTCTGTGACACAACTCTCGGGCAGCGCGCACATTGCCATCCTCGGCCCCGACACACAACATCATTTCCTAATATTCGCTATTACTGAACGAAATCAAAGCGGATGGAGAGAGCGACACAAAGCACAACACACTCGAGGATAGCCTACGCACGACTGACGACTTCTGTGAATCAAAAATATTCAAAAATGACCCTAAAAATTTCTTCCCTCCTGGTACTAGGGTAGCTAGGCCAATTTCGTATTATTCAATCATTTTTCTAATCAACTAACTCGGCCACTGCTGGATGGACATCACTCGATACTTACCACATCTAGTCAACCCAGCTACCTTCTTCAGGTCGTGGCTGAGTAGGTTCTACCTAATAATAATAATTTAATGAAAACTCTGAATTTAATAGGTACATCGACGCACACTAGGGCGCAGATTGAAGAAGAGCTAGGTCAGGATACTAGTTAAGTAAAACCCATGAGCTGATCAGCTGAGTTGACAAACGATACCGATTAGATCACTTGTTGTTGACTGTGCTGGGGGTACCTACATAAGTCCGTCCGTCCGTCGTTGTATTAATTTGTAAGTACGGAATAATCACATAAGTTGAGGTTCGATTCAATCGGGGGCACGGTTATCTTCCATTTTGCTTGGTTTTGCTTTAAACCATGTTTTGTAAGGGGGATAAAGTTTCAATTGCATAGTTTTATTGTTATCTAAAAAAACCCGATTTCGTCACTGACTCACTGATATGGTCTCGTCTTGGAAACATTTTACGTGAAAATGTTTTTGGTAGGATTTATTTATTGATCAAAATCAAAAGTTGTACCAGGAGTAAGTTATCTCCACCTTCGTAACTGCAACTGGCCTATTTACCCTATCGTTGTATTGTATGTATGCATCATCGAAATTAGGGTTCATTCAGTAATTTTGTTATTATTGTGCGCAAACTCTATTCGTAAAACTCTCGTTGCTCATGAGGTCCTAGTACTTTTAATAATTATTTCCTTAATTTAAATTAATAAACTTTATTATTATTTATTATTATTATAATTTGATTAGCGGAATATTAAGGAGAGACTTTTGCCTACTTAATGTGTCTTCTTATACCACCTTTTACAACGAACAGGACAGTGTTCGGAAGAATTGTTTGACCTGATGCCCACAGCTACATACCTTATAAAAGCCTTATACCACCGCAACTCTCGCCATCGACACAGCGCCGGCGCCGGCAGCGACGCGACGTCCATTCTCCTTCATACCAAATAATAAATAATAGTACAAGTAAGTGCTCATACATTGGAACCGAAATGGTTTCGTACTGTTGGTACTGTGCGGTTTCAACGGAGCTTCCTACCACGGACGCACGCTCAGGCTAGTGTGCATTCCCCGCCCGTAGTTTTCCCAAGTGAGTACAGCATGGGGTTCTTCAAAAAGGCTGTAAAGAGATTTTTGCAGGGTCGGCAACGCGCGAGTGATACCCCTGTAGTTAAAAAGCTACTACCTACCAACTTATAAAAAATACATGGCAAAAGCTACCAACTAGTACCAACATATTCATAATACAACATACCATATCAACATATCATGTGATATCATATTTAAATTAAAAGCGGAACCCACTGAAATTATTGTTACCAGGAGATACATAAGTTGCATAGGAAAGTCATTCAGGGTTCATTTTGATATAAATTTATGTTATAAAATCCTTTTTCGGTTCTGTTCCATACATACGGTACAACTTTCGCAAAACTTACCTACAAAACGTCTTTTTGTGTATTAAATAATTTCTAATTCCAATCTTTACCAAAACAATTAAATTCTGATACTATGGGTATCAAAAATTCAAGATTCAGAAGGAAAGAAAATTAAAATAAAAAAAAAAACCTTTGTACTATGTACTTCCCCGATGGCGCCCGTTTTGTACTACAACACGACTGTGACGTCTCACCCCCCCTCAGATCACAACGTATCGCGCACGGGTAGTATGTACACAATTAATAGGCACCTACATTTACACGTTCATCGAAAGTCGCGTAGTCGTGAGCTAAGTACTCGGTTATGTTCAACAATCCTAGCTTTCTTAAATCTAATTTATACTAAAAACGGAACCCTTTAGCATTATTTTTGTACCAGGACACACATAAGTTGCGTAGGAAAGATATTCAGGGTTCATTTGAACATAAATTTGTGTTACAAAATCCTTTTTCTGTTCTAAGTTCCATAATTTACTTTCGCAGTACCTACCTATTTACCTAGTTATCTAAGCAATTAATTTCTGGTACAGTATGTATTGCCAATGGCAACCAATAAAAGATTAGATACTTATTTGAGAAATTGTGTGGTAGAAGATTACTGTGGATAATAGTGCGTTTACTAATTTACATTACATACTACGTTATGTTTATTATTTTACGTAGGTACGTTAACGTGTTAGGTGTTTTATCTAAGGAGGTACCTTTTATTCCGTAGTCCCTACAAATTCGCTACAATATTTGTATTTTAACTTGTTCACAAACATAATGGTCGCTTTTGTAAGAGAAAGTAAGAACTTATTAAAAATAAAATAAAAATCCGGAACCCATTAAAAAAATATCCAAAAATACCAGGAGTAAGAAGTTTGTTTTCACGTTTGAATAGGTCAATAACACCGACCAGCTGATTTGTGCTAGTGATGTGTTTAATTTCAATTTGAAATTTTTGGTTTCTTGGTATCATTGGATTGGAATTTCTCATCTTCCTAACAGTTAGACATAGGATTTAAAAAAAAATATAGTATGGTTTATTATCATCCAAAGAAGTCGTGCACTTTATATGTATATGACCTTTCCGTTACACACTGTATATTATGTTAATACATTAAAAGTCTTTTATTTACAACAAATATGTACAAAATACAATCTACATATATAGGGTGACTGGTAATTAGTAAACCATACTTAGACACATGATTGTACTCATGATAACAACAAAGGCGGATCCAGCCTTCAGACTAGGGGGGGTCATATTCTCATATCCAGCTTGGTTGGGTTTCAAAATACACAATACTATAACTGTTACCCGCAGAATCACACGATAATAGAGTACATTTGTAAGAATTTACAAAATCGGCCCATTAGTTCTAGTGATCACGTCCTATAGAAAAGAGGGGCCGCGCATGCCGCGAAAAATTCATACTTAAAACCATGACAATCACATTTTCATTACTCATGTGACCACAGAACCTATTGACAACACAATCAACGTTGTGATGCGTGCGAGTGATTTAGATTTTTAACCGACTTCAAAAAAGGAGGAAGTCTATGTTTGACTGTATGTATTTTTTTTATGTTACTCCGAAACGGCTTATGCGATTTAAATCGTTTAAACTGTAACATGTCGAAGTGGATCCCGAGGTGATGCCATATAAATTATATCGTGATGACCATAAAAATTGAAGATATGATGGAATTCCTCAACGGAAAACGGTAGAAACGTCGCGATTTAAGCATTTTATTCAATATTGTCGGCTCTCGGCTCCCTAATCGCGTTCGCCTGCAGCTCACGCGCTTAATACCGCCTGGAGTGTTAATAATCTTTGCACACTTGTATAATAATGTACTACTAGCTAAAAAAAATTAACTGCCTTTAAAGTGCACTAAAAAGTATGAAATAACTCTTATCTGACACCAAAGAGATCGTCTGACACTGTTTTGAAGTCAGCGAAATATTTTGCTATAGAACACGTCATGATCTTTCCCCCCGGGCTCCATCACAGGAATGTTGAGGTAAAAATAGAAAGGAAAAACCTTTGGTTGAGCTAGACGGCCGTGGCCCAGGGGGGGGTCATGACCCCCATGACCCCCCCTGGATCCGCCCTTGGATAACAAACAACTTTCCCAAAGAAACAAATAGGGATAAATAACTAAATTAAATAAAAGCTGATGGTGTATTCTTATTCTTGTTAGGTACTAAATATTATGGGAACATGTGCTAAGTAAAAAAAAATCTTTGGGAACCTTTTTTGTTATCATGAGTACAATCATGTGTCTAAGTATCGTATATTAATGACCAGTCACCCTATATATAGAACATTTCCTCAAGTCTGCGGTAAGGTTCCCAGAAGGCTGGCAACGTTTCCTCTCTGGATAGCCAAGCTGATGCGTTGGCGGAAAAAGCTCCCCGCCCGCTGGTCTCCGGAGGCGTCGATCAATTTTCATGAAAAAGTGCGAGCAAAAGGGCGAGCTTCGGACCCCCACGGTCCCATGGCCTCGACCGCAAAAGGCATAAAAATATAATTTGGTCCAATCGATGCGAAATTTTTGAATTTTAATTTTTCCGCACTGTCTGCAGCTTTTCCTGCTACTTTACAAGTCTTTGCTTTTAGGATTTGCGTCATCCACAAGTTGATTTTATTTTTTAATTTTTGTTTTTCGGTATTTTAATCAGTTGACTCTCAATTCCTGTCATTAATTTTTTTCCATATGTAGTTAATAATAATAATATAATAATAATAATACTTTTAGTATCATGCTACTAGAGGCCCATAGATAAATACCTTACAAACTAACATAAATATTATAATAAAACATTTTTTGTTAATATAAACACTTAAACCTGATGGAGCCCGGGGGGAAAGATCATGACGTGTTCTATAGCAAAATATTTCGCTGACTTCAAAACAGTGTCAGACGATCTCTTTGGTGTCAGATAAGAGTTATTTCATACTTTTTAGTGCACTTTAAAGGCAGTTAATTTTTTTTAGCTAGTAGTACATTATTATACAAGTGTGCAAAGATTATTAACACTCCAGGCGGTATTAAGCGCGTGAGCTGCAGGAAATTTTTGAATTTTAATTTTTCCGCACTGTCTGCAGCTTTTCCTGCTACTTTACAAGTCTTTGCTTTTAGGATTTGCGTCATCCACAAGTTGATTTTATTTTTTAATTTTTGTTTTTCGGTATTTTAATCAGTTGACTCTAAATTCCTGTCATTAATTTTTTCCATATGTAGTTAATAATAATAATAATACTTTTAGTATCATGCTACTAGAGGCCCATAGATAAATACCTTACAAACTAACATAAATATTATAATAAAACATTTTTTGTTAATATAAACACTTAAACCTATGTTAGTAAACACTAACGGCCTTACTCATAAACGCTATTTAACTAAATTTACTGAATAAATGGTCAAATAAATAACGTCACCTTATTGTCATTGTCAAACAATTTGACGTTATTTAGGTGACCACTTAATCAGCTTATTAGTTAAATAACGTTTTATGAGTAAGGGGGCAAAAGCACTATGTCTTTGCGCGATCGTGTGGCACTTGTCCGCGAAAGCGAAGCGAGTATCCCATCCGCGTGTGGTTTAGTGTTCTCGCGGCCAGTAGGTATCTATTTCACATTGCAGTCACAACGCACTTTGTCCCAGTAATCTTCAACTCCTAAAAACCTTTCAACTTATCATGAAATGTCTTAGAAGAGCGGGGTCTCCTAAAACAAGCAAATCTTTGCTCCATAAATACAGGGCGTCCCACGGCTAACTTTGTCAGAAAAACTCCAAATAGCATCAAAATAAAAAAATAAAAAAAGCACTGGCCGCCCGCTCCCGCCCGCATCAACTCTCATGGCGCTCACTCGACTCGGTCGCATCGACACAGACAGCCAACTTATTTAGATCGCCTCACGACGCCCCTGGGATAATACCGCGACGCCCTAGGACGTCGCGTCGAGACGCACTGTTTGGGAAGCCCTGACCTATGTAAAAACTAGCCAAGTCAAATCTTGAGGTTCAATAAATCATAAGTTATTTGCGTTGTTTAATTAATTGGATTCGAAATTTTTGAAACATAATTACTCCGAGACCGAAAACATTCTTAATATCTATTAAAATAGTTAGGAAAATTTGAGAATTATTAAAATGTATTACATAGAAATGTGTACAAACCTGTGCGGAGAGAGCTCTGGTATCCATAACACAAGTTAAATCTTACTTTGGATACCAGAGGTTTCAACAAACACTTATATTATTATATGTTAACTGATAAGTCCCTAACTCTTCTAATGTAAAATTGAGTGTTTTTGTGTACCTTATCTTGCGAAATAAAATTTATTATTTATTTATTTATAAACAGCAAAAATTGCTGTAGTAGAAAACAAAACAAGAAATTGTGTTGCAAATTTACTTAAGAATGTTATAAGTTCTTATAAATAAATTTCAGGATTGTCTACAGAACTTGGCACCTATTTAGATCTCAAGTGTTTTGTCGGTGAAGTCAACAACCACACCATAATTATCATAAAACTAACTTGGCTCCCATTTTCACATTTATGTTTATGGTGGAATATCATTACTTTTTGTATAAATTTATTATCATTCAAAAGTGATCTACTCATAAAATTATTCTTTTTTCCTGAGTTTACGCTTTAGTTATATTTTTAGAACATCTGCCCAGATACGACAATATATTATTACATACTCTACTATTTCAGTGCCTACCCTCCAACACCATCATCAGACCCTGAAAACCATAGATGATCAAAGTTCATCTCACGACTATTCCAACAAGTCCAAACACGGCTAGGAAACGAAAGTCCATCACGGCTCACGTACGTTATTCCATTATGGAGTTCCAGTGCTTTCCTTCCAGATCCATCATCAGATCACCTCGATGGTACCAAATTATTATATTGTCATCGGTACTTGAGAAGTGTACAAAGTGTCAGTTGAATCCAGCGTTGCCAGACGTCCCGATTTTGGCGGGACGTCCGATTTCTAGCCCAAAATTTAATGTCCCGCGCGGGACAGGCTCAGTCCCGCTTTTCGAGGATTACTCGGCGGTGAAATCATAGGTGGACGTAGAAGTGGGAAATTATAAAGAGACCACTGCACAGAAATGGCACCAGCTTTTCCGTGACGCGTCTAAACACCTAAGTGGTGTTTATGGAGAACCGCCCCAAAGTGCGCTAAATTACACTGACATTCAAAAATCAAACTTCTAAGTCAATGCAATCAAAAGATACGGCCGTATATGCCAAAGTATATGCCGCATATTTTGAAGCTCGCAAGGGAATCAAAACCTATAGGGTATTTCCCGTTGACCTACAATCATAAAATTTGGCAAGAAGCAATTCCATGTAGCACAAGTAAAGGAAGAAATCAAAAAAAATTAATAGTATATGAAACATAATCGAAAAAAAGGGAAACAATCTTCGACACTCGATTCCCGTGATTAATGGACTATTTACATACCTACAAGTTTCTACGGAACTCTCAGTGCGCGAGTCCGACTCGCAATTGGCCGATTTTTTATAGGATGTCCCGATGTCGGCGATAGAATCCCGCTTTTTTTACTGAAGAGGATACAAAATCCCGATTTGCCCGAAAAAAAATCTGGCAACGCTGGTTGAATCTGATGTTTTGAAGTCGATGAAAATTAAGTTTGAAGATTCCACTACATGAATACATACTGTAGTGCAATTCTGTTCTTTTTTGACAGCTGACGACGACGACGTCCGTCGTCGCGGTCTATTCTCTATACATTCGTAGTGCGGTGCTACATTTTTCAATTGGTCAATTAATTAATGTTTAATTTTAGGAAGCTCCTATTAAGGTCGTATTATGTATACATTATAAAAAAAAACCTGTCACTTTGTGGATCACTTTCATTTATGATAGTTTCTGTGTAATGTTATGATATTTGAAGTAAGTATGTTTTATTACAAATTATTTATTATAAATCCAAGACTGTTCTTTGTCGAAATCAGTCAAAAACAAAGGCCCAGTTCAGCAGAGGACATCTCGTGACAGAATATGATGATGATACTAATTTTATAGTGGTTACAGAGTTGGTATACATATTTCAGATATCTGCAGCTCGGATAAGTCATATTATGGGCATCCTTAAATCAGCCAATGATGAAGATATCTTGGAAAAACGTCGTCAAGCTCAACAGTTGAGACTTTTGGCGAGTAATTCTTTAACTATTCTTGTTGAAATAAACATTGATTAAATTGTGCACAGCACTACAAAGTCAATGCATTTTTATTTACTGGAAATGCTAAAATTCTTCCAAATTCTATATAGAAGTCTTTGATATCTGGCTTATTTTTATTATTCCTTATAAAAAATACCTCGTCAATTTAGTAGTATGTACTTACATACGAGTATGTTATTAAACATTATTCGTGAAAAAATGTTAATTGTTTCAATATTTTCAAAATATGGGCGCTATATCTAGCTTTCTTTTTGTGAAGTTTAAGTCGTAATATTAAGATAAAGTTAAACCAATGAATAGCCTTCATATTAAACCTTTAAAATTGGTATATTCAGTACATTAAAGTTTTACTAAAATATGAAATAAAATTAGCCTTTATCTAGTTTCCATATCATAAGTTTGCTTAGCTTGGGATTACGACTCAGATCATTAAAATAAATGAAATCCACTCGCAGAGCGCAGTTGATGTTTACAATACACCTTCCAGCCCATTTTAATTCTTTTGACCTATTCAAGTATTCAATTGTTTCGACATGCAATAGTCCGGGAGGTACTGATGCATTTTAGGTAGTATTAATACGCCGATCGATGGCCATCTTTTTCAATAGATCTTGAATGACTAATATGTGAACCACGCATCAGCGATGCACCCGCGGTGGGTTTAGGATTGGAAGGTTACGGCAGGGGTAAACTTTTTTTTTTACAAATTCATGCGAGCAGCTGACGCGTGTTCCCCCCTCCACCATGCAGCAGACGATTTTTTTCAGCTCAGTATTATGTCAAATACTTATGAAACAAGTTTGAGCCGGCGTACTATGTCTTTTTTTTTACTGGGAGTGGCTGATGACGGATGTAGAAGACTTGAGCACTTACTTGAGCAGACGGTCGGTTCACTTATTAGTCATATAAGATCAACTATACATTTCAACGTCAGCCGGCTTACTATGACTTTTGTGTTTGCAACGCTACCTCCCGGACTAACCGTCACAACGGAGTCGTCGTCGGTTGCTGTCAAAAACGTTTCAGAATACCAAAGCTGGTGAGGCTAATAAAAGCGTGTTAAAAATTCCGTTTGGGTATATAAAAATAGTTAATCACGATTCCCAAAACATAAAATCCCCAAACGATTCCCCAGACATAAAATCTTAACTAATAATTAATATTCATCAAATCAAGCCAATACCAAAATTATCATTACATCAATCAATCACTCAATCTTGATCGTACAATCCGAGCCAAACTTAATGGCGGCTGTGAAGTGCGCTGCTAGCCGGCTTTGCGCAGGTACCGTCATCTCGAATGTACCGCATACCTTCGTTTTCGCTATTGCGCAGCGTTCCGCGACTAATATCACAGCCGCCAATAAGTTTGACTCAGTCTCTATCATTTCACATCCATGCACCATGCAAGTATACTAGCTTTCTGTTTCGTGGTGTTACCCGCGATCCCCTATTTTATTTAGGGATTTTGAAAAACCCTTAAGCCCAGCACAGACGTAGCTATAATATATATATAAGATAAATTATTCTCTACTTCTATATAAGGAATATAAACGACAATGTGTTGCTTCTGTAAACGAAGATTTATTTAAGTACGTGTTATCATAACAATCGCGCTTATCACTAACTACACAATTAAACATTAAATCATACCTGTAAACGAAGAAACGACATTTAAAGTTTATTCCTTAACTTCTCAACTAAATCAATTTTCTCCGTATTGATATTTGACGTTTTGACAGATGACAGCGCGACTAAATTCAAATAATAAAAAATAAAGTTAAAGAGTACATACTCTTTACATCTCCCCCCCTTAGGGATGAAAATTTACATACAAATTTTCATTCAAAACTCCTCTTCCCCAGTTTCTCCTTCTAATGTAGGGACAGGAATAAGTTTTGTAATATGAAAAAGGTTTGATTCTGTTTTTTTATGACCTGTATCAATTCTATATATTGAGTTTGATATTTTCTCAATAATCTCATATGGTCCAATTTTTAGTTCATCTATTTTTTTCCTATTAAGTTTGTTTCCATTTTCGACGTACACCATATCTCCTTCATTAAATTCACAATATTTTCGATTTTTGTCAAATAATATTTTGTTGTAATTATGTGATTTCACTGTATTTTCAAATGCTGTTTTCTTGTCTCTAATCCAATCACTTTTGGATTTCCCTTGCTTTAATTCGTTTGGTAAGATACTGTCATCGGTGCCATATAAAAGATAACTTGGTGTAAAACCAGTGACCGAGTGACTAGTATTATTATATTTACTCACACATTCTTGTGCTATTGTTGTCCATGCTCTCTTTTTACCTTTTTCATTTATTTTACATCTGATTTTGTTCACTAATGTTTGATTAAGTCTTTCATTTAAACCATTTGAGAATGATGCATTTACTGCTGTGAAGACTATTGGTATCCCCTTGTCCTTTAAAAAATTCTTAAATTCTATTGAATTAATTCCTGGGTATTGGTCGGTGAGAAGTATACCAATATCCTCTGTATCAATTATATTCATAACTAGTTTTATAAAATCATTTGCATTCTGAGTTTTCGAAGTTAAAATAAATGCATACCTTGTAAAGTGATCTACTAAGAGATGTAGGTATTTTTTTGTTGATCTTGAACCTCCAAAACCACCAATTGTATCTATTGAGATTATTTCAAAAGGCTTTGTTGCCGGACCTAGATGAGACATGAAACCAAATTTGTCTTGTCCTCTAGATTTATTTTTAATACAAATTTCACAGTTTTTACAAATGTTTTTAATGTTTTTCATCAAGTTTTTAGCTGCATAGTGTGGACTAACTGTTTTTTGCATTTGTCCAATTCCAATATGGCATAGGTTTTCATGTATGTTTTTTAGGAGTTTAATGCTAAATTGTTCAGATACAATTACTTTTTCTTTTTTCTTGATCCTTTTTAAGTATATACTGTGTTTTTCAATCAATTTGTTTTTATTGTTTTGTATTTCCTCATTTTCCTTTTGATCTATTAAAATATCTTCAAGTTTAACCAGGTTCACGACTTTTAATTGTTCATCAGTGTTATCATTTACTTCTAATACTGGATTCCTGCTAAGACAGTCTGCTTCCAAATTTTGTTTTCCTGGTGAATATTTAATTTCAAAATCATATTGTGATAGATAATATGTTAAGTCACCCAGTTCTTCGTCGGTTCTAGATTTCAGATTCATGTTCTCTAGTGGTTTATGATCTGAATAAACTGTGAATGATTTACCTATCAACCAGTATTGCCAGTATCTCACCGCTTCCTTGATAGCTAAACATTCTAAGTATATAGCTTTTTTTTGCTTTTGTGCCGCATTTAGTTTTTTTGAAAAGTATGCTACTGGTTTTTCTCTACCATCAGGTTGTGTCTGTTTCAAAATAGCTCCAACACCTTCCAAAGAGGCATCAGTGTAAATGTTGATTGGTAAATTTTGATCAAATATTTCTAAAATTGGTTGTGAGCATAATAAGCTTTTTATCTTCTCAAATGCTTCTTGACATTTATCAGACCAGATGAATTTTTGATTTTTTCTGAGTAAGTTATGCAATGGATCTAGTATTATTGCACTCCTTGGTATGTATTCATGATAAAAGTTTATTTTTCCTAGAAACTGTCTTACATTCTTCTGTGTTTTTGGAACAGGAAAATTCTTTACCGAAATCAAATTATCCTTTACTGGTTTAATAGAATTATTTTGAATTATATGACCTAGATATTTGACCGAGTCTGATGCAAATGTGCATTTGGTAAATTTTAGTCTAAAACCTTCTGTTTTGATTGCTTCTAGCAATTGTGTTAGATGATTGATGTGCTAATCAAAAGTTCTTGAGAATAAAAGAATATCATCAATATAATTAACTGTAAAATCAGTAAGTTTATGTTTTCTTAATATATTGCTTAATATCCTTTGAAAAATCGCTGATGCGGTTTTTAATCCAAATGGTAGGCAGGTCCATTGGAAATGCCCTTCCTGTGTTACAAATGCCGTCTTCTTTCTATCTTCAATTCGTAACGGAATAGACCAAAACGCTGAGTTAACGTCTAGTGTTGTAAAAAAATTGCAATTTCTAGTCTTTATCATTAGGTCTTCAATTAGAGGAAATGGTTGAGCTTGAGGTACAACTATTTTATTCAATTGTCTAAAGTCTATACACAACCTAGATCTTTTATTCTCCTCTTTTTTAAATGCCAATGTAACAGGTGCAGCAAAAGGACTGTAAGATTCTTCTATAAGCTTATTATCCAATAATTTACCTATTTGTTTTTCAATTTCAATTTTATCTTCCATAGTACATCTGTAAGGCCTCTTACTACAATATTTGTCCATTAATAAATCTATTCTCGCTTCATATTCATTAACAGTACCAATATCATATTTATCTTTTGCAAAAATAGATTTATATTTGCCAATCAATTTATGTATCTTAGATTTTTGATATTCATTTAAATGATTTATTTTTAATTCAAAATCTTCTTCCTTTACATGTTCATTGAAATTTATTTTGTATTCTTTCATAGTGTTATTATTATTTTCTATAATTTCAGATTTAGTGCCATTTCTTTTTATATTTGTAGAAAATTCTTCTACTTTATTTATATTGTCATCTTTTATGCACCGTTTCTGTGTTATTTCCAAGTCTTCATTTTGTATTAGTTTAAACTTTTTTATTAAATCTAATCCAATCAAAAAGTCATATTTGAAGTATTGTTCTTCAATTATGTATACATCAACATTTCTTTCCAGCTCAAAGATTTTTATTTTCAATGTAGTCAAACCATTTGTCTTTTTAACACCATTAATTGTTACTAAATCTGCTTCATTCAAATGTTTTCTTTTACCTTTTAGTTTCAATAATTTTGAATTAATCAGAGAAACATTTGAACCAGAATCATAAACTCCATGTATTTGTAATTTATCATTTAGTAATAGTTTGACTTTTATTAATGGTGTTACTATTCGTTTTTTTGATCAGTTTCATTTAACTCTGCTTCTATTACTGAATTATTTACATGTTTAATAGTATTTTTCTTTTCTGTATCATCCTCTCTTGTTCTAAACCAACATGTGGTTTCAGGATGATACCGGGTGCCTTTATTAAATTTTTCACAAATCTTACATGGATTTTTATTTTCATTATTTTTTTGATTTTCGTATTTTTTCTTAGCTGAAATATTTTTTTTATTTACCATGTGTTCATATTTGCTTACTTCATTGAATAAATCTACTGTATCTCTTAATCCTTCTCGATCAATCTTATTAATAATGAATTCTGGAAGGCCGGCTGCAATAAGATCCACCAAAGTACCAGTGTCAATTGTACTCCTCATATCCAGTAAAAGTTTTTCTTTTCTCATAGCATAATCTAATAATGAACCATCTTTATATTTAAATAATAATGCATATGTGACTGGGTTCCATCCTTTATTTGCAAATGATTCACAGAATTTGTTTTTCCATGTTGACCATTCAGAATTCATGGTTAATTTTATTATCATTGAACTGAACCAGTCTACACAACTCTTATCCATAAACAATCGGAGTATTTCAATTTTCTTTTCATCTGTTGTCACATCAAAGCGTATACATTCTTTTTCAAAAATATCAATCCACTGATTTGCATTAGAGTTTTTGCTAGTAAATTTTTCAATCACAAATTTCTCCGCAATATTTTTTAAATTCTGCTGTTTATTTGCTTGAGTATTTTCTACTAACTTTTCGAATAATTTTTCCAGAGTACTTGCTTCTGTTTGATAAGTAGCTGCACGGTTTTCTTGATTAATTTCTTCTAGAAATTGTTCTCCAAATTGTATGTTACCATCTTTATCTATGTATATTCTTTCGAGTTCATCCGTCATAGTAATCCTAACTTTTCTAATCTGGTATCTCTTTTTAATACTATTTTTCACCTTAATATAGGTAGCCGTTTTCATTATTTCTTTATGATTATCTGCTGATTGTAACTCATCTGGTATAGCATATTTTTTATCATCACATGTAGTTATTGAGGTTATAGATAAAACATTAGATTTTCCATCCCTTCCAGGCAATAATGTAAATTCAAATTGAAGTTTCTCCATTTTTTATGTCGTTTTATAAGATAAATTATTCTCTACTTCTATATAAGGAATATAAACGACAATGTGTTGCTTCTGTAAACGAAGATTTATTTAAGTACGTGTTATCATAACAATCGCGCTTATCACTAACTACACAATTAAACATTAAATCATACCTGTAAACGAAGAAACGACATTTAAAGTTTATTCCTTAACTTCTCAACTAAATCAATTTTCTCCGTATTGATATTTGACGTTTTGACAGATGACAGCGCGACTAAATTCAAATAATAAAAAATAAAGTTAAAGAGTACATACTCTTTACATATATTAATATGCTGAGCTATAATATAAATTACAGTACAAGTTGCTGAAGTAACAGAAATATAATACTATACTTAGCTGCGTGTGCGGTCACTCAAAGATTAGTATTGAAAATATAATCGTAATATGCCTTGCTATGATTTATTTTCCGTGCTTCGGAAGGCACGTAAAGCCGTTGGTCCCGGTTATCACTTAATTGTGATAGTCGTTAAGCTAATTGGATGCCTCCTTGGCGGCTTGAAAAATACCAACAGTAGGTTGACCACTAGCCTAACTCCACCAATCCGCAGTGGGAACGCGTGGTGGAGTATTGCCCATTCCCATTCACCCTCATTTGTGAAAGGAGGCCTGTGCTCATCAGTGGAACATTATAGGCTGATGACGATGATGATTTTAGCTACTATAGTAATATTATATATACTAATATTATAGCTACGTTGGTATATAAGAAACCTGAATGCAACATTTCAAGTTTCTGTGAGTTTCTTCGTAGATAGATAAATAAAAAATGCATTCGCTGAACCGCTCGCCGCTCGCCCGTGTGTGTTGGTCTCAGCTCGGCGTGCTCTGGCGTGTCACCTGCGTCAGTCTCACAGTCCACAGTCTCATAGTCGCCGAGACGCCGACATTAGATTAATAATTCTTACTCGCGCTTATCCACTTCACATAGTACTAAATTACATGTGTGGTAACAGAGAGCTGTCACCCCTCGAACTGTGCACGATACAACACTATTGGGTGCTTTTCCTCTTTTTAGGATTCCTCTTTTAAACAGTAGTTTTTCCATATCCGTTTGATACGTCCATAATCATTTACTCGTTAACAAAAAATATTATTATATTACGTAGACCTAATTACGTATATTTATTTATTTTGTAATGGAAATCACACTATATTTGCCATAATCTTGAATAGAGGTAATTTTATTATGCCCAATGCTACCCAACGCTGATAATTTAACCCGGTAGGTATGAGAGCCCGTAAAAACTCTTTTATCGGACCCGAATTCCTACTTTATTTACTTTACTATAAGAATTATTTCTTGAAGTGTGTATATGATATACTTGTATAGGTATCTTATATTTATGAAGATAATATGCATATTATCATAGTCCACTTTTTTGGTACTAGGCGCACATATCGCTGAAAGTTGTATATTCATTTTAGCAAGGGATGTCAAATGATTACCTATGTTTAATGAATTTAAATTATTACAGACGCGAGACGGTATCAAAGAACCTATCAATTGAAGACTTATAAATCACTCTTTATGTAAGTAATTAAGTATATCATGGTATAAAATAAGACATATAGAATATAGTAAGACCTTTCGATGTTTACTAGTGAACTTCGCCGTTCACTCAATATATCAATACATAACAAAAAGATACAATTTTTCGTTTTTATTTATAAATAAAATATCTATAACAAAATTCATACAGCCCCCGAATGTTCAATTCAAGAAATTGTAGCAAAGCACGTCATAGTAGGTTCCATAGAGTTAGCGTAAGTAGTGCGTTTATGAGTATTCGGCTGGGATGCCATCTTTGGACCAATCGAGTTCCACAGTCTTGCCGGTACGGGCGCTCTCTTCGGCCGCAGTCGCGATCTTGCTCACAGCGAGGGTCTGCCACAGGGTCACATCCATGGGTACACCATCTGGGGGAACAAAATACCATTATTCAGTGTTCATATTATCCCAAGAGAGAAACATTTCCGCCCTAACTATATAATACAATACCACAGAGTTTTAATAATAATTATATTACGTAAGAGAAATACGATTAAAGAACGTCATTGAAACTAACAAAAAATCTGAGATGAAAAACTCAATTGCTTACCGATAACTTTCCCAATACTCTTAACTACTTAGATTGAGTGTAAAAAATAATATGGTTATATGGTATATTGCTAGGTAACTAGTGGAAAGAAATTCTAAGAAATTCTATTCGTAATATTAAACGAGAATAAAACTTAAGATTTTATTAATCGAAATTAAACCTTATGACTGAACCAGGTTCCAAATTCAATTGTTTTAATCTCAACTCAAAACTTAACTTAAGCTTTGATTAAAGTTTTATAATAGGGCCTGATGAGACTGAGTATGTCGATAATTTCGATGTGTGGTGGTAGAAAACCCATAGCACAAGTTTTTTAGTAACTTATGATTTATGAAAATATAAACATTATGTATTAGCTCTTACTTTGCACAACATCCAAGAAATGTTCAAGCTCGGTCTGGTAGGCGACCTTGTAGCGAGATGGGAAAGAGTAGAAGATCGGAGTCTGCCTGATGCCTTCCTGGCCGATGACAATCTCCGTCGAAGGGCATGGTCTCTCATTCTCGACCTTAATCATACCTACGATAAAAATTTATCAATTAGAAGTGTATATCTCCCATATATTGAAACAGTTCAAATTAAGAAGGTACCTAAATATCTTATTTTATTAGTACCTTTGTTGCCGAAAACTTCAATTCTCTGGTCGTAGCCGTACGCAGAATAGCGGCTGTTATCTCCGAGGGCGACGGCTCCCGAGGGGAAGGTAAGAATGAAAGCAATGGTGTCAAAATCGTTGATGGCTTTGATTTCCGGAATAAGAGCAGAAGCAGTGGCTTGCACGCGGATTGGTAGTTCACCCAACACCCAGCAAGAAATATCGAAGTCATGTACCAGGCAATCGTGGAACACACCACCTATTAACATAACAATGTTATTTTTTTCTCCTAATACGAGTGACACAACTAAACCAATAATTTGTAATTTAAAATACTTCATCAAAATACAATACATTTTGAGTTAGGTACTGTATTCCTTTAACAATACTGTTATATAATACACTACTTTTATGTAATAAAAAGATACTCAAAAACTAAAATAAAATAAAGATAAGCTTCAACATTTTAAAAAATTTCATGCTTATCCTTGAGAACAAGTTTTATTTATCGCGGTCAAAATACGCGAGTAACAGCTCTAAAAATAGTTTTTTACAGTCGTTTTATGAATTAACTTAATTGACTAACTAACTAACCTGAAGACTTCAAGTATTCAATAGTGGGTAAAGGTGAATCCCTCGCGGTAACTTTAAGGATTTGCACGTGACCGACGTCTCCTTTCCTGACTCGGTTCCTGAGACCCCTGTAGGATGGATCAAAACGGCGATTGAAAGCAGAAAACAGAACGCGCCCTTTCGCCTCAGCTGTTTCGTAACACTTCTTGGTTTCTTCAATATTCTCACCGATAGGCTTCTCGCAAAACACGTCCTTATTATTGGCTAATGAATTCACCACAATATCATGGTGAGTCCATGTTGTTGAAGCAATGAATACGGTATTGACGCTGAAAGGATAAAAAATATATTAGCTGCCAACTCTTAGTTTTACCACCACTTTCTAGACGTGACATCGCGATGCAGTTGTATACAGGCTAAGGAGCAATCATTATATTCATTTATATTCATCATGTATTTATATTCATTAAGTAAGCAAGTTTATAAAAATGGAATTTAAAGATAGATAACATAGTTAAACGATAGATTCGACCGGATTTCGGTATAGATCTAGACATAATACAGAAACCCATTTAGGGATAAAAAAATATCAATCATACGAGGTAAGTTGAAACAGCGCTGCAAGTATGGATGTATCGATGAATAAATTTATCGATTTTCGTCGACAAATTTGAGATATCTCAATGAGAATGACATACGATATTTTAAACTTATCGAAGATCTATGCTCGTTTAAAGGTTACATAATATTATATGACCTCTTAAACGAAAAAAAGACAATACTCACGACTTATCTTTGTAGACAACATCAGCTTGCTTCGAAGTAAGGAATTGAACATCATCACTCATTCCCCAGTACTTCTTCATGTCTGCAAACTTGTCTGAACGGTCATCGACGACGTACTTCAAGACTACACGCGGGTTGTTGGCAATGCTTGCCAAGTGAATAGAACCAGCACGGCCTACACCGAATATGGCAGCCACCAAAGGTGCCTTCTTTGGCAACTTTGAGCTGTGGTTCGTTGTAACATTGTTCACATACCTGTAAACAAATTATTTATTCAACCATAATACGAACAACAGTTAAGAATCCAGTCAAGGCAAGTCTTTATATGTATACCTAGTATTATATTATAAAATATACTTACTCGGTGTGCCTGTAGTCATCCACAGGAGGAAGAGTTGCACTGACATAGGGAGAAGGTCCGGCGAATTTCTTGGTGGCCATTTTATATTAATTTAGTGAATAATCTGTAATAAAATAAATGCGTTACAACTATTTATTAAAATTTATGTTCAAGTGAATAGATACCCAACAGTAAAACCAAATAACATATTTTTCAAGTCATTTCTTGTGCCTTGAGAGTGTTTTTCGATTTTGTTAAGGTAAGGCAGAAAAACAAGTTTGCTCAATACCGGTTGAGATGAATCACAATAAGAGTCGGTACGGGCCCAGGGGGCGAGTCTGCTATTTTAACTAAAATATTATTCAGACATGATTCCATTACAATTATATTTAATCAATAATTATTTTCCAATGTGATCGTAATATATTGAAAATGGTAGTTGAGACACAGGTTAAGGATTGTCATAAACACACATTTCCGTAGGTAAGTAGGTATATGTTTGATAATAATTCTTATCAATTTTTACTCTTAGCTGCGTCGTTACGGTTATTAACATTTGCAACAAATTATTATTGATACATGATAAAACGTATATGAGATAATAAAAAGAGCTTCACAACAAAACACTACCCTCCTTCCGGGTCAGTCGGGTAAAAATAAGAGCGGTGCTACAAACACATCTTGATATACATAAATATACATATTATACTCTATTTCACATAGGATGAGTCGTCAAGTGAAATTCCATTTGATTACTCTGAAATAGTACTCACAATATTTCATGAAACCTCGCCCTATCATAGTATTCCTTTATTATATCGAAATGAACATTAACCATTGAGAAATCTAATAAAATACCATATGTCACCGAACTCATGTTATTTGAAATCTACTATAGTGCCTTTTATATACTGAAAGTCTGAACAATTACATTTTAGTTTTAGATTAGCTATTTGTTGAATGACATAAACTTGCAAAGTTCGTTTTTATTTTATTCCACGAGTTTGATTAATTAATGTGTACCCGACTATTCTAAAAACATGCTTTTATAAGTTTACCAATGGAAAAATTTAGAAAATTTCCATAATTTCTTTGTTGAAAAATTATATTCTCGAATATAATTAATTGACTTACCTCAGATGTTAACTTTTAGTGTCCCACCCAGTAACGTCTGTAGATATTAAATAGAGAACTCGAAAATTCGTCTTATATACCCACCCACACATTATTATTACAACCATATCAATTTGGTCTGATAACGCAGCATACACTATAATATAGTGTTGTCCCTCGAGAAACAACTTCCTATCAATTTCAGAGGTTTTTTAACTGATCGAGAAGTGATTTTATTTATTTGTAAAAATAATTAAGATGAAAATCTTACCTATTTTATTTACAACAAATATGCACAAATTACAATCTATATATAAAAAATTTCCTCAAGTCGCGAGGCTGATCCCAGAAGGCTGGCAGCGTTTTCTCTTTGGATAGCCAAGCTGATGCGTTGGCGAAAAAAGCTCCCCGCCCGCTGGTCTCCGGAGGACTCGATCAATTTTGATGACAAAGTGCGAGCAAACGGCGAGCTTCGGACCCCCATGGTCCCATGACCTCGACCGCAAAAGGCATAACAATATAATTTGGTCCAATCGATGCGTATTTTAATCTATAGAATTTTGAATAGGTCATAACTTGAATGCTAAGTATAAGGTATTGCAGTCGGGGACAAACCAATAACCTAGGTATGTATTTTTTTTGTAATATTTGTTAAAAAGTAATGATATTCCATCAAAAGCATTAATGTGAAAATGGGAGCCAAGTCCAATATTATGATAATTATGGTGTGGTAACATATATAACACTTGAGATTTAAATGAGTGCCAAGTTCTGTAGACAATCCCGTTTATTTAAAAGAACGTATAACATATATGTTTTAAAAGGTGATTTTTAGTTTTTTTTATATTTCCAAACGGAAGTCCGTTAGTTTTCATAACAAAGTAATTTATTTGTAAACATATTAATATTATAAATAATATCTTAATCTAAAAGCGTTTTGGTATTTATTTGAATTATTGCAACAATTTATTATCACTAATTTTATATTCCTAAACGGAAATAAACTTTGGAAAAAAACGCCACGGCTAGGAAACGAAAGTCTATCACGACTCACATACGTTATTCCATTATGTAATCCAGTACTGAATAACTTTGTTAACCTGTTATTGTCATGGGTACTTGATAAGTGTGCAAAGTTTCAGTTTAAGTAGTTCAAAATTACGTATGAAGATTCCATTGCATGGATACATTACATTGTTTGGGAATATAAAAATAGTTAGGGAAATAGTTATCACGATTCCCTAAACATGAAATTCCCAAACGATTCCCCAAACAGAAAATCTTTACTAATAATTAATATTCATCAAATCAGGCCAATACTAAAATTATCATTGCATCAATCAATTAGTTAACCATTCTTGATCGTTCATAAATGTATCATTTCACATGCATGTAAATATACTAGCTTTCTGTTTCGCGGTGATACCTGCGATCCCCTATTTTATTTAGGAATTCTACAATCTAATGCTAGATTCTAAAAAAACTAAATGTATAAGATTTTCATTACCAAATGTACCAAAAGTTGATACCAATGTTATTGTGGACGGTACTAAACTTAATGTAGTAGATAAAACTGTTTTTCTTGGTCTGACCATAGACTGTAGATTGCAGTAGGGTGCTCACCTGGAAGCCTTAGGTGGTAAACTGAGCTCCGCTGCTTTTGCAGTCAGCAAAATAAGGCAACTGACGGACATTAATACAGCCAGATAAATTTATTCAGCATATTTTCATAGCCTTATGTCTTACGGTATTTTGCTGTGGGGCTCTGCCGCAGACTTGGAATCAATTTTTGTATTGCAAAAAAGAGCAATTCGCGCCATCTACTGTTTGGGTTCTCGCGAATCTCTGCGAAAGTTATTTCCGGAAATTAATATATTGACTTTGCCCTCTCAGTACATTTTGGAAAATATTATGTATGTTCGCAAAAACATTAATTTGTTTCCAGTCAATAGTGATTATCACGATAGAAACACTAGAAACAAAGACAAAATAACTGTGCCTAGATTTAGATTAGCTAAAGTAAATAAGTCCTTTCTTGGGAATTGTATCCAATTTTACAATAAAATTCCTCATAGCGTAACCAGTCCTTTTTTTAAAGGGCCTATTAAAAAGTGTCTCATTATATTGACGACAAGGATGTACGGAAGTAGCTTCTCTCTGCACTTGCTTCACTTAGCAGCTAGTTCAAGGTCCATTTTAATTCAAAGTATGCTATTATTATTATATCTTTTTTTTTTTGTTTAATTCACAGATTATTACTTATAGTAATTAATTTAATTTAATGTTTTTCATTTATTTCTAAATTCATCGATATATTATGTCTGTCTACTTAATTGTTATATTTTCTATATATCTAAATGATATTTAGTATAAACTTGTCAATAGTCACAGTGATAACAAATTGCGTGTTTAGTAGTTTCCCTTTAGTTTATTTTTTATTTCTAAGGCAGACTTAAGTAAGTCATGCTCACTTTAAGGCCTTTGGTTGCGGCGGCGTCGTGTGACGGGTCGCTCACTTCCCTCCAATATGGCGAGGAGGGCGATGGCTGCCACACGCGTCATACTTGTGAACAGGTGCTGCTTGTGGGGGTTGGTCTGCTTAAGTTTGCCATTTATTTATTTACTTATTAAATATAGATTCAGTCTACTTTGTAGTTTTGCCGCCGCGCCAGGGCACGCAATTGTTGTCAGTGCGATTAGAATGTAAATATTACGTAATGAATCTAAGCTTGTTTTGAAAAGAGTAATTGCTGAGTTGATTGTCGGCTCTTCTCAGCAAATGCAACCTTCGGAACCGGTATTAGAGTATTAGAGTCAGACTTTTCATAAGTGCCTGCGAAGGTCTATTTGAATAAATGATTTTGAATTTTGAAAAACCCTTATTTACGTTATATAAAGAATCTGAATGCAACATTACAAGTTTCTTTACCCTGCGGTTTTATCTGTGTTTACTTATGCCCGGTTTCAATAAACAAAAACGAATCGTTTTGCTTACCAATGGTAGGTTTTTTTATTGCCAAACTGGGCATATAGATCATTTTGTAAGCTAATTTTACCTTTGATAGCTACTTCCATATGGGAGGGTCTGCTATGCAAAGCTTTGAGGTCTTTACTTCATTATTAGTAAAGATATAAGAGTCTTAATTTTAATAAATCTTAACCGATAAGTACCGGTCCGTAAATTATTGAAACTGGGCCTTACACCTGTGAGTTTCTTCGTAGATAGATAAATAAAAAATGCATTCGCTTTAGGAACCGCTCGCCATAGATAGACCGCTCGCCACTCGCCCGTGTGTGTTAAGTTTTACCTTAACCTTAAGTTTTACTCGTTAACAAAAAATATTATTACTTAGACCCAATACGTATATTTATTTATTTTGTAATGGAAATCACATTATATTTGCCATAATCTTGAATAGAGGTAATTTTATTATGCTCAATGCTGCCCAACGGTGATAATTGAACCCGGTATAAGAGCCTTCTTGATCCCGAACTCTTATTGATCCCGAATTCCTACGAAAGAATTATCTCTTGAAGTGTGTATGATATAGGTACTGTGTATAGGTATCTTATATGTATGGAGATAATATGCATACAGGAAAGGGTATATGCATTACAGTAATCCACTTTTTTTGGTACTAGGCGCACAGATCGCGGACGAGAAAATTGTATATTAATATTAGCAAGAGATGTCAAATGATTACCTATGTTTCATGAATTTAAATTATTACAAACGGTATCAAAGAACGTATCAATCGACGACGATAAACTCTTTATGTAAGTAATTAAGTATACCATGGTATAAAATAAGACATAGAGATTATAGTAAGACCTGTCGATATATATTTACTAATGTTCTTCGCCGTTCACCCAATCAATAAATAACAAAAAGTTGCAATTTTCCAATTTTATTTATAAATAAAATAACCATTACAAAATTCATACAGCCCTCGAATGTTCAATTCAAGAAATTGTAGCAAAGCACGTCATAGTAGGTTCCGTAGAGTTAGCGTAAGTAGTGCGTTTACGAGTATTCGGCTGGGATGCCATCTTTGGACCAATCGAGTTCCACAGTCTTGCCGGTACGGGCGCTCTCTTCGGCCGCAGTCGCGATCTTGCTCACAGCGAGGGTCTGCCACAGGGTCACATCCATGGGTACACCATCTGGGGAAAAAAAAATGGTTATTCAGTGTTAATATCATCCTAAGAGAGAAAGATTTCCGCCCTAACTATATAATACATATACCACAGAGTTTTAATAATAATTATATTACGTAAAAGAAATACAATTAAAGAACACCATTGAAACTACAGTTGCAGTCGAATTAGTTGTCTCGCTTTCCGATATCTTACCCAATAATCTTAAGTACATAGATTGAGTGTAAACAATAATATGGTTATATGGTATATTGCTAGGTAACTAGTGGACAGAAATTCTAAGAAATTCTATTCGTAATATTGAACGAGAATTTTAAAACTTAATTTTGATGATTTTGTTAATCGAAAATAAAACTTAGGTATGTCTTAAATCCAGGTTCCAAATTCAATTGTTTTAATCTCAACTGAAAACTTGATTTAAGGTTTGATTAACGTTTTATAATGCGGCCTGATGAGACTGAGTATGTCGATAATTTCGATGAGTGATGTTTGATGGTAGAAAACCCATCGCGCAAGTTTTATTTACGAAAATATAAACATTAGCCCTAGAAAATTCTAATTCTATGATTAGCCCTTACTTTGCACAACATCCAAGAAATGTTCAAGCTCGGTCTGGTAGGCGACCTTGTAGCGAGATGGGAAAGAGTAGAAGATCGGAGTCTGCCTGATGCCTTCCTGGCCGATGACAATCTCCGTCGAAGGGCATGGTCTCTCATTCTCGACCTTAATCATACCTACGATAAAAATTAAACAATTAGAAATGTATAGTTCCTATATATTGAAACAGTTCAAATTAAGAAGGTAAATATCTTATTTTTAGTACCTTTGTTTCCGAAAACTTCAATTCTCTGGTCGTAACCGTACGCAGAATAGCGGCTGTTATCTCCGAGGGCGACAGCTCCCGAGGGGAAGGTAAGAATGAAAGCAATGGTGTCAAAATCGTTGATGGCTTTGATTTCAGGAATAAGAGCAGAGGCACTCGCTTGCACGCGGATTGGTAGTTCACCCAACACCCAGCAAGAAATATCGAAGTCATGTACCAGGCAATCGTGGAACACACCACCTATTAACATAACAATGTTATTTTTTTCTCCTAATACGAGTAACACAGCTAAACCCATAATTTGGATAATAATTTATCATTTAAAATTTTTCATCAAAATACAATTTTGAGTTAGGTAATGTATTCCTTTAACAATACTGTTATACAGAGTGTTGTTTTGGTCGGCGACAAGCGACCCAGGAGCGGTAGTACAAAATATATATTCCCCAAAAATGGACTTAATTCCATTAAATACTGTAAATATGTTGAGAAATACCTTATTCATTTTGAAATAAAATTACCGCAAAGTATGGTTACTAGGCACGTGCACAGACTAGAGCTAGGCGCAAGCCGCCATCGCCCCACCCCTTTACTCCCTCGTACTCCCGTTGAGTATTATGTCTACACTTTAGCTTATTGCATGATTTTCAAAAATTTTATTTTTTATTTTTATTATTAAAGAAAATAAAGTATTTCTTTTATATTTTTTTAGCACCAGTATCATTTGTATTATCGACCCTGAGTCGCTCGTCGCTGACCAAAACAACGAACTTTATAATACGTTACTTTTATGTACCTAATAAAAATATACTCAAAATCTAAAATAAAATAAAAGTTTAAGCTTAATTATTGAGTAGTTTAATTTTTATCGCGGTCAAAATACGCGACTTGTTAGTCGCGTATTTTGACCAAAAACTAATTTTAGAGCTGTTGCTCTAAAATTAGTTTTTTACAGTCGTTTTATGAATTAACTTAATTGACTAACTAACTAACCTGAAGACTTCAAGTATTCAATAGTGGGTAAAGGTGAATCCCTCGCGGTAACTTTAAGGATTTGCACGTGACCGACGTCTCCTTTCCTGACTCGGTTCCTGAGACCCCTGTAGGATGGATCAAAACGGCGATTGAAAGCAGAAAACAGAACGCGTCCTTTCGCCTTTGCTGTTTCGTAACACTTCTTGGTTTCTTCAATATTCTCACCGATAGGCTTCTCGCAAAACACGTCCTTATTATTGGCTAATGAATTCACCACAATATCATGGTGAGTCCATGTTGTTGAAGCAATGAATACGGTATTGACGCTGAAAGGATAAAAATAATATTAGCTGCCAACTCTTAGTTATACCACCACTTTCCAGACGTGACATCGCGATGCAGTTGTATACAGGCCAAGGAGCAATCACTTATATTCATTATGTAGGTAAGTTTATAAAAATAGAATTTATTGATAGATAACATAGTTGAACGATATATTTGACCGGATTTCGGTATAGATCTAGACATAATACAGAAGCCCATTTAGGAATCAAAAAATATCGTACATACGAGGTAAGTCGAAACAGTGCTGCGAGCATGGATGTATCGATGAATAAATGTATCGATTTTCGTCGACAATTTTGAGATATCTCAATGAGATTGTTTTTTTTTTATCGATATTATAAACTTCTCGAAGATCTATGCTCGTTTAAAGGTTACATATATTATATGACCTTCTAAACGAAAAAAAGACAATACTCACGACTTATCTTTGTAGACAACATCAGCTTGCTTCGAAGTAAGGAATTGAACATCATCACTCATTCCCCAGTACTTCTTCATGTCTGCAAACTTGTCTGAACGGTCATCGACGACGTACTTCAAGACTACACGCGGGTTGTTGGCAATGCTTGCCAAGTGAATAGAACCAGCACGGCCTACACCGAATATGGCAGCCACCAAAGGTGCCTTCTTTGGCAACTTTGAGCTGTGGTTCGTTGTAACATTGTTCACATACCTGTAAACAAATTATTTATTCAACCATAATACGAACAACAGTTAAGAATCGAAAAGTCTTATATGTATAATAATAAACATATGTAGGATATTATAAAATATACGTACTCGGTGTGCCTGTAGTCATCCTCAGGAGGAAGAGTTGCACTGACATAGGGAGAAGGTCCGGCGAATTTCTTGGTGGCCATTTTATATTAATTTTGTGAATAATCTGTAATAAAATAAACGCCTTACATTACACACATCTATTTGAATGTTCAATACTCACAAGCAGCCCAATAGCCCCTTATTGTGTTTCATAAAGTGCAGTGAGTGAGTAGGTATTTATTTTTTCGACAATATAGTTAACTAACATATTATTCCAACAGGATTCCATTACAATTATATTACAACCATAATTATTTTCAAATGTTGTCATAATATAACGAAAATGATAATGAAAAGGTAGTCATAAGCACAGTAGCGTAGCAAGGGGGGGGGCAGGGGCGGCCCACATCGGGTGTCACCCGTTTGGGGGTGAGACCCTACTGTTAAAAATAAAACTTAGGTACACAAACCCTTAACTATAAAAAAATATATTATATCGTATGAAGTCTTCGTGACGACGCGCGACGTTTATTGCCATTCATTACTTCATTAGCCATAAAAATAGAAGGCCTTCGTCTTATATTAAAGAAAAAGACTCATATTGTCGAAGTAGCATTTAGAATAAATCACATCATAGTTTGCGTTTCAAAATATAGTTTTTATTATTTTAAACAGATTTCATTTTTAAGGTGACACCTCGATTTCCCTACCGGGTGCCACCCACCCATGCTGCTTCGCCAGTGCATATTTCCGCATGTATTTGATGATAATAATGTATTCTTATCATTTTTAACGCAAAGTTACGTCGTAACATTTACAACTAATTATTTATTGATACACGATAAACGTATATGAGAAAATAATATAGCTTGAAACTATAAATAAAATTCAAGTGCGGTGTCAAATTCAAATACATAAAAGAAAACTTGAAATAGGTATAATTTAATTCTTATTATGTTATCATTAGGCCGGCTACAAAATAATTGGACTGTTTTACAAAAAACTTAAACCGACTTCAAAGTACACTAAGAAGTAGTTAAATCCTGATCTGATGACAATGGGACCAAACGGGAAGTGTACCCTTTCAAATAAAAAAAGAATTTTCCAAATCGGTTTATAAACGATGGAGTTATGAGGTAACAAACATAAAAAAAAAGAAAAAAAAAAACATTCGAATTGAGAACCTCCTCCTTTTTTTGAAGTCGGTTAAAAAGGAATACGTAACTTTGTTAAACAACGATTTAACTGAACATTAAAAACACGTAAAAATGTGTCACCAAAGAAATAGTTTCGTTAGAAAAATTTGTAATTTATACGAGGCTAAATAAATGTTGATATTTTTTAGTTTCACTCATGTACTTAATTTTCCGGGCTGAATGTAGCGACTTGAATACAAAAAACTTTAAGTATGGGACCAACTTAAAGTGCGAAAATACCGATGTTTGGCTTAAAGTGAAATACATAACACTTCATACAATACATTAAAAAAAAATTGTGACTAGCCAATTTCATTGACACAAAAAATACTAGGTACTACACTATTTTAAACTTTTTTCTACGTTTACTCTCTAGAGACAGACACCGAAACGCTATCTAGAGCAAAGCCTAGTACCTAGAGCAAAGAAAATTAAATAGTACCGTCCTAAACGTGTGCCGGCCAACTGTCATGATGTGTGACTTTTGAGATCAATTGGAATTAAAAGTTCAAACTACCGCAAGGACAAATTGCTGACAGCTATGTTGTTACATTCAAAAGAATGGTGTACTTATTTGACGATAACAACTTTATGTTACTTTATGAATATGATGAATGTGCTGAACCCGAAAGGCATGCTTTTTTATACCGATTTTTTAAGTAATTTAACTTCATTTTAGAATAGTTGAAAGTTGAACGACAATGAACTTGTTCTTTTTATCTATGGCCTTCAAATTAGTAAATTAAACACTAATTTTAATTTGTACTCGACTAGTTTAAAAACGTGCTTTCGCTTGGCTCGCGGTTAAAAATATAACAATGACATCAATTGTTATAATAGGATGCGCATCTCTCGCGAGAACCAACGGGTTAAAAGGTTACAAATGGACAACTTGAGAACATTTTAATATTTATTGATGATTGCTTTTATTTAATGATTTATGAATACAATTGACATACCTCAGATGTTAACAACTTATTAGTGTCCCACCCGGTAACGTCTGTAGATATTGAACACAGAATTCGAAACATCGTCTTATATAGGTACACGTTATTATTACAATCAAATCAATTTGTTCTGATAAGACAGCCTACACTAGTGTTGTCTGTAAAGAATCAACTTACTATCGATAGTTTGGTAATTTTATTAATTTAAAAAATATCATAATGGTAATAATCTTGTATTCATTAAATAATAACTGTATCCTGTGGTGCTACTGCATACCAAGGATAACAAAGCTAATAAGTGCTTCCGCTATCCCTCAGGAACTATGCAGTTTTAAGGGACAAGTTTCTAGGCACGGTTAGTTCGAAATCCAGTTCAAAGGTCAGTTACGCGGTCCGGTTTTTGTACATCAGTTGACCCAAACCAAGAAATATACATTACGTCCCAAGTGAGTCAGACTCAGACTCGAACTTGGCCGGTTTTATTTATTACTTTAATGTGGTGGGTTTGGTGTTCTTGCAGTGAGTAAGGTCTTTCCTTTATCTCTTCCACTGCCAGCACAGCAGACCACAAGCACATTACAAACCCCTTTTCAAGAAGGGTGTGAAAATATGGTCGGCTCCACGCGATTTTGCCCCTGCATCCACCCTGTAAAAAATGTCCTAAATATGTGATATGCTACCTCGTGTGGGTCGTTATACTTTGTTGCTTTGTATGCAAAATGTAGAAAGCCTTCGTCCAACAATGTAATATCGATAGAGGTAAGCACACACAACCCTAGTGCGTACCTACTGTGGAAATGTTTACGATCCACTGATGTTTATATGCATGTTTATTGATAGATTGGAGTAATTTATCTAAACTACATGCGCTTGTTTTGACAATATATTAATCATTACATCATTTCATACGATGTACCTACGATGTGCGGGTGGTTGACGTGGTAGTACAGACTATGCTTGGCAGGCAGAGCTGAAGCGCTGTCTAGCATTTTAATAAATTCTAGAGCTAGAATGCGCTAAATAGTGTGATAATATTTTGGTCCCAAGTACAAAAATATAACGCTCAAGATTGTATACTGTGGACCGGATCTATTACAATATAAGGTCCTAATAAATTAGTGAACTTCCTCTTGAGGGATGTTTTTTTTTCCCTCGGATTATTTTTCTAATATTGTTTTTTGATTACTAATGAGTCTAATGACCTATACATTCATCCCTCAAGAGGAAGTTCACTAATTTATTAATACCTTATATATCGATAAAATAAAATATTATTAAATGAGAAATATTAATACAATGAAATTACCTATAACAAGGTAGGCTTTTAAATTAAATTAGGGGTTCAATACTAGGGCCATGTATCTAGTATTAGACGCATAGTAAAGATTTACGATCTGTTTTAATTGTCCTCTCACATAAATACTTATTTGCTTGCTGATAGGAATACATGATTTATTTTCAAATTAGATAAAAAGACAAACAACTCAATAAAGATGGTTAATGTCTTGTCAAATAGTCTCCAAATAGTTTGCTGTACAGTGTACATAATCTGTAATAAAGATTCTCTCTTTCAAATGTAGCGCTATTGGCTATTGGGAGTCAGTTGAGTCAGTAATATAATATGGCAGTAATTGTTTGGAACTAGTTGGTAAAACTGTATTTTATTTACAAGCTCTTATTTAGTTTCACCTTTTCTGTCTTTGTGTAATGAAATATTGCTTCAAGTTAGACCTACTTCCCAGTTTTCGATTGATCTACAATTTCACATGCATATAGGATTAATTAATCATGTAAATCGGATAACAATGCAAAATTATTACGACATGGAGCTGATCTGATGATGGAGCCGGAAGCTGGCCATGGGACTCTGTAATAAGACGACGCAACCCCATCGAGTTTGGGCTCTTTTGATTCGTCTCGACAAGGGCTCTAGTTCTAAGGTCAGGGCCAGAAGACAAGATGGTTATAGACAATCGTCATCGTTACTAAACGATCCACCTTTGTATGGGATTGACATAAGAGATTGTTAAAAATCACGTGATATTTCGATTTGAAATGTCAATCCCATACAAAGGTTGATCGTTCACTAACGATGACGATTGTCGACAACCATCTTGTCTAGGGGGACTGATGATTAACATGGTCGACTGGGTGGAGATTTCGAGATGACATATTTTCGAAACCTTTTTTTTTGAGAATTCAGTGTTAGTCCCATTGTAAAAGTTGTTCAGCATGACTAACCCAACATAGGTTTCGAAAATATGCCATCTCGAAATCTCAACCTGTTATAAAAAAGCGTTCTAAATATAAAACATTTTAATTTTATTATTTTTTATACGGATTTGTTTCTTTTGATATTTTAATCTATTTGTATATAACATTAGATATCAAATTGCAATTGCTATTGAGAATCTTTAGCTAGATAATTGGATTCTTCAGCTATTGGTTTTAGAAAAATCAGACAATTTTCGAATGTCAAGATGTTTTGTATTTTTCCCATACTTTCTATTTATCTTATGTTGTTCATGCAGATATTTAAGGAAATATGTAAACATTATCCCTTTATTAATAAATAAGGTTTAAGTGTATAGTGTATAGTTATACGGCCTTACTCATAAACGCTATTTAACTAAATCTACTGAATAAATGGTCAAATAAATAACGTCACCTTGCTGTCATTGTCAAACAATTTGACGTTATTTAGGTGACCACTTAATCAGCTCATTAGTTAAATAACGTTTTATGAGTAAGGGGGTTAGTGTATAGTGGATTTAAATATGTCCGTCACTTTCTAATGTCATATAACAGAAAGGGCTGGGGCTATCTTAATGCCGGGGTTTTGCAATGCTTGACTTATGCCTTATTTATTAATAAGGGGGTATGACTTTACCTCACAGGCATAGGTATCTTTCCTTCAATTTACATTGTACGAAAATATAACGTTCATTCATACCTACATAATACAAAAACGGATATCCAATAATATTAATACAAGACGAAGGACTCCGTATTTTAGACTAGCTCTCCCCTATATATATTCCCTATATACACTCCTTTGCAAAAAAAACGGGCGGTTTGGATTTTTTTACATTATTGGTAATTATTTAGTTCTAAAGTGGTTTTAATAGCCAAACTATGTTACTGACACTTAATAAAGGGTCTGGGTATGATAAAAAGTTAATTTCAAATTCGAAACGTTTGTTTTTAAAAATAATGATCCCTTTTTCAGTTTGTGACTTTTTACTTAGTTTTCGCGGGTTCGCGGTTAAAAGTTTATCAGGCAACTTAAACTAACTTTTACTAGAATAATTTATGTTTGTTGCATAATCCTGCCTTATAGTGAGTTAAAACAGATATCTTTGTGTCGATTGTAATGGCAGAGAAAGCAATAAGAGCTAGTAAAAATATAGCGCTGCTGGGAGAGGGGTGTAGTCAATGTTACGTCTCACAGCGGTTAAACGTGAGTCGTTCAACCGTTCAAAGAACCTGGACTCGTTACCAAGAGACGGGTTCCGTTCAGAGAAGGCAAGGTTCTGGGAGAAAACGTCGCACATAACCACGAGATGACCGCTTTTTAGTGACTCAGGCGTTGAGGAACCGCAAATGCAGTTACATAGACCTAAAAGAAACCTTGAAGAGGTACGAGGAGCACAAGTTAGCCTATGGAAAATGAGGAGGAGGCTTTTAGCGGCTGATATACGCAGTTGACGACCAGCGCGGGCCCCCAAGTTACTCCGTGAGCACCGGATAGCTCGATTGAGGTTCGCTAGATATTGCCTATCTTGGACACTAGGTAACTGGAGTAGCGTACTCTTCTCCGATGAGGCTCGAATTGGTCTGAATGGTGAGGACCGACGTCGGCGAATGTTACGAAGACCAGGGGAACGCTATGCCGATGTGTGTTTTGAAGAAATCACCCCTTATGGTGGAGGGTCCGTTATGTTTTGGGCGAGAGTAACTTCCCGCTATCGTACCGAGATAGTATTCATTGAAAATGGCTCATTCAATGCCTTAAGGTACACAACAGAAATCCTTTGTCAACATGCACAACCCGCTCTGACTGTAATTGGTGAAGATGCCATTTACATGGACGATAATGCTTGGGCCCACCGTTCTGGCGACGCAGATGCTTATATGCAAGAGGTCGGTATTAGTCATTTGGACTGGCCAGCGCGGAGCCCCAACCTTTACCCCTTTGAGCACGTCTTGGACCACCTAAAAAGGCGAGTACGATCTGTCCAACCACTTCCACAAAACATCAGGGAGCTTAAACGTGTGATCTTGGCTGAGTGGGAACAGATTCCACAGAACACAATCAAAAGCCTGGTGGAAAGCATGCCAAGACGATTACATGCCGTAATCGCTGCAAGGGGAGGTCATACTCGTTATTAATTTTTATTTAGTATGTCTTTTTTTTAATAAAATTACTCATAGCATTAATTTCATTATACCCATAAAAATGACCATTTTCTGTTTACATTGACTAAAAACCCGATTCCAGGATTTAAATTGTTAAAAACTATATTCCCATTGATAATAAGAAATTTATAGTCATTTATGGTAATGACATACTAAAAATATTAATATTATCCATAGAAAAGCAAATGACTGTAAGGTGCCCGTTTTTTTTGCAAAGGAGTTTATATCCCCTATATCTTTCTCTATACCATAGGCTATCTGCGTGCCAAATTTCATTGTGATCAGTAGAGTAGTTAAGGCGTGAAAACGTAACAAACAAAAAAACAAACTCACATCCGCATTTTTAAAATTATTAAGTAATCATCATCATCTGCCTGCCCTGTTCCCAATCATTTGGGGTCTGCGCAATATGTACGCTGCTTCCATTCGTCTCTTCTATCCGTCATACTAGCATTTACTCCTTTCTTACCCATATCATCTTTCACACAATCCATCCATATCTTTTTCGGTCTTCCCGTATATCCATCCACTTTCATATATATAACTATTTTAGTAATGATATACCTATAGTAAGGATTAGGCCGGGGCCCGCAATTGTTGTGAATGCGATTAGAATGTAAATAACTATTATGTAATGAATCTAAGCTTGTTACCCGACTGACCCGGAAGGAGGGTTATGTTTTTCGAGTGTATGTATGTATGTATGTATGTATGTATGTATGTATGTCTATTTCTTTGTGCCGCTCTGCAGCCTAAACGGCTTGATGGATTTAAACTTATGAGGTGTCGTTAGATTCGTCTTGACTGGGGGAGTGTCATAGGGTATATTATTTTTATATAGCACCTGAGAATAAAATAATAGGGGGGGTATTGAAAATAAAATTTTCGTTATTATAACAATATAGGTATCAAATGAAAGCTTGTGAATAGACCATTCCATATATGTATATATTGTAATACTTTTATGCTACCATTTTGACGTAAACTGCAAAAAACCACGTTTAATGCAAGGACAGTAGGTACTGAGCCGTTACCATACGTAAATCACTTATTTGCGATGGTTGTTAGCGTTCCTTTACCGTACCGCTCATTTACTTACTAATACATACAACTCTTTCTGTATAAAACTAAAAAGTCTGAAATAAATTAAATTATTAAAAGAAACAAAAAACCCGACTGTGTAAAACATAAATTAACTGAAAAGAGAAAAACAAGCTCTTAAATCTATAGAATTTTGAATATAACTTGAATTTTGTAAGGTATTGCAGTCGGGGATAAACAAATATTACAAAAAAATACATACATAGGTTATTGGTTGTCCCCGATTGCAATACCTTATAAAATTCAAGTTATATTCAAAATTCTATAGATTTAAGATGAAAGGATGGCTGCAAGAAATTTGAAAGATAGGTATTTAACAAATCTATTGCTGTCGCGCTGTGGCCCGGAAATCAATGTGTGAGTGAACAGACTGTGCATGGTGCAAGTGTGCGTGCCGTAGCTCGCACCGCTCCCACCGACTGCCCGCCCCTCGATTTTACTTTACTTGTAATATTATATTTCTGTGATTCGGCCGGCGACTGGCGAGTTGATATACCTTTCAGCGCTTGCAGTTCTGTTGTTCCAAGTGACATTAGGGATTTTGAAATTAGAACAAATACCTAACCATACGTTATTTTATTTGTATTTTGAGTCGATATAAAAAAATAGATTATATATTCGACATTTATGTATGTAATATTATTGGAACTGCATTATATTCACATAATGATAATCTATTAGGGCTTCCAAACAAATACCTATACAACATTTTATAGATTTATATTTGTCCACAGTCCACGCATTTCTTCGAAACTATTTATCGAATTGTGAACATTCTTTTTTTAATGCCTTATATTTACTTCAACTTAGGGAACAGTGCGAAAGTAAAAAATAACTCTAATCTGATACTGTCTTGATGTCAGCTATAATATTTTTAATTGAATATATACGACGTGCTCTTTCGTGACTTTAAGATATTTTCAGTTTACAGTTATTTCATATTTTTTTGTGTATTATGAAGTAGTTTTTTTTATTAGTGAAAGAGCTTATTTATACGTATAAAACAAGCCCTTGAAATAATATTATAGAATCATAATAAAACGTAGCTCGTATCAAGCCAGGCCTTCACGCGTATTACTCCATATCTTGAAAAAAAAACTGAACCGATTTTGATGAAACTTCTTCACAAAATATTAAAAATAACTCTAATCTGACACTGTCTTAAAGTCAGCGAAATATTTTTACTGGAATAGGTACGTCGTGCTCTTTCGCTGACTTCAAATCAGCGTTAGATTAGAGTTATTTCATTCTTTTTAGTGTATTTGGAAGTCGATAAAAAAAAATTAAATTACTTTTTTTTTGTGTATTTTGAAGTCGATTTAGTTTTTTAAATTACTTTTTTATTTCAATTACCAACTTTTTTATTTCGTATTATTTAGAATTTGATCAAGCTCAAGCCAAGCCGCCGCACGTATTACTTATTCCATATCTTGAAAACAACTGAACCGATTTTAATAAAACTCTCACTGAGTTGAAGTAAATGTAAACCAATAAAAAAATGTCACAATCCGATTAATAGTTTCAGAGAAATGCGTGGACAAACATACACCTATGAAATTTTGTATATTAGTTTGGAAGCCTGAAATTTTGTGAGGAAGTTTCATCAAAATCAGTTCAATAGTTTTTAAGATATGGAATAATAAGTGTGTCGGGCTGGCTTATTGATACGAGCTATGGGCGTTGGTTGTGTCAAAGGGAAAATATCTGAAAACTTTGGTCAAATCCTCGTAAATGTAAGAAAAAAAATTACAATTCGATTTTAAATAAATATACCAGCCAAGTGAGAGTCAGACTCACACAGAGGGATCCGTACAATATTAAATAATTTATCGTTGCTATGACAAAAAAAAAGTTTCTTGTATGAGCGGCCCCTTTAATTTTTCTTTTTAATTTTTTTATTTTTTGTTATAGCGGTCATAGAAATACATATTCTCTGAAAATTTCAGCTGTCTACCTATTACCGTTCATGAGATACAGCCCACTGACAGACAGACGCACGGACGGACAGCGGAGTCTTGTTTGGCACCCTTCGGGTACGAAACTAAAAAGTATAGTCACAATCCGATTAATATTTTCCGAGAAATGCGTGGATAAATATACATACTTACAACCATACATACACCTATAAAATGTTGTATATTTGTTTGGAAGTCCTAATAGATTATCATTTGAATATATAATATTGTTTGGCAGTCCAATAATACATACATACGTGTCGAATTGATAATCTCCTTTTTTAAGTCAATTAAAAATAGATATTTTGTCCTGTTATTTTGAAAAAGGTTACTAAATATTAGATATAATGATAACCTTTGAACGATCACATTTCATGTTCTTTAATCCTTCATCACTCAAAAGTATAAAAAAGAACAATCTTGGTTAGGGCACACTATACCTTACATGTAGGTTACCAAAGACGTAATACTATATCGGTATCGATGAACAACACTAGAGCAGGTATCGATAATATATTATCGACTACTACGCGACACTTCTTTGACTGTATATGTATTTGTCCAAGCCTCTCCTCCCTCAACCCTGCCCGAATACAGGCGATAGAGACAACTGCAGCTTGGATCGATTATACCTATTTAAAATTGACGAAATCGCTATTTCGTAATCCCCAGTTTCCTCCTCCAATACTGAATCGATTTTAATTATTTTTCAAGAATAGTAATAAGAAGGGCTTTGGCTATGTCGGTCGGTTTTCCTTTTATTATTTATATTCGTCATATTTGGTTTCTGGACGTCTGATAAGGGCAGTTAAAAATGATGAGTTTTTTGTGATTTTAGAAGATTTTTAGTTTTTATAATAATTAATTTATGGAGAAAAACGAAACCGAGGGACATACAGTGGCACCTACAGATTGCATGGTAAAATAATCATTGCTCTAGTGTCATTATCCAGAGAGGAAACTGAGGATTACGTTTGTATGGAAAAAACACCACCAGTGTTTCCTCTTAAGAGCTTGTTTTTCTCTTTTCAGTTAATTTATGTTTTACACAGTCGGGTTTTTTGTTTCTTTTAATAATTTAATTTTGAAAAGAGTAATTGCTGAGTTTATTGCTGGCTCTTCTCAGCAAATGCAACCTTCCGAACCGGTATTAGAGTCAGATTTTTCATAAGTGCCTGCGAAGGTCTATTTGTATAAATGATTTTGAATTGATTTTTTATAATATTTAGGAGTTAGGTTAGGATTAGGCTTGAGTCCAAAGATCATTTATTGGAAACTAGCTGTAACTCGCAGTTTCACCCGCCTTTCCGGGATCAAAAGTAACCTATGTCCTTCTCCATACCAAAGATTATTAGTAAAGAAGTAAGGATAGTGTGCGCTTGTTGTGCACTAAGAGTGTGTAGTTACTAAGATGACATCTCACATCAAGAATGACTTGAAAGAAAGAGTTTATTCATCATCATCATCATCATCATCATCATCATCAGCCTATAATGTCCCACTGCTGAGCACAGGCCTCCTTTCACAAATGATTGAAAGGGAATGGGCAATACTCCAACACGCATGCCCACTGCGGATCCGTGGAGATAGGCTAGTGGTCAACCTACTGTTGGGATTTTCCAAGCCAAAAAAGAAAGATTTACATTAATAATATTTTTGAGTTGGAGTTTTTACTATGGTTTCCTATGCCTCATTGTAGGATTTGAACTTCGAGCGTCGTCACGGCAATTGACGTCACTACCATTGATCTATCATTGCTTCAACTTTGGTATCATTAATTGTCAGTGCCACCCTGCTTCTTGTCACCAAGAATTGTAAGTACCTATCTGACAATACACTCGTATACATTTTATCCAACTTGGACTGCGCGTATTTTAATTGGGGTTATCTGCTAATTATCAGTTACTCACTTTTTTATGGACGAGTATAACAGATATCTTATTTTAAAAAAACGTTAAGATTTCACTCGACTAAGATCTACATAAGCTGGTCCTGAAGCGAAATACTCTTCTCCAAATATATTACTGCTTTAACTACCTTACAAACTGGCTTTTTATGTTAAACTAAACTGTTAAAAACTCGAAGGGAGTACTTCTATCCATTACACAGTTCCGTAACCAGCCATCCAGCTCCATCGTCAGATCTTCACCGTCATCTCATGGGCAATGAATAAAACTCGCAATAACAAATTCATTGAGCAAACTCAATGGGGACGGTAACCTTAGATGGACTTACCCCATGGGCCTTCCAGCTCATGCAAAAGTCGTCATAACCAATCTAATAAGCCCAATTACTAGTAGTAGTTATTTACTATTAACAAAATACCTACCACCAAAAACATTTTCATGTAAAATGTTGCCAAGACGAGATCAAATGGCTCACGCTGTAAAAAAGTTACCAGATCTCATGTAGAGCCAAGCTTATAAGCTCTACACGCCCTAACTATACAAGCCCTAACTTCACAAACTCTACACACCGTAGTCAAAATAGGTGGCTTGGCCGTTTCGTTACTACGAGAACTATTATTAACTATCTTAATATATAAAATGATAAACTGATTGTTGATATATCAGCCCACAGCCCAAACCGCTGGACCTAGAGATTTGAAATTTTGCACAAAGATACCTTATACAGTGGAGGTATCCACTAAGGAAGGATTTTTGGAAATTCCACCCCTAAGAGGGTAAAATAGGGGATGACAGTTTGTATGCAAGTCCGTCAGTTTTGAAGTTAGGATCTTCAAATTTTGTGTTTAGGCTGACGATTGAAAATTAATATGTAGTTATCTCAGCGTTTGTGATAATTCCACCACCGAAGGGAGGAAAAAGGGGATGAAGTTGGGTATGCAAGTCCTTCAATTTCAAAGTAAACTTCACTAAATGTATTATTATACGGTGTAGACATCCACTAAGTTTTGAGAGAGGAAGGGCATAACGGGTTTTCCCGTTCGAAATTCGGAGTAGCCCGACTGGGGAAGTACCTCCACCTTACAGAAGATCGCAGCCAAATAACGCTGCTTAATGTGGTGTTGTGTTCCTGCGGTGAGTAAGGTCGCCAGAGCTCCATGAGGAAACGCTGTGCTGGCAGTGTTTGGGGACCAGTGGTGTCGTACTACCGTTGTGTTGTGCAGGCGCGGCGTGTTGTTGCGGCGGTCAGGGAGACCCGGTGAAACAGCTGCCCGCTGGCTGCCCGCAGGTTGTAGGGGTCCCGAGCCCAGGGATCACTTAATCTCCGCCCTGGGAGGCTGACCCGCCGCCTCGCGCATAATCCATGGTATAGTTGGTCGTGCCGGAGGAGGAGACCGGAGTGGACCCGGCCAACTGTATCATGGGGGGACCGGGGGCCCTTCCGGCTGCCGCACCAACAAACCGCATCACCTGTCCAGCACTCTCGGTGAATAACACTGCACTTTGTCCCTTCCGCTGCTGGCACAGCGATTCCTCTTAATCTCTCCAACCCTTTTTAAAAAAATGCCAAAAAAAAGAAAACCAAGAAAGAGATTTTCAGCGGCCTCCCCGTCCACATTTAAAATGGACTTTTGCAATATCAGGGGAATTCATGCGAACATCAATGCAGTCCACCAACATCTGGAGACTGCACAGCCGACTCTGCTTTTTCTAACGGAGACACAAATATCCTGCCCTGATGATACATCGTATTTACACTACCCCGGGTACAAGCTGGAGCACAATTTTGTGTGCCGTGCCGGGGTATGTATGTACGTCAGGGAGGATATTTGCTGTCGCCGTCTCCATGGCCTAGAAGACCGGGACCTGTCGATTTTGTGGGCGCGCGTAGATCACGGTGGCCACACCAAAGTTTACGCGTGCCTTTACAGGTCTCACAGCGGCGACGCGGACACAATCCGGTTATTTGAGCACCTGCAACTGACGACTGACAAAGTACTGGAGCAGTACCCCTCCGCAGAGTTAGTGATATTAGGAGACTTCAACGCTCACCACGCTGAGTGGCTTAGTTCTCGGTCCACTGACTTCGCGGGGAGGACTGCTCACGACTTTGCCCTGGCCTATGGCTTCTCACAACTGGTTATTTCTCCTACGAGAATCCCAGATATTGAGAGCCATACTAGTTCCTTACTGGACCTTCTGCTGACTACGCGACCGGACAACTATGCAGTGATAGTGGATGCGCCACTTGGGTCATCGGACCACTGTCTCGTCCGGACGCAAGTGCCATGCGCCCGACATGATCAGCCCCGGCCTCCCGGAAGGCGACGTGTATGGCACTACAAGTCGGCAGATTGGGATGGATTGCGAGATTTCTACGCATCGTACCCGTGGAGACAGCTTTGCTTCGCATCAGATGATCCTGACACCTGTGCAGCTGCCGTCGCTGAGGCGATACTGGCGGGAATGGAATGTTATATCCCAAACCCGCTTGTGGCTGCAGGGGTGAAGAAGCGACCGTGGTTTAATCGGCCCTGCAAAGATGCTAGACAAAATAAGCAGACTTTGTTTGAGGCTTGGACCACGGCCCGAACTAATCAGGACCCTAAGATCTCTGATGCGAAACGCAAATTTAATGCTGCCTCGAGGTTCAGTAAGCGAATGATCGCCAGGGCTAAGTTCGATTTCGTCGGCAGGTTTGGTGAGAGGCTGACTAGCCTTCCGTCTGGAAGTCGCGCTTTCTGGTCTCTTGCCAAAGCTGCTGAAGGAAACTTTTGCCAGTCGTCCTTGCCACCACTCCGTAAGCCGGACGGAAACTTGGCCCATAGTGCAAAGGAGAAAGCTGATCTTTTAGGCTCTCTCTTTGCCTCGAACTCGACTTTGGATGACGGGGGCGCCACACCGCCTACCATCCCGCAGTGTGCTAGCTCCATGCCGGAGATAAGCATTACCCAACGGGAGGTCCGGCGGGAACTGCTTTCTCTGGACATCCATAAGTCGAGTGGGCCAGACGGCATACCGGCAGTGGTACTGAAACAGTGTGCTCCTGAATTGTGTCCAGTATTAACGCGTCTTTTCGCACTTTCCTACACCAAAAATGAAGTCCCGTCTTCGTGGAAAACTGCCCACGTGCACCCAGTGCCCAAAAAGGGCGACAGATCAGACCCGACGAATTACAGGCCTATCGCCATCACCTCCCTTCTCTCCAAAGTCATGGAGCGCGTGATCAACACGCAGCTTTTGAGATACCTGGAGGATCACGAGTTGTTGAGCGACCGACAATATGGCTTCCGCCACAGTCGCTCAGCTGGTGACCTCCTTGTGTATCTCACGCACCGTTGGTCGCTCGCCATCGAGAGTCAAGGTGAGGCATTGGCAGTAAGCCTAGATGTGGCGAAGGCGTTCGATCGGGTCTGGCACAGGGGTCTTCTCACGAAGTTACCAGCATACGGGCTTCCCGAGGGATTATGCAAATGGATTACCAGCTTTCTGTCCAGCAGATGCATAAGGGCCGTCGTTGACGGTAGCTGCTCTGATAGCATGGACATAAATGCTGGCGTCCCGCAAGGCTCTGTGCTGTCCCCAACATTGTTCCTACTGCATATCAATGATATGCTGTCTATTGACGGCATTCATTGCTATGCGGACGACAGTACAGGGGACGCTTATTACACGGGCCGTGCAAATATCCCTCGTTCCGAGGTGGAGGAAAGCCGCGAACGGCTGATGTCTGAAATCGAGAGTACATTAACTAGTGTCTCCGATTGGGGTCGACTAAACCTAGTCCATTTCAACCCTACCAAGACTCAAGCCTGCGCGTTCACCGCTAAGAAATCCCCATGGTCTGTGGCTCCACAATTCCAGAACACCTCCTTGAACATCAGTCAAAGCATCGGGATCCTTGGCGTCGACATTTCTAGCGACGTTTTGTTCCGAAGTCACTTGGAAGACAAGGTTAAGCTGGCATCCAAAAAGCTAGGAGTGCTCAACAGAGCGAGGCAGTACTTCACATCGGGGCAAAGGCTACAACTTTATAAGTCACAAGTCCGGCCTCATATGGAGTACTGCTGTCACCTATGGGCGGGAGCACCTGGATACCAGCTTGGGCCTTTAGACTCGGTTCAACAACGTGCCATCAGAATTGTTGACGATCCCGAGCTCACAAGCGGTTTAGAGCCCCTTAGTCTAAGGAGAGACTTTGCCTCCTTATGTGTGTTCTACCGCTTGTACAACGGAGAGTGTTCTAAAGAATTGTTCGACTTGTTGCCCACTGCTACCTTCTACCATCGCAACTCTCGCCATCGACGGGGAGTCCATCCTCACATATTGAAACCAGAATTGTTTCGAACTGTGCGGGCCCAAAGGAGCTTTCTTCCGCGGACGCTCAGATTGTGGAATGAGCTCCCCGCCGTGGTTTTCCCAATGGAGTACAGCATGGGGTTCTTCAAAAAGGGCGTGAAGAGATTTCTTCAGGGTCGGCAACGCGCGAGTAATGCCCCTGGTGTTGCAAGCGTCCATAGGCTACGGTAACTGCTTACCATCAGGCAGGCCGTATGCTTGTTTGCCAACTTAGTGGTATAAAAAAAAAAAAAAAAAAAAAAAAAAAACTAAGGAAGGATTTTTGGAAATTCCACCCCTAAGGGGGTAAAATAAGGGATGAAAGTTTGTATGCAAGTCCGTCAGTTTTGATGTTAGGATCTTCAAATTTTGTATTTAGGCTAACGATTGAAAATTAATTTATACATGTTTCAGCTTTTTTGACAATTCCACCCCCGACAGGGTGAAAAGGTATGGGATGTATGTAAGTCATTCATTTTCAAAGTAAACGTCACTTAATATATTATTACACAGTGTAGGCAACCACTAAGGATTTTTGGATATTCCATCCTTAAGGGGGTAAAATAGGGGATGCAAGTTTATATAAAAGTCCATCAGTTTCGAAGTTAGGACCTTCAAATTTTGTGTTTAGGTTGACGATTGAAAATTAATTTATATGTGCCTCAACGTTTTTGATAATTCCGATCCCGAAAGGGTAAAAAGGGGGATGAATTTGTGTATGGAAGTACACTAAATTTATTATTTAAGCTTATGGTTATAAACTAACGTAACGAATGTCGGTGTTGTTGGAATTTGAACCCTTAAGGAGTGAAAAGGGGGATTAAATTTAGTATATGAAGTTCTTTATTTTCGGGGTGAAAATTTCAAAATTTATTATTTCGGCTTATGGTATTGGCGTATTGAAATGACTCATCTAAACAACGTCAGGAAAAAGAGAGGAATCGGTATTAAAACAAAGATCCGGTTAATACGAGCATTGGTATTCCTCATTTTCATGTATGGAGTGGAAGCGTGGACTAAACACACACACACACACGTCACAGGGAAAAGCTCTGGAATTTGTTACAGTTGATTTGCGGCAGGACTGTTTCAGTTTTATGTGGCATCCTCGCATATGAACTCTTAATCTACCTGAACTTTTGTCAATATCATACGTAGTGGCGGACAATAGCCATGAACAAAGCTATATATTGTTACAATGATTCATATCTAGAAAAAAGAAATAATCTACGCGGACGAAGTAAGCTGACGATTGAAAATTAATGTATAGTTGTGTCAGCGTTTTTAATAATTCTACCCCCAAAAGGAAGAAACGGGGGATGTAGTTGTGTATGCAAGTCCTTCAATTCCACAGTAAACATCACTAAATCTGTTATTATACAGTGTAGGCATCCACTACGGAAGGATTTTTGGAAATTCCAACCCTAAGGGGGTAATAAACGGGATTAAAGTTTGTATGCAAGTCCGTCAGTTTTGAAGAAAGGATCTTAAAATTTTGTGTTTAGCCTTACGATTGAAAATTAATGTATAGTTGTCTCATCGTTTGTGATAATTCTAACTCCGAAGGGGATGAAGTTGGGTATGCAAGTCCTTCAATTCCACAGTAAACTTAAACGATTTTTGGAAATTCCACTCCTAGGGGGGTAAAATAGGGGATGAAAATTTGTATGAAAATCCGTCAGTTTTGAAGTTAGGATCTTCAAATTTAGTATTTAGGCTGACGATTGAAAATTAATTAATACATGTTTCAGCTTTTTTGACAATTCCACCCCCGACAGGGTGAAAAGGTATGGGATATATGTAAGTCGTTCAGTTTCAAAGTAAACGATACTTAATATATTATTACACGGTGTAGGCAACCACTAAGGAAGGATTTTTGGATATTTCATCCATAAGGGGGTAAAATAGGGGATGCAAGTTTATATGAAAGTCCATCAGTTTCGAAGTTAGGACCTTAAAATTTTGTGTTTAGGCTGACGATTCATAATTAATTTATATGTGCCTCAACGTTTTTGATAATTCCGATCCCGAAAGGGTAAAAAGGGGGATAAATTTGTGTATGGAAGTACACTAAATTTATTATTTAAGCTTATGGTTATAAATTAACGCAACGAATATCGGTGTTATTAGAATTTGAACCTTTAAGGAGTGAAAAGGGGGATTAGATTTAGTATATGAAGTTCTTTATTTTCGGGGCGAAAATAACAAAATGTATTATTTCGGCGTTTGGTATTGGCGTACTGAAATGGCAAAGGATGCAATGACTCGCCTAAACAACATCAGGAAAAAGAGAGGAATCGGTATTAAAACAAAGATCCGATTAATACGAGCATTGGTGTTCCTCATTTTCATGTATGGAGTGGAAGCGTGGACTATACTGGCCCGAGAAAGAAAAAGGATTGATGGATTCGAGATGTGGTGCTGGAGACGGATGTTGAAAATACCTTGGACCGCTAAACGCAACAATGCATCAATCCTATCGCAGCTCCAAATTAAAACCCGATTGTCCACCATATGCCACCAACGTATGCTTTGGTATTTCGGCCACATGGTGCGCAGGCAATGAAAGTTTGGAAAAACTGATCATAGTAGGGAACACGAATTCCGTGTCATTCACCAACTAGATGGTCCGATCAAGTAAAAGGCTCATTGTCCTCCAAGTTTTACACGGTCGTAAGGGTCATTGGACAGAAACCGGTGGAGGCAGATCATCCGCTCTAGAAGCAAACCCGAAGCTGACCACGATCCTCAGACATGAGGGAAAGACTATAAAGAGAAAGAGAATGCTATTGAGGCAAAAATATTTACTGCTTCTGCCAGAGGAGAAACAGTGTTCTTGCCGCGTATACCATTGATCCTAAATCAACTTCCGTTTGAATTTAAAAGATTGCAGTTACTTATTAAGGTTCGTTTCGCGATGGCTATTAATAAATCACAGGGAAAAACTCTGAAATTCGCTAGAGTTGATTTGCGGCAGTTTTATATGTGGCATCCTCGCATGTGAGGTCTCAATCTACCTGAACTTTTGTCAATATCACACGTAGTGGCGGACAATAGCCATGAACAAAGCTCTATATTGTTACAATGATTCATATCTAGGAAAAAGAAATAATCTAAGCGGACGAAGTCGCGGGCTATAAAGCTAGTATTGTATAACAGAAAAGTAATAAACAGTGAAAAAAAGTGAAACGGCTCTGCCACATATTGGGTCTTTACCTATGAAATTGCCGTTTTGTATGAAAAAATTTAAACGAATTTTTTTCATGTATTTTTTATTTGTATTAATCGAAGTAATCACCCATGCAATCAATGCATCTTTGCCAACGCAGTGGCAGTTTATTGATGCCCTTCTTAAAGAAATCAGCTGGACGGGAGGCAACAAATTCTTCAAAGGCATTTTGTACTGCCTCTCGGGTATTGAATTTTTTTTCCACCAAGAAGTTATCCAAATTCTGGAAAAAGTAGTAGTCTATAGGCGCAAGGTCTGGTGAGTAGGGCGGATGACGGAGAACTTCCAACCCCAGTTCTTGCAACTTGGAGACCGTCTGCTGTGCAGTATGAGGTCGCGCGTTATCGTGCAGGAGCAGCGGAGAAGAGCGATTGACCAATGCTGGTTGGAGATGTGCCAGCTTCTCCATCATTGTGTTCAGTTCTTCACAGTACACATCTGCAGTAATGCTCACCCCGTTTGGTAAGAAGCTGTGATGAATCACACCGGCGCTAGACCACCAAACAGTGACCATTACTTTTATGTACTATTTGTTTCATTTGTATTTATAATATTTTTGTAGTGTTGTGTGTATTATTCAAAATAAATATATTTCATTTCATTTCATTTATTTCATTTATAGGGGTAAGTTTTCGTTTAGGGCATTGTTTAGGTGCTGAACCAGGATCCAACCAACTTGCTGAGCGCTTGCGGTTATCAAACAGAATCCATTTTTCATCGCAGGTAACAATGCGGTTCAAAATTCCTTCATTTGTGTGTCTGTTGAGCAGTGCAAGGCACGTTTCGACGCGTACTTGGCGCTGGCGATGGCTTTTTTACCTTGCCAATTTGACGCAAATGGACCAATATTGTTTTGACGCTAACGTCGAAAGCTGCTGCTAATTCAGCCGTCGATTGTGTATCATCAGCTTCCACAATCGCCTTTAATTCGTCATTGTCGACCAAAGTCTTCGGACGACCGCGAGGTTCATTTTTCAGGTTGAAATTCCCAGAACGGAAGTGAGCAAACCAATAACAGGTGGTGCGTTGGGTTGTAGTGTTAGCTCCGTAAACGTCGTTGATGTTGCGTGCCGCTTGTGCCGCGTTGCTGCCACGACGGCATATTCCATAATTACTCGAATTTTTAACGTATCCATGATGACGAAAAAGATTGAAATGCGATGAAAATGTAACACTAATCAATAAACAAATGACTACTTTTGGAAAAAGAATTCCATGTTTTTAAAATAAAATTAATTTGAAATTAGAATTTTTGCCAAACAAAAATTATTTTGATTTGAAATGGCCAGTACTGCAGAACGGTAATTTCATAGGTAAAGACCTATTATTTTGACTAAGTTGTAGAGTTTGCGAAGTTAGGGAATGTAGAGTTATAAGCTTGGCTCTACGTGAGATCTGCTAACTTTTTGACTGTACGAGCCATTTGGTCTAGTCTTGGCAACATTTTACATGAAAATGTTTTTGGTGAGATTTCATTATTTGAGTATTACATACATTTGCAATGTAACATAACTGATTTAAATTCTTCGATATTTTTGCTAATAGATTTCTTAGACTTTTCATGTGTGTACCTATTTTACGCGTGTTTAATAATACAAAATCAATCTTGTCCGTTACAGACGATAGGGGGATAGATAAACAAACTCACTTTCGCACTAATGATTGTAGGTAGTTATGTAATGATCTTTGTATTATAAACAAGCAAGATACTGTTATGTCACTTCACTATCATTAAATTGAGAAAAACAATCAATATACATTTGTGATATTCAACACATTATATAATTACCTATTTATTATTGCAAACATTTCTTACAGTGTCTGGAATCTGGCTGTGATTCGAAGTTTTTAGCTATAAGTCTCTGTCGTGCCATAAAATCGTTTATATCATCTGTATCATCTGAAATAAGCGGGAACCATAAGAAGACGCTACACATCACAACCATGTTCCGTTCGAGTGAGGCCATCCAGCCACACTTGTTGTTGTAGAACGATGACCGAAACGCGTAAGCGCCGTGAAAATCGCGATGTTTGCGAGAATAATACTCCTAAAAACGTTCTGATAGCGCTACGTGTTTTTACTATCTGCTTAGACGACTAATTTATTGTTTCAGCGCTAAAGAGAAATTTAGTTGACTCTAAAAATGGGACATAACCGTTGCTTATGATAGCTTCTCTATAGCTCAATGGCTGGAACAGCTCCGCTGGTTACCTCAGCGACTCACCATATACGAGCTCTGCTAAGGAAGCTCGTATATATTTTTGTATGCTCTTCATATTCCAAGCAATACAAGTGGAAGTGGACAGAATCTCTCTAGTTTGCATTAGAGCGACAGGGCATTGTAGCTTTTAGCTGTATGTAAAGTCTTTCCGCCTACGGGAGGAAAGGTCTGAGAACCTAGTTTTAATAAGTATCACAGTATTAGTTGAGACTGCGCTCCAGATATTGTTATACGTACCTAATTGAAATGATGTTTCTCCGCTTAGTAATTCTTACAGTTCTAGATCATTGCTCTGCGACTTTGCCAGAATCACCAAGCTTACAGAAGCCTATTCTTCAATTCTAGACGTCACCTCTTTTCTATTTGATTTCGAAATTGTACCTAATTATAGAATTGAATATCGATTTAATTTCTTGTTAAAAGTTTATTTGTAAAACTTCGTGTGTAACCAATGTATCTAAATATTTGTTTTCCATAATCTTTGTATTTCCAGGGTATGCAAATGTTATGGTTTTATGTTGTTTCTCTCCTAAAAGAAATCTAGTAAGCATCTAGTAAACAATCTCTTGGCAATCCCGCATGCGTGTCGGGGTAGGGAATTAAGAACTTTTATTGGCACCAGGGAATTCGCAGTCTCTACTAGGTATACTATACTCTAATAAAGCAAACTCTTTCATCTTGCGTGCCGACAGTTTGTTCTCGTTTCCTTTAACTTATACACCTACCGACTAAGAACGTAAGTAGGAACGTAGTCATATTAGCTTTACAACAAATGAAATATATCCAGTAATTGGTAAATGAAGCAAGCAAGCACGCAGCTCACACTCGTTTCGTTTGCTTTTCAATACTAAACACTCTTGCTTTTTTTTTCACAAGTGAGGAAATCCCCAAGAATATCCTGATGAATATGGGGGACTGGAATACGGAACGAGCTTACAACGTAAAGTATACACTTAGGTACCTATATTGCTTTTTAGGGTACCGCACCCGGATTGAGCTGAATGCGGGTGGCAAGAAATCGAAAGGAATGTCGCACACTGGAAAATGCCCAGCAGTGGACTGAAAAACGCTGATAATTATAAACCAAATAAGTTGCAAACCTGAATTTAGAATATTTGGTGTAGAATGAAAACCGAATATCGAATTAAATTAATAATCAGGGAGGGTTATAAAAAGGAGTAGACTTTTTTCTTACCTGGCATGTGGTGTATAATTGACTGGAGCTCGCTCATTATTTTTGTAATTTTTTTTATCTCTAAAATAAGACCAAAAAGTTGGCTTAAAAGTTTTCAGTTCCGGCTATATTTCTGTCTGAATTCGTAATTATGTAGGGAATTGGAATTTCGTACGAATATATATTCCGTAGAAAAAAATAAAGTTGGTTTTATATTATTAAATGGAACCTTCCGTGCGTGAGTCTACTCACACTTGACCAGTATTTTTATTATTTACTAGTAGGAACTCTATTGAAAAAGTTTGCTTTTATTTCTATTATTTGAAATTATTCAAAGTGGACAGTCCAAAGCTTATAAAATGTTTTGGAAAGATAGGTATCATGTTTTATTTAAATAGCAAAACTGTTTGTTTACTCCCACCGGCGGGAAGGGGAGACGCGGGTGGCTAGCCCGATCTGTCGATTTTGAGCCATCTAAAACAAACAAAATACAATAGTTTTCATCAAAAAATATCCATAGTTTGTAAATGTGAATGTGAGTCAGTACCTACACTCTCTTCTTCATCAGGGACCCCGCTAGACTCAGTTGGTAACGCTAAGTCGTTCTCTGCTTCATCAAGATCGTTTAGAATAGTGTAACGCCACACATCGGCCCTCACTGCGTGCCTGCCAAACCAGCCATGCCAATCCAGCCATGCCAAACCGGGCATGACAAGCCAGGCATGCCATGCCAGCCATACCAAGCTAATTGTCTATGCCGAGCTTATTTACCGCCACTATATCTATCGCTATCTATGGTCACCGAGAAAGCATCTCAAATGACAGTAAAGTACGCTGTTGATGTTAGTGACGCCCCTATGGACTTTTACTTTCTCCTACCATCGCAAATTATGGTGGGGGTAAACATTTAAATAGTCTGGGAGCTGATTTCGTGGTGTTATTCTGTACGGTACACTAAGCTAAGCCGAAACTCTGTCCGTAAGCTGCGAGAAATAAATCAAGTTGATTCTCCAAGAGCGTTTCCATTTTCCATTCCCTTCTGTTACAATAGCTTCTTCGAGTCCTTCATAGTTTTTACTACACTATCGGCTCATATTTACGAATCTGAAAAATATATTACGTATGTGGCTGACCCCTGTACCTACTTTATCGATAACAGCAACAACTAACTCAAAATATTTGTTCAGTTATCAATAGTTTTTATCGTAATTATTACTCAACAAATAATTGATATGATTTACTATGGAACTGATAAATTATTCTCACACCAATAAGTACCTACACTTTTCGGAGTGATGGACACTGAAAGAAATGGAAGTCCTTACTTGGATAACAGAAAGTTTAATGTGCAGTCAGCGTGAGTAGATTGTCACTTTAGTACCCTTCCATTATAATCAGTGACGGATTAAACCTTAATCAAATTAAGCAATTGTCCTTAGGGCATCACGTCTCTCTCTCACGTCACCAAAAACCACACCAAAAAATGTTTCTAATCAATGGTTTCTAAGACTAATTTGAAAACTCGCTGCCCGCTAGTGTGCGAATGTACCGGAATTGCGATATTATAAGACCCAGAAGTTACTCTAGAGGTTTGCACTAATCTCTACAAATCACTCGTGGATTTTTTAGAAAAATTGCGGTGCGACTTTGATTCTTTAGAAGCCCGCGCAAAAAATAAGCTACCAGATATGGAATATAAAGACACCCGTCAAAGACGAAGAAAGAAAATGCCCCATGATGGTTCAGCTCCTGAAGTAAGTTTCAAGCCAAGAGAACAATTCAAAATAACGTGTTATTATAGCATCATTGTTAAATTAAATGCAGAGATGCGAAAAAGAGGAGAGATATACAAAGAAACAGCAGACAAATTCTCATTCTTGAATAAAATACCCGATGCCGATAAAATTATGTGTCCCGATCAAACTGCAGAATACAGTCAGCAGAGTAAAAATCTAGTAAACAGATATCCAGAAGACCTTAACACCAAATTAATAACAGAAATTCAACAGTTTCATTCATATGTCATAAGTAAAATAAGCTCCAGACCCAGTGATTCGGCTTGCACAAGTTTACATCAAACTCATGCACAATTGTATAAAATAATACATGATGATAAAATTTAATCAGCTTTCCCTAATGTGGAAACAGCCCTGCGTATATTTTTATCGCTTATGATTACAAATTGCTCAGCGGAACGTTCTTTTTCAAAATTAATAATATTAAAAAATTAAATTAATTAATTACTATTTTTTCAAGAGAGGTAGAATAATGCGTTTATTCGCCCACAGAGCAACTCGACTGGGGAAGTAGTAGGTACCTCCGCCTTACAGAACACCGCAGCCAAATAACTTTATGTTGTGTTCCTGCGCGTGAGTTAAGACTGCGTATAAAGCAAAATAACAATCTTAGAATTGAAATTTAACCAAGTAAATAGTATTTAAATGAAAAAATATTTTTACAGGGGTATTTTGATTATATACGCGAGGGTTCTGCCTGAGCAAAAACATAATGGAATGAAATTTCCTCGATAGAAAAAAATCACAAAGCTACCTCTAATAATAATGAATTTTCGGTTTTATTCGTTCATGGTGTTTCTAATTAAGACAAAAATTCGATAAATAATATCACTAACATATGACCTAGGGCTGCTACTAACGATTTTTTTAAATATTCTATACTTTACGAGTTATTTAGATAAAAAGCGCTTAGTTCATTTTTGTTCCGCGGAACACGCTATCTCCATCTCATCTACACGCGAAGATTAGACTCTCCAGTATACAATAGTAGTCTTTGGATTAGACATAAGTTTGTTTCATCTGACATCGCCATATTTTTCTGGCTTGGTACGCACTCTTAAGTCGCCAATGCTCATTGGGAAGTGTTGGTAACGCGTGAGTGTGATACAAGCGTCCATGGGCGTACCCAGGGGGGGCAGGGGAGGGCAGCTGCCCCCCCCCTGGATTTCGTATTCCTACGTACCTACTGTTTTCGATAATTTACAATATTATATTATGCGTTAACTTTGCATTCATGCATAACATAACCATATATTTTTTTTGGTTTGAGCGGTTTTGAGATTTTATTAGAAAACTAAGAACTATTTTTTTACGTTATAAGTACTTAGTATGTATTACATGTTAGCCTTAGTGACTTGACTTCTAAGTTCTAACGTCGAAGTAGTTGTTTCGATGCAGAACAAATCAGTTTCAAAATATTGGGTCTAGTTTTCAAGTAAAGTAGGAAGTTAATTAGAGAAAAAACTTCTTCGGACCAAAAATAATAGACTCCTACCTAAATTAAATTACTGTTTGGTCTGTTTTTGAAAGCGAGACATTTTTGCCCTCACTGGTGATAGAGGGACAGACAGCTGAAAGCGGGACGTCCCGCCTGAAGCGCAAAGTATGGTGTGTGTAAGGCAAACAAAGCGCGGGGAACCCAGCTTAAAAAATCTGAATTGCCTCCGCCTGGGTCAGAAGCTGGGTACGCCCATGCAAGCGTCTATATGGCTACGGGAACCGCTATTACCATCAGGCGGCCCGTATGATTGTTTGCCGACTTCGGACCATTACTTAAAACACCCCATAATTAATCATGTCAATATTGTGGGTAACTAAATCACAGAACCCCGAGTGTGAAGAATAGAAAAGGTATTAATTTCTCCCATACTAATTTTGAGTTAACTCAAACGCGTTAGTATTTTACACTCGGGGTTAGGGTTGCCAGGTCGCCAAACCTAATAGCCGGACAAACCAGCCAGTTTGGCCGGACATTTGGGTAGAAAGGCCGGACACCCTACATTATTGAGGATTTGTCTCAGTATTAATAGGTACGACAAAAAATTGTATGTAAAATCAAGCTCGGCGCTCGCTCGTTTGCGAAATGTAAAAAGCCTAACAAAAGCCGGACAAGCCGGACACCGTTCATTTTGGCCGGACACGCAATCAAAAAGCCTACCTATGTCCGGCTTTATCCGGACACCTGGCAACGCTACTCGGGGTACAGACCGTACATAACAGAATGTTGCATACAAAATTATGTTTAACACTTCGACAGCAAAGTATTTTAATGAACCTATCATGTCAATGGAATTTACTCCTATCAATATTGTTGTAGTAAGTATATTTTTATCTTGCTTGTCTATTTATAGACATTTTAATATTTCGATGAACTAAATTTATTGGTTTGACCTCCCATTAATATTTATTTTTGTGATTATGTCCTCTTTGTGTCTGCCGAACATAAAGCTGGCTATAGCTAATAAATAAGCGAGTTATCACATCGTCAGAGATAGTGTGAGGTTCTGGATCAGGAGTCATGCGGAAGGTGAACTCATAAAAATCATCATCACAACAATTTCCGTTCTCCGATATAGAAAACCCGACACGAGAGGGCAATATGAAGAAATCTTTGTCAACCAATTATTTAGCCCAAATGTATGAAGATGTCCCAGAGAAATGAAAAAAGTTAGTCTGATCTCATACGAGATTTGCAGAAACTTAATTGAACTTCGATTGAGGTAGCGTAGCACTAGTATTTAACGACGAAAAATGCTTCAAGTATTTCAGGCCAACATGTGTGTGGCTTAATTTGGAAATATAACGGTACCTACGAGATAAACAGAAGACCATGCACTTATACCACTAATATACAGTGCCCATTGCAATTTCAATCGTGGACGAATCTCTGCCAATATGTAGGTAGATGTCAGGGGATGGATTAGGCGAACTCGTTCATCTTCTTTCTTCTTCTTCGGGCAAACGCCACACACTAATGTATCCAGCTGAAGATTTATTTACCTCAGGTCAGCCATATCCCGGAAAATGCTCGCAAGGATACTGCTGGTATGGTTCTATCGGTACGATGATCTATTGATTTATTTTATTATTTTGATAATCTAATTGTTATATTTTCTATATAAATGATATTTAGTTTAAACTTGTCAATAGTCACATGATAACAAATTGTGTGTTTAGTAGTTTCGCTCTAGTTTATTTTTTTTTATTTCTAGGGCAGACTTAAGTAATTCTCACTGGCGTCGTGTGAAGGGTCGCTCACTTCCCTCCAAAATGGCGAGGTGGGCGATGCTGCCACACTGGTCTGCTTAAGTTTGTTATTTATTTACTTATTAAAATATTGATTCTGTCTACTTTGTAATGTTGACACACTACAAAGTGACACACACTGTCGACGGGCCAGTTGGCGCAGTTGATTAAGACTCCACCTATCACGCCCCAGGTCGTGGGTTTGATTCCCACACAGGACATGCATTTGTGTGCATGAAAATGTCTTGTCCTGATGCCTGAGTGTGGGTGTAATTATGTATATTAAATATGTATGAGAACAAGCTCTGCATAGTTTGGGATCAGATTACCGTGTGTGAGCAATTTCCCAGGATATTTATTCATTTATCAATATATTATAAGTCGCAAGTCCGGCCTCATATGGAGTACTGCTGTCATTTGTGGGCGGGGGCACCTGGATACCAGCTTGGGCCTTTAGACTCGGTACAGCGACGTGCTGCTAGAATTGTCAACGATCCCGAGCTCATAAGTGGTTTAGAGCCCCTCAGTCTGAGGAGAGACTTTGCCTCCTTATGTGTGTTCTACCGCTTGTACAACGGAAAGAGTTCTGAAGAATTGTTTAAGATGATGCCCACGGCTACCTTCTACCATCGCAACTCTCACCACCGACAGGGAGTCCATCCTCACATATTGAAACCAGAATTGTTTCGAACTGCGCGGTCTCAAAGGAGCTTCCTTCCGCGGACGCTCAGATTGTGGAATGAACTCCCAGCCGTGGTTTTCCCAATGGAGCATCAGCATGGGGTTCTTCAAAAAGGGTGTTAAGAGATTTCTGCAGGGTCGGCAACGCGCGAGTAACACCCCTGGTGTTGCAAGCGTCCATAGGCTGCGGTAACCGCTTACCATCAGGCGGGCCGTATGCTTGTTTGCTACCTAAGTAGTATAAAAAAAAAACAAAAATATTGCTACTTATGCCGGTGGCATTCGACCATTGAGAGGACCATTGAGAGGTTTAAATTACCCTGAAATGCAAAACTAAAAAGTGACCCTTATTTTGTTTTGAGTAGTACTTATAGGTATTTATTTCTCTTTGAATATACCCTTTGAATTTGAAATTGTCGCTCTTTTGAATTGTCTTTGGATTTTACTCTACTGAGACTCTACTTGATATAAGTATGATAGATAAGTCATGTAAGTGCGGTACTACTTTTTGGCGGGAACTTGCAGAGTGACGGTGCGTTTTCGTTTTTATTTTCATAAATTCATATAATTGGAGTTTTATTGCATATTAGCGGTGGTATTTTATCTAATAAAGATCAATCCATGTGCACCAGTGAAGTGAAATGAAATGAATTAGGTATGTGTATCGTGACTTTTCAAGTTGTCTAAAAAATTCCGTGAAGAGATTAGTACAATGACCACCATTGTAGTAAAACATGACTTTTATAAACGGTGACTGACTGAGGACTATATAATGTGGAAGCTTCTTATATGTCTGTGTCTGGAAGTGATTCACTGTGACTGGAAACTATAATATAACTCGACACTAGCAGAAATAAGTCCTAATTTGGACTTGGTTGCCAAACAAGTGCGGCTCAGGACTTTTTGGCGGGAACTTGCAGAGTGACGTAGCATTTTCGTTTTTATTTTCATAAATTCGTGTATTTTGAGTTTTATTGCTGAGTTTCTTGCCGGATTCTTCTCAGTTGAAGGCCGAGTTCCGAACCGGTGGTAACTTCAGTAAATTTGACCTTCATAAGTGCCCTTCTGGGGCCTAAATTGAATAAATGGCTTTGACTTTGACTTTGACTTTGACTTTGACTTTGATTGTGTATTTTCGGTGGTATTTTACCTAATAAAGATCATCCATGTGCACCTGTGAAGTGAAATTAAATGAATTATGTGTATCGTGACTTTTCAAGTTGTCTCAAAAAGACCGTGAAGAGTTTTAGTACAATGACCACCATTGTAGTAAAACATGACTTTTATGGACGGTGACTGACTGAGGACTTTATGTGAAAGGGATTTATTGTCACTGGAAACTATAATATAACTCGACACTGGCAGAAATGAGCCCTAATTTGGGCTTGGTTGCCAAACTTAAAAATAAGAAGAAGAAGAAGTGCGGCTCATGAGGACTATGTGAACGTGATTTATTGTGACTAGAACTTATAATATAACTGGAAAATGGCAAAATACACAAGCCGTGTGACGCCAAAAAAAATAATAATAAGTGCGGCTCACTTTTTGGCGGGATTTTGCAGAGTGACGTCCCGTTTTCATTTTTATTTTCATAATTTCGTGTATTTTGAGTTTTATTGCATATCATCGGTGGTATTTTATCCAATAAAGATCAATCCATGTGCACCAGTGAAGTGAAATGAAATTAATTATGTGTATCGTGACTTTACAAGTTGTCTCAAAAAGTCCGTGTAAAGTTTTAGTACAATGACCACCACTTTACTAAAAGATGACTGGATGGTGACTGATAATGCGGACTATGTGAAAGTTAATGTACTTCCCATGTGCACTTATCGTCAAATTCAATACCTAAGAAGGTAGTTTCTTCTGAAAGCCATATTGAATATCAAACTCAAATCAAACTTTTCAATAAAAGAGCATATTCTCTTATGCCTTTTCTATTACTTTGGACAAGACTGGTAATGCTATAGGTCTGTAGTTACTAAAATATTTCCTATCACCTTTTTTGTAGATAGAATGGCAGAAGTGAGATATGTTAGAATAGAATAGCAGAAGTATTTTTTTTAAGCGAATTTCTTATGTGTAATATAAACAGCATAGCGACTAGTTTAAACGCGTTGTCAAATTAAAGCCGTTATAGTCTGGCATACGTAAGTAGAACCTGAAAAAGCGCGGCAAATTTAAAAAAACTAGATGTGGTATCACTAAGTATAGTAGGAATAAATTGTTTTGATACCTTACAATTTTTTTATTAATATTAAGTTATGTTTGATTTTCCTAAATAATATTCGCATGTAAATGATTTAAAATTGTACATAAACTTGTTATATTCTATTTTTATATAGAATGCTTTTAAATAAATAAGTATCCTGGGATATTCCTCACAAACGGTTATCTGATCCCAAACTATAGTCTATTTCAAATAACATGAGTTCGGTGACACATGGTATTTTATTAAATTTCTCAATGGTTAATGTTCATTTCGATATAATAAAGGAATACTATGATAGAGCTAGGTTTCACGAAATATTGTGAATATTATTTCAGAGTAATCAAATGGAATTTCACTAGATATTGGTAAAAAACCCTTGACCTTGACGACTCATCTTATGTGAAATAGAGTATAAGAATATAATTTTTTTAATTTGAATATAATATAGTACGTATTATATTCAAATTAAAAAAATTGTGGAAATATTTTTTTTTTCTAGTTAATTTTTGTTTTACCTTCGTATAACAATATTGATATATGTTTCAGTGATTAGCGACCGTAGAAGTTCATTTAGCATATTGTAGTACATTAAGGTGATCGAAAGAATGAGAAGGTGGACACTATAACACTGATTTAGCTATAAAGCCATTATGAATAAAGGTTAGTATCAAAACTGGTTATGGTAAACTAGTTGACACTTTTTATACCGGATGACGAAATATAATGTTGCCATGTAAAGAGTTTCAATTACAGCCAGGCTCAACTTTCGTTTGCCAGACTCTATTCCCACTTCTAATAGCAACGCACATGTTTATCTCAAGTGTGTGCTAGATCGCCGCGTTTTTGATTTGTTTTTTTTTTTAATTTGATTTAACATACCCTTCGATTCTGTCAGGTGCCCCAAGATTAGACTAGTTTATTATCGAAGCATAAATGCACCATTTATTAACACTAGGCTTTTTGATCTCGAAGAGAAAAACGTAACTTTGTACCTTTGAGAATCCTTCTAAATATTCAAAGCTTTGTACCAACGAAACGTAACATTCTACTAAAGAGCCCTGGCAACACTGATTCAATCAATCACTTTCAATCAATCGCAATCAAGTGTTTTGTTTAGTATTATGAGTATTTTAGTATTTTAAAAATTAAAAACCTATTAGTTACAATTAAAATAACATTCTATAAATATCATTAATACCATTATTTTGATTGTGCTCATCATGTTCAAATATTTGGGAATTACAGTTTTAATTCTAGTACAAATTCAGAATGCGGTAAGATAGTATAACCCTTTTCAATATATTTTACATCCAATTAGAATTTACCAAAATCCAATCAAATGTTATTTCACTTCATTAATTATCAATGTCAATATTATGCCATTTCTGGACTAGAAGCCTACGAACTGCAAACAACATATTTTAGCTAACATAAATAATAGGAAAGTTATTTGATCCCTATAATACTTTGCACATTTATCTCACGGCACAGAAAATGAAAATGTTTTATATCGTTTCAACAGTTTTACCCAAAATCGAATAACGAAGGATTAAAGTGATTAAAGTAACCATGCTACAATTTTTTTTTCTAAAATTATCTATTGCTGTAAAAAAAATCTAACCAAAAAAATGCATATCATTCATTTCCACTAATCATGTGACTTAAAAACTCACTGGAGGAACTGGCCCTCACACTAAGCATAGCCTGTTTTAACATAGCTTGTCTATTTAAATCCTGTTATTTAAGTATCTTTAATAAATGCACCTTATTTTATTTCAGATTTCCATAGATTATGATGGTTGGCTCAATATAAAAGTAGATCATTCATTAAACTGTAAAGATGACAAATATTGTTCCCGTGGAACTATATCCTTGAAGAGTATTAGAGCTGGTACAGCAGTTATTGACCAAATACTATTAAATAAACAACATTTGGAAGAACTACAGGTATGTTATTAGAACACTCCATCAATCTATATACGGCCATGAATATAGGGGGGGGAGGGGCAGAATTGTCTTGTGCCCACCCCAGGATGTTAGGTTTCCATTAAAATCAACACATTGACCATAGTTTTAGGAGCTAGACCCGCTGCATTTCAAAACCATCAATGCACGAGAATGTAACTGCATTTATGCCTATTATTAAAAGCATTGGTCACTTAGTAGGTTCAAATGTTTGGGTTTGTGAAAACTGTAAATAGTAAGTATAATTCAAAAAGGGTGTGAAGATATTTCTGCAGCATCGGCAATGCATGAGTGATGCCCCTGGTATTGCAAGCGTCCATAGGCTGTGGTGCCTGCTTACCATCAGGCGAGCCATATGCTTGTTTGCTACCATAGTAATATAAAAAATAATCCTGAGTACCATATTCATAATTATTAAATCACATCATTAAAAACCTTAACTCCAAACAAGAAAATCTCTGTTGAAATTACAATAAGATCCAATATACTAGGAGGTCACGTCAAAAATGGTAACAATAAGGTAAATGGGTGAACTCTGGTTTATCGGATAGAGGATACCTCTCTGATGCCAAATAAGTCGGTCTGCCTGCACGAAGTGGTTGCATTGTCTAGATATGGTGCCTGAAAAACTGTTTATCGTGACCAAAAAAAACGATAAGGTAAATGGCTGAACTCGACGTAGAAAGTAAGTGCTAGTTGTACTGATGTGAATTTAAAAAAAACTGACCAAATATTCGGTTGCGTTATCTAGATATGGCGGCCGAAAAACTGTTTATCGTGACCGAAAAAAAATTATAAGGTAAATGGCTGAGCTCGACGATTCATGGAAGTATTAGTGCATATTAGCTTAGTAATAAAAAACTGACAAACATTTTGGTTGCATTTCGTAGTTATAAGCGATCTACGTAACAGTTATCACTATGGATAATTTGATTGTTTTGCGGTTTTATCGGAATTTGCATTGTCAAAAATATGAAAATGATATCAGTGAGGGAGGGGGCGCCCTCCCATTATACCCCCCGCCCGCCCGGCCTGCACTGAGCGGTTATATTAATCTTTTTTCATAGTTTGAGTATTTTATGAAATAAATGCTTAGTTGTCTGGTAGGCATGAACCTATAGTGATGTTGTTGGTGGCAACACGCCAACAATTATTTTCCGTCTACAAAAGAAAAGAAATCAATATATTAATTATTTAAGACATTAAAGTTAGTTGCAAAAATTGTATTCGGACTTTCACATGTGTGCAACACGTGCATTCATATTTCGTACATATAATGAGAAGAGGGGATAACAGCCTTGAAAAGCTGGTAATTGTTGGCAATACTGAAGGCAAGAGAACACGAGGCCGGTCGCCAACACGATGGTCAGACCAAGTGAAAGAAGCATCTCCTCTTTTAAATTCTACCAAGTGGTGAGGGCTACTTCGGGCCTGAATCGATGGAGGCAGTTTGTCCGTTTAAGGGTTTCCAGTGACCACGATCCTCAGAAATGAGGGACCGACTGAAGAAGAAGGTGTAGCATGATTAGCCGTTCTTAATCCATCGGCAAAGTTAAGCTACCACTATCGTGGTTGGTACCTGGATGGGTGACCGCCTAGTAGTATTTTAAATCGAGCGTTTCTGTGCTTCGGAAGGCACGTAAAGCCGTTGGTCCCGGTTATCACTTAATTATGACAGTCGTTAAGCTAGTAGGATGCCTCCTAGGCGGCTTGAAAAATTCCAACAGTAGGTTGACCACTAGCCTACCGCCACCAATTCGCAGTGGGCATGCGTGGTGGAGTATTGCTCAGTCCCTTTCACCCTCATTTGTGAAAGGAGCAGTGGGATATAATAGGCTGATGATGATTATTTGATGATTTTAAAGAGTTCTCATTAAACAACACAACTTTTTAATTTTTTCACTATTTTCACTAATCTGGCACATTCATTCTGACATATTTAAAATAAAACACTTTTGTCAACTCAAGAGTAAATAATACGTGAACAGCGCGAGCAAGCGTTGCCTGAACTTGCCTGTAAGCTCTTGCAGGTAACTAGTGCAAAATATCTTTCACATCAATGTATAATCTTATACTATGTCTGTTGACTCGTGAATGCCGCTCAGTGCAGGCGGGGTAGCGGGGGATATAAAGGGAGGGGGGTGGCACTAATAACATTTTCATATTTTTGACAATGTAAATTCCGCGAAACCGTAAAACACTAAAATTATCCATATTGATAATTGTTACGTAGATCGCTTATAACTTCGAAATGCAACCAACATTTTTGACAGTTTTTTTATTACCTGGTCGCGCGCACGACCAGACAAGAAAGACCTAATAGAGTTAAAATTTATATGGAACAGTAACTAAATGACAGTTAATATTAAACCTTGTGTCTTATACGTCACAGTGGCATTTCGCGCACAATGGCCGCGGTTCCCCTTAAACACAAACGGTCTGTATAAGGCGCTCGAAGGGTTGCTAAGCTAGTATGCACTAATACTTCCATGATTCATCGAGCTCAGCCATTTACCTTATCATTTTTTTTCGGTCACGATAAACAGTTTTTTAGCCGCCATATCTAGATAACGCAACCGAATATTTGGTCAGTTTTTTTTTAAATTAACATCAGTACAACTACTACTTACTTTCTACGTCGACCCCAGCCATTTACCTTATCGTTTTTTTTTTGGTCACGATAAACTGTTTTTCAGGCGCCATATCTAGATAACGCAACCAATTGGCACAGGCAGACCGACTTATTTGGCATCAGAGAGGTATCCTCTATCCGATGAACCCGATTTCACCCATTTACCTTATCGTTACCATTACTGTCGTGCCCTCCTAGTCTACAAGTGAGTACAATGAGTACCAATTAAGTTCCCAAAAAAATAATAAAACATGTATTAACCTCATAATAAAACATACTTTCTCTATTTTCAGAGTTTAGCTGAAATTGATGGTTTTTATTCAATCAGAACAATTGTTTCGTCAGCTGATAACAAAGGAACTGAATTTCTGTCATCTATCAAAGCTCAAACTTTTCTAAATAATGGCCTCACAGATGTAGTAAATGCATGGGTACTACCCAATGGAGCTGTAATTGCTGTTAGTTTCCAAGCAACTAACTCCTCACAGACACCAATGCAAAAAACTCAGAATGGGCATAAGATAAATTCCAATTTTTATCTTCATCATGTTGACCATGCTCCTGTGTAAGTATAATTTTTGTTACTTGTTAAGAGCTCTGTTTTTCCATAAGCAGGCCAATTATGTAGTCCCTTTTTGCATAAAAAACTGCTGAACAGGTGTCTCCTGAGATGTACACAGGTCTAGCAGATTATCCTAAGGGTCAGTTCTCACCGAGACGCGATGCAGCGTAGCGCAATAGCAATAAAATAAAGAACTTTATGTACGACTCAAAAAGGTACACATTTCAGTGAGAGAATTCGTGACAAGGGAATCGCGACGCCTCGAGGCGTATTCGATTTCTCTCACTGAATGTGTAATTTTTTGTTTACTAAATAAAGTTCTATATTCTATCGCTACGTTAAGAAGTGCGCACCGCGTCGCGTCTCAGTGTGAAGTGACCCTTGTCCATGGTAGATTTGAGCTTGGCAGCTCTTAGGTTCCTTCAGTTTGACCATTTCCTAGTCAGTCGCTTCACAATCTTGATAATAATGGTGATAAAAACTTAATCAGGCTTTCATTAATTAGCTATGTCTTCAGAATCCTACAGTTAAAAGATCTGATTATCAGGTCCCTCTGAAACACTGCTTAAAACCGCACAGCTAAAGCTAGTAGGTATACTTACTTATTTAAATATTTTCAACAATCATTTTTATTAAAAAAATATACTTGTGAGTATGACTTAACATCCAAATCCGTTCTTATGTACTTTAGCCCTTCAAAAACACCGATATATGCGAATAGGTATTTTAAGACCCTCGCCTAAAGCACGGCGGTAAAAGTACCTATCGCGTGTCTTAGTACAAAAAGTTTACAGACTACAAATAATCCCTGCACAGCACATGCTTTTAAATTACTAATATTGTACATATTAAACGTTTTCGTCAGCTTGTAGTAACTGATATTTTCACCTGATTGCAGGCCGGATACAGCTTCATATATTCAGAAATTGGAACGTGAAAGGGAAGCTAGAGATAAAGGAGAGGTTAAGGATAACAGATCATTCTTAGCGAAATATGTAAGTATAACTTGGCTTATTCCTTCATGGTTTTTTACTATGTATATCTTGATTATGTGGCCAAAGGTGATAACTAGATACTCGAATAGGATGTGCACTTTAGGGTAATTGTATGGCTAATCCTTATTTAGGACTCTTATGTAGCCACAGGCATATAGGCCAACCCTATTATTTAGGTTATTGTGTGGGCAGCGTCATCAAAACTCCAACTTGCGAATATAATTTTATTACGCTATATAGGAGTGCACAACAATAATAATACGACACGACAAGTGTCGTTATAAAATGGCAACGGTTGAGAATGGGATGAGAGTGGCGACTGTGTGTGTCGACTGAGCGCGATGCGTGACGACTGCAAGCGGCGCATACGGCGAACGCTTTATATTCGGGATAACGCTAAGAGTCCCTACATGCACCTTATTGCCCCATTGAATAACATTTTAAATTAATTACCAAGTTGTTTTTTTTTTTTTTTTTCAGTGGATGTACATTGTACCAGTTGCAATATTCGTCATGATATCAGGAGCTACAAATCCGGAGCCAGCAGCACAAGGTTCTCGATAAATTAATTACTACTTAGAGTATTTTGTCTAAAGATCACTATGCATTTAGCATTGATTGAGCAAAAATTCAAAGATATGTATTTGACAGTCTAAACTAAATATGTTTGATTGTTGTGTAAGCCCGTGTTAATTATTATAATGTAAGTTTTCCCTCAACCTCATCTACGAAATATGTTTACTAATACTCAAAATATTAACCTCTGTATGTTGGGACCCATGAGCTAACTGGCTCTTGTATCCATTATTTAGTATAGCAAGCAGTACTACATACTTGCTATACTTGCAAAATATAATTTTGTCCTTACCATTCCATGATCCAGATTTTATTTTACTTGAGGCTTGTTCACAATCTCACCATGGTAAATGTTCATGTGTCCACACAAAGCCTAGAAGAAACAGGGCAGCTCTCAAAGTATACCGGTGTTGCTTGGCGGCAGATTTTCAACTTGAGGGCAATAGCCAACTAGATGGGTTCTACGAAACTGCCTGTCTGTCATTGACGTGCTATTAAACTACTATAGAAAAGTGAGGACACAGTGACTAAATATCCTGGGATATTCCTCACATATATGGCTAACTGATCCCAAACTAAGCAGAGCTTGTACTATGGAATCCAGTTAACTGATAGGATACTACATGTACCTACTACGTTTTGTTTGTAAATACATACTTAATATACATAATTACACAAAGACTCAGGACATACAGACATGTTCATGCACACAAATGCATACCTGTGTGGGAATCGAACCCACGACCTGCGGCGCGATAGGTGGAATTTTAACCAACCGCGTCAGCTGGCCCGTCAATAGCCAGTTCGGTAGCCCAAGGACCCAAACAACATGGAGTTGTGTGCTCATCAGATCGTCCTATTGTTGTTATAGCGTAAGCCACTTCTCACACGGGTCAACTAAAAAAACTCGATGCATCTCAGTGCGTTGGCTGGAACATACATTTCAATGGTAGTTCTCACACATCTCAACTTATCGACAAGGAGTTTTCAACGGAGACAGCTGGTACCCGCGCATTGTAAGTAATCGCACTCAATGTCAATCTGAAAACCCTTAAAACTTATGAACCAGAGACCGGCAAAACTCAACGACATTCTCATAATTCAAATCCGTGATGGGCCTGCGGGGCTGCCGGCTAAGTTTGGTGAGAATCTTTTTGAACAAGATTGATGATAATCAATATAATCATCCGATGATTTCATTACCACCAAAGTGAGTGAATGATAATAGAGTTTTTGTCTGGAAGTGCTACACCATATTATTCGATATGATTGAAATCGTTCAAGATTCGTCGCGCCGCCGCCGGTGTTAACATTGGCTGCGTTTCAGACTGCACTTAGAAATGTCAGCTGACGTTTCATAGCAATTAAATTTGGTTGCCCCATGCGAGAAGTGTATATTTATTTAGCATTTTTGTTTCAATATACTTAATTTACCTACAAGGTATCTTCTTTGTTGTTTTATTTTAATAGACTTGAAAAATGGGAAGTCCAGAACATCCAAGTTGAATCGAACCCACAACCGTAGCGATAGTCAAGGTATCTTACCAAATCAACAAGCCTGTCCAAAAAAGTTTAATCTATCTGTATAGTTAAAATCCAATGAGGATAATTCACATAACAAAATGTTATATGATGTGATTACTACAGCGGAAGTACAGTATTACCCAACTTATATGGCGCGTCGTGAATCTTCGTTCGCACAGAAAAGAAAGTATGGCCCCGAAGATTAACGAAAGGTTCATAATACACTGCAGCTGTTAATCTGTTTTCAGGATTAGAAGATATCGGTGACAGTTCACATTTTCCGGTTCACTCATACTACTTGCGAGTAACTAATATAATATTTTACAAAAAATATTTTAATTTCCATTTTATATCATTGCAAAAATACAATATATATCGCTATATATAACTAAGAAACAATTTCAGCACATTAATACTATAGCTTGATAATTTTAAAAATTAAGAAATAGGATGTACTTAAAATACTTGCTGCATGAAACGGAACATTGACCTATAGTGATTGACAATGCTTGATCGACAGGGAAATTCAAAAAAGTATCGATATATGTTATATCGCTTATTTTTGAATTGGTTTATCAATATCGAAATATTTTTAATTACCAAAAAATTTCGATATATCGGTACGATATCAAAGAGAGAGAGAATATTCTTACATTATTAGGTAAATATCAATTAACAAACATAATTTCTCATAAATCCTGTAATAATTATCTGAAATTAAGAACAACGATAATAGTACAGTATGATACATGTTTGCAAAGTTGGTAATTACACACGAGGCGGTATTAAGCAGTAAGACAGCGATAAGGAAATATAATTTGGAAACTAAAAGCACTAAAATGAAAATCGATTAGACTTTCTTTATTAACTTTCTCGATACGACAAAATAATCGATTGGATATCGTTAAGGCGCATAACTATAATTGTCAAAAGTGAACTGTCACCGATATCTTCTAATCCTGAAAACACTTTAGTTCCGTCTCACTCGCAAGTCACGCCCTTCCGCACGGCGCGCGCTAACATGGCGGCAGCTGCCGACCAATATCGTTTCCCGCGCTTTGAAAATGTATCTTCTGGGCAGGTACATGTGTAAGCCATATTAATTGGGTAACATAACATTTCTGAGAATAATGTTTTTTAAATTTTAATAACTTCGTCATTTGTTGACGGATTTTAATAATTTTGATAAGTTTTAAAAACGGCTTAATTAAAACGCTCGCTCCCGCTTGTACAATAACGATGCCGTCACAATGCAGCGACCGCACACTCAGGATATTTGTCAGTCTGTTTGTAACCTTTAACCTCTGGACGGATTTAAATCAAACCGATCAATTAGTGGAGAAGGACTAAGGATACTTTTTTCCGGATTCATCATCATCATCACCGTCATCATGAAGCCGTAGTGAACAGCAGTTATACTGATATGTAAAGTAGCTGCCCCTCGCGGTTTCACTCGCGTTTCCAGATTAAAAAGTCCATGTTTTTCTGCATACCACAGGGTATCTGCATGCCAAATTCCATCGCGATCTGCTTAGCCGTTAAGGAGTGAAACGTATGAAACAAACGAACAAATTCACATTCATAATATTAAGTTAGGTTGCAAAGTTTATTTGTTGGTTGGTCTTTCTTTCATTTTTCATAGAGATAGACCAGCAGGGCTATTTTAAAACGCTCGGATTCGATATCGGAATCGGATTCAAGATCGACCGAGGCGATTTTCCGCAATTGCTATTATAATTTCCGAATTCGAATATTTTTGATGTTTCTTTACGGGAATATCAATTCAATTCATCGAAAAGTTTTCGGAAATTAAAATAGCAATTGCTTAAATTCGCCTCGGAAATTTTTGAATCCGTTTCCGATATCGAATCCGACGTTTTAAAATAGCCCTGCAGATAGTTACAATGACACTTTTTGGGTTCCGTCCATAGCCAAATGGCAAAAACGAATCCCTTCTAAATTCATCTTGTCCGATCTTGATAGATCTGGATACCTATGTCACATTCTTTTTTGTTTTGTTGAATAATTTATTTAACATAAATAAAACAAACAAAATGCGTCCAGAGGTTAAGCCCCGAAAAGTTTACAAACAGACTGACAAAATCCAGAGTACGCGGTCGCTGCAATGTGACGTCATCGTTATTGTACCTACAAGCGGGAGCGAGCGTTTTTGAGATTCTTCCACTAAAATCGCTGTATGTTCGTAATTTTTTATCCGATTCTAATAATTTTTTCACAGAATTTATTGGATTTCATACCGATACAAATTTGCATACTCAACATAAAACGTGAATGATCCTCATTCCACATTTGTATGAGCATCATCCTTGAGATTGGCTCGAATGATTTGGATTTTTTTTATTTACTAAGACTTAAAAGTAAATATTCTGTCAAATCGCAAAACGATTGTCGACAGAACAGCCCTCGTTCTTTTAAGCTATAAAATAATATAACATTGGTACCTACATGTAGGTATATAATTCTGCTAATCTTGTTGTACCTACCTACCTATACACAAACTTGAGCGCCTTCAGAATTTCTGTATACGTTTCATATTTGGATTACGCAAATATGATCATATCTCTCAATTTCGTAGTCAGCTCAAGTGGCTTCCTATACGCCTTCGCCGGAATACACACACTCTTTCCCTTCTTTATAATGTCCTTTTCAATCCCAAAGCCCCTTCGTATCTTAAAGAACGCTTTGAATTTCATAGTTCCCAATTGCATCTTCTTCGTAGCTCTCGCGAAACTCTTAAAAAATCTTCCTCATGTATCTCAATCTTTCACTGTGCAAGCTGTCCGTCTATGGAATTCTCTTCCAGATGAAATCAGACGAGCTCAGACGATAGATTCTTTCAAACAACTAGTTTTATCATATTATTCACGCTGAAATAGTATATTATTTTAATTATTTACTTTATTTTTCTTTGTGCTTACTGCTTATTCTTGTAATTTTTTTTATTTTTCGTGTATGTGGTTATTGTTATTTATCGTATTTATTAGTTTAATTTATTTTTATTTTATAGTATGTATTAGTATCTATTTAGGTTGTTCAACTCATAAGTACTTTCCTATTACCCAAAGGTTGCCTGGAAGAGATCGCTTTAGCGATAAGGCCGCCTATGTTGTGTTCGCCATTTTATTCTTTGTTAAATGTTTTGTTTTGTTCTTTCATGTGCACAATAAAGTATATTCTATTCTATTCTACCTAACAAAAACATTTTTATTCTACGTTTAATTTAAACCCTAGATTTAACACCATCAAACAAAACATGTGGCAATTGATTAAACAGTGTTGGAGTTATCCAACGCCTCGTTCGTTTACCGCATAATAATTGCATAGGTACCCTTGGGTATACAATTACATATCTATCATGTCCGTGGGTCTATTTGACTCACGGACTAGAAAGCTATATTCCTTTTCCTTCTTTTATCCTCTATGTAATATTGTTCTAATAATACCTATGGTGATGCGAGAGCGGTTTAGTGGACTGTATTTAAGGGGTGGTGCCCAAAGTGTAAGGCAGGGCTGGCTGGCACCTCCTAGGTGGACCGGAACAAATACCTTACTTATTCCTCAAATGCAGTAAGGAGAAAAGATAGGAGAGAGCGGGAAAGGACTTACCCCAAGCAAGGCGGCACACAGGCCGCGATCGGGTGCGGTGATTGTCGAAGCGTTGGCGGCGGCGTACGGTGGGCTAGGGCCCGACCGTTACGCGATATGCGGGAACAACGAGAGCGGATAGATGACGCGGCGGCGGTGAGCACGCGGCTCCAATGTCTGAAGCGGTGCGGTGCGGTCGGGTAAGGCAGCGAGGGTGCCTACGATCCCGATGACGAATTACGAGCGACTGCTCTAATCCATCTCTAGTGGTGATGAACTGGTGGTGGCAGATGCGCACACCGTTGGCGTGGGATAGTGTCCAACACATTTAACACAAAACAAAAGGGTACGAAAACAAATGTTCTGTTTATTGGCGAGAGTTTGGGGTAATAAACCAATAAAGGAGTAAGGAAAACAAAGGTAATAGGCACAACGGGAATTCTAGAAAGCGGACAGGTGGCGGGACTCTAGGAAGCGGAACAAACGAGTTACTGCATCGAGGCTAACTAAACTAAACATTAAATATGTGCCAAACCATCTCCCCCGCCTGAAAGGGGAATAAACATCCTCTTTCACAATCAAAAGATATGGAAAGACAATATGCGAAGCGAAACAATAGTGACTAATGCGAATCTTAATTGCGAGACATTTACAAAGAGGTAATCAAAAACGAACTAATTGAATTTAAAAATAACTTAAGACTAATGCAATACGAAAGGGCACAATTTTGCAACTGCCCTGCGGTAAATTCCGGTTTTAGTTTTGACATCTACGACGCGAGTCACTCCGTCAGCACCCGGATAGGTTTTAACAATTATGCCTAAAGGCCAATGTAAGGGCGGAGCGTTGTCAGATTTAATTAACACAATAATTCCTACAGCGAAGGAAGCGAAGCGAACGTGCCACTTTTGACGCGATTGAAGGGTGTTTAAATATTCTATTCTCCATCGATTCCAAAATGATTGCACTAAACGATCAACAAATTGCTTACATTGCAAGAGGTTAACATTTTCCGAAAGCATATCTGCAACTGCGTTTAACGGAGTGAGTGTTAAAAAATGCGCGGGTGTCAACGGCAAGGGATCAGCTGGGTCTGAACTAAGTATAGAAAGTGGCCGCGAATTAAGAAGTGATTCGATTTGCGACAACACCGTAAGCATTTCCTCAAAGGTGAGTAATTGGTTACCAATCAATTTATTTAAGTGTGTTTTGACACATTTAATGTTGCTTTCCCAGATCCCTCCTTGATGAGGAGCAAAGGGGGGATGGAATTTCCATTGAATCCGATTTTCTAATAGAGTAGCGGCAAAATCCTTATTGTAAGCGGGTGAACTAACCAATTCGTAAAGCGATTTAAGGTGTATCTTGGCACCAACGAAGTTTGTACCACAGTCAGAATATACGACACTGACTGGGCCGCGGCGTGAAAGAAAGCGTTTAAAGGCGTTCAGAAAAACTTCTGTTGAAAGGTCAGAGGCGAGTTCAACGTGAACAGCACGTGTGACAAGGCAAACAAAAAGACATATAAGCACACGTCTAAGTCTATGAGGTATTATCGAAAGCGGGCCAGCGTAGCCAATACTGGTGTGAAGAAACGGCTTAGCTTCACGAACTCTGCAAGCGGGTAAGTCACCCATGAAAGGGAACTGCGGACGCGGGTTATTCCGAAAGCACACGTTAAATTCCTTTACGCGTTTTCTGACAATATTGCGAACGGATTTGATCCAATATTTTTGTCGTATTCTAGTTTTATTGTAGGGTTGGCGAGTTAGCGAACGTTCATGTGGCAAATATCGATGTTCGACGAGTTTACAGGAGTTTCCGAGTAAAGCGGTATCATAACGAAGAGGTAGCGAGATTTGATAACGTCCATTGTCATCGCGAGTAGTAGTTTGTGTAGAAATAGTTTCGCATTGTTTCAAAGGTGTCAAAAGGTCGACCTTCGAAGGAACATCTTCCAATTCAAGAAACTTCGATTTCGTTGTACACGGTTCAAAGGTACAAAAAGAGCGGGAAATACTATTCGAACCAACAAGGGGAGCGGTCCCTACAATAAGATAGCCAAATAAAGTTTCAATAGCGATCGGTTCGTTAGGCGAACGTGATTTTTTATTTGACAATAAAATGCGCGCGAAAATATCACTACCTAAGATCATATCGATATTACAGTATTACCCAACTAAAAAGGCGCGTCGTGAATCTTCGTTCGCACAGAAAAGAAAGTATGGCCCCGAAGATTATCGAAAGAATGTTAAAACTTACAATCAACCTTAGATCACTACTATAAGGTTCATAATACACTGCAGCTGTTAGTTCCGTCTCAGTCGCAAGTCACGCCCCTCCGCAAGGCGCGCGCTAACATGGCGGCAGCTGCCGACCAATAGCGGTTTCCCGCGTTTGAAAATGTATATTCAGCGCAGGTACATCGGTAAGCCATATCAATTGGGTACTACTGTACCGGGTGACGCGTAGGTATCGTCAGCGAGCGGTAAGTCTTTTAAATAGGACGAAAGCGACTTTGTATCAATTTGTGAGGTTGGCAGCTCACTGGTTATGTGTTCAACCACGTAAGGTTGAATATCGAAGGAGATATTCTTATCAAAGCGGGAATAGATAGTTAATTTACTTATACCTAACGTTTTATTTTCTTTGTCACCAATTCCGGTGACACAAGCATTTTGCGCGGGAAGAAGCGGTAATTTTAAGCGTGTGCAACACTCACGCGTTAAAATATCACGCATCGAACCACTATCTATAAGAACGCGTACAGTTTCATAGCGTTGCGAGTTCGCACAGCGAACTAGACACAGTGCAGTTCCGAGAAGCACTGTGGACGAAATAGGTTTCGATGTACCATAAGCGGGAGCGTTTTCTTGGTTCAATAGCGGATTAGTGGCACAAAGCGATAAATGAGATTTATTGTTACCACTCGATTCACAATTCTGACAATTATTATTGGATTGTAATGCGGGTTTCATAATAGAAGCGAGAGCGGGAGCGTATGACATTCTGTCCATACGCGGAGCGGGCGAGTGCGAGTAATCAACATTTTGATTCTCGGACGAAGGTAGCGATGCGGGGTTCAACGATTCAAAATTATTAGGAGAGCGGCGATAATTATTTGTATTATCTACAATGGCGAGATTAGAGACTTGTGGGACGGGCGTCCGCCACGATTGCGGTGGGACGGCGGCTGACTTCGCGGTGTCAGTCGTCGTACTAAAGTGCAACAGCGAGTGATGGTTGCGAGAACAGAATCTACAAGTACTAATAGATTTACACATGTTGGTAAAATGCTTATCACTTAGGCCCGGTTTCAATAATTTACGGATCGGTATCGGTTAAGATTTATTAAAATTAAGACTCTTATACCTTTACTAATAATGAAGCAAATACCTCAAAACTTTGCATAGCAGACCCTCCCATATGGAAGTAGCTATCACAGGTAAAATTAGCTTACGAAATGATCTATATGCCCAGTTTGGCAATATCGTTTTACTTACCAATGGTAGGTTTTTTGTTATGGTAGATTCGTTTTTGTTTATTGAAACCGGGCATTAGACAATTAAAACATAACCTTTTCGATTTTGCGAAATTATACCTATCTTGCGGCAACATTACTGTAAACTTAGGGCAACGATACACATTATGGGAATTTGTTTGACAACATACACAATTATTATTATTATTATTTTAAGCGAAAAAAGACTTATCATAGGTATTCTTATGCGTTTTGTAATTCGAGTTCTCCATCTTAATATTAGGTTTGGAAGTATGCGCGGAGCGGGGCGGATTATCATTTACAATGTTGGCGCGACTTAAAATACGATACTGATCACGAATAAAATCTATTAAATCCGAACTAGTGGGCAAGTTTTTATTTTCCCTTATAAACATTTCAAAAGAGAGTACCGTGTCTAGGTCTAGGCGTCTCAAACCTATGTGCACGTACATGAATTCGGCTAGGTTATCGATGTCGACATTTTTTAAAGCGGATATTACTGTGGCGTAGCTATCAATGAAGCTTTCGAGTGCTAAGGGAGTGGCTGATGTAACAGGCGTTATTTTCAGAAGATGATCGACATATGTAACGGCAAGGGCGCGTTTATCGTTATATTTGTTGCAAAGCGCGGACCACAAGGACTTGTAGTTGTCTCCGGTAGGTATTAAGATGTTTAAAGCTCTACCGGTCAATTTACCTACTAGGTATTGCATCTTATCTACTTATATCATTTAGCGTGTGATTTTCATGAATCACAGATTTAAAATTTTCATAGAATAGTGGCCATTTCTGAATGTCACCATCAAAACTACACAATTCTAAGCGAGGTAACTTAAAGTGTCTCGTGTCTGAATGCACGAGCGGATTTTCGGAAGCGGGTTTTAAATTACCATATTGCGGGGATGTTTGTTTGGCTAAAATAGATTGTCTATATTTGACACGAGAAAATAGTTCGTCAAACGATATAATTTGCGAGAAATTTGGTACATAGTTAGGGGTCAATTTTGACTGAATTACGTTTTTATCGTTAATTGCAGTCATGAACTCTGAGCGAATGGTATCTACGTTCGAACAACTCATTAAAAATAATTCGGTATTTTCCGAAGAAGAAAGATTATTTGAGATATCGTAACTATGCTGAATTTGTTGAAAATATACTTCGGCTTTACTTTCAACTAGCGATAATTGCCTTTCTAGGGTAGTGGCACCAAAAGATGACCGACCCCCAATAGATGAACAATCGACCGAAAATTCAAAAAATATAATATAATCCCTAAATTTACATGATCGCAATATTTTTTTCCCCATAAGGCAATATTTTTTCTTCCATATTCCTTAACAACATTGACAATGACAGCCCAGACGCGCTTGCGGTGAATTTTTATATGTTACGTTACCCGCCAAAAATCGGTTTTATATGGAAACCTTATAACGATAAGTCCCTCCAAATTTAAGAACATTGTCAGCGTATAGAAAGAATTAATGTCATATTAGAGCAGTTTTGGTTGGAATAAAATCTTGATATATTCTGCTTTCAATAACTTAATATATATTATTACATTATTTACCGTTTTTTAGAGAAATTTACTGTTCAAGTAATGGATTCAATTTTGTTCACTTGATCCAATAGATGAACGGCGTTCAACTAATGGAAAAAGGTCTAATTTTTATACCCATTAAAACCTATAAGTTAACGATTAAACACTAAAACAAAAATACTCAAATGAATTTTATTAAATTTATGAACTTATTTACCAATAGTTGAACAAATTATTTTAGTGTTTTTGATTATTTTAAACCTAACTTTCCTATAGAATCACCATTAAGATCGGTGGTCGAAATTTGAACGGTTCACATTTTATTCGTTCAACCTTTGGGTATATTTGCCTCAAGCTGAACGAATAATATTCACTTAGAATTTTATTCGTTCATTTTATGGTTCATTAATCCATTAAATGAACGAACTACTATGGAATCTACTCCTATTCAAATGTTAGTTCAACTTTTGGGTACAAAACGTTCATTATTAGGGCTCAGTGTTCAACTATAGGGGTAAAACCAAAATTTTCTTACATTTACAATTTTTAAAAAAATATATGAAGATGTAGGATATAATTACTTTAATCCTTCAATTAATAAGGATTTCAGGTATTATTGAAAAAAACAACAAGCGCCTATGTCATGAAATGACCGAGTTATAGCTATTTAAAGATGGAAAAAACGCTTAAACGTTCATTTATTGGTGCCTCTACCCTAATTCTATTCGCGCGGGCGGCAGAAGCAGCGGCGGTCTCAGGAGGAGCCATTTCTATAGCGAAATCAAAATCTATTTAAAGAGAAGAGCGGAAAAAGATATCCGAATGACCAAAACTTTTTGGTGATCCGGCTCGTATGGACCAAACTTTATGATGATGCGAGAGCGGTTTAGTGGACTGTATTTAAACGGGTACCCAAAGTGTAAGGCAGGGCTGGCTGGCACCTCCTAGGTGGACCGGAACAAATACCTAACTTATTCCTCAAATGCAGTAGGGGAGGTAAGCCTAAAACGGGTAGCCCGCCTAAAACGGGTATGCGTTTTAAATTGCGCGTCGTCACTGCTAGTGAGAATGTGTGCCTGTAGAACGGGGCCCCTGCGGCTGGCCAATCACAGGTAGTCGGCGCATTTTCCTGGCGGACACGAGTTGACGGTAAGATAAAAACAAAGTTTTTTGCTATTATCACTAAAAAAAATCGAGTTACATTACTTTTGAATACTCGGAAATAGTCTACGTTATGTTCTTACTAGTTTTGCGTTATTATTTTGCAATAAATAGACGTTTTATTTGTGCAATAGGTTGGCGAATATTATTTCGGTGTTAAGGTGATAGGTTAGGATTATGTCTGTCTCCTTAATTGTTATATTTTCTATACATATACCTAAATGATATTTAGTATAAACTTGTCAATAGTCACAGTGATAACAAATTGCGTGTTTAGTAGTTTCCCTTTAGTTTATTTTTTTATTTCTAAGCCAGACTTAAGTAAGTCATGCTCACTTTAAGGCCTTTGCTTGCGGCGGCGTCGTGTGACGGGTCGCTCACTTCCCTCCAATATGGCGAGGAGGGCGATGGCTGCCACACGCGTCATACTTGTGAACAGGTGCTGCTTGTGGGGGTTGGTCTGCTTAAGTTTGCCATTTATTTTTAAATATAGATTCAGTCTACTTTGTAGTTTTGCGGCCGCGCCGGGGCACGCAATTGTTGTCAGTGCGATTAGAATGTAAATATTATGTAATGAATCTAAGCTTGTTTTGAAAAGAGTAATTGCTGAGTTTATTGCCGGCTCTTCTCAGCAAATGCAACCTTCCGAACCGGTATTAGAGTATTAGAGTCAGACTTTTCATAAGTGCCTGCGAAGGTCTATTTGAATAAATGATTTTGAATTTTGAATTTTGAGGTTGATTGAAAAAAAATATGCTTGTGGGCAAAACGGGTAGGAGTAAAGCGGGTACCCGTTTTGCCCATACCAAATTTGCCCTGTATAATTTTATTGAGTGTTAATTAGTTTTTTTACTTAATTTTACTTCTGCAGATGGTTAATAAATATAAAAGAAGACTGCAAATGCATTATAGGAGTCATCAGAGGGAGTTATGAAGCTTGCGATAGAAGAAGCTCTTAAAACTTCAGTCAATGGTGCAGTTAAAAAATATGGCATCAACTTTTCGACTTTACAGAGACATGGAGCAGCATGGAGAGATAGAGCTCCACCAGTATCATCAGCTACATGCAGCGATAACGGTAGGATCAATGGACCAGTATTTTTGGAATGGTTGCGGCACTTTGTAGACAACGTTAGGCCAACTCAAGAAAAAAGCTATTTTGGTGATGGACAACCATGAGTCCTACAAGTATTATAAGTAGAAAGTAAGAGTTATGGTTATTATGAAACAGTTCTTGTCATTGATTGACGTTGATCTCATTAATTTAGTCCCTACCCGCTTTGCCCTCAAGCCCTACCTGCTTTAGGCCCCCCCTACGGGCAAAACGGGTTATTCGATTGGTAAAGTTTTTTGTAATTTTTTTATTCTTAATATAGAAAATTATTACATTTGTCATTTATTTTATAGTCCTTAATAACTAAACATTACAATATGTAAAAATAAATATTCAATTTGCATCTATAAGTTGTTTTTTTTATCATCAACCTTAGCTTACCCGTTTTGGGCTGCCCTCCCCTAAGGAGAAAAGATAGGAGAGAGCGGGAAAGGACTTACCCCAAGCAAGGCGGCACACAGGCCGCGATCGGGTGCGGTGATTATCGAAGCGTTGGCGGCGGCGTACGGTGGGCTAGGGCCCGACCGTTACGCGATATGCGGGAACAACGAGAGCGGATAGATGACGCGGCGGCGGTGAGCACGCGGCTCCAATGTCTGAAGCGGTGCGGTGCGGTCGGGTAAGGCAGCGAGGGTGCCTACGATCCCGATGACGAATTACGAGCGACTGCTCTATCTAATCCATCTCTAGTGGTGATGAACTGGTGGTGGCAGATGCGCACACCGTTGGCGTGGGATAGTGTCCAACACATTTAACACAAAACAAAAGGGTACGAAAACAAATGTTCTGTTTATTGGCGAGAGTTTGGGGTAATAAACCGATAAAGGAGTAAGGAAAACAAAGGTAATAGGCAATAAAATATGACGCCACTAAAGCATTGTTATGCTGACCACAGAGCCCCGCGTGTTTTAGCACGCGGCGAACCATTGACACCACGTTAAAGGGGACAATCGTCCCCGGTCAACGTCTACCCATCCCCCTGACGGGGGATGCGAGAAAACTTCAAAGGTAATAGGCACAACGGGAATTCTAGAAAGCGGAACAAAGGAGTTACTGCATCGAGGCTAACTAAACTAAACATTAAATATGCGCCAAACCAACCTACATATTAAAGATTTAGCTTTTTCATACATGTAGGACACTTAATATTTTAAGAATCTTATCTGCAGGCTTTTTATTTTATCTAGTCAATCCATAGCTTCCGTCTTCATATTCGAAGCTAGCTTATATAATTTATTTTATTGTGTTCGTAACAGCGTTGCCAGACTTCCCGATTTTTATACCAAAATTAAATGTCCCGCGCGGACAGGCCCAGTCCCGCTTTGCGGGGATTACTCGACGGTGAAATCATCGTTGGACGTAGAAGTAGGAAACTGAAGACGCCACTGCACAGAAATGGCATCAGCTTTAAACAGTTTCAACAAAAATATACCGATAGAAAAACTACTGATTAAGTATATACATTTATTAGCCCGCTTTCGACAATAGAATCCCCCTTTTTTACTCAAGTGATTTCAAAATCCCGTTCTGCCCGAAAAAAAAAACTGGCAACGCTGGTTCGTAAATCGTAATGTCAGGACAAGGTTTGTATAAAAGAAAATTATTGGAAAACTAGCGGTTTCACCCGCGTTCCCGGGATAAAAAGTAGCCTTCCCATACCATAGGCTATCTGCATGCCAAACATGATAATCCGTTGAGTACCTAGTTGAGGCGTGAAAGCGTAACAAACAAACAAACTCACTTTCGCATTTAGTTCCATGCGCATTTATAATATTAGTAAGGATAGGCCTTAAAACTACTAGACCAATCACGATAAAACTTGGCACACAGATAGCCCATGGCTTATACTAATGCGCTGGAACCATGTCCGAAACTAAAATACACACTCCGTAAACACATATTTCGATGTATAATTACATTTATAAGTAAGTTTAAGTTAGTTACATGCATATCCTTATTATTGATATTAATTTTATTATATTTAATATTTTCCTTTTAAAATACCTAATAATAATAAATCTGTCAGGGCTGAAATGGCGGCCCCGTAACGGTTGCGGTGCAAGAATTTAATCGTCATCATTCTCACTCGGTTAATCTCTATCGTTTGGATGGAAAGAAGTGAATGTAGGATATATAGGTACCTCCAAAAGGTTGCGTGCGTCGATATTGGGTATGATGTGATTTGCTAACTATTGGGCTTGTTTTATTTCTTCTATACCCTTCCTCTTACTTTTACCCTTTGTTTACTTCATATAGGCACACTTTACAATTACACTCGACAATTCAAAATAACTTCTTGTCTTGCATTTAAGGTCATTTTAGACCATCGAGGAAATATCCCTTTAGAGTAGTAATACTGAACAACTGAACAATATAATTCCACAACTAGTCAGTGATTTGTCACTGAATTTGAACAGTAAGGACCACTCGCTGCGTCGTGTGTTTTTGACTTGGCCAATCAGAGTGCATGCGTCCTTGTCTTAACCAATCAGCGCGCATTGTCGGCGGTGGGAAATTGGCGGAATTTATTTCAACCAAAATGAACGTCATTGCGCTTCTATAGGTTAATTGTTCCATGTTTTAGACTCTGTTCATGTTTGTAAAACGGAGGAGGGCGTTGATATCTGCGACACAGTTTTATACTATTATTGTAGATGTCATCGTTTCAAATGTAATTTGTAATAGTGTTTTATGTGCCTCAAATAAATTTTTATCTTTATCTTTACTTCTACAGTGCCATTATGCGGAAAATTCGATCCTATGTAGCATACAGAGCCAGCTTCGGAGTACCATGGTTCAGAGATCAATGCAGAGGGGTTAAGCACACAAACAGCAACTCAAGTCACCGAATGAAAATTTTAATTCCATGCTGTAATAAGTAATTTAATTAAGGAATGAGTTAATATTATGATAAACAAAATATACTTATTCAATCATATAAAAAGATTTTTTATTCACATTCTTACATCATGTGCAACAGCTGTGTAACAAGTATTTAATAAGTACTCTTAGGGGAAAAATAACAATTTAAGCTCCAATTTTTTCAATTTCTTCTGCATCTTCAATATCCAGGAGATTTATCTTCTTTCCAAAGTGTGCTTCGATTGCCAAACAAATTTGCATTGCTAATGGAGAATCAATAAAGTTAATAGCAATACCTGCCTTTCCAAATCTCCCTGTTCGCCCAATTCGGTGCAAATATGTCTCACAGTCTGCATTCTTGTCAACATCCATGGGCATGTCAAAGTTGACAACTAGGGTCACCTGTTCCACGTCTATGCCTCGGGACAATACATTTGTGGTTATAAGAACTTTTTCAAGGCCAGCCCTGAATCGATCAAGAACTGCTATTCTCTGTTCAACAGTCAATTCGCCAGATAGTACAGCCACAGAATGCCCATCCTTTGACATTTTTTCTGACAACCAGCTAGCAGTCTTTCTGGTATGACAAAATATTATTGCTTGACCAATTGTTATCACACCATAAATATTACATATTGCTCTGTATTTCTCTTCTGCACCTTTGCATTTTACAAAATATTGCTTAATGTTATCCAATGATTCTTCTTCACGCAATAATCTAATTATAATTGGATTTGGTACAATAATTTCAGCAAATTCCATAACACCACTATCATATGTTGCAGAGAAGAACATCATTTGACATGAAGAGGGCAAGCATTTATGTATTCTAATGCATTGATCTTGATGACCTTGCCGGTCAATCATTACATCGGCTTCATCTAACACAAACACTTTGATCTTACTCAAATCAAACATTCCAAATTTAACACCCCAATCAAGCATCTTGCCTGGTGTTCCAATTATTATGTGATCCATTATCTTTGTACCCTTAGGTACTTCTTCACCTCTCACTGCATATTTAAGTTTTATTTCTGGACAAAACTTTGCCATTTTAGCAGCTACTTCTCCTGTCTGTATTGCAAGCTCATATGTGGGGCTAAGACACAATACTTGAGGATAATTCTTTGTGTGGTCAACTCTGCTTAACATAGCTAGCACAAAAGCAGCAGTTTTACCAGTTCCTGATTGAGATTGTGCAATCATATTCTGAGGTGGATCAGCCAAAAGAGTTGGCAAAGCTGTCTCTTGGATTTTCGATGGAGCATTAAAACCCATTGCATACACACCTTTGAGAAGATTTGGCTTTAAATGGAGAGCTTCAAATGTCTTTACAGAGTAAAGTGGTGAATTGGGATCTTTTCTCTGAACTTCTATATCTAATTTTGACTCCACTAAGCCTTGCCTTATAATTTTCATTAAAAGTGATGTATCTGCTGCATTAACTGCATCAGGAGTTTCATCTGATTCTGTTGTCTGATTATGAGGCTTTTTATTTAAACCCAATCCACTCACTTTGTTTGAAATTTCTAATTCTTCAGCTTTTTGGCCCCATTGATTTGCCATTTTGATAGTCTGAAAACAGAAACAGTCTGATGGAAAATATAACTAAATATGCTGGGACATTTCTCACGGTTATCTGATCCCAAACTAAGCAGAGCTGGAATACATTGGAATGGAATGAACTCTGAACAGAAGTAAGAACAAAACATTAGGTACCTTCAAAATAGGCTTTCAAAGTAGGTATAGCCCATATAGCCTTACAATTTTAATTATTATTGGGTAAATAGCAAAATTGATGTACAGGTAATATAAAAGTTGGTCAATAAAGGTGAGAAACTTAGGTAATACGTGCATCATGTGTAGGTACTCATAATAATATGTCACGGTTAGTTGAAAATATAGGGGTGGATGCAAAGCTAATTATATTTTTCCAATAAAGAAACAACGTTAGCCTGAACGGTAGTCTGTGGCCTGAACAAATAAGTTGATTACTTATCTATATGATAAATAAATTCATACTTATTTGACTCAGTTATAAAAAAATTACTTATAACATTAACTTGGTCTTAGAATCAAAGTTACAATAGGTTTGTACTACGTTGCATGAGATAGAGTGCATGAACCGGCGAAACTCATCTCATTTCGTCCCTGTTTGGTCAATCATGATATCAGAAAAGTTATAATGATTTAATAAGACACAACAAAATATATCTATTACTTACATTATAAAAATGTTTTCACTTTTACTCAACAAGTAAGTTGCTCAAATTCACTCAAATTAATTAATGAATGAGACTGTTTGAATGAGCAATATTATAGAAAGTCAAGAACATAGAATACTATTACTCTAGCGAGGTCAAGAACATAGAATACTATTACTGTCAAGAACAAAGAGCGCAAGCCACAGAGTTAACTACCATTTTAACAGATCACAGATGATGAATAAGTTAAAGCCCGTCACAGACGTAGCTATAATATATATTAATATGCCGAGCTATAATATAAATTATAGCAAGCGCCCACACACGGAGACGATGCTATAATACATATTTTGCCTTCATTTCATTGACGGCCGGCCTAAATGTATGGCAATGACATCACCTGTGGAAAAGACGTGTAACGTCACGCTAAATTCGTAGACAAATTTAAAAATGTTCGGGACGCTAACGCTTACGTGGAGCGTGAGCGGTAGCGTGGCGTCTTTCTTATAAAATGGTAGACAAGTGGTGTTTTTGACAAACGCAAGCGTCGATTTTAGCATTTATTGGTCACGCTCCTTAGCGGATGCTCGAACCCTGCCGCTAACGCTTCGAATGCCAGCGAGTTATAGTAAAAAGTGAATTTGTGATTGATATTTGACAACAAAATGCATTCGTTTGTGATTTTTATGGCGGCAAATAATGAAGAAGCGTGGATTAGGCGTCCAATAAGGACTCATCGGCATGATATGCAGGTTAATCCCGAAATGTCTTGGTTGGAACTTTGTACTATTGCATAAAAGTATACTATAAATTATTAAACAAAATATCAACAAAAAAATCGATGAAAAAGAATACTAAAAATTGCTTTATTTGAAATAACGTAATAGAACGATTCCTGATTTACTCCCTTAGTAGACGCGATAGTAATTTCATTACATTATTAGCAGTATCAGCAATTTTTTGTAAGAAGATATCGTTTCAAATGACCGCCAGTCTCTTAACTACCTACAGTGACGCCGCGTTCGACGTTTGATATTTGATGTATAAACATTTTTTTATCTGTATCACGCTAATTTCTATGGACAAAACAGCGTGTTTCCTTTCGACGCTGCGGAATTGGCGTTTCTTGTTTGCTTGGTGCTTTGTCTACCACTTGTCGTTAGCGTGCTCACGCTAACGTTTAGTCTGTAGCGTGTGCGGAAAATACTATGGATGATTTTTGTCTAGGCCTGCTGGCGTTCGCACGAGTTTTTAAATAGAGGGTGTTCTTATTTGTGAATACAAAAATTATGGATCCAACAAACACATTATTATTGGATTTAATTGATAGTTCTCCGGAGGAAGATTTCGCTGCTAATTTTGATATTATGTTGGTTGCCCAGTCACGCACAAAAACTAGAACTAAATTCCTTATCTGGAAATTAACAAAGACTGCGGACGGATGGGTGGTGTACGGGCGGTTTGTCGCGAAGTACCGATGTTTCGCGAATGTCACCGCACTAATACTATAGAGTCTATAGTATAGACCTTGTATGGCAACACTAACGAATACGAACTTAAGCATATTGTGATTTGCCGCCTTTATGCGGCGTCTATAGTAGATTTCAAATAACATGAGTTCGGTGACACATGGTATTTTATTAGATTTCTCAATGGTTAATGTTCATTTCGATATAATAAAGGAATACTATGATAGATCGAGGTTTCATGAAATATTGTGAGTACTATTTCAGAGTAATCAAATGGAATTTCACTAGATATTGGTAAAAAACCCTTGACCTTGACGACTCATCCTATGTGAAATAGAGTATAGTGAAGTAGCGAGTAAGACAGCGGAAGCATCTCGGCGTGGTTCTGCGGTGTGAATTGTGCTGGACAGGAGCTAAGTATTCCTCTCACTGATTCTAGTGGCTTGAATAGTTTGTTGAGGCGTATTAAAGATATGTAGCTAAATAATGCTTGGTAAGGTAGCACAATGCTGTAGATAATTGTTCGGCTTGTCTTGTGGTTTGTGGTAATGGCGTCTCGGGGGTGACGCTATCTATTTTATGTTTTATAAATGTGTGTACGGGTTGTGTCTTAGACCTAAGGCTATGAATACCTTGCCAGATATATTTATGTGCCATGAATGTCTGCCCCCATGTATATTTACGTATCTAAGTAATCCATGTGTTCTTCCCGATATTCCCTAGCGGAGGTAAGTCCCAGGCCATGTCCTATGTAGATGGGGGCACGGTACCAACAGAGGCGGTCAGCATCGAAGCTCCAGATCAGCTGGGCACTCACTGGACTCCGGAGCATTGCCAAGTAAATGGTAGGGACCCTTCGTGTAGGGTTCCTGGAGGGGACTCGGGACCCCCTCGGAGCAAGAAGTCACGTGCAGGGCTGAGAGTGGGGGACGTACGCAATCGGTGGATTGTAAGCTCAGCCGCAATCGGTCGATTGCAGGGGATGCATCCAACTTATATAAGTCCGTGAGCTTGGGTAATTACTCATACGCCCGGGTATGAAATGGCCTCTACAACTGTCACGTCACTAGTCCGTAAACTTGGTGACAAATAGGTATAGTGGATCTGGGGCCACGGATCAGCCTAACCTATTCCAGTGGAAGTCTCACGTGACGGAAGCGTAATTGTGAATCCGGTGGGATCACCTGTTCACCCTGGTACTGATGAGGTTTACGGTTAATCGGTACACTAAAATATCTAAGGGTAACGGGCTTGGCAATAGCAATGGAGGTCTTCTAAACAAACATATATAACCAAACCATTCTGTATGTGATGTATATTATCTATGTGCAATCTTACCCAGTTGATACATTGTATTCCAGCCAATGAAGAAGTGACGAGGTCATGAGGAGGCAGATCATGTTTTAGACATGGCCTTCCTTTGCCCGAGGCACCGAGACAGTCGGTGTCATCGTGCATTAATATCTACAGATGGTGCATGGTTGAGGCGAGCCGGGAGCCCACGTGAAGCGAAGCAGATATACGGGGAAAGTTAAGGGATCTAATAAAGGATTCGCAGGTATGAAGACTTGTTAATTTTTTATTTTTTATTACCATCGTTACGCCTGCCAGTATGTAGTATGTGAGATGTACCATCATAAGGAGTAATCAACAAGCCATATACTATGATATGTAAATTACGTAGTATATGGGCAGGGCTTAACGACACGGTGCATGTAGGCGGTAGAAAAGAGAAGAGAGAAGTTCAAAAAGGTTGTGAAGAGATTTTAGCAGGTTCGGCAACGAACGAGTAATATCCCTGGTGTTGCAAGCGTCAATAAGCTACGATGACCGCTTACCATCAGGTGGGCGTCCGTTTGCTAACTTAGTAGTATAAAAAAACAAAGAAATGCGCTCGAATGACCGATGAACGCGTGGAACATGCTGTACATTCAAAATATGTCGTAATATGTCTTGCTATACCATAATATATATTAATATGCGATAATTTATATTAATATGCAATAATATTATATCACAGTATAGCTTGGTGACGTCACATAATTTATATTATAGCTCCGTGTGCGGTCAGTTCAAAGTTTGTATGGAAAATATATAGTAATATGCCGAGCTATAATTTATATTAATATATATTATAGCTACGTCTGTGACGGGCTTAAAAGTAAATAGGGATGTCGATGATGATCGACACAGGCAGTAGCAATCATAGACTTAGAATTTCGCTACGCTAAGCAGACGACCAAAGCGAGGGAAGATAAAGCCCATCAGACGTGGCTATAATATATATTAATATGCCGAGCTATATATAATATAAATTACAGTGCTGGTTGGCGCAGTGTTGCCAACTTAGCTACTTTATAGCTAAATCTAGCTATTTTTTGGTGATAGGCAGCTATAATTTTCTGAAACTTGTAGCTTTTATTTAACTTTGTTTTCCCGTTGACCTAGAATCATAAAATTTGGCAGGAAGCAATTCCATGTAGCACAAGTAAAGGAAGAAATCCGAAAAGCGTTATGTTGTTATGTTACAAAAATTGCCATTAGTGGCCGATTTGAAAACCAGATTTCAAATCTCCCAATAAATGATGAAAGTGTTACTGGACACCTCACCACACCTCATGACACTCAGAAGATATCTCAGATTAACATCAGCCAAAGAAGTAGCTCATTGTTAAAATAAATAGATTGCTATGAAACAAACACAAAAATAAGAGAAAAAAAATTACAACATACCTGAAAAAAAAGGGAAAAATCTTCGAGAATCGATTCCCGTGATGAATGAGCTATTTTCTTTTATTATTTACATACCAACAAGTTTCTACGGAACCCTCGGTGCGCGAGTCCGACTCGCACTTGGCTGGTTTTTTTTTTGTATGTCCGCTTTCGGTGTTAGAATCCCGCTTTTTTTACTGGAGGTAACAAAATCCCACTTTGCCCGAAAAAAAAACTGACACCACCACAGGGCAACGCTGAATGTTATATACGCAAGATAGGATAGTTTAGATTTTTTTTACGATAACACTGTCGCCGACTGAATTTTGTGTGACGTTGCGTTTTCATTTTTATTTTCATAAATTGTGTATTTTGAGTATTATTCACAGGTTTTATTGCATATTATCGGTGGTATTTTATCCAATAAATATCAATCCATGTGCACCAGTGAAGGAAATGAAATGAATTATGTGTATCGTGACTTTACAAGTTGTCTCAAGAAGTCCGTGAAAAGTTTTAGTACAATGAGCAACGGCAAGAATCGACGGTGACTGATAATGCGGACTATGTGAAAGTCACAGACAAGTGATATTATAAATAAAATGTATACGACTGAAGGACTTTGCATCCATGGTCATGAAAAAATTATAAATAAAAAAAAACTGAATTTGTACACATTTTGAGGTTATGTTATCTAAGTAAATAATTTTCGTGTTGGGGATATCTTTTATTCTTGGGTAAAGATATTTTGATACCAAGTTACTAAAACTTTGTGGTTTTATTATCTTTGCACGTTATTACTTCCTTTTTAATTAGGCCACTGCCTGCACACGGCCAACACAAATCTAAAATGTTTAAAAGTTTACGGCTTATTTCGAAACGTAAACTTGCAGTATCTTTTCAGAAACGGCACTTTTTAACCAACGATTATAAATGTAATGAATCGTGGAACAGTGTTAACTCGTCTCCAATTATAAATAAAATAAATCTAAACGATTTTTACAACAAACTAGACCAAAATTATTCATCTAAAGGAGTGATTAGTGCTATAGATGTCGACATATTTGCGAATGCAATTAAGGATACAATACATCTTGAAGAACTCAAAGACCTGTTACACAAATTAAGACTTTCAGCCGATACAGTTAATACTTTGGAATCAACACATCATGCCACTGTCAGAAATTTCATAAAATTTGGTCAGATCCAGGACCTTATAACCATTTTAAAAGATCCTTTGAATTTTGGAGTTTTTATGGACAATTTCAGTGCTAATATGTTATTGGATGAACTATTAACTCTACAAAACTATGAATTAGCTGCTAATGTTGCTTCTCTGATAATGCTTCAAGAGGATTATACTAATAATATAACATGTACATTGTGTCAATATTCATGCTATAAGTATATCACCAGTTATGTGGCACCTGAGCCTGTTTTAGAAACTACAGTGAAAAACAAAAAAGTAGAAGAAAAAAAGATAAGAGTCAAGTTTCTACGTAATCCATATTTTGATGACCATTTTGATATAAAAGATTTATTTACACTGTCTGGTAAAACTCTAGCATGGCTCTCTGAGCCAGCAACAAATAACCTAAATATTAACTTGCAAGCCATTGGTTGGTTAATCTACAAGAAATATGACAAATTATTGAGCTTATGTGAACATATAGAGAAAACCACATCATTTAAATTATATGGTGAAGTTCTTGAGCTGCTACAGAAAGAAAAAATTAAGGAGACTGAAAATAATTCATCATTAGAAAAATGCTTGTCAATCCTGGATAAAGCAGAGAAATATTCCACAGAAATTACATTGGAAAAGTCTCTTCAAAATGCAATTGAAAATGCAATAAATAAAACTCAAAATAATGACATACAGTTGCAAATGAAGGTTAGTAAACAGCTAGTCATTATTTTTCATCAAAAGGGCTTATTTTGTTACAAAAAAAATTACTTGGCAGCGATTAAATATTGTAGCTATAATAATTATATTAGATGAGCTTCAAAATGCAAGGATTTATAAAAACTAAATAATGGCTGCTACTTTAAGGTAGCAAACATATTAAACAGAACCAATGAAATCATAGGTCCTAGAAATCATAGGTATAAATAATAACATAAATTGAATAAAAAATAAAAAAACATAAGTAAATAGAATAGTTCTTAGAGCTACTGAATTTTTTTTACACTTTGGGTTTATTATTGGAGTTTTAGTAAGGATCCCAAATTTTTTGATAATATAACATATCCTATTTCACCCGGGGATAGTGTAGCTTCCCAACAATGAAAGAAGTTTTCAAATTGGTCCAGTAGTTTCCGAGCCTATTCAATGTAAACAAACAATCAAATCTTTCCTCTTTATAGTAGTAGCTTATAGTTAAGTGTAGATAAAAAGGATCCTAAAGTTTCACCCTTTCCTTCTCCTCTTAAATGGATGGTAGTAAGAAAACTCAACAATTTCGTGACAAAAAAGGGGGGGGGTGCAACTTTTACTTCACAGGGGAACTAGGTACTATCTTTTATAGTTTTGAATAAATACCTAAATATAGACAAATATTCTACCTTTATGCCTCTTACTTTTTCGCCATATGTTTTTTTTTGCATGTCTCTATCTATTTGCTTTATTCAGAGCTCTTAAAATGTGGCACTAAGTATGTTTTTTTAGGACCATGTTTATATTTTCTTCTCATCGCAGTTAACTTTATATACAACCTCATTGTATAATTTAAGGCCGGGTCTAAGCTCAAATCTCAAAAATGGCTTTCTTTGAGAGTCGAGTACGACGTAACGCAATGAAATACCTAACACAAAAAAATACTGTGGATAGAAGAGGGTTTTAAGAAAAATGTTAACCGAATAGAATATTAAAAAGTGCTTTGATATTCCCAATAAAAAAATTCTAAGTTACGTCTAAAAAAATCTTTCGCGTCGAAATTCTCCGTATTTTCAGCGATGACAACAATTTTATTTTTAAGAATATATAAGATACAGAATTATATTAGAATGTTAACCGGACACTTATTCAATTTAATGCGTATATTCTGTATAATCTAAAGAAAACCCGTAAATAACAGTCCATTTCATAGAGTCGACACATTTATGATTTACCATTTTCAACCCTATTCCAGTGAAGAACGAGTCCTGTCAAAATCGTAGTCAGTCCGCGCCTTAAGAAAGCCTGTTTTCTACTTTTATCCGCCGTCAAGTGTTCGCCTAACAATAAATTCAGCTACCAAAACAAAAAATCAATGCCAGTTGTAATTAATATAAAACAAAGCACCACTGATTATTTGGCTGCTACTTTCTTCTTTAAATTATCCTTCAATGTAGCTGCCATTCTATTATTTTTGCTACCTTCAAAATTTTTTTTTAAATCCCAATATCAGATTAATATGTCGCCGCATTAAATACATGCCTTAGTAAACTTAGAACTAATATTATAAATGCGAAAGTGAGTTTGTTTGTTATGCCTTCACGAATCAACTACTCATCATGAAATGTGGCATGCAGATAGCCTATGGTATGGAGAAGGACATAGGCTACTTTTTAACCCTGGAACGCCGGTGAAACCGAGAGGGACAGCTAGTGATAAGATAAATAGGTACAAACCTACATCATACAATGTAAAATATATTGTATATTGGTTATACATATACAGTTTGTCCTGTAAATAAGGGTGGGTCTACAGATTATTTGTTGTTGCTGCCTTTTTAGGGTTCTGTACCTGAAAGGTGCTAAACTGGACTCTATTACTAAGCCTCTGCTGTCAGTCCATCCATCTGTCTGTCAGTAGGAAATTCAAACAAATAAAATTAGACAATTTACTAAACAAATTGTTAAATATAAAATACTTTTCTTACAGCTATTTAAATCATGGGAAAATATAAGGGAGACAAAACTTGAAGAACAAACCATACGTCTTAATAGAGCTAAGAGAATTCAGTTTATGCAGGAAAAACAAAAAGAATTAGAAGATGAAGAGCAAAAGCTATGGTTCTTTGAAAATGAGGAAAAGATAGATCTAGAAATTGAAGACAAAGAAAAGCTTATGACAGATGTTCAAGTAAAGAAAACTGTCTCTAAAACTATTGATGAGAATTATGTTCCTCCTGAAATAAAACCTAAAAGGAAATAAGTTTTAAATTAAAAGAATTTGTATAACTTATGAAACATTTTATTTTCAACATTGTTTATGATGCATACCTCCTCTCAAATACTGAAACACCAGTTATAAATTAGGAGCGACTTAAATACTTGAGATGCGCTTAACCGATACCAGCCACAATACAATCAATTCAACCTGTCAAATGACTACATAATCACAACAGTGGCGTTTCAGTGTTTGTATGAGTTGTGTAACAGTTCGAGGTTTTTTCATTGAGCTATTATTACTACGTATAAAGAAGACACCACACATCACAACTATGTTTCGTTCAAGTGAGGCCATCCGGCCGCATCTGTTGTTGTAGAACGATGAACGAAACGCGTAAGCGCCGTGAAAATCACGGTGTTCGCGAGAAATATACTCCTAAAAGCGTTCTAATAGCGCTACGCGTTTCTACTGTCTGCTTAGACGACTATAGTATATTTCAAATAACATGAGTTCGGTGACACATGGTATTTTATTAAATTTCTCAATGGTTAATGTTCATTACGATATAATAAAGGAATACTATGAAAGGTTGCACGAAATATTGTGAATATTATTTCAGAGTATTCAAATGGAATTTCACTAGATATTGGTAAAAAACCCTTGACCTTGATGACTCATCCTATGTGAAATATAGTATAATTATTGTTTCAGCCCTAAAGAGAACTTTAGTTGACTCTTAAAAAAATGGGACATAACCTTTGCTTATGATAGCTTCTCTATGGGTGGGGCTCACAAAATTTGTACCATAACGCACTAGAAAACGTAACACAAATTAAAATGCAACACACTGGAAATTTTGTAACACGCTGGAACCCTGTAAAGGCAGGATTACATTGTATCAACATTTACTAAAAAATCTTACCACATTTAAGAGTAATGATGATAAATCGTATAAATCATCAATATTATATTTCCTGGAAATATGACTATTTCATGAAAAAAATATGGTTTCCAGGATAATATAACTTAGAGAAATTATTGATGATTTTTAAGATTATTAATCAGTAGTTAAGTAAATACTATCATTATTGTAGCGTATCACATAAAAAAGACAAGACATTTTAAAATTTACTTTTTTATTTTTGTCACATTTTTTAAATCAACAAAGTGAAATTAAGAACACTTATCAAGTTATCAATAAGTACAGACGCCAGCACATCAACCTACTCCAATCTGACAAATTTTCCAAATCAACATTGAACCTTATATTTTAGCGATAAAGTTGAAAATCTATTAAAGAAATTTGACAGATTGTAGTAACCTGATGTGCTGGCATCTATACAATAAAATTATTAAAGAAACAAAACCAACTTGATTTTACCGAGTAGGTAAGTCATGAAATCAACAGAGTGAAATTAAAAACACTTATCAAAAAGCACAATAAAATTATTAAAAAACAAAATCAACTTGATTTTACTGAGTACGTAAATCATTGATCAAAATAAATGTGATCACCTTTGTCACTTAGCGTGTACTCCCTTGACTCATAATTTAAATTAACTTTTTTTACAATACAATCATCTGGAACTATATCTCTGTCTAATTTTTTTGTAGAAACGTATTTTAGGTTTGGTTTCTTGACTGTCTTTAAAAATCGAATGTTGTAATTATTACTTTTCTGATTTTTTATCTCCAAATCTCTACACTCTACAAACCCTACATAATAAACCCATTTCTTTTTTTCGTAATATCTCACTAGAACACTGTCGTTAACACTTATGATAGCTTCTTCCATTATCTCATTTGGTATCTCAGTCTCATTATTTTCTAGTTGTATAGTCGGGTTACTTAAGTTTATATTATAACAGCTATCTCTTTTATTTTTTTCTGTTTTTTTACCAGTTTCTTCATTTAAATGCCGTACTGTCAGATCTTGTTCCGCACCATCTCTGTTAATGTTTTGTCCATCAATCGCCTTGCTTCTGCACCTTCTTCAGTCTCATTTTCTTGTTTTTTTTCCATTAGACTAAAATCAGGGTTATCTAAAGTTGTTAGGTCGCATTCGTACGATGTTTCTTTTTCTTAAAAAAATTTATCAATCTTTTTGTTCTTATCATCTAATATTCCGTCTGTCAGATCAAGATCCATATTTTGTTACTCCATTATACCAGCGTTAGTTTGTCTTTTTTGTAAGTTATTTTCTTGTTTAATTTTCAATACAGCACTCTTTTTTTGCTTATTATAATTTCCTGATGTACTTGGTACAGGATCATCGTTCGTATTTCTAATATTTTCCTTATCTTTTAGGGTAGAAAATAAATCAAAGTCTTTGTCCACTTTATTAAGTGTTATTGGAAAGTATTTCTGTAAATCAAAATAGGACTGATTTTGAGGCGTATATCTGATATCTGACAAAACCGTTATTTTTGAACTGCATTCGTCTATATTATTTTTTACTGTACTCTCAGCTTTACTGTCTTGAATCGATATTGTAGCCAATTCATTTTCTTCTGTATCTGTCTGATCAAATTCCATGACTTCATCATCTTCCCACACACTCTCATCCGATTCAGCATAAGTAACGTCGCTTTCTACACTAGTGTCAGTATCGTACCTTTTCTGATGTCCCAATCGTTTTCTGTTACCGTTTCTGTTATTGCGGCTTTTTTGGGCAACTGGCGTTCTAACTTTCTTTTTGTATTTCTTTCGACTTGGGTCTTCAATATCTTCACTGTTGCGTTTCAATTTTTTCGCAACAGGCTGGTCTTGTTTTTGAATGATTTCTAAGTTGTGTTCTTTTATATCCAAGCATTGACAATATCCAGGAATTAATACTTTGTCACAAAAGCAACTTAAACTACGATAAGTTATTTTGTTCCCAGATTCTAAATTTCTCAGTTGATGGAGTGCCATGGTTCCAGGTACAGGACATAGTGGTATATTCACATTTTCAAGAATTGGTGGGATGTAAAATATTTTTATTTTTGTTTCAGTCTCTCTTAACAGTCGATATGCAGACTGCATCGGTTATGTCAGAACCATAGGAGACTATCGAATCCAATTTTCTCTTGATCGCACCACCGATGCCGTCTGCAGCACCCTTCCCATGCGCAGACTCAAAGAAATTCCAAGTTGAGAAGGGAAACCCTAGATCATTAGTAAAGTTGCAGAATAAATAAAAAATCTTTTTTTTGTCTGTATTGAACAGTGGGTCCATCTGAGAAGAAGTGCAATGCATGTATAGTGCAGTAGAATTAGATAATCAATTTACATTAATTGTGGTACTCATGATTTTTGGCATATCGATAAAGTTCTGTATGGATATGACTACCTTAAATTCGCAACCGATTTGGAAGTACGGAACATGGTGAAAATTGAGAAAAACTTTGATATTGAATAATTCCTAAACAAAAATTGTGGTACTAGTTGCGAGAATACCATGTCTTTAGAGAACCATTACCTACCTTCTCAAGAAATTGGAACCGGTTGCGAAATACGGAACACACCTAAACTTAAAAAAGTGATTTTTCGCCTTTATCTCCTAGGCAAAATTTGTGGTACTAGTTGCGAATTCATTGGTAACTTGTATTAGCCTATTACACTTAGTTTTAAGTTTGCAGCCGGTTGCGATATACGGAACCCTAAGAAAATATTTTTTGATAAATTCTACTTCCAGCAAAATTAGCGTATTCTGTTTTATTAGTTATATCATATATCATATACCTCGGTCAGAGAATTGCCATTCAACGTGGCAATGCCGCCAGCATTCTGGGAACGTTGCCCTCTGACAACGATTTTTTCATTTAGTTTATTTCTTTTCATTTATATAGATTTTAAGGATTTTATGTTTTTTTTTTTTTTATTTGCACTTGTAAAATATTTTTGTTATAGGTTAAATTTGTAAATACATACTTAATATTGATTGTAAGTAAAAAAAAAAAATTTGATGCAAATGAAAATAGGTTTGTAACAATGTCTTCAGTGCAACTCTTGGTTTGCCAGACATGATAGATACCAATTTTAGGCGTCAATTATGCGCTCCTCAATAGATATTTAATTCTAAAGTGACATTTTAATTGACTTATATCATATTGGTAGGTCGACTTCTACCTACTTTGTGATCGCAACCGAAGAGAACATTACGGAACATAGTTTTTTTTACAAGTAAAATGTGCGCGTATTCGTGTGTTACGAAGGGAATGCGGGGAAAATTCCTACGTCTATCCAATCTGTCGTCTTTTTTGCACTGCTAAGTAAGAAAGTTCTTTATTTTTATAGGTAACAATGTAAAAAATATCGAAAAGATACAATATCGACGTATCCTACGAAACGGGGCGTAGCTGCAAAACAGCAAAATATCAGGAGAAGGTTTGTTATAAAATAACATATAGTTAATATAGTCAGTATCCATTATCCAATGAGACGTTTTCTTTCCATAGAGTTTTATAGAGTTGGTTGAAAATACCTGTCAAATCGTGTACTTAAGGTTACAAAAAACCCGACTGCGTAAAACATAAATTAACAGAAAAGAGAAAAACAAGCTCTTAAATCTATAGAATTTTGAATATAACTTGAATTTTATAAGGTATTGCAATCGGGGACAACCAATAACCTAAGTATGTATTTTTTTGTAATATTTGTTTATCCCCGACTGCAATACCTTATAAAATTCAAGTTATATTCAAAATTCTATAGATTTAAGAGCTTGTTTTTCTCTTTTCAGTTAATTTATGTTTTACGCAGTCGGGTTTTTTGTTTCTTTTAATAATTTAATTTATTTCAGACTTTTTAGTTTTATACAGAATGAGTTGTATGTATTAGTAAATAAATGAGCGGTACGGTAAAGTAACACTAACAACCGTCGCAACTCTGTGTGTTACGTACGGTAAGCGCTCAGTAGGTTCCTACTGTCCTTGCACTTGTTTTGAACTAATAAAGTAAAAGTTTTTTTTGTACATAGTTTTGTCTGGCTGGTCAACCCAAGAATTTACCAGGCTAAAAGATGGAGATAAAGGAAACTGAATAGGCACTTACAAGGTCTCACGTTCCACCACAACACTGTTATTTGTCTTGATTGTTAGTATTTTTAAAATTGTCGAGATAGCGGCCGCTTCGGTTCGTTTTAAATTCAATATGTCTGCTGCACAGTGTTCTTTTCACTCAAACACGTATATCATTCGCCGTGAGAGGGCGACACCGTACATTGATTGTAGTTTGTGGGTTTTAGGCGCGAAATTTAAACCCTGCGTGTTTAGGAGTTAGGAATGGGATGGAAATGAAGGAAATTAGGGATTATCTCAAAGCCTGTTCATATCCCCCCACTTGAAATAAACCGAGTATTTCAAAAGATCAATAAGAAGATAGAGACTACTACTATGCGGATTCATATAGTCATTTTATAGTTACTTAAGTGTATTGATTATAATAATAATTGTGTTGAATAAAGGCTATGTTAAATATAAGATAAAGATTTGAATTAGGAATGTAATGTTAATTTAATCTATCGGAAGTGGACAGATTTTGATAGCAGGTCTCACAAGTAAACCTTTTGAAGTCTTAACCGTCACAACACGAATGATATTGTCTCTACCTGGATGAAGCTGTACTACGCGACCTAGTCGCCATTCGTTAGCTGGTAAGTTAGGTTCGTAAATAGTAACAAGATCGTTCAGTTTTGGTTGACGGTTATCGCTTTTAAACCATTTCATTCGTTGTTGCAACGTATGCAAATAATCTCTTTGCCAAGTTCGCCAGAAACTTTGAGATAGTCTCTGTAACAGTTGCCATCGAGATCGTAGAGTTTCATTTTCGGAATATACTGGTTCCGGCAACGATACCAAAGGTCGGCCTATCAGAAAATGGCCTGCGGTCAGAGCGTCAACTTCATCGGGATCGGACGAGAGTTCTACCAGGGGTCTAGAATTCAACATGGCTTCCACCTTCGTCAAAATAGTATAAAACTCTTCAAATGTAAGAATTTGGGATCCGATAATCCGTTTTAAATGATATTTGGTTGATTTTATACCACTTTCAAATATACCTCCGAAGTGAGGTCCCGATGGTGGATTAATCTTCCAAGTTATACCGCGAAATGATAGTTGATTAGAAATATGATCGCTTTCTTTGCTAAGCATTTCAGAAACTTCAGACAGATAGCGCTTGGCGCCTACAAAATTGGTACCTCCGTCAGTAACTATGAATTTACAAAGGCCTCTCCTAGATACAAAACGGTCTAAAGCTGCTATAAAGGCTTCGGTGGTCAATTCGGTGACCAACTCAAGATGAACGGCTTTAATTGCATGGCATACTATGAGGCACAAATATCCCTTATAAGTTCTAGCGTTACGTCGCTTATTCTCTTTAATCATGAATGGACCTCCGAAGTCGATTCCAACTGTTTGAAAGCAGTGATCTGATTTCAATCGGGAAGGTGGAAGATCGCCCATGACAGGCTGAAGAGACTTAGGTTTTACTTTAAAACAAATTACACATTTAGATAATCGGGATCTGATAAGATTTCGAATGCCAAGTATCCAAAATCGACGTTGAATTAAAGATTGCAGTAGGCGGGGCCCACAATGAAGGTAAGTTGCATGATAGTGATCTACCATAAGAGTACTCAAACGAGATAATTTTGGCAAGAGGTATGGATGTTTGACGCGTTCGGGTAAGTCTGTGTGTTTGAGTCGCCCCCCCACTCGCAAGACTTCGCGAGAATCAATGAATGGAGAAAGCTTCAATAAATGTTTTGGAAGTAGTTTATGATTATTAGATTTAAGATGGAGTATGACTTCCTCAAAATGTTGACGCTGAATATGTTTAACCAAATATTCTAAAGATTGATCGTGTTCCGTGGAGGTTAGAAAAGATGAAAGGTTACGCTCGGAACGTGTAACTTTAGCGTTATTAATGAAACGATAAATCCAAGCTACTACTCTTTTTACACGTAAAAGAGTGGAGGAACGTTCCAGGAGGTTGTCAAGCACGTCAGCATCTTGTGTCACTACACCAGCATGACACAAGTGTGACGACGACTTAAGCTCTTCGACGTTGTCATGCTTTTCAACTACTGACACAGGCCAGTTAGTTGACTCGCTAGTTAGCCACTTAGGACCTGACCACCAATTTTCACAAGTAGCCAACTGTAAACACGACAAACCGCGACTACAGATGTCGGCTGGGTTGTCATGAGTGGAAACATGTCGCCACACAGTTGGAACGATAGAATCGTTAATTTGCACTACGCGGTGTGCTACAAAAGTTTTAAGTTTGTGTGGTTCCGTGCTCAACCATGACAAAACAGTCGAGCTGTCGGAGAATAACATTGTTTGATTTAGATTAAGTTTTTTACTAAGTAAGGCGTGGATACGATTAACCACTTTGGAGAGCAATACCGCACTGCAAAGTTCCAAACGGTTAACGGTAAGAACTTTTAAAGGTGCTACCTTAGACTTAGCGATAAGAAGGTGGATTTGAACTTCACCATGAGTAACCACGCGGAGATAGACACAGCATCCATATGCTTTTGTGGATCCATCACAAAATCCAATAAGTTGGAATTGTTTTGACTGACATAGTATGACTCGACGTGGAATTTCGATAAGTTTCAAGTTGTAAAGGTCTGATATGAAATTTTTCCAATCATGACATATGTCTCTGGGCACAGGTTCATCCCAAGAAAGATTGAGACGCCATATATCTTGAAGGAGCAATTTTGCTTTGAGAATAAATGGTGTGAGCCACCCAAGTGGATCAAAGATTCTCGCCACGTTGGATAAAATAGAACGCTTTGTGACATTGCCATCCTCAATCGGAGATTGTGAATAGGTAAAGTTATCACCTACGGGGTCATATTGGACTCCTAAGATTTTAAGCGTAGACTTGTTGCTTTCTTCTGAGAAAGGCTTTGGAATTTGACAATGATCTACTGGTAAGGTGTTAAGAAAAGATTTGGAATTACTGCTCCATTTGCGAAGTTCAAGTTGAGCACATCCTAATAGATTGACAAGTTGAGTTTTTAGTTCGATAGCTTGCTCTAATGAGGGTGCCCCGGTAGTGACGTCATCGACAAAAGTTTCATGACGAAGAGCCTCAGCGGCGAGTGGATACTCAGCGCCGTGATCACTAGCTAGCTGATGGAGAGTACGGATTGCGAGATAAGGGGAACTGCTAACTCCGTAGGTGACAGTCGCGAGTTCGTACTCATTGACTGGGTCACAAGGAGATTCTCGCCACAGCACGTGCTGATAGCTGCGATCCTCAGCCCTAACCAAAATTCCTCGGTACATTTTTGATATGTCACACGTGAATACTACCGTATGTAGTCTGAAGCCAGTGATAATGTCTATGATGTCAACTTGCAGCTTAGGTCCAGTAAATACAATGTCATTTAAAGATAAACCGTTTGTGGTTTTGCAGCTTGCGTCGAACACTACTCGCAGCTTGGTAGTTGTGCTCTCAGGGCGAAGGACGCAATGATGCGGGATAAGGTAACGCTTGTCCGTTTGTAAGGACGCATTAGGTACAGGATACATGTGATCCAAACTTTCGTACTCGCGCATGAATTTAATATAATCAGTTTTAAGTTGACTTTGGCGGCTAAGCTTTTTTTCGAGATGAGTTAGACGCGACAAAGAACTATTATATGAATCACCTAACGGGCAGTCGCGATCCTTTAAGAGGAGTGGTACGACGTAGCGACCATTAGATTCTCTATAAGTTAAACTAGTATATGAATGTTCACAGATATCATCCTCGGGTACAGTAATAGGTACGTGCGGTGGTTCCTCGACTTCCCAGAACTGCCTAACTTGTTCATCGAGACTGCATGTAGTGACTAATAGAGAAGACGTTGTAATAGGAGGTAACGATAAATCAGAATCGACAGCACCGGTAAGTATCCAACCGAAAATGCTATGCAGAGCGGCCGGTAGGCCGGGCCCCAGTTTGATACGTTGACCATCATATATTTCGTGGAATAGTTCTGCCCCTATTAATAGGTCGACTTCCGCGGGAATATCGTAATCGCGATCGGCTAATATTAAATGCTTGCAATATTCACGAACGACTGACGGTACAATACTGCTAGGCAGTTGAGCTGTTATATGATCTAACACGATCGGCTTAATGTTAAACTGCGGATCGTTACTATCGAGTGGTTTCAAAACGCATTCCGTCACACCCCTAACTTGAAATACTGTGTTTTGTCCTAAGCCAGCGACTGTAAGATTACATCGGCGGAGATTTAAACCGAGAGCTTTGGCGCAAGCCGTAGTGATAAAACAATCCTGCGCGCCGCTGTCAACCAATGCGCGCACGGTGCGCTGTGTGCCGGCGACAGGGTTGCACACGCGCAGCTGACACGTACCTAGTAGTACTATACCGCTACTGCTTCCGACATGAGCACCGGTGCTCGCTTGAGTGGCAGCGCTAGAGCTGGGTTGCGTTTGCTCAGTATGTAGTAAGGTGTGATGACGTAATCCGCATAAAGTACAAAATACTTTAGAAAAGCATTTATCTACGACGTGATTAGTACGTAAACAGTTGGTGCACATTTTTTTGTTTTCAATTAAAGTGAGTCTAGCACCAGAGTCTAAAGATTGAAAAGTAGGGCACCTATAGATTGAGTGCGCTTCATTACAACAAGAACAAGTGAATGATGTCGTAGGTTGAGATTTAGTAAGATAAGATGAGCGTTTTGATCCGCTGCTATTCTGCCGATTACTCGCTGGCAATTGTTTTCGTTCAATGGTACGGGTAGAATTGGTAGAACTCAAAGATAGTTCGCTAGTTTCTAAGATCTTTACGTAGTCTTGAAGAAACTTTAATAGTTCACTAAATGAAGGTATTTCTGAACTGTTTTGAGATTCGAACCGTTTGCGGGTATCTGAATCGAGGGTACGAGAGGCTAAATGAAATAAAATAAAATCACCAAAGTTTTTGATATTTAAAGATTGGAGCGCATGATATGATTCATAAAACACGTTTGTTAATACTTGCAATTCTTGAAAATTACCCGATTTAACTGCTGGATAACTTAAGAATTTATCTAAATATGTCAAAGCTAAGATACGTTTGTTTTGGTAACGTTCGATTAAGGCGTCGAAAACAACTTCATAATTATTGGCTGTCATTGGAATCCCTTTTACAATCGATAAGGCGGGTCCGCGTAAACACGACACAAGGTAATGGTATTTTTCTGTATTAATATAGAATTATTCTCATGAATTAAGTGAACAAACGTATCATAAAACGTTTGCCAGTTTTCGATGTTGCTATCAAATTTAGGTAGATCAAATTTAGGTAAACGCGCATTGACTTTGGAATTCCCGGAATGCGTGAGATCGGAGTCGACTCGCGCCGGCGACGCGCCGCCCGCGCCCGCGGCCGAGCCGTCCGCTGGCGATCCGGTGACGTTGAAGCTCTTCTCGTATATCGGCAACGTGCTACCCGCTGCGATCACCGCATAATACAATTCGTCAAATGAAACCATAGAATTTTGGTTAATTTGTACATCGGGTTTGATTGCTAACTCTAAAGTTTGTATTTCATTACACAACGAACCAAATTCTTCGCGAATTGAATGAACTCGAGTGTATCTCGACTTGAACGCCGATACCTTTGAACGATCTTGAACCATTTCGTTAGATAAGTCGTAAAGGATTTGCATAGCTCGGAATACATATTCGCGTTGTGATTGAAGTATTTTAAGTTTACTTGCTTCCATGTTTAGTTCGAAGCTAAAAATAAAATAATGTTAGATAGCCTACTTTGGTGTATGAAGGTAAATGAAATCAATTTAGGTGTAGATTTGAGGTGGAGTGTGTAAGTACCTACTTACATATATAAGTTTTATAATGTAAATGTAACATAAATACCATAAAATATTGTTACGAATTCTATAAAATTTATAAAATATTTTGGAGGTAGGTTCCAATCTTATATGAAGACTCGAACAAAATGTAATGAAGATGTAATGCTACTAAATTGTAATGACTTGTGAATCCGTATAGTATCACTGTACGTATAACCAACACAATTTTAAAAGGTTATACCTAGTTTTACAATAAAATGCGTAATTTTGCTTATTTCTCAGAGTTTTCGATCGAAATTGAACCTGAGATTAACAAAATACTGTTTTTCCATAGGTATTCGCGCTCGTAATGGACCAACTTTATGTTTTGAACTAATAAAGTAAAAGTTTTTTTTGTACATAGTTTTGTCTGGCTGGTCAACCCAAGAATTTACCAGGCTAAAAGATGGAGATAAAGGAAACTGAATAGGCACTTACAAGGTCTCACGTTCCACCACAACACTGTTATTTGTCTTGATTGTTAGTATTTTTAAAATTGTCGAGATAGCGGCCGCTTCGGTTCGTTTTAAATTCAATATGTCTGCTGCACAGTGTTCTTTTCACTCAAACACGTATATCATTCGCCGTGAGAGGGCGACACCGTACATTGATTGTAGTTTGTGGGTTTTAGGCGCGAAATTTAAACCCTGCGTGTTTAGGAGTTAGGAATGGGATGGAAATGAAGGAAATTAGGGATTATCTCAAAGCCTGTTCAGCACTAAACGTGGTTTTTTGCAGTTTATGTCAAAATGTTAGCATAAAAGTATTACAATATATACATATATGGAATGGTCTATTTACAAGCTTTCATTTGATACCCATATTGTTATAATATCGAAACTTTTATTTTTAATACCCCCCCTATTCTTTTATTCTTAGGCACTATATAAAAATAATATACCCTATGACACTCCCCCAGTCAAGAGGAATCTAACGACACCTCATATGCTTAAATCCATCAAGCCGTTTAGGCTGCAGAGCGGCACAAAGAAATAGACATACATACATACATACATACATACATACATACATACACTCGAAAAACATAACCCTCCTTCCGGGTCAGTCGGGTAAAAATTAGTTCGAATTATCAACAGTTTGACAGCTAATTTCAACCAAACTCTATAAAACCCTATGGAAAGAAAACGTCTCATTATCTACAAGCATCAAAAAAGTTTGTGATCTCTAGCAAAAGCTGTTTTTTTTTTATTTTACTTTATCAAGAAAAAGTGTTTACGTTATATGTCTTTTTTAAATAGAAATACACTGTTTGAAATTATTTTTTAATAACATACAATAACAATGTAATTGTAACATTTTATACCCGGGAGTGCGCGGAAATCGAGGATACGGGACCATAAACAAACAAGGGGAAGAGATTTTAGATTTCAGGATGAGACATAACCTTGCCATCATTAACACCTTTTTCCAAAAGAAACCAGAACACTTAATCACTTGTAAAAGTTCAGGACACAGTACACAAATAGATTATATTCTGGAAGATAGAAATCTACTTAGAAATTTTAAGGACTATAAAGTCATCCCTGGAGAGGCGCTTACTTCGCAGCATATAATCTTGGTAGCATGTCTAAAACTACTTAAACCTATAAGAACGGTCACAGACAAAACCCCGAAAATCAAATGGGGACAACTTTACAGCCCAAAAGGTGAAGACCTGTCTATCGCTCTTAAACAATATCTGGAGGAGGACTTGAACAATGATTACAACAACAACGCCGAGCTTATGTGGTCAAACTTTGCATACACCTGTAAAACCCAATCGTCCAAAATCTTAGGAGTCTCAAAAGGAAAACTAAGCAATAACAAGGACCCAAGATGGTGGAATGACGAAGTTATAAAAGTTGTAAGTGCCAAAAGGATCTTTTTAAATTATGGCAGATAACACAAATGAAAGATGATCGCATTGAATACAAGAAGGCGAAACAACAAGCGAAGCGCGACGTAGCCCAAAGTAGAGCACAATCTAAAGAATGTTTTTATAGCAGATTGGAAGATGCAAAGAACGACACTGAAATCTTCAAAATCGCAAAGCAGCAACATAAGTCAACGTTAGATATTAAAATTAATAAATACATCCGTGACGAAAACGGTCAGCTGCTTACATCTAACGAAGACATTAACCAAAGATGGTGCCAATACTATGCAGAGCTTCTTAACGAGGAATTCCCAAGCCAGCAACAACCTATAATAAATCCTACGGCTGGACCAGTGCTGGAAATTAATGTTGCGGAGGTGAAAACCGCAGTCTCGAGGATGAAAAACCATAAAGCTCTTGGGCCAGACGAAATACCCTCTGATATCTGGAAACAGATAGGACCTATAGGACTTGAGTGGCTCACAAGACTCTTCAATGCTGTCCTCAACTCCAATATGATCCCAGAATCATGGCGACAAAGTTACATAGTGCCCTTTTATAAGAACAAAGGTGACGTCAGCGCTTGCGGGAATTATAGGGGCATAAAACTTACTTCTCACACCCTAAAAATATGGGAAAGAATACTGAACGATCGCTTCTTGAACCACGTTGTCATTTCTGAAAACCAGTACGGTTTTATGCCATCAAAATCCACAATCGATGCTATCCAAACAGTCCGAATAATAATGGAAAAGCATAGGGTCACCAGTGAAGCCTTACACCTTATCTTCATAGACCTTGAGAAGGCGTTTGACCGGGTACCACGAAACCTGGTATGGCAAGCGATGAGATCACAGGGTCTAGCGGATTACTACGTAGCCCTAGTCCAGGACATGTACCACAGGAGTAGCACAAAAGTGAGAAGTTTGGCCGGAGTGAGCAAAACCTTTGAAGTCAAAGTCGGGGTTCATCAAGGACCGCGTTGAGCCCACTACTCTTTAATCTGGTAATGGAATATCTCACCAAAGATATCCAGTCTCCCCTACCATTGTGTATGTTATATGCAGACGATATCGTGCTCATTGACAAAAGTGCACAACAACTGCAAATTACTCTCGAGCAGTGGAGGTGCGCCCTGGAAAGCAATGGACTCCGTATCAGCAGAAGCAAGACCGAACATCTGGAATGCAATTTTAGCGGCGATACCACCATCTCACACACGATCTATATCGAGGGAGATTCAATTCCAAAGGTATCCCAGTTCAAATATCTCGGAGCGATGCTGACGGCTGATGGTAACATTGAAACCGACGTCACCCACAGAGTCAACGTTGCCTGGCCAAGATGGAGAGCTCTCTTGGGTGTCCTCTACGACACAAGAATGCCGATCAAAGTGAAGGGAAACATTTACAAAACAGCTGTAAGACCTGCAATGATGTACGGTGCCGAATGCTGGGCCATAAAAAAGGCGCATGAACAAAAACTTCACGTGGCCGAGATGAAGATGCTGAGATGGGCAGCAGGTGTAACCAGACTTGATAAAGTACGAAATGAACACATCAGAGGTAGTTACCATCATCGTTAGTCGCGACCATCTCAGAAAAACATACAGAAAGTAGGCTTCGTTGGTATGGCCACGCAATGAGACGTCCTGAAAACCATGTGGTTCGGCAGGCTCTGGCCCTACCGAACTCAAAAAAGAAAAGAGGAAGACCCAAAGTCACATGGTGGTCTACAGTAACCAGCGACTTGGAACTAGCCCAACTCACAGTACGGACAACCCAGGACATACCATCCTGGCGCATGAGAACGAGGAGAGCCGACCCCAAATAATGGGATACACTTGGAGGGAAACTCCTAAAGAAATTTCAAAAAATATAACTGTCTGAATACACCTGGGACCACTGATTGATCGGTAAGTCGCTAAAACTAATCGTTTTATCGCACTGAAACACAGAACGCGATAATCTCGAATCTTTATTTTCAAAAACTTCTCGTGCTGTATCTTAACTTTGCTTTTGGACCTACGGCCGGATATGCCCCAAGAAAAATTTCAATGAGCCACCATATTGTAAAAAAAAAACAAAAAAACTTGAGAATTCGAACTAGCATAGTTGATGAAAGCCTATCGATTATTCGAAGCTCCTTGAGGATCAAGTTATTGATGCAGAAGGCCATCCACAGAATTTTCAGGAGGCGTCTCCAGCACCATATCTCCATTGCGTCGATTTTCCGACGACCTTGCAATCTAAAGGACCAAGTTTTAACTCCATAGAGAAAGATTAACAAGACAAGGCATCTTATAAGTCGAACCTTTGTTTTAAATAAATAAATATCCTGGGACATTCCTCACACACGGTCATCTGATCCCAAACTAAGCAGAGCTTGTACTATGGAAACCAGATAACTGATATACTACTTTTTGTTTGTAAATACATACTTAATATACATAATTACACCCAGACTCAAGACATACAGACATGTTCATGCACACAAATGCATGTCCTGTGTGGGAGTCGAACCCACGACCTGCGGCGCGTAAGGTGAACCTTAACCAACTGCGCCAACTGGCCCGTCCGTTTTCCTGGTTATCCTTCTACAAACAAACAAAAATATCTTCAGCTTCAAATATCTTTTTTTTATACCACTAAGGTGGCAAACAAGCAGACGGCCCGCCTGATTGTAAGCAGTTACCGTAGCCTATGGACACGTGCAATACCAGGGGTATCACTAGCGCGTTGACGACCCTGAAGAAATCTCTTCACGCCCTTTTTGAAGAACCCCATGCTGTACTCCATTAGGAAAACCACGGCGGAGAGCTCATACCACAATCTGAAATAACTAGCTGTCCCCGCGGTTTCATCCAAGTTCCCGGGATAAAAAGTAGCCTATAATACTCGGGGATATCATATTAGTGATGAAAGAATATTTCGAATCCGACTGGTAGTTCCAGCCCGTTTGACAAACAAAAAAATTCCCCTCTATTATTTTAGCATAGATATTAGTATAGGTAGATAAAAAATTAAAAGCACGTTTTTCTTAAAAAACAACAAAGCGTCAAACATTTTGTTCGATAGTAAACTTCGTATTTTGTTGAAAATATATCCGGCAGACGAAAAAACACGATCACTTTCAACATTCTTAGGCAAAATTTATCAATCGAGCCGTACCGAGAACCGTTAGTTGTCGTACTAGAATGGAGAATTTAAGGAACAAAATACACCTAAAATATATCATTATTTTCATAAAAATAGTCTTAGCATAACCAGGATACCAACTAACACACATAATTGGAAACGAATGTTTTTTTTATCAATCCTGAAAACTAGCTGTTTTGCAGTTACGCCCCTATTTGTAGGATACGGCGATATTGTATCTATTCGATACATTTTACATTGTTACCTATCAAAATAAAGAACGTTTATACCACAGTTTTACCATAAGGCGGTTTTTTTAAATAAAAATTGAATTAATGGCTTTGACTTTGACTTTTAATTTTTGTAATTCCTCAACGCTAGTCCTGCCTCCCGCACCGCCTGCATTCCGTTCCTTCATTCGTAACACGCGAATACGCGCACATTTTACTTGTAAAAAAACTATGTTCCGTAATGTTCTCTTCGGTTGCGATCACAAAGTAGGTAGAAGTCGACCTACCAATATGATATAAGTAATAAAACAGAATACGCTAATTTTGCTGGAAGTAGAATTTATCAAAAAGTATTTTCTTAGGGTTCCGTATATCGCAACCGGCTGCAAACTTAAAACTAAGTGTAATAGGCTAATACAAGTTACCAATGTGTTCGCAACTAGTACCACAAATTTTGCCTAGGAGATAAAGGCGAAAAATCACTCTTTTAAGTTTAGGTGTGTTCCGTATGTCGCAACCGGTCCAAATTTCTTGAGAAGGTAGGTAATGGTTATCTAAAGACATGGTATTCTCGCAACTAGTACCACAATTTTTGTTTAGGAATTATTCAATATCAAAGTTTTTCTCAATTTTCACCATGTTCCGTACTTCCAAATCGGTTGCGAATTTAAGGTAGTCATATCCATGCAGAACTCTATCGATACGCCAAAAATCATTAGTACCACAATTAATGTAAAATGTTGCTTAATTTTGAGCTAATTCTACTGGACTAGTACGTTAGGGAATTCCTGTCTAATTAACTGTAAAACAGGAGATAGGTGTGCCCATATAGCTTCTGGTCCGTGGTTGTTACAAGGTGAAATGGAAGTAAATGACATTGGGTCTCTCCCTTTGCTGTATATAAGGCCAGTGTTAGGTATTCTCTGAAGAAACCTCAATAGAGCCCTAACACTTTTAGGAATAGGTATTGTAATAGAATTTAGCCCTAGCATGTGAGGGAGGAGAAGATAGGGTGGCTTACCTCGGGCTCCGCTGAAGGTAGGTATCCCGCACGCAACGAACTGGTATTTTTCTCCCTGATTCCGATTCACACGCGGAAAAGCACTGTCTCGATTGTCAGGGACACCCCGGGGTAACACTAGATGATGGATTTCAAGAGATTCACCGTTTTCCAGCACTTTTTGATAATTTTCTTACCGACGCGCTAATTGTTGGCGTTGGCGCGAAACGAGTTCAGTACATACACTCTGTCATTTGTTTCTTGCTATTGACGTCACGCGCGTTCGGTGAGCCGTTGTGCGTTTAGCGTCCAGAGATGGCGCTGTTTGATGAGCCGAGGTAAAGAAGTAGGAAATGAGGAAGGAATAAAGGAATTACATGCTCTAACATTTCCCCCCACTTGAAATCATCAAAGGATTTCATAAACAAGATACAATAGAATTTAAGAGTCGTCCATGATCGGTCGAACATCCTTATGGTAACGTTTCCAGTCCCTATCCTAACATTATAAAAATGTAACTAAAATTAAGTTAAAAGTAAAGAACTTAACCAAGAATTTGAAAACAGAAAGACGATCTTAATGTTGAATAGGTAAAGGACAAATCTTTGCAACAGGTCTACGAAGAAGACCATTAACAGTGCGGAGAGTAACGACTCGCACCACACCATCGGTGCCAGGATGCACGCTTTCGATTCTACCATAACGCCATTCTAAAGAAGGACGATTTTGATCGACAATCAGAACAACATTGCCAATTTTAACGTTATCAGTATTAACAGTCCATTTGGACCTTTGTTGCAAGGTATGAAGATAATCGTGCTGCCAAGCGCGCCAAAAACATTGAGTAAGTTTTTTAAGCATATCCCATCTAGCTAAAGGACTGACGTAGGAGTCAGTGAGATTTGGTTCAGGCAAGGATACCAGAGGACATCCTGCTAAGAAATGTCCAGGAGTTAGAATATCTACTTCTCTCGGATCTGTAGATATTACGCAAAGAGGCCGTGAATTGAGCACAGCTTCAATTTTAGTGAGAACGGTGGACAATTCCTCGAAAGTCAAGACTTGAGTGCCTACAACACGCTTTAAATGAGATTTCATGGATTTAACCCCACTTTCAAAAATTCCCCCAAAATGACTCCCAGTAGGAGGGTTAAATTTCCAAACAATACTACGCTTAACAAGATTGGATTCGATTTCAGGAGACTGTTTAAGTAGAAATTTATGTATTTCATCAAGATAATGCTTGGCGCCTACAAAATTGGTACCGTTATCGGTTAAAATTGAACTACAAAGGCCGCGTCTCGAGACGAATCGATCAAGAGCGGCTAAGAAAGCAGGAGTAGATAGCTCGGTCACTAGCTCGATGTGAATTGCCTTGACCGCAAGGCAAACTATGATGCAGACGTAAGCCTTGTAAGTCCGAGCGTTGCGTCGACGGCTTTCTTTTACTGTGAATGGCCCTGCAAAGTCTATTCCGACGTTTTGAAAACAACGCGAGGGTTGAACTCTGGACGGAGGAAGATCTCCCATCATGGGTTGAACCAAAATAGGTTTAGTTTTAAAACACGGTACGCATTTTGATAAACGCGATCTGATTAAGTTACGGATACCTAATATCCAGAAACGTCTTTGAACTAAGGATTGCAAAGTACGAGGACCACAATGTAAGTAAAGAAGATGGTAATAATCTATTAAAAGTTTAGATAGCTGTGAATCCTTTGGAAGTAAGAAAGGATGAGTAGCCAATTCCGATAAATTGGCGTTTTTTAAACGTCCCCCCACTCGAAGCAAACCCGCATCATCAACGAAAGGATTTAATTTTTGAATAGAACGAGAGCAGTTTTGTTTTAATTGAATCGCTGCGAGCTCGTCTGAAAAGGAATTAGTTTGGACATGGCGAACTAAGCTATAAAGTGAAAACTCGAGTTCACTAACCGTTAGTCCAGATTTGAGTCTACAATCGGGCTTTTGTTTTAAATTATTAATGAAACGGAAACACCAGGCGAGCACGCGCTGAGTCCGAGAAAACGAGGAAATCTTGTTTAAAAGATTTGACAAAACGTTAGTGTTTTGAAGGTCACTCACAACATGACTGGCGCGAACAGTTTTCAATTCAGGAACTGGATTGGACAGTTCGACCGTTTGATTGATAGGCCACTTGTCACACTCTTCAGAGAGCCACTTCGGGCCTGACCACCAGGAGGGGGATGATACTAGGTCAGAACAGGTGAGCCCTCGACTGCAGTGATCAGCCGGATTGTCTAGTGTAGACACGTGATGCCACTTATCAGTACTAACGTTGTCAGTTATCTTGACAACACGATGAGACACAAATGTTTTTAATTTGTGTGGTTCGGTTTTAAGCCACGATAAAACAGTTTTACTATCAGTAAAAGCTTGCATTCGAGTGAGATTAATATGATTGTGGAGAAGGTTCCACATGTGCTTTAAAATCCGCGAAAGTAGAACAGCGCCACAAAGCTCAAGGCGATTAACCGTAAGTGGTTTCAACGGGGCTACCTTCGACTTGGCAATAAGTAAATGAACCGAAATTCCATCATCACCAATAGCTCGTAGGTAGACGCAACAACCATAAGCCTTTGTGGATCCGTCACAGAATCCTATTAACTCGAAATGAGTAGCATTGGAGTTCGAGACTCGCCGTGGGAGTCGAACTTCTTTAAGAACACTCAATTCTTTAACGAAATCTTGCCACTCTTGAGCTACATCAGATGGAACAGTTTCATCCCAATTGAGTTGGAGTCGCCACAGTGTTTGTAACATAAGTTTAGCTAGTAAGACTACTGGCGTCAACCAACCAAGGGGATCATAAATACGAGCGACATTAGAAAGAATCGCACGCTTTGTGCAGTTTGAATTTAGCTGCGAGAAAGAATATGTGAAAATATCTTGAACTGGGTCCCACTGAATACCAAGAATTTTTAAAGTACGTTGATTTTGATCATCACAAAACTCTTTAGGAATTTGACAGTGCTCAGAAGGTATCTGAGAGAGAAATTCTTCAGAGTTACTACTCCACTTGCGGAGTTCAAACTGCGCACAGTTCAATAGATTTACTAGCTCATCCTTGAGCTCCAAAGCAGTATCAACGTCTGATGCTCCAGCTGTGATGTCGTCCATAAAGGTATCATGGAGAAGAACTTGGGCTGCACGAGGCCACTTGGAACCATGATCCTGAGCAACCTGATGAAGTGTTCTGATTGCCAGGAACGGTGAACTAGTCACGCCATATGTGACGGTATTTAGTTCATACTCACAGACGGGATCATTCGGCGAAGCTCGCCACAGGATGTGCTGCCAACAACGATCTTCGGGGCGAAGTTCAATGTTGCGATACATTTTTGTGATATCCGCTGTGAACACAATTGCGGGAAAACGAAACTTGGTGATGATGTCAACTATATCGTTTTGTAGCTTGGGACCAGTATGAACAAGATCGTTGAGAGACTTGCCGTTCGTGCTTTTCGCACTTGCGTCGAATACGACCCTCAGTTTAGTTGTAGTGCTTTCGGGACGCATGACACAATGATGGGGAATTAGATATTTCCCGCTTGGAGATGACGACTCAATAGGCTGCATATGTCCTAATGATTCGTACTCACGCATAAAGTTAGAGTAATCCTCTTTAAGCTTCTCATCACGATTAAGACGCTTCTCTAAATTCGTTAAACGTGATAACGAATGTTTGTAAGAATCACCGAGCTCATCGTACGGCTCCTTTAAAAGTATAGGAACTACGTATCGACCGTCTGTGTTTTGATATACTAGCTCCGAGTATATTTGTTCGCATTTGGTATCGTCTGGATTTGAAACACTGACCAACGGAGGCTCCTCGACCTCCCAAAAGCGCTTGACCACTTCGTCTAAGGCAAAGGTGGAAGCTAAGAGGGAAGAGACCGTTGGAGGCGGTCGACAATAATTTGTGTCGAGCCTTCCAGTGATAACCCAACCGAATACGCTATGGAGGGCGACTGGTAGTCCAGGTCCTGCTTCTATCCGCTGACCATCGTAGATCATATGGAATAGTTCCGCACCAATCAACAAATCAATGTCAGCTGGCTTATCGAACTCGCTATCAGCTAAGACTAAGTGTTTATAGGAGTCCCGAACAACCGTCGGGACTTCAGCCGTTGGCATTACATTTGTAATACTAGACATCACAATAGGACAAATGTTAAAAGAGGGTGCATTTGAATCCTGTGGTAAAATAGTGCAAGAAGTAACACCCTGTACCTGGTGTACAATGTTTTGACCTAGACCGGCTACGGCTACATTGCAGCGACGTAACGGTAAGCCCAAACGTTTAGCACATTTTACGCTTAAAAAGCAATCCTGCGCACCACTATCGATCAGCGCTCTGACAAGTAAAGACTGGCCGGGCTTGCTAGTATGACGTACACAAACAGTACAAGTGCCCAGCAGTACTAACGCACGATGTTGTTCGATGAGTGGGCCTGCACTACTCGCGCACACTGTGGTGGTGGTGCTAGGAACCTCGGAGGCCCCGTGCACGCTTGGTACGGCAACGCTACCAGGATTGGTACCAACACTGGGACCAGTGACGTCAGCAGTGGCAGGGTGCAATAGTGTGTGATGACGCGCACCACACGAAAAACAACGAGATTTTGAAAAACATGAATCGGCATTATGATTTTTACGTAAGCAGTTATTACATAAGTTATTATTTTTTACAAAGTTACTTTTATGTAAATAATTTAAAGCTTTAAATGCAGAACACTTGTAAACAGAATGTGGTAATGAGCAAAATACGCAAGATTCGACCTTGTAACCGCTAGAATAAGGTGCATTTGTATTGGCGGTAAAAGAAGAAGATTTATAATGTTTGTGTTCTATGTTGTTACGATTACCCGTGTTGCGTTGAAAATTAGACTTTCCTGGAACGGGTTTAGGCTCCTTTTGAACGGAGTGACTCGACTCACTCGCTTCCAATACTTTCACATAACTTTGTAAAAATGTTAAAAGTTCGATAAATGTAGGTATTTGAGAATTATTCTGCGATTCAAAACGCTTACGAGTATCAGGGTCCAGAGTACGTGACGCTAAATAAAATAAAATATACTCGCCAAGATTTTCAATGTTTGACGCCTTAAGGGCGTTTACACACTCATTTAACATGCTAGTGAATTTACGTAACTCAATTAAATTACCACTTTTTAAAGAAGGATAGTTGCATATTTTATCAAGGTAGTTAGCAGACAGGATTCTTTTGTTTTCAAAACGATCGATTAATGCATCAAATACAACCTGATAATTATCAGATGTTACTGGAATGCCTTTCGCGATTGACAATGCAGAACCAGACAGACAAGCTATCAAATAATGAAATTTTTCTATTTTGCTGATGTTATTGTTATCATGAATTAAACACAGAAACGTATCGTAAAATGTTTGCCAATACTCAATGTTTCCGTCAAACTTAGGCAGATCGAACTTTGGTAACCGAACTTGACCAACCGGCTTTATGGCAGTATCGAAGCTCGTGCTAGAAGATACTGGTATACTAATATAAGTACTATGGGCATCGACGACAGCGTAGTACAAATCGTCAAACGCCGATATGCTCTGCGTGTCTATGTCTGAGTCTGGCTTAACCTTTAATTTTAAAGAGTTGACCTCGTTTGTAAGATCAACATATTCCTGTCGCAAAGATTCTACCCGTCTGTACCTAGCCTTAAATTGGCTTAGTTTTGATTTGTCGTGTTCTAATTGTTTACTTAAATCAAACAGTATTTGTATGTCTTTAAAGACATATTCTCGTCGAGATGTGAGCAATTTAATTTGTTGTTCGTCTTTATTCATTTTGATAAATAGCTAAAATGAACACGACAATGAAAAATGAAAGTAGGTAAGTACCTATGTTTTAGTTTGCTTTATTTTTATTTTGAAACTAAGTAAGTGGACTGGAAAACGTGTTTTAATAAGTATTAGTTTGAATACGATCCAAAATCACTTGCAGAAAAGTAAGTACAAGTGAAGTTGTTGTATAAACCGTACAATAGGTCAATGACCTATCCAATAATGCATTTTACATAAAAAAACTAGTAAAGAAGTACCTATGTGCACTTATATTTTATGTAAAACGGCTAAGGATTGTTTAGTGAGGACCTAGTAAACTGTAAAATGAAGTTTTCTATTGAAATTGAACTCAAAGTTACCATAGGACATACGACTCGGTGGACCACATAAAAATGTTAGGTATTCTCTGAAGAAACCTCAATAGAGCCCTAACACTTTTAGGAATAGGTATTGTAATAGAATTTAGCCCTAGCATGTGAGGGAGGAGAAGATAGGGTGGCTTACCTCGGGCTCCGCTGAAGGTAGGTATCCCGCACGCAACGAACTGGTATTTTTCTCCCTGATTCCGATTCACACGCGGAAAAGCACTGTCTCGATTGTCAGGGACACCCCGGGGTAACACTAGATGATGGATTTCAAGAGATTCACCGTTTTCCAGCACTTTTTGATAATTTTCTTACCGACGCGCTAATTGTTGGCGTTGGCGCGAAACGAGTTCAGTACATACACTCTGTCATTTGTTTCTTGCTATTGACGTCACGCGCGTTCGGTGAGCCGTTGTGCGTTTAGCGTCCAGAGATGGCGCTGTTTGATGAGCCGAGGTAAAGAAGTAGGAAATGAGGAAGGAATAAAGGAATTACATGCTCTAACAGCCAGTATGTAGCGTGAATTATTGACGGGAGGAACCGAAGTGCATGGCTTGAATTTCAGTACTTAATTTGCACGAATAGTTTTCAGAAAAGTCGATATGTATGGCTATTGACTGATCATCGAGATTTTTGATACAGCGTTGATATTCTTTATATTGGTGTATTATATTGTATGAATGTGTCTTAAATTGTTTTAATTAATCTGTAAAAGATTGCAAAAGATTTTGCAAAGTACCAACTTTTCTTTCCTTGACCATTCTTTTAGTTTTTTTTTTAACGCTTCATCTTTTTTGTCGTCATATTCATGGTTTTTTTGCATCCATTCTGACCATGAAACAGAATCGTCTAGATTTTTCCCATTAAGATTAAATTCCACAGCTTTTTCCTAGCAATCTTCACATTTGCCATAGGCACATTCTATTTTCTTGGCGTCACACACAACCTTTAACAAAATATCATCAAGTGATTTTGTTTCAATTATGCCCATAGATTTGAGCTCACTTGCTTTCATTTGTAAATTTTCATGCCTTTTACATGCACAAGTATTACGAGAGTTGACTTTTGGAGTCAATATATAAAATGGCCTAAAGCCATTGAATTCCTATAGCGTTTAAATGTGGCAAATGATGATATGATGAACAGAAAAAAGAAGGATTAGAGTATTTAACAGAAAACAATGAAAAAGCAATGAGAAATAAACAAAGACGTATAGAAACACTAAACTACAGGTTGAAAAAAGAAAATTGCGAACTTAAAGGGAACATCAACCAAATGAAAAAAGATATGTGTAATTTAAGGAAAAAGCTATACAGATCTATGAAGAAAAACAAACAGTTACAGTAGTACCCAACTGATATGGCTTACCGATGTACCTGCGCAGAAGATACATTTTCAAAGCTCGGGAAACGCTATTAGTCGGCAGCTGCCGCCATATTAGCGCGCGCCGTGCGGAGGGGCGTGACTTGCGAGTGAGACGGAACCAACAGCTGCAGTGTATTATGAGCCTTATATTAGTGACCTAAGGTTGATTGTAAGTTTTAAGTATTCTTTCGTTAAACTTCGGGGCCATACTTTCTTTTCTGTGCGAACGAAGATTCACGACGCGCCATATCAGTTGGGTAATACTGTACTCGATTTAATACACCAAAAAAATATTTTAATAGAAAAGTTACAACTGAAACCTAATTTTCATAATGAAGAAGAAGAAATACGTACTCCATGCACTAGAGCTAATATATTTATAGAAGAAAATTTGCCAAACATTTCCCTTGAAGAAAGAGAGAAAGTAAAGAAAAGATTATTAGATTTTGAATTAAAAGTTGGTACTTTGCAAAATCTTTTGCAATCTTTTACAGATTAATTAAAACAATTTAAGACACATTCATACAATATAACACACCAATATAAAGAATATCAACGCTGTATCAAAAATCTCGATGATCAGTCAATAGCCATACATATCGACTTTTCTGAAAACTATTCGTGCAAATTAAGTACTGAAATTCAAGCTATGCACCTTAGAAAATATATATGTCTAGAAAGAGTATCACCATACTACATGACTTTTAAAAAGTGGCCAACTTTGCTACGTCTTATCCTCGCGGTACGTCATTCTGCTTGTCATAGTGACGTTTATAATGTTACCAGTTGTTGAAAAAAATCCAATAAAATGGGGAAAAAATATTACGGTGTCGATATCTTTTTAAACTCCGAAAATAAAGTTGAATCGGGATAATACATGATAATAAGAATAAGATTAATGGCGCCGATATAAATTTAATACTTATTATTTTTACTTTGATGTCAACGAACAGTAATTATTTGCGTTGACGTTTCAAATCAAGTCAAATCAAGCAAAGCAAGTCAAACCGAGTGAAATCGAGTCAATAAGTCAAATCGAGTCAAATCCAGTCAAATTGAGTCAAACCGAGCCAAACCGAGTCAAATCGAATCAAATAGAGTCAAACCGAGTCAAACCAAGTCAAATCAAGCAAATCCAGTCAAACCGAGTGTTCGTCATATTTAACTATTTAGTTATTGGTCCGATTGCTCTCAAAATTGATATTTGAGAGGCCTTTAAAACATAAACCACGAATCTTTTCTCAAAATTCAAACAAGTGGCCGCCATATTGAACTATTTAGTTATTAGTCCGATTGCTCTCAAAATTGATATTTGGGAGACTCTTGGGCCATATAACATGAATCTATGGTCCAAATTGAAGCAATCGGACCAATAACAAAATAGTTCAATATGGCGGCCATTTTTTTGAATTACGAGAAAAGTTTCATGGCTTATGTTCCAAAGGCCTCTCAAATATCAATTTTGAGAGCAATCGGACCAGTAAGTAAATAGTTCAAAATGGCGGACACTTTTTTCAATTTGGACCATAGATTCATGTTATATGGTCCAAGAGTCTCCCAAATATCAATTTTCAGAGCAATCGGACCAATAACTAAATAGTTCAATATGGCGACCACTTTTTTGAATTTCGAGAAAAGATTCATGGTTTATGTTCCAAAGGCCTCTCAAATATCAATTTTGAGAGCAATCGGACCATTAACTAAATAGTTCAATATGGCGACCACTTTTTTGAATTTCGAGAAAAGATTCATGGTTTATGTTCCAAAGGCCTCTCAAATATCAATTTTGAGAGCAATCGGACCATTAACTAAATAGTTCAAAATGGCGGACGCTATTTTAAATTGTGAATATTTTGCAATTCCAATAATATTACATACACGCGTGTCGAATAACCTTATTTTTTAATTTAGTAATATCCGACTTAAATAAAAATGTAATAAAAAAAAATTGCATGGTACGCACATACGACGTTACATCGTACGCCTATGCAACGCGGCACTACATAGTTCAATTGATTTTAAAAAGATGGCTGTACTGTTTACTTGTATGAAGAAGTATTTTGCAAAATGTTTCGGTGGTCCATGGTTATATAAATCATTGACTATGATGGAAAACCCGAAAACGACAAACACGTCAACTTAAAAAAAATAGGTCCGCCATCTTGAAATTCAAAATGATATTCGTTATTAGCTCGAGGAAAATCTTAAATTAATACACATTTTGATTTTTGCATTACTGAAGCGACTACTATCTTACATGACATAATCGTCATTAGCATTAAAAAACCCTAAAAATTCGACTTGTCCACCGTCGCTTATGATATATCAGTATCTACATACTCGTATTTAACTATTGACTGATATTAATTACCATGGGAGTTTTGAGTTCATAAACTAGCAGGACAGGCAACACATAAAAAATGGCGCTTACTCATTATAATTTATTTTCGAAACATTTCTATGGCTTATATTGGAGGAACTAATAGGAAATATTGTTACTTACCGATGATAGGTGAGTTTATTCGTTGGTCTAGATCGGTCCATGTAGTTTTTACACACTTTTATCACACAAAACGACATTTTGAAACAATACAATTTTGGTGATTTTGGTTGTGTCCCAGTGACGTCTCAACTGACACTGAGGACGGGAAAATGATTTAGCCCCTAACAGTTAGGGGCTATTTTTATCGACGCGTAAACAGCTTCGTAGCTCCGTCTGGATATATCATTAGTCAAAGCTATGCACTTCGGTTCCTCCCGTCAATAATTCACGCTACATACTGGCCTTATACAGTGTGTAACGGAAAGGTCATATACATATAAAGTGCACGACTTCTTTGGATGATAATAAACCATACTATATTTTTTTTTAAATCCTATGTCTAACTGTTAGGAAGATGAGAAATTCCAATCCAATGATACCAAGAAACCAAAAATTTCAAATTGAAATTAAACACATCACTAGCACAAATCAGCTGGTCGGTGTTATTGACCTATTCAAACGTGAAAACAAACTTCTTACTCCTGGTATTTTTGGATATTTTTTTAATGGGTTCCGGATTTTTATTTTATTTTTAATAAGTTCTTACTTTCTCTTACAAAAGCGACCATTATGTTTGTGAACAAGTTAAAATACAAATATTGTAGCGAATTTGTAGGGACTACGGAATAAAAGGTACCTCCTTAGATAAAACACCTAACACGTTAACGTACCTACGTAAAATAATAAACATAACGTAGTATGTAATGTAAATTAGTAAACGCACTATTATCCACAGTAATCTTCTACCACACAATTTCTCAAATAAGTATCTAATCTTTTATTGGTTGCCATTGGCAATACATACTGTACCAGAAATTAATTGCTTAGATAACTAGGTAAATAGGTAGGTACTGCGAAAGTAAATTATGGAACTTAGAACAGAAAAAGGATTTTGTAACACAAATTTATGTTCAAATGAACCCTGAATATCTTTCCTACGCAACTTATGTGTGTCCTGGTACAAAAATAATGCTAAAGGGTTCCGTTTTTAGTATAAATTAGATTTAAGAAAGCTAGGATTGTTGAACATAACCGAGTACTTAGCTCACGACTACGCGACTTTCGATGAACGTGTAAATGTAGGTGCCTATTAATTGTGTACATACTACCCGTGCGCGATACGTTGTGATCTGAGGGGGGGTGAGACGTCACAGTCGTGTTGTAGTACAAAACGGGCGCCATCGGGGAAGTACATAGTACAAAGGTTTTTTTTTTTATTTTAATTTTCTTTCCTTCTGAATCTTGAATTTTTGATACCCATAGTATCAGAATTTAATTGTTTTGGTAAAGATTGGAATTAGAAATTATTTAATACACAAAAAGACGTTTTGTAGGTAAGTTTTGCGAAAGTTGTACCGTATGTATGGAACAGAACCGAAAAAGGATTTTATAACATAAATTTATATCAAAATGAACCCTGAATGACTTTCCTATGCAACTTATGTATCTCCTGGTAACAATAATTTCAGTGGGTTCCGCTTTTAATTTAAATATGATATCACATGATATGTTGATATGGTATGTTGTATTATGAATATGTTGGTACTAGTTGGTAGCTTTTGCCATGTATTTTTTATAAGTTGGTAGGTAGTAGCTTTTTAACTACAGGGGTATCACTCGCGCGTTGCCGACCCTGCAAAAATCTCTTTACAGCCTTTTTGAAGAACCCCATGCTGTACTCACTTGGGAAAACTACGGGCGGGGAATGCACACTAGCCTGAGCGTGCGTCCGTGGTAGGAAGCTCCGTTGAAACCGCACAGTACCAACAGTACGAAACCATTTCGGTTCCAATGTATGAGCACTTACTTGTACTATTATTTATTATTTGGTATGAAGGAGAATGGACGTCGCGTCGCTGCCGGCGCCGGCGCTGTGTCGATGGCGAGAGTTGCGGTGGTATAAGGCTTTTATAAGGTATGTAGCTGTGGGCATCAGGTCAAACAATTCTTCCGAACACTGTCCTGTTCGTTGTAAAAGGTGGTATAAGAAGACACATTAAGTAGGCAAAAGTCTCTCCTTAATATTCCGCTAATCAAATTATAATAATAATAAATAATAATAAAGTTTATTAATTTAAATTAAGGAAATAATTATTAAAAGTACTAGGACCTCATGAGCAACGAGAGTTTTACGAATAGAGTTTGCGCACAATAATAACAAAATTACTGAATGAACCCTAATTTCGATGATGCATACATACAATACAACGATAGGGTAAATAGGCCAGTTGCAGTTACGAAGGTGGAGATAACTTACTCCTGGTACAACTTTTGATTTTGATCAATAAATAAATCCTACCAAAAACATTTTCACGTAAAATGTATTATTCCGTACTTACAAATTAATACAACGACGGACGGACGGACTTATGTAGGTACCCCCAGCACAGTCAACAACAAGTGATCTAATCGGTATCGTTTGTCAACTCAGCTGATCAGCTCATGGGTTTTACTTAACTAGTATCCTGACCTAGCTCTTCTTCAATCTGCGCCCTAGTGTGCGTCGATGTACCTATTAAATTCAGAGTTTTCATTAAATTATTATTATTAGGTAGAACCTACTCAGCCACGACCTGAAGAAGGTAGCTGGGTTGACTAGATGTGGTAAGTATCGAGTGATGTCCATCCAGCAGTGGCCGAGTTAGTTGATTAGAAAAATGATTGAATAATACGAAATTGGCCTAGCTACCCTAGTACCAGGAGGGAAGAAATTTTTAGGGTCATTTTTGAATATTTTTGATTCACAGAAGTCGTCAGTCGTGCGTAGGCTATCCTCGAGTGTGTTGTGCTTTGTGTCGCTCTCTCCATCCGCTTTGATTTCGTTCAGTAATAGCGAATATTAGGAAATGATGTTGTGTGTCGGGGCCGAGGATGGCAATGTGCGCGCTGCCCGAGAGTTGTGTCACAGAGGATTGTATTATAAATCTGTGGTTGTGTTGTGTTACAAATAAAGTATTTTGATTTGATTTGGTTGTATCGTCAAAGATTTATCGAAGGCAGACCAGATGCTGATCGCTGCTGATCGGCAGCTGCCTTCGGTTGCCAGTTTCCATCGGATGATACATCGTCTGCACCAAACCGGTTCCTTCCACGCACCTACTTCTACTACACCTACTTCTCAATGGATCGGGCGCGGTAGTAGGAACGTGGCTTGGCCTCCGCGATCCCCAGACCTAACTCCTTTAGACTTTTTTTTATGGGGTTACATTAAAAATGTGGTGTACGCAGTGCAGTGCGATACAGTGCATGAAATGAGAGTGCGGATCGAAGCCGCCTTTAGGACAATTACCCCAGAAATGCTGCGGAATGTTCAGATGTCCATGAACAAGCGAGTGGCCTTGTGCATACAATACCAAGGCCACCACATCGAACCCTATCTTTAAAAATGTAAGTTAATTTACAAGATTAAGCATGGCTTTAGATTTTACAGTTTACTAGGTAGGATTAAGGAATAAAATAAAAATAGCTAAGTAGCTAGGGTACCTATCTAAACCGATTTTTTACATAATTTTTAATTCTGGCTCGATATTTACGTGTAATTAAATTATAACGCATTATTACTTAATACACTAAACTACTCAATAATACCTAAAGTAATGGTTAACAATTATTTGGCTGAAGCATGGGGCTAAAGTATGTTAAGATGACACGTGCTCGTCATGTCGGTGCTAACTACCGCTTATCGGCTCGTTTGATCCCTGTTAGTTCGCGCCGTCAAAGAGAAGCCGCGGCGGCACGAGGCGGCGACGGCACATCTTGTACTAGGCGCACAGATCACGAAAGAGATTTTAATAATATTATTTGCAAGGATAATAACCCTCGTAGTGCAGTGACACTTTGGTATGATTTGAATTCAATAAACTTATGGAACCAAAATTTTGGTATGAATTCTTTGAGTAATTTATTTTGCTCTGCTGAAAGCTGAAACTTTTTATAGAGACTCTATATCTGAAGTAGTTTTCACCCCTTTCGGATGTATATGACCTTTCCGTTACACCCTGTATACAGCAAAGGGAGAGACCCAATGTCATTTACTTCCATTTCACCTTGTAACAACCACGGACCAGAAGCTATATGGGCACACCTATCTCCTCACAGGTAGTCAGGATAAGTTATTTGTTGTTGTAAAGGACATTGGTCATTTTTAGTTTGGAAAGTTTTTTTGTAAAGAGATTGCCCATTTTTTACTATGGAGGATTTTTTTTATTTTAAGGCGGCCCTCTGTGGCCGGCGCAACTTCAACGCGAGCATAGTCTAAAAACTTGTTGTTTCATCCAATGTAATGTTTGACTGCGAATAAAGAGAGATAGCATCACAGCCGTCGGTTATCAGTTGGTAAATTCCGCTGATCACTCGCGGCCGCTTCGCTAGGTCGTCATTCATGATTTCGCATTCATAAAACTTGTTCCAGGAGTATACTTCTTGTGAAAAAATCTTACAAGTTTGTGAAAAAAAAGTTAGTTATTTAGAATCTCCAATACATTTGCAAGCCTGGTATCTAAATGTTTTCTTTACTTTTACAATTTATAGGTACATTAGATATGGCCAAAGTTCAGGCAAAAACGCTGTTTTTCGGAGGCTTTGGCTGAATTTGTTTCACACTTTTTTTAAATTACGCCAAGATACAAGGCTAGATATAGTACACAAGATACTAATTTGTTCAAAACATCTAACGAAAAATTTTTAACAACGCCATAATAAGTACAGGGGTTTTGTATGAAAAGTATGACGAATTGAGTCCTCTTAAAGGACAATGACCATTTTTACACTGAATAATTTTTTTTTGGACAATGGTAATTTTTCAACTAAGCTACTTGTATTAATTTTAGATGAATACATTGAGGGGGGGTGTTGGAAAGCAATGTATTTGGGATGGCAACACCATTGTCTTTCGTTCTCTATGGTGTTGCGCTTCTACGAGGTACGTGTGTCGTGTTAAGATTTGTACAATTAAAACGCAAATAAAGTCTTTTTCCCTCTAAATCTGCTATTATTCCACTGCATCGAGGCCCATAACAATAATAACCAATTTTTTGGAGGGAAAAACACTACACCAAATCACTTCACTTGTGTTACAAGACTAAAATGGTTGACATTAAATTGACACATGACGGCTGTTGGTATACGGTGTTGCCACCCTACAAAATATGTTCTAGTGTGGTTTTCACTAAACTACGAAAGCTACCGTGTAACACATTACTTGTAAAACACTAGAAGATTTTATGGGTCTTTTTTTTATTTGTTGTTTTGTAAGCAATTATAATTTTTTGCGAGATTTACGGACAAAGTTCTTTGAATTAACTCCCATACTAACAATGAAGACAAAAAGAAATGAAATTAACAGCGTAACTAATATTATAAATGCGAAAGTAACTCTGTCTGTCTGTCTGTTACGCTTTCCCGCTTAAACCGCTGAACCGATCGCGATGAAAATTGGCATGCATATAGCCTATGGTATGGAGAAGGACATAGGCTACTTTTTATCCCGGGAACGCGCGTGAAACCGCGCGGGTCAGCTAGTAAGAAAATAAAAATTAAAACCTTATCGACGGACTGCGCTGAGACATTTATGTTTTGTATGGAGCAAATAAATTATTAAAAGTTTTATGAACTTAAGTATTGTGTAAATTGAAGATTTTGAGTATTTTCTTTGCTAACATCAATTTTGATGTATTTATTTTAATGCAACAAATAAAATTCTTTGATAGAAATTACCATAATATACTAAAATTTAGGAGCAAACAGGTGACCGCGATTTTTTTTAAAGGTACATTTTGTTTGAGCCCTACCCCTATACGTAGTAATAATAGCTCAATGGGTTTTTTACCCATATCTTGTGAAAATCCACTTGATTAGCTCTGAGATACTTAATACCTACACAAACTATGTCATGAAACCTTTCACTATTTATTAAGATATCGAAATAAACATTGGGCGGCCATAAATTACGTGAGGCCTTTAGGGGGGGGGAGGGGGTCGAGCCGAATCTCACGTGGGTGTGAAGGGGGCTCGGCAAATATCACGTAATTATTGTAGCTCCTTTTTAAGTATTTTATTGTTCGACATTTTCACTGTGATTCTAGACTACGTTCTAAAAAAATTAAATCTCACGACATCTCACCAAGGGAGCAGGGGGTCGATAATCGCCAAAATGCATTTTCACACGAGCCGATAACGACACAATTTTGTCGGGACTATGGACTACCGACGATATACAGCGTGTAAGGGACATCGCCGCACAAACGGATACCATGGGTCCAGGACATGATTCTGGACCCCCCCCATGTTGGAATTTTTCGTCGGTTTTTCCCAAATTTTTTTAATTTTTTTTGAGTTTTTTTTACTTTAGACTGTTCATAATCGTTATTCTTACCTAACCCAAAGAGATTTAAAATAAATAAGTTATTAATTCATTACTTTCACTAAAAGTAGCAATGTAAATAAAACTAGAAACGGTGTGTTATGGCGATATTCGCCTGCAGTCAGCGACATACTACGTAGGCACAACGTTATCGCGCGTTTAAATCGCGGTGTTCACAATACATTGCGCGGTCGAAAATGACAATTTCTATAACCGATCATTAGCGAGGTGAATGACTTTCACAATTTGATTAGTGGCATTAGGTGTAGCCTTTTCGCGAAGTTTGCGTTACCATGCGAAATACACCCTGTATACAGGTTGTTGTTTTGGTCGGCGACAAGCGACCCAAGAGCGGTAGTACAAAATATATATTCCCCAAAAATGGTCTTAATTCCATTAAATACTGTAAATATGTTGAGAAATACCTTATTCAATTTGAAATAAAATTACTGCAAAGTATGGTTACTAGGCACATGCATAGACTAGAGCTAAGCGCATGCCGCCATCGCGCCACCCCTTTACTCCCTCGTACTCCCGTTGAGTATTATGTCTACACTTTAGCTAATACATGATTTTCAAAATTTTCTTTTTTTTATTTTTGTTATTAAAAAAAAATTAAGTATTTTTTTTATATTTTTTTTAGCACCAGTATCATTTGTATTATCGACCCTGAGTCGCTCGTCGCTGACCAAAACAACGACCTGTATTATGGCAAACGGTCGTGTTGTCGATCGTTTTCACACGAAGAACGACACCGCACCTTAACGACAGTTACGAATATTAATTTTAGCGACTACACGTCCTTCATATGTCCAGATTTTAATCGTCGGCAACTTCTAGCAATCCTGCTTTAATTAAGGAGAAGAAGGAGAGCCCGAAAATTTTGGGTTCACCCAATTAATATTTTTATCCTACAAACCGGGTTTTGTCTCCACTGCCTCTATTAAAGTTATAATGTCGTAGGTATTTTAATTTTTTCTTCATGATAAAAATTTTTTTTTACTGTGTCGTTACGGTTTATTTATCGTCTCGTGTGAAAACGGCCTTAGGGTTACTGTAGGTACTTATAGTCTTTTGAATTTAAAGACCTAAATAAAGGGGCGGCGACGGACTGCTAAAACCCACGCTACGCCACTGGCTGGAGGGAGAGTCCTTGTAAGTATACCTAGCTAGTTAGCAAATCATGGAAAGAAAACACCCTCGTTGACTGGCTCGGAATTTGGGACGCCCAGTACGTCATTATGAAAAGAATGCAAGTTTTTTTATTCCACTAAGGTGGCAAACAAGCATACGGGCCGCCTGATGGGAAGCGGTTATCGTAGCCTAAAGACGCTTGGACCTCCAGAGATACCTATATACAGGGTGTATTTCGCATGGTAACGCAAACTTCGCGAAAAGGCTACACCTAATGCCACTAATCAAATTGTGAAAGGCATTCACCTCGCTAATGATCGGTTATAGAAATTGTCATTTTCGAGCGCGCAATGTATCGTGAACACCGCGATTTAAACGCGCGATAACGTTGTGCCTACGTAGTATGTCGCTGACTGCAGGCGAATATCGCCATAACACACCGTTTCTAGTTTTATTTACATTGCTACTTTTAGTGAAAGTAATGAATTAATAACTTATTTATTTTAAATCTCTTTGGGTTAGGTAAGAATAACGATTATGAACAGTCTAAAGTAAAAAAAACTCATTTATTTTTTTTAAATTTGGGAAAAACCGACGAAAAATTCCAACATGGGGGGGTCCAGAATCATGTCCTGGACCCATGGTATCCGTTTGTGCGGCGATGTCCCTTACACCCTGTATAGGCAGCTCGCGCGTTGCTAACCCTTCTTGAAAAAGGAGTTGAGATGAGTCACTGTACTGGCAGCGGAAGGACAAAGAGCTGTCATTTGGTACGACACTACTGGTCCCCACTTACTCATAGGTCCGCACACACTATCAGCAAAGAGTCACTTCATTTAGCCCTGGCGACTTTATCGCAAGAACAGTAGGTAGGTACCACATTTAATGTATTGTTATTCAGCTGCGATCTACTGCAAGGTGGAAGTACTTCCCCAGTCGGGCTGCTCTGAATTTTGCACGGAGCTGCTATTGAAGTGATTAAAAAAAATCCAAATCTCTAGAAAACATTGTTTAGGTATTAAAGCAATACGAATATTATAAATGCAAATGTGAGATTTTTTGTTTTCTTCTACTTCTGTTTGCAAATAGGGCAAATTCGTATGATTCACCTCTACAGATAGCTATCTCTTTCTGTACCATAGGATCCGTATACTCTGTCGCATTCATAGTTGAAGTATATTCATCATCATCATCATCAGCCTATAATGTCCCACTGCTGAGCACAGACCTCCTTTCACAAATGAGGGTGAAAGGGAATGGGCAATACTCCACCACGCATGCCCACTGCGGATCGGTGGAGGTAGGCTAGTGGTCAACCTACCGTTGGAATTTTTCAAGCCGCCTAGGAGGCATCCAACTAGCTTAGCGACTATCACAATTAAGTGATAACCAGGACCAACGGCTTTACGTGCCTTCCGAAGCACGGAAACGCTCGATTTGAAATACCACTAGGCGGTCACCCATCCAGGTACCGACCACGACAGGCGTAGCTTAACTTTGCCGATCGATTAAGAACGGCTAATCATGCTACACCACGAGCGCTTCGAATACACTGCAGCTGTTAGTTCCGTCTCACTCGCAAGTCGCGCCCCTCCGCACACATGGTGGCAGCCGCCGACCAATAGCATTTCCCGCGCTTTGAAAATGTATCTTCTGCGCAGGTACATCGGTAAGCCATATCAGTTGGGTACAACTGGTTGGGTGGGTCAGTTGGGTCATTTGTAAGAAATTTTAAACGTTCGTACCCGAACGTTTAAAATTTCTTACAAATGCAATCATACTTAGATTCGAAAATTTCAAGACATGGTCCTTTTGTCAATTAAATAGAATAAAAATAGAATCGATAATATCGTTTATATTTTTTATATTAATCTCAGAAAATTCTTATACTTAATCGAATCGAAATCTCGAGCTTCCTCATACCACGGTCTATCAGTCAGTACATGCGGCTACAAGTCAAGCTTTCCACTATAATGCTGGCCTTACAGACGTAGGTAAGCACTTACTATCTATGACTCTTCTTGAATTCTAGTGAGATCAACGTGTATTTTCTTTAATGTATCTTCAGTTCTCTTGGCACTCTCTGTTTTAATGTTTTCTTCCAGATCAACAATATCCCTCGCCAAAGCGCCCGAGTCATTTACAAGAGACACTATTGTGTTGCACTCTGAATGTAGCAAAGCCAGTAATTTGTAAGCTTTTTTGGCTTGATCATCTTTTTTAGCATCCTGAAAAAAAATATTATAATTTTTATTATTTTTTGTGTTTCATAACAAAATTGAATGGTAGGTACACTCATTTTTTTTTCTCATGCATTTTCAAATTTACGGCGGCAGCCTATAACACCTACATATATAATAGGTCTTTACCTATGAAATTGCCGTTCTGCAGTACTGGCCATTTCAAATCAAAATAATTTTTGTTTGGCTAAGAATTCTAATTTTAAATTAATTTTATTTTAAAAACATGTAATTCTTTTTCCAAAATTTGTTTATTGATTAGTGTTACATTTTCATCGCATTTCAATCCTTTTCGTCATCATGGATACGTTAAAAATTCGAGTAATTATGGAATATGAGTACCGTCGTGGCAGCAACGCGGCACAAGCGGCACGCAACATCAACGACGTTTACGGAGCTAATACTACAAACCAACGCACCATCTGTTATTGGTTTGCTCGCTTCCGTTCTGGGAATTTCGACCTGAAAAATGAACCTCGCGGTCGTCCGAAGACTTTGGTCGACAATGACGAATTAAAGGCGATTGTGGAAGCTGATGATACACAATCGACGGCTGAATTAGCAGCAGCTTTCGACGTTAGCGTCAAAACAATATTGGTCCATTTGCGTCAAATTGGCAAGGTAAAAAAGCTTGACAAATGGGTGCCCCACGAACTCAATGATCGCCAGCGCGAAGTACGCATCGAAACGTGCCTTGCACTGCTCAACAGACACACAAATGAAGGAATTTTGAACCGCATTGTTACCTGCGATGAAAAATGGATTCTGTTTGATAACCGCAAGCGCTCAGCAAGTTGGTTGGATCCTGGTTCAGCACCTAAACAATGCCCTAAACGAAAACTTACCCCTAGAGAAGTAATGGTCACTGTTTGGTGGTCTAGCGCCGGTGTGATTCATCACAGCTTCTTACCAAACGGGGTGAGCATTACTGCAGATGTGTACTGTGAAGAACTGAACACAATGATGGAGAAGCTGGCACATCTCCAACCAGCATTGGTCAATCGCTCGTCTCCGCTGCTCTTGCACGATAACGCGCGACCTCATACTGCACAGCAGACGGTCTCCAAGTTGCAAGAACTGGGGTTGGAAGTTCTCCGTCATCCGCCCTACTCACCAGACCTTGCGCCTACAGACTACTACTTTTTCCAGAATTTGGATAACTTCTTGGCGGGAAAAAAATTCAATACCCGAGAGGCAGTACAAAATGCCTTTGAAGAATTTGTTGCCTCCCGTCCAGCTGATTTCTTTAAGAAGGGCATCAATAAACTGCCACTGCGTTGGCAAAGATGCATTGATTGCATGGGTGATTACTTCGATTAATACAAATAAAAAATACATGAAAAAAATTCGTTTAAATTTTTTCATACAAAACGGCAATTTCATAGGTAAAGACAAAGACCTAATAGCCTATTACATATTATTAACTACAGAATGAAATGAATTACATATTTATGAGATATACCTATTATACAGCACCGCGACTCTTTATCTCTCAGCTCACGCATCTTTTTTGGAAGGTCGATAACGCGCTAACGATACCCCTGGTGTCGCAAGCGTCTATCTATGGTGACCGTTTACCATCAGGTGGGCCGTATGCTTGCTTGCTACCTAAGTAGTACTTATAAAAAAACTATTACGGAATAGGCTTTAACTTTGAATCCAAGAGACATCTCGTCCTATGATTGATTAGGTACCTACCCTAAAAAGTGTCTCATCCGCAATTGAAAAACATCTGTCCAATTGACCTTCAAGTGAGTTTATTTCTTTTTGTAACTGTCTCGTGTCATCTAATATTTTATTAATTTCCATATTTTGCTTATCTACATTACTAATTATCTCCAAAATTCTCTTTGTGTATATTGATCTGAAAAAAAAACATGCAACAGGTTTTTAATTTGTTACTTATTTGCTCTTTTGGCTTCACTTTCGTGTTCCGCGCGCTCCATCTGCCTATTATTCTGTAATCTGCTGAGCCATAAATCTGAGAAACATCCAGGCAAACATTAATGTGTTTATGAATATGTGATTTTTTAAATCTTTATACATATTTTTTAATAATAATTGTTGACAAATAAAATTAACAATACCTACCATATTTACAACACATAAATAATAAAAAATTTACTCTTAAAAGAAAATCTTATACCTACCACCCTATTACAATAAAAAAGTTGTACCAAATCGCTGCCCTGTATGAACGTGCCATGGAGGCTGGTGGAATTGTCACGTTGAATGGCAATGCTGATCAGTGGGGCGATTACGTAACTTTGTTGCAATAAGTTTCATTCCTTTTAGAATTGAAATCGGTTCAATATAGCGGTTTGCTGATAACTTTTTTACGTTCTGGTAATTGCAAAAACAAACAGTGGTTCATTAGAAATGGAACCTTTCCGATTTTGTAATATTTCTATCTTCAGAGGTTGCTTCAATCTGAATCTCATTGCAACAAAGTTACGTAATCCACTTACTGTAGTTAGTTCTCTGCTTAGTTTGGGATCAGGTGTTAGTGAGTGTTTGAAGCATGTTAATACCAGGATATATCAAACAAAGCTAATTATCTAGATACCTTTTATTACCACCTCGTAATTTTTCATAACTATTCTTGTACTGATTTTTCAATTCTTCTTTTTTATCAAACTCTTCTTTCATCGCCCTTGCAGTTTCTTTTAAATTGTTTAAAATTTTCTTGCACTTCATTCTTTCAGACTGCGAATTATGAAAATAAACTTTTTAGATTAACTTTATCTCATACTCTAGCTCATTCCACATTCCGAGCGTCCGCGGAAGAAAACTCCTTTGAGCCCGCACAATTTGAAACAATTCTGGTTTCAATGTGTGAGGATGGACACCCCGTCGATCGAGTTGTGGAAGGTAGCCGTGGGCATCAAGTCGAACAATTCTTCATAACACTCTCCGTTGTACAAGCGGTAGAACACACATAAGGAGGCAAAGTCTCTCCTCAGACTGAGGGACTCTAAACCGCTTGTAAGCTCGGGATCGTCAACAATTCTAATGGCACTTCTGAACCGAGTCTAAAGGCCCAAGTTGGTATCCAATCCCATATATGACAGCAGTACTCCATATGAGGCCGGACCTGCGACTTATAAAGTTGCAACTTTTGCCCCTATGTGAAGTACTGCCTCGCTCTGTTGAGCACTCCAAGCTTTTTGGATGCCAGCTTAACCTTGTCCTCCAAGTGACTTCGGAACAAAACGTCGCTAAAAATGTCGACACCAAGGATCCCGATGCTTTGACTGGTGTTCAAGGTGAGTTTTTGATTGACTGATTTTCTAGAATTGTGGAGCCACAGACCATCGAGTTTTCTTAGCGGTGAATGGGCAGGCTTGCTGGTGGGGTTGAAATGGGCTAGGTTAAGTCGACCTCAATCGAAGACACAAGTTAGTGTACTCTCGATTTCAGACACCAGCCATTCGCGGCTTTCCTCTACCTTGAAACGAGGGATATTTGCACGTCCCGTGTAATGAGCGTCTCTTGTACTGTCGTCCGCATAGCAATGAATGCCGTCAATAGACAGCATATCGTTGATATGCACAAGGAACAGTATTGGGGACAGCACAGAGCCATGTGGGACGCCGGCATTTATGTCCATGCTATCGGAGCAGCTACCGTCGACGACGGGTCTTAGGCATATTTTAAAATTCAAAAAGTATTTATTCAATTTAGGCCCTGATAAGGCACTTATGAATGTTAAAAACTTTTTGTTAACGTTCATAAGTGCCAAATACAACTTGAACTGAGAAGACTCAGCAAGCTTTTACAATTTACAAAATATAGAACAATAGCCTGCCTGCCTGCAATAATAATCCCTCGGGAAGCTCGTATGCTGGTAAATTCGTGAGAAGACCCCTGTGCCAGTCCCGATCGAATGCCTTCGCCACATCCAGTGTCACTGCCAATGCCTCATCTCGACTCTCGATGGCGAGTGACCAACGGTGCGTGAGATACACAAGGAGGTCACCAGCTGAGCGACAGTGGCGGAAGCCATATTGTCGTCTCTTTATTTTGATATTAATTAAATATATTCCGAACGTATGTAAATTCGCTTAGAATACTGTAATTCTACTTCTAGGCTTCCTTCACGTTACGTTTCTAAAATCTTTCTGTCTCACCTCTGAGTTGTTCGCGATGTTCTTTAGTTTGTCTACCTCAACTTTTAGTGATAAATTTCGCGAAGTTAAGTCTTCACTTCTTCTATGTAATTTAATTATATTATTTTCCACTTTCTCGATTAGGCTCCCAGCTGCATTTTCAGTTTCATCTCCTGATAAACCAATGCTATTCAGAATATTCTGAACATTTTTAAAATCTGCTTCAACCCGTTCACACGATTTTCGAACCTTAAATAAAATAAAATTTCAATTTTCATGAATTAAACAAACAAATCAATAGCGGTAATGCATTAAGTAAGAATCTAGCCAAGAGCCTGCCTGGTACAATTAAACTTAAGATACTCCCGAAGCTATAAGTGTTATATAAGATTGATTGTGAGTTTATTATGTAACACTTGTTACATAATAAACTCACAATCAATCTTATATCCACTACACTAATGTTATAAAGAGGTAACATTTATTTGTATGTCTCCTCTTCTTCATCATGTCTTTTTCACTTGTTTTATTTATTTTTATTAATCTCTGGAACTACAGAAACAGCTCTAAAAATTCATCAATATCGCTAATCCATACGGGTATTGGTACCATTCTGGTATTACTTGCCCTTATTTTTATTAATCACTGGAACTACTGAATCATCTTTAAACATTCAGCAATATCGCTTATCCATACTGGTACATTTACTGGTATTGGTACTATTCTGGTATTACATATCCCGTGTGTATGTTTATTAATTTAAAAAATTTACGCTATATCGAATTTCATGCAGATGTGAATAGTAACTGATACCCACTTTACATGCCAACTATTTTAATCCAAATAATTATGGGTGGTGGGCGCCCCTTTAGGAATTTGAATTTAACGATGTAGCTATAACAAAATGACCTTACCTGAAAGTGTTCAACCTCCATAACATTTCTTTCACTTTCGAGGGTATCCAGTTTTTGACGCAAAACTATTGCCATTTCTTTCAGTTCTTTGAGACTTTTATTTATTTTCAATTTCATAACAACTTCCTTATCAGGAGCTCGTTCTGTTGTTTCTTGGGTAGTCAACTTGTCTGATGCATTAATATTAATTTCTGTAATCCTTAGCAACATCTGCATTATTTCTTTTTCGCTCAAAGAAATTCTGCTTCCAGTATTATTCCATGTCACTAAATAATATAAATCATAATTACAAACAATACAGGGTAGGAGACTGCTTGATAAGCGAAATGTAGAAATATGGGATAAAAGAGGCCATATTGGAACCACATAGTTTATGAACACATGACATTACTTTTAAAGAAATAAATAAATTAACTTTGATGGTGTTTACTTTGAGTAGTTACCTGGTGTATGCACAAAGTCACCTATGATTTGCGAAGTCTTATTACAACTTGGCGGAATCCATACTGTGTTTAATTCATCTCTAATCTTAAGTCTTATATTTTCCATAAGCAAAGACTTCTTATTGGTCGGAACAGAGGTTGTAGTTGTCTGTTTACCCTCATTTGGTAGTCGCTCAATAAGAAACATAAATACATGTCTTAAATCACATTCATTGTAGTATAAAAAAGTTTGATAACCAACATCATTTTTGTATCCCAAATCCTGTAGAAAAACACAATTCTCATGTATTCTAAAACATTACAATAGTCAGCCCCGTACAAGTAGGTACAGTATTACCCAACTGATAAGGCGTGTCGTGAATCTTCATTCGCACAGAAAATGTCGTAAATCATCATTCGCACAGAAAAGAAAGTATGGCCCCGAAGATTAACGAAAGAATGCTTAAAACTTACAATCAACCCTAGGTTACTACTATAAGGTTCATAATACACTGCAGCTGTTGGTTCCGTCTCACTCGCAAGACACGCCCCTCCGCACGGCGCGCGCTAACATGGCGGCAGCAGCCGACCAATAGCGTTTCCCGCGCTTTGAAAATGTATCTTCTGCGCAGTTATATCGGTAAGCCATATTAGTCGGATACTACTGTACCTACTTATCTGGCTTTTCCACTTTTTAGGGGAGAGGATCGAATCATCGAATAAATTCATTTCAACCTTTTCAGCATCACTTGATGCCTCTAGTGGTACATTTTAGCTCATTTCATAATTTAATTTGTGGATAATGTACCTAGTAGGCTGCAAGATTGTTATTATTTTCATAATAGTAGTAGTGTTGATAATAAAATGTAAGACTTTGTATTGCAGCTGTGTAGTGTTACGGTTGTGCAGTTTACAAACAAACAAACAAACTCACTTTCCCAAGTATTATATTGTTAAATGTTTTAAGTACCTACCTTACAAATTAATGCAAGTTGGGCAGCCACTTCTATGCGTTGTGATATACCAAGTGGCAGTTTAACTGGTATTTTAAGTGATGGATTAATTGTACGCAGACATGTAGAGGCTGCTTCAATTATTGTTTCCACTGGGAGCTCACATATATTCTTAGTGCTGTCATCCACATTTCTAAAACAATCAGTACATGTTTTACAACATAATAATTCAGGGTTACCTTACTTTGGTTTAATGAAAAATATAGATTCAATGTTATTATTTGTTTGGTGAAAGAAATGTCCACGAATAAATAAGTTATATAAGATTTAAGCCAAATTAGTTTCAGTTGCTTGTTGTTTTTTAGATGTACAGTCACGGCATGAAAAGTTTCGTCACCTTAGAGTTGGTTTTCGCTTGCACCAGATTGCAAGAATCAATTTTATTATATGTACCAACATATTAACAGTGAGGTTCCTAACAGGAAGAAACAGTGCTGCTAACATCTACATAAATGTGACGTTTGCTATCGAATAAGGTTTTGCTTGTTTTTTACATCACATCAAACACAATTTATGGCTTTTGCGGAATCTTAATAAACTCCTTTGCAAAAAAACGGGCACCTTACAGTCATTTGCTTTTCTATGGATAATATTAATATTTTTAGTATGTCATTAGCATAAATTACTATAAATTTCATATTATCAATGGGAATATAGTTTTTAACACTTTAAATCCTGGAATCGGGTTTTTAGTCAATGTAAACAGAAAATGGAAATTTTTATGGGTATAATGAAATTAATACTACGAGTATTTTTTATTAAAAAAAAGACATACTAAATAAAACTTAATAACGAGTATGACCTCCCCTTGCAGCGATTACGGCATGTAATCGTCTTGGCATGCTTTCCACCAGGCTTTTGATTGTGTTCTGTGGAATGTGTTCCCACTCAGCCAAGATCATACGTTTAAGCTCCCTGATGTTTTGTGGAAGTGGTTGGACAGATCGTACTCGCCTTTTTAGGTGGTCCCAGACGTGCTCAAAGGGTTCAAGGTCGGGGCTCCGCGCTGGCCAGTCCAAATGACGAATACCGACCTCTTGCATATAAGCATCCACGTCGCCAGAATGGTGGGCCCAAGCATTATCGTCCATGTAAATGGCATCTTCACCAATTACAGTCAGTGCGGGTTGTGCATGTTGACAAAGGATTTCTGTTGTGTACCTTAAGGCATTGAATGAGCCATTTTCAATGAATACTATCTCGGTACGATAGCGGGAAGTTACTCCCGCCCAAAACATAACGGACCCTCCACCATAAGGGGTGATTTCTTCAAAACACACGTCGGCATAACGTTCCCCTGGTCTTAGTAACTTTGGCCGACGTCGGTCCTCACCATTCAGACCAATTCGAGCCTCATCGGAGAAGAGTACTCTATTCCAGTTACCTAGTGTCCAATATAGGCAATTTCTAGCGAACCTCAATCGAGCTATCCGGTGCTCACGGAGTAACTTGGGGGCCCGCGCTGGTCGTCAACTGTGTATATCAGCCGCTAAAAGCCTCCTCCTCACTTTTCATAGGCTAACTTGTGCTCCTCGTACCTCTTCAAGGTTTCTTTTAGGTCTATGTAACTGCATTTGCGGTTCCTCAACGCCTGAGTCATTAAATAGCGGTCATCTCGTGGTTATGTGCGACTTTTTCTCCCAGAACCATGCCTTCTCTGAACGGAACCCGTCTCTTGGTATCGAGTCCAGGTTCTTTGGACGGTTGAACGACTCACGTTTAACCGCTGTGAGACGTAACATTGGCTGCAACCCTCTGCCAGCAGCGCTATAATTTTACTAGCTCTTATTGCTTTCTCTGCCATTACAATCGACACAAAGATATCTGTTTTAAGTCACTATAAGGCAGGATTATGCAACAAACATAAATTATTCTACTAAAAGTTAGTTTAAGTTGCCTGATAAACTTTTAACAGCGAACCCGCGAAAACTAAGTAAAAAGTCACAAACTGAAAAAGGGATCATTATTATTAAAAACAAAAGTTTCGAATTTGAAAGTAACTTTTTATCATACCCAGACCCTTTATTAAGTGTCAGTAATATAGTTTGGCTATTAAAACCACTTTAGAACTAAATAATTACCAATAATGTAGAAAAATCCAAACCGCCCGTTTTTTTTGCAAAGGAAATGATAAACTGATTGTTGATATATCAACGCACAGCCCAAACCGCTGGCCCTTGCAAAGGCCGGAGACTTGCAATTTTGCACATAGATGCCTTATACAGTGTAGGCATCCCCTAAAGAAGTATTTTTGGAAATTCCACCCCTAAGAGGATAAAATAGGGGATGACAGTTTGTATGCAAGTCCGTCAGTTTTGAAGTTAGGATCTTCAAATATTGTGCTTAAACTGACGATTGAAAATTAATGTATAGTTGTCTCAGCGTTTGTGATAATTCCACTAAACTAAAAAGGGGGATGAAGTTGCGTATGCAACTCCTTCAATTCCACAGCAGACTTCACTAAATGTATTATTATACAGAGGAGGCATCCATTAAGGAAGGATTTTTGGAAATGACACCCCTAAGAGGGTAAAATAGGGGATGAAAGTTTGTATGCAATTCCGTCAGTTTTGAAATTAGGATCTTCAAATTGCTTAAACTGACGATTGAAAATTAATGTATAGTTGTCTCAGCATTCTCGATAATTCCACCCCCGAAAGGGGGAAACGAGGGATGAAGTTGTGTATGCAAGTCCTTCAATTCCACAACAAACTTCAATAAATGTATTATTATACTGTGTAGGCATTCACTAAGGAAGGATTTTGGAAATTCCACCCCTAGGAGGGTAAAGTAGGGGATGAAAATTTGTATGCAATTCCGTCAGTTTTGAAATTAGGATCTTCAAATTGCTTAAACTGACGATTGAAAATTAATGTATAGTTGTCTCAGCATTCTCGATAATTCCACCCCCGAAAGGGGGAAACGAGGGATGAAGTTGTGTATGCAAGTCCTTCAATTCCACAACAAACTTCAATAAATGTATTATTATACTGTGTAGGCATTCACTAAGGAAGGATTTTGGAAATTCCACCCCTAGGAGGGTAAAGTAGGGGATGAAAATTTGTATGAATGTCCCTCAGTTTTGATGTTAGGGTCTTCAAATTTTGTATTTACGCTGACGATTGAAAAATAATTTATAAGTGTCGCAGCGTTTTTGATAATTCCAGCCCCGAAAGGGTGGAAAGGGTTGTTTATCGATAAACAACCCTTTCCACCCTTTCGGGGCTAATGAAGTGGGAAAGTTAGTGAAGTGGGTATAAAAGAAACATCAAAGACACCATCACCATTTGCCTGTCCTGTTCCCTATAATTTGGGATCGGCGCAATATGTACGCTTCTTCTATCCGTTATACCAACATTCACTCGTTTCTTATCAATATCATCTTTCACACAATCAATCCATCTCTTTTTCATAAAATTTATGGAAATAATCGTTTATTTAACTCTGTAGATCAGATACTCGTTTATATAGACTACACGGTTCGTTTATGTTTCGTAAGTTATAATATTAATTTCATACGTAATATACATGGCATATTGTAGCGGCACAGCAACTTGCGTGTACACTAAAACGTGGTTATTATTATACGAATGTTTTCCCGAAAGGGGGAAACGAGGGATGAAGTTGTGTATGCAAGTCCTTCAATTCCACAACAAACTTCAATAAATGTATTATTATACTGTGTAGGCATTCACTAAGGAAGGATTTTGGAAATTCCACCCCTAGGAGGGTAAAGTAGGGGATGAAAATTTGTATGAATGTCCGTCAGTTTTGATGTTAGGATCTTCAAATTTTGTATTTACGCTGACGATTGAAAAATAATTTATAAGTAATAATAATAATAATAATTTATTTAGGAAAATAATAATACATAGTTCTTACAATAAAATAAATAACTTAAGGAACCACAAAACAAATGCAAAAAACAATGATAAAAAACAGAAAATATAAAAACCAAATTAAACAACATTTGAAATTAATAAAATACAGAATCATTTATTTTGTTCGTTGGACCTCGTACTAGGATACCCTGTGTTACGAAGCCCAACGCCCTTATTCGAACAGAGTAGGTACATTTTTATCCCATGTATGGCAGTTTGTAAGGGGTGTGTGATTGCGTGTGGGGGTGTGTGTTAATGTCTACTTTAAGATTATTAAGAGCTCCTCTGTTTGGTCGTAGTTTAACGTTAAAAGGTATTGGGTGACCATTTTTTTACATTTAAGGCGCGGACAGCTCACGATTTCAAACGAGGAATGCACTCACACAACCTAGAATGTGGAATGACTGATGTGTGTGTACTTTTGGAAAATTGCATAGTATATGTAAGGAAATCAGAATAGATACGGATTTCTTAATGTATTGACATGTTGATACATAATATGAGACGATGAACAATTTTCAAAAAAAATATCATTGATGTCTAATATAATAATCTATCTATTTATTTTCATAACAGTATAAATTATTTAGGTCCTTACATATGAAATTAGCGTTTTGTCGTACTGACCACTTTGATCTCAATTATCTCCTCTTTGGTTAAGAATTCCAAATTCAAATTTATAAATTTATTTAGCTGGTACATTTGAGTTTTGAAAACAGTCATTCATTTGTATTTTCCTCAATATTTTTTTCTTTGGCGTCGCTTATTACCGCACAATGGAAAACATGAAATATCGGTATATTTACGAGTACGAGTTCTGCCGTGGCACCAGTGCTGCAGAAACAACTCGAAAGATTAATTATGTGTACGGCGCTGGTGTCGCAAAAGAAAGCACGGTACGTTTTCGGTTTCAACGTTTTCGTTCCGGAAAAGTCGACCTTCAGAACCAACCCCGTGGACGGCCGAAGACCAAAGTGGAAAATGAAGAATTTAAGGCTATTGTGGAAGCGGATCCATTACAAAGCACTTCAGAGATAGCTGCAGGCTTCGGGGTAAGTGATAAAACTGTATTAATCCACATGAAGCAAATCGGGAAAGTAAAAAAACTTGAACGATGGGTACCTCATGAATTGAGTGAATCGAACTTGCAAACACGCGTCGACTGCTGTGTTACTTTGCTCAACCGACTCAATAATGAAGGGATTTTAAATCGAATCATTACTTGTGATGAAAAGTGGATACTGTACGATAATCGGAAGCGCTCGTCGCAATGGCTGAACCTTGGAGACCCAGCCAAATCCTGCCTTAAACGAAAATTGACTCAGAAAAAGTTACTTGTGAGTGTTTGGTGGACTAGCGCCGTTGTCGTTCACTACAGCTTTCTAAAATCTGGCCAAACGATTACGGCAGATATCTATTGTCAGCAACTGCAAACCATGACGAAAGAACTAGCTGCTAAACAACCGAGATTCGTCAATCGCTCTAGGCCACTGCTGCTTCACGACAACCCAAGACCACACACTGCACAACAAACAACCGCTAAGTTAGATGAGCTACAATTGGAATGTTTGCGACATCCACCGTACTCCCCGGACCTTGCTCCAACAGATTACCATTTTTTCCGGAATTTGGAAAACTTCTTACAAGGAAAAAAATTCAACTCCGATGCGGCAGTCCAAACCGCCTTCAAAGAGTTTATTAATTCTCGCCCCCATGGTTTTTTAGTAAAGGGATCAATAAACTACCTATGGGATGGTAAAAGTGCATAGATAAGAACGGTGCATACTTTGATTAATTAAATATATTTTACAAAATAAAAATTGACTTTATATTCCTCCCGTACAAAGCGCCAATTTCATATGTAATGACCTAATATATGTAACATAAACTGTTCACCACTACTGAGCAAACTGCTCTCAATTCGTATTGCACCCTCCGCTGAAATGTGCTCCCGGTTAAATATGATTGAAAATGACGTTTTGTCACAAAACGTGTAAAAAATTATTTTATAGATAAAAAGGTATATAAACCAAAGGAGATTGACCATATTTGGGCCCACTATTGTGTCATCGCGTGTCTCAATTAAATATGATTCAAAAATCAAGTCTTATTTTATTATGTTCATTCACAAAATATTAATATTTTTCTATCCCGAGGATTAAAAACAGCATTAATAATATATTCGCTTGAACTCCTTTACACCTATAGGTACGCCTTCCGCACCACAGATATCTGAAACCGTACGCCATTCGAATCACAGTTTTATTAATATCAAATGTTGCCAGGTGTTAAATTAGGTTTGTCGTAGTTAAATACGGTCTATATAGCTTTTTCTGTTGAATAACGCTAGTAATGATGAAACGAAATTACGAGAGTGATATTAGATAATATTCGTCGGTTAAAGGTAGCAGAAATGCCAAATACACATTTTATTTATAATTGTGTTTGATGACAATGATTATTTTCCAAACATAATGTAATGTAAGAACCTATTACAATAATAGTATAGTTATAAAAAGTAACAAGTAACATAAAATAATTTCTTAAAAGTATTAATTTATTTTCAAAGATTTTCATACGGCATCGTGCCTCTACCCAGATGGATAGTCGGCCTTACTAAAGCATGACATTTAATATCACTCCGCTTGAGGGGCTCCTGAACAAATCACTCTCAGTTCGTGCTGCGCACGGCTGTCATCGCGTCATACTCGCTGTACTGATTAAATAAAAAATGACAACTTGCGTATTAAAATACTGTCACAACACTTATAAAAACCAAGGAAAAACTAAAAAACGAACCTTGTGTAACCATGTGTAAGTATTGCGATTTCGTCACTTTTAATTACCTAAACTTTTTACTTTTAAATACTGTCAATTATGGCTTGTTTCATTCGCGTTCCCATAAAGGCGACTATCCTTCTGGACGTTTTAAATTATTCGTTTATTTTACGAAAAATAAAATCTTCTTAGTTTTAAGTTTGGCAACCAAATCCTTTTTATGAGTACTTATTTTTGCCACTGTCATGTTATATTATAAATAGGTAAGCTTGGCAACCGAATCTTTTTTATGAGGACTCATTTTTGCCAGTGTCGAGTTATATTATAAATAGGTAAGTTTGGCAACCATATCTTTTTTACGAGGACTTATTTTTGCCAGTGTCGAGTTATATTTTGAATAGGTAAGTTTGGCTACCAAATCTTTTTTATGAGGACTTATTTTTGCCAGTGTCAAGTTATATTTTAGTTCTGGTCACTAAATAAATCATTTTCATATAGTCCGCACTATCAGTCACCGTCCGTAACAGATATATTTTAGTAAAATAGTTGTCATTGTACTAAAACTTCTCACGGACCTTTTGAGACAACTTGAAAAGTCACAATATACATAATTCATTTCACTGAACTTGTGTGCACATAGATTGATCTTTATTGGATAAAACACCGCTGATAATATGCATTAACCTGAAATTACAGGAATTTATGGAAATAAAACGAAGACGCTATGTGACTTTGCAAGATCCCGCCAAAAAGTCTAGCATACCTACGTTTAATCTTTTGCAAAACATTACAATAAACACAAATTGTTTTTTTTAGTGGCCTCCATTAAAAAACCTTAAGATTACCGACTTACTAATTCTAAACCATTGAATTACAAAAACAAACTATGTAAATAGGCATTTTTTGCATTTTATAACCTTAAATTCTGCATCAGAAAAAAGAAAAAAGCTCTTAAACCCGGGTCAGAAAATTAAAACTGTTTACTGATTATGAAAATATAGTATTTTTTTCTACAAAATAAAAAATAAATCATTGTGACACAAACATTTTCGAAGTGGAACTCCCCTTAGAAAATGGTCATTCTCCTTTTTACATACCTACCGAAGAGATAGGATTACTAATAATCCATGATATAATCAAGTTTTAAAGATGCCATATTTTATGTATGTGAGTTGCCGCGACTTTAAATTTAATTTCCCATTAGAGGGAATAGGGGGACATTGATACAACCGTTATATATTTTTTACTGAACGCAGCCAAATCTTCGCCGATACACACATACGTAGGCATCAGTACCCCGAGTGTAAAGTTTGCAAAGAATTGACGTAACTATCGCGTTTACGTAATTGAAGAACTTGTATTGTACTATCTTAGCAAGCTTTACAGAATCACGGCCGCTTTCAGCCAGCGGTTTGTGCTCGACGTCTCAAGACACGTTTCGGACAATCATTGTTAAAAATAATCCTCACCTTCGGGTGTAATTAAACCTTAGGATTTTGGTGTAAACAGATACATTTAACGTTAAATGGCAAGGAAATATAATATTTTAATAAGTTCTTGGTAATTTTCTGTGATGTTTTTTTTTACATAATATGACGGTATGGGGAAGATTGATAGTACATACATACATATTAGAGATATCAATGTGTATAGCGTACTAGGTACTCTACGAAATGTCAAATTTCGTAGAGTACCATTAAATCTCTATTCAGAAGTAATCATAACAAACATCATCATCATCAGTACATAATCACTGCTGAGTGAAATAGGAATAAAGGTAACAGGAATACTACTGAAAAGAATGGACAGATATTCCACCATGCATGGCCACTGCAAATTGGTGGAGATAGGCTAGTGTTCAACTTCGTTGGAGTTTCCAAGCCGCCTAAGAGGTCTCCAACTAGCATAACGACTTACACAATTTAGTGATAGCCGAGACCAACGGCTTTACGTGCCTCCTAAACGGAACACGTGCACGGAAAACGCTCGAGTTGAAATACCACTAGACGGTCACCCATCCGGATACCGTCCACATCAGCAATTGCTTAACTTTGTCGATCGATTAAGAACGGCTAATCAAGTTAGGTACACCACAAGCGCATCAACGAGCCTAAAAACATTAATGAGAAACACTGCTTTTGGGAGATAAGCGCTTGGCAAAGATTCCGTGCTACTGATGTATAAAAATTCAGAAAAATCTAGAAATCTTGACTGAATTTTATTCTGTATCTGCCCGAATGGTAAACTGCTTTGCATTACTGATACAATACCATCGCGTATAGGCATGCCACGTGTATGTCTGGGGTCCACTATCTCTGGGAGAAGGCAGTTCATATAAAATCGAACCAACTCATGTTCCATTTTATGATTCCAGAAATTGTCATCCCTTTCAATGACTTCTAATTTTAACTTTTGGGTTTGTTCACTCCAAATCGCAAAAATACGGGTTGAAGATTGTAAATCATATTTGTGTTGACTATATAATTAAAAGTAGTAGGTGGTAGAAAGTCAACTAACTACATAATAAAATGTATATGTCCCAAGTTTGTCCTGAAATAGCTAACAACGTTGTCACCATTGAATAGCGTAATAATTCAATGGTTGTCACTGAAAAAGAATTTATGTGTGACGTAATGAAAAGGTGAAATTTTTCGTCTTCAGATATAATAAGGTAATGAAATATCCATAGATATAAGATTCTTGGGATTAGTTGATTTATCTTCATGTTTGTTTTTGTTGTATGTATACTATGGTTATGCGGCTATCGCCAAGACGTTCGACCAAGGACGCTTGCACTCAGGGCATACGAATATGTGTTCTATTGCTATCTGTATAGAGCAATACTCAAATGCTTATAAAAAAAATCGACACAAAGCGTACGGTACCAACCATGCAGGTCGAGCGTTGCCCGACGACTAAAGAACAACCGCGTAAGCTATTGCTACATTTAGACAGCGTGGAATAGGGTTGAAAATTGTAAATCATATTTGTGTTGACAATATGACTAGTTGCCGCTTGGATATTTATTTTTGCGTTTTCTTTAGATTATACAGAAAATACTCATTAAATTTAATAATTATCCGGTTAACATTTCAATATAATGCAGTATCTAATATATTCTCAAAAAAAAAATTGGTGTTGTCGCTGAAAATACAGAGAATTACGACGCCAAAGTTTATTTTTATGCACTAGTTTACGATTTTTTTGTGGGGAATACAAAGCACTTTTCAATATTCTATTCGGTTAACATTTTTCTTCAGACCCTTGTCTGTCCACATTATTTTTTGTGTGAGGTATTTTCATTGGGTTGCGTCATACTCGCCTCTCAAAGAAACCCATTTTTGTGAAATTGAGCTTAGTCCCCGTCTTAATATAGTTTACGGGGAATATTGAGACGAGCTTATTTAACTTGTTATATAAATAGGGGCCGAGGAAACATATGTGACGTTGGGCAAAAGAAGTTTTGAACAGTTCAGTATACATTATTTTATCCGACCTTCTTTTTAGAGGAACCTGGTTCTGGACAAATTTCTTTAGGACGTGTTGAGAGAGAATAGTTTTCAGAATGAATAGCTGGCGGACCGTGAGAACCTCAGCGTCAGCGTACAGTTGATGAGTTGGGATAACCAAGGTTTATTGAGCATCACTTTAAGAACTGACCTTTGTGATCGCTCGATTTGAAGCAGGTAAGTTTTATATGCACTACCCCATGCAGTGATACAGTAGCAGAGCAGTGATTGGCACAGTGCATAGTAAGTAGTTTTAAGATTTTTTATACTCGCCACGCGCCTAATCTTTCTAAAAATCACCATAAGCTTGCGAACTCTAGAGGACAGCACGACAATATGCTGATCCCAACATAGCGTATTATCAAGGTGAACACCCAAATACATAACTACACGAACTCTGTTTAGCAATATGCACGAGCAGTCACGAGACATGTCAGCGCAGTTTAGATGATTTCTTATTTGTATTTCATTAGTAGTTGGCTGTTCCCTCTGCGACTTAGAAAAAGTAACATAGTAAGTCTTGCTGGCATTCAGAGTCAACAAGTTGTTTCGCAGCCAATCAACCACTGTACTCAATCCTCTTTCAGCTGCTGCTTCTACTTGACTCCAGGAGCTGCCATGAAATATAATCGCAGTGTCATCAGCGAACGAAACAACTTTACCATTTCCAAGATTCAAGTCACAGAGTTGATTTACATAAATTAAGAAGAGAGTGGGACCCAAAATGCTGCCCTGAGGAACTCCAAAAGATATGAAAGTAGTGTCACTCTCCACATTTTGGATTTTTACCCTCTGGGTTCTATTTGAGAGGTAATCCTTGAAGAGACTCAAAGATGCATCCCGTATAGGGATTGCAATCCGGATACTTCGAAATTCGAAAATGACTGAAAAATCCGGATTTTTGGGCCTATTTATAAATCCGAATATTCAGAATCAAATCCGGTTTTTTCGAATTTAAGGTTAACATTAGTTACGAGGCGGGAAATTTGAATTTTTTCGAGTTTTTTTTTTACCTTCATATTTCCCGCCTCGTAGCTGATGTTTACTCTTAAATCATAATTGACAATAGTTGATAATTACAATTCTCATCATTGAATATCCAGTAGATGTAGATCAGTATTACTCTGACGCACAAATCCGCATCATATTTAAAACTCCTGCGCTTTAGTTCGTCCGATAACGTTGCCGTGCTGTTCACGGTGCCTATAAGGTCTATAATAAAATCTATAAACCGCTCGGCTCACACGCTGCTAGTTGCTCCCGCTCATCCATCTAGCTAGTAGCTAAGTCGGCCAGTGAGTTTTAGATGGAGGCGACGCGCGCGCGGCGCGAGTAACAACTCTGCACAACGTAATATCAAGAATTTCTAGAAGTTCTAGATGGTTTACCGCTGAAAGCATTTTGTACATTGGCTGATCTCAGTTTTTTTTTATTTCGGGTCTGGCACACCAGCCTTCTAAGTAAGCTTCCTTGATATGGAGTCTCTGGTGGTCTGTACGCTTGGGTTTCCAATTTCCTGAGCGAACGGTTTATTCATGTGGTCATAGACGGGTGTTCGTCGCACCTTTTGGTAATCAATGCTTCAGGGTTCAGTTCTCTCTGCAACCTTATTTCTGCTGCATATTAACGATCTGGTGAAACCTGGTATTTTTGATTACGCAGAAGATAGCACCGTTGTCTATATTTACAGCGCGCGAGCTACCAGTGACTAGATCGAATTGTTGCGAGAGGCCATGGTAGAGCGTTTGAGCGTGAGCTTACAGGCAGTCTCCGATTGGGGCAATGCCAATCTGGTAACTTTTAATGCCACCAAGAGATCATCTCATCTCAGTCATCGGAGATGAGACTTTAATTAGGACGTAACTTACGAGCCTCGACGATCGAAGAAAGGTTGCTTGCCTTATCTGTTTTCTACAGTATATATTTGGAGTGTGTGTGCAGGAATTGTTCAACTTTATTCCAACCACCATCCCCATTTTTACTCCAAACCACAAGAAGCCGGGAAAATTTTCACCCGTACGTTTTTGACATACCTGTCATGCGGCCAGCAAGGGAGTGGAACTTGCTTCCGGCCAGCGTCTGTGTTACCTGACTCTTTCAATCTAGGCATTTTTGCAAGGCCATGGTTTCATCTGGGTAAGCGTGCTCCAACTTAGGTTTCGTCATTATCCTTAATGACGGCTCATTGGCCAAACGCAAGTCCATATTTTATTTTTTAGAATATTTCCAATTTTATTTAATTTTTATACAAAAACAATGGAAAAACAATAAAATAAAACACCCATCTTCAAACTACTAATAGTTTAGCATAAAACTACGCGTACAATTTAAAATTACCAAAGATTGCAAAAAAAAACCGAAATTCGAAAAATCCGGATAATCCGGATTTATATGTGATGATAAACTTGGAATCCGGATTTGAAAACAATCCGGATTTTGCAATCCCTAATCCCGTATTCCCAGCCTCTCCATCTTATCCAGAAGCTTAGGGACCGAAACCGAATCAAAGGCCTTGGCTAGATCCAAAAATATACCGACGCATTTCTTCTTAGTGTCCAAGTTACGAGTGATAGTTTCAGTTAGATTAGTAACTGCGTGTTCAGTCGATTTACCAGATGTAAATCCAAATTGGTGATTGGAAATAAGTTTATATTTATCGAGGTAAGACACAAGCCTTTTGTTGAGGAGACGTTCCAATATTTTAGACAATGATGGAAGAATTGAGATTGGTCTGTAGTTCTCGACACTTGTTCTGTCTCCCGTCTTATGAATAGGTTTAATCAAGGCAGTCTTGAACAGGGATGGAAATATGCCGGAATTAAAGCTTAGATTAGCGATGTGCACAATCGATGGAATAATTAGATGCCTTGAAAGCTTGAGTATTCTAGTAGGAATACCGTCAACACCCACTGCACTATCACTTTTTAGGCTCATTATAGTGTTTTCCACTTCCGAAGGGTCTGTATCCAGCAGAACAAAGGAGTTCAAGTGCCTTTCAGGAAGCTTATTCATACTATCACTAGATACTGATGTGTGTGATTGTATCTTACTACTATTTTTTATATTCTGGGCTAGGTTTTTTCCTACATTAGCAAAGTAAGTGTTTATGAAATTAACTGAGGCTAGAGTATCCTTTTTAATATGAAGTAATTCATTATTATCATCCCGATCTTTAGATTTAATATTAGTGTTAGTAATTTTTTTAATAATGTTCCACGATTTTCTAGTGTCGTTTCCGGCTCCTTCAAGTTCTGCCTTATCATAGCAATCGTTGACTTTTTTTAAAATTTCATTACAGTAATTTCTGTAACGTCGATAGGTTGTTTTTAGAATGTCATTGTCTGGATTTTTTCTGCATTTTAGATGCATTCCATCTCTATTCCTAATGCACCGAAGCAACCCTTCTGTTACCCAAGGCGTCATGGTTCTTTTCCTATTTGGTATTATTTTTTCAGATGTGTTGTCTTCGATAGCTTCCGTTAACTTATCAACTAACATCACTGTGGCCTTATTTACGTCCTTGATGTCAAGGATGGGAGAAAAATTAACTTTTTTTAAATCTTCTACTGTTGCATCAAAATTAATATTTTTTTTTTTTTTTTGTTTTTTTCATGTTAACAGCTGGATTTTCTAATGATGTTATTATAGAAAAATGGTCAGTTATTGTCGTTCTGATCACTAAAGTTGTAGCAGAAAGATTGGATTTAATCATAACATTATCCAAACAGTTTTGATCTCTAGTAGGTAATAAGTGAGCTGGTAAGAGTTCGTGAGTAGCTAGTAGGGAATGCAAACCGGTTTCACCGAAAATCGAAAAACCGGTTATTCGGTACGGTTTTGACCTACAACAAAAACCGGTTTTACATAACACCAAAATCGGTTTTTCGATTTTTTTCGGTTTTTCTTTCAATGGTTGGAAAAAACTAAAAAAGGAAGATTTGCCGCAGTTTTGTAAACTGAGTGTAATGCAGTGAGTACTTTTGTGATGAACTGAAGTGTCGATGTGTAGTGGGTTGAGCTGGTAAGAAAATAACTTATAATAATGATTGTTTTTATGATAGACTAGCTTCTGCTCGCGGCTTCGCCCGCGTGGCCTACAGGAAACAAATGACATATTTTTCTACAACAATAAAACAAAACAAAACAACTTTATCCCGCTTCGAGGGTGGAGTTTTTAAAAACGCTGAGACACGTATACATAAATTTTCAATCTTCAGCCTAAAAATATAATTTGAAGATCCTAACTTCGAAACTGACGGACTTTCATACAAACTTTCATCCCCTATTATACCCCCTTAGGGGTGGAATTTCGAGAAACCCTTTCTTAGTGGATACCTACTCTTCACAAAGAATATACCCTCTAAATTTCATGTCTTTAGGCCCAGTGGTTTAGGCTGTGCGTTGATATATCAGTCAATCAGTCAGTCAGTCAGTCAGGACTTTGAATTTTATATATATAGATATAAAATATGTTAAACTTTTTTTTTACAATCCTTAGGCAGCAAACAAGCGTACGGACGCTTGCAACATAACGGTTATCACTCGAACGCTGCCAACCCTCAACCTTTTTGAAGCGGGGAGCTCATTCCACAGCCTGAGCGTCCACGATAGGAAGCTTCTTTGAAACCGCACAGTACGAGACCATTTTGGTTCCAATGTATGAGGATAGACTCCTCGTCAGTGACTACGTTGATAGAAGGTAACTGGGCATCAGGTCAAACAATTCTTCAGAACACTGTCCGTTGGAAAAGCGGTAGAACACACGTCAGAAGGCAGTCTCTCCTCAGACTAAGGGGCTTTAAAACACTTGTGAGCTCGGGATCGTTGACAATTCTAACGTTGCTGAACTGAGTCTAAATATCCAAGCTGGTATCCAGGTGCCCACGGAAGACAGAATTACCCCATTTGGGCTTATCGGATTTGCGACTTATAGTTGTAGTCTTTATCTAGATAAGAAGTACTGCTTCGCTCAATTAATCACACTCTGGTTTTTAGATGACTTTGGAACAGAACGTCGCTACAAATCTTAACACGAAGGATCCCAATGCTTTTCGTGATGTTGAGGGACATATTCTAGAAATGAAGAGTCACAGCAAATTGACTTCCTCAACGGTGAATGCACAGGCTTGCATGTTACTTAGTGGGGTTGGAATAGACTAGGTTTAGTCGACCCCAATCGGAGTCACTAGTCTGTGTACTCTCCATTTAAGACAAGTCCTTCGCGCCTTTTCTCCAAAATAGAACGAGGGATATATAGCACGGCTTGTGTAAAGAGCGTCCCCTGTAATTTCATCTGCATAGCAATGAATGCTGGAAATAGAGAGTATATCATTTCTATGCTGGAGGAACAGTGTTAGGGATAATAATAAATAAATAATTCAGAGCCTTGCGGGACGCCAGCAATAATGTCATGCCATCGGAGTAACTACTGTCAACGAAGGCTCTTATGTATCTGCCAGACAGCAAGTTGACTGATTGGTGTTATTTTTTACCCGTCTGCACGACAACAAAGACTGGGTAATGTTTTTTTTATCTAAGGAAAACATTCGTATAATAATAATCACGTTTTTGAGTACGTGCAAGTTGCTGTGCCGCTACAATATGCCATGTCCATAATATTACGTGTGAAATTAATATTATAACGTACGATACATAATATAATAAATGTTTAAATAAGTACTTCTTAATTACTGAACTATTTTTTTTAACATAAGTAGTCATCATATCTCATAGCAATTAAAACCAAGCAAACGTGATATATTTTTATGATTTCATTCGTTTAAAATAAAATCAAAAGCAACAAACCGTGTAGTCTATATAAAGTCTCGGATGAAGATGAATCTACAGAGTTAAATAAACTATTATTTCCATCAATTTGATGAGAAAGAGATGGATGAATTGTGTGACAGATGATATCGGTATGAAAGGAGTGAATGTTGGTATAACGGATAGAAGGGACGAATGGAAGAAGCGTACATATTGCGCCGATCCCAAATGATTGGGAACAGGGCAGGCAGATGTTGATGATGAAATTGATGTTTCTTTTATACCCACTTCATTAACTTTAACTGTCAATAATTCCTCAGTTTGCGATTTTTACATCTTAGGCACGGTTAGTATCTATAATTCGAGCTATATATAATATATATATATATATATATAGCTATATATATATAATAACGTGGGAAAAAAACGAGCGAATATTTAAAAAAACCGGTTTTAAAACCGGTTAACCGGTTTTCACGTCTCATAACCGAAATAAAAACCGGTTTTCATTTTGCCACGGTTTTGCATTCCCTAGTAGCTAGCAAGTCTAGATATTCTTGAGATTGTAAGCTATTTTTATCAGGGCTAATATGCAAGTTGACATCACCAGTAAGAATTATATTTCTGAAAGAACAAAGTGTGCATAGGATTTTATTTATTGAGTGAAGAAAATTATCAATTTTGCGGTAAGAAGGAGATCGGTAAATTGCAACAACAGCTATTTGAGGACCTAACTTAATGACCAGACAGTTAGCCTCAAAGTATGGAGGCTCGGAGACATCTGGCAGTATACTATTTTTTATATATACAACTACCCCCTATCGCTACAACGCAAAACTAAATTTACGCTCATAAGCCTAGGTGCATTTTCGTTCGCAGCGTCTAGCGACTCAATAGAGTAGGCTATTATAGCAGTGGGTATTGTAAATTTTGTATGGAGTAATTTATCTGTTACGTAGTAACTATTTAGTAATCTGTGACCAAGGGTTTCGACCTGTTGTTGAAAATAAGACCGCATAACAAAGTTTGTTTGGGAAGGAATCTTGATGATTTCAAAAAAACTTTGCTAGAAAGAAACATCATTCTAATAATCTGCAAAAATGGTTTGATGTTTGACATCTTCAAAACCCATGACAAATTACTGATTGAAATGTTTGTGAGCATTCTATGTTTTTTTTTTTTATACCACTAAGTGACAAACAAGCATGCGGCCCGCCTAATGTTAAGCGGTTACCGTAGCCTATGGACGCTTGCAAACCAGGGTTATCACTAGCGAGTTGCCGACCCTGCAGAAATCTCTTCACACCCTTTTTGAAGAACCCCATGCTGTACTCCATTAGGAAAACCACGGCGGGGAGCTCATTCCACAGTCCAAGCGTCCGCGGAAGAAAACTCCTTTTAGCCTGCACAGTTCGAAACAATTCTGGTTTCAGTGTGTGAGGATGGACTCCCGTCGATGGCGAGAGTTGCGATGGTGGAAGGTAGCCGTAGGCATCAAGTCGAACAATTCCTTAGAACACTCTCCGTTGTACACACAACGCCACATCAACCTATACTCATCGGACTATGGACCATTTGAGGTAGGACGGTGAGAATCGAGCGAGTAAGTGCGATATATTTTTGTTATTTCGTCCCACTCACGCTCAGGAACCGTACGTAGCAATTAGGGAATGAAAACCGGTTTCACAGAAAATCGAAAAACCGGTTATTCGGTACGGTTTTGACTAGGGAATGCAAAACCGTGGCAAAATGAAAACCGGTTTTTATTTCGGTTATGAGATGAAAAACCCGTTAACCGGTTTTAACCCAGTTTTTTTAATGTTCGCTCGTTTTTTTTTTCACGTTATATCTATAGCTCGAATTAGTTCGTTGATAGTAGTTGCTCCGATAGCATGACATTAATGCTGGCGTCCCGAAAGGCTCTAAATTATCCCCAACACTGTTCCTCCAGCATATGAATAATCTATTGCCAGCATTCATTGCTATGCAGATGAAATTACATGGGACGCTCATTACACGAACCGTGCAAATATCTCTCGTTCTATATTGGAGAAAAGGCGCGAAGGACTTGTCTTACAAAACTAAACTCAAACTAATAAAAATACTTGAATTGTAAAATTGTTTCAGCGAGCCAACCGTAAATTAGGGCATCAAGTATTAAGGATTTTGTTTTTTTTTTTTTAAATAAATAAGTTAGTTTCATAACTACCTATCATTTGCTTTTTGAAAAAAATCTTTTGGGGTTATTTGATACAACAATGTATGGGGCACAATGATACGTATACGTACCTAGAAGTCCAATATATAATAATAATAATATAGCCTTCATTCGGACATGACAATATTCCCTTATTATTCATAGATTGTTTCTTTATTCCACTTTTGCGTGTCCGTTTGCCAGGTGGCAAAGGCCTCCTCCAATCTTCTCCATTCTGGCCTTTCTATGGCCACTCTACCCCATGTTGTTCCCGCGACTTGTCTGATGTCGTCGCCCCATCTCTTTTGTGGTCTACCTCTCTTTCTCTTTCCATCTCTTGGGTACCATTGCGTGATTATTTTACTCCATTTATCCTTTCCCCTGATCATGTGGCCTGCCCATCTCCACTTTTGTCTCCTTACTTTCAAAGTTATGTCCTGGACCTTAGTCTTACTTCTGATGTTGCTACTCTTTACCACAGAATATTCAATAGTACTAAGTACAGAAAACCCACTTCGAAAACGACATTTAAATAAAAAGCGACTCTTGGAACGACGTAATAAGGCGCAATCCAGCTCGCGCAGCGCTGCGCGGCTAAAATTATATTCACCTACAACTTCCCTCTCTTTCTATCATATAACTCTATCCTGTATGACGTGGCACGTGTTACGATAGGGTTGTCTAATGACGTATTATGAATCTTCAATATTGCTTTATCGGTTATGTATGTACCTATTACTATTCTCCTTTCGTGAATAATGACATTTAAAATATCCTAGCTAACTAGTATTAGAGCAGAAAGTTATTTTTAAATGTCTGCATATTTTAATCAAATTTGTTAGGCCTATACTGATACTTTGTATACTGAATGTATATTCTGTCTACGAAACTGAATACAACTATTTTGGGGAAGGGTTTTGGTTACATACATGTATATAAAATCTGGAATTACTGACGACGGGACAAGAAACGGCACGACTACCTAGTCCAGGGCCGTCAGCCGAAATTCACAACGTTTGTTATTAATAATCTTCAAGTTTGTTATATAAAAAATAATAAAGTTAAAGAAGGATTTAAAAAAGGATATACCAAGTAAGTAATAACAATAAGAATTGTTAAATTTTTCTGAATATTATTCTACTGATTCTTGAAATATTGGTTTCTTAAATCTTAGTTATTCTAAAAAGGTAGAAGTAAAATCTACACTAATGTATATTCATTAGTGTATAATAATACTAGTATTATAAAGACGTAACATTTGTTTGTTTGTATATTTGAAGAGGGAACACTCTCTATTCTGGAACTACTAACAGTTTCTAAAAAAAAAACATCAAAATCGGTTCATAAACGACGAAGTTATCCGCGAGCACACATAAAAAAATATATTTACGGTCGAATTGAGAAACCTCCTCCTTTTTTTGAAGTCGGTTAAAAATCTGCCGCCCGCTTAAACAAGTTTAGGGTGTCTCTTCAGGTCGCACTATCTTTGTCCCTTTTTGACACACTGGTATGCTATCAAAACGAGCCTATTAGATCTTGCCGACCTTAATAAAGTCAGAAAGGACATTAGGACAATACAATGAAACAACAACAAAAAATCTAGTACTATGAAAACCAACACAAAATAGTGTTAAAATAAGAACAATAAACACTTTATATAAGTACGTAGGTATTTATACCCACACGCGTCTTTCGGTGCGGGCGCGTTGCAACCGACTAGCGTTATTCCGGTAGACTGTTGGCGCGAAAACGTACCTAAACATGGGAGTGAGACAGGCCTGTCTTTACTTTGTCTTTCCTTTTGATCCCAGTCATACTCCTTTCCATGGCATGTTGACATACGGAGAGTTTATTTGTTACGTTTTTTGTTAAAGCACAGGTAGGATGCATGTGTTAAATAATTTGCTTTTCGTTGAGATGTGTAAGTTCTTGTCTTTCATTACTTCTTTTAGGCCCCAATATTTTTTCCAGCTATTCGCAACTCTTCTTTCGACTTCTTTGTTTTCGTTGTCCTCTGGAGACATCAGTTGACCGAGGTATATGTAGTCTTCAACATAGGAGATTTGATTCTGCTCCACCGTTACAGGGTCTTTCTTGCCATTGGTCATGATTTTTGTTTTTTTTTCGGATTTAGCTTCAATCCCGCCTTTGCACTTTCCGATGCTAGATCATTTATCATCTTGCTTAAGTCAGCTGGTGTTTTTTGCAAATAATACAAGATCATTCGCGAATCGTAGGTGCGTTAGCGTGCGGCCACTAATATTTATACCCGTGTCTCTCCATTCCACATTTGTGTATTTGAAACCTATTTCCTTGTTTTTCAAGTCGGATACAAGCCGAACTGTGTTTATAAATATTTTTATAATTCTTATATATGTGTGCTCTATACCCAGTTCCTTTAAGGCTTCCCATATTGTTGAGTGTATCAGAGATCGAAACTTTACTGTAGTCAATAAAAGCTATGTAGTATATAAGCTGGTATTCAGCGTATTTTTCTATTATTTGTCTTACAGTATGGATGTGGTCGAGAACCGAGAAATCTTTGCGGAATCCTGCCTGTTCTATTGGTTGTTGCTCGTCAAGTTTCTTTCCTATTCTTTTGAAAATATTTTTTTGCAAAGATCTTATAAATATTAGACATTAGACTAATGGGTCGATAGTTTCCAATATCGCAGTGATTCCCTTTCTTGAATATAAGAGTTATGATGGATTCAGTCCATTGTTTTGGGATAATTTCTGTGTTAATCACGTTGTTGAAGATGTCTGTGAGTATCGGTGTCATTGCTACTTTTGTTTGCATTAGTATTTCATTGCTTATACCGTCTGGCCCTGGAGCTTTATCGTTTTTCTGTGTGTCAATAGCTTTTCCGTTTCTTCCTGCATGATGAAAGGTAGTTTCATTCTCTGGTAAGTCTATTTCTCTTGTTTATGTGTTATTTTTGTATAGTTCGGTGTAACCTGTGTGAACCTGGAACCCGACTTGAAGATATTGTAATTTTTTTTTTTGCATATGTTTGTACTCCGTATGTACCTGTTTGTACCAACTTTTTTTTCGTTTGTACCTCAAGGGGTTTGGAGATACGGGGGGTTGAAAAATGCTCAGAACCCAACTTGAAGATATCGTTATTTTTATTTTTGCATATGTTAGTACTCCGTATGTACCTGTTTGTACCAACTTTTTTTTCGTTTGTACCTCAAGGGGTTCGGAGATACGGGGGGTTGAAAAATGCTCAGAACCCGACTTGAAGATATCGTTATTTTTATTTTTGCATATGTTAGTACTCCGTATGTACCTGTTTGTACCAACTTTTTTTTCGTTTGTACCTCAAGGGGTTCGGAGATACGAGGGGTTGACAAATGCTCAGAACCCGACTTGAAGATATCGTTATTTTTATTTTTGCATATGTTAGTACACCGTATGTACCTGTTTGTACCAACTTTTTTTTCGTTTGTACCTCAAGGGTTTCGGAGATACGGGGCGTTGAAAAATGCTCGGAACCCGACTTGAAGATATTGTTTTTTTTTGTTAATGCATATTTTTGTACTGGGTATGTACTTGCTTGTACCATCTTTCATTTCGTTTGTACAGTCGCGGTCTAAAAATGTTTACCACCTTACGGTCTATAATCGCTTGCACATTTCTGTTTCATAAGGTTGACCGGAAATAAACTGACTTTGATAGTCGTGGATTGTATTTGACATGACAAAATATTCAAAAAGGTGTTATACCTAGTAAGAATTGAGTTCTCTTGATATAGCACTAAATATAGAGTTTGCAAAAACAAAACTGCCCTTTCCTGCAGGATTAAACTTGCCATTACTTTATAACCTTTGTACTTTTAATGAGATTTTTATTTGCTTACAAACGCTTGACAAATGTTACAATATAATAAAAAGAATAATATTTTATTAAATGAGTTTACATAATCAAAAAGTAATTGACAGCCTTTTTGCTACATATGTTCGATACTTAAAAATATTTATCAAGTTTAATGTTTGTTGATATGACATATTAGACCTTATTGCGCGCGGTATGAGATAGAAACGAGTTTAAAAACTGATAAACATTTTCAGTCCCCGACTGTACCTCAAGGGGTTCGGAAATACAGGACTTTAAAAAACCTAGTCCCTAATATCGGAATCTCGGGCATTTTTTGAGATAATCAAAATCTGCCAGCAGGGTTGGATCCACCGTCGTTTGTACCCGTTTGTACCAACTATTTTTTCGTTTGTACAAGTACAAGTACAAGATGGTACAAACGGGTACAAACGACGGTGAATCCAACCCTGCTTGCAGATTTTGATTATCTCAAAAAATGCCCGAGTTTCCGATATAAGGAACCAGGTTTTTTAAAGTCCTGTATTTCCGAACCACTTGAGGTACAAACGAAAAGAAAGGTGGTACAAACGGGTACAAACGACGGTGAATCCAACCCTGCTGGCAGAATTTGATTATCAACAAAAATGCCCGAGATTCCGATATTAGGTACCAGGTTTTTTAAAGTTCTGTATTTCCGAACCCCTTGAGGAACAAACGAAAAGAAAGATGGTACAAACGGGTACAAACGACGGTGTATCTAACCCTGCTTGCAGATTTTGATTATCACCAAAAATGCCCGAGATTCCGATATTAGGTACCAGGTTTTTTAAAGTCCTGTATTTCCGAACCCCTTGAGGGACAAACGAAAAGAAAGATGGTACAAACGGGTACAAACGACGGTGTATTTAACCCTGCTTGCAGATTTTGATTATCACCAAAAATGCCCGAGATTCCGATATTAGGTACCAGGTTTTTTAAAGTTCTGTATTTCCGAACCCCTTGAGGTACAAACGAAAAGAAAGATGGTACAAACGGGTTCAAACGACGGTGAATCCAACCCTGCTGGCAGATTTTGATTATCTCAAAAACTGCCCGAAATTCCGATATTAGAGAACAGGTTTTTTAAAGTTCTGTATTTCCGAACCCCTTGAGGTACAAACGAAAAAAAAGTTGGTACAAACGGGTACAAACGACGGCGAATCCAACCCTGCTGGCAGATTTTGATTATCTCAAAAACTGCCCGAAATTCCGATATTAGAGAACAGGTTTTTTAAAGTCCTGTATTTCCGAACCCCTTGAGGTACAAACGAAAAAAAAGTTGGTACAAACGGGTACAAACGATGGTGAATCCAACCCTGCTGGCAGATTTTGATTATCTCAAAAACTGCCCGAAATTCCGATATTAGAGAACAGGTTTTTTAAAGTCCTGTATTTCCGAACCCCTTGAGGTACAAACGAAAAGAAAGGTGGTACAAACGGGTACAAACGACGGTGAATCCAATCCTACTGGCAGATTTTGATTATCTCAAAAAATGCCCGAGATTCAGATATTAGGTACCAGGTTTTTTAAAGTCCTGTATTTCCGAACCCCTTGAGGTACAAACGAAAAGAAAGGTGGTACAAACGGGTACAAACGACGGTGAAGCCAACCCTGCTGGCAGATTTTGATTATCTCAAAAAATGCCCGAGATTCCGATATTAGCTACCAGGTTTTTTAAAGTCCTGTATTTCCGAACCCCTTGAGGTACAAACGAAAAGAAAGATGGTACAAACGGGTACAAACGACGGTGTATCTAACCCCGCTTGCAGATTTTGATTATCACCAAAAATGCCCGAGATTCCGATATTAGGTACAGGTTTTTTAAAGTTCTGTATTTCCGAACCCCTTGAGGTACAAACGAAAAGAAAGATGGTACAAACGGGTACAAACGACGGTGTATCTAACCCCGCTTGCAGATTTTGATTATCACCAAAAATGCCCGAGATTCCGATATTAGGTACCAGGTTTTTTAAAGTTCTGTATTTCCGAACCCCTTGAGGTACAAACGAAAAGAAAGTTGGTACAAACGGGTACAAACGACGGCGAATCCAACCCTGCTGGCAGATTTTGATTATCTCAAAAACTGCCCGAAATTCCGATATTAGAGAACAGGTTTTTAAAGTCCTGTATTTCCGAACCCCTTGAGGTACAAACGAAAAACAAGTTGGTACAAACGGGTACAAACGACGGCGAATCCAAACCTGCTGGCAGATTTTGATTATCTCAAAAACTGCCCGAAATTCCGATATTAGAGAACAGGTTTTTTAAAGTCCTGTATTTCCGAACCCCTTGAGGTACAAACGAAAAAAAAGTTGGTACAAACGGGTAAAAACGATGGTGAATCCAACCCTGCTGGCAGATTTTGATTATCTCAAAAACTGCCCGAAATTCCGATATTAGAGAACAGGTTTTTTAAAGTCCTGTATTTCCGAACCCCTTGAGGTACAAACGAAAAGAAAGGTGGTACAAACGGGTACAAACGACGGTGAATCCAAACCTACTGGCAGATTTTTATTATCTCAAAAAATGCCCGAGATTCAGATATTAGGTACCAGGTTTTTTAAAGTCCTGTATTTCCGAACCCCTTGAGGTACAAACGAAAAGAAAGGTGGTACAAACGGGTACAAACGACGGTGAATCCAACCCTGCTGGCAGATTTTGATTATCTCAAAAACTGCCCGAAATTCCGATATTAGAGAACAGGTTTTTTAAAGTCCTGTATTTCCGAACCCCTTGAGGTACAAACGAAAAGAAAGATGGTACAAACGGGTACAAACGACGGTGTATCTAACCCTGCTTGCAGATTTTGATTATCACCAAAAATGCCCGAGATTCCGATATTAGGTACCAGGTTTTTTAAAGTCCTGTATTTCCGAACCCCTTGAGGTACAAACGAAAAGAAAGGTGGTACAAACGGGTACAAACGACGGTGAATCCAAACCTACTGGCAGATTTTTATTATCTCAAAAAATGCCCGAGATTCAGATATTAGGTACCAGGTTTTTTAAAGTCCTGTATTTCCGAACCCCTTGAGGTACAAACGAAAAGAAAGGTGGTACAAACGGGTACAAACGACGGTGAATCCAACCCTGCTGGCAGATTTTGATTATCTCAAAAACTGCCCGAAATTCCGATATTAGAGAACAGGTTTTTTAAAGTCCTGTATTTCCGAACCCCTTGAGGTACAAACGAAAAGAAAGGTGGTACAAACGGGTACAAACGACGGTGAATCCAACCCTACTGGCAGATTTTTATTATCTCAAAAAATGCCCGAGATTCAGATATTAGGTACCAGGTTTTTTAAAGTCCTGTATTTCCGAACCCCTTGAGGTACAAACGAAAAGAAAGGTGGTACAAACGGGTACAAACGACGGTGAATCCAACCCTGCTGGCAGATTTTGATTATCTCAAAAAATGCCCGAGATTCCGATATTAGCTACCAGGTTTTTTAAAGTCCTGTATTTCCGAACCCCTTGAGGTACAAACGAAAAGAAAGATGGTACAAACGGGTACAAACGACGGTGTATCTAACCCCGCTTGCAGATTTTGATTATCACCAAAAATGCCCGAGATTCCGATATTAGGTACCGTTTTTTAAAGTTCTGTATTTCCGAACCCCTTGAGGTACAAACGAAAAGAAAGATGGTACAAACGGGTACAAACGACGGTGTATCTAACCCTGCTTGCAGATTTTGATTATCACCAAAAATGCCCGAGATTCCGATATTAGGTACCAGGTTTTTTAAAGTCCTATATTTCCGAACCCCTTGAGGTACAAACGAAAAGAAAGGTGGTACAAACGGGTACAAACGACGGTGAATCCAACCCTGCTGGCAGATTTTGATTATCTCAAAAAATGCCCGAGATTCCGATATTAGAGAACAGGTTTTTTAAAGTCCTGTATTTCCGAACCCCTTGAGGTACAAACGAAAAGAAAGATGGTACAAACGGGTACAAACGACGGTGTATCTAACCCTGCTTGCAGATTTTGATTATCACCAAAAATGCCCGAGATTCCGATATTAGGTACCAGGTTTTTTAAAGTCCTGTATTTCCGAACCCCTTGAGGTACAAACGAAAAGAAAGGTGGTACAAACGGGTACAAACGACGGTGTATCTAACCCCGCTTGCAGATTTTGATTATCACCAAAAATGCCCGAGATTCCGATATTAGGTACAGGTTTTTTAAAGTTCTGTATTTCCGAACCCCTTGAGGTACAAACGAAAAGAAAGATGGTACAAACGGGTACAAACGACGGTGTATCTAACCCCGCTTGCAGATTTTGATTATCACCAAAAATGCCCGAGATTCCGATATTAGCTACCAGGTTTTTTAAAGTTCTGTATTTCCGAACCCCTTGAGGTACAAACGAAAAGAAAGATGGTACAAACGGGTACAAACGACGGTGTATCTAACCCCGCTTGCAGATTTTGATTATCACCAAAAATGCCCGAGATTCCGATATTAGGTACCGTTTTTTAAAGTTCTGTATTTCCGAACCCCTTGAGGTACAAACGAAAAGAAAGATGGTACAAACGGGTACAAACGACGGTGTATCTAACCCTGCTTGCAGATTTTGATTATCACCAAAAATGCCCGAGATTCCGATATTAGGTACCAGGTTTTTTAAAGTCCTATATTTCCGAACCCCTTGAGGTACAAACGAAAAGAAAGGTGGTACAAACGGGTACAAACGACGGTGAATCCAACCCTGCTGGCAGATTTTGATTATCTCAAAAAATGCCCGAGATTCCGATATTAGAGAACAGGTTTTTTAAAGTCCTGTATTTCCGAACCCCTTGAGGTACAAACGAAAAGAAAGATGGTACAAACGGGTACAAACGACGGTGTATCTAACCCCGCTTGCAGATTTTGATTATCACCAAAAATGCCCGAGATTCCGATATTAGGTACCAGGTTTTTTAAAGTCCTGTATTTCCGAACCCCTTGAGGTACAAACGAAAAGAAAGGTGGTACAAACGGGTACAAACGACGGTGTATCTAACCCCGCTTGCAGATTTTGATTATCACCAAAAATGCCCGAGATTCCGATATTAGGTACAGGTTTTTTAAAGTTCTGTATTTCCGAACCCCTTGAGGTACAAACGAAAAGAAAGATGGTACAAACGGGTACAAACGACGGTGTATCTAACCCCGCTTGCAGATTTTGATTATCACCAAAAATGCCCGAGATTCCGATATTAGGTACCAGGTTTTTTAAAGTTCTGTATTTCCGAACCCCTTGAGGTACAAACGAAAAACAAGTTGGTACAAACGGGTACAAACGACGGCGAATCCAAACCTGCTGGCAGATTTTGATTATCTCAAAAACTGCCCGAAATTCCGATATTAGAGAACAGGTTTTTTAAAGTCCTGTATTTCCGAATCCCTTGAGGTACAAACGAAAAAAAAGTTGGTACAAACGGGTACAAACGACGGCGAATCCAACCCTGCTGGCAGATTTTGATTATCTCAAAAACTGCCCGAAATTCCGATATTAGAGAACAGGTTTTTTAAAGTCCTGTATTTCCGAACCCCTTGAGGTACAAACGAAAAGAAAGGTGGTACAAACGGGTACAAACGACGGTGTATCTAACCCCGCTTGCAGATTTTGATTATCACCAAAAATGCCCGAGATTCCGATATTAGGTACCAGGTTTTTTAAAGTTCTGTATTTCCGAACCCCTTGAGGTACAAACGAAAAGAAAGATGGTACAAACGGGTACAAACGACGGTGTATCTAACCCCGCTTGCAGATTTTGATTATCACCAAAAATGCCCGAGATTCCGATATTAGGTACCGTTTTTTAAAGTTCTGTATTTCCGAACCCCTTGAGGTACAAACGAAAAGAAAGATGGTACAAACGGGTACAAACGACGGTGTATCTAACCCCGCTTGCAGATTTTGATTATCACCAAAAATGCCCGAGATTCCGATATTAGGTACCGTTTTTTAAAGTTCTGTATTTCCGAACCCCTTGAGGTACAAACGAAAAGAAAGATGGTACAAACGGGTACAAACGACGGTGTATCTAACCCTGCTTGCAGATTTTGATTATCACCAAAAATGCCCGAGATTCCGATATTAGCTACCAGGTTTTTTAAAGTCCTATATTTCCGAACCCCTTGAGGTACAAACGAAAAGAAAGGTGGTACAAACGGGTACAAACGACGGTGAATCCAACCCTGCTGGCAGATTTTGATTATCTCAAAAAATGCCCGAGATTCCGATATTAGAGAACAGGTTTTTTAAAGTCCTGTATTTCCGAACCCCTTGAGGTACAAACGAAAAAAAAGTTGGTACAAACGGGTACAAACGACGGCGAATCCAACCCTGCTGGCAGATTTTGATTATCTCAAAAACTGCCCGAAATTCCGATATTAGAGAACAGGTTTTTAAAGTCCTGTATTTCCGAACCCCTTGAGGTACAAACGAAAAAAAAGTTGGTACAAACGGGTACAAACGACGGCGAATCCAACCCTGCTGGCAGATTTTGATTATCTCAAAAAATACCCGAGATTCCGATATTAGCTACCAGGTTTTTTAAAGTCCGGTATTTCCGAACCCCTTGAGGTACAAACGAAAAGAAAGGTGGTACAAACGGGTACAAACGACGGTGTATCTAACCCCGCTTGCAGATTTTGATTATCACCAAAAATGCCCGAGATTCCGATATTAGGTACCAGGTTTTTTAAAGTTCTGTATTTCCGAACCCCTTGAGGTACTAACGAAAAGAAAGGTGGTACAAACGGGTACAAACGACGGTGTATCTAACCCCGCTTGCAGATTTTGATTATCACCAAAAATGCCCGAGATTCCGATATTAGGTACCAGGTTTTTTAAAGTTCTGTATTTCCGAACCCCTTGAGGTACAAACGAAAAGAAAGATGGTACAAACGGGTACAAACGACGGTGTATCTAACCCTGCTTGCAGATTTTGATTATCACCAAAAATGCCCGAGATTCCGATATTAGGTACCAGGTTTTTTAAAGTCCTGTATTTCCGAACCCCTTGAGGTACAAACGAAAAGAAAGGTGGTACAAACGGGTACAAACGACGGTGAATCCAACCCTGCTGGCAGATTTTGATTATCTCAAAAAATGCCCGAGATTCCGATATTAGCTACCAGGTTTTTTAAAGTCCTGTATTTCCGAACCCCTTGAGGTACAAACGAAAAGAAAGGTGGTACAAACGGGTACAAACGACGGTGTATCTAACCCCGCTTGCAGATTTTGATTATCACCAAAAATGCCCGAGATTCCGATATTAGGTACAGGTTTTTTAAAGTTCTGTATTTCCGAACCCCTTGAGGTACAAACGAAAAGAAAGATGGTACAAACGGGTACAAACGACGGTGTATCTAACCCCGCTTGCAGATTTTGATTATCACCAAAAATGCCCGAGATTCCGATATTAGGTACCAGGTTTTTTAAAGTTCTGTATTTCCGAACCCCTTGAGGTACAAACGAAAAGAAAGATGGTACAAACGGGTACAAACGAAGGTGTATCTAACCCTGCTTGCAGATTTTGAGTATCACCAAAAATGCCCGAGATTCCGATATTAGGTACCAGGTTTTTTAAAGTTCTGTATTTCCGAACCCCTTGAGGTACAAACGAAAAGAAAGATGGTACAAACGGGTACAAACGACGGTGAATCCAACCCTGCTGGCAGATTTTGATTATCTCAAAAAATGCCCGAGATTCCGATATTAGGTACCAGGTTTTTTAAAGTTCTGTATTTCCGAACCCCTTGAGGTACAAACGAAAAGAAAGTTGGTACAAACGGGTACAAACGACGGCGAATCCAACCCTGCTGGCAGATTTTGATTATCTCAAAAACTGCCCGAAATTCCGATATTAGAGAACAGGTTTTTAAAGTCCTGTATTTCCGAACCCCTTGAGGTACAAACGAAAAACAAGTTGGTACAAACGGGTACAAACGACGGCGAATCCAAACCTGCTGGCAGATTTTGATTATCTCAAAAACTGCCCGAAATTCCGATATTAGAGAACAGGTTTTTTAAAGTCCTGTATTTCCGAATCCCTTGAGGTACAAACGAAAAAAAAGTTGGTACAAACGGGTACAAACGACGGCGAATCCAACCCTGCTGGCAGATTTTGATTATCTCAAAAACTGCCCGAAATTCCGATATTAGAGAACAGGTTTTTTAAAGTCCTGTATTTCCGAACCCCTTGAGGTACAAACGAAAAGAAAGGTGGTACAAACGGGTACAAACGACGGTGTATCTAACCCCGCTTGCAGATTTTGATTATCACCAAAAATGCCCGAGATTCCGATATTAGGTACCAGGTTTTTTAAAGTTCTGTATTTCCGAACCCCTTGAGGTACAAACGAAAAGAAAGATGGTACAAACGGGTTCAAACGACGGTGAATCCAACCCTGCTGGCAGATTTTGATTATCTCAAAAACTGCCCGAAATTCCGATATTAGAGAACAGGTTTTTTAAAGTTCTGTATTTCCGAACCCCTTGAGGTACAAACGAAAAAAAAGTTGGTACAAACGGGTACAAACGACGGCGAATCCAACCCTGCTGGCAGATTTTGATTATCTCAAAAACTGCCCGAAATTCCGATATTAGGTACCGTTTTTTAAAGTTCTGTATTTCCGAACCCCTTGAGGTACAAACGAAAAGAAAGATGGTACAAACGGGTACAAACGACGGTGTATCTAACCCTGCTTGCAGATTTTGATTATCACCAAAAATGCCCGAGATTCCGATATTAGCTACCAGGTTTTTTAAAGTCCTATATTTCCGAACCCCTTGAGGTACAAACGAAAAGAAAGGTGGTACAAACGGGTACAAACGACGGTGAATCCAACCCTGCTGGCAGATTTTGATTATCTCAAAAAATGCCCGAGATTCCGATATTAGAGAACAGGTTTTTTAAAGTCCTGTATTTCCGAACCCCTTGAGGTACAAACGAAAAAAAAGTTGGTACAAACGGGTACAAACGACGGCGAATCCAACCCTGCTGGCAGATTTTGATTATCTCAAAAACTGCCCGAAATTCCGATATTAGAGAACAGGTTTTTAAAGTCCTGTATTTCCGAACCCCTTGAGGTACAAACGAAAAAAAAGTTGGTACAAACGGGTACAAACGACGGCGAATCCAACCCTGCTGGCAGATTTTGATTATCTCAAAAAATACCCGAGATTCCGATATTAGCTACCAGGTTTTTTAAAGTCCGGTATTTCCGAACCCCTTGAGGTACAAACGAAAAGAAAGGTGGTACAAACGGGTACAAACGACGGTGTATCTAACCCCGCTTGCAGATTTTGATTATCACCAAAAATGCCCGAGATTCCGATATTAGGTACCAGGTTTTTTAAAGTTCTGTATTTCCGAACCCCTTGAGGTACTAACGAAAAGAAAGGTGGTACAAACGGGTACAAACGACGGTGTATCTAACCCCGCTTGCAGATTTTGATTATCACCAAAAATGCCCGAGATTCCGATATTAGGTACCAGGTTTTTTAAAGTTCTGTATTTCCGAACCCCTTGAGGTACAAACGAAAAGAAAGATGGTACAAACGGGTACAAACGACGGTGTATCTAACCCTGCTTGCAGATTTTGATTATCACCAAAAATGCCCGAGATTCCGATATTAGGTACCAGGTTTTTTAAAGTCCTGTATTTCCGAACCCCTTGAGGTACAAACGAAAAGAAAGGTGGTACAAACGGGTACAAACGACGGTGAATCCAACCCTGCTGGCAGATTTTGATTATCTCAAAAAATGCCCGAGATTCCGATATTAGCTACCAGGTTTTTTAAAGTCCTGTATTTCCGAACCCCTTGAGGTACAAACGAAAAGAAAGGTGGTACAAACGGGTACAAACGACGGTGTATCTAACCCCGCTTGCAGATTTTGATTATCACCAAAAATGCCCGAGATTCCGATATTAGGTACAGGTTTTTTAAAGTTCTGTATTTCCGAACCCCTTGAGGTACAAACGAAAAGAAAGATGGTACAAACGGGTACAAACGACGGTGTATCTAACCCCGCTTGCAGATTTTGATTATCACCAAAAATGCCCGAGATTCCGATATTAGGTACCAGGTTTTTTAAAGTTCTGTATTTCCGAACCCCTTGAGGTACAAACGAAAAGAAAGTTGGTACAAACGGGTACAAACGACGGCGAATCCAACCCTGCTGGCAGATTTTGATTATCTCAAAAACTGCCCGAAATTCCGATATTAGAGAACAGGTTTTTAAAGTCCTGTATTTCCGAACCCCTTGAGGTACAAACGAAAAACAAGTTGGTAAAAACGGGTACAAACGACGGCGAATCCAAACCTGCTGGCAGATTTTGATTATCTCAAAAACTGCCCGAAATTCCGATATTAGAGAACAGGTTTTTTAAAGTCCTGTATTTCCGAACCCCTTGAGGTACAAACGAAAAAAAGTTGGTACAAACGGGTAAAAACGATGGTGAATCCAACCCTGCTGGCAGATTTTGATTATCTCAAAAACTGCCCGAAATTCCGATATTAGAGAACAGGTTTTTTAAAGTCCTGTATTTCCGAACCCCTTGAGGTACAAACGAAAAGAAAGGTGGTACAAACGGGTACAAACGACGGTGAATCCAACCCTGCTGGCAGATTTTGATTATCTCAAAAAATGCCCGAGATTCCGATATTAGCTACCAGGTTTTTTAAAGTCCTGTATTTCCGAACCCCTTGAGGTACAAACGAAAAGAAAGATGGTACAAACGGGTACAAACGACGGTGTATCTAACCCCGCTTGCAGATTTTGATTATCACCAAAAATGCCCGAGATTCCGATATTAGGTACCAGGTTTTTTAAAGTTCTGTATTTCCGAACCCCTTGAGGTACAAACGAAAAGAAAGATGGTACAAACGGGTACAAACGACGGCGAATCCAACCCTGCTGGCAGATTTTGATTATCTCAAAAACTGCCCGAAATTCCGATATTAGAGAACAGGTTTTTTAAAGTCCTGTATTTCCGAATCCCTTGAGGTACAAACGAAAAAAAAGTTGGTACAAACGGGTACAAACGACGGCGAATCCAACCCTGCTGGCAGATTTTGATTATCTCAAAAACTGCCCGAAATTCCGATATTAGAGAACAGGTTTTTTAAAGTCCTGTATTTCCGAACCCCTTGAGGTACAAACGAAAAGAAAGGTGGTACAAACGGGTACAAACGACGGTGTATCTAACCCCGCTTGCAGATTTTGATTATCACCAAAAATGCCCGAGATTCCGATATTAGGTACCAGGTTTTTTAAAGTTCTGTATTTCCGAACCCCTTGAGGTACAAACGAAAAGAAAGATGGTACAAACGGGTACAAACGACGGTGTATCTAACCCCGCTTGCAGATTTTGATTATCACCAAAAATGCCCGAGATTCCGATATTAGGTACCGTTTTTTAAAGTTCTGTATTTCCGAACCCCTTGAGGTACAAACGAAAAGAAAGATGGTACAAACGGGTACAAACGACGGTGTATCTAACCCCGCTTGCAGATTTTGATTATCACCAAAAATGCCCGAGATTCCGATATTAGGTACCGTTTTTTAAAGTTCTGTATTTCCGAACCCCTTGAGGTACAAACGAAAAGAAAGATGGTACAAACGGGTACAAACGACGGTGTATCTAACCCTGCTTGCAGATTTTGATTATCACCAAAAATGCCCGAGATTCCGATATTAGCTACCAGGTTTTTTAAAGTCCTATATTTCCGAACCCCTTGAGGTACAAACGAAAAGAAAGGTAGTACAAACGGGTACAAACGACGGTGAATCCAACCCTGCTGGCAGATTTTGATTATCTCAAAAAATGCCCGAGATTCCGATATTAGAGAACAGGTTTTTTAAAGTCCTGTATTTCCGAACCCCTTGAGGTACAAACGAAAAAAAAGTTGGTACAAACGGGTACAAACGACGGCGAATCCAACCCTGCTGGCAGATTTTGATTATCTCAAAAACTGCCCGAAATTCCGATATTAGAGAACAGGTTTTTAAAGTCCTGTATTTCCGAACCCCTTGAGGTACAAACGAAAAAAAAGTTGGTACAAACGGGTACAAACGACGGCGAATCCAACCCTGCTGGCAGATTTTGATTATCTCAAAAAATACCCGAGATTCCGATTTTAGCTACCAGGTTTTTTAAAGTCCGGTATTTCCGAACCCCTTGAGGTACAAACGAAAAGAAAGGTGGTACAAACGGGTACAAACGACGGTGTATCTAACCCCGCTTGCAGATTTTGATTATCACCAAAAATGCCCGAGATTCCGATATTAGGTACCAGGTTTTTTAAAGTTCTGTATTTCCGAACCCCTTGAGGTACTAACGAAAAGAAAGGTGGTACAAACGGGTACAAACGACGGTGTATCTAACCCCGCTTGCAGATTTTGATTATCACCAAAAATGCCCGAGATTCCGATATTAGGTACCAGGTTTTTTAAAGTTCTGTATTTCCGAACCCCTTGAGGTACAAACGAAAAGAAAGATGTTACAAACGGGTACAAACGACGGTGTATCTAACCCTGCTTGCAGATTTTGATTATCACCAAAAATGCCCGAGATTCCGATATTAGGTACCAGGTTTTTTAAAGTCCTGTATTTCCGAACCCCTTGAGGTACAAACGAAAAGAAAGGTGGTACAAACGGGTACAAACGACGGTGAATCCAACCCTGCTGGCAGATTTTGATTATCTCAAAAAATGCCCGAGATTCCGATATTAGCTACCAGGTTTTTTAAAGTCCTGTATTTCCGAACCCCTTGAGGTACAAACGAAAAGAAAGGTGGTACAAACGGGTACAAACGACGGTGTATCTAACCCCGCTTGCAGATTTTGATTATCACCAAAAATGCCCGAGATTCCGATATTAGGTACAGGTTTTTTAAAGTTCTGTATTTCCGAACCCCTTGAGGTACAAACGAAAAGAAAGATGGTACAAACGGGTACAAACGACGGTGTATCTAACCCCGCTTGCAGATTTTGATTATCACCAAAAATGCCCGAGATTCCGATATTAGGTACCAGGTTTTTTAAAGTTCTGTATTTCCGAACCCCTTGAGGTACAAACGAAAAGAAAGTTGGTACAAACGGGTACAAACGACGGCGAATCCAACCCTGCTGGCAGATTTTGATTATCTCAAAAACTGCCCGAAATTCCGATATTAGAGAACAGGTTTTTAAAGTCCTGTATTTCCGAACCCCTTGAGGTACAAACGAAAAACAAGTTGGTACAAACGGGTACAAACGACGGCGAATCCAAACCTGCTGGCAGATTTTGATTATCTCAAAAACTGCCCGAAATTCCGATATTAGAGAACAGGTTTTTTAAAGTCCTGTATTTCCGAACCCCTTGAGGTACAAACGAAAAAAAAGTTGGTACAAACGGGTACAAACGATGGTGAGTCCAACCCTGCTGGCAGATTTTGATTATCTCAAAAACTGCCCGAAATTCCGATATTAGAGAACAGGTTTTTTAAAGTCCTGTATTTCCGAACCCCTTGAGGTACAAACGAAAAAAAAGTTGGTACAAACGGGTACAAACGACGGCGAATCCAAACCTGCTGGCAGATTTTGATTATCTCAAAAACTGCCCGAAATTCCGATATTAGAGAACAGGTTTTTTAAAGTCCTGTATTTCCGAACCCCTTGAGGTACAAACGAAAAGAAAGGTGGTACAAACTGGTACAAACGACGGTGTATCTAACCCCGCTTGCAGATTTTGATTATCACCAAAAATGCCCGAGATTCCGATATTAGGTACCAGGTTTTTTAAAGTTCTGTATTTCCGAACCCCTTGAGGTACAAACGAAAAGAAAGATGGTACAAACGGGTACAAACGACGGTGTATCTAACCCCGCTTGCAGATTTTGATTATCACCAAAAATGCCCGAGATTCCGATATTAGGTACCGTTTTTTAAAGTTCTGTATTTCCGAACCCCTTGAGGTACAAACGAAAAGAAAGATGGTACAAACGGGTACAAACGACGGTGTATCTAACCCCGCTTGCAGATTTTGATTATCACCAAAAATGCCCGAGATTCCGATATTAGGTACCGTTTTTTAAAGTTCTGTATTTCCGAACCCCTTGAGGTACAAACGAAAAGAAAGATGGTACAAACGGGTACAAACGACGGTGTATCTAACCCTGCTTGCAGATTTTGATTATCACCAAAAATGCCCGAGATTCCGATATTAGCTACCAGGTTTTTTAAAGTCCTATATTTCCGAACCCCTTGAGGTACAAACGAAAAGAAAGGTGGTACAAACGGGTACAAACGACGGTGAATCCAACCCTGCTGGCAGATTTTGATTATCTCAAAAAATGCCCGAGATTCCGATATTAGAGAACAGGTTTTTTAAAGTCCTGTATTTCCGAACCCCTTGAGGTACAAACGAAAAAAAAGTTGGTACAAACGGGTACAAACGATTTTGATTATCTCAAAAACTGCCCGAAATTCCGATATTAGAGAACAGGTTTTTAAAGTCCTGTATTTCCGAACCCCTTGAGGTACAAACGAAAAAAAAGTTGGTACAAACGGGTACAAACGACGGCGAATCCAACCCTGCTGGCAGATTTTGATTATCTCAAAAAATACCCGAGATTCCGATATTAGCTACCAGGTTTTTTAAAGTCCGGTATTTCCGAACCCCTTGAGGTACAAACGAAATGAAAGGTGGTACAAACGGGTACAAACGACGGTGTATCTAACCCCGCTTGCAGATTTTGATTATCACCAAAAATGCCCGAGATTCCGATATTAGGTACCAGGTTTTTTAAAGTTCTGTATTTCCGAACCCCTTGAGGTACTAACGAAAAGAAAGGTGGTACAAACGGGTACAAACGACGGTGTATCTAACCCCGCTTGCAGATTTTGATTATCACCAAAAATGCCCGAGATTCCGATATTAGGTACCAGGTTTTTTAAAGTTCTGTATTTCCGAACCCCTTGAGGTACAAACGAAAAGAAAGATGGTACAAACGGGTACAAACGAAGGTGTATCTAACCCTGCTTGCAGATTTTGAGTATCACCAAAAATGCCCGAGATTCCGATATTAGAGAACAGGTTTTTTAAAGTCCTGTATTTCCGAACCCCTTGAGGTACAAACGAAAAGAAAGGTGGTACAAACGGGTACAAACGACGGTGTATCTAACCCCGCTTACAGAATTTGATTATCAACAAAAATGCCCGAGATTCCGATATTAGGTACCAGGTTTTTTAAAGTTCTGTATTTCCGAACCCCTTGAGGTACAAACGAAAAGAAAGATGGTACAAACGGGTACAAACGACGGCGAATCCAACCCTGCTGGCAGATTTTGATTATCTCAAAAACTGCCCTAAATTCCGATATTAGAGAACAGGTTTTTTAAAGTCCTGTATTTCCGAACCCCTTGAGGTACAAACGAAAAAAAAGTTGGTACAAACGGGTACAAACGACGGCGAATCCAACCCTGCTGGCAGATTTTGATTATCTCAAAAACTGCCCGAAATTCCGATATTAGAGAACAGGTTTTTTAAAGTCCTGTATTTCCGAACCCCTTGAGTTACAAACGAAAAGAAAGGTGGTACAAACGGGTACAAACGACGGTGTATCTAACCCCGCTTGCAGATTTTGATTATCACCAAAAATGCCCGAGATTCCGATATTACGTACCAGGTTTTTTAAAGTTCTGTATTTCCGAACCCCTTGAGGTACAAACGAAAAGAAAGGTGGTACAAACGGGTACAAACGACGGTGTATCTAACCCCGCTTGCAGATTTTGATTATCACCAAAAATGCCCGAGATTCCGATATTAGGTACCAGGTTTTTTAAAGTTCTGTATTTCCGAACCCCTTGAGGTACAAACGAAAAGAAAGATGGTACAAACGGGTACAAACGACGGCGAATCCAACCCTGCTGGCAGATTTTGATTATCTCAAAAACTGCCCGAAATTCCGATATTAGAGAACAGGTTTTTTAAAGTCCTGTATTTCCGAACCCCTTGAGGTACAAACGAAAAAAAAATTGGTACAAACGGGTACAAACGATGGTGAATCCAACCCTGCTGGCAGATTTTGATTATCTCAAAAACTGCCCGAAATTCCGATATTAGAGAACAGGTTTTTTAAAGTCCTGTATTTCCGAACCCCTTGAGGTACAAACGAAAAAAAAGTTTGTACAAACGGGTACAAACGACGGCGAATCCAACCCTGCTGGAAGATTTTGATTATCTCAAAAAATGCCCGAGATTCCGATATTAGAGAACAGGTTTTTTAAAGTCCTGTATTTCCGAACCCCTTGAGGTACAAACGAAAAAAAAGTTGGTACAAACGGGTACAAACGACGGCGAATCCAACCCTGCTGGCAGATTTTGATTATCTCAAAAACTGCCCGAAATTCCGATATTAGAGAACAGGTTTTTAAAGTCCTGTATTTCCGAACCCCTTGAGGTACAAACGAAAAATAAGTTGGTACAAACGGGTACAAACGACGGCGAATCCAACCCTGCTGGCAGATTTTGATTATCTCAAAAAATGCCCGAGATTCCGATATTAGCTACCAGGTTTTTTAAAGTCCGGTATTTCCGAACCCCTTGAGGTACAAACGAAAAGAAAGGTGGTACAAACGGGTACAAACGACGGTGTATCTAACCCCGCTTGCAGATTTTGTTTATCACCAAAAATGCCCGAGATTCCGATATTAGGTACCAGGTTTTTTAAAGTTCTGTATTTCCGAACCCCTTGAGGTACAAACGAAAAAAAAGTTGGTACAAACGGGTACAAACGACGGCGAATCCAACCCTGCTGGCAGATTTTGATTATCTCAAAAACTGCCCGAAATTCCGATATTAGAGAATAGGGTTTTTAAAGTCCTGTATTTCCGAACCCCTTGAGGTACAAACGAAAAAAAAGTTGGTACAAACGGGTACAAACGACGGCGAATCCAACCCTGCTGGCAGATTTTGATTATCTCAAAAACTGCCCGAAATTCCGATATTAGAGAACAGGTTTTTAAAGTCCTGTATTTCCGAACCCCTTGAGGTACAAACGAAAAAAAAGTTGGTACAAACGGGTACAAACGAAGGTGTATCTAACCCTGCTTGCAGATTTTGAGTATCACCAAAAATGCCCGAGATTCCGATATTAGGTACCAGGTTTTTTAAAGTCCTGTATTTCCGAACCCCTTGAGGTACAAACGAAAAGAAAGATGGTACAAACGGGTACAAACGACTGTGAATCCAACCCAGCTGGCAGATTTTGATTATCTCAAAAAATGCCCGAGATTCCGATATTAGGTACCAGGTTTTTTAAAGTCCTGTATTTCCGAACCCCTTGAGGTACAAACGAAAAGAAAGATGGTACAAACGGGTACAAACGACGGTGTATCTAACCCCGCTTGCAGATTTTGATTATCACCAAAAATGCCCGAGATTCCGATATTAGGTACCAGGTTTTTTAAAGTTCTGTATTTCCGAACCCCTTGAGGTACAAACGAAAAGAAAGATGGTACAAACGGGTACAAACGAAGGTGTATCTAACCCTGCTTGCAGATTTTGAGTATCACCAAAAATGCCCAAGATTCCGATATTAGGTACCAGGTTTTTTAAAGTCCTGTATTTCCGAACCCCTTGAGGTACAAACGAAAAGAAAGGTGGTACAAACGGGTACAAACGACGGTGTATCTAACCCCGCTTGCAGATTTTGATTATCACCAAAAATGCCCGAGATTCCGATATTAGGTACCAGGTTTTTTAAAGTTCTGTATTTCCGAACCCCTTGAGGTACAAACGAAAAGAAAGATGGTACAAACGGGTACAAACGACGGTGTATCTAACCCCGCTTGCAGATTTTGATTATCACCAAAAATGCCCGAGATTCCGATATTAGGTACCAGGTTATTTAAAGTTCTGTATTTCCGAACCCCTTGAGGTACAAACGAAAAGAAAGATGGTACAAACGGGTACAAACGAAGGTGTATCTAACCCTGCTTGCAGATTTTGAGTATCACCAAAAATGCCCGAGATTCCGATATTAGGTACCAGGTTTTTTAAAGTCCTGTATTTCCGAACCCCTTGAGGTACAAACGAAAACAAAGGTGGTACAAACGGGTACAAACGACGGTGTATTTAACCCCGCTTGCAGATTTTGATTATCACCAAAAATGCCCGAGATTCCGATATTAGGTACCAGGTTTTTTAAAGTTCTGTATTTCCGAACCCCTTGAGGTACAAACGAAAAGAAAGATGGTACAAACGGGTACAAACGACGGTGTATCTAACCCCGCTTGCAGATTTTGATTATCACCAAAAATGCCCGAGATTCCGATATTAGGTACCGTTTTTTAAAGTTCTGTATTTCCGAACCCCTTGAGGTACAAACGAAAAGAAAGGTGGTACAAACGGGTACAAACGACGGTGAATCCAACCCTGCTGGCAGATTTTGATTATCTCAAAAAATGCCCGAGATTCCGATATTAGAGAACAGGTTTTTTAAAGTCCCTTATTTCCGAACCCCTTGAGGTACAAACGAAAAAAAAGTTGGTACAAACGGGTACAAACGACGGCGAATCCAACCCTGCTGGCAGATTTTGATTATCTCAAAAACTGCCCGAAATTCCGATATTAGAGAACAGGTTTTTAAAGTCCTGTATTTCCGAACCCCTTGAGGTACAAACGAAACAAAGTTGGAACAAACGGGTACAAACGACGGCGAATCCAACCCTGCTTGCAGATTTTGATTATCTCAAAAAATGCCCGAGATTCCGATTTTAGCTACCAGGTTTTTTAAAGTCCGGTATTTCCGAACCCCTTGAGGTACAAACGAAAAGAAAGATGGTACAAACGGGTACAAACGACGGTGTATCTAACCCCGCTTGCAGATTTTGATTATCACCAAAAATGCCCGAGATTCCGATATTAGGTACCAGGTTTTTTAAAGTTCTGTATTTCCGAACCCCTTGAGGTACAAACGAAAAGAAAGATGGTACAAACGGGTACAAACCACGGTGTATCTAACCCCGCTTGCAGATTTTGATTATCACCAAAAATGCCCGAGATTCCGATATTAGGTACGCACGGCTACAGATCAAGCTATACATTTCCAATATAAGCTGACCTCTCATTGCAGGGAAATCCTATACAATGCGAGATCCGCTTATACTGGAAATGTATAGCTTGATGTGTTGCCGTGTGTACCAGGTTTTGTAAAGTTCTGTATTTCCGAACCCCTTGAGGTACAAACGAAAAGAAAGATGGTACAAACGGGTACAAACGACGGTGAATCCAACCCTGCTGGCAGATTTTGATTATCTCAAAAAATGCCCGAGATTCCGATATTAGGTACCAGGTTTTTTAAAGTCCTGTATTTCCGAACCCCTTGAGGTACAAACGAAAAGAAAGATGGTACAAACGGGTACAAACGACGGTGTATCTAACCCCGCTTGCAGATTTTGATTATCACCAAAAATGCCCGAGATTCCGATATTAGGTACCAGGTTTTTTAAAGTTCTGTATTTCCGAACCCCTTGAGGTACAAACGAAAAGAAAGATGGTACAAACGGGTACAAACGAAGGTGTATCTAACCCTGCTTGCAGATTTTGAGTATCACCAAAAATGCCCGAGATTCCGATATTAGGTACCAGGTTTTTTAAAGTCCTGTATTTCCGAACCCCTTGAGGTACAAACGAAAACAAAGGTGGTACAAACGGGTACAAACGACGGTGTATCTAACCCCGCTTGCAGATTTTGATTATCACCAAAAATGCCCGAGATTCCGATATTAGGTACCAGGTTTTTTAAAGTTCTGTATTTCCGAACCCCTTGAGGTACAAACGAAAAGAAAGATGGTACAAACGGGTACAAACGACGGTGTATCTAACCCCGCTTGCAGATTTTGATTATCACCAAAAATGCCCGAGATTCCGATATTAGGTACCGTTTTTTAAAGTTCTGTATTTCCGAACCCCTTGAGGTACAAACGAAAAGAAAGATGGTACAAACGGGTACAAACGACGGTGTATCTAACCCTGCTTGCAGATTTTGATTATCACCAAAAATGCCCGAGATTCCGATATTAGCTACCAGGTTTTTTAAAATCCTATATTTCCGAACCCCTTGAGGTACAAACGAAAAGAAAGGTGGTACAAACGGGTACAAACGACGGTGAATCCAACCCTGCTGGCAGATTTTGATTATCTCAAAAAAAGCCCGAGATTCCGATATTAGAGAACAGGTTTTTTAAAGTCCTGTATTTCCGAACCCCTTGAGGTACAAACGAAAAAAAAGTTGGTACAAACGGGTACAAACGACGGCGAATCCAACCCTGCTGGCAGATTTTGATTATCTCAAAAACTGCCCGAAATTCCGATATTAGAGAACAGGTTTTTAAAGTCCTGTATTTCCGAACCCCTTGAGGTACAAACGAAAAACAAGTTGGTACAAACGGGTACAAACGACGGCGAATCCAACCCTGCTGGCAGATTTTGATTATCTCAAAAACTGCCCGAAATTCCGATATTAGAGAACAGGTTTTTTAAAGTCCTGTATTTCCGAACCCCTTGAGGTACAAACGAAAAAAAAGTTGGTACAAACGGGTACAAACGACGGCGAATCCAACCCTGCTGGCAGATTTTGACTATCTCAAAAAATGCCCGAGATTCCGATATTAGGTACCAGGTTTTTTAAAGTCCTGTATTTCTGAACCCCTTGAGGTACAAACGAAAAGAAAGGTGGTACAAACGGGTACAAACGACGGTGTATCTAACCCCGCTTGCAGATTTTGATTATCACCAAAAATGCCCGAGATTCCGATATTAGGTACTGTTTTTTTTAAGTTCTGTATTTCCGAACCCCTTGAGGTACAAACGAAAAGAAAGATGGTACAAACGGGTACAAACGAAGGTGTATCTAACCCTGCTTGCAGATTTTGAGTATCACCAAAAATGCCCGAGATTCCGATATTAGGTACCAGGTTTTTTAAAGTTCTGTATTTCCGAACCCCTTGAGGTACAAACGAAAAGAAAGATGGTACAAACGGGTACAAACGACGGTGAATCCAACCCTGCTGGCAGATTTTGATTATCTCAAAAAATGCCCGAGATTCCGATATTAGGTACCAGGTTTTTTAAAGTCCTGTATTTCCGAACCCCTTGAGGTACAAACGAAAAGAAAGATGGTACAAACGGGTACAAACGACGGTGTATCTAACCCCACTTACAGAATTTGATTATCAACAAAAATGCCCGAGATTCCGATATTAGGTACCAGGTTTTTTAAAGTCCTATATTTCCGAACCCCTTGAGGTACAAACGAAAAGAAAGGTGGTACAAACGGGTACAAACGACGGTGAATCCAACCCTGCTGGCAGATTTTGATTATCTCAAAAAATGCCCGAGATTCCGATATTAGAGAACAGGTTTTTTAAAGTCCTGTATTTCCGAACCCCTTGAGGTACAAACGAAAAAAAAGTTGGTACAAACGGGTACAAACGACGGCGAATCCAACCCTGCTGGCAGATTTTGATTATCTCAAAAACTGCCCGAAATTCCGATATTAGAGAACAGGTTTTTAAAGTCCTGTATTTCCGAACCCCTTGAGGTACAAACGAAAAAAAAGTTGGTACAAACGGGTACAAACGACGGCGAATCCAACCCTGCTGGCAGATTTTGATTATCTCAAAAACTGCCCGAAATTCCGATATTAGAGAACAGGTTTTTTAAAGTCCTGTATTTCCGAACCCCTTGAGGTACAAACGAAAAGAAAGGTGGTACAAACGGGTACAAACGACGGTGTATCTAACCCCGCTTGCAGATTTTGATTATCACCAAAAATGCCCGAGATTCCGATATTAGGTACCAGGTTTTTTAAAGTTCTGTATTTCCGAACCCCTTGAGGTACAAACGAAAAGAAAGGTGGTACAAACGGGTACAAACGACGGTGTATCTAACCCCGCTTGCAGATTTTGATTATCACCAAAAATGCCCGAGATTCCGATATTAGGTACCAGGTTTTTTAAAGTTCTGTATTTCCGAACCCCTTGAGGTACAAACGAAAAGAAAGATGGTACAAACGGGTACAAACGACGGCGAATCCAACCCTGCTGGCAGATTTTGATTATCTCAAAAACTGCCCGAAATTCCGATATTAGAGAACAGGTTTTTTAAAGTCCTGTATTTCCGAACCCCTTGAGGTACAAACGAAAAAAAAATTGGTACAAACGGGTACAAACGATGGTGAATCCAACCCTGCTGGCAGATTTTGATTATCTCAAAAACTGCCCGAAATTCCGATATTAGAGAACAGGTTTTTTAAAGTCCTGTATTTCCGAACCCCTTGAGGTACAAACGAAAAAAAAGTTGGTACAAACGGGTACAAACGACGGCGAATCCAACCCTGCTGGAAGATTTTGATTATCTCAAAAAATGCCCGAGATTCCGATATTAGAGAACAGGTTTTTTAAAGTCCTGTATTTCCGAACCCCTTGAGGTACAAACGAAAAAAAAGTTGGTACAAACGGGTACAAACGACGGCGAATCCAACCCTGCTGGCAGATTTTGATTATCTCAAAAACTGCCCGAAATTCCGATATTAGAGAACAGGTTTTTAAAGTCCTGTATTTCCGAACCCCTTGAGGTACAAACGAAAAAAAAGTTGGTACAAACGGGTACAAACGACGGCGAATCCAACCCTGCTGGCAGATTTTGATTATCTCAAAAAATGCCCGAGATTCCGATATTAGCTACCAGGTTTTTTAAAGTCCGGTATTTCCGAACCCCTTGAGGTACAAACGAAAAGAAAGGTGGTACAAACGGGTACAAACGACGGTGTATCTAACCCCGCTTGCAGATTTTGATTATCACCAAAAATGCCCGAGATTCCGATATTAGGTACCAGGTTTTTTAAAGTTCTGTATTTCCGAACCCCTTGAGGTACAAACGAAAAGAAAGATGGTACAAACGGGTACAAACGACGGTGAATCTAACCCTGCTTGCAGATTTTGATTATCACCAAAAATGCCCGAGATTCCGATATTAGCTACCAGGTTTTTTAAAATCCTATATTTCCGAACCCCTTGAGGTACAAACGAAAAAAAAGTTGGTACAAACGGGTACAAACGACGGCGAATCCAACCCTGCTGGCAGATTTTGAGTATCTCAAAAACTGCCCGAAATTCCGATATTAGAGAACAGGTTTTTAAAGTCCTGTATTTCCGAACCCCTTGAGGTACAAACGAAAAACAAGTTGGTACAAACGGGTACAAACGACGGCGAATCCAACCCTGCTGGCAGATTTTGATTATCTCAAAAACTGCCCGAAATTCCGATATTAGAGAACAGGTTTTTTAAAGTCCTGTATTTCCGAACCCCTTGAGGTACAAACGAAAAAAAAGTTGGTACAAACGGGTACAAACGACGGCGAATCCAACCCTGCTGGCAGATTTTGATTATCTCAAAAACTGCCCGAAATTCCGATATTAGAGAACAGGTTTTTTAAAGTCCTGTATTTCCGAACCCCTTGAGGTACAAACGAAAAGAAAGGTGGTACAAACGGGTACAAACGACGGTGTATCTAACCCCGCTTGCAGATTTTGATTATCACCAAAAATGCCCGAGATTCCGATATTAGGTACCAGGTTGTTTAAAGTTCTGTATTTCCGAACCCCTTGAGGTACAAACGAAAAGAAAGATGGTACAAACGGGTACAAACGACGGTGTATCTAACCCCGCTTGCAGATTTTGATTATCACCAAAAATGCCCGAGATTCCGATATTAGGTACCGTTTTTTAAAGTTCTGTATTTCCGAACCCCTTGAGGTACAAACGAAAAGAAAGATGGTACAAACGGGTACAAACGACGGTGTATCTAACCCCGCTTGCAGATTTTGATTATCACCAAAAATGCCCGAGATTCCGATATTAGGTACCGTTTTTTAAAGTTCTGTATTTCCGAACCCCTTGAGGTACAAACGAAAAGAAAGATGGTACAAACGGGTACAAACGACGGTGTATCTAACCCCGCTTGCAGATTTTGATTATCACCAAAAATGCCCGAGATTCCGATATTAGGTACCGTTTTTTAAAGTTCTGTATTTCCGAACCCCTTGAGGTACAAACGAAAAGAAAGATGGTACAAACGGGTACAAACGACGGTGTATCTAACCCTGCTTGCAGATTTTGATTATCACCAAAAATGCCCGAGATTCCGATATTAGCTACCAGGTTTTTGAAAGTCCTATATTTCCGAACCCCTTGAGGTACAAACGAAAAAAAAATTGGTACAAACGGGTACAAACGATGGTGAATCCAACCCTGCTGGCAGATTTTGATTATCTCAAAAACTGCCCGAAATTCCGATATTAGAGAACAGGTTTTTTAAAGTCCTGTATTTCCGAACCCCTTGAGGTACAAACGAAAAGAAAGGTGGTACAAACGGGTACAAACGACGGTGTATCTAACCCCGCTTGCAGATTTTGATTATCATCAAAAATGCCCGAGATTCCGATATTAGGTACCAGGTTTTTTAAAGTTCTGTATTTCCGAACCCCTTGAGGTACAAACGAAAAGAAAGATGATACAAACGGGTACAAACGACGGTGAATCCAACCCTGCTTGTAGATTTTGATTATCTCAAAAAATGCCCGAGTTTCCGATATTAGAGAACAGGTTTTTTAGAGTTCTGTATTTCCGAACCCCTTGAGGTACAAACGAAAAGAAAGATGGTACAAACGGGTACAAACGACGGTGAATCCAACCCTGCTGGCAGATTTTGATTATCTCAAAAAATGCCCGAGATTCCGATATTAGGGACCAGGTTTTTTAAAGTCCTGTATTTCCGAAACCCTTGAGGTACAAACGAAAAAAAAGTTGGTACAAACGGGTACAAACGACGGTGAATCCAACCCTGCTGGCAGATTTTGATTATCTCAAAATATGCCAGAGTTTCCGATATTAGACGACAGATTTTTAAAGTCCTGTATTTCCGAACCCCTTGAGGTACAAACGAAAAAAAAGTTGGTACAAACGGGTACAAACGACGGCGAATCCAACCCTGCTGGCAGATTTTGATTATCTCAAAAAATGCCCGAGATTCCGATATTAGCTACCAGGTTTTTTAAAGTCCTGTATTTCCGAACCCCTTGAGGTACAAACGAAAAGAAAGGTGGTACAAACGGGTACAAACGACGTTGTATCTAACCCCGCTTGCAGATTTTGATTATCACCAAAAATGCCCGAGATTCCGATATTAGGTACCAGGTTTTTTAAAGTTCTGTATTTCCGAACCCCTTGAGGTACAAACGAAAAGAAAGATGGTACAAACGGGTACAAACGGCGGTGTATCTAACCCCGCTTGCAGATTTTGATTATCACCAAAAATGCCCGAGATTCCGATATTAGGTACCAGGTTTTTTAAAGTTCTGTATTTCCGAACCCCTTGAGGTACAAACGAAAAGAAATATGGTACAAACGGGTACAAACGACGGTGAATCCAACCCTGCTGGCAGATTTTGATTATCTCAAAAAATGGCCGAGATTCCGATATTAGGTACCAGGTTTTTTAAAGTCCTGTATTTCCGAACCCCTTGAGGTACAAACGAAAAGAAAGATGGTACAAACGGGTACAAACGACGGTGTATCTAACCCTGCTTGCAGATTTTGATTAACACCAAAAATGCCCGAGATTCCGATATTAGGTACCAGGTTTTTTAAAGTCCTGTGTTTCCGAACCCCTTGAGGTACAAACGAAAAGAAAGATGGTACAAACGGGTACAAACGACGGTGAATCCAACCCTGCTTGTAGATTTTGATTATCTCAAAAAATGCCCGAGTTTCCGATATTAGAGAACAGGTTTTTTAGAGTTCTGTATTTCCGAACCCCTTGAGGTACAAACGAAAAGAAAGATGGTACAAACGGGTACAAACGACGGTGAATCCAACCCTGCTGGCAGATTTTGATTATCTCAAAATATGCCAGAGTTTCCGATATTAGACGACAGATTTTTAAAGTCCTGTATTTCCGAACCCCTTGAGGTACAAACGAAAAGAAAGATGGTACAAACGGTTACATACCCAGTACAAACGTATGCATTAACAAAAAAAACAATATCTTCAAGTCGGGTTCTGAGCATTTTTCAAACCCCCGTATCTCCGAAACCCTTGAGGTACAAACGAAAAAAAAGTTGGTACAAACAGGTACATACGGAGTACTAACATATGCAAAAATCAAAATAACGATATCTTCAAGTCGGGTTCTGAGCATTTTTCAACCCCCCGTATCTCCGAACCCCTTGAGGTACAAACGAAAAAAAAGTTGGTACAAACAGGTACATACGGAGTACTAACATATGCAAAAATAAAAATAACGATATCTTCAAGTCGGGTTCTGAGCATTTTTCAACCCCCCGTATCTCCGAACCCCTTGAGGTACAAACGAAAAAAAAGTTGGTACAAACAGGTACATACGGAGTACAAACATATGCAAAAAAAAAAATTACAATATCTTCAAGTCGGGTTCCAGGTTCACACAGGTTTCGGTGTAGTAGTCAGTAGCGATCTTTAGTATTTCCTGCCTTTTTTTTTTATTAGCGTGGGGAAATCCTCATAGGATACCCGACCGCCCTGGGGGGAAGCGGCCAGGTTATGCCGGACTTTTACCGGCTAAAACCCCACGGTGGTCGCCACCTGCGCTATAGAGAGGGGGGCGGGCTCTCGTGTTGAACGCGTACCTGCTTACCCCTCCAAACGCGGCGCTTTGATAGCTCGTCCCAGGGGAAGTCTGACACTTCCCCCCAGCGCCCTCGCTGTGCTATCGCACGATGAGTCGTGACCACATCGACTCATCGTCCTCCTTGGGGTCGCTTCTGGGCGCACAGAGCCCCCGCTCTGATTGCCCGCGACCCCAAAGGCCCCGTTTAGTCGCCTTTTACGACAGGCGGGGGAACACCGTAGCTGTTATTCTAAGCCTGAGCTACAGGGCAGGGGGGCCGCGACGAGGTGTGTCTGCGCCCCGGCGGCTTCGCCTCGGTGGGATCGGCTCTCTCCCGATCCCGCTCAGCCGCCTCCTTCTGGACCATAACGGTCTCACAGAAGGAGGCTACGGCCCTCCACGCCGTATCCCCGCTCAGCATCGCCGACACGACTGCTGGCAGGGAGAGATTCCGCCCGATCAGGCCGACCAGCATCCGCCGCTCGGGTTCCCACGCGGGGCACACCGCGAGCGTGTGCGATGCGGAGTCCTGGTCGCTCCCACCGCAGTGGAAGCAGGCCGCCGTCGCCTCACGTCCGATCCTACACAAATAATCACCGAAGCACCCATGCCCGGTAATTATTTGTGTAAGTCTGTAGGTGAGTCGTCCACCTTCTCGCTGCATCCAGGCCTCGAAGACCGGCAGGACTGCTTCGACGACGCGTTTGCGCGCAAACCGCTCCTCGCGAAGCTTTGCGCGCCACGCTGCGAATGCGATAAGTCTGGCGGATGATGCGAATCCGGTCATAAACCCTCGCATCCATATCCGCCAGAATGTCTAGCGGTGGAAAGCGAGCCAGAACAGTTGCCGCCTCAAAGGATTTTGATTGTGAGGTATCCTCGTACGATCCGTAGGGCGTATCTTACGCTGGACGCTGTATACTTTCCTTCTACAGCGTCGGGTGGCCAGTCTCTTCGCCCATACGGGCGCCCCGTAAAGAGCTACGGATCGTATGACCCTCGCATAGAGGCGGCGAACTTCCTCTCTCGGTCCCCCGAGATTGGGCAGCAGTCTGTGCATAGCACCCGCTACCCTCTCAATCCGGGGGACTAGGCGATCAAAGTGTTCTTCGAAGCCCCAGCGACTGTCCAGGGTAAGGCCCAGGTACTTCATGTACCGCCCCACCCTGACTTCTGACTCACCTACTCGGACGCACGAGTCGGGTGGTTCCCTGCTCCTAGGCAGTTTGTGGAACCATAGCGCCTCGGTCTTATGAGGCGCTATTTCTAGACCCAACTCGCGGATTTTGGCGACGACTACTTCCACCCCAAGCTCCGCGAGCTGTTTGGTCCCCTCGAAGGTATTCCCACTGGCGACCACCAACGTGTCGTCTGCATAGCAAACGACTTTAACGCCAGCTAGTATTTCCTGCCGACCAATCTTCTCCGCTCCACTATTATCTTCCATCTTTACAATCCATTTTGTCATATTAGTTAATTATTTGTACGCCTTCTTTATTCCTCCTGTCTGTCTAATATGTCTCTCTATTGTTTCCATCCGACTTTGTCTCCTGTCTTTCCTTATGTTTTCTTTTATTTCTTTACTAATTCTTGCAATTTCTTTCCTATTTTTGTCTGTATTTATCGCACTTATTAGAGCTGCTCTTTGTTCAAGGAGGTTGACAGTTTTTTCTGTCATCCTGTTCTTTAGGATCTCTTTCCTTTTGCTATGTTCTTTAGTAATGGTTGTGATTGTACTTTCCAACCAAGTGTATTTCTCCTGTATGTCTGCGTCTTTTGTTTCTTTTTTGTAAACTTTCAGTTTCGAGTTTAGTGAGTTGGCTATTTCTCCTATCAGATATTTGTTAACTTTTATATTCTCTAGACTTATTTTTGGTCTGGGGTTCTTGGATTGGGATGAGTTCAGTTCGGTCCTAAAATTGCATCTTCGTCCCGTTGACGTTCACCGATTTGACCATTAAAATCACCCATCACTATGATATTTTTGTGGGCATAAGTCTGTAAAGTTTTGGTCAAATCCTGGTAAAACTGGTCAATTGTTTCAATCTCTGCTTGTTCTGTGGGTGAATAGATCTGGATAATGGTCCATGGGTCCTTGTAACCTGGTAGATTTAAATTCAATAATGCTATGCGCTCTGAAACACCATAAAATCCATTAATGTGTGGTGCTAGGTATTTTTTTACTAAAAATCCCACACCATGTTTTCCTGGGGTTTCCTCTATATGATAGAGTATAAAGTCTGGGTGTGCGACAATATTTTCTCCCATTCTTCTCACTTCACTCATGCCGAGAATATCCCAGTTGGTTTTTTGTAGTGTTGACAATTCTGATAAGTTTTCTTCTGATCTTAGTGTTAATACGTTTAGGGTAGCAATGTATATTCTTGTTTGTTTGGATGTTGGAATCTCAATGTTAATGTTTTGCTTGGGTAGAGTTGGTTTAATGTTGTGTACTCCATTATGTTGTTTTTGATTTGTTATTGGAGGGTTTTGGTCTAATTCCCCACGGGGACCAGTCGGGTTGGGGAATGTGAGTTTATTTTTGCTGTTGTTGTTGTTTTTTTGTGTGATATTCCGTTTCCGGTTATTATTTGAGGTAGGTATTTTTTCGGATATAGAGTAGGCTCGCTCACGCATGCGTTGAAAAGCGTCTGTTCGTTGGATTTTCTTGGTAGTGTCGTTAGTTGTTCCCTTCGGACTTGGTGTCTCTGGGGTTTTTTTTTCTTTTTGAAAAATACTTGCTCTTGCTTTGCGCTTCTCCATGGTTTCCTTAGAATAGTCATTGGTAATGTATGTGTTTTCTTTCATATTCTTCTTGTTTCTAAGGATTTGGATTTTTTCTGCAAAGTTGTTAATGTAAGCAGAATAGGTCTTATTTTCCCATTTTCCTCTTTTTTACCAAGACGTTGTACTTTATTTATTTCGCAATTTTCAAGTGACACATCCAAATCTGTGATTGATTTTATTACCGAAGCGTTTAAATCCTCGTATCTTTCGGTACTAGGTTCTACGATTCCATGTAGAATGGTGTTGTTTTTCCTAGCGATTAGGTCTAAAGTTTGGAGCTTCTTGTTCAGTGTTTCGACTTCACGTGAAAGTCTTTCGTTTTCCGCTATTATTGGCTGTATCTTCTCATACACCACTTTTAGCACTGTTTGCATTTTCTGTTATTATTATTATTATTATTGTATCTTTCCTTTTGGAATTTCACGGTCCGAGGACCGGTCCCTTTGGAAGGCGTGCATGGGGATACAGATCCAACACGTAGAGACCCCTTTAAGATACTTCAATGTGTTGGGATATGTACACTAAGCGGGTTCTATCTCTGCCCGCACTATTGAAAAGATACGGCCAAAGACAGCATCCGCGAAGTGAAAGGACTATTGCAGAAAAGAAGGGAACTATACTGGGTCTATGGAAGGAGCTTGCTGGACTGGTTGCTGGGCTATTGAGACAACGGGACGCCTGCCAAATCAAACGTCTCAATCTTGATATCCTGGCAGACGGTGACTCGCCGCTAACTAAATGGGCTCCCCAAAATCAGTCACCGAAACAAAGGTGACAAAGGGAGCAACATTGGTGTCAGCAGCTAAGGGTGTCGAGAGGTGTGCACCGGTTTCACCATCGCGAGTAATCTCGGAGCGGGTTTCCCCGCTATTACGCAGATTGAGCACTTCCACCCTTTCGAGCATATAGCTCTCGCGCTCCAATCAGGCCGGCCGGTGAAGGCGAGCCAGAGGCGGGGCATAGGTGCCGCCTCCGGGAGATCTCGGGTCCGTGGTGTCGCTACTCACCAACAGCTCGCCACAAATTCAAATTCAAAAAGCATTTATTCAATTTAGGCCCTGATAAGGCACTTGTGAACGTTAACAATTGGCTCTACACCGGTTCCAAATACAACTTGAACTGAGAAGACTCCGGCAAGAAACTCAGCAAGTCTTTTTTTTTTAAATATGTAAATAGAAGTATTACAATTACAAAATATATATAACAATAGCCTGCGAAGCGAACAATTCATTCAAATGCATTCTTGGTCATCTACAAAATCAGAAACTTTATAGTACCCTTTCGTGCATAACTTCTGTTTAACTATCTTTTTGAATCTATGTATAGGTAGCTCTTGGATTTCTTTGGGTACTTTATTATAGAAACGTGTACATTGCCCCTTGAAAGAGTTAAGGACTTTGCTGAGCCGAGTTAAAGGTACAGCAAGTTTGTGCTTATTTCTAGTGTTCAAACTATGAGTGTCACTATTCTTAGGAAAGTTATTTAAGTTTTTCCTCACATGAATAAGATTTTCATATATGTACTGTGACGACACTGTCATTATATTAATAGATTTAAACTTGTCTCTCAAAGAATCTCTAGGCCTTATTTTATATATTGCGCGGACAGCCTTCTTCTGCAGTATAAAAATTCTATTAATGTCGGCACCACTACCCCAGAGGAGGATACCGTAAGACATCAAACTGTGAAAGTAACTGAAATAAACTAATTTTGCCGTAGATTCGTCAGTGAGAGCGCGAATTTTTCTCACTGCATAAGCTGCAGAACTAAGTCTATCCACCAATTTACAAATGTGAGGGCTCCATTGTATCTTATTATCTAAAGCTGCACTGCGGCTTTATTATTATTATTATTGTTAATACACTATGCAGCTTAAAGCTGATGCGTGTATATCACTTCAGTGCACTTGTTCTAATGTAATTATAGAGTCTATTTTGAAACTGTTCACTGAAGGAGCACTGATCACTGACTCTGGTAGTTTGTTCCACGCACATACTGCACGGTTTGGCAAAAAGTGTTTTTTGGGATTGCTTGTACAGGTATGCCTTACCATTTTCAGCGAGTGCCCTCTCAGGTTTGTATTATTGTTTGGTTTGTACAATGCAGTAGCCAAGTTAGGTATATTATAATAGTTGCTTAATATCTTGTAGGTCTCTATTAAGTCACCTCTTTGCCTACGTTTTTCTAAAGTAGTTAATCCTAGCTCTTCAAGCCGGCATTCATAAGAGAGATTTTTGAGGCTAGGAATCATCTTGGTAGCTCTTCGATGTACTCTTTCGAGTAATTCAATATCCTTTTTAAAATACGGACTCCATATTTGGAATGCATATTCTAATAGTGGTCTCACATAGGTCTTATACAGCTTCAAGAAGAGTTCTTTATCTATGTACGAGAATGCTTTACGTATTATACAGGTCGTTGTTTTGGTCAGCGACGAGCGACTCAGGGTCGATAATATAAATGATACTGGTGCTAAAAAAAAATAAAAAAAATCTTTATTTTTTTTAATAATAAAAATAAAAAAAAAATTTGAAAATCATGTAATAAGCTAAAGTGTAGACATAATACTCAACGGGAGTACGAGGAAGTAAAGGGGTGGGGCGATGGCGGCTTGCGCCTAGCTCTAGACTGTGCACTACTTGTTACTAGGCATAACCATACTTTGCGGTAATTTTATTTCAAATTGAATAAGGTATTTCTCAACATATTTACAGTATTTAATGGAATTAAGTCCATTTTTGGGGAATATATATTTTGTACTACTGCTCCTGGGTCGCTTGTCGCCGACCAAAACAACACCCTGTATAGAGAATGCTGTTTATTTTTTTCGTAATTTTTACTATATGGGTATCCCATTTTAGATTGGAAGTAATGAAAACTCCAAGGTCTTTTTGACATTCAACAACTTCTAGTTTACTCTGGTTAATTTCATATGACATTATTGGATTATTTTTTCCAATGTGAAGAACAGTGCATTTCGATTCATTAAGTGTAACGAGCCAGTCTTGAGTCCACTGATATATCTGATCAAGATCTTTTTGTATGATATCATGACATACTAATGGGTTACCCATAATTTAGGTATCAGAAAGTCTTCTATCCATTTTAGAAGTTTGCCTCTGTTGCCGAAGTGTTCGAGTTTGAAAATTAGTCTCCTAATAGGTACTCTGTCAGAAGCTTTTTCATAGTCGAGGTATATTACATCTGTAGGGTGCTGTATGTCCCAGTTCTTTGTCCAATTATCAAGGCAATATAGAAGATAAGTAACAGTTGAACGCCCGGGATAAAGCCATGTTGTTCATCAATAATCACACCTTCCCTTAATATATGTTGTCGAAGTTCATTTGCTATAATCTTCTCCATTGTTTTGCATAATATACTAGTAAGGCTTATTGGGCGATAGTTAGCCGCAATTAGTTTATTTCCTTTTTTGTAAATTGGAGTAACAATTGCTTCTTTCCAATCTGGAGGTACAGTACATTGGTTAAGTGAGAGGTTCATTATGTGCGAAAGGTGGAAACAAATATTGCTGGAATTTCATCTGAGCCCATTGCAGTTTCATCTTTAAATGTCATGATGGCTTTGTATACTCGGTCTGGAGTGAAATCTACAAATCTAAATCTCTGGGTCATTAACGGGTTCTCTAACATACGATTTTTCAAATTGTTTAGCAAATAAATCTGCAACCTCATAATGATTACTTACTATTTTTTGGGTATCATCTAATAATGATGGAGGCACTGACACCTTCGAAGCTATTTGTTGGCGAATGTACCCATAGAAAGGCTTAGGTCCGCTTTTAACAATGCTTGTTTCATATTTTGTTCTTGCTTTCCTGACTTCTGCTATGAGTTGGTTGTTAACCTTTCTATATTTATTATAGTTATCCGAGGTGTTTTCAAGTTTGTATATTCTCCAAAGTAAAGCCTTTTCCTTTGTTGTTTTTATTATTTTTGGTCTGATCCATGGCTTATTATGGTTGTATGTTTTATTTTTGCGTTTCAGTGGAATGTTCGAATCTATGATGCCAAAAATTTTATTCTTGAATTGGTTCCATACATCTGTTATAGAATTGTTATTTGTATTGTTTGTTTATTTAGCTCTTCTTTTATCTTATCAATATATAATATATATGTAAGAGCAATAACATTTCACCTGATAGTTGAGCACTCATGATGGCAACCACAGATGAGGTAGGAGATGTGAACAAAGGGATGTATTTATACGCATACACTTGAAATGGAACGTGCCGCAGACACGCAGTGTACAGCGAAATCTAGCGAGCAATGTATGTCGAAGCGTCAATATGTCACTATTGGTAAACTTGATTTGTCTAGTCTTTGACAGCACCAATTTATCAATTTCACTTTATTTTCACTTTCCGCATAGATTTTTAGCGACTATTTCCTGTCCAATATAAGTGTTCTAAATAATACTCAATATTCCATTATTTAATACAATATGTATAGGTACAGTGGATATTTCAAATTCTTTACATATTATGGCCCTATGAGTGTAGGAATTTAATATAATATTATTATCCTAGAAAGGAAGGAAGGAAGATGGGCCAATACTTTGTAAAAACATAGTTTTAAAATGAAGTTATTACTATTAACTAATTGGGCAATAGATTTATTATTTTTATTAGTATACTAGCTGTCCACCACGGTTTCACCCGCATTCCCGGGATAAAAAGCCTATGTCCTTCTCCATACTATACACTATCTGAATGCAAAATTTCATGATGATCCGTTGAGTAGTTGCGGTGTTAAGGCATAACAAACTCACTTTCACATTTATAATATTAGTTAGAATTAGGATTATGAAGACTGGTTACGATCTGTTCACAATAAAAGTAAAATTTAGTAAATTTATGTCACAGATATAAACTTTTAAATTTTATAATACCTAATATATTATTACAAAACACACATTCTCAATAAGTGACATGGATTAACATCTTAAATTATAACTAGTTTATGATGTAAATTGGCTGTGAAGGACAGAGTTGCACCATAAGGGTTGCTTTTTACGTTTTTGTTTCAGTACTCCGAGTGTATTATTATAATAAACAAATTAGTGCTCACATACTTACATATTAAGTTGACGTAGAAAATGAAGGATAATTGCGTCCACTTCTTCCATGTCTAATTTGCTTAGATTCTTGGTCTAAGGCTAATTTTGTAAAGAAGTAGTAAGAATCACTCCATCCGTTGCAAAGAAAACTATATCACAGATCACTATATAGCTACAAACTATATATTGCTATAAATAAACAACAAAAAGGATCACCAAGGGCTGCATTCCGAATTACCGCTGTAATCAGTGTTGCCAACAGCACTGGGCCTAATGTCGCCCTTTTTCACAGCTTAAGTAGCCTAAAATAGCCGAATTTCAGAGCAGATAGCCTAAAGTAGCCCAAAAGCCACAATAAAGCTAATTTAAGATGTTGTTATTAATTAATTTATATACAGGATGATTTTTCTTGTAGCCAGTATGGGCAAATTCTGGACTACAGGTCTGAGAAAAAAAACGCTGAAAGGAACCATGAGCTGAATATTGAAGAAACTAAAAAGGGCATTAAAAATATTGTGTTTTAGTAGATATGAAATTTTTTCAAGAAATTTTTTCGATATTCTGCTTCTACGTCACACTACGAACAAAATTATTAATATTAGATTGAATTTTTTAGTAGTTAGAGTTTTAGTAGTTAGATTTAAATATGTTAATGTTTAATTTATGTTTAATGTTTTGAAAATAAATTATCCTAAAACTTAGATTAAAAAACAAAATTATTTATCACAAGTTGCTAAAAGTTATCAAAATTTACTTCTAATTGCTTGTCAGAATGCTAGGAGCTGAATCTTTATGACTAAACAAGTGCAAGATCCACCCTGCAAGATCTGCTCCACCTCTTCATTTTTTACTGAACCAAATGTAGCTTAAAAATACAATAAAGAATAGTGTCCGCTACGTTAGGCGTGTACCGGCGCCGAGTGTGGGCTTGTTAGTTTCTTCAAATCAGTATACATACATACGTGGCATTTGGAGAAAAATACACTCGCGTGAGCACCCGTGTGCGATTTTCACTGCATGTAGCAGATACAGTATGAGGCACGAGTGGTGAGCACAGATAGGTAGTAGTGGTGGCAAGCTCACGCAAATACACTTTGGGCTAAATCACAGGCGAAATAAACATGTTTGTTTGTTACGCCTTTACGCCAACTTCTCAACGGATAATCATGAAACTTGAAACCTGCTATGCAGATAGCCTATAAGCATGGAGAAGGACATAGGCTACTTTTTATCCTGGGAACGCGGGTGAAACCGCGGGGGACAGCTATATTTCTTACGATTTAGCTCATAAATTGTGATTTGGCTTATATTATTACCTTGTCGTTGAGGTAGCCTAAAAGGCGACCAGTCGCCATCCCGAATTTATCGTCGCCAATTTTCGTCCTGAGTAGCCTAAATGGCGATAAATCGCCTACGTTGGCAACACTGGCTGTAATCGCTGTACAGTGTTGCCAACAGCACTGGGCCTAATGTCGCCATTTTTCACAGCTTAAGTAGCCTAAAATTGCCGAATTTCAGAGCAGGTAGCCTAAAGTAGCCCAAAAGCCACAATAAAGCTATGAATAAAATTAAGATGTTATTATATACAGGATGTTTTTTTTCTTCTAGCCAGTATGGGCAAATTCTGGACTACAGGTCTGAGAAAAAAACGCTGATAGGAACCATCAGCTGAATTTTGTAGACACTAAAAAGGGCATTAAAAATATTGTTTTCGTAGATGTTTTTTTTTTTTTTTAATTTTCGATGTTTTGCTTCTACTTCACAATATGAACAAAATTATTTATCACAATCCACAAGTTGCTAAAAGTTATCAAAATTTACTTCTAATTGCTTGTCAGAATGCTAGGACCTGATTCTTTATGACTAAACATAGTGAGTTCCCTGCGAGCTCTGCTCACCTCGTAAAATTTTACTGAAATTTCCATATGTAGTTTAAAAATACAATAAAGTATTGTGTCCGCTACGTTAGGCGTGTACCAGCGCCGGGTGTGGGCTTGTTAGTTTCTTCAAATCAGTATACATACATACGTGGCATTTGGAAAAATATACACTCGCGTGAGCACCCGTGCGCGATTTTCACTGCATGTAGCAGATACAGTATGAGGCACGCACGAGTGGTGGGTGAGCACAGATAGGTAGTAGTGGGGGCACGTTCGCGCAAATATACTTTTGGCCGAACCGGTGGTAAATTCAACTGTATGTACCAATTTAACGTTCATAAGTGCCTTACTAGGGCCTAAACTGAATAAATGACTTTTTGATTTGATTTGATTTGATTTGGCCAAATCACTGGCGTAACAAACAAACAATGTTTGTTTGTTACGCCTTCACGTCTCAACTACTCAACGGATAATCATGAAACTTGGCATGCAGATAGCCTATGGCATGGAGAAGGACATAGGCTACTTTTTATACCGGGAACGTGGGTGAAACCGTAGGGGACAGCTATATTTCTTATGATTTGGCTTATATTATTACCTTATCGTTGAGGTAGCCTAAAAGGCGGCCAGTCGCCATCCCGAATTTTTCGTCGCTAATTTTCGTCCTGAGTAGCCTAAATGGCGATAAATCGCCTACGTTGGCAACACTGTCGCTGTAATCGATTTGAGCGTGCTTAAACCATGCTTAAACCCGTACCGAATTGAATAATGACAGATAACGATGTCCCGTGAAACGTCATAGTTGACGTCATGACATGCGCCATCTTGCGCTCACAACGACCATGCCCATTTGCCATGCCCTAAACTGATATCACCGTGAGCGCTGTCAAAGTGACGGCAAAAATCTAATAAGATTCTTCATGGTATAAGTATATCAGGTATGACATTCCGAGACACAGGGGACACAACCTACGTCATTTCCGCCGTCGACGGTTCTCAAACTTTTAAATATGGGGAAAGTTAATCTAGTTTATATTGAATAAGGCAAGAAGATGCCTACTCTGAACTGAAAGAAATAAGAGCTGGTGTACCACAAGGTGGTGTATTGGGTCCGGTCCTGTATCTTTTATACACCTGTGATATTCCTGCACTTGAAAACTACACCATCGCTACCTTTGCTGACGATACTGCCATAATGGCTACAGGGAATAGCCACAAGGAGGCAGTTGAGAAGGTTCAAACAGCTATTCATCAAGTTTATAACTGGACAAAAAAATGGAGAATTAACTTAATGAATCCAAATCTATTCACATAGACTTTAGTAATATGAAACACAAGTATAGCCTATATTTATATTGCAAACAAATCCCATATGAGAAGACAGCTAAATATCTCGGCATGACGATTGATGTGAAGCTACGCTGGAAAGCTCACGTCAAGAAGAAAATCAACGAATTATACCTACGACCTACGGTATAAAATAATGTATTGGCTGCTTGGAAAACACTCTAAGCTGTCAATACACAATAAACTTGTATTATATAAACAAGTCCTTATGCCAGTATGGACTTAGGTATACAGCTATGAGGCTGCACCAAACAAAGCAATATTTTGATCATACAACGCAAATATGCAGAAGCTCACCACAACCGGCTTCATCATCATGTGAACGTTGAGGCAATCGAGCTCCTCGATCACACAGACATAGTGAGACGACTCAAAAGAACTTAACCGTTTGAGTTAGTGTAGTGATAGTTATAATAGTGTAACGTAGTCCAAGTGCTATATATAAAGAACACAAGAACAGTGTCTCCCTTAATAGAGACATTAAGAAAAGTGGTAATGGACACATTCTTAGATATAGTCAATATAGAAGTTTATGTTAAATTAAAATTACTTATTAGCCTAATATTAAGGCTAGATTGTAGTATGAATAGGGAACACTAAAGAAGGTATAACCTAGGATAAAAAATAAATAAACTGACTGTGGATTTTTTTTTATCAGTGCGGCGATTACGTAGGTAACTTATCGAATTTTCGAATTGAAATCGGTTCAATCTGAATATTATTGAAATAAAGTTACGTAATCCACGTACAGATAAAGCTCAATTTATATAATAAATAAATATCCTGGGATATTTCTCACACGTTCATCTGATGCCCAAACTAAGCAGAGCTTGTAGTATGGAAACCAGATAAGTAACTGATATAATACATATACTACTTTTTATGTGTAAATACATACCTACTTAACATACATAATTATACCCAGACTCAGGAAATACAGACATGTTCATGCACACAAATGCATGTCATGTGTGTGAATCGAACCCAAGACCCCCATGACCTGCGGAGCGATAGATGTAATCTTAACTAACTGGCTCGTCATATTGCCGCTGAATGGAGAGCAAGCGAATTTTTGCCACAAAATTGTACTTGTAACTTTATGTCAATTGTATAACATACAAAATAAATACGAGCCAAAAAGCGACAAATTCTCGAGAATGCGCGAGGAATTGCCGGAAGACCCGCGACCTCTTTTACACTTAACAAAGTTTGTGACATAAAGTTCAATATGCTATGTAAAATTTCGTTGCAAAAAGTCGCTTCCATTTCGCTATGGAATTTTCAATTTCACTATTAAAGTTGACATTTATATTGACATTTTATATGAACTTGACAAGAATCACTTATTATGTTAATTTTGAATCCATTATTATAAATTCACAAATGTTCTGTTTTGAATACTGTGAGCGCGATAACGGGCGTTCCGAATTGTTGATCACAGTTGTTGATAGTTCTCAGCTGTCATAAGCGTGATATCTAATTCGGTACGCAAATTATTGCTGTGATCGCTGTGATAGATATTATCCATTTCGGAATGTACCCTTGGGATCACTTGACTACTGATTAGTGCAGCGTTGCCAGAGTGACTTCACGATAGAATACGCACAGCACCTAAAAATAGTACGAGTAACTTAACTTTTGAGTACGCAGTGAATAAAAAATTATTTAAGTAATTTCTCAGATAAAGTAAGTATTAATTGCATTTTGTAAGTTCCGTTTGCACACCGAAACCGAAGGAACCACGAAATAACAAAAACAAACCAGCGAAACCATAAACAGTAACACAGAATGATGAATCATAGGACGAAACATGGTTACGACTCAAAAATTCGACTTGTCCACCGTCGCTTTTGTTTATATCAGTATCTACATACTCGTATTTAACTATTGACTGATATTACCATGGGAGTTTTGAGTTCATAAACTGGCAGCACGGGCAACACATAAAAAATGGCGCTTACTCAAAATATTTATTTTCGTAACATTTCAATGGCTTATATTGCAGGAACGAATAGGAAATATTGTTACTTACCGATGATAGGTGAGTTTTTTCGTTGGTCTAGATCGACCCATGTAGTTTTTATACACTTTTATCACACGAAACGACATTTTGAAACAATACAATTTTGGTGAATTTGGTTGTGTCCCAGTGACGTCTGGACTGACACTGAAGACGGGAAAATGATTTAGCCCCTAACAGTTAGGGGCTATTTTTATCGACGCGTAAACAGCTTCGTAGCTCCGTCTGGATATATCATTAGTCAAATCCGTTTGCCGTATCTCTGATTTATTTCAACCCCGACTGGTTGTGCAAGATTCGGATCTCAGGCATGTTTTCACTAGTAAATGTGTGCGACGCACGTACGATTCTATGACCAATAACGGCAACTAGTATACTATACATAACTTGCCTACCTTTCGGTCTCAACCGAAAGTTTTTTGCTTAAATAACCAATTGGGTAACAAACATATAGGGAATAAGGAATACGTATTATCGACTTATCGAGCTTTTTTAATATCCCAAGAGAGTCTGCACTACCGTGATTTAGCATATATTTTTGATTCACCTGCAACCGCCATCCATTGCCGCCATCTTATTTCCTAGTGAAATATGTATTCAGATGAATTCTGTAAGCGCAATAAACAATCGAGCAGTTTTAAGAAAAGTGTTCGCTGGTTGTCTAGCCAGGAACAAGAGTTGCATTGTAATCACAAAGAATCCTCGCTATCTTGAAAGCATTACAATATTTAAATTAGACGTCACCTATGTTCGGAACGAGGCCGAGGGTGACAATCATCTTATGAACGTATCATCGTCATATGAATGTAACATTCCAATTTCTTTCGTATTATATAATAGGTCTTTACCTATGAAATTGCCGTTCTGCAGTACTGGCCATTTCAAATCAAAATAATTTTTGTTTGGCTAAGAATTCTAATTTCAAATTAATTTTATTTTAAAAACATGGAATTCTTTTTCCAAAAGTAATCATTTGTTTATTGATTAGTGTTACATTTTCATCGCATTTCAATCTTTTTTGTCATCATGGATACGTTAAAAATTCGAGTAATTATGGAATATGAGTACCGTCGTGGCAGCAACGCGGCACAAGCGGCACGCAACATCAACGACGTTTACGGAGCTAACACTACAAACCAACGCACCATCTGTTATTGGCTTGTTATTGGTTTGCTCGCTTCCGTTCTGGGAATTTCGACCTGAAAAATAAACCTCGCGGTCGTCCGAAGACTTTGGTCGACAATGACGAATTAAAGGCGATTGTGGAAGCTGATGATACACAATCGACGGCTGAATTAGCAGCCGCTTTCGACGTTAGCGTCAAAACAATATTGGTCCATTTGCGTCAAATTGGCAAGGTAAAAAAGCTTGACAAATGGGTGCCCCACGAACTCAATGATCGCCAGCGCGAAGTACGCATCGAAACGTGCCTTGCACTGCTCAACAGACACACAAATGAAGGAATTTTGAACCGCATTGTTACCTGCGATGAAAAATGGATTCTGTTTGATAACCGCAAGCGCTCAGCAAGTTGGTTGGATCCTGGTTCAGCACCTAAACAATGCCCTAAACGAAAACTTACCCCTAGAAAAGTAATGGTCACTGTTTGGTGGTCTAGCACCGGTGGGATTCATCACAGCTTCTTACCAAACGGGATGAGCATTACTGCAGATGTGTACTGTGAAGTACTGAACACAATGATGGAGAAGCTGGCACATCTCCAACCAGCATTGGTCAATCGCTCGTCTCCGCTGCTCCTGCACGATAACGCGCGACCTCATACTGCACAGCGGACGGTCTCCAAGTTGCAAGAACTGGGGTTGGAAGTTCTCCGTCATCCGCCCTACTCACCAGACCTTGCGCCTACAGACTACTACTTTTTCCAGAATTTGGATAACTTCTTGGCGGGAAAAAAATTCAATACCCGAGAGGCAGTACAAAATGCCTTTGAAGAATTTGTTGCCTCCCGTCCAGCTGATTTCTTTAAGAAGGGTATCAATAAACTGTCACTGCGTTGGCAAAGATGCATTGATTGCATGGGTGATTACTTCGATTAATACAAATAAAAAATACATGAAAAATATTCGTTTAAATTTTTTCATAAAAAACGGCAATTTCATAGGTAAAGACCTAATAATATGTAAGTAGCGATAGTTCGTCATCTCTCGTTACTGATTACCAATTACTGCCAGAGTAGCACTTACAAAGCGGTTATGCCTGCACAATAATATGGAATGTACATACTTATTTGCAAATTTTGTCTTTCGACTAAAGCATGAATAAATGTTTTATGAAGAAAAGGCACCGTTGTTTTCTTACTTGTGGAATTACCACCTAGCTACCTTCTATCTTGTTTATCTCTAAACTGCTACCTCAGCTAGACTGGCTCGAAACAAACTTCTAGTAATTGCTCGATAGTATTTTGGAGGGCAGACCTCAGCTCCAGAGCTTTAGCAGCCCCATTCACAATACAACGCTATCGATAGACATACTTATGGACAGTTTTCTACCTCCTAGTACCATAAAATGGTCTGGAATTATAGAAATATGAGTATTGGATCGCTTGATCACCAAGGCATCTTTGTTGAAAAATCGCTTCTAACCGTAGCTTGTTTGAAATATAATGAACAAACTTAGTCCATTTGTCACAATGACTCCTGCAATAGTAAAGTTATTAACTACTTGCATCTTATAGATGGAAGTTCATTATGCTAAATCAGTCAGTGGATTCAAATGTATGCAGTTTTGAGTTCTCATGTGTTGATTGGACATATTTTGATATATATTGATACGATAGATATGCGGTGGACTCGTGTATATTTTAGAAACATATCTAAAATTTAAGTAACGAATTGTGTATATCCAGACGGACACACCGTGGTCTTAATTTCGTAATGTGTTAAGGTTGCCTTCAACCATGTACATACCTTGTGTAGGTACCATTGTACCTACATGACTTGACTTTTCAGTTTTAGACTGCAATATGTAAAAGTTATAATGTTACTCTTGACCGGACTTTAGAACTTATATTTCTGTAAAACATATATATGTATAGTTAAGTATTATTTATATAAATAAACACTATATTTAACAAATGAATTGGTTTGAATTGAATTTAATTGAATATTTTGCTAGCGAATTGTGGTGAGCGTAAAATCATTAAATGTATAATGTATAGTTTAAGTTTTCCATTGTAAATATGGAACATATATGGATGGGGTGCGAATGCTACTTTCTCTTTCTACCCAAGAGGGGAATGTGGTATCTGTACCCCATTTATACGTATTAGGCATACAATTTAATAATGTTATTGTCTATTCATTTTGTTTTTCTTTGTTAAAACCGTTTATAAGAAATTCTATCTCTTTTACTCGAATTGTAACTATTATAGTAAATATTGTTAATCAACTAAACAGGCCGTCCGCCAAATTTGTATAAGAACTAATTACCAGTTGCGGAAACTTATTTGTGGCTTAAAACATATTTTTTTATTTCATAAAAAGAATAATTGTATTTCACAAAGCTGTTAGTATCCCTTAATTATATAAATAAATACATAAAGCTATTTTTTGTACCCTTATTATGTGAAATAAATTATTATTATCTGTTACGGTGTGTAAGGCTTGTACATATTGTATTCACCTTTTAAACGATAGACGCATTGAATTATTACGCTATTCAATGGATAGACATAACACAGCAAAATGCACCAACTATTGAGAAGACATGCCAAAGCTGAATCTTAACTCATCGCTATGCTGACTATAGATGTGAGCCCGGAATAATTCGAATCATTCCGATTGGAATTATTCTCCAAATATGGAATGATTCCGTATTATTCCATAAAATGCCGTTTAATTCCTTTAGAGTTAAAAACTGAGATTTTTATAATAAAAACTATTTTCTTTTATTTTTTGAGGCATTTAAAGGGCAATTATTGTTGTGTGTAGAAACATCTTTATATATAATCTATGGTTGGTTATGAAGGGTCTGTGGGAATACTGTATCTATGGTCAATATGGTCATGCTAATAGTCTTGGGTAGCACACATTTAAAAAAAGAGAATTGTGCGAGGCTGTTTTTTATAAACTGTGGCAACACAGTGTGCTACCACGATTGAGGCGAGGCCCGGCGAGGCTGCCGCTCGTACTGTGTCACTTGTGTGTGTCACCTGTGTGCTGTGCTATGTGTGCGAGAATACAAGATGCACAACATACATACAGTAACATGCACTCGTTACGAGTTGCATTCCCAGCACAACAGACGATTTCGATAAACTCACCGACACGATTGTGTTTATCAAAATACTAAACCTGTTAAAAGTACTAAAAATCCTAATTATTAATTACCATGTAAATATAGGAATAATATTTTAGCTGTTTATCGTTTAAATTTTAAAAATATTGGCGCGACTCGCGATCTTAACTATGGGTACATTCCGAAATGGATAATATCGATCACAGCGATCACAGCAATAATTTGCGTACCGAATTAGATATCACGCTTATGACAGCTGAGAACTATCAACAATTCGGAACGCCCGTTATCGCGCTCACAGTATTCAAAACAGAACATTTGAGAATTTAATTAAAATCTGAATTATCAGTGCACTAGGACTCCTTATATCCTTTATAAGTTGACTTGCAAAAAGGAATATCTGCTTTTTTTATTATTTTTCTCTCATAAAATCATAAAAAGTATCTTTGCCAAACAGAAAACCAAGAATCTTATTAGATTTTTGCCGTCACTTTTGACAGCGCTCACGGTGATATCAGTTTAGGGCATGGTCGGTGTGAGCGCAAGATGGCGGATGTCATGACGTCATCTATGACGTTTCACGGGACATCGTGAACTGTCATTATTCAATTCGGTACGGGTTTAAGCACGCTCAAATCGATTACAGCGATTACAGCGGTAATTCGGAATGCAGCCTATGTTTGCATGCAAGTCAGATCAGACCATAGATAATACACTACGTCTCGCGAGGAGTTGCTCGCGCATAGAGGTGTGTAACTCATCAAAAATACGCGAGCTGCATCACAGCTCACGGCTCAAGTGTGTGAGCTGATTCAATGACTCAGCTCGCAGATCAGCTCAATTTCTACCTAGTCCACGATACGCACGCACGCTCACTGCTTACCGCAATTCGAATCCAGGCAACTGAGCTGCGGCGATTCGTTCGACTCTGCCGAGCGGCTCTGTTCATACCTCATGCAGAGTTGGAATTATTTGTCTTTTTATATTATCTATATATTTTACATAGGTATTTATTTATTGAATTAAATTATTATTTATATGTTTTAGGACGAAATAATAATTCGTAGATTAGAATCACAAGAATAATCTATGGAGGGAGTCGCACATACAATAGGAGTTGGATTGAGCCGTGAGCTAGTCATTTTGTTGTTGAGCTGTAACTCAACGGCTCAAACCCGTGTGATCAGATTCATTGAGCTGGTTCAGAGCTGAGTTACACACCTCTACTCGCGCACCCCCACGTCCCGCCTCGCGAGGCATCGACATTGTGGTAGCACATTTCAACATAATGAGTGAGGTACTCTTACAGAAAAAGTGTGCAGCTACAATCGTGCTAGCACACGTGCGAGGCACCCAACACTACATGCTAAAATAAATACAAGTACTTTATCATTAATTATTTCTTTTATTTAAATACATAACATGGCGCTGCAAAATAAAAATAGTGAATTGAAACCGGAACCAGACGGTGAAGGAGTTGTGGGCTTAAAAACCCCACAACCTTTAGTAAATTTGTCATCAGAAGGATTTACAAAATGGATACAACTATTCGATATATATAGAAAAGCGTCCGGAGTCGCTAAGAAAGACCAAGATGTTCAGGTTGCAGTGCTCCTGCACTGTATGGGGGAGGCATGCGTGGAAGTTTTTAATACTTTGCAGGTAAATGAACAAAGTACATATGACGAAGTGAAAAAAGCGTTCACTCAACACTTTGTTCCGATAAAGAATGAGTGTGTAAATTCACATATATTCTTCACAAGAAGTCAAAAAGAAGAAGAATCCTTTGACCAATATGTGACTGACTTAAAGAAATTAGCAGCAGAGTGTAACTTTGGCGAATTAAAAGACAGGTTGATTAGGGATAGAATTGTGGCAGGTATAAGAGATAATAGGCTAAGAGATAGGCTACTAAGGGAAGGGAACTTCTCTTTGGAAAAATGCATTAATATATGCAAAGCAGCCGAGTTGGCATCCGAACAAGTAAAAAAATTTGAGCCTAAAGATGATAAAGAAATATATAAAATAAGTAGAGAAAATACAGTAAATAATAATGCCACTAGCAGTACAAAGTTCAGACAACCAGTTACAAGAATCAGTAATGATTGCTCAAGATGTGGATACAAGCATGCCCGAGAAAAGTGTCCGGCATACAATAAAAAGTGTTTAAAATGTAATAAGTATGGTCATTTTAGTAACAGATGTCTAACATATAATAAGAAATATTTAAAAAGAGTAGAAATAGAAAATAGCAGTGAAGAAGAAGAGGAGGAACTAAACAATATGAGGTTAGGATTAATTAAGATTAATTTTGTTAATAAAAGTAAAGATCAATTATGGCAAGAAGAGGTAAACTTTTGCAAAAGTAATTGTAAAGTCTTGTTCCGTTTAGATACAGGTGCTCAGTGTAATGTCATATCAAAAAATCAATGTAAATTGCTTAAAATTTATGAAATAATGCCTTCGAACTTAAAATTAAGTAATTATGATGGGGCTCGCATAGAAACGGTTGGAAAAATACAAGTAAAGTGTGATATTGGTGGACATAATAATAATATAGTTGAATTTCAAGTATGTAAAGGAAATTTTGAACCATTATTAGGATTACCAACTATTATAAAATTTAATTTATTATGTAGAGTACAAAATTTAAACTCTAAAAATGATTTTATTTCAGACTATCCTGAGTTATTCAGTGGAATAGGTAAGATTAAAAATTATGAGTATAAGATTAAATTAAAACAAAGTGCTGTTGGAAAAGTAGAACCATGTAGACGTGTACCTTTTAAACTTTTACCTAAACTTAAAGAAGAATTGCAAACTATGGAGAAAAATGGAATTATATCAAAAGTTGATAAAGCTACAGAATATGTAAATTCATTAGTAATTGCTACAAAACCAAATGGATCTATTAGAGTTTGTCTAGATCCTCAACATTTAAATAATCAAATTTTAAGAGAACAGTATATGTTGCCAACTTTAGATGAGATAACCTCCAAACTTAAAGGTTCTAAATATTATAGTACATTAGATGCTTCATGTGGATTTTGGCAAGTGGTTTTATCTAAAGCTAGTAGGGAGCTTACAACTTTTAATACACCTTTTGGTAGATTTATGTTTAACAGATTACCTTATGGTTTAAATTCTAGTCCGGAAGTATTTCATAAATTGTTCAGTAAAATCTTTGAGGACATTGAAGGAGTAGATGTCTTTGTGGACGATATTTTGATACACGCGGATACTGAGGAAAAACATGATATTATATTAAAAAGAGTGTTAGAAAGAGCACGAGAATATAATATAAGGTTGAATAAAGATAAATGTAAAATAAAAGTGAAAGAGGTAAGATATCTGGGACATATTTTATCAAGTGAAGGAATAACATTAGACATAGACAGGGTTAAAAGTATCACAGACATGGCAACACCTACTTCAAAAACTGAATTATTAAGATTTTTAGGAATGACTAATTATGTTTCCAGATTTATAAAGAATTATTCTGATTTAACTTCAACTCTTAGGGAGCTAATAAAAAAAGATGTCTTATTTATGTGGGGTACTGAGCATCAGGAAGCATATGAAAAACTTAAAAAAATATTGTGTGAACCTCCAGTTTTAGCTTATTTTGATATAAACAAACCAATTGTACTAAGTGTAGATGCATCAAAGGATGGCTTAGGTGCTGTGTTGTTACAAGATAATAGGCCTATTGCATATGGTTCTAGATCATTAAGTAATACAGAAAAATGTTATAGTCAAATTGAAAAAGAAAGCCTTGCTATTGTGTTTGGCTGTAGTAAGTTTTATCAATATTTATTTGGTCAAAAATTTGTTGTTGAATCAGATCATAAACCATTAGTTTCAATATTTTCTAAGCCAATGAATAAATGTCCTCCCAGACTACAAAGAATGAAAATGTCTTTAAATGAATATAATTTCACAGTAAAGTATAAACCAGGGAAAGAGTTGGTTGTTGCAGATCATTTAAGTAGAAGTTATTTGAAGGAAAATTGTAAAACTCACGGAGAAGAATTAGAAGCTTATGTAGCTATGGTATTTAAAAAGTTTGATGTATCTAATCAGAAATTAAAGTTAATTATAAGTGAAACTTTAAAAGATAAAGAATTACAGTCTGTATTAAAATATATACGAAATGGATGGCCAAGTAATAAATGTGAGGTAGAGTCTGATGCAAAAATATATTTTTCTTTTAGAGATGAGTTAAGTGAATATAAGGATTTAGTGATGAAAGGTTGTCAAATTGTAATACCACAAAGTTTAAGAAAAGATATGTTGTCTAGAATACATTATGCTCATTTAGGTATTGTGAAATGTAAGTCATTAGCCAGAGAGACTGTGTACTGGCCGACAATGAACAAAGAAATTGAGGATTTAATAACAAATTGTGATACTTGTAAGAAATATCAAAATGCTAACTGTAAAGAACCTATGATTTGTAAAGAAATACCAGTTAAGGCATGGCAAATATTATCTACAGACATTTTCTTTTTGAAAGGAATTCCATATGTTTTAGTCGTAGATGCATATAGTAAGTTCATAGAAATTAAAAAATTAGTAGATTTGTCTGCTAATGTTACTATTAAATGTCTAAAGAAAATATTTGCACGGCATGGAGTGCCAGAAATTTTGTATACAGATTCAGGAACTCAGTTTACCAGTATTGATTTTAAAATTTTTGTAAATCGGTGGTATTTTTCTCACATTATAACAAGTCCAAAACATCATCAAAGTAATGGTTTAGCTGAGAGGCACATTCAAACAATTAAAAGAATGTTGAAAAAGTTAATAGAAGAAAATAAGGACATTTATATGGGGTTATTGACCTATAGAAATACACCAGTGTCTGATAGTGATAAATCACCAGCTGAACTGCTATACAATAGAAAGATAAATCACATGATACCTAGTATAAGTAAATTTAAAGTTAATAATAATTATGGGAATGAATTGTATATGAAACAGTGTAAACAAGAATATGACTATAATAAACATGTAAGACTATTGCCTAAGATAGAGGAAGGAAAAACTGTAAAGATTAAAGAGGAAGGCAAGTCAGGACCACATAAAAGTGGAGTAGTCTTAGGTTATGGAAAAGGTCCTAGGTCGTATTTAGTTAAAACAGAAGAAGGTAATGTAATACAAAGAAACAGAAAAGATTTAATAAGTAATGGAAAATATTATGATAAAACTATAGATCTAGATACACCAGATAATTGTGATGAAGAGAATATAGTTGATTTAAATAGTAAGGAGACAAATGATAATATTGTAATTGAAAATAATAGGGACAATATTTGTCATGAAAATATTGATTCTGATTATAGAACTAGAAGTGGAAGAATTGTGCATATGCCTAGTTATTTAAATGATTATGTATAAGTAACTAACATTTTCAAAAGAAGGGAGATGTTGTGTGTAGAAACATCTTTATATATAATCTATGGTTGGTTATGAAGGGTCTGTGGGAATACTGTATCTATGGTCAATATGGTCATGCTAAAATAAATACAAGTACTTTATCATTAATTATTTCTTTTATTTAATACATAACAATTATAGAGTTTTTACCTTCAAGTATGGTAGGTATCATGTGATTTGAAGGTTTCCGTGAATTTTAGTTAAGTAACCTGCCTATGCTACCTGTAAATAAGCACTTTATTATTAAAACTGTGTTGATAATCACTTTTTTGTTTTCAATGTTTTAAATGGTATAATTCACATCGTTTTATTTCGTAAAATATGGTATCATTCCGCTGGGCGCCGAATCATTCCGAAAAATGCCAAATGCACACTCTCGCGCCGCGTGAGTGTATGAGTTTTGTGTACGTATGCGACGGTTCACCAAAGTGTTGCCTACTGTTAGCAGTCAGAAAGTCACAATTAAAATCGAAATTCTCTAGACAGATTTTTTAAAACGGATAATTTCACTATACAGTTAAATATTATTAAGAATTTAATATTTAAGAAAAAATCTGTTTTATATCCACCTACATAGCAAATTTAATTGAATTATTTATTTTTGTACTGCTTTACTTACGAAAACACCTCAAAAGGTTTGTAATAGGAGTAAGCGAAACAAAACAGTAGGTGGTGGTTATCAGTTTACATACTTTTAATAGTTTTAATAGTAATTTAGCTACTTTATATTGATTTGAATATTAAATCAAACTTCAAATTGTGTTTTCACAAAGTGTAAAATAAAGTATGTTTATTTTTGTAGGAGAGTATAATTCAGAATAATTCAAGAATGATTCGAAGGTCATTTGGTTTTATACGTATAATTCCGGGATTTTTACATGTGTAATGCTGACATACTTAATGCGTTTCCGGGTTCTTACCTTTAGCTCCAAATTTATCTGAACAAATCCACAAAATCTGGTCACGTACCCAAGAGATCTGCAATCCTTTCAGACAATTCTATAGTCAAAAAGCCACTATAAAGCGGGATTACAATATCTTCGCGTGATTAATTAAATACTTGAATGTTGCTTTTTAAATCATATACCTACGATCATTACTTGTTCGATGTATACGATACATGTTCTATGCTCATCAATGATTTGATTAAGATCTACAGAAATTTGCTTCTAGCCATTTATAGCTACATTTTTTGGTTTGTACACACAGCAACACATCAAGCTAGACACCCTATATACCCATAACTACGCTACATACAATGCAGACTTTTGCGCGAAAGGGACTTATGCATCGTGGCAACGGCCAATGACAGGCCGGTAGCGGTTTGGTGCCTTGCGCTTACACACACAGACGCACTTTTTTGGCATTGTTTGATTATTGCTTTTTGTTTTTACTTTTGCAAGTTTTCTGTATCAGTCAGTCGCGCTAGAGTAAAGTATTCAGACAGTCGTCGCCCCAAAAATCGTCAGACTAGGAGTCTCGCTCGCGTTCACATATATATTGTTTCATTATTTTATTATATAAAAACTGAAAGATTTTATCCAAGTGCGTGGTGCAAATATTTATGGCGCCCCAATTAACTCCACAACAGCGGGAGCTGATAGTGGTGTTGAGGGATGGTGGATATTCCATTAAAGCGAATGAAAGAAGGACGGGGATTACGGTGAGTGATACTTTTTAATATTGTAAATTAACTGCATAATATAGAAATGTGTCCCTCCCTCTCTATAAAATTACGTTTCTTTTAATACAAACTGACCATGATTACCTGATGGTAAGTGACGATTAGGAAGATTTTAGTTGGCTTCAGCCATAGCCGTTCACACTCTTTCCGTGAAGTGAAGTGACCTAAGTAATATTTTAATGAATCATCTAGGCTCGGACATCTAGGTATTTATTTTTACTTAACAATTTCACGAACCTATTCAAATACCTTTGTTTTGTTCAACAACCTCTAGGTATCTCATATAATGATTGTTTGTGATACTATTTTTTAATTAAATGACATTATTTTAGAGGACAACGATTAATTTTTGGTTGCGACGCCATGAGGAGACTGGGGGCGACCTATCGGCTCACCACCGGCAGCTCTACCAGCGCGCCACCACCGCTGACCAAGATGCTGCTATTATAGCGGTGCATAGCAATCAACCATTTTTATGCACGCAAGTTACTGCCACACAATATAGCGTAAGTAGTTTTTTTTCTTATAATTAGTGCTTCAGTTCCTTAATTTGAATTATGTTTTTATCATTTTTTCAGTTACTAACGACAATATACGTATTTTATAAGACATAGATGTATATAACATACACCTATATTATTGGCGAAAAATAGTAAGACATGAAAAATAGAACAACACTATTTTTGTAAAAAAATTATGACAAAAATAGTGTTAATTTAAAATATTTTACGGTGGCTTCTTAATATTGCTCGTTAGTGTAGTTCAAGATTTCTATATTCGTTTTTTTTTCTTTATAAATTCATGACCTCCAATTATATAATAATTAATACTGAATGATTAAACACCCACTTAAAAAGTTAATAGTATTTTTGTCCAAGTTTGTATTTTCCTTCTTTAACGAATTAAATTACTTTTTTTTTTGCCTCAAATTGGTGTTTTTAAATCCGTTATTAATTATATTTGATTGTTGCTTTTCACTTTAATAAGCTATCTTGCGTGATTTCAGATATATTTCATGATAAGTTATTGGCCTTTTTTATATTGCTCGTCATGCATTCCTCAGTATAATCAACAACAAGTAGGTATTTAACAAACAAAATGTCTTGTCAGTTTACCTTAAAATCCTACATAAACCATAATACGTGAAAAATACTACAGCAATAAATATTTATTATTGACCTTATTTATTTTTCAATCCTTGTAATTGTTCAACTAAAAGCCGACAAAACCTTTGAAGTGCCGAAATTTACAATTTGTCCTTTTTTAACAGCGACGTTGCTTTTGTTCATTTTAATACTGGTAATTGTCTATACATATAATTTACTATTCTAGATAAGGAATCGTTGTCTTCAGAAAAGCTAGGTCAAAGATACTAAAAACAAAAAAAATATTAGTCGTTGGCTTACGACTAATAAAACTTTTGAAGGCATGTTAATGTTATTTAGGTGTCACATAATTATAGAAAATAAATCGCTAATCGACTATTTACTAACACCACTATTCACGGTATCCCTAACGTGAGAGTATTAAATCATTAAAGTTATTATTAAAGTTAGTATTCCAATAGCTTTGTTTTTAAAGGAAATAATGTTTTTACTGTTGTTTCAGGCATCAACCCAAACAATCCGGCGCAGATTAAATGTCGCAGGCTTGAAAACACGGATTCCGGCAAAAAAAATGTTTTTTCTCCTGCACATGCTCAAGATAGAATAAGTTTTTATTTGCAGTATTACAATTTTGATTGGGAGAATAATATTATTATATTTGTTGACGAAAAGACTTTTAAATCTGATAAAGATGGAAGAAAAATAATTTTGATAGTTATTTGATATTTAATACTTTTTTCAAGTCATAAATACATTACCTATATTATTTAATATCTAACTATTTACACAAAACTACCCTAGCTTGTGTTATACTATGTGTGTAGTTTGTGGTAAAATTTTATATGCCATCGTTAATTAGGGATAGAAGGTTTACCGATGTTTTAAGATGGATGAATATGAACAACATATTATTTATGGTGTTGATTCAAATGCTCATATTTCAACTCTTACTTATTGCATTGTTGATTCAGATTTTTAACTGTTATTGGTTTTTAAGTCAATTTGTAGCTTTGTTTAGATTTTGATAGTTATTTTATATTACTCATTCATTATAGATTTTTAAGACTGATTTTGATTGTTGTCAAGTAATTTCGGAGACACATTGATGATCCATGCAAAGAATGACGAGAAAGAAGGAAAGAATTGTGATTTTAGTGTCTAATAAAGATTTATTTCCCAAATAAGAGGTTGTTTATTTATACTTGAAGTTGTTTCAGTATCAAAACCTATACTCGGGGATAAATTTGCTTCCTATTGGTGAAAGAATTTTTCGAATCCGAATGGTAGTTTTAGAGATTATCCCTTTTAAACAAACCCGGGAACGTGGGTGAAACCGCGGGGAACAGTTAGTCTACATTAAATGTATAGGTAACGAACATATTTAATTGGATAAGGATTATTACCTTATTGGTCAAAATCGCATATCCTTTTAAATGTGTTTTTAATTCATGTATGAAACATAAAAATGGTTACTGTATGTCAACCATAGGAGATAGGTATATGCCACCGCGGACTTTTCTGTTGATATTTGGATGATCTACAATTATCTAGCTATTTTGTTCTATCAACAATAGTTTTCGCAGCGCATGTGATATTAGGAATATTATAGGTATTTTTTTACACCTTGGATTATTGGAGTTTTCGTAGGATGCCATTTTTTTAAAAATAAAATTGGTAAGAGTAGCTTTTACTATTCTTCATAAATCTGGCTATCTTATATAAAAAAATAATCAAATCCGACTAATAGTCCAGCCAAAGATTATCGCGTTTAAACAAACTCTTCCGCTTTATATTTATATTAGTATATAGGTATATAGATGGTTTACGGGCGCATCGCGCAGCGCAAATTGAAAAGTAACTCGTGAGCTTGTAAACACAAATTACTACGCGACGAGCACAACCTGTTTTTAATATTTACTATACATAATACGTATAGGTAGGTATGGATATATATTGCGGCTGCGGGGCGCGGGCGCTTCCGTGCGCGTGAGTGGGTCGAAATAACAAAAACATATCGCATTCACTCGCACGATTCGCGCAGCCAACTTCTATTAGTCCAAAGTCCGATCAGTCTAGGTTGATATGTCGCTGTGTGTACTATATAAATAAAATTACAGTACCTCGCACATCTTAATATTTTTGATACCTATTCTCTCTCACGATACCTTCAAACAGATTCACACAAAAGTCTATACACGTATGACTTATACTGGAGAAATCACAGGTACCTATGTCACAAATAACATTATGCTATAAGCATAAAATCACATTGGCATCCACTTCCACCAGGCGATAACAAACACGTCTCATTCTATAAGGTTTCAAATAACGGTCAAGTGTTTAATAGACGCTTTTTACCTGAAATAAAACGCATACAAAGAATTTAAAACGTCCAGAAGGATAGTCACCTCTATGGGAACACGAAATAAACAAGCCATAATTGACAGTATTTAAAAGTAATAAGTTTAGGTAATTAAAAGCGACTAAATCGCAATACTTACACATGGAAGGTTAGTTTTTCCTTGGTTTTTATAAGTGTTGTGACAGTATTTCAATATGCTAGTTGGCATTTTTTATTTAATCAGTACAGCGAGTATGACGCGATGACAGCCGTGCGCAGTACGAACTGAGTGCGATTTGCTCAGGAGCCCCTCAAGCGGAGTGATATTAAATGTTATGCTTTAGTAAGGCTGACTATCCATCTGGATAGAGGCACGATGCCCTATGAAAATCTTTGAACGCATATTAAATATTTTTTTTTTTTTTCAAATTCAAAATTATTTATTTTCTAAATCATAGAACACAATAACAAATCTCTTGCCTTAAATTAGTATATTTTCTATTTATAAAGTGGTTTTCCTGTGGCCCCAAACTAAGCATGCTTGTCTCATGGGTACCTTACCTTATTTGAAACCTTAGTTTTACGACCATAGATTAAGGATATGCGATTTCGACTCGAGATTTGATGACGAGATAGCGCGCGGATCAAGCTCGTGCTCTGCCTGGGTGGATTTGGGGAGATGTGCGAGCGAGACGGCAATATAGGGTAGACAAAGAAGGAAGTATAAAGCAGAAAACAAGGAGGGCCTATCTCATTCTATAAGGCTCAGAGTATATAAATACTACGTACAATATAAGGTTTCAAACTTGGTTTCAAACAAGAATCTTATATAAGATTCTTGGTTTCAAATAAATAAGGTAAGTATTTAAAATATGCGTTTTATTTCAGGTAAACTGCGTCTTATAATTTAAACTGCAACATCCAAGTTAGGTCCCATACCTACTAGTGAAAGTCTGATTTTGGTGATAAAACATGAAAGCATAAATATTTTTATTTAGTAACAGCTTAGTTATATTCGTTTTTTCCTGTCAAAATTATCAAATTTAGTACTTACTATTAATTATTCTGTGAATATGGTATAGACTCATGAGGTTAGTGAAAAAATGGGACATTTGGCGTCCCCATCAAGGGTTAATCGGGACGTGTCACCAATGGGGCGATTACGTAACTAAATTTCAATCATTTTCGAATTGAAAACGGTTCAGTATAGTCGTTTTCTGATAACTTTTTTAAGTTCTGATAACTGCAAATACAAATAGTGATTCATTAGAAATGGAACCATTTCCGATTTTGTAATATTTCTACCGATTCACAGGTTATTTCAATCTGAATTTCATTGAAATAAAGCTACGTAATCCACGTACAGACCCCTGAAAATCGGGAGACCTGGCAACACTACCAGCATCAGGGCGTTAGGGCTCCTCACAGAACAGAAATAAAAAAGTAAGATTTAAAAAAATTAAATCGTCTTAAAAAAAATATACTAAAAAGTATAAAACAATTTCTTTGGTATAAAATAACTCTAATCTGACACTGATTTGAAGTCAGCGAAATGTTTTCAATGGAATAAGTCGTGCAAAGCCAAGCCAAGCCAAACATCCATCCACACGTTTGAATTTGTGGACGCTTGTCGAGGTTTGCCAAACGTGTGGACGGGGCATTAAAATGAAACAATGATATTTGAAATCAAGAATTTATTTGCATAACATCTACATTAAAATATACCTAAATTATAATATTATTAATTTACTCGACACCTTGTTCTTATTGATCATTTTCAAAATCAGCAGGATTCTTGCGTGATAATCGGTGATGCTCCCTCTCTACACCCTCATAAATGAGGTACCCAATGATGAAAGCTGTGAAAGAATTCATCATTATAAACATCGAAATAATAAAACTAAAGAAATGTAACTCGAGCTCAAAAATCATTCCACGCAAATTGAACCGCGGTGGGCGTTGCCAAAAAAGAGAGTTCACTTAAACTGTGATGCACTAGTACCTATAATTATAAAGAGGATAGAACCTTTGTGGCATAGCGTGCCAGCCGCCATTTTAGTTTTTTTTTCAATAAAATAACCTTATTCGACTTTAGTCCATAAGTTTGCCATTTATTTATTTACTTATTAAATATAGATTCAGACTACTTTGTAGTTTTGCCGCCTCGCCGGGGCACGCAATTGTTGTCAGTGCGATTAGAATGTAAATATTATGTAATGAATCTAAGCTTGTTTTGAAAAGAGTAATTGCTGAGTTTATTGCCGGCTCTTCTCAGCAAATGCAACCTTCCGAACCGGTATTAGAGTCAGACTTTTCATAAGTGCCTGCGAAGGTCTATTTGAATAAATGATTTTGAATTTTGTCCCGTTTTGACGTCGGATGTCAAAGAAAAACAAAAGTCAAATAAGGTTATAATAATATTGTTTTAAGAGCTTGTGGTTCGCCCTCTGATCTGACCTTAACGCGACCCATCACTCTATAATTCGTATGTAAAAACCATAAACTGATTAAAATACTTCTTAATTTTAGATCCATACAATTATAACACATAAAGAAATATTTTAATCCAAAAAGCACATCACAAACTTTTAAATGAATATAATAGAGTGGTATAGTTAAATTACAACTAATTAATACAACTTATATGCATAGTGCAAATATACGATACTTTATCCTATTACAATCAATGCATAACATCGTCCACGCATCTCGCACTGCAGCAGGCGTACGAACCAATTAGCATTATCTGTCTCGCCGAGAACCAATCATCGCGCTTGCCGGAATACAACGCGTTAGGCAAGCGCAGCTAATTGGCTTATTTGCATGTGTGTTCTTTCGTTCGAATACTAGAGATATTTTGTCAATGTAGTGAAGTGTGGAGCCGAAATTCGCGTTGATTTTGTTCACAATTACGCTTCCTTAGTTTTATTATTTCGATGATTATAAATTAATTTTAAGAATCTCACAAGATAACCTGCAGGTATTATGATTTAGCTTAGGAAGATTTAAATCATAAACAGCTTTGTTTAACTCCAAAGACATCCCAATGAGACGTTTCTTTCCATAGTTTTATAGTTACGACCCAGTTGTTTTTAGAGACGACCCAGTTGGCGCAGTTGGTTAAGGTTCGCCTTACGCGCCGCAGGTCGTGGGTTCGATTCCCACACAGGACATGCATTTGTGTGCATGAACATGTCTGTATGTCCTGAGTCTGGGTGTAATTATGTATATTAAGTATGTATTTACAAACAAAAAGTAGTATATGTATTATATCAGTTTGTGACGTAGCACATCACGCCACCTCGAACCATCCAGCCGCCGCCGACGCCGCCGCAGCGCAGAGGGGAAAGTTACCGCCCGCGGGACGCCCGCACACCCCGCGCCACGTGCCTCACCCCGCATCATCCTTTATAAGACCGCGCACTCCAGTGAGAGAGCAGGCAGTCGGCTCAGCGCTATCGTACAGTCAACACATGTCGGTTCGGGTTACCAAATTCGGCTGTGTTGATCATTGCGGTGAGGTTGGTCCGTCTGTACCGAAGCCCTGGTAGATTTACCATCGGGCACCGTCCGCGTCCCCGATACCGTATTCCCTGTGAATCAGTATATTTATCGTCTCCTCGTACGTTACCATTCCCTGGATTGGTGTCCCAGACGGTTCGGGTTACCAAATACGTCTGGTGCCACCTCCCAGGAAAGTGCGTTCAAGGAGCGATTCCCCGTACCGTTTAAAGCAAGATCACGCCGCGCCCTCTATCCATAGTGTTAGAATTAAGAGCTAGCTATAGAGTCTCAGATATATGTATTTACGATTAATAAATCAATTGGCGGCAACTTTGTAATCATTGATTGGTGTTTTCTTTATAGCTCTCCGATAGGTTACCCAAGTAGGAAGGTAAAACTAAGTCCTCCACTGGTTTACCTTAATGTACGAAGTCCGCTTCGTTACATTTGGCGCCCAACTCAGTGAGAACCCGCGAGGTGTCAAATCAGTATATCGTTACATTTGGCGCCCAACTCAGTGAGAATCCACCCCGCGAGGTGCTTAAATCAGTAAAATAGTGTATCGTTACATTGAACACCCATCTTAGTAAGAATCCGTTCCGCGAAGTGTTCAAATCAGTAAGATAGCGTATTGTTACAATAGGCACCCATTTAGTGAGAATCCACTCCGGTATCACACCTCATTACCTCCCTGGTCGGCCCACTTAACAAACAAGACGGCCTTCGCGAAACCTAGATGGTGGAGCAAGGAAACGTTAAGGGCGGAAAGTGAGCGGTCACGGGAAACCGAGTGAGTGTGTAGAAAAAAAAATCGATGTAAAAACCCCGTATCCGTATAGATGAGCTATAAAGATTACTAATTATTACCAAAAAAAAAAAAACAGAAAAGGGATATTCGTTCACCTCTTTTGCTTGCTTTATACCGCTTCCGCAGCCTTTTGGCTAATTACATCTTCAAGAACGTTACAATTCCATGGATTAGTGTCCCAGACGGTTCGGGTTACCAAATACGTCTGGTGCCACCTCCCAAGAAAGTGCGTTCAAGAAGTGAATTACAAAGAGGATAAAAAAATATACCTTTTCACCGTAAAGAAAATAATAATTGTGCATTATAACAAGTTGCAACCGATAAAACCGTGAATAAATAAATATAAAAATCTACTTATTTCGTGTAAAAATAAAACTAAACAAATAAAATAAATTTAATTTCGTTACTTAATCTTGTAATAAAAAAAAAAGCCGGTTAATTTAATTAATAAATAAAAATAAACAAATAAAATACATTTTTGTTCCGTAAATTATCAATCCGCGTTCCGTTAAAAGAAATAAAATCCGTTAATAAAGTGAATCCATATAAAAATTGAAGGTAAGTTATATAAAGAAATTAAATAAATCCATTATATATTCCGTAATTTCCGTTAAAAGAAAAACCGTTCCGTTATAAAAAAAAAAAGCGTGTCAATGGTAAGTTAATAAGATAAATAATTAACATAACCGTCAAATGTCCACAAATTGGATCTATAATTTGAAAAAACCAGAACTCATCAACGAAATACAAGAAAGAAATATTTCAATTGAGGGTTTAACCGTTGAACAGCTTAGAAAAATCCTAGCAACAGACATCAAAAGCACGAAGATGACAGACAAGCCCGAAACAAGTCAAGAAAAGACAACCGCATCCGTATCCGAATCCGAATCAAACTCCGAAAAACCACAGAGTAAGAACATGATGAATCTACTCAAATTGGTAAACAGTTACGGTATCTCATTCGATATACGTAACGAACCGGTGGATTTTATCGAAACGTTGGAAGAAATTAAAACTACCAATGAAATAAAACCACAAGAAATGCTGCAGATACTGCCAAGAATTCTTAAAGACAACGCAAGAGCGTGGTACCGTAATAATCACCAGACATGGTCGTCGTGGGAAAACTTCATAGAAGAATTCAAACTTAGTTTCTTTCCGAAAAACTACAACTCCAAACTACTAGGAGACATAGTAAGAAAACGGCAGAATTACAAACAAAACTTCGTTAGTTACTTAACCGAGATACAAACGTTGATGAGAAGATATGGAAAACTATCAACTTCCGAAGAACTAGACCGCATATATGAAAATAAGAATGCCAAATATAAATATTATGTAAAGAAGAACGAGTTCAGCAATCTCTCTGAGTTAATACACCTGGCAAGAGATCACGAAGCAATCTCACATCAAATATATATAGAGAAGCAACCGCAGAGTTATGAAGAAAACTCAAGAAAAAACCAGATAGCCGAAACCGAGGAATCCAGTTTTCTAAACAACTTTGATAGCAAGAAGTGTTGTTGGAGCTGTGGAAAAAGAAACCATACAACAAAAGAATGCACAGGTAAACGCATAATCTTTTGTAGTTCGTGTGGCCGAATGGGAATATTAAGCAAAAATTGTTGCAGACAGCAAGAAACCCGAAATGAAAAATATACTCAAAGAACAAATACCGTAGGATCTGACGATATAGATGAACCAAGAATTTTCTTAGATGTTGAGATACAAGGACAACAATTTAAAGCACTGTATGATACTGGATCAACAAACTCGTATATAAATGAAGAAGTATATAAGATACTTCCAGAAGAAGAAAAATCCGTCAACCAAGAAGTACATAAAATACAACTAGCCGATGGAAGTAAATTAGAGTTGTCAAAATTCCGAGACATAGATCTAAAGATAAATGAAACAGTATTGAAACACCGTATGTACGTCATGCCAAGAGCAACGCACACAATATTAGGAATAGATCTAATAAAACGATTGAATATGAATATAGACATTCAAAAAATTGATAAAATTAAACCATCAGTAAAAAAATCTAAAACGAAAAGGAAGAAGCAAAAACAGAATATAGTAGCCGATGAATTAATAAGAAATCCGATATGTGCAACCGTTACCGACATAAAAGATTGGTATAAAAAGAAAACCGAAGCTATCAAGACAGTACCGCATATTTTTCCTGAATTTAAATTCATAGAAGAAAACCTTTATAAACGAATCACAAACCCGTCATATGGTACAAAATTAAAATCATCATCCGAATGGAAACTTTGTGTACCGACAACGAAAAAAGAAGAAATAATTAAAGAAAACCACGATACTCCGACCGCTGGACACATAGGAACAGCAAAAACGTTAGCGAAAGTAGCACACATATACTATTGGCCAGGAATGTTTAGGGACATAGCCAAATATGTTAAAAAGTGTACCATTTGCCAAAAACGCAAATCCGAAAAATCCGAAAATAAAGAAATAATGCAGGTAGATAACCGAAATAAACCATATGACTTAGTGAAAATGAATCAAAGCAGAAAATCTGATTGCCAACAACCGAATTATTATACACAAATAAAGTACTCGAAACCGGAAATTAAACCATTTGCATTAAAAAAGAATATTCCATTATCGGATAAACCAATAAGTTGTTGTGCCATACTCGCACCGAATTGTATAGGACCTTTCCAAATAATCGAAAGAAAATCACCGGTAATAAATTTATTGAAGGATCCTTACTCTAAAAGAATAATAACGGCACACAGCAAAGATTTGAAAACATGCATCCGAATTATTCCGAATAAATATAAAACTCAATAACAATGAGGGTAAATCATGATAACCGAGCGAGATCCAGAAAGTAAACAATTTTAGAAATACCCTCATTTGAGATAATAAAAAATTTATATAGAAAAACAATAGAAAAGAGAATAATAATTTCAGAGGAACTTGAACATCATTTACAGTGGTGATTTTTACAGGTAAAAATCTCCATTTCCGGGAGAGGAGTGTGACGTAGCACATCACGCCACCTCGAACCATCCAGCCGCCGCCGACGCCGCCGCAGCGCAGAGGGGAAAGTTACCGCCCGCGGGACGCCCGCACACCCCGCGCCACGTGCCTCACCCCGCATCATCCTTTATAAGACCGCGCACTCCAGTGAGAGAGCAGGCAGTCGGCTCAGCGCTATCGTACAGTCAACACATGTCGGTTCGGGTTACCAAATTCGGCTGTGTTGATCATTGCGGTGAGGTTGGTCCGTCTGTACCGAAGCCCTGGTAGATTTACCATCGGGCACCGTCCGCGTCCCCGATACCGTATTCCCTGTGAATCAGTATATTTATCGTCTCCTCGTACGTTACCATTCCCTGGATTGGTGTCCCAGACGGTTCGGGTTACCAAATACGTCTGGTGCCACCTCCCAGGAAAGTGCGTTCAAGGAGCGATTCCCCGTACCGTTTAAAGCAAGATCACGCCGCGCCCTCTATCCATAGTGTTAGAATTAAGAGCTAGCTATAGAGTCTCAGATATATGTATTTACGATTAATAAATCAATTGGCGGCAACTTTGTAATCATTGATTGGTGTTTTCTTTATAGCTCTCCGATAGGTTACCCAAGTAGGAAGGTAAAACTAAGTCCTCCACTGGTTTACCTTAATGTACGAAGTCCGCTTCGTTACAAGTTATCTGGTTTCCATAGTACAAGCTCTGCTTAGTTTGGGATCAGATGACCGTGTGTGAGGAATGTCCCAGGATATTTATTATTTATTTATTTATTAGTTGGTTGAAATTTGGCCCTGAGCTGCGTTTAAGTCTCCAGTATAAAAACACTAAACGTCAAACACCCCGTTCAAGCACACCGCGAGGCGAAAAATTCACCTGACTAAAATTGAACGTTCACGGGCGTTCCGTTGGTTTAAGTTTTCGCTGGTTAGGATGAATTTTAGCGACCTTTTTACGTCGGCAAATTTTATCTTGCTGTCAAATTTACAGCTGTTGGTTGTGTTACATCGGCAAATTGATTTCTCATGTTCTCCATTTTTACTATGTAATAATTTCGAGATCCCAAGCGAAATCCTTACTTTACGGAGATTACAATACAATTTTGTGTCGAATTGATAGTTATTTACAAGCTGTCAATTGAATTTGACAGACTCTAACTATGACTCCGTTCAGCGAACCCTCGCTAGTATAATTTTTATCCGGCGAAAATTTATCGGCATACCCTGTCAAATCGTGTATTGTATTGTATTTAAGAGGGGTTCCTAGCTGCGAGGTATTTGAAAAATAGGTATTTAAAGAAAATATTGCCATCGCGCTATGCCGCTGTGCTATGCGCTATGTGCGATAGGGACATCTGCAGCTCAGTGGGGCGATTACGCAACTAAATTTCAATCATTTTCGAATTCAAATCGGTTCAATATAGTGGTTTTCTGATAACTTTTTTACGGTTTGATAACTGAAAATACAAACAGTGATTCATTAGAAATGGAACCATTTCCGATTTTGTAATATTTCTACCGATTCAGAGGTTATTTCAATCTGAATTTCATTGAAATAAAGTTACGTAATCCACGTACAGACCGATTTATTCACAAAAAAATTGACGAAATCCACGTTTCGTTTTCCCCATTTTCCTCCTCGAAAACTGAGCCGATTCAATTATTTTTTACACTAAAATTTTAAGTAAGGCGTTATCTAGGTCCCTATTACTTTCTTTTAGGTTAAAATCTTTTCGGGTTTGTCTGGTAGTGCTTCTTATCACGGCGGAAAAATAGGGTATTTATTGTAATTTTTGGAGGGCCATAATTTCTTTAATAATTAGTTGCTGAAAAACAGGAAGTAACAGGGACGTGTCCAAAGCAGAACTTGATTATATGAAAAAAAAAGGATGACTCTAGAGGCATTTGTATGGAATAATCGCAGCCCGACTCCCATCTTAAGGTTAAAATTAGTTTGAATTATCAACAGTTTGATGGGTATTTTCAACCAAACTATAAAACCCTATGGAAAGAAAACGTCTCTCTCGTTAATTTGAGGACTTTATGGCGGGAACATGCAGTGACGTTGCGTTTTCATTTTTATTTTCATAAATTCGTGTATTTTGAGTTCTATTGCATATTAAAGGTGGTATTATTTTTTTTTTTTTATACTACTTAGCAAACAAGCATTCGGCCCGCCTGATGGTAAGCGGTTACCGCAGCCTATGGACGCTTGCATCACCAGGGGTGTTACTCGCGCGTTGCCGACCCTGTAGAAATCTCTTCACACCCTTTTTGAAGAACCCCATGCTGTAATGCTGGGAAAACCACGGCAGGGAGCTCATTCCACAATCTGAGCGTCCGCGGAAGGAAGCTCCTTTGAGACCGCACAGTTCGAAACAATTTTGGTTCCAATATGTGGGGATGGACTTCCTGTCGATGGCGAGAGTTGCGATGGTAGAATGTAGCCGTGGGCATCATCTTAAACAATTCTTCAGAACACTGTCCGTTATACAAGCGGTAGAATACACATAAGGAGGCAAAGTCTCTCCTCAGATTGAGGGGCTCTAGACCGCTTGTGAGCTCAGGATCGTTAACAATTCTAGCAGCACGTCGCTGAACCGAGTCTAAAGGCCCAAGCTGGTATCCAGGTGCCCCTGCCCACAGATGACAGCAGTACTCCATATGAGGCCGGACTTGCGACTTATAAAGTTGCAGTCTTTGGCCCGACGTGAAGTACTGCTTCGCTTTGTTGAACACTCCAAGCTTTTTGGATGCCAGCTTAACCTTGTCTTCTAAGTGACTACGGAACAAAACATCGCTAGAAATGTCGACGCCAAGGATCCCAATGCTTTTACTGATGTTCCAGGACATGTTCTGGAATTGTGGAGCTACAGCAAATGGGGTTTTCATCCAATAAAGATCAATACATGTGCACAAGTGAAGTGAAGTGAAATGAAATACCTATGTGTATTGTGACTTTTCAAGTTGTCTCAAGAAGTCCATGAAAAGTTTTATTGCAATGACCATCATTGTACTAAACATGACTTTTATGGATGGTGAATGACTGAGGACTATGTGAATGTAAAACTAATATAACTGGAAATTGGCAAAATACACTAGCCGTATGACGCCACACCATTGAAGAAAAAAAAACATTAATTTGAATTAACAGTTGCCAGGCTAATTATGGCCGGGCCATTCCCCAAATCAATCTTATAAACTTTTAGTATCAATGACTGACGGTAAATCTCCTTACTATCATTTTCTACACAGGAATATTTTTTAAACTCACAATATTTTCAGGGTTGGAAACACTCATTAATATAAAACAACTTGTACAGTGGGGAATAAAAAACCTGCTATTACATGAAAATACATACAAAAGTTCAAACAACCCCGAACCAAAATTTTGTTTTTGCTTCATTACGAAATGATTTTGAACCTAGGGGGTATATAATATCTTTTTTGTGGAAAGAAATTTAATTAAGAAACTTACTGTAAATAATGTTCAGAGTAGATAATTTTCAAACTAAGGTTGTTTCAAAATTATCCAAGAGTGGATGGAATGGAGAATGTATGAAAAAAAGAACATGGGAATAGGGGTGTACCTACTAAGGATTTATCACTCAAAATTTGTGATTTTATGGTTTACTTTTTGTTTTTATGGTAGCATGGGTTTTGACCTAGGACACTTTTTATTTCGGAAACAGGGGTGGGATAATATTAGCTAGTAATATTATGAATGCAAAAAAGAGTTTGTTTAATTGTTGCCTCTTGAATATGCCCTAAATTAGCACAACCAAATGTGATGAAATGTTGCATGTAGATAGCCTGTGGTATGTCCACAGGCTATCTACATGGTATGACACAGGCTTATTTTTATTCTAGCAATGTGAGTGAAACTATGGGGAGGAAGCCTTATTAACATATTAACTCGTCAGGCACGACAACCAGACAAGAGAGACCTGCCAGAGTTAAAATTTATATGGAACAGTAACTAAATGACAGTTAATATTAAACCTTGTGTCTTATACGTCACAGTGGCATTTTGCGCACAATGGCCGCGGTTCCCCTTAAATGCAAACGGTCTGTTTAGGGCGCGCGGCAGGTTAAACAGTACCATGACTGAGAAACAACTGACAGCAGGTGGATCTAAAGAATTAAGATCAAGAGGAAATATTTGAAGTCCCCTCAGGGTCAACTATGAAGTAATTTTTTGGACTGTAATAGTTCTTTCTTTTTTTTCCTTCTTTTGTTTATTAAATTTGTAGGATTTGTGATCAACAAACCAATATGAATAGGGAAGTCCCAAAAAGGTATTGAAATGTTCTGTGATTTATCAGATATCTAAGGAATTTGGCCTTGATTCAACAACAATGCTACATTGCAAAAAAAATATAAAATAGGTAGTTTGTACATTTATAATTGTATTCTAGTTTCCCTCGGAGAACAAATTAGTATTCTCACAGTTGCACCGCAACATCAAAATATTAGCCTTTTTGTAAAAAAAGTGTTATGTGCACTCATAAACTTTAAACCTCTGCTGCTAGCCTTCATGATTAAAATGTATAGTATCCTCCTAAAATAACTACTTATAAGTACCAGCTTTTTCACGTGGCCAAAACCTTACATGTAGTCTTTATTCATTACAATATTCGCAGACGAAACAACAAAATTTTAGAAACTTACGTGGTGCTACAATGAATAAACTCTCTCTGATTCTGCGGAATATATTTGGAATTCCATGGGATATAGCTCCTGCGAACGCTCTTTGTTCGTGAGGAGATAATTTATAAGTTATCAATCCTCGTATTTTAGCGAGTTCTCCAAAATGCTTACCCATTTTTGATAAAGCTACTGAAAAACGAATTACGTAACCAACAGACAGTTCACAAATAAATTGATTATTAGATAGAGGTGGGTAGCTATTCTAATAACTAGCCAAAAAACGGCTAGACACAAAATAGCCACGGCTATGTTATCTGTCATCACAATAATTGGCTATTGGCTACTGGCTACAGGATGGCTACTGGCTACTCGCTAGCTAGAAAGAATGAGGAGTTTTCTTACCTGCCTAACTTTTGATAATTCGAACCAATTTGAACCTTAAGTGCACGTATTGACAAGTATTTTGACCATAGAGGTATCATAAGAAAAACTCCTCATTACGAGAAGTTTACGTCACACACAGCGGGTAGCCGCCTAGCCACCACAGGTCTCTAGCCGCCACTAGCTGGCCGGCTAGCCAAAGCCATTCTAGCCGCCACTAGCCGGTAGCTGGCCGGCTAGCCAAAGCCAATCTAGCCGAGTAGTCGGTAGCTGTGAGTGCGTGCGTGTAGTCAAATAGCCAAATAGCCAAAATAGCTGACTAACTAGCTGGCTTTTACACCACATATAGCCGGCTAGCTAAGCTATTGAAATTTCGGCTAGTTACCCATCGCTATTATTAGATATATTTTTTTTTGTTCCTGACCATGGATGCAAAGTCCTTCAGTCGCATACATTTTAGGCCGGCCACATACTATAAGAAATTTTCTGTCAGAAAATTCAATTCAGTCAATGGTGCACATGAATTGATCTTTATTGGATAAAATACCACCGATAATATGCAATAAAACTCAAAATACACGAATTAATAAAAATAAAAATGAAAACGCAACGTCACTTTGCAAGTTCCCGCAAAAACGTCCTATTAAGCCGGCTTTTCACCAGGTAATATACATCTTGAGATATAATATTTTATCGCTCTTCATCTCTCTTCATACATTTTATACGAGACCGTTCACACTGCGCTGTAATATAATATACATTACATCCCTAACTAGGTATAAATATTTTTTCGAGCGATATTTGAAGTATATTTTTTACCTCGTCTGACTAAATACTCAAAGATCGTCTGTATCTATGCTTAGGTATATCTTTTATATTGTTAATTATTTGAAAAAAAAGGCAAACATAGTCAGATTGTCCAAAAAATATTTAAAAAATGTAACCTTGCTGAGTTTCTTGCCGGATTCGTCTCAGTTGAAGGCCGAGTTCAGAACCAGTGGTAACTTCAGTAAATGTGACCTTCATAAGCGCCCTTCTGTCTGGGGCCTAAATTGAATAAATGGCTTTGACTCTAACCTCACGTCCCCGGACACCGCTGATGTATAACCTCAGAGTATATAAATACTACGTACAAGTATAACTATCATCATTATTACATAGAATAAAATGAAGTCGCTTTCCGCATCTGCGCGAGGGTATATGTCTGTATCCTATGGATAACCCACAGTAAAAAAAAATATGCGATTGAGTTTTTTTTTGGGTTATACTATAATATTAATCCTTATCTAGTTAAATAAGTTAGTTACGACGGGCATTTAATGTAGATAAAGTTTGCTCTTTACAGAAAATCAGTATAATTTATACCATAAAAGATATCACAGATTTAAAATTAGCAAGAAATAGTTTTCACAATACCTTGATCAGAGGGCGCGGGCGCGCAAATCGCTCGACACCACATGATTACGACATTGGACCCTTGCGAAGCCGGGCGGGTCGCTAGTCAAGTATAATGAGAATTTTTCTTATGATATCCCTGTGCTCAAAATACCTGTTAAACTGTTGAGGATTCGAACCAATGCGAACCTTAAGTTAAAGATTTGACAGGTATTTTGAGGATATAAGTATCAAAACTCAAAGAATTGTAGCTTGTACATTTATCTATTTTTTGGGAATACATTCTAAGAAAGTAACGTATTTTATTTAATGAAACTGTTTTTGATACAAAAAAATCATGATTTGACTCACTACCCGACTACCTGCATATCGACTAGCAACCAAGAGAAAGTTCTCTCCTCAATAAGATTACAATATTATCTCTGATTCAATGGTATATTATAGTTTCTTTCGAACAGTGATTATTTTTCTCGATAGGTACCTACCTATTGCTTTAAATATATTTCTGATAGTATAAAAATAATTCAAATGAAATTGAATTATTTTTACTCCAAAAAATTGTTTAGTCGCCAAGTTGAAATGGTTACATGAACGTAATAGATATAATACTCGTGCATCGCTTTAGCGCTTTCTTCACTCCAAAACATATAACAGTAGCTTTCAGGGGAAGTTTCCGGTTTGCGGCCTCGAAGTGTTGGAATGACTTGCCCAAAGAGTATAGTAACTTTGCCGCCCCCATTGCGGAACCTAAAAACGGTTGATACATTTAGTAGACATTTAAAGTTGCAGCTTATTAAAGAGCAAAGGTTTATTTAATTTTAATGTTATTTTCAATATTAAGACTAGCTACCTCGTGCTACCTCAAACTATGGACGTACCTCAATTTTGTATTCCTGCTTGCTTGGGACAAGCCTTCTAATTCCATACTGAGTACGTTTCCTTATCCGCAGTTTCTCAGAATAATATTTTAATAACAGTAACTAAATAAATAGCATGGCTCATTGCCATGCGCTTTCTTTTTGGTTTTAGTAGGCTAGGTCGTAGTTGCCCGGGGTGGGGTTGTCTTGGCGGTGTCACTCGACATCGCAGTCCGCATAGACGTCGGGTCAACGATGAGATACTTAGGTTTCGTCCTCGACGGTCGGTGGGATTTCACAGCCCACTTCGGGCGCTTGGTGCCAAGGGTGATGGGCGCGGCGGCTGCTGCCGAACACTGGCGAGCCGGGTGCCCTTTGTAGGCGGCTGTACCTGGGGATCGTGCGATCAATGGTGACGTACGGAGCTCCCGTATGGGCGGAGGCACTGATACGCCGCAATATCGCTCTCCTACGGAGACCGGAGGAGAGAGCCACAGCGGGCTTCCAGATGGCATCTACCCAATACTATTGCAAGAAGGGGCATCTATTTTGATACCCCATTTATGAGTAAGCTCTACAGAGTCTGCATAGCCTTTGGGTATGTACCCAAGGCACGGAAGAAGGTCAAGGTCACCTTTATACCGAAGGTAGGCAGACCGACTTACGAAGAAGCTAAAGCTTACAAGCCTATCAGTCTATCATCTTTTCTCTTAAAAGCTCAGTACCTCTACCATGAGTTTTCTACACTAACGTAATCTACACACGCTAAAAGACTACGGTGGATATTTTGCATGACGAGCACCGCCTCTAGTGGACACTTTTGGAAGTATTTCATACAAAATGTTTCTCCGTAGTCGCTAGCGACTGTAGATTACGTTAGTGTAGAAAACTCATGGTAGAGGTACTGGAGAAACTGGTAGACAGGTACCTAAGGGAGGGACCTCTTAAAGTATTCCCTCTACATAAACTACAGTGCACCTACAGCCCGGGAAAATCTACAGAAACGGCATTGCACTATGTTGCGAGTCGAGCCGAGGCTGCGCTACAGGTACAAGAGATCTGCGTCAGGGCTTTCTTCGACATAGAGGGAGCCTTCGACAAGACAACATTTGAGTCCATACGCATTGTTGCAAAGGAACATGGCATCAATGATACCACGTGCAACTGGATTGACTATATGCTGAGAAACAGGATAGTCAAATCGGAACTGATGGGAGACAGACTTAGCGCAAAAACAACAAGAGGTTGTCCGCAAGGCGGAGTGCTGTCACCATTATTGTGGTGCTTGGTAGTAGACTCGCTACTTACTAAACTCAATACAGCCATTCTACACAGTAGGCTATGAAGATGACAGCTATAATGGTTAATGGTAAATTCCCGAACATAGTCTCTGGATTATTACAACAGGCATTGAGGATGACAGAGGAATGGTGTACAAAGAACCAACTCTCTATCAACCCAAGCAAAGCAGTCATTATTCCATTTACGAGGAAGAGAACTAGGAAGCCTAGGAGAGCCCTCCCTCAATTGAATAAAACTGCCCTGGTCCACCGAAGTTAAATATCTGGGTGTAACGCTTGATAAAGAACTCAGGTGGAAAACTCATGTGGAAAATATTACGACAAAGGACCTACGAGCGTTCGGCATGTGTCGTTCCACCTGCGGTAAAACTTGGGGGCTAAAACCCAAAGTGATACGATGGCTGTACCGGACAATGATAATACCTATTATCGCATACGGCAACATAGTGTGGTGGCCAAGAACAAAGCTTGCCTCGTGCAAAGCGCTACTCACCAGGTTACAAAGAACAGTGTGTCTCGGAATCACGGGTGCTTTCAGGACAACAGCTACGGCAGCGATTGAGAGATACCTCAATATCCCTCCTCTGCATATGATGGTTGAATTTGAGGCAAGGAAGACATTACATCGCCTTGCCCTTGCTGGACTTTGGGATGCCTCCAAGCCAAAGACAAAGCATACAAAGTTCGATGGAAATGAAAGCCTGGATCGGGTATAATATCCGATAAAATGCAAACTATGTTTGTGTTTGAAGGGTCTTTCAAGGTCCAAATCCCTACAATAGAGGACTGGACGAAGTGACTCGATCCACCAGAACAAGATAGTCTGGTGTGGTACACTGATGTATCCAAAATGGAATCAGGTACAGGAGCGGGAATATACGCAAAAGGTTACAAATGTAGCAAAAGCTTAGGGAAGATGGCAACTGTATTCCAAGTAGAAACATATGCGATAATAATCTGTGCTTAGGAGAATATAGATAGAGGGACTAGAGGTAAATCTAATCTAATCTAATCTAATCTAATAATATATATAAAATGCTTTTGTGGGTACGTAAATACGCAGTTTTCTCAATCACCACCAACCCCAATCAACTTCCCGTTGGGGTGGTAAATACCCCTTGGTCTCCAGGTGGTAGTAAGGGAGTTTGGTCATGGTGGGTGGAAGAGGGTGGTTGTGGGTGGCGAAAATGTTAAAACACATTTTGCTGTCCTTTTCTAACGCATGAGGACTTCTGAAAAGATCTCAACATTCTGGAATAGAAAGTTCCAAAATGTGTAAAACGGTTATAATCGATCTGGAATGTACTAGAAAGTTCAACAAATATCTGGAATGATCTAGAAAATTCTAGAGTGAATGCAAACTATTATAATCGATATAGCATGTTTTGAGAAAGTTCTACAAACTTCTGGCTTCATCTAGAAAGTTCCAAAATGTCCAAAACTGTTATTATCGAGTTAGGATGTTCGAGAACGTTCTAGAAATTTCCGAATGATCTGGAAAGTTCCAAAATGAGTGAAACGGTTATAATTGATCTGGAATGTTGTAGAAAGTTCTAGAAATATCTGGAATTATCCAATTATATATATATATAGAATATAAAAATTTTAGAATGAATGCAAACTATTATAATCGATATAGAATGTTTGAGAAAGTTCTACAAATTTCTGGCTTCATCTAGAAAGTTCCAAAATGTCCAAAACTGTTATTATCGAGTTAGAATGTTCAAGAACGTTCTAGAAATTTCCCGAATGATCTGGAAAGTTCCAAAATGAGTGCAATTTATTATGATTAATTCAGGATGTTCGAGAAGGTTCTAGAAATTTCTAGAATGAGTGAAATTTATTATGATCGATTTAGAATGTTCGAGAAAGTTCTAGAAAATTCTAAAATGAGTGCAATTTATTATAAGCAATTGAAAATGTTCCAGAAAGTTCTAGAAATATCTAGAAAATTCTAAAATGAGTGCAATTTATTATAAAAGATTTAAAATGTTCGAGAAAGGTCTAAATATTTCTAGAATAATCTAGAAAATTCTAAAATGACTGCAATTTATTATAAGCGATTTAAAATGTTCGAGAAAGTTCTAAATTCTTTTGGATTGACCTGGAAAGTTCCAAAATGAGTTACATTTATTATGATCGATTTAGAATGTTCTAGAAAATTTTAAAATGAGTGCAATTTATAATAAGCTATTTAAAATGTTCGAGAGAGTTCTAGAAAGTTCTAGAAATTTCTAGAATGATCTCGAAAGTTCCAAAATGAGTGAAATATATTATGATCGATTTAGAATGTTCGAGAAAGTTCTAGAAAATTCTAAAATGAGTGCAATATATTATAAGCGACTTAAAATGTTCGAGAAAGTTCTAATTTTTTTTGGATTGATCTGGAAAGTTCCAAAATGTGTACGAGTGTTATTAATATTATTGATCTAAATAAAATAACCAAATCGAAATCGAAAATAGAAATCTATAATATCTGTTAAAAATGTATCCTTATATATTTTTTATACCACTAAACATGCGATGTATTTTAACCCGAGCAACGCCGGGTTTCGCTGCTAGTAATATATATAAAATGCTTTTGTGGGTACGTAAATACGCAGTTTTCTCAATCACCACCAACCCCAATCAACTTCCCGTTGGGGTGGTAACTACCCCTTGGTCTCCAGGTGGTAGTAAGGGAGTTTGGTCGCGGTGGGTGGAAGGGGGTGGTTGTGGGTGGCGAAAATGTTAAAACACATATTGCTGTCCTTTTCTAACGCATGAGGACTTCTGACAAGATCTCAAAATTTCTGGAATGGAAAGTTCCAAAATGTATAAAACGGTTATAATCGATCTGGAATGTACTAGAAAGTTCAACAAATATCTGGAATGATCTAGAAAATTCTAGAGTGAATGCAAACTATTATAATCGATATAGCATGTTTTGAGAAAGTTCTACAAATTTCTGGCTTTATCTAGAAAGTTCCAAAATGTCCAAAACTAATAACAGTTTTATCGAATCGAGTTAGAATGTTCGAGTCCCAAATGATCTGGAATGTTCCAAAATGAGTGGAATTTATTATGATCGATTTAGAATGTTCGAGAAAGTTCTAGAAATTTTTAGAATGATCTAGGAAGTTCCAAAATGAGTGAAATTTATTATGATCGATCACAGATATTAAAAAAAGTCGGATATATTCTCGCTAACAAAAAACTGTGTCACTCGAGTCAGCCACCACGCTGTACGTACGAGCCGGCACGCACACATTCACACATTAGTTGAGCGCGAGTAATCGACTCTGTGTACACGGCGACAGAGTTTAATTTCCCGCGGAATAGCCAACTAAGGTGTGCGTGAGAGGTGGCCGACTCCATAGACACAGTTTTTTGTTAGCGAGAATATGTCCTCCGTAGTCTGTGTGATCGATTTAGAATGTTCGAGAAAGTTCTAAAATAAGTGCAATTTAAAATGTTAGAGAAAGTTCTAATTTTTTTTGGATTGATCTGGAAAGTTCCAAAATGTGTACGAGTGTTATTAATATTATTGATCTAAATAAAATAACCAAATCGAAATCGAAAATAGAAATCTATAATATCTGTTAAAAATGTATCCTTATATATTTTTTATACCACTAAATATGCGATGTATTTTAACCCGAGCATCGCCGGGATTCGCTGCTAGTCGCGGTAGGGGACCACAATAGATCCCAATGGGTCGAAGTGTCCGAGCTATTTCTCGGCCCCTCCACTAGATAAGATAAGATATGTGGGGAACATACGGAACGCATGGAGCACCTTCTGTGCACATGCGATGCACTGGCTGGTAAGCGAATGAGTCTCCTAGGGATTGGATATCCAAAATCAGAAGACTATAGGCGCATATCTCCTAGCCTCATAGTAAAACGCATGAAAAGACTTTTCAACGAGACAGGGGAGGAGTAAGTTATCTAAGGAACCACAATAGATCCCAATGGTTCGAAGTGTCCGAGTTATTGCTCAGGCGCCTCCACAAGATAAGATAAAGTGATATAATAAATATTTATGCGACTGAAGGACTTTGTTTGTATCCATGGTCATGAACAAATAAAAAAAAAACTGCAAAATAACTAGCGATGGGTAACTAGCCGAAATTTCAATAGCTTAGCTAGCCGGCTATATGTGGTGTAAAAGCCAGCTAGTTAGTCAGCTATTTTGGCTATTTGGTTAGAGCGGCGGCGGCTTAGCTAGTTGAATAACGTTCAACTGCGATCCGAGTTCGATCCTCGCCGCTGCAACAAGTCTAGTCTAGATGATAATATAATAAATTAATGTAATGATATTTTTTTAAATTTACTTTATATTTTATTGTATACTCTTTTGAAAAGAAACGACTTTCTCTCAGCTACCGACACAGCTACCGGCTACTCGGCTAGATTGGCTTTGGCTAGCCGGCCAGCTACCGGCTAGTGGCGGCTAGAATTGCTTTGGCTAGCCGGCGAGCTACCCGCTAGTAGCGGCTAGTGACCTGTGGCGGCTAGGCGGCTACCCGCTGTGTGTGACGTAAACATCTCGTAATGAGGAGGATTTCTTATGATACCTCTTGGTCAAAATACCTGTCAAATCGTGCACTTAAGGTTCAAATTGGTTTGAATTATCAACAGTTAGACAGGTAAGAAAACTCCTCATTCTTTCTAGCTAGCCAGTAGACAGTAGCCGTCCAATAGCCAATAGCCCATTATCGTGTTGACAGATAACATAGCCGTGGCTATTTTGTGAATAGCCGCTTTTTGGCTAGTTAGTTATTACTATTAGAATAGTTACCCACCTCTGAAAATAACCTATAATTTACATTTATACAAATGTAACTAAATGTTGGTATACAAATAAAAGTCCTAAATAAATTAATCGATTAAGTAATATAAGTCCGGAACAATTATAAAATAATGCATCAATTCTTAAAAAACTTGTATCACGCAGGCTTTAAAGCTAATCAAACGGGCGGCTTTCATACTAGTGCATCTGTTTTAGCTTGGTCAAAACAGACAGTTCCCAAAAGATTTATCGATTACAATAAAAAAGTACTTCCTCCGCAAGAAATAGGGGAGGAACCACGGCCAGCTGTGAGTATATAGTTGTTTAATTCATGTACCTATGTTGTGGTATGGTTGTGGCCATCAATCATAGTCAATATATAAACGTACCCTTTCTGTTTTATATAACTTCATTCCATAAACCCATTCCATGAACCATAGCACTTTGATTAAGGTATGCTTAGATTACAGAACAAAAGGCAGAAGAAGGAAGTGGGAAATATAGTTCTTGATTCATCACTTTGGTGGTGAAGGTCCATTGGCATTAAATAGAAAAGACTGTCGAATTATTCATGCAATGGCACAGTGATTATCCACTTTTGATACTCACTGTACCATTGACACTTTTTGATCAAAAATATTTTTTTTATACTACTATGGTAGCAATCAAGCATACGACCCGCCTGATGGTAAGCGGTGACCGCAGCCTATGGACGCTTGCTTCACCAGGGGTGTTACTCGCACGTTGCCAACCCTGCAGAAATCTCTTCACACCCTTTTTGAAGAACCCCATGCTGTACTCCATTGGGAAAACCACAGCAGGGAGCTCATTCCACAATCTGAGCGTCCGCGGAAGGAAGCTCCTTTGAAACCGCACAGTTCAAAACAATTTTGGTTCCAATATGTGGGGATGGACTCCCCATCAATGGCGAGAGTTGCGATGGTAGAATGTAGCCTTGGGCATCATCTTAAACAATTCTTCAGAACACTGTCCGTTATACAAGTAGTAGAACACACATAAAGAGGCAAAGTCTCTCCTCAGACTGAGGGGCTCTAATCCGCTTGTGAGCTCGGGATCGTTGACAATTCTAGCAGCACGTCGCTGAACTGAGTCTAAAGGCCCAAGCTGGTATCTAGGTGCCCCTGCCCACAGATGACAGCAGTACTCCATATGAGGCCGGACTTGCGACTAATAAAGTTGCAGTCTTTGGCCCGATGTGAAGTACCTACTGCTTTGCTTCGGTGAGCATTTCAAGCTTTTTGGATGCCAGCTTAACCTTGTCTTCTAAGTGACTACGGAACAAAACGTCGCTAGAAATGTCGACGCCAAGGATCCCAATGCTTTTACTGATGTTCAAGGACATGTTCTGGAATTGTGGAGCTACAGCAAATGGGGTTTTCTTAGCAGTGAACGTGCAGGCTTGTATCTTAGTGGGGTTGAAATGGACTAGGTTTAGTCGACCCCAATCGGAGACACTAGAAAGTGTACTCTCGATTTCAGACAACAGCCGTTCGCGGCTTTCCTCCACCTCGGAACGAGGGATATTAGCACGGCCCGTGTAATGAGCGTCCCCTGTACTGTCGTCTGCATAACAATGAATACCGTCAATAGACAGCATATCATTGATATGCAGTAAGTACAGTGTTGGGGACAGCACAGACCCTTATGGGACGCCGGCATTTATGTCCATGCTATCGGAGCAACTACCGTCAACGACGGCTCTTATGCATCTGCTGGACAGAAAGCTGACGACCCATTTGCATAGACCCTCGGGAAGCTCGTATGCTGGTAACTTCGCTAGGAGACCCCGGTGCCAGACCCGATCGAACGCCTTTGCCACATCTAAGCTGCCAATGCCTCACCATGACTCTCGATGGCGAGAGACCAACGGTTTGTGAGATACACGAGCCGAGCGACTGTGGCGGAAGCCATATTGTTGGTCGCTCAACAAATCGTGATCCTCTAGGTATCTCAGGTATCTAATATGTAAATAAAATAGGCTAGATGACTAAAAAATTCTATTTAGTCAGCATCTTTTAAATTGGTGCCGATTCTGTTGTAAATCGCACTAAACTAATTTTAGTCACATCTCATCTCTTTCTTACGAACATTATTGAAAAAGGATAGAACATATTTTAAGTGATTTTAAGTTGTCAAATTAATCTTTGCCGTCTTATTTTGCGTGTATTTAGGCGTAACCGCGATAGATGGCGACTAAATTTATATTGTAAACAAGCATTGGACTAATTTGACAGGATTAAATTTCTTACATCCTTTTCTTATTTTTTTTTTTATATTTAATAGGCTTGCGCTTGACCGCAATCCCGCCTGATGGTAAGCGAAGATGTAGTCTAGGGTGGACCGCGCGTACCCATAAGATGCCTGTTCACTCTGGCTTTGAATAGACCCATGTTATAATTGTCTGGAAACTCGTTGTCTGGGAGAGCATTCCACAACTTGGCCGTGCGTATAAGGTAAGAGGAAGCGAAACGCTTGGTACGGCAAGACGGGATGTCGACAACGAAGCGGTCCTCCCCGACGCCTAGTGGTCCGATAGAAGAAAGGGGATGGAGGGATAAGATTATGGAGTTGTTTATCGCATTCTCCGTGGAACAATCTGTAGAATACCGTCAAACTTGCAACATGACGCCGTTGATCCAGGTTTTGCAGTTTCTTGCTCGTTAGGTCGCTCTGTTCTTTGTTCGTTATATTCTTTGTTAGAAAGAGACATAGTGAGATTAAAATTAGTTTAGTTGTGAACAACAGAATCAGGGCCATTATCAAAAAATGCGGACTAAATTAAACGAAAAAATAGGTACAACGATATCATGTGTTGGAGTTCCGCGTGACGTTACGTTAGAGTACACCATTTACCAGGGTTGGATTCAGACCCCCAGAAAATTATTGTCTATGGAAAATAAAATTATACTACTTGTCAAAAATTATACTACGTTTCGCTTTTCGTCCATTTTGTTATGAATTTAATATAAAAATGCATTTGGAAGGAAATTTTAGTTTTATTGTTATTCTACAAATCAAATTTAGGCAAGTAGATGTTTATTTCAGCCAATTCATCAATCGGAACTTCGGTCTTTGGCATTGACAAGGCATAGCATGTCGTCAGATGGAATAAATTCAATACACATTAGTTACATTTACTTTCTTTCACAGCATCGCATGAAAGTATCAGGAGTCAATAGAGCGATTTACTACAACTATTACAACTTCATTTCGCATTTAAAGTAATTTTTTTAATTTATTTCAACCAATAACAGTAGTCAATTGAGCTAAAGGTAAAATTAAGGTATTTTCGCGTAGTATAATGGCATTACGATACTACATACTACACATCACAATATTATGGTACAAATAGTATAATTATAGGGTAGAGGCACCAATAAATGAACGTTTAAGCGTTTTTTCCATCTTTAAATAGCTATAACTCGGTCATTTCATGACATAGGCGCTTGATGTTTTTTTTTTCAATAATACCTTAAATCCTTATTAATTGAAGGATTAAAGTAATTATATCCTACATCAACATATATTTTTTTAAAAATTGTAAATGTAAGAAAATTTAGGTTTTACCCCTATAGTTGAACACTGAGACCTAATTATGAACGTTTTGTACCCAAAAGTTGAACTAACATTTGAATAGGAGTAGGTTCCATAGTAGTTCGTTCATTTAATGGATTAATGAACCATAAAATGAACGAATAATATTCTAAGTGAATATTATTCGTTCAGCTTGAGGCAAATATACCCAAAGGTTGAACGAATAAAATGTGAACCGTTCAAATTTCGACCACCGATCTTAATGGTGATTCTATAGGAAAGTTAGGTTTAAAATAATCAAAAACTCTAAAATAATTTGTTCAACTTTTGGTAACCAAGTTCATAAATATAATAAAATTCATTTGAGTATTTTTGTGTTGGTGTTTAATCGTTAACTTATAGGTTTTAATGGGTATAAAAATTAGACCTTTTTCCATTAGTTGAACGCCGTTCATCTATTGGATCAAGTGAACAAAATTTAATCCATTACTTGAACAGTAAATTTCTCTAAAAAACGGTAAATAATGTAATAATATACAGGTCGTTGTTTTGGTCAGCGACAAGCGACTCAGGGTCGATAATACAAATGATACTGGTGCTAAAAAAAATATAAAAAAAATACTTTATTTTTTTTAAATAATAAAAATAAAAAAAATAAAATTTTGAAAATCATGTAATAAGCTAAAGTGTAGACATAATACTCATCGGGAGTACGAGGGAGTTAAGGGGTGGGGCGATGGCGGCTTATGCCTAGCTCTAGTCTGTGCACGTGCCTAGTAACCATACTTTGCGGTAATTTTATTTCAAATTGAATAAGGTATTTCTCATCATATTTACAGTATTTAATGGAATTAAGTCCATTTTTGGGGAATATATATTTTGTACTACCGCTCCTGGGTCGCTTGTCGCCGACCAAAACAACACCCTGTATATTAAGTTATTGAAAGCAGAATATATCAAGATTTTATTTCAACCAAAACTGCTCTAATATGACAATAATTCTTTCTATACGCTGACAATGTTCTTAAATTTGGAGGGACTTACCGTTATAAGGTTTCCATATAAAACCGATTTTTGGCGGGTAACGTAACACATAAAAATTCACCGCAAGCGCGTCTGGGCTGTCATTGTCAATGTTGTTAAGGAACATGGAAGAAAAAATATTGCCTTATGGGGAAAAAAATATTGCAAACATATAAATTTAGGGATTATATTATATTTTTTAAAATTTCGGTCGATCGTTCATCTATTGGGAGTCGGTCATCTTTTGGTGCCACTACCCTACTACGAAATCCAACCCTGCCATTTACTATAAAGTGATGTCACAAGTCCCAACTCCCAAATGTTGACTCTCTGTAACATAAGTGCCTTATCCGCCTAAATTGAATAAATACTTTTTGAATTTGAATAACTTTATAATTTTTTTATGATTTGATAAAGCAAAAAATAGGTGTGTCCAATATTTTTTGATTATTATTCTGTTAAATATTCCGGGACATTCCTCACACACGGTTATCTGATCCCAAACTAAGCAGAACTTGTACAATGGAAACCAGATAACTGTACGTGGATTATGTAACTTTATTTCAATGAAATTCGGATTGAAATAACCTCTAAATCGGTAGAAATATAACAAAAACGGAAATGGTTCCATTTCTAATGAACCACTGTTTGTATTTGCAGTTATCAGAACGTAAAAAAGTTATCAGAAAACCGTTATATTGAACCGATTTCAATTCGAAAATGATTGAATTTTATTTACGTAATCGCCCCACTGATATACTACATATACCTACTACTTTTTTGTTTGTAAATACATACTTAATATACCTAATTACACCTAGACTCAGGACATACAGACATGTTCGTGCACACAAATGCAAGTCCTGTGTGGGAATCAAACCCACAACCTGCGGGGCAATAGGTGGAATCTTAACCAACTACGCCAACTGGCCCATCAAATGTTATAATTATTATGCAATTAAATTACGATGTGACTACTGAGTATGTACTTCATGCCTAGACTTATATCACATATCCTTTCTTTTCAGTATGTATGCCATCAAAAGACAAACATAAAATACAGTCCTGACAAACTTTGGTATGTAGCAAGTTTTGTCAGGGGGATGACTGTTGATGAAGCTGTAAAACAATTAAGTTTTGTCCATAAAAAGGGTGCAATATTTGTTAAGGATGCAATACTTGAAGCACAAGAACTAGCTGTTACAGAACACAATGTAGAATTTAGAAGCAATTTGTGGATTGGTAAGTGATATGTACTTTAGCCCTCAAGTTGTTAAATTACATTAAACAACTAAACACATACAAATAAATGCCTACAAAGTATTGCCATCATACTTATACTGTATCCATTATAACAATGGAATCTGTGATTTCTTAAACCCCACATGATAACATTATAAAGCCAACCTCCCCATTGATGGGGCCGTTGGGAAATGAATAAAATAATGTCAAAATGTTCCCAACCGCCCCATTGCATGTACATAATTAATAGTTTTCGTGAGTTTAACACGTTTATAATATTAAAATTGTCTCTACGTTACAAATGAAGAAATAACGATGTTGTGGTGCCGTTGGGAATTTAATAAATTTATTTAAAATTGTTCCCAACTGCCCCATTGCTCTATCCCCATTGATGGGCCCGTTGGGAAATTAATAAAATAATGAAAAATTGTTCCCAACTGCCCCATTGATTTAGTGGAAATCGGATCTCGTCTGCTCAACCACAGGTAACTAGCGCGGTACAAAAAATTAAACAGTTTGACTGTGTATTTATAATCATAATATGGAGGTGCAAGGTGGATGACACCTCCATTGAAAAGGGAAAATGAGAAGATCTTCCGCCAGGCTGGTTCATCGTGTCCAACTGTACATGTCGGACAGTTGTATATTATATGCAGATTCACGAGAAAACTTCTTAAGGCCGGGTCTAAGCTCAAATCTCAAAAATGGGTTTTTTTGAGAGTCGAGTATGACGAAACGCAATGAAATACCTGATAATGAAAAAATACTGTGGATAGAAGAGGGTTTTGAGAAAAATGTTAACCGAATAGAATATTAAAAAGTGCTTTGATATTCCCAATAAAAAAATCCTAAGTTACGTCTAAAAAAATCTTTCGCGTCCAAATTCTCCGTATTTTCAGCGATGACAACAATTTTATTTTTAAGAATATATAAGATACAGGATTATATTAGAATGTTAACCGGACACTTATTCAATTTAATGCGTATATTCTGTATAATCTAAAGAAAACCCGTAAATAACAGTCCATTTCATAGAGTCGACACATTTATGATTTACCATTTTCAACCCTATTTCAGTGAAGAACGAGTCCTGTCAAAATCGTAGTCAGTCCGCGCCTTAAGCGCGATGCAGGATGTAGGATAATGTGGCGCCACGCCATCTATCTTTCAGTATGTGAACTATCTCAGTGTTACTGTTAGATGGCTGATAGATGTCGCTACAATATATTTCACATAAATATAAATATTTCAAATATAGGCGAGTTTTAATTTACAGTTTAAAATCACAAATATACTTTGTTTTTGTATTATTATTTTTGAAAGATGCTATTTATTTACTTATTAAATATCGATTCAGTCTCCTTTGTAGTTATGCCGCCGCGCCGGGGCACGCAATTATTGTCAGTGCTATTAGAATGTAAATATTATGTAATGAATCTAAGCTTGTTTTGAAAAGAGTAATTGCTGAGTTTTTTGCCGGCTCTTCTCAGCAAATGCAACCTTCCGAACCGGTATTAGAGTATTAGTCAGACTTATCATAAGTGCTTGCGAAGGTCTACATATTTGAATAAATGATTTTGAATTTTTTCGATATTATGAATGCCAAAGAAAAATGATATTTTTATACATTTATCTGTTAAATCAATGATTGATTTGTATGATGATACAAATGAACTTATTTATTTTTTCTTTGACATTCCTAAATGTCTATACTTACAGGTGTTTTTTTTTTCTAGCCAGTGTGGGCAACTTCTGAACTACAGGACTTTTTTTTTTCATATATACATATTTGAATTTTTTTTTTTTTTTTTCAAAATTCTGTTTCTACGTTACAATATGATCAAAAATACGAATGACAATCTTGCTCACAAGTTGCTAGAAGTTATTCAAAATATTATTTTATATTTTCCTTGACCATGGTTTTATCCTGCGTAAAGTTTGACGAGGTGGAGCAGATCTTGCAGGGACCTCACTATGTTTAGCCATAAAGAATTAGCTCTTGGCATTCTTACAAACAATTAAAGGTCAATTTTTATAACTTCTAGCAACTTGTGACCAAGATTGTCATAAATAATTGTATACGTCACAACGTAGAAGAAGAAAAAAATAATTAAAAAAAATCAAAAACACGTTATTTTTTATGGCATTGGACTTTTTGGCGGGAACTTGCAGAGTGACGTTGTGTTTTCATTTTAAATTTCATAAATTCGTGTATTTTGGGTTTTATTGCATATTATCGGTGGTATTTTATCCAATAAAGATCATTCATGTGCACCAGTTAAGTGAAATGAAATGAATTATGTGTATCGTGTCTTTTCAAGTTGTCTCAAAGAGTCCGTGAAAAGCTTTAGTACAATGACCACCATTGTGCTAAAATGAAAATGATATTGATATTATATAAAATTACACGTATGAAATGGCTGTATGGTTGAAAATAACCCTTGCCTATACTTTTATGGATGAATAAATTACTACTACTAGAGTCTGGCAAACGAAAGTTGAGCCTGGCTGTAATATATTTATGTCACTTTCGTCAGCCGGCATAAAAAGTTTACCAGAACCAGTTTTGATACTCGCCCTTTATTCATAATGGCTTTATAACTAAATCAGTGTTATAGTGTCCACCTTCTCATTCTTTCGATCACCTTAATGTTCTACAATATGCTAAATGAACTTCTACGGTCGCTAATCACTAAAACATCTATCCATATTGTTCTACAACGGTAAAAAAATATAAACTAGAAAACGCTACGCTTAGTTTAAGATCAGATAACCGTTTGTGAGGAATATCCCAGGATATTTATTTATTTATTTAAAAGCATTCTATATAAAAATATAATATAACGAGTTATATTTATTAAGAAGCATTCTATATAAAAATAAAATATACCGAGTTTATGTAAAATTTTAACTCATTTACATGCAAATATGACTTAGGAACAGTGTTTACAACCGGAAGCCAGGCAGCTATCTAACAAGCATATTTTTAAAAAGTTTAACTGAATAGATTCTATATTTGCGAGAACAGAATACACAAATATTATACTCTATTTCACATAGGATGAGTCGTCAAGGTCAAGGGTTTTTTTACCAATATCTAGTGAAATTCCATTTGATTACTCTGAAATAGTACTCACAATATTTCATGAAACCTCGATCTATCACAGTATTCCTTTATTATATCGAAATGAACATTAACCATTGAGAAATCTAATAAAATACCATGTGTCACCGAACTCATGTTATTTGAAATCTACTTTAATGAAACTTAATATTTTATATACAAATTCGAAAAGACAATAACTGCCACATCGAACGACGATATCGATATCGATCGCTGATTGGAAGAAAGTAGCAAGATTGCGCCATGAAGCAACAGCATGTGTTCCTAATATGTTCCTAAGAAAGAAATGAGCTAATAGATGGTGCTGACACTAAAAAACAACTGTAATTGTTATTGGGCTATTGGCTATCTGTGTAATCATCAAATTTTTCATCAGAATGGAAATGATCGTACAATCTGCGTACGATAGTCGTGTACCATCGTACATCGTACGTAGTTATGAAATTATCGCACATGTACGATAATTATCGTACGGTTGCGAACACTGCTTTTTCAGGTTCTACTTTCGTATGCCAGACTATACTACTTTTTATGGCATTTTTTTTCTTCAAAATTCAGCTCTAGTTCCTTTCAGCGTTTTTCTTTAAGACCTGTAGTTCAGAAGTTGCCCTCACGGGCTGGATAAAAATATTAAACCTGTATTTTTTTTAAATGGACCAAGTTGTAGTGTGCCTACACTAAGGTGCGCTCCCTTTGAGACTGTTTGAAATAGCAATAGCGTTGTTTGTCCACCTGTATTGTAATGCTGAGTAATCCGCCAGAGATGTGTGGGATGTGTTTAAGCTGACCAATAGGATCGCTTCGTTTTCACGACATGCTCATTGGTAGTGATTTCGGACACTGGACGAAGGTCCCGGGTTCGAATCTTACAATGAGCTTGAGCTTTCAGCGAGGGAAAACATCGTGAGAAAACTATAGCAAGGTGGTAGGGTACGTTGTAGTACCCACATGGTTGTCTAACACTCACGATGACTGTCTCCAAGCACCCATCGGTGTGTTTCGATATTGATGGATTGAAATACATCCCTCACTATGCATCTCTTGTGGGTACTTATTACTCAGCGTTAGACAGATGGCACGTCCCGTCCGGGGCGGAAGATCTATTAAATGCAGGTGTCATTCAACCACGTACATATGGATGTACAACGATATATACTCTAGGGGCATAAAGTATATTATAAAGGATATTTTTTTACAGCTGAATCATTCACTGGCAAAGGAATGGTCATAAAAGGAATAAGAAGACATGCAAGAGGTAGATTGGGTGAAGTCCGTTATCAATATAGTCATTACTTTGTAAGGCTCGAGGAAGGTAAACCTCCAACAGACTATTATAAAAGTAACCCGCTAACCCCACAACAGCAACTTGACAATTGGTTAGAACATATGAGAAAGAGAAAAATTATCAATTCTTATTAAAAAAAATAGGTACGTTAATTTTCGTTAGATGATTATAAAGTTTAGATCTTCTCTTTGAAAGCATTTTTACTACCTATTCCACTTCCCTGCTGGTTCGACAAAAGAAAGAAAAATTTATCTCCATTGAAGTAGATACAAACTTTAAAACACAATAAACCCCCCTGAGGGGTGGTACCAGTTTTGAAAAACTAATAATGAGTAACATTATTTATAATATATTTAGGCTTACTATTCTGTAATCTGTGTATTTAGGTAAGAAATCTCGGTTTCAAGTATATAAACCCAAGCTCATGCACACAAATGCATGTCGTGGGTGGGAATCTTAGCCAACCAGGCCAACTGAAATAGAAATGTTTTTATTGCTACAATTTAGTACTAACATAAAATATTTTTAAAGTGTGTCAAAGGAAAAAAAAAAACAAATGAATTTACAATAATTTATATTCAATATAATCTTCGTTTATAAAATTAAATATCCACCCTATCGACCTTCTGCTTTAACATTTTCGATAGAATTTTTATCGACATCATAGAATAATATCGCCATGACCTGCTATGATGGACATACAGGTCGTTGTTTTGGTCAGCGACGAGCGACTCAGGGTCGATAATACAAATGATACTGGTGCTAAAAAAAATATAAAAAAAATACTTTATTTTTTTTTAATAATAAAAATAAAAATTTTTTTTTGTTGAAAATCATGTAATAAGCTAAAGTGTAGACATAATACTCAACGGGATTACGAGGGAGTAAAGGGGTGGGGCGATGGCGGCTTGTGCCTAGCTCTAGTCAGTGCACGTGCCTAGTAACCATACTTTGCGATAATTTTATTTGAAATTGAATAAGGTATTTCTCAACATATTTACAGTATTTAATGGAATTAAGTCCATTTTTGGGGAATATATATTTTGTACTACCGCTCCTGGGTCGCTTGTCGCCGACCAAAACAACACCCTGTAGATGGCACTGTTTTATAAACTATTCGTTTCGACTCGTCCTGCTTATACCTATATTAAAGTGTATAATTATGTAAAATTACTTAATGTATACTTTGTCCGCCAGGTATAAACACTTTTGACGTTATAGAATGCCAAGCGAAACTAACCTTATTGCGTCAGAATAAGATTTATCTGTTAAATCTATGATTTTATATTATAAGCAACTGTACAATATGTATGTAGTATACTATAAAAAAGTAATTTAAAAAAAAATTATCGTCTTCAAAGTACACTAAAAAATATGAAATAACTCTAATCTGACACTGATTTGAAGTCGTTTAGGGGTCAATTTTTATAACTTTTAGCAACTTGTGACCAAGTTTGTCATACATAATTTTGTTCGTATTGTGAAGTAGAAAAAGAAAAAAAAACGAAGAAACAATTTTTTTTTTTCATATTTTTGTTGCATTATTATTTTCTTCAAAATTCAGCTCTGAGTTACTTTCAGCGTTTTTCTCTAAGACTTGTAGTTCAGAAGTTGCCCTCACTGGCTGGAAAAAAAAACACCTGTATAAAATATTGCTCGTTTAATAGTATAGCATATAGGTAGATAAACCTTATACTTAAGAAATAAGGTTAATTTTGCTCCGCCAAAATGTGATTAACCTGATGGACAGAGTATAGGCACTCTCAGGAACATGTAAGTACCTACCTTTACATATAGTAGGCAAGGGTCATTTTGCTTAATAAGAATAACATAATGATAATCTATTATCAGGCTACGTTGGCCTATAGATATATAAAGCCTTACTATCTAACATATCTATATACCTATCTGATCCCAAACTAAGCAGCCGGGCGTAGCTTTTTTGGTGGTAATCTTAACGAACACCAATAAAATTATTTCATTCAATGACGAGCACGCGGTACGACGCGACGATGACCATTCGTGGGCCCTGATTGGGCGCTTCATTAGAACGGCACGACACGGCACGACGCGGCGGCGGCTTCATAACTTTCATAAGGCCAGTTAAGCCACACGTGTGGTGTACGAGAGCGATGGAACCGTATAATCAGAAATTTTATTTGTTATCTCACTAATATCTCATCTCATCTCACTATCTCACTATATAATATAATATATAATTATTATAATATTATAATTGCGAAAGTTTGGATGTTTGTGAGTTTGGATGTTTGTACCTACCACGATCACGCTTCAATAACTCAACGGATTTAGATAAAATTTGGCAGACAGATAGAATATGTTCTGGAATAACACATAGGATACTTTTTATCCCCGGAAATCAATATATCCCTCGGGAACGCAACTAGTATTTATTATTTAAGACGTAAAAAAAAAAGTGTTCTGAAACGGTTTTCATGCAATTATATTTTATCCACGGGTGCATCCAATTATAAAAATGAGGTATTTAGATGGCGTGTACTCCAACTTATTCATATCTATCTTCTAAAAATTCGCAGACTTCAACCCAACATTTATCTCTTACAATTTTATTTTTACTATCTTCTATTCTACTATCTAATCCCAAAGACTGGGTTTTGACTCCATTATTTCTATGAGTGTAACAACGCATACTTAAAGGCCATAATGCAAAAAAAAACGATGTTCTTACGCACGCGACAAAATAATAATGAGAGCCACGGGGCGCGGGCGGCGCGTCCACTCGCACGCCTACATGGAAGCTTGCGTGTGTACACAACACATGCATAAAAAGCCGCCACGGCACCAGTGGGAGACTTGCTGCCGACGACATGTCGCCCACTGCAACGACCAGGCCTAGTGAGACAGCGTGCAGTACAATCTCATAGAAATATGCATCCACTGATGTCGTGGACGGCTGCCGTTGCCGTGCGGTGTCGTGTCGTGTCGTTCTCATTGGATGAAATTTATTAATGGTGCTCGTTACGATTACCACCAAAGTTACGCGGTAGAGCCGTAGAGCCACGGAGCTTGTACTATGGACACCAGATAACTGATATACTACGTATAATACTTTTTTGTTTGTAAATACCTACATAGGTACTAAAGAGTGGGCATAAAGTAAGAAACTAATGGCATTTCTCTGGGTAGCGGGCAGCGAGCGGCGAGTTAAGTATATGTATGAACTAAGCTCCAAAGGCTTATAATCTAAATCTATACTAATATAATAAAGCGGAAGAGTTTTTTTGTTTGTTTAAACGAGCTAATCTCTGGAACTACCAGTCGGATTCGAAAAATTCTTTCAATATTTAATATATTTAATGGAATTAAGTCCATTTTTGGAAAATGTATTTTTTGTACTACCGCTCCTGGGTCGCTTGTCGCTGACCAAAACAACACCCTGTATACTTAAGACCCACGGTTTCATCGGCGTTTCAGAGGGATTTGTTGTTTTCCCGGGATAAATAGTAGGCTACATGTTCAGGTTATGATCTACCTGCGTGCCAAACGTCACAATTGGTTTTATCGTTGAGAAGGTAACAAACAAACAAACGCTTTCGCAATTATTATATTGGTAGGATACTTCATGTTTTCCTTTCGCTGGCTGCGTAAGAACTTCGTATAAATTGTGATAAAAAAGGATATGAAAAAAACATTATTAATGTTTGGTTTGAGCTTACCTACTGGAGTGAAATGACAATAGAACCGATCTTATAAATTACGTAAGTACATGCCTTTGTTATGAAATAAATATAATACTTAATTATATAAATAGTAGTTCATGATTTGCTAGTCATATCTGTAACTAGGTAGTTACTTATGGACTAAAGCTAGTCTAAAGGGATTTCGCTGATCTATAAATTGCAATCGTATTTCCGTAGCTCTCCGGCTATTATATTTTAACGTAGGTAGTCTATAAACCGGAAAGCAATTAAGCATCTACCTAATTGAGGGAATAGTCAGAGAGAATAGTATAACAGTCAGCAAAATTTTGATTTAATTACAGATTACATGTTAACATAACAATACAAAATAAATAAACTTGCAAGTGCGTAAGTACTCTGGCAACTCTCCTTCGCCAGAGACGATCTCTTTACTCATTTACATATTATATTATTTCATTTGATTATTTATTTATTAAGGAACTCCAACAAAAATACAAATTACACTCTATTAATAATACACATGACATAATTTATATATGTATCTTCAGTTGCAGGAGATTGTTTATACGGTTGAGAAACTATGTGCATGATAAGATGGGATTGACATGTCCGTGTGGACAAAAATCCTAAATTATAAAATAGATTATAAAAAATTGTGTGTACTTTTAAGATTTTAAAGGACGGAATCCGGAGATCTAAAAGAATCAAAACCTACCTAATTAAATATGGTATGGTATGGGCCATTTTTCGAACCAGGGTTGTTGCGAATATCAGCGTTATGTTTAAATACCTAGTAATGAAGTATTTTGTTTTTAGAATATTATTGTATTTTGAAGTAATTGGAGTGATTTGTGTGAATGTATTTATCTAGTTTCACTTATCTTATAATAATGTACTTATTATTATTTTTATAGAAGGTACCTAAGTTAATTCTGATTTAAAATCCTTTGTATTGTATTTTTTTTGCATTAGAAACACATTTTTTTTTTAAACATTACTCTCACTACCATACGTAGGTATGTCACACACAAAACATGTCAAACTGAGAAGAGTATCAAACATAACTTAGGCGCCGATCCCACAGAGAGCGTTCACTGAAATCTGTGTGGCACAAAAAATATGTTTTGAATATTGCTCATCCAAACGTCTTGACAACGAACCTAGACTGGCTGTGTGTACAATAGTGGCCGCGAAACGCAGAAACGAGAACTGTCAACACATAACTCAAAACCGCGCGCTGTGGGACAGCCGCCTTACCAGGTGGCGCGGAACACAAGGTCAATATCTTGTCATGTTATCTACAGGGTTGTTACCAAAGGTTTTTACGCAATATTTTTCAAATTGTCATAACTTCGTAGTACTTAGACTTCTGAAACGTTGCATGATGGAAATGGTGGATTCTATCCAGTTTTCGGTATACTATACCCATCCAAAATCATCCGGTATAAGTTCAGATTTACTGATTGAGTAAAATTGGCTAAATCACTGTTAATAAGAACTTGAACCTAGGAGAGCAGTATTCGTGTCACAAGTTCTGGCAAGACCACCAGCACGGATTTGAATTCTGTGTCTGTCATATTTTGTCGCCCAAAATTAGATTTCGTCAGTCAAAAAATATAAGCGGCTCTGACTGACAGAACAGACCCGTCCTCGTCGAGCAACCCATGTATCTCAAGAATTAAAGCGCCCAGAAACGCCATTGTACACAATTGTACTCCTAAAAAAAATATACAGAATAGTAAAAAAGAACACTACCTACCAAATAGTTTCAAATTTATACAAATAGATATTTTTATCTTTAGAAACTTATGATATAAATATAGAAATATAAATAAGTTATATAATAGTAAGTTTAAATAAGGGTCTCGGCAAATATTAAGTAATTTTTTCCGCAAGAAACCGTGTAAAATTGCGAGAACACTGGGTTACATTTTGAAATTTTGTAGCTCTCTTTTAAGTATTTTATTGTTCGATATTTTCACTGTGATTCAATTCTCTATTACCGTATTTACACAAAAAATACGCATAGGTATTCGAAAATCTCACTTGAGATTAGTGGGGAGGGAGAGGGTTAAATCTCACGACATCTTAACAAGGGGGTCATGAAATCGCCTCACGTAATTTGTGGACGCCCTATAAACCTTAAATGTTAATACATAATGAATAATGGCCCTCTAATATTTATTTATTTTGTAGGTACCTACTTAAACAATGTTACTAATGTAACGTTTAAAGGTCACGAATATCGCAAAAAATCATAAGCAAGGCCATATTATATCTCGGAGGATATTTCCATTTTATCTTTTCAAATACTACATTGGGCTCGTCATACTAAACGGAAAATGTAAAACTTTTCTTACAAAGATCAAATGTATGAAAGATTTATTACCTATGCGATAGGTTTCAAATAGATGATATCTGGAAGTATCCACCCTGTACATCTACATATTAATAAACATGATCATACACTTAAAGACGTTCGAGGCTCTGGTTTCTTTGGTACATATCCATATAAAAATATTGAACATATTACCAACACAGTGCCCATGGCGAATTTTACAGTCAAAACGAAATCAAATAAATACATTGATGCGATACATGATATTATTATGGCTACGGATGTTGCGAAGCCTTTTAATATATTATCTGCGTATTTTACAACAACAGCAACAATAAGTCCTCCTGTAGCTTGTAGTAAAACCAAATACCACACGAAACCATCAAATCCAGTTAATAAATTCTTCTGTGATCCTTCATTTATGATATATGTAATAATTCCAAACGGCAGTGAAAGTAAACTCAGCTGTACATTTCTCATCCACACCTAAAAAAATATTTAGAAAATATATTGTTGGAGAATTATACGTATGGACAAAATAGTTATTAACATTAGAAAATAAAGCCAAGCTGTAGAATGGTGCTGATTCTGTTTTTTACTCTGTTTTCTCTGTGTTTACAACTAAACTAATTTAGTCTCAATATGGTGCCGATTCTGTTGTAAATCGCAGTAAACTAATTTTAGTCACATCACATCTCTTTCTTACAAACATTATTGAAAAAGGATAGAACATACTTAGAAAATATATATGTCTAGAAAGAGTATCCCCATACTACATGACTTTTAAAAAGTGGCCAACTTTGCTACGTCTTATCCTCGCGGTACGTCATTCTGCTTGTCATAGTGACGTATGTAATGTTACCAGTTGTTGAAAAAAATCCAATAAAATGGGGAAAAATATATTACGGTGTCGATATCTTTTTAAACTCCGAAAATAAAAGTTGAATCGGGATAATACATGATAATAAGAATAAGATTAATGGCGCCGATATAAATTTAATACTTATAATTTTTACTTTGATGTCAACGAACAGTAATTATTTGCGTTGACGTTTCAAATCAAGTCAAATCAAGCAAATCAAGTCAAATCGAGTCAAATCAAGTCAAACCGAGTGAAATCGAATCAATAAGTCAAATCCAGTCAAATAGAGTCAAACCGAGCCAAACCGAGTCAAATCGAATCAAATAGAGTCAAACCGAGTCAAACCAAGTCAAATCAAGCAAATCCAGTCAAACCGAGTGTTCGCCATATTTAACTATTTAGTTATTGGTCCGATTTCTCTCAAAATTGATATTTGAGAGGCCTTTGGAACATAAACCACGAATCTTTTCTCAAAATTCAAACAAGTGGCCGCCATATTGAACTATTTAGTTATTGGTCCGATTGCTCTCAAAATTGATATTTGGGAGACTCTTGGACCATATAACTTGAATCTATGCTAAAAATTCAAAAAAAGTGGCCGCCATATTGAACTATGTACTTACTGGTCCGATTGCTCTGAAAATTGATATTTGAGAGACCCTTGGACCAGTAATGAAATAGTTCAATATGGCGACCACTTTTTTCAATTTTGAGCAACAATTTATGTTATGTGATGCTAAGGCCTCTCAAATCTCAATTTTGATAGCAATCGGACCAATAACTAAATAGTTCAAAATGGCGGACACTTTTTTCAATTTTGACCAAAGATTCATGTTATATGGTCTAAGAGTCTCCCAAATATCAATTTTGAGAGCAATCGGACCAATAACTAAATAGTTCAATATGGCGGCCACTTGTTTGAATTTTGAGAAAAGATTCGTGGTTTATGTTCCAAAGGCCTCTCAAATATCAATTTTGAGAGCAATCGGACCAATAACTAAATAGTTCAATATGGCGGACACTATTTCAAATTGTGAATATTTTGCAATTCCAATAATATTACATACACGCGTGTCGAATAACCTTATCTTTTAATTTAGTAATATCCGACTTAAATAAAAATGTAATAAAAAAAAATTGCATGGTACGCACATACAAGGTTACATCGTACGCCTATGCAACGCGGCACTACGTAGTTCAATTGATTTTACTTGTAGGAAGAAGTATTTTGCAAAATGTTCCGGTGACCGCATCCATGGTTATATAAATCACTGACTATCATGGAAAAACCGAAAACGACAAACACGTGAACTTAAAAAAAATTAGGTCCACCATTTTGAAATTCAAAATGATATTCGTTATTAGCTCGAGGAAAAACTTAAATTAATACCCATTTTGATTTTTGCATTACTGAAGCGACTACTATCTTACATGACATAATTAAAAATTCGACTTGTCCACCGTCGCTTATGATATATCAGTATCTACATACTCGTATTTAACTATTGACTGGTATTAATTACCATGGGAGTTTTGAGTTCATAAACTGGCAGCACAGGCAACACATAAAAAATGGCGCTTACTCAAAATAATTTATTTTCGAATATTTCAATGGCTTATATTGGAGGAACTAATAGGAAATATTGTTACTTGCCGATGATAGGTGAGTTTTTTTGTTGGTCTAGATCGACCCATGTAGTTTTTACACACTTTTATCACACAAAACGACATTTTGAAACAATACAATTTTGGTGATTTTGGTTGTGTCCCAGTCACGTCTCAACTGACACTGAGGACGGGAAAATGATTTAGCCCCTAACGGTTAGGGGCTATTTTTATCGACGCGTAAACAGCTTCGTAGCTCCGTCTGGATATATCATTAGTCAAAGAGAACATATTTAAAGCTGTCAAATTAGTCTTTGCCGTCTTCATTTGCGGGTATTTAGACGTAATCGCGATAGATGGCGACTAAATTTATATTGAAAACAAGCATTGGACTTAATTGCTAAAGAACGATGATCAGATCTGCCCTGACTCTGATTAGCATGTCCAGCAAATTCATATTTTGAAGTATTTTGCATTAATTGAGACTAGATTTCTAGAGTAGAGATCTAAAACTAATTAAAGCTGCAGTTAAAGATTGAGAAATAAAATGTATTTTATTTGTTATTCCGGTTGCATATCCGGGTTAGTATTTTTTATTAGCTGTCTAATGGCGGTCTGTTTATGGTATTATGTCAATTTGCTGCCAGTTAGGTGGCTTGGAAAATACCTTAACTTTAGAACAAATTTTCATTATTTTATTCATTTCCCAACGATCACAGCAATGGGGCGGTTGGGAACAATTTTTCATTATTTTATTAATTTCCCAACGGCCCCATTAATGGGGATAGAGCAATGGGGTGGTTGGGAACAATTTTAAATAAATTTATTAAATTCCCAACGGCCCCATTAATGGGGACGTTTGCAATGGGGCCGTTGGGAATACACCGAATTTACGGAGAGGCCACCAAATTCATTAATTACCTCATAATAATAATAGTTAATTATTAATTCAGGGATAGCATATTGGCAATGGTTGTGATCCGCCGCTTCGTTAATTTGAGCAATTATTAAATATCACTAAGATTGTATAAGTACCTACTATCTTATTGATATCTTAATATATAAAATGATAAACTGATTGTTGATATATCAGCCCACAGCCCAAACCGCTGGACCTAGAGATTTGAAATTTTGCACAAAGATACCTTATATAGTGGAGGCATCCACTAAGGAAGGATTTTTGGAAATTCCACCCCTAAGAGGGTAAAATAGGGGATGACAGTTTGTATGCAAGTCCGTCAGTTTTGAAGTTAGGATCTTCAAATTTTGTGTTTAGGCTGACCATTGAAAATTAATATATAGTTATCTCAGCGTTTGTGATAATTCCACCACCGAAGGGAGGAAAAGGGGGATGAAGTTGTGTATGCAAGTCCTTCAATTTCAAAGTAAACTTCACTAAATATATTATTATACGGTGTAGTGTATCCACAAAGGAAGGATTTTTGGAAATTCCACCCCTAACAGGGTAAAATAAGGGATGAAAGTTTGTATGAAAGTCCGTCGGTTTTGAAGTTAGGATCTTCAAATTTTGTATTTAGGCTGATGATTGAAAATAAATTAATACATGTTTCAGGTTTTTTGACAATTCCATCCCCGACAGGGTGAAATGGTATGGGATGTATGTAAGTCGTTCAGTTTCAAAGTAAACGTCAATTAATATATTATTACACAGTGTAGGCAACCACTAAGGAAGGATTTTTGGATATTCCATCCTTAAGGGGGTAAAATAGGGGATGCAAGTTTATATGAAAGTCCATCAGTTTCGAAGTTAGGACCTTCAAATTTTGTGTTTAGGCTGATGATTGAAATTTAATTTATATGTGCCTCAACGTTTTTGATAATTCCGATGCCGAAAGGGTGAAAAGGGGGTTGAAATTTAATTTATATGTGCCTCAACGTTTTTGATAATTCCGATGCCGAAAGGGTAAAAAGGGGGATGAATTTGTGTATGGAAGTACCCTCAATTTATTATTTAAGCTTATGGTTATAAACTAACGCAACTAATATCGGTGTTGTTGGAATTTGAACCCTTAAGGAGTGAAAAGGGGGATTAAATTGAGTATATGAAGTTCTTTATTTTTGGAGTGAAAATTACAAATTTTATTATTTTGGCTTATGGTATTGGCGTATTGAAATAGCATAGGATGCAATAGGACCTAAACAACATCAGGAAAAAGAGAGGAATTGGTATTAAAACAAGGATCCGATTAATACGAGCATTGGTATTCCTCATTTTCATGTATGGAGTGGAAGCGTGGACTATAGGTACTGGAGAAAGAAAAAGGATTGATGCATTCGAGATGTGGTGCTGGAGACGGATGTTGAAAATACCTTGGACCGCTAAACGCAACAATGCATCAATCCTATCACTACTGTAAATTAAAACTCGATTGTCCACCATATGCTACCAACGTATTCTTTCGTATTTCGGCCACATGGTGCGCAAAGGCAATGAAAGTTTGGAAAAACTGATCATAGTTGGGAACACGGAAGGAAAACGACTACGTGGTCGTTCACCAACTAGATGGTCCGATCAAGTAAAAGACTCATCGTCCTCCAAGTTTTACACCGTCGTAAGGGACGGGTTGGACAGAAACCGGTGGAGGCAGATCATCCGCTCTAGAAGCAAACCCGATGCTGACCACGATCCTCAGACATGAGGGAAAGACTATAGAGAGAAAGAGAGATAAGGCCTCCAAAATTGTGCTGTGGAACTAGACTACAAGTAACAGCTCTCCGCCGCAATGTTATTGAGGCCAAAATATTTACTGGTTCTGTCAGACGAGAAACAGTCTTCTTGCCGCGTATACCATTGATCCCAAATCACCTTCCGTTTGAATTTAAAAGATAACAGTTCCTAATTATGGTTTGTTTCGCGATGGCTATTAATAAATTACAGGGAAAACTCTGAAATTTACTAGAGTTGATTTGCGGCAGGACTGGTTCAGACTATTATGTGGCATCCTCGCATGTGAGTTCTCAATCTAGCTGAACTTTTATCAATATCACACGTAGTGGCGGACAATAGCCATGAACAAAGCTCTATATTGTTACAATGATTCATATCTTGAAAAAAGAAATAATCTACGCGGACGAAGTCGCGGGCTATAAAGCTAGTTTAATTATAAATAGTAATCAAAATGCCTTTGCATTTCAAATATTTTTGATATGATTTGATGAAGAGAGAAATGATGATTAAATGATTTCGGGAGAATTTAGTAGAAGAAATACCAGATATCTGGAAACACGAACTTTATTGTTAATCACCACGTCATCTATCACTTATGTCAACAGATTCATGTTTATAAATGATTAAATATACAAAAATCCGCTGCTTTAAATGAAAAATTAAGAACAAATTCAAAATGCTGGTATTGTATACTTTATAATGAACCATACATGGTTTTTGCACATGGAAGTTTTAGAACTAGGCATGCCTCAATTGAAAACGATCATCGTCCTTTAAAATACCCGCAAATGGAGACGACAAAGACTAATTTGACAGCTTTAAATATGTTCTATCCTTTTCCAATAATTTTTGTAAGAAAGAGATGTGATGTGACTAAAATTTATTTAGTGCAACAGAATCGGCACCGACTACAGTAATAATATAAAAGGTAGGTTTATTTATTACGAGGAATTGAATCTATTTTACAAGCTTTTATTTAACTTGCACCATTGAAATAGTGACAGAAGAAACACCGTCTAGGGATATTTTGTATAAAGTTCTTAAACTCAAAAAATACTGGCCGGTTTTAAAAGCTTTTGAAGAAAGCTTATTTTGTAGCCCTTTTTGGATGATTCCAAATTTGAATTTGAAAATATAAATTAAAGCGACGTGCAAATGATTTTAAAAACTTCTACGTCTATTTAGCTATTCAGAAAGGTATAACATCTACTAGGTACCTATGTTTATAAAATCTTAAAATAATGTTATTTGAATAGGCCCAAGTGGTAGTACAAAATAACGAAAATTCGAACTTTAAAATTCAATTTCTCCATAACGGTTAAGTTTCGGATACCATATTAAAGAATTAAATTCAACAGAAATGACCTGAATAATAACATCCTTTAATATTCAGTACTACTTTCCCTGTAATACTGTATAAACAACGCCACAAGATTATTTTAGACCAATCCTCTACAGTTATTAATTTTTATTATGTCAGAAGTTTGACGAGCAGGCAGATAGTCCAGCTGATGGTAACTAAGCTGATATGGATATAAATTATTTTATTTGAGTTACTTAGGTAATCTTGAGTACCCTCACTGCGTTTTAATAAGGATGCTTACGACCGTGCTTGCTCGACATGGCAGATTCGTTACTTACAGATATGTCAGATTCCTTGAGTACTTTTTCGAAATAAATTCCAGCAAACCCAGAAATAAAACAAGCTGCCAATGCTGCACTAAAACCTAAAATTCTTGACTGTTCTGGCAGGTGAGAAGATTTTGCAGAACTCGTCGTCGGTGATGAAGAAAGCTGCACTATCGCTACTCCTGCTGCCAACAGGCCTAAAGCACACCATTGCCACTTTTTTAATTGCCTTTTTAACACAACTACTGCAAAAAATGCAGTGGTCAACAATTTTAGCTGATATGTAACCTGAAATATTAGATAACATTAATATTAGAGTATTTTTAATTTGGAAGCAATCGGACCAATAAGTAAAGATTCAAGTTTTATGATCCAACCCAACCGGTTAAAAAATCTCATAAAATGCTCATATTGGTTACATGAAAGGAGTCTTATGTCATAAAACGCCACGTAACAGATCGGTGATTGATAACTCCAATAACCATAAAAAATACTCAAATCTACCCATAGTCTCAGAAATCCGTCCAGTAGATTTCGAGTTATAAGCTTCAGTATAGCTCAATCTGCCTGTTTAGTCTCCACATAAAAAAATACATAATAATTAAGCCATTCACTCCTTAATTGCACATATTCCCATTATTTTGCTCTAAGGCAGACTTAAGTAAGTCATGCTTACTTTAAGGCCTTTGCTTACGGCGGCGCGGCGTCGTGTGACGGGTCGCTCACTTCCCTCCAATATGGCGAGGAGGGCGATGGCTGCCACACGCGTCATACTTGTGAACAGGTGCTGCTTGTGGGGCTGGTCTGCTTAAATTTGCTATTTATTTACTTATTAAATATCGATTCAGTCTCCTCTGTAGTTTTGCCGCCGCGCCGGGGCACGCAATTATTGTCAGTGCTATTAGAATGTAAATATTATGTAATGAATCTAAGCTTGTTTTGAAAAGAGTAGCTGAGTTTATTGCCGGCTCTTCTCAGCAAATGCAACCTTCTGAACCAGTATTAGAGTATTAGTATTGAACAAATGATTTTGAATTTTTTCTGTCTTTACAATTATTATTATTAATAATTTAACCTCCGATTTTCCGTTAATACCGAAACACTAAAAAGATTTTTCTGACCTACGCGAATGGATGGGAACTATTGGGAACCCTAGATGTTATGGAGCCGATTCTGTTGTAAATCGCACTAAACTAATTTTAGTCACATCTCATCTCTTTCTTACGAACATTATTGAAAAAGGATAGAAAATATTTAAGCGCTCGTGTACACGACGCCGCAGCCGCGCCGCCACCGCACCGCAGACGCGCCTCTATGCTGTGTATACACACCGCCTCCGCGCCGCGACCGCAACGATGTCCGCCATTATTTAACTGAATTATTCCATTGACAGCCGCCAACGAACGTGCAACACGTGTCATCTCCATAGCTAGCAATGTATTTCTGACAACTGTATAGTATGCTATAATCAAGCGGCGGCAATGCGGCGGCGGCGCGGCGGCGGTGCGGCAGCGGTGCGGCGGCGGTGCGTATACACAGCATAGAGGCGCGTCTGCGGTGCGATGGCGGCGCGGCTGCGGCGTCGTGTACACGAGCGCTGAAGCTGTCAAATTAATCTTTGCCGTCTTATTTTGCGGGTATTTAGGCGTAACCGCGATAGATGGCGACTAAATTTATATTAAAAACAAGCATTGGACAAATTTGACAGGACTAAATTTTTTACATCCTTTATGTTATGTTGTTAGAAAGAGACATAGTGAGATTAAAATTAGTTTAGTTGTACACAACAGAATCAGCTCCATTATCTCTCTTAGTATTTACATTACATCAGAACATACCTGATATGTTGCTGCATCTAAGTTGGATGCCGAAACATAGAGCAAGTTATTTTGCACAATGTACAGACATGACGGCACACACACTCGTAATGTGTCTTTTACATTTAATATGACTATGTTAAACATAGAATGTGCTCCTTTTTGTACACCTCCCGACTCCTGCATCACTAGGCATATGCATATTGCTAATTTAAATACCTCTGCCATTAAAACAGCTGAAAATAAATATGTACTCATTATAGATTCGGGGAGTCCATCCACACACATTGAAACCAAAATTGTTTCGTACTGTGCGGGCTAAAAGGAATTTTCTTCCGCGGACGCTCAGACTGTGGAATGAGCTCCCTGCCGTGGTTTTCCCAATGGAGTACAGCATGGGGTTCTTCAAAAAGGGTGTGAAGCGGTTTCTTCAGGGTCGGCAACGCGCGAGTGATACCCCTGGTGTTGCAAGCGTCCATAGGCTACGGTAACTGCATACCATCAGGCGGGCCGTATGCAAAATTAGAGGTATATAAAAAAAAAAAAACAATTACCCTGTGCAAATGCCGCAATGCTTTTAAATTATATGCCTTCTGAATCAACGTTTTGACGCGGGTTTGGAATGGATTTTAAAGAGAGTTAGAGCATTGCCTTTTTTCTCTCAAGCAGCTCGACAGGGGAAGTACCTCCACTTAAAAAAATACCACATCCAAATACCTAACTTAAGGCGGCCCTCTGTGGCCGGCGTAACTTCAACGCAAGCATAGTCTAAAAGCTTGTTGTTTCATCCAACGTAATGTTTGACTGCGAAAAAAGAGAGACAGCATCAGAGCCGTCGGTTATCAGTCGGTAAATTCCGCTGATCACTCGCGGCCGCTTCGCTAGGTCGTCATTCATGATTTCGCATATCATAAAACTTGTTCCAGGCGTGTACTTCTTGTGAAAAAATCTTACAAGTTTGTGAAAAAAAAGTTACTTATTTAGAATCTCCAATACATTTGTAAGCCTGGTATATAAATGTTTTCTTTACTTTTAAAATTTATAGGTACATTAGATATGGCCAAAGTTCAGGTAAAATTTGAGCAAAAACGCTGTTTTTCGGAGGCTTTGACTGAATTTGTTTCACACTTTGTTTTTATTTCGCCTAGATACACGGCTAGATATAGTGCACAAGATACTAATTTGTTCAAAACATCTAACGAAAAATGTTTAACAACGCCATAGAGATTTTGTATGAAAAGTATGGCGAATTGAGTGCTCTTAATGTTGTGTCTGTGTTCCTTCGCGTGAGTAAGAAAGCCAGAAAGAAAGTCGCTCGCTATCGCGTGAGTTATGCCCCGGCTAATACCAGCGTTCATAGGCTACGGTAACCGCTTACCACCAGATGGGCGACATCCTTGTTTGATTTAGTAATTTAAAAAAATGGGGACCAAAATAATATTAGACTTATTAGCAACACGGCGATGAACGAGGTGCGCGGCTAATGAGGTGCGTGATGGATCGCCATGTAATTTGATTCAACGCAGTCAATTATCGAAAGAAAGTTGAAAAGTTCATAGAAATTGACAGTCCAAATTCGAATACAGTCAAGTCGAAAGTAGTAAAGCGAAAGTAATTTTACGAATGCTAAGCTTCTGTCCGATGCCCTACGATACCTTAGGTAGGTCCCTATTCGTTCTTTTCGGTTTAGGCACAGTTATAATAATTGCTAAAAGCGATAATAATTCGCATCGAGTTGCCTGCGTAGAAAAACTTCTTCTTAAATACATTAAGAAGTCCCACCCAACAAATAAATATCCTAGGACTTTTCCTCACACACCGTCATCTGATCCCAAACTAAGCAGAGCTTGTACTATGGAAACCAGATAACTGATATAATACATATACTTACTACTTTTGTTTGCAAATACATACTATTATTACACCCAGACTTGGGACATACAGATTTGTTCATGCACACACATGCATGTCCTGTATGGGAATCGAACCCACGACCTGCGGCGCGTAAGGTGAATCTTAACCAATCGCGCCAATTGGCCCGTCAACAAAGCCTCCAAACAAGATGCTAGCTATCACTACTGGTTTAGTTAGGCGCTCTCTCTGTCTCATTTTCAATCAGTCAGACCATATTCTTTTATTCTGGAGAAGCATAAGAACACGCACCCACTAGACTTAATCCTTATTTCTGTTACCCTTGCTTGGCGTAAAATGGAATTGTTCAAGAACAAAACATTTTTACCACAAAACGTCTATATCAGTGATGATTTCTCAAAAGAAGTTCTAAACAAAAGGAAGGAGCTTAAAATTCAGCAACAGGAGGAGATTAAAAAAGGAAAACAGGTCTATATTCCCTACGATAAACTAACCATAGTAGAAAAACCGACTGAAAAACGAAAACGATCGCCATCGAAGTCGCCTAAAATTACAGTTCACATTGATGGACAAATAATCAGCGCAACAAATAAAATCAACAAAACAGATTAAGAGGACTCAATTCGTCATACTTTTCATACAAAACCTCTGTACTTATTATGGCGTTGTTAAACATTTTTCGTTAGATGTTTTGAACAAATTAGTATCATGTGCGCTATATCTAGCCGTGTATCTAGGCGAAATTTAAAAAAAAGTGTGAAACAAATTCAGTCAAAGCCTCCGAAAAACAGCGTTTTTGCCTGAACTTTGGCCATATCTAATGTACCTGTAAATTGAAAAAGTAAAGAAAACATTTAGATACCAGGCTTGCAAATGTATTGGAGATTCTAAATAACTAACTTGTAAGATTTTTTCGCAAGAAGTATACTCCTGGAACAAGTTTTATGAATGCAAAATCATGAATGACGACCTAGCGAAGCGGCCGCGAGTGATCAGCGGAATTTACCGACTGATAACCGACGGCTCTGATGCTGTCTCTCTTTTTTCGCAGTCAAACATTACGTTGGATGAAACAACAAGCTTTTAGACTATGCTTGCGTTGAAGTTGCGCCGGCCACAGAGGGCCACCTTAACTAAAACAAGTGCATCGCGATAGATCTAACTCCTCTCAACTATCTCAGCGAATTTAAAATAGCAATCAATTGAACGACAGAACCGGAAGACAAACAACCCAAACAGTAAAAACAACAACAGAAAACAAAAAAAAACATTCTCCAAGCCGGTTGGTCACCGAGGGGAAGTATGACCAAAACCCTCCAAACTCGAAACCACATAATATATGTTGATGCGGATGCGAATTTAAAATTGAGTATTTCCAAGACGCTAAGGAAAACAAGGCCTATGCACTCACCTCTTAAACAGCAAGCAACTGGTTCCTCTTTCCTTAGGTCCGGGGCGGTGTGATGCGGTGCAGGTACGACAACGTGAGATTCCCAGGAGTGTTATGAGAGTTATATAATTTTCTTGAAAAGCGTATGATTCTTATTGAATATTTTTCTGAATGATTGACACTTATTTTTGAATTTGGACATGATGTGGTTCGTCCTTTCCCGGACCGTTTCGGGAAACGTCGTTACCGTTTAACAGGCGCGTGCATAAAGCCTTCATACGTTCCCTAGCGTCCATTGGTACTCAAATCGGCATAAACAATATATGTATATATGTACCTACAACGCCAGATCAATAGCGACACCAGCAAAAATGATAGAACTAAAAACGCCATAAACAATTTTAAAATTGATGTAATCGGTCTAGCGTTCGGCGTAAAGGGTACGAAATCGAAGAAGACGAAGAGTACATAATGTGCTGGCATGGTGAAAGACAGGGACATCTATGTGTGGGATTCCTTCTGAAAAAGAAACTTAAACCAAATATAGTCAGTTTCATAGGCTTGTCATAAAGTGTGGCACTGTTAAACCTTACATTCAATAATGAAGAAATATCCTTAATTCAAATCCACTGACCAACTACAGAAGCCAATGATGAAATCATAGAAGATTTCTATAAAACAATTGGAAAAGCTCAAAGCATTGAAAACAAGACCCAGATCATCCTTGGAGATTTCAATGCGAAAGTCGGTAAACCCAAACTATCGGAGAATCTAGAATTCATGGAACAAGTACTTGAAACCAAAGAGGACAATGGCTCATACAATTTGCAATGGAACAGAAAATGAAAATTATGAAAACACTATTCTAAATAAACAAAAAGCATTGGGTTGCCCCAGACCAGAAAACAAGAAACGAAATTGATTATGTACTCATCAACAAACCAAACAGTTTCACCAATTGGAAGGAGTTGGAGGAGGCCTATACCCGTCAGGGGTCTTTAACATAACATTTTTCTTTTTCTTAAGGAATCAATAAAGGCTTTATTATTATTATTATACTAGCAGACCCCCGCGGTTTCACCCGCGAACGGTTTGTGTTTTTTTGCGCGGAACACTAATTATTTTTCAAAAATAAAAGTAGCTAAGTTACACCTTATAACATCAGCTATGAACCGGAATGGACAGACAAAAATGTTTAAAAACTCAATCCGATATTATTATTTTTTTCTTCAATGGCGTCACACGGCTTGAGAATTTTGCCAATTTCCAGTAATATTATAAGTTCTAGTCACAATGAATCACTTTCACATAGTCCTCAGTCAGTCACCGTCCATAATAGTCATGTTTTAATACAATGCCACCATTGTACTAACACTTTTTACGGACTTCTTGAGACTACTTGAAAAGCCACGATACACATAATTCATTTTACTTCACTTCCCTGGTGCACATGTATTGATCTTTATTGGATAAAATACCACCGATAATATACAATAAAACTCAAAATACACGAATTTATGAAAATAAAAATGAATACGCAACGTCACTCTGCAAGTTCCCGCCAAAAAGTCATATCCGATTTTATTAAAAAAAGTTGAACTCACATAAAAGCTTGATGCTATGCGTAGATAGAGAATTGAAGGTAGATAGGCTGTCAGGGGATAGCGAAGAAGATAGCGACAGTTCGACATAATTACATATAGTATATTTGGATTTTTATCGTATTTGGAAGAAATTATCTATGATACTTGCTTGATACCAAAAGCGGGACAGAACCTGTCCCACGCGGGACATTCAATTTCGGGCTAGAAATCGGGACGTCTGGCAACGCTGATATAAAGTCACAAATAACATACAATTAGTGTTTCAGTTTCACTGCTCTCATCAACAAATATCATATATACCGAGCTCACTAACGGTTTAGAGCCCCTCAGTCTGAGGAGAGACTTTGCCTCCTTATGTGTGTTCTACCGCTTGTACAACGGGAAGTGTTCCAACGGCTACCTTCCACCATCGCAGCTCTCGCCATCGATGGGGAGTCCATCCTCACACATTGAAACCAGAATTGTTTCGAACTGTGCGAGCTCAAAAGAGTTTTCTTCCGCGGACGCTCAGACTGTGGAATGAGCTCCCCGCCGTGGTTTTCCCAATGGAGTACAGCATGGGGTTCTTCAAGAAGGGTGTGAAGAGGTTTCTTCAGAGTCGGAAACGCGCGAGTGATACCCCTGGTGTAGTAAGCGTCCATAGGCTACGGTAACCGCTTACCATCAGGCGGGCCGTATGCTTGTTTGCCACCTTAGTCGTATAAAAAAAAATACACAAACTTTTTTGGCCTCAACGACAATGAGGTCAAACAATAAAAACCTATAGGTACGCGAGATAGGGAAAAAAAATACGCTTAGTACTGCTCACACATACACGTTTTGACGTATGCATGCGTATCTTGGTCTGTCTACCTGTAATTCTCCGTCTACGGTGCAATGCAATACTCTTTAAAATTGGTATGTCAAATATCAAAGAATATTTAAATCAAAAGCACCTAGGAGTATTGATATCAACATCGATGCAAATCACCCCTAAAATACTTTCCACCCCTTTTTAAACGCGTTATGCGATGAGTTTCAATAAAATATGAAACACGTCATCCATCAATTCTGTTAAAGAATGTTTATGCAAAATTTGAAGTAGATCGGACCAAGGAATCACGTTGTTCCATACAAACTTTGCCCCCGTTTTTCACCCCCTTAGGGGTAGAATTTTGGAAAATCCTTTCTTATCGGATGCCTACGTCATTCAAAGAACACACCCTCCAAGTTTCAGGTCTCTACGATCAGCGGTTTAGGCTGTGTGTTGATTGTCAGTCAGTCATTCAGGACAAAGCATTTTATATGTATAGATTACAGTACATTATTATATGTAAGTAACGTAGAAGATTTAGAAGAGAGGTTCACAACCGCCAATGATTTTATAATCCTCGACAGCAAGAGTGGCCGTAGCTTATTCGGTACATACAGTAGTAACCAACTGATAAGGCGCGTCGTGAATCTTCGTTCTCACAGAAAAGAAAGTACGGCCCCGAAGATTAACGAAAGAATGCTTAAAACTTACAATCAACCTTAGATCACTACTATAAGGTTCATTCATAATACACTGCAGCCTTTAGTTCCGTCTCACTCGCAAGTCACGCTCCTCCTCACGGCGCGCGTTAACATGGCGGCAGCTGCCGACCAATAGCGGTTTTTCGCGCCTTGAAAATGTATCTTCTGCGCAGGTAGTAAATTGGACATGTAAGCCATATCAGTTTGGTATTACTGTACATCTCGTCATACAAATCAATGCACAAAGAAATGTCGCGCAATATCGCAATCAATACCTACAGTAGTACCCAACTAATATGGCTTACCGATGTACCTGCGCAGAAGATACATTTTCAAAGCGCCGGAAATGCTATTGACCAATCGGCACGCTCCACGCACCGCGCTTCTTTTTCCTGTACCGCTATTGGTCGGCAGCTGCCGCCATGTTAGCGCGCGCCGCGTGGCATGTCAGTCAGCCGCAGGGTTGGATTTAGTAGTATAAATTATACTATTTGTACCATAATTTTATGATGCGTAGTAAGTATACAGTATCGTAATGCCAGGATACTACGCGATAATACCATAATTGTACCTTCAGGTCGATTTACGACTGTAATTTTAATAATATAGATCAAAATGGCGACAATTAAAAAACATAGAAAAGATTCTTATTTTGGAAATCCTAGTTACTTAATTTTTCAACCAATATAATAAAACATATTTGTACATAGGTACAGACTTCACATGATGGGAAATTAAATTTCATGTCATGGCAACTCTCATACCTACATTTTTTTTTTTTTTTTTTTTTTTTATACCACTAAGGTGGCAAACAAGCATACGGCCCGCCTGATGGTAAGCAGTTACCGTAGCCTATCGACGCTTGCAACACCAGGGGCATCACTCGCGCGTTGCCGACCCTGAAGAAATCTCTTCAGACCCTTTTTGAAGAACCCCATGCTGTACTCCAATGGGAAAACCACGGCGGGGAGCTCATTCCACAATCTGAGCGTCCGCGGAAGAAAACTCCTTTGAGCCCGCACAGTTCGAAACAATTCTGGTTTCAAAATGTGAGGATGGACTCCCCGTCGATGGCGAGAGTTGCGATGGTAGAAAGTAGCTGTGGGCATCAAGTCGAACAATTCCTTAGAACACTCTCCGTTATACAAGCGGTAGAACACACATAAGGAGGCAAAGTCTCTCCTCAGACTAAGGGGCTCTAAACCGCTTGTAAGCTCGGGATCGTCAACAATTCTGATGGCACGTCGCTGAACCGAGTCTAAAGGCCCAAGCTGGTATCCAGGTGCTCCCGCCCATAGATGACAACAGTACTCCATATGAGGCCGGACCTGCGACTTATAAAGTTGCAGCCTTTGCCCCGATGTGAAGTACTGCCTCGCTCTATTGAGTACTCCAAGCTTTTTGGATGCCAGCTTAACCTTGTCTTCCAAGTGACTTCGGAACAAAACGTCGCTAGAAATGTCGACACCAAGGATCCCGATGCTTTGACTGATGTTCAAGGAGGTGTTCTGGAATTGTGGAGCCACAGACCATGGGGTTTTCTTAGCGGTGAACGCGCAGGCTTGAGTCTTGGTGGGGTTGAAATGGACTAGGTTTAGTCGACCCCAATCGGAGACACTAGTTAGTGTACTCTCGATTTCAGACATCAGCCGTTCGCGACTTTCCTCCACCTCGGAACGAGGGATATTTGCACGGCCCGTGTATTGAGCGTCCCCTGTACTGTCGTCCGCATAGCAATGAATGCCGTCAATAGACAGCATATCATTGATATGCAGTAGGAACAGTGTTGGTGACAACACAGAGCCTTGCGGGACGCCAGCATTTATGTCCTTGCTATCGGAGCAGCTACCATCGACGACGGCTCTTATGCATCTGCTGGACAGAAAGCTGGCGATCCACTTGCATAATCCCTCGGGAAGCCCGTATGCTGGTAACTTCGTAAGAAGACCCCTGTGCCAGACCCGATCGAACGCCTTCGCCACATCTAGGCTCACTGCCAAAGCCTCACCTTGACTCTCGATAGCGAGTGACCAACGGTGCGTGAGATACACAAGGAGGTCACCAGCTGAGCGACTGTGGCGGAAGCCATATTGTCGGTCGCTCAACAACTCGTGATCCTCCAGGTATCTCAAAAGCTGCGTGTTGATCACTCGCTCCATGACTTTTGAGAGAAGAGAGGTGATGGCGATAGGCCTGTAATTCGTCGGGTCTGATCTGTCGCCCTTTTTGGACACTGGGTGCACGTGGGCAATCTTCCACGAAGACGGGACTTCCTTTTTGGTGTAGGAAAGCGCTAAAAGACGCGTCAATACTGGACACAATTCAGGAGCACACTGCTTCAGAACCACTGCCGGTATGCCGTCTGGCCCACTCGACTTATGGATGTCCATACATACATACCTAAAACATGGCGTCTTCAGGCCAGGAAATTATTAAAACTGTAACAATGATTACGTGATTACTAAATTAGTGTTACGAGAATACGAAAAGTAGTTTCGATTGCAATTCAATTGTAAAATCGTTTAGAAGTCCTTGACGTTTTGTTACGAGAATCAGGCTACTGTTTACTTGTATGAAGAAGTTTTTTGCAAAATATTCCGGTGGGCGTATCCATGATTACATATCTCTGTTATAAATGCATTTTTATTTCAATTAATAACAAAATGGACGAAAAGAGAAACTTAGTATAATTTTCGACAAGGTAGTATACCTAGTTTTATTTTTCTTAGACAACAATTTTCTGAGGGTCTGAATCCAACCCTGGTCAGCCGCCATACTTCTGGGGCAAAAATACACTTAGTGGCAACAAAAGTGTTTTCTTTTTTATGGTTTAAACAAAGATTTTCATATGGCATCGTGCCTCTACCCAGATGGATAGTCCGCCTTACTAAAGCATGACATTTAATATCACTCCGCTTGAGGGGCTCCTGAGCAAATTGCTCTCACTTCGTACTGCGCACGGCTGTCACCGCTTCATACTCGCTGTACTGATTAAATAAAAAATGCCGACTTGTGTATTGAAATACTGTCACAATACTTAAAAAAACCAAGGAAAAACTAAAAAAATTAACATTCCATGTGTAAGTATTGCGATTTCGTCACTTTTAATTACCTAAACTTATTTTAGAAATATACGTGGAGATATATTGGTGGCGCCAGTTTTTATTTTTTAAATCTTTTCCGGTCATGTTTTATGGAAGGTTGCCTGCCTGCCACAACATGAAAACTATTTTTCCACATTTTGGTTAAGGATTATTAAAAAATGATATCGAGTATTGTACCTACTGATTATTTTTGTTCTAATGAGGAGTTTTCTTATGATACCTCTATGCTCAAAATACCGAACAAATTAACAAAAAAAAAAATAGACTGTCAAATACTGTCAATTCTGGCTAGTTTATTTCATGTTCCCATAGAGACGACTATTCTTTTGGACGTTTTAAATTCTTTGGGTTTAAATGAGTTTTTTTAAAAGGCACTATCTGTTTATTTAATAAATCGTACATTTTAATAACCTGTATTTCTAATTAAATATAATATTTGATGAAAACTGGTGGCCCGATAAAATTGGCACGAAGTGTATTGGTCAAGTTACGCCCTCCGCACGTGACTTGCGAGTGAGACGGAACTAACAGCTGCAGTGTATTATGAACCTTATAGTAGTGTTATAAGGTTGATTGTAAGTTTTAAGCATTCATTCGTTAATCTTCGGGGCCATACTTCTTTTCTGTGCGAACGAAGATTCACGACGCGCCATATAAGTTGGGTAATACTGTACCAATTATTAATCGAAATATTTGTCCACGCATATCTCCGAAGATATTGATCGGATTGTAACCATTCTTTTTTTATTGGTTTACATTTACTTCAACTTAGGGAACAGTGCAAGTTTCATCGAAATCAGTTCAGTAGTTTTTAAGATATGGACAAATATGTGTGACGGCCAGGCTTATTGATTCGAGCTACGGGTGTGGTGTCAAAGGAAAAACATCTCAAAACCTTGGTCAAATTCTAGTACATTTAAGAAAAACTAAAAATGTTTCAGTCGTTTTCAAGATATGGACAAATAAGTGTGACGGCCTGGCTTATTGATACGAGCTACGGGTGTGGTGTCAAAGGAAAAACATCTCAAAATCTTGGTCAAATTCTAGTGCATTTAAGAAAAACTAAAAATTACGAAATAAAAAAGTCATTAAAAAAATTAAATCAACTTTAAAATATACAGCGAAATATTTTCAATGGAATACTTCGTGCTCTTTCGCCGACTTCAAATCAGTGTCAGATTAGAGTTATTTCATACTTTTTAGTATATTTTGAAATAGATTTTTTTTAAATTACTTTTTTATTTATTTTGTTTTGAAACGTGAAAAAAAAATAGTAGGATGAAACCCATTGGAAAAGGAAGAGAATATAACAAAACTGAAAGAAAAAAATATTTACGGGCGATCTGAGGTCGGGAAGTGGAAAGGGGCGTATTTAAGGGTAAAATATAATATTAGTTAGGATTTGGTTGTTAATTATTGTAGTATATACCTATCGATTTGCATTTTTTTTGTTTATCAGTGTTACATGAAATCTTACGTTTCTCGAGTGATAGGTATAAAGTGTAAATTTTTATAAATAGCTCAAAATTTTACATAATGATTAATAAAAATCGGATTCGAATTTTTTCTCGTCTTTTGCATTTTCGATTGAAAATTCGATATGAAGTCAAAATAAGGCGAAAAAATAAATATTTTAAATAAAAAAAATACAAAGTGTTTGGGACATAAAAAGGTAAGTTTTCACCAAATTTCGTGACAAAAAAACCATTTTTGTATAAGATATAAATAAAAAACCAAAAACTTGGTTATTTGAATTTTTCACATACATTTTGAGGTTATGTGATAAACGTGTAAATACAAAAGTTGTAGATCTTTTTATTACCTACAACTTTGCCATTCAACTTTTTTCCATAGGACTTGTAGTATTGTCGGAAATCGGTATAAACCATTTTTTATCCTTAAAACCTTACCCCCCCCCCACCCTTCTACTTCGCGACCTCAGATTGCCCGTAAATTATTTTTCCTTTCATTTTTGTGATATTCTCTTCCTTTTCCAATGGGTTTAATTTTCATCCTACTATAATATTTTTCCGTTTCAAAAATTATCGACTTCGTCCTATACTCACCAGCTGCAGAAGAAAACATCTCAACATCTCTTGTTCGAGCATAACGCATACTGAGACCAAGTACAGCATTTTGTAATGTCAGTATCACTAAACTAACATATTTTATGTACCCTGTGAAAAGAATGAAAAAAATGTTAAAAATATTTATATTTAGTTTTTCGTAATTTCATATATGCTGTTAGGCTTTGGAGTATCCTACTGATTTACTCCCCATTTCCACCATTTCTCTTAATGGCAACCAATTTACAATTTATGAAATCACTAGGTAGTTTCCACTACGCGGTTTCACCCGCGTCCCCGAAAGATGTATTGTTTCCTGGGATAAAAAGTGTCCTGTGTTAATCCAGAACGTATTCTATCTGTGTGCAAAAATTCATCCAAATCCGTGAAATTGTAACTCTTGAACTATGAACCGCTTACCATCAGGCGGGTTTGAATACCGACTTCATAGTATAAAAAAAAGATACGTCTAATCATCGCTTAAACCATCTCATGTCTTAAGATGGTAAGGGAAGAGGTTAAAATTGGTAAATGATAGCGGGTTAGAGAAACACGGAGGAAACCACTACCCTAGTTATCCACCGCCGGAGGGCGGGGCGTAGGAGGTAGCGCAGCAGGGCGACGGGCTCTGGGGGAGTCCGTCGCTTACTCATAGCCTCATATGGCTCGAAATAATAGTGCGCGTGTTCCAGCACGCTACTCAAAAGGTAAAAAGAGCTCCGGTCCTCACCTTCGTCGAAGGAGAGGCTGGACTCTCAACAGGCTGGGCGCCGAATCCTGAGTCGTGGAAGAATGCTAAGGCCGCGCTCATGTCCCAGGTAATGCCGACGAGAGGAACATCGTCCGACTAAAACCCCACGGCGTAGAGTTTTGCGAAGTACAGTACAGTCGCTCTATTTATATTTTAACTCTATGCCCCAGTTGCTTAGACTGTACTTTAGTCGGTAGGAGTCCGACATAACCTTTCTGTTGCCCCCGCAAATCGATGTATCCGTGAGGATTTCTCCACGCATAACAAAAGGTAGTAAAAAAAATAGCGGCTGAAACCGCGGGGCAGAAAGCAGTTATAAACACGAAACGAACAATGATATTATAATAGAGATATGCTACCCCACTGATATGTAAATACAAGATGTGTTTGTTACCACAGATTACTAAATAGTTACTACGTAACAGATAAATCACTCCATACAAAATTTACAATACCTACTGCTATAATAGCCTACTCTTTTAAGTCGCTAGAAGCTGCGAACGAAAATGCACCTAAGCTTACGAGCGTAAATTTAGTTTTGCTTTGTAGCTACTCGCCGCCGCGTGGTTAGCGTGGATTGCCAGGGATGCATCTGGCGATAAAGATCTCATTACGTATTTATAGTAGTCTATATCTGGCTATTATATACAAAAATATTTTTTTTAATCCGACTGTTTAAACACAAAAAAAACTCTTCCGCTTTATTATATTTATATAGTACTCACAGACTGAATCTATAGTACCTATATGTAGATTAATACAGCTTATATTGGAAATGTATAGCTTGATCTGTAGCCGTGCGTACAAGGGGAGTTAAATGGTATATTTTTATAGTTCAAATATCGTGCAACCGGGATTCTGACTCATATTTTGTTCATAGTTTACAATAAACGTGGCCTCTAACCCCCTTATTAATAAATAAGGTGTAAGTTAGTCTTGGAATAATCAGGTATTAAGATAGTCTCATCCCTTTTTGTTTATATGACATTAGAAAGTGACGGATATATTTTAATCCTAGGATTAACTATACTTGACTTACACCTTATTTATTAATAAGACGGTAGATGTTTTACATAATTATAAAAGGAACCGAAAGGTACTTAGAACCTTCCATAGAAAAAACAACAACAGTTCGATCACAGTTCGATTGAGATATATGCGTACGAACGCGCCACGCGGCTGTCGGTAACCAACCGAGAAATGGACCTACGAGGTCCGGCGGCCGGTAGGCAATTAGCGCGCGCAAGTACATGGAGTGAGAGATGCCTGGTGTTACCTTCATACTGAGCGGCGTTCAGTCACAGATTACTATACAGATAAACAGCTCCTAAGAACGCGAAATGGTAGGTACTTCACTACATGCGCAGCGATGTGTGCGTGAGCGCTCACCGACGGGTTCACGTACGAGAGCCGAGAAGTCGCTTCGGGTGTTTCCGGCGAACCCGAGGGTCCGAGAGTCGGGGGCGACTCGCGACCGAGCGGCACCCGACGATACCTACATCGCTTGCATTACGTCGTCGCTCGCTGCTCGTTACCGCGATACTTTGTTTTTAATAATTTTAAGAACAACTTACAAACAAAATGATTATTTATTGCAGTGCGTTTATAAATAATTCCAGGAGGAATATAAATATATCCAATAATTTATGCAAATGAAGTAATTTTCTTACTAGGTAGGTATGTAGGTACGAGTAATATTTTTAGTTGTGGGCGAAATTGGACTCATGTCATCTAGACACGTGGTAGCGTGTCAAGCCAAGTTCAAGATATCTTTTACTTAATGCATATATTACAATACTTATATGTATTTAAACTGTTATAATTTAGGTACATTATATAATAATGTAGACACTGTTATTTTAGGTTTTCAAGTGTGTGATAATGACATTATTTTCATTGTTCACAATGGTTGTAATAATGATTAGGTACAGTTGGACATTATATAAAACGTTAATAATAACATTCATATGTGCAATAAAGGAATTTCTGCAGGGTAGGCAACGCGCGAGTGACCCCTGGTGTTGCAAGCGTCCATAGGCTACGGTAACCGCTTACCATCAGGCGGGCCGTATGCTTGTTTGCTACCTAAGTAGTATAAAAAAAAACATTCTAATTCAATAATTTATCCAATGTTAAAAAAAATCTAATAAAAACTTGCCCTCATTTCTTTCGAGTAAGAGTTCATATTAGTGTGATCAAAACGCCAGTATTTGTGTCATCTTGGTATTATAACGCCTAATTGTAGTAGTTTTGGAGTTTGGGTAGTGGAATTCTTCAATGGGAAATTGGGAACTAGCAAATTCCACGAGTTTGGGCGAGCGTGTCGTAAGACTAGGCTCGTTGTAAGTCTAAACTTGACGCCGCGATGATAACGTGCAAAGCGGTTAGGCTCGGCTTGCCTAGCGTAGACGCACCTCAATAAATTATACTTATAATTTATAATTATTAAAAAAATTACCCAGCTTTCTAATTAAATTTATTTCCTAGTGTGACAGCCCTACAAGAATAGGCTAATATAATAGACGTTTGTAGGGAGCTGTTGCTCTGTATAATATAATCCTCTGTGGTTCAGTTATTGTTGCGTTATAATTATACGTACTTACTAATATGTATATAATAGACTTCAACTATGAATGCGACAGATAATGCGGATCGTATGGTACAGAAAGAGATAGCTATCTGTAGACGTGAATCATAGAGTATACGTAACAGAAGTGACATTGTATAATAATAGATATATTATACTGATTGGTAATGGTTAGACATCGGATTTTATGCATTTGCATATGCAAAAGCATAATAACCTAATATCTATAGAAATACTGGTAATATGAGCGAACTAGCTAATGCCCTAACGCCCTGTCTAATTCAATATCAGAAAACATTCGTAGAAAGTTAGAAGCCATTTTACTTAAAACCCGAGTCTTGAAGACATGAAGAACATTAATTAATGATTAAATCAACGGCCTACAACCAATTAACAAAAAGTGTCTGATTTATCGAGGTACATACTACATACATTCAAATAAAAAAATCGTTTATTCAATTTAGGCCCTAATAAGGCACTTAGGAACGTTACAATTGAGTCTACTACCGGTTCGTATACACTTCAATTACAAAATTCACTTTATGATACATAATATTACTAATAAACTATGTAATAGCCTACTATTACTCATCTTATCCCTGTATCTTCTTTAAAAGCGAGAACTTATTTTGATTGCCATAATATTATTATACAAACGCTCTCTATCAAATGGCAAACGAATGCTTTGTATTATTCATTATTATTAAATTACATCTTACAAAATTTGCATGGGACTCCCCTTTTAAGTTTATAAAACCTGTATTAGGGGTGACCCGCTCTTCCGAATTTCATTATATTACACTTGTACCATCGAAATAATAAAACTAAGGAAGCGTAATTGTGAACAAAATCAACGCGAAATTCGGCTCCACACTTCACTACATTGACAAAATATCTCTAGTATTCGAACGAAAGAACACACATGCAAATAAGCCAATTAGCTGCGCTTGCCTAACGCATTGTATTCCGGCAAGCGCGATGATTGGTTCTCGGCGAGACAGATAATGCTAATTGGTTCGTACGCCTGCTGCAGTGCGAGATGCGTGGACGATGTTATGCATTGATTGTAAGAGGATAAAGTATCGTATATTTGCACTATGCATATAAGTTGTATTAATTAGTTGTAATTTAACTATACCACTCTATTATATTCATTTAAAAGTTTGTGATGTGCTTTTTGGATTAAAATATTTCTTTATGTGTTATAATTGTATGGATCTAAAATTAAGAAGTATTTTAATCAGTTTATGGTTTTTACATACGAATTATAGAGTGATGGGTCGCGTTAAGGTCAGATCAGAGGGCGAACCACAAGCTCTTAAAACAATATTATTATAACCTTATTTGACTTTTGTTTTTCTTTGACATCCGACGTCAAAACAGGACAAAAGTCGAATAAGGTTATTTTATTGAAAAAAAACTAAAATAGCGGCTGGCACGCTATGCCACAAAGGTTCTATCCTCTTTATAATTATAGGTACTAGTGCATCACAGTTTAAGTGAAATTACAAAACGTGTTAAATAAATACGCATGTTGCATAACACTTTCCAGAGTCACAAGTATAGGATTTCAAAATGTTTATTTACTCACATAATGAAAAATGATTCCAGCATTCTTCATATCTGTATGGCTTCTACACCACTTAATAACACATGACGGCATATTTGCACAATGTAAACAACGCAAAACACAATAATAATCACAGTTCTAAGTCCCTCGCGACACGAACGCATCGACTCAATGATACCGGCGAACTGTCAGCGCGGTGCGTCTCTCTTTTTTGGCAACGCCCACCGCGGTTCAGTTTGCGTGGAATGATTTTTGAGCTCGAGTTAAATTTCTTTAATTTTATTATTTCGATGACTTGTACCTAATAAATGAATGCCCTTTGTATTGTTATGTTAGTTTATACAATAAAGAATATTTCATTCATTCATTCATTTCATTCATTGTGCCTACAATTACGCTTCTGTTTGATTAATCTATGACGCATGCAAGGCCACGCTATTTGTCCTTGTTGCGCTGCAGTTGCTATCATATTCTCTATCCTTTTTCAACCGTCATATTGAAAGTTCGAGATTTATTTATAAATTTCGGTAAATGAGCAATAAGGGCGGCCGCATACTATAAGAAATTTTCTGTCAGAAAATTTCGGACGCCCACCGGAACCACTCCGCACACCTATCAGAAATTTCGATCCGGCGAGTTTGAGCTTAAGTACTTATTACACCGTCCTATTTTTAGGATCCTAACTAGGTTCCTAACTAGGAAATAGGAAGGTGTAATCGCAGTTAGAACAGCTTCTGCTTCCTAGTCAGAGCGATCCCAGTTAGGATCCTAGTTAGGATCCTACAAATAGGAAGGTGTAATAAGCACTTTATTAGTTCGCTGCTGGCCATCAGGATAGCTGGTATAATCTATATGCTCCGTGACTTTTTATTCGTCTCAGAAACGCACTTGATGTACCCAATAAATAGTACTAATCATTCATAAAAAAAAATCTTTTTTGATCATTTGTACTAATAAAAAAAATTAAAAAATCATTAGAATTATGAAAAGTCGAATTAATAATTAAAGTTTACGTATAAAATTGTAGAAAATACCAACCCAAGTAGTCTGCGCTTGTAACGGGGTGTTCAAAACTGCGTCATGCGTCGTAATGAATAATATTTGTTTTCTTTAAATTAAGTATACAAATGTACAAAAAAAAGTCTTTCAATAATTAATACCTATTCAATGGGTACATTATGTGGCCTGCGTTTCTAAGATGAATAAAAAAGTCAAGGAGTATATAAAAATGAACCCCAATTTCTTCTGGTCACGCTATAACTTGAGAACGGCTTTAGGTACCGATTTCATTCATCTTTTTTTTAATGTTTTCTAATACTTATTATATTTAAATATAATAATTTAAATATAACAAATTATTTTTTTAAAATTTTCAATTTCTATCGAATGTCTGTTAGATCGTTCTTAAAAGACAATCGAAAAAAATGAGGACGTGCACTTCCTTGTGAAGAAATCATTTAAAAATCATCATCTTATCTCGCCGTTCAAAATGAACGCGGCCATACCACACGGCGTCCACTCGACAACTGATGCGAATTTCGGATAGATGTGCGGGGTCTAGTACAAAATGTATGGAGAGCGCGCCATCCGACATTCTGATCAGAAAAAATTCGGACGTCCGATGGTTTGCATCCGGTGCTCATCCGAAGCGGACGTCAGACACGTCAGAATTCGGATAGTATGCGGGGTCTAGAAGAAAATGTATGAGCAACGTGCCTTCCGGCGGGCGTCCGAAAATTTCTGACAGAAAATTTCTTATAGTATGCGGCCGGTCTAAAACCACGATAAAATGCAAATATGACGTTTATTATATATACTTACGTATGGTATGAAACTCCTTCATTCTTATTTATTTTAGAACCGTGGTTCTTACACCTTGAACACAGAACTTGTCATTAATTGATACCGCATCGATAGGATGTGTTTCGCCCGCTGCTAATAGCCGACATGGACTAAACCAAATTACGACAATTGTCTGAATTTGTCTGCAACAGTTCGCGCGCGCTAGTCCGACATCTTGTATTTACATATCACTGTGCTACCCTCATACTAAGCGGCGTTCAGTTATTGTTGAATTAGGCGAATGCGATAGATAATACGGAACGTATGATACAGAAAGAGTTACAGCAGTACCCATTAATATGGCTTACCGATGTACCTGCGCAGAAGATACATTTTCAAAGCGCGGGAAATGCTATTGGTTGGCAGCTGCCGCCATGTTAGCGCGCGCCGTGCGGAGGGGCGTGACTTGCGAGTGAGACGGAACTAACAGCTGCAGTGTATTATGAACCTTATAGTGGTGATCTAAGGTTGATTGTAAGTTTTAACCATTCTTTCGTTAATCTTCGGGGCCATACTTTCTTTCTGTGCGAACGAAGATTCACGACGCGCCATATAAGTTGAGTAATACTGTAGCTATATGTAGCCGCTAAGCAAAATTACGACAATTATCTGAATTTGTCTACAACAATTAGCGTGCGTTAATGCGATATCTACCTCTTTTTATTATAATATCATTGCGAAACGAACTCCGAAAGACTGGGGCGTGGCCATAATGTCACCTTAAAATGAAAACCTAATAAACTTTTAATATTTTACATACTTTTTATCACAAGTATGTGTAATACCTAATCTGAACATTTTTAATATTAAGTACCTACTTTAAATAAGATACATTAAAAGGGCCGCCGTTGAAAGCGATAACAAAGGCTCCGTGTATTTATTAAATACCGATTAGATTAAGTTACTACGTTCGAAAAATATGCCAAACACGACAGGTACGATAGGTATTTCGTCTTACAACAACCATGCCTACAACCTGCAACAACGCGTTGTTTTATAGCATGAAAAAGAACGGGTGAGAAAGGAACTGTTAATAAATTAAATTATTAAAAGAAACAAAATTCCCGACTGCGTCAAACAAAAAATAAACGAAAAGAGAAAAACAAGCTCTTTAATCTATAGAATTTTGAATATAACTTGAATTTTATAAGGTATTGCAGACTAGGTATAACAAATTATAAGATGATCTAGGTATAACTATTGCAAAGCAGACTAGTGTTAGATATTTATTCATATTGATTGGAAAGGATTGAGTGAAGTGGCAAAACTGACTATAACGCAAATAGCAAAGCTAAATTAAAGTGTGGTATGAGTTAGTTTTATCCATAGAGATCGATAGAGAGATTGTCTAACGCGGCACGCGAGACAGTTAGGTATATGGAGCGTTCACGGCATATTTTTTGGATTGTCCGTCTCCGAAACTCATCATCAGATCGATATGAAATTTAAATGGGACCAATTCATTATAAATCCCTTTCGAACAAAAAAAAACAATTTTGCAAATCAAATTTTACAGGATGTAATGAAATGCTAGAAAATAATTTAGCCAGTATGGGCAAATTCTGGTCTTAGCGAAAAACGCTGAAAGGAAGCACGAGCTGAATTTCGGAGATATTATGGTGATATATATTTTATTTTTTCAAAATTCTTCTTCACAATATGAACAAAATTATGTACGACAATGTTGCTCACAAGTTGCTAGAAGTTATCCAAAATATTATTTTATATTTTCCTTGACCATGGTTTTATCCTGCGTAGGTAAAGTTTGACGAAGTGGAGTAGATCTCGCAGGTACCTCATTATGTTTAGCCATAAAGAATTATCTCTTAGCATTCTGACAAACAATTAGAGGTCAATTTTGATAAAAAAAATGTATTTTTTACGAATATACACTTTTTTTTTTAATTGGCATTTTTATTTTCTTTCGTTTTTCTCTAAGACCTTTAGTTCAGATGTTGCCCTCACTGGCTGGAAAAAACAACAAGCTGTATAAGACGGAGTTATGCCCGAACATACATAAAAACCTCCTCCTTTTTGAAGTCGGTTAAAGAAACACGTTTTTTTGGGTTCTCTAAAATCGACCGTCACGCCTACCTTAATGTGACGTCACGCGGAACTTCAAGTGTCTAATATTTTTTGATTATGTAAAAGACGGACTAAATAGAATTTATTAGTATGTAGAAGAAGAAAGGGGCTCGGGTGAACCACGGGCGGAATGCTAGTTTTTAACCGACGAAAAAACGGAGGAGGTTTACAAGTCGACGCTTATATTATTATTATTTTTTTTATGTATAATCAATTAATCACGCATAACTTTTTACAGAGTAGTCCGATTTTGATAATTCTTTTTTAATTGGATAGGGTATCTAGGGATGGACAGGGAAAGAAAAAAAAATGGGAAGATAAGAAAAATACGGGAAAGAATGGAAAAATACGGGTAAATTCCCGAACGGCGGGAAAATACTCAAGTGGCTTTTTGTACCAAAAAAAATATTTTTAGATGCTTTTGATTGTTATTTTAATCATACTCGCTGTTGTATGTACCTACATTACCTACGCGCGGACCCACGCGGACCTTGCGCGGACTGGACCGAGTATCACACTTCCCGACTTCGAGTCGGACGAGTATGTACTACCACGGCGTGGTAATGAGGAATGTTAATAGGTATGCAAAACGGCTTGAAAGTGTGTAACAGTAGAGGAATTATGTATACAAATACATTAGTTTTTGTTTCGTTCAAAAAAACCAAGTAGTTATGATTTTACAGACATTTAAAATTCCCCTAAATATCGAGGCCCGCTGACGGTCACGTGACCGCGGGTGACGTCATGTTTCAACGCTCCGTTCACTCATATTAGTCGCTAGCGGTGGTACATAGGTAATCTTGCGCTATTAGTGGAAAGTATTTTTGATTCGATTTATGGATTTGAAAAAGGGCAACCGTAAAATCTACATACAATAGGTTGAAATGAAATGAAATTGTCTATTTTCGCCAGAAATGTTGTACAATTTAGTTGGAATCTTAAAATAAAGTCTACACATTTCGCTACAGAATAGCATGCAAAATTATAAATTTAAATTGAATAATTCATGTAATATTATAAAGCAATATAATTAAATAAGATGTCCAAATCATATAATTATTTTACAAGTTTTATTATCTATCGACGAATAGTTATTATTCTGTTGCCGCCGAAAAGCGAGAAGAAAGAATGCAAATGCTTACTCTCCTGTCTGTCTAATATACCTAAAATAATGATTTTATAGCTGCAACGCAAGTAGGTACTTACTGAACCTTTTAAGTTTCATGTTATAGACAATAAATTAGTAATGTTTGTCTATACCGATTTATACTCTTCTTAGTAAATTTAACTAAATACATTGATATATTGCAAATGCAGCGAGTTGAATAGATGTACTTAACCTTTTTTATGTCTTGTCTTTTTTTATACAATTAAGTTGGTAAACAAGTATACAGCCCACGGTTACCTTACTAACACGCGCAGGAACACATTCTACTTTATTTATCCAAATAAATAAAATTGAAGTGTCTGTTAAGTAATATCAAAATAACAGCTTTTTATTAAATGCACATGAAAGTACCTATATACGGTTGGCGACAATCGATAGGGTTTTAAGGCGCTAAAAGTTCGGCATAATCTGGTCGCTCCTTCAAGATGGTCGGGTATCCTACGAGGATTTCCCCACGCATTTTTTTTTTTTTATTAATTTTCCGGCTAATCTCCGAAACGGCTGGACCGATTTTGACTGGATTTTTACTCTCAGTTAGTTTATGGTAGGTACCTTTAACAAGTAACATACGTTACATTTATTTTAGAATACATATTTTTCCCTGCAAAAAAACAGCTGGACCCATGTAGACTAGACTTTCACTGGTAGATAGCGGATGTTATAAGGAATAACTTAAGCTACTTTTATTTCAGATAATTTATAAGGAGTTCCTTGCAAAATAATTAAAACGCTATGCGCGGGTAAAACCGCGGCTGCGCTAGGGTATCAAATAACTACACACTACAAGTATATAATATTTAGGTTCATAGTAGACTGTCACTATTCTTACGTCAAAACGATCTTCACAGCAATAAACTTTGCTCTCTAAATAGATCCAACCCCTTCACAGTTTTTATCCATTTCTCTCGCATTTGGACAACCATTGGAACGAGTAAAATCAACATTTCCGGTGGACTGGTGGTAGTATTTTTACATTTTGACAAAACACATGATTTTCTAGTATGTGTTTTGGACATTTAAAAACCAAAAAGTCATAATCTTCTAGGGAAACGTACGGAAGAGCGCGATCCGTCAGGGTATTTGTTCTGTGAGCGCGATTGACTGAGCGAGCGCTGTAACATGACGTCATCGCATCGAGTACCGGGCCGGTGGAATCCCGAGTCGCGCGCTCATTTTAAAATTCCATATCTCAGAAACTAATTGACTTATCAAAATAATTCTTTAACACGTATTTTTTATTTTCTACAGTTAATACGGAGAGCTAAAATTTTAAATAAGTGAACATTCTTCATTGTGTGGGACCGCCGCCTGTCCACCACAACCCCAAAACATCACTTTTTAAAAAACAATGCACTCCTTCATCACAATTTTTTTTTATTGTATGATATATGTGTATGACCGTGGCCGTATGACCCTAATAGAAATCTTTTTAAATGTTATTCAAAAGATTTTGTTAAGGTGTCTCTCGCTATATACGCAAAATCTAGTAACTGTGACCATTTCAGTATTTTCCCAGCCAATGGGAAAATTCCCGGGTTTTTTCCCACCAAATTGGAAATTTACTCGAAGTTGGGTTTATTCCCGGGAACAAACCCAACCGTAGGTATACCTCGAAGTTGGTCCCATATAAATTTAGATACAAAAAACCTACCCTAAGGGTGGGAAAATAGGGGGTCCCCGACTGCAAAACGTTATAAAATTAAGTTATATTTAAAAATATTTTTTATTTTTAGTTTTTCTGTTGGTCAAATATTTTTGTTAAAAAGTTTTTGTATAAGATACTTTTATTCCAGAAAACAGTATGTCACTTGTTTTTTTGTCCACGTAAGGGTGCTAAGACAAAATTTTGGGCCACACCTTTTGTCAATTCAAAAAAAAAATATTGTCACTTGGAAATTATGGGTGGAATCCACATGGCCGAAAGCTAGTATAAGATAGATCACACAAAAGATAGGACAGATCTGCAAGTTAACAGGTTTTGAATAAACATAACAGAAAAAATAGTCAATCTTAATCGCTTGGCTCGCGGTTAATAATATAACAATGACATCAATTGTTATAATAGGACACGCATCCCTCACGAGAACCAACAGGTTAATATATCATAATCTTCCTATTGATGATAATTTACCTATTTATCCTGGTTAGATCTAGATAATTCCTATTGCTTATCTATAATCTATACTAATATAATAAAGCGGAAGAGTTTTTGTTTGTTTAAACTGGCTAATCACTGGAACTACCAGTCAGATTCGAAAAATCCTTTCACTTAAAGGAAGTTACATTATCCCCGAGTATTATAGGCTAGTTTTTATCACGGGAATGCGGGTGAAACTGTGCGAGACAGCCAGTAATATAATAAAGCGGAAGGGTTTTTTGTTTGTTTAAATGGGCTAATCTCTAGAACTACCAATTAGATTTTAAAAAAAATGTATATTAATATATAATGTGCCAGATTAATGTGGAACAGTATAGGCTACTTTTTAACCCAGAAATGTGGGTGAAACCGCAGGGGACATCTAGTAGGAATATAAATCCATTTCTTTATAATTTTAAATGCCTTGTGGATATAATTTGTTAACTTTAGTCCAAGAAAATTATTAAATGTCATAGGAGATAGGGTGCCAGAGTGATTAAAATATTTGTGATATTGGAAAAGTAATTATCAGTATTTTATTTTACTGCATATCTAAAAAAATGTTACCATATTTTACTCTTCTGTTGATTGAATATGTTTTTTTTGAATCAGCATCCATTTCTTCAGTGTTTAGATATTAGTAGCAGTCAGCAAATTAAGGTAATTCTACTCCTGGTTTTGGTTCCTCACTGGTTACTTGTACTTCTTTTGTTTTAGGATATGAGTCATCTGAAGAAATTCTATAAGAAACTCACCAACTTTAATCATATTTTTGATAATAGGCCAGTCAAATTAGATCCATTAAAAGCATTTTCAAAAATTTTTTTCCAGCATGCTGGATATAGTTTTTATACCTTCAATTGATCCTAAATGCGTGTAATCCGAGTTTGCGCAATCCCAGGAGTTGTGCATAACTTTTGGGAGCCAGTAACTGCGTAATTCATAAGTGCCCTACCAGGGCCTAAATTGAATAAATGGCTTTGACTTTGAATTTTCGCTCTTTTTTAGTCTTTTGCATATAGCTCGAAAACGGTAGATCCGACGGGAAATATCATTACATTAAATATTAAAGAGGGTTAAATTCTGCGTCGAATGAGCATCTAAACCTTCAGATTCGGTTCCTTCAGTTGCACTGCCGAAATCAAAAGTTAGAAACCGGGAAAATTTCGTCATTTGCAAACTTATGTACTGAGCCGCAAAGAAAACGGGACGATAGGTAACAAAAACCTCAATAACTTCCAAAATACTATAATCACAGACTACGGAGGACATATTCTCGCTAACAAAAAACTGTGTCTATGGAGTCGGCCACCTCTCACGCACACCTTATTTGGCTATTCCGCGGGAAATTAAACTCTGTCGCCGTGTACACAGAGTCGATTACTCGCGCTCAACTAATGTGTGAATGTGTGCGTGCCGGCTCGTACGTACAGCGTGGTGGCCGACTCGAGTGACACAGTTTTTTGTTAGCGAGAATATATCCGACTTTTTTAAATATCTGTGACTATAATAAAATACTTTATGAAATAAAGACTATTACAGCCAATTTAACATATTCGATTCAGATAGCTGGAAATTATTTTTTGGAAAAAATCTAATTTGACTGGCCCATCGGGCCTAAACCATCACAACAGGTTAAACTGTACCTTGCTATGGTAAATCACTTTAGTTTGTAAAACAATAATACTTACTTGAAGGCAATATAAAAGAAATTTAATTGCAATATTTTTATAACGACGGTAATGTTAAAGGTGCCACAACTTTAGTTCTCTTGGTAGTTTGTGGGTGCCACGAACGCAATCGAAATTATACCCAATTTAAAACCATGAACATTCAATTACATTTCACCGGTGCGCACAGTAAACCATAAACTAATACTGTGACTGTAAACAAATAAAAAATAAAATAAAAAAGCAAGCAGCAGTGCTGCCAACAGCACAGGGCCCAGTGCAGCCCAGTGTCTCCATATCAGTGTTCACAACCTGAAGCCAGGCAGCTATCGTACCAGCCCCCCTAGACAAGATGGTTGTCGACAATCGATATCGTTAGTAAACGATCAAACTTTGTATGGGAGTGACATAAGAGATTGTTAAAAATCACGTGACTTTTCGATTTGAAATGTCAATCCCATACAAAGGCTAATCGCTTACTAACGATGACGATTGTCGACAACCATCTTGTCTAGGGGCCCAGGGCCGTAAAATTATCGTATATGCTCGTATATGGATCAAAATTATCGTATCCATCAGGAAAATGGGTAAAATACTTTAAAAAATCATATGAAACGTGACAATAATATGTTGCAAATACTTTATAGTTTAAATCTTGTAAACTTGTTTTTTAAATGGAATAAAAAAATAGTTCACGCCAAAATATCGAATTTATAAAGAAGAAAATAATGTTAAAGGATAGAGAGACACATGAAAACAAGCATATTTTTTAAAAGTTTAACTGAATAGATTTTATATTTGCGAGAACAGAATACACAAATATTAATGAAACTTAATATTTTATATACAAATTCGAAAAGACAATAACTGCCAATACTCCACCACATCGAATGACGATATTTCATCAGAATGGAAATTATCGTACAATCTGCGTACGATAGTCGTGTACCATCGTACATCGTACGTAGTTATGAAATTATCGTACATGTACGATAATTATCGTACGGTTGCGAACACTGCTCCATATGTAAATCGGCATTTACCGTGTTGCAAGGGTAAAAATACCGTGTTTTTAGGCAAAATTACGGTAGATCAGCTTAAATTGTACACACGGCAACACATCAAGCTATACATTTCCAGTATAAGCTGATCTCGCATTGTATAGGATTTCCGTACAATGAGAGGTCAGCTTATATTGGAAATGTATAGCTTGATCTGTAGCCGTGTGTACCGTGTAAATTACCGTGTAATTTTTTAAAGGATAAAAACAATAATATAACCTAGATACTGACTGTAGCGTCATCTGCCGGGCTGATTTGTGAATGTAAACCATCCAGGGCGCCACCCAAACGTATACAAAAAATCATTCAAATCGGTCCAGCCATTTAGGAGTTCAGTGACAAACACACGTATAGTAGAATTAACTCCCTGGATGGTTTAGATAGGTTAGGGTAAGGTGTGCTACCTTACCCTAACCTAACCTACCTTACGCGAACGAAGTTGCGCCGGGCAGCTGGTATATCATATAAACCTAAAAAAATGAGCTATATAATAAAAATACCATTTTTTTAGAGCTGACAATGTTGAAATTGAGCTAAATTTAGCTCTAAAAGAGTTAAGTTGGTAACACTGTTCCTGTATGTTTAAATAAGGACGAGAATAGATTGCCGAGGTTTGGTAGTTTTTATCTATGTGTGAGTGGTCTCACATAGATAAAAACTACCAAACCTCGGGAATCTATTCTCGTTATGTAGTAGAGTCCTTAATTAACTTCTACCTCCACAGATATAAGTGTTGATAACCTGGGATTCCCGGTAACCAAGAGCAGTGTTGCCATTACAAAATACATATGTTCAATGAGATTCGTTTTACGCAGTATAGTGATGAAACATTAATAACGTAATTTTTTAAATACGGTGACATATGACACGGTAATACCTTATTACCTTGACGGTAGATTAAGACCAGATTACGGTGTTTCTACGGTAATTACCGTGTATATGGAGACACTGACAGGGCCTAATGTCGCCATTTTTCACAGCTTAAGTAGCCTAAAATAGCTGAATTTCAGAGCAGGTAGCCCAAAAGCCACAATTACGCTATTAATAAAATGAAAATGTTGAATAATCACAGTTATTAATTCATTTATATACTTGTTTTTTTTTCTAGCCAGTATGGGTAGGTAAATTCTGAGGTGAAATTTTTCGTCTTCATGGTTTTTTATGCCGGTGCTACCATATCCATATAATATAAGATTCTTTGACTAATGATATATCCAGACGGAGCAAAGAAGCTGTTTACGCGTCGATAAAAATAGCCCCTAACTGTTAGGGGCTAAATCATTTTCCCGTCCTCAGTGTCAGTTGAGACATCACTGGGACACAATCAAATTCACCAAAATAGTATTGTTTCAAAATGTCGTTTTGTGTGATAAAAGTGTGTAAAAACTACATGGGTCGATCTAGACCAACAAAAAAACTCACCTATCATCGGCAAGTAACAATATTTCCTATTAGTTCCTCCAATATAAGCCATTGAAATATTCGAAAATAAATTATTTTGAGTAAGCGCCATTTTTTATGTGTTGCCTGTGCTGCCAGTTTATGAACTCGAAACTGCCATGGTAATATCAGTCATTAGTTAAATACGAGTATGTAGGTACTGATATAAATTAAAAGCGACGGTGGACAAGTCGATTTTTTGAGTTGAAAGTCGAATGTTTTTTTAAATACTAATGACGATTATGTCATGTAAGATAAGTAGTCGCTTCAGTAATGAAAAAATCAAAATAGGTATTAATTTAAGATTTTCCTCGAGCTAATTACGAATATCATTTTGAATTTCAAGATGGCGGACCTATTTTTTTTTTAAGTTGACGTGTTTGTCGTTTTCGGGTTTTCCATCATAGTCAGTGATTCATATAACGGAATGGATGCCGTCGCCGGAACATTTTGCAAAATACTTCTTCATACAAGTAAATTGTACAGCCATCTGTTTAAAATCAATTGAACTTCGTAGTGCCGCGTTGCATAGGCGTACGATGTAAACTTGTATATGTGCGTACCATGCACATTTTTATTTATGTCGGATATTACTAAATTAAAAAATAAGGTTATATGACACGCGTGTTTGTAATATTATTGGAATTGCAATATATTCACAATTTAAAATAGTGTCCGCCATATTGAACTATTTAGTTATTGGTCCGATTGCTCTCAAAATTGATATTTGGGAGACTCTTGGACCATATAACATGAATATTTGCTCAAAAATGAAAAAATGTGTCCGCCATTTTGAACTATTTCATTACTGGTCTGATTGCTCTCTCAAATATGAATTCACAAGCAATCGAACCAGTAAGTAAATAGTTCAAGATGGCGGCCACTTTTTTTTTTTTTAATACTTACTGGGCCGATTGCTTTCAAAATTCATATTTGAGAGAGCAATCAGACCAGTAATGAAATAGTTCAATATGGCGGCCACTTTTTTCAATTTTTAGCACAGATTCACGTTATATGGTCCAAGGGTCTCTCAAATATCAATTTTGAGAGCAATCGGACCAGTAACTAAATATTTCAATATGGCGGCCACTTTTTTTAATTTTGAGCATAGATTCACGTTATATGGTCCAAGGGTCTCTCAAATATCAATTTTGAAAGCAATCGGACCAATAACTAAATAGTTCAAAATGGCGGACACTTTTTCATTTTTGAGCAAAGATTCAAGTTCCATGGTCCAAGAGATCTCTGGACCTAGCCAAAAAAAAATGTTGACTTGATTTGACTCGATTTGCTTGTTTTGACTTGATTTGACTCAATTTCACTTGATTTCAGTCGGTTTGACTGGATTTGCTTGGTTTGACTCGGATTGACTCGATTTGACTCGGTTTGACTCGGGTTGACTGGATTTCACTCGGTTTGACTCGTTTTGACTCGATTTGACTGAATTTGACTAGATTTGCTTGATTTGACTTGGTTTGACTCGATTTGACTCGGTTTGGCCCTGTTTGACTAGATTGGACTCGGGTTGACTAGATTTGACTTGATTTGACTCGATGTGACTTGATTTGAAACGTCAACGCAAATAATTACTGTTCGTTGACATCAAAGTAAAAATAATAAGTATTAAATTTATATCGGCGCCATTAATCTTATTCTTATTATCGTGTATTATCCCGATTCAACTTTTATTTTCGGAGTTTAAAAAGATATCGACACCGTAATATTTTTCCCCATGTTATTGGTTTTTTTTCAACAACTGGTAACATTATAAACGTCACTATGACAAGCAGAATGACGTACCGCGAGGATAAGACGTAGCAAAGTTGGCCACTTTTCAAAAGTCATGTAGTACGGGGATCATTGAATTATTACGCTTAGAAGCGAAGTATCGAACAAAAATCCTCGCGACTCGTAGGCCACTTGACAACCAATATGTGCGTGAGTACCATATAATTACACTCGCTGACACGCACACAAGCGCACGAGTAATGTTGCAAGCTAATCGAAATGTTTCGGTAAAATTAACCTTCCGATACTAGTGAATGAAATTGGAAGTAAGTATTCATAAAATTAATTAAATAGTTTAAAATGTTCTGCGTCTTAGATAAATAATTTATCATAGACACAGGCCTGTTATTTATTTATTACTAGTTTAATGGTTATGTTTCATAGTACTTATGTCGGATATTTTAACATAGTAAACATCTTATCCTTGTGGGTCAATAAATATTTTTTCTTTCTTTCTTTCTTTCTTTCTAAACCAAGACAATGTGCAAAGCTATGAACGATCGTACAATTTGTAGTAGGTATAGTTGGTAATGATAGGTTTCATATATGATAGGTTGTATAGAAAAAGAAGATTAAGAAGAATGTAGGTATTTAATTATCATTATCGTATAAAAGACGAATAGCTATACATTCTTATAATATCTAACTGAATCTATACTAATATAATATTAATATTTATAATACCACAAACCGGAAGAGTTTTTTGTTTAAACGGGTCAATCTCTGTAAAAAAAACTACCTGTAAAACTACTACTGTGTAAAACTACCAGTCTGATTCTAAATTATTTCACTAATATGAAGCTACATTATCCCGAGTATTATATAGGCTACTTATCCCAAGAGCGCGGGTGAAACCGCGGGGGACAGCTAGTCAGTTATAATAGCTATAAGTAAAAGAAACAACTTATCGGACTCAATTACTTACTCTACTTCCTACTCTAACAAAATCAGTATCAATTACGTAAAACAACACAAATTCGCACACAAACAGCTGGCAACACTTAGCTCGAAATCTGAGTGAAGTATTTTTATTTCTGAATTTTGTTATTTTAGATGAATTACGCAATAAAATTAGTGGCTTATCTGTGGAATATTACAACAGAATTCTAATATTTCTTCCCTGATGAATTATGACACAATTTTACTGCACAAACCGTCATATTTATTATTTTTCTGAGAGCTCCACTCACTAAAACGCCAGTCAGTACACTGACAGCGCGGCGGTCATTTGGAGCCATTATGGCTCCAATTGAATGGATTATGTTTCGCGCGTGTACTTTGTTTCTATGTGTAATAATTCAATAACGGGGATACTCTTTCTAGACATATATATTTTCTAAGATAAGATTCTTGTTTGAACCTTAAGTTGACGATTTGACATGTATTTTGACCGCGCCTAAGAAAATCATCATTGACAAAAGAAAAAATACGTGTATAATAGTTTTTCATGATGAAAATGACGGACTTTCGCTCCTTTTCAAATATCTCGGTTCTATCTCCAATCACCAAGGATTTTATATACTACGTAACTGGATAGCTAACTCGACTTTTAATGTACAAAGGATTTTGAACCTTATAACTATACCATAACGTCCATTTTTTATTCAATTTAGGTATGAGGAAAAAACTGTCTAGAGAGACTTACTTTTTAGGAGCCGTGTCCCTTTCACACAGTTGCCAGTATTCAATTAAATTGGCATGGTAGAAACAACAGGAATATTGGAAAATACGTAATTTCACTAAAAAGTCACAAGGATCGTTTTATATAGGTAACTAAATGAATTTGGTTTAATTTTACACTTAATAAAAAAAAAATCTACATCCTTATAAAAGTTTTTGAAAGATAGGAGTAATGTTACAGCAATATGCTGGTAACCCATTGCAAACACTTTTTTGAATTTCGAGAATAGTTTCATGGTTTATGTTCCAAAGGCCTCTTAAATTATAATTTTGAGAGTAATTGGACCAATTACTAAATAGTTCAAAATGGCGGACACTTTTTTCAATTTTGAGCAAAGATTCATGTTATATGGTCCAAGAGTCTCCCAAATAACAATTTTGAGAGCAATCGGACCAATAACTAAGTAGTTCAATATGGCGGCCACTTGTTTGAATTTTGAGAAAAGATTCGTGGTTTATGTTCCAAAGGCCTCTCAAATATCAATTTTGAGAGCAATCGGACCAATAACTAAATAGTTCAATATGGCGGACATTATTTTAAACAGTGACGTTTCGACTGACACTGAGGACGGGAAAATGATTTAGCCCCTAACAGTTAGGGGCTATTTTTATCGACGCGTAAACAGCTTCGTAGCTCCGTCTGGATATATAGAAAGAAAAGAAAGAAAAAGGATTTATTCAGGACAACACACAACATTACATTAATGACAAAAATAAAAAATATAAAAACAGAACAAACAATAAAAACTACACAAAAATGCAATGTTGCGTGATGCCAGGAATAGGCCTCGACTCAGCAATGTGCTTAGGTTAGTAAGGAAAACTAACCCTCGCGCTGGTTTTCAGTCGAGGCCCACGTCCGTGACATCACGAACATACAGCGATATCATTAGTCAACAAAGGTTACAAAGCGAACTCGACGCGCACAGGCGTCGAAAACGTAGCGTAAATGCCAAGCGTCCGCGACGTCTCCGCTGTGCAAACGCAGCGTGTTCGTTGCGCGTCCGTTCTTCTTTGAAAACGTTCGCAAACCGCAGTTTTTTTTCCAGCCAGTTAGAAACGTTTGTTTGAAAAAATTCCATATCCGAAAATACTATTTTTTTTAAATAAATTTTAATGTCATTTTTATTTTCTTCAAAATTCAGCTCGGGGTTCCTTCCATCGTTTTTCTCTTAAAAAAAGACATAGCCCTCATCCTACAATCCCGCTCTATCTTCTTATTATCTCTAGTAATCCATCTCACTTTATTATATCACACACGCGCAGTGTTCCCAACTACACTGTAATATTGGTAAAAACACAGTATTTCCAGATAATTTACCACCTACTATCACAAGTCTGTCCAGTGTCAAGAATATGTCCGCGTAGTCACGCGGACATATTCTTACTCACAAACAACTGTGTCTATGAGAGTCGGCCACCTCTCACGCACTCATTAGTTGGCTATTCCGCGGGAAACGAAACTTTGTCGCTGTTTACACAGAGCTGTTTACCCGCGCTCGACTAATGTGTGAGTGCCGGCTTATAAGTACAGGGACCGCGTTTTTTGTATCTATACGTGGATTAAGTAACTTTATTTCAATGAAATTCAGATTGCAATAACCTCTGAATCGGTAGAAATATTACAAAATCGGAAATGGTTCCATTTCTAATTAACCACTGTTTGTATTTGTAGCGTAGACAGAGAAAGGTATAGACCGCTGGACGTGTTCTATTTCACTTACACAAGAATGAGGAAATTATATACAAGATGCTTATATAAAGAAAAGAGCCTAATATTTTTTGTCCCTCATCAAATGTCGCGTTTTTCAAGGTCAGCCAGCACTTCAGTTGCTAAACTAAGTTTGACGTTTAATACGCGGGTGAAATAGGTTGCTGAAGAAATTTTGATTTAATTCATTTATTATTTCGAAATATAAGATCTATTTGTGCTCAAAGCATTGAGCATTGGCCTAGCTAGTAATGCAAAATGGTACAGTGCAGTGTTCTTGGTTGCAAAAGCGACAGTGAATGGAAAATTGCCGGATTGTCTTGTCATTCGTAAGTAGCAAAATATTTTGGTTTATTTGAGTTATTTGGTCATACTTTTGCACTAGTATGGCCATAGAATACTATTACTCTAGCGAGAAGAATGTCAACTTCATACAAAAAAAATAGGAAAATATGACGTCGACAGCGCCAACATAGCTGCCCCCAAAGGCTCATAACGCGGGAGTTTTTAAATTCGACTTCAATCATAACGCGGGAATTTTCAAATATAATATAGAGTCCATTATTTCTGATACGTACACACGGCTACAGATAAAGCTATACATTTCTAGTATAAGCTGACCTCCCATTATACGCTTATACGTGTATAGCTTGATCTGTAGCCGTGTATACTGGATCTCCTAAAATAGTTTTATAAATAAAACAAATTTCCTCCTTGGGAATTAATATTTTTTATTCAAGACAAAAATTTACATAATGCATATATAGTAATATACTTAAGTGATTATTATACATAGAAAACTATTTAAATAAAAACAAGAAACTATGAGTAGTTGGCGCGTGAAAAATGTCTTATTCGTCATTGATTCTGGAACGTTCAATACTTTGTTGATATTATTATTTGACATAATGAGTACAAGCGAAATTTTAAAGCCACATGAAATTCAAAAGCGGCAAGAACAGCAAGAAAACTTATTGTCTCCAAAATCAAATCCCAAATCCAAAAAAAAAAGTTTAGATTTCGCGCATTATTCGAGAAAAGTCCTATACAGGCCTTGGCCGCAACCAGGCATTGATGGACTTGCTTATGTGACGTACGTCCATCAATACCCGTGTTGCCCGGCTGCTATAGTAATGTACTGATTCCATAATTTGAAAAGGTATTAAGCTCTGACTTTATTGCCTCCTAGAAAACATACTAACTGTATACATGTAATTTGGAAATAGTACATTAATTACATTAGTACAGCGGCCTGCAATAAGGGTATTACATAAGTACAGTATTAATTTATGCACTTATAGTAACATAGCTCAATTTGTGTATATATATACATACATACGTTTTGGTGGCATTTTAAACACATTTATTACATGTACAGAAAAGGTGTCTGGTCTTAATGAGCATTTTTATCATACCTCTATGCTCAAAATACCTGTCAAATAATGTACATAAGGTTCAAATTGGTTCAAATTATTAACAGTTTGACAGGTATTTTGTTATAAATTTCGATAAATTTACATGAACTTAATTATGTACCGTCAAATGGGGTAATTTGAGACTAATATCTTACTTGGGACATTTTCGAGAACAAATTTTATTTCTTGATGTAGCAATACACACACACAATAGCCCGGTTATTTTCATGTCTGGTTGTCCCAATTTACCCCCACATGTATGGTAACTTGGGACACTAAGTATAAAAAAAAATTTAGGTTACCGTAACCCAAAATCTGTTCTGAACATGAAACTTTGACTACACACTAGACTATAGAGAGATTACGCGACAAATACCTATTACTACGCATTTGACATATCGTTGAACTTCAAAAGTGTCCCAAATTCCCCCGTTTGACGGTATAGGAAAAAAATATCATGTAACAATTCACAGGCCAGCAGGGTTATTTTAAAACGTCGGATTCGATATCGGAAGCGGATTCAAAAAGTTCCGAGGCGTATTTAATCAATTACTATTTTTATTTTCCGAAAACTTTTCGATGAATCGAATTGATATTTCCGTAAAAAAACATCAAAGATATTCGAATTCGGAAATTAAAATAGCAATTGCGGAAAATCGCCTCAGTAGTTTTTGAATCCGTTTCCGATCTCGAATCCGAGCGTTTTAAAATAGCCCTGCAGGTTTCTACTTATGCTTTAGTATATTTATTTTCTTTTTTAGAGCTGACCTTGACGCCTCTTCCGCAAACTGACGATTTTTCAATGTACAAAAACGTTTAATACATATATAAAACACACTGTTAATAATGTATGATAAATTAACATCCTTATGATTACTACAATCATTTAAAAAATCAAAATTTACAGATTTCTGAATAAATTTAATTATATTTCCTCTTATAGAGATTACAGTGTGTGACTCAGTTGTTTTTAAAAAAATGTTAATGTATGTAGCACAGCTTTCAACACATAAAATAAAATTTTTCGATGCATATTTAAGTGAGTTTTTAATTTCGCTATATTCTTTAAAATTAATAAATGTGTGTTGAAGCTGATGTTCATCTGTCATCAACATTTTTTTACACAGTTCACAGCTAACCTGATAGTTTTTAATTATGAAGCCACAGACATACGCACATGCTTGTAATTCGCCACTCCCTTCATCCAAGCTAGCTTCAAATGTGTTATCTATATTAATTTCTAAATCGGTAATTAAAGATTTTCCATCGTCAATGTGGATGTCTGTGGCTTGAGTAAAAAGAGTTTTATAGTTATCTACAATGACACTATTTTCATCGTTCTCGCAATTTCCTACCCCAAAGTGGGACAGGTTGCTGAGAATTGCAGTTTTCAAACCTGCAGCAAACTGTCCTACAGTGGGGTTAGTGTTGGCACCACAATTCCCTCTAATGCAACCAAACAAATTTTCTAGAGGGTCTTGCTGCAATCTGCGAGTTGCCAAACTTTTAATATTTTTATGTTTATTTTTTAGGTTGCCCCATAGCCGTTGAATCCCATTTAGCGTCCAAATCCAGCCTTCTTGTGATGGTGGGGAACGCCTTATTCCAATATATTCAATATTTTTAAAGAATTTTTTCATATAATTCATGTGTTCTATTATGTAACTTCTTTTATCTGTTAAGTTGGTAGCAAATGGTTTGCCACTTTTTAAATCCGGTGTGTGTGCATTGACACAATCAAACAGTTTGTCCATATTGGATAAAACGTTGGCTGTTGTCGTAGCTTCTGCTGACAGTTCCCCTGAAAATATAGAAAAAAGAGATGTTTATTATTTAATTTATTAAGATTTCATATATTTTTAAAGTAACATAGCCATTTTTTTGGTGGGAGTTCGATGTTGATATCCTGGGACACCCTTAACCCGTTGAATCTCGCGAGGGACGCGCGTCCTATTATAACAATTGATGTCATTGTTATATTTTTAACCGCGAGCCTACCAGTTAATATACATAATTACCTATGTATTTACAAAAAATAGTAGTATGTAGTTTTAGTTTTGTTAGTTATCTGGTTTCCATAGTACAAGCTCTGCTTTGTTTGGGATCAGATGGCCATGTGTGAATAATGGCCCAGGATATTATTATATATTTATTATTATCATGATATTATATTATTATTTTATAGATGACTACACCCAGACTTAGGACAAAAGACATGTACATGTACACAAATGTCTGTTCTAGGTGGGAATCGAACCCACGACCTGCGGCATGAAAAGCAAGTTTCTTATCTATAACGCCAACCACCCATAATATTTTTTTGTATAAAGTATGTTCCTACATAGATTGACGAATGTACATACTTTTTGCAAAAAAATATCACTTCATAAGTTTGCAGGACGCCTTACAGTACTACATTTGCGTAAACTTATCAAAGGTTTATAATAGCGTTCACTAGTTAAACCGTTTCATAAGCCTATCTCTTCTCAGTTTAAGTGTATTCCGAACCGGTGGTAAATTCAGCTGTATGTACCAATGTAACGTTCAAGTGCCTTACTAGGACCTAAACTGAATAAATGACTTTTTGATTTTTATCAAACGGATTATAAAATTTTATATTCATAATCGCACTATAGCACTCCGATAACTAAAATGCCGTTATAGAAAACTAGCTTCTGCCCGCGTGGCCTACAGGAAACAAATGACATATTTTTGATAAATCAGTCAGTGAGTTCCCATACACAACTTCACCCCGCTGTTCATCCCTTCGAGGATGGAATTATAAAAAAACGCTGAGACACGTCAGGGCTTGCAATCCGAATTATCCGGATATCCGTCGATTTTAATATCCGGATTTGGGCAACATTATTATCCGGATATTTCTGATAATGTATTCAGTTTACGCTCAAACACGTAAAATTGATAGCTTTAAGCTTAATTCTAAGAGCTAACTTAAGTTTACGCGTATTATAAGTAATCATGAATAAGACCGTTAGTGTTTATAGTGACGGCGAACCTTAGGTTATTATCCTGAGCATCATCAGTCCATATAAATTCAAGGTGGCATGTGTAAGAAGATGACCTGGTATGTTTTAGCATCATCGCTTGAAGCTTTAGATCGACTATAATAACTAGCTTCAAAAATAGAGGGATGTTGAAAAGGGCTTGATTGATAGGAAAAAAATATCAAATATACAGGATGTTGTTTTGGTCGGCGACAAGCGACCCAGGAGCGGGAGTACAAAATATATATTCCCCAAAAATTGACTTAATTCCATTAAATACTGTAAATATGTTGAGAAATACCTTATTCAATTTGAAATAAAATTACCGCAAAGTATAGTTACTAGGCACGTGCACAGTCTAGAGCTAGGCGCAAGCCGCCATCGCCCCACCCCTTTACTCCCTCATACTCCCGTTGAGTATTATGTCTACACTTTAGCTTATTACATGATTTTCAAAATTTATTTATTTTTATTTTTATTATTAAAAAAAAATAAAGTATTTTTTTTATATTTTTTTTAGCATCAGTATCATTTGTATTATCGACCCTGAGTCGCTCGTCGCTGACCAAAACAACGACCTGTATATTAAATTGAAATATTTACCTTGTGATATTTTCGCATACATTCCTGCAGCAACCGAATGACTTAATACTTGAGCAGCCAGCTTCACTTTCATTTTTTGTTTCGTATTTGGAGTGAGGTGTTCTTGTTTTAGACATGGGGCAAAAACAAAATTCGGATTGCTGCTATCAATATCATAAAACTGTTTGATAAAGCTCCATTTAGCCACACCTATAACATAAAAATAACTTATATAAATTATCTTTAAGTATCTGCCTACACTATTATCTTGTATGTCTGTTACCACTCAGCTCTGTATAGGCTGAACGGATTTCCATGAAAGGAGTTTGAAGATTTTTGGATTCAATCCTTACTAATATTATAAACGCGAAAGTTTGTATGTATGGAGGATGTATGGATGTTTGTTACTGCGTTTGTTTTATGCATTATTTTCACGGAAAAACTACTAAACAGATTTGAATTAAATTTAGCACACAGAATATGTTCTGGATTAATACATGGGATACTTTTTATCCCGGGAAAACATACGATCCCTTTGGGAATGCGGGTGAAACCGCGCGGGACAGCTAGTAGAATAATATTACGAATATCTCCTGTAATTTTTTTATATCAGTAAAGTAAGTATATGTCAGTAAAGTCAATACTTGAAAAAAAATGGCGCCTGATGTGTATGCTAGGCTCCGAATAAAAATCTTCGAACGCCTTTGGCATTATTATGTATGAATGACAAGTAATTGTGTCACGATAAAATATAAGATCGCACACAAATTCAGGTAAAACTTATTAGGTTTTACCCGCACTATACTTCTATCTATATATATAAAAGAAAGTCGTGTTAGTTACACTATTTATAATCTAGAACGGCTGAACCGATTTGTCTAAAAATTGGTGGGGTGGTAGCTTAGAACCAGGAGACGGACATAGGATACTTTTTGTAGGGTAGTGTAGTGTAGGGTAGCGTAGGGTAGGTTGGTATGGTAGGGTAGGTAGGTAGGGTAGGAAAGGGGGTAAAGAAGGGGACGCGGGTGAAACTGCGGGCGGAAAGCTAGTATACTAATATAATTAGGAACTATTTGGTATAGTCTTACCTAATCCACTTTTATCACCAGAGGTTGCGGAAAGCTAGTATACTAATATAATTAGGAACTATTTGGTATAGTCTTACCTATTCCACTTTTATCACCAGAGGTTATATCAGTTGGGCATTTCAAATCATAATTTATGAATAAATTTCTAAAACATTTCAATAAATGCGGTGTATCAAATAGGGCAACCACTTCTCTGCCCTGTATTTCGAAGTATGGGTGTTCCACAGAAGCACCTAGGATACCCAGTGCCCGCTTATTTACTCCATCTAAATCGCAAACTGTTGTTGCTATGTTGAGCCCAGCATCAAAGCAATGTTGTAGTACCTGAAATCAATATTAATTTATTTATTTCAAATTGGTTCAAACGGCGGTGAATCCAACCTACTTGCAGATTTAGATTATCTAAAAAAAGATTTCAATGACGGCAGGGATACATGTTTAAAATCTTTCTAAATGTATTGTAATCACTCTCGCAGCTCAGAACCAAAATCAGGGTAGCATTTAAAATCATAATACTGAAATCAACCATTGTAAACCCTCCCTGACCTCAGATGTATTGGAGTTCTGAGTACTAGAAGGATTTCCATATACACTGCAATACCTTATAAAGTTATGTTCAAAATTCTATAGATTACAGAACTTAGTTTTTTCTCTTCAGCTAATTTAAATTTTTAAATTTTTTACATAAGGCTGATTTTGATGGATCACATTATGATTGAGATATAAATAAAAGATTTGATTTGATTGTTAATTGCATTCTTTTCATTTTCATCGCTTGAAGTTGGTCATTTTTATCTTCTTCGATTTGGAAATTACATAGTTGGTATTAATTTTTACAATTAAAACATGATTTAAGAAATTCTAAAAATTATTCAAATTATCCGGATAATTAGATTTTTAATATTCGTTTTATCCGGATACTAAAAACTAACGGATAATGCAAGCCCTAGTTGCGATGTATATGATGGTGACTGTACAAACGGGTACAAACGACGGTGAACCCTACCCTGCTTGCAGTTTTTCATTATGTCAATGTTCATTATGTACATACAGAGTAAAAACGTATGCATTAAAAATAAAACAATATCTTCAAGTCAGGTTCCAGGTTCACAAAGGTCAGTGTAGAAACTACTAAAACCATTAATACATCATTTGAAATGATTCATAAGAAAAAAAATCTTAATGTCTTTAAATAAAGCCATAAGTTAAAATACAATTGATTTAAAAAAAATGTAAAGGACTTCAAAATTGAAATAAATTCTAATTTTGTTATGTAGAAATGATTTTATGATCCTTACCTCTTTTATAATCACCGCAAGTCTATCTGCAGTCACAGATCCACCAGAGTAATAATAAGCAATTGGTTGCTTAACTTTTTTCCGAATACCTGCAACCATAAAAACAAGTGCATGTGATGCTATTTGGGGTGATCTCCCTTGTGAGCCATGATCCTGGAAACCTTCAATCATGTCAGTTCTTTTATTATAGAATAAATTCTTTTTTATTGACATCTCATCAAACATTAGAGTAAATTCATTATCTGATGAATGTTGTAATGAGACATATTTTTTGAGAACTTTAAATATCTGTTCATTTATACCAACACCAAGACTAAATTTGCACAGTAAATTCTTTAAAGTACTCGGTGCCGGAAGACAGAACAGTCTTCTCAATAAGCGATAACATGTTGGAGACCGTTTGTATAGCCTCAATGCAATTATTTTTCCTTCGGTATTCCATCTCCGTCCTTTAGACTTCCTTTTGGAGTTATGCAGCTGCTGTTGAAGTAACAAAGCAAATGATGATGTTACTTTACATTTAATAATTTCATGTATTGATTTGTCATTGCTCAGTATCTTTAAAATGGATTGATTTTTCAATTTCTTTATCCTGTTCCGCAGTTGACATATATTTTTTAGGTGTTTTCTACACTTCTTGTATAAATAATTCTCTTTGTCTGATAATTTGTTTCTTTTATTTGTTGCAAGAGATCTCTCTGCTGGGACTACATTCGCTGTTGGATCTGAGACCTCATCAATGTTCTGAGGTGTTATGTCTATAAAAGGCTGGGACATGCGTGATGGACCAGCTATAGGTTCCATTGCTTGAGATAGATTCTCTGCAGGGGCAATATTTACAAAGGGAACCAAAACCTTGTTAATGTTCTGAGGTATATCAATAATCACTCTCCTTGGGGTACCACTGATGTTCATACAAGGCTGGGACATCTGTGATGGACCAGCTATAGGTTTCATGGCTTGAGATGGATTCTCTGCAGGGGCGATATTTACGGAGGGAACCGAGACCTTGTTTATGTTCTGAGGTATATCAATAATCACTCTCCTTGGGGTATTACTGATGTTCATACAAGGTTGGGACATTTGCGATGGACCAGCTATAGCTTCTGTCGCATGAGATGGATTTGGTTCTTGAACAGAATCCTGTAATTTTATAAATGTTGTTATATGATGAGATGAATTTGAAATAGAGGTCATTTAAATATGATACAATTTGACAAATATTTGACAAGATGAAAAATAGCTATATGATGTTTAAGAATGCCAAAGTATAAAGAACTTTATTACTTCACGGGCCAGTTGGCGCGGTTGGTTAAGACTCTGGTTAAGATTCCACCTATCATGTTGCAGGTCGTAGGTTTGATTCCCACACAGGACATGCATTTGTGTGCATAAACATGTCTGTATGTGATTATGTATATTAAGTATGTATTTACAAACAAAAAGTAGTATATGTATTATATCAGTTGTCTGGTTTCCATAGTACAAGCTCTGCTTAGTTTAGGATCAGATGACTGTGTGTGATGAATGTCCCGGAATATTATTTATTTATTGTTATTATTTATTCATGACATACAAATTAACATAACAGTATAACATTAAGATTTAATTTCATTTGACATTCTTAAACAGCCTGTCCATTGTGAGAATTGTTATTTTAAAAGTTCAATACCACAACCAAATTATCATTATTTAGTATGAATTTATGTGTCATACCGTATCACATTGCTCGACTGGAGCAGCAAATTTATTAAGCCTTTTTATGTTAAAATCAGAGAATGATGTTGTCGCAAAATGTTTGTGACACAGCATTCTATGCTCACTGTACAGCTTAGTATGGAAGTCATGTGATGACCATGATGCATCGGGAAAGCAATATTTGGCCCATAATTCACAACTGAAAAGAAAATAAGCACTTATTATAGGTGGTTGTATAGGTAAACCAGTATAGGTAATTGGAATCTGGTGTATGTTTCATCTTGATATACCGTCTAAAAGTAGAGTAATTGATAACTGACGGGTACGCAGGTGTAACCGAAACAGAAAAACACTTAGTACCAGGGAAAATACGTACCGACGAATATTCGTTTTCCCAGGTTTAGGAAAGCGATACAATGCTATACTGGGATCTTCAGCCGGTGAAGAACCACACTTAAGGCATTTCCTCTTGTTTTCCTTCATTGTAATTTCTATAATTACACTTAAAAGTCACTGTCTTAGATTTTCAAACTCACGGATCACTTAGCACTTTTTATAATTTAATAACACTCGTTTCGAAATCGACACTAAAACGGAGGAACAGGGTGCTCAACTCGACGTTATTTATGAAGATATAACAAGATATTATTAGAATTTAATAAAAACACAAGACAAAATGTGCGCTTACAGCGGCAGTCATTTTTCTTGTGGCGGTTATTTTTATTTTTTGAACTACACAGTACTGCCAGTATAATAATAAACAATGTCCCAACATTTTACTCATTAAAAAACACTACACCATTAAAACCAGTCTTCCCATTTGAGAAATTTCAAGTACAAAATAACGTAGCATTAAAAAAAATAGAATCGTATTTAACTATATAAATAATTTAAAAAGCTGCGTCTTTTTTTTAAGTCAGCTCCATAAAATGCACCCTAAATCTAAGTAAAGATTTTAAAGCGGCAACTTAGTTGCATTGGCAGAAAAAATTGAATGCTGCCATAATAATAAAAAAATGATTTTTACAAATAGCAAGACCTCAAAATCCCCCGAATTAGCCAACCAAATTGAAGACTTATAAATCTAGTATAGAAAGTTCATATAAACCATGCATCTATCTTTTTTGTCGCATTATAGAGATAATGTCCTTCATTCGCTGAAGACAGTTGACCACGCCTGAGTATGGCTTACAAACTGTTTAAATATACATTTTATGTGTTTCAAGATAAAATTTGTGCCGCAATAAGTATTTATTAGATATTGTTTTTTACATAACCTCAAACGCGGTGCTGCCAACTTTTTACGCAGATTTCACCCTATTTTGGGGGCAAATAGTACGCTGGTAAAGTACACTGGATTTTGTTACCTATATATGAATATACTGCTTGAGTAGCGTGCTCGCAGGATACATTTGACCCTAGATATAGCGCTAGTAGTAAGTAAATGTCCCATACTCGGCATCGTAAGGCTCTTACAGCTTTAAGATTAATATGTCTATCAATGATATCACTTTCAAAGCTTGTGTCTGATGAATATTGGTATTTTGGCAACAATTTAATGCATTCAGTTATGTATTTTTAGGTCGAATTTTATTTTTTATGTTTTTTTTGTATACCTCTTGTTTGAACGCTAGTTCGTGATAGAATTTGGCTCGTGCTTCTAATTTCGTGAGCTCTTGGCCCCTATTTCGGGTACAGTTTTTTTTATGTGATTTATGAGAATTAGGGTGCCGTATCCAAAGGGTGCTGATATCACACGCCCCCTGCGTTGCCGTGCCATTGTTTACATCGACTCCGCGATCTTTTTAATCGAATAAATAATATAACCTCAGATTCTATGTGAAACGTTGATAAAATCGTGAAACAAACAGTGGTGAACCTGTGGAATTGTTATTAGCCTTCAAATCTATGAAATTAGGCAGAAAACACCGAAAACAGTTCGTAACGGCGTCCACGAGAAAACGAAGATTACAAGCGAAATACTAAAAAAGGATAAACAGGCCCAAACGACAGAAGGTCAGTTCATATAAATAAGTGAGGATAAAGTGTTTTTGAGCTGTATTTGAAGAAAAGTGCAAAACTATAACCTCAGTTACATTTATTATTGCAAGCAGGAAGAAGATATTTAAAAAAAAAAAAACGTCAACGCCATCTATATGCTAGTAGCAAAAGTAAACAATCAAGACACAAAGGTTCATATCTAAGTTGTCATATATCCTTACTCCACTACTCGCCGCAAGAGGAGCCTACTGTAGCAAAAATGGATGATGTTATGAAAATATTACAAATTATTCAAAGAGATCTATCAACACAGAAACAAGATATGAAAAAAATGGAGCAGAATATCAAAGAATCAATAAACAAAAATATTGATGAAAAATTTATCAAAATAGAATCCAGAACGAACCAGCTAGAGAAGAAATTAGATCAGCAACAAAAAACAATTGATTTCTTGAATAGACAGTTGAGGAAAAAAATGTTGTGTTTTTTGGAATAGAAGAAACTGAAAGGGGCTACGAAGATCTTTTGAATGTAATCTTACAATTGTTGAAAAATAAAATGGAAATATCTTGCAATAAGTGGGAAATTGAATATGCAACCAGAATAGGAAAGAAAAGTGGAAAGATAAGACCAGTAGTAATTACCCTCACGACAATGAGTAGGAAGATAGAGCTTTTTAGAAAAAAAAAAGGAAGGTACTAACGTCTATATTAAGGAGGACTTCTCTCCCCAAGTATTGGAGAAACGAAAGGAACTCCAAGAACATTTCATAAAAGAGCGCGAGTCTGGAAAAAAGGTGGCCCTACGCCACGATAAAATAATAACATTGAAGACACATGCAAAGAGAGATGAAATAAATAAAGAAAAATGACAAAATAAGAGGCTTCTATCAGAGTCACCAGAAGCTACAATGGCAACGAACATAATAGAAAATAAAGATCGAACAAAACAAGTTGACAAGAAAAACAAGTCACACAATATAACAGGCTACTTGCGCCCAGCACCACAATTGAACCCCGTAGCTCTGGCCTCTACAAGTCATGATATGAATGAGATTACAAAAAACTAAGTAACTTCCCTCCTCCTCCTCCAACACGGCCGGTCACCGTAGAGGAAAACGACCATAACCCTCTCGTTTACAGTAACACAATTAAAAAGTGTTTAAAAATTGATACTTATAATGTGAGATCTCTAGCATCAACAGAAAGGTTTATAGAGCTAACCTACGCTATTGAAAAAATTAAATTTGACATCCTAGGCCGAGCGGAAATACGAAGAATGGGATTTTGCATAGAGGAGCATGGGGACTATATCTTCTGTTATAAATGAGAGACCCTTGGCTTAAATGGAGTCGGGTTCCTTATTAAAAAAGAACATAAAAATAACATCATAAACTTTATAGGACTGTCAGAAAGAGTCGCATTATTGCAAATTAAATTTAACAACAAGATATTGTCGATAATACAAGTCTACGCTCCTACAGAAAGTTCAACACATGAAGAAATTAATAGTTTTTATGAAACTTTAGTACAAGCCCATAAAATGGCTGACAAAAATGTTCTAATCATCGGGGATTTCAATGCAAAAATAGGACAGCCAAAGAAAAATGAGAACATAATTCTGGGAAAGTTTGGTTATGGAGTAAGGAATAAAAGAGGAAAAATGCTTATACAATATGCATTTGAATACAAACTTTCCATAATGAACACATACTTCAAAAAGAAGGATAGCCGTAAATGGACGTGGAGATCACCTAACCAAAAAACAAGAAATGATGATGAGATTATATTCAAATTCAAAATTCAAATTCAAAATCATTTATTCAAATAGACCTTCGCAGGCACTTATGAAAAGTCTGACTCTAATACTCTAATACCGGTTCGGAAGGTTGCATTTGCTGAGAAGAGCCGGCAATAAACTCAGCAATTACTCTTTTCAAAACAAGTTTAGATTCATTACATAATATTTACATTCTAATCGCACTGACAACAATTGCGTGCCCCGGCGCGGCGGCAAAACTACAAAGTAGACTGAATCTATATTTAATAAGTAAATAAATAAATGGCAAACTTAAGCAGACCAACCCCCACAAGCAGCACCTGTTCACAAGTATGACGCGTGTGGCAGCCATCGCCCTCCTCGCCATATTGGAGGGAAGTGAGCGACCCGTCACACGACGCCGCCGCAAGCAAAGGCCTTAAAGTGAGCATGACTTACTTAAGTCTGGCTTAGAAATAAAAAATAAACTAAAGGGAAACTACTAAACACGCAATTTGTTATCACTGTGACTATTGACAAGTTTATACTAAATATCATTTAGGTATATGTATAGAAAATATAACAATTAAGGAGACAGACATAATCTATTGAAGAATTTAGAAATAAATGAAAAACATTAAATTGAATTAATTACTATAAGTAATAATCTGTAAATTAAACAAAAAATAAAAAAAAGATAACTTATAATAATAATAGCATACTTAGAATTAAAATGGACCTTGAACTAGCTGCTAAGTGAAGCAGGTGCAGAGAGAAGCTACTTCCATACATCCTTGTCGTCAATATAATGAGACACTTTATAATAGGCCCTACTCAACAACCGCTTTTTGATATGTTCCTTAAATTTAAAAAAGGACATACTGGTCACGCTATGAGGAATTTTATTGTAAAATTGGATACAATTCCCAAGAAAGGACTTATTTACTTTAGCTAATCTAAATCTAGGCACAGTTATTTTGTCTTTGTTTCTAGTGTTTCTATCGTGATAATCACTATTGACTGGAAACAAATTAATGTTTTTACGAACATACATAATATTTTCAAAAATGTACTGAGAGGGCAAAGTTAATATATTAATTTCCGGAAATACCTTTCGCAGAGATTCGCGAGACCCCAAACAGTAGATGGCGCGAATTGCTCTTTCTTTCTTTATATCATATCGAATCAACCCAAAATTATTACAAACTTAGAGGTCTTAAACAAAGTAGGATTTTCATCGGAGCATCGTTTGGTGAGAGCCACCCTTACTCTAGAAAATGTGAAGAAATGTAGAGCATCCTTCAGTTCTCTGCCTATTATACCAAAAACAGAATATGAGGTAGCAATGTATCACAAAAACTTAGAGCAAAACTTGCAGTACTTGGAAACGCAAAAAGATGGCGTCAATGCTCAAATATACTATAATAAATTAGAATTAATAATAAAAAATAGTCTCATGATAACAGGAAAGGATAAGAATCAAGTAAACAAAAACCAAGTACTCAGCGAAGACACAAAAAAGCTCATAGCCAAACGGTCAGAACTTATAAATACGAAACATAAAACAAAAGAAATGAAGAATAAACTTTCTTATTTATTTAAGAAAACAAGTAAATCAATAAAGAACGACTACAAATCCTACAGAAAAAAGATAATAGAAAAAAACCTCAAAGGATACAGAAGCACAAAACGATTCGAGCATTCAAGGAACTCAATATTCATAAAAACTGGATACAAAACCTAAAAACCAAGTCAGATAAAGAAACCAAAACTAGACATGATATTATAGAGTGTGCTACAAAATTTTATAAAGAGCTATATGAAAAACAGACAGACACACCCTATACTGAAGTGACGGAACTCAAAGAGATGCAAAATTCAGACGATGAAATCGAGCCTATATCTAAAAATGAGGTGATAAAGCACATTAAGAAGTTGAAAACCGAAAAGAGCCCTGGACCAGACGGACTTCAAAACGAAATCCTGAAAATAGGAATAGCTCACATATAGGGAGGGATGGGCAGGGAAAGAAAAAAAATATGGGAAGAAAAGAAAAATACGGGAAAGAATGGAAAAATACGGGTAAATTCCCGAACGGCGGGAAAATACTCAAGTGGCTTTTTGTACCTAAAAAAATATTTTTAGATGCTTTTGATTGTTATTTTAATTATACTCGCTGTTGTATGTACCTACATTACCTACGCGCGGACCCACGCGGACCTTGCGCGGACTGGACCGAGTATCACACTTTCCGACTTCGAGTCGGACGAGTATGAACTACCACGGCGTGGGAATTGTGTGGGACCGCCGCCTGTCCACCACAACCACAAAACGTCACTTTTTAAAAAACAATGCACTCCTTCATCACAAAAAAAAAAGAATTTTTATTGTATGATATATGTGTATGACCGTGGTATGACCCTAATAGAAATCTTGTTAAATGTTATTCAAACGATTTTGTTAAGGTGTCTCTCGCTATATACGCAAAATCTAGTAACTGTGACCATTTGAGTATTTTCCCAGCCAATGGGAAAATTCCCGGGTTTTTTCCCACCAAATTGGAAATTTACTCGAAGTTGGGTTTATTCCCGGGAACAAACCCAACCGTACTCACATAGCATTACCACTGACCGATCTATTCAACATAGTATTAAATACAGGTCAAGCACCAGAGCAATGGAAGCGTTCAGAGATAATTTTGCTCTATAAGAAAGGAGATCCACCAGATATGGGTAACTATCGACCAATTAGGGTTCATTCCGAAATAGATAATATCGATCACAGCGATCACAGCAATAATTTGCGTACCGAATTAGATATCACGCTTATGACAGCTGAGAACTATCAACAATTCGGAACGCCCGTTATCGCGCTCACAGTATTCAAAACAGAACATTTGAGAATTTAATTAAAATCTGAATTATCAGTGCACTAGGACTCCTTATATCTTTTATAAGTTGACTTGCAAAAAGGAATATCTGCTTTTTTTATTATTTTTCTCTCATAAAATCATAAAAAGTATCTTTGCCAAATAGAAAACCAAGAATCTTATTAGATTTTTGCCGTCACTTTTGACAGCGCTCACGGTGATATCAGTTTAGGGCATGGTCGGTGTGAGCGCAAGATGGCGGATGTCATGACGTCATCTATGACGTTTCACAGGACATCGTGAACTGTCATAATTCAATTCGGTACGGGTTTAAGCACGCTCAAATCGATTACAGCGATTACAGCGGTAATTCGGAATGCAGCCTTAGTCTGCTTTCAAGCATCTATAAATTATTTACATCTATTTTACAGAGTAGAATGAAAGTTGCCATAGACAACTTACAACCGGTCGAACAAGCAGGTTTTCGGTCAGGGTTCTCAACGCTAGATCACATTCATGTAATGGAACAAATAGTAGAGAAATATAAAGAGTACAACAAGCCCCTGTATGTAGCATTCATCGACTACGCCAAAGCATTTGACCATCATTTGACACATTTTCACATGACTATCTGGAAAGCACTATATCAATGTAATACTAACATTAAATACATTCATGTTCTGAAAAACATATATGAAAATAGTTCCAGTTGAGATAAGACGCTCGCTCGAATTTCGTAGGGTGCAGACGTGTGTTTTAGCTTTCGGTGATTTATTTAAATATTATTTAAATATTACGCAGTAGTAATTTGTGCTATAATCAGTTTAATGTACATTGACAATTGGTGAAATAAGTACCAAATTGGAGTGAAGGTTTTTGGTGAATTTCTGTGAGCGAGACCTAGCACGCGCTGACAAATAAGCCGGGGTAAGCTCCGCCACACCTCGGGGAAAGGAGACGGGCTGTGGATTTAAATAATTCGTCTCTGTCACACACCCACTCTGCGCACACAGGGACTACGCACGCAGACATTATTATTTGGAAACAACTGGTATTTTACGAATTATTCTTATTTCTATTTTGCTGAAATGGCGGATAGCAATTGCAATGCTTGTTGTTCACCGATGATTGATATGGTATATATGGAATGTTCGAATCACAAATGTATGAAAAAGTACGACCTGAAGTGTCTCAACATTGAACCGAATGTTTTCAAGGGTTTTACGTCGGATTACAAGTTAGCATGGATTTGTCCGGAATGTGTGTGTTCAAATCCGAAACAGGGGAATATTAATACACCAATAAGGGCAACCGATTCCGATTTTAAGACACCGCCACTTAGTACACCCAAGCGTAATGTAAATACGAAGCGCGGGGGTCTGGCAATTTTTACACCAACACTTATGGATACCGATTCCTTGCTACTGGATGAATTAAGACGATTGCGGACGGAGATGATTTGTCGTTTGGATAGTCAAGCAAATACTATATCCCACTTACAAAATCAGTTCTTACAAACGAAAAGCGATCTTGATAACATACTCAAGGTTTTGAAGGTGGTTGAAGAAAAAATTGTTACCAAACTGGACACTAAAACACAGGACTTTATACCGGAAGCAGTCGCTGACACGGGGTCCGCAGCCAGTGAGGTCGTGGGTCAACAGAGTGACCCTTTATCTACCAAAAAACATGATAATAGTAGGAAACATACCACCAGGAATCCAAGTGTTGGTAAAGGTGGGGCCATAAAGTCTGATGCGCGGTTTGCAGCGGGGACGGCTGCTGGCGTTTTGGCACCTGTGTCGGAGGAGCGAGATAGGAATGGAGAGGAGGACAACCAAAATGCGGGATATACGACAATACAAAGCAAGAGAGCGGGCCGAAGACAATCGGTTAATGTAGGTTCAGGAGGGAATACGGGGTCATTGGCAATTAAGGGTATGGAACAAAAAAAATACTTACATGTGTGGCGTTTACACCAAGAGACCACGTTAGAGTCAATGACTGCCCATGTCACGAGCATATGTGGCCCAGAAGCTTTTATCAAGGTTGAAAAAATTAAGCATAAAACGGAACGGGACTACGCGTCGTTTATAGTAGGCGTACAGGAACATAGTTATGCTAAATTAAATCAAGCTGAAATGTGGCCAGTAAATGCAGAATTTAGTGAGTGGATTTGGTTTCGCAAATCCGGCAGAAAATCAAGTAACTAGCAGAACAATAGAATTATTTTACCAAAATGTGAGAGGTCTTCGAACCAAACTGAATGAGTTTAGAGATAGTTTACTGGTTTTTAATTCTGATTTATATGCGATCACTGAATCGGGTTGCAATGAATCCATACAAGATGCTGAAATAGTTCCATCAGGATATCAAATATTACGCTGTGATCGAGCGGATGGTCGAAAACAAGGCGGCGCTTTTCTCGTGGCCACACACCGGTTTGAGCTGCGACGTGTACTCGTGCCTAACGTATCGATAAATACCTGCGCGTTTGAAATTGTTTGTGCCACCGTACATTTAAATAATAACTTTTTATTTTTGTGTTGTGTGATTTATATCCCACCGGGTAGTTCGGAAACTGATTATTTAGTTTTATTTAGATTAATAGAAGAATTATGCACTAGGTATAAGGAAGTTATTGTCATTGGAGATTTTAATTTATATTCTTGTCCTGTAAATGTTAGTAATTATTATGAATGTTTTGTGTCTTATTGCGAATTCACTCAAATTAATAACGTGCCGAATAGTTTAGGACGTCAGTTGGATTTGGTGTTGTGTACGGGCTTCCGCGGAGCGGTGTCGGTGTCGGCGGCGCGAGCGGACGGGGCGCTCGTGCCGGTGGACGCGTATCACCCGCCGCTTGAGGTGAGCGTGCGACTCGCCCCCGCCCCCGCCCCCGCACCCGCACCCGCACCTGGCCTCGCTTGCGCTGCTCCCAATTGCGCGCCGCATACACCGCGGGATATTAGAGCACAGGTTTTGCGCCCTTGTTGGAATTTCTACAAGGCTGATTATGAAACATTATATTCATTGTTAGGTTCTGCAGATTGGACGACAATATATGAAATGCACGATGTAGATGAAATGCTAAATTATTTTTATAGCATGCTTACCAGTATTTTAGATAGTTGTGTACCCAGGAAAAAGCCAAGGATTGATAATTCGAGGTACAGTTATCCTAAATGGTACACGAGTGATATTATTAATTGTATTAAAACAAAAGCTCGGCTTCACAAGCGGTATAAGGAAACAAAACTCTGTTGTGATTACCGTGAATTTGCTAGGTGCAGGACGTGGGTTAAAAAGGCAATAGAGGTTGCACATATTCATCACAGGGATAACATTCAGAGTCAGTTCGCTAAAGATCCGAAGGCATTCTGGCAATACATGCGATCGAAAAGAGGGACAGTTAATAGGCAGGTTATTGTAAAAGATAACCGTAATCTATCGGATGACGAGTGCGCTACACAGTTCGCACACTATTTTGAATCTGTTTATAGTAGCGAACCACCACGGCTAGACGCCCGAGCAGCGGAGCGGGCGGCATGCAGTATGACAAGTGAGCGTGTACATTTGGAAACTCTAAGCTTGAGTGAAGTAAGAGAAGCACTAGCGCGCCTCAAGCCCAAACAATCGGCAGGCCCGGATGGTATACCAGCGTTTCTTTTTAGGGACTGTGGTAGGGTACTGGCTGAACCTCTTTATTATATATTTAATACCTGCTTAAAATATAACATTTTCCCAGACCAATGGAAAATAACTCGAGTTATTCCAGTACCTAAGGGGAGTGCAGGGCCAAATATTGTTGATTACAGGCCAGTGGCCGTGCTTTCTACACCGGCTAAGGTATTTGAGTCTGCGATCCAGCGCGCGTTGTATGCACAGGTGAAGGCGCAGCTCTCAGACGCACAGCACGGGTTCCGACCGGCGCGCAGCACTGCCACCAATCTACTCAACTTTATGGTTCAGGCCGTGCCAGCGGTAGATTCTGGAGTTCAGTTGGATGTAGCTTACTTTGATTTCAGAAAAGCCTTTGATACCGTCGATAATGACGTGTTGTTGACGAAGTTGGCAAAAGTTGGATGTACACCAAAACTTCTGGATTTTTTTGTGAGTTATATGAGAGGTCGACAGCAGTACGTAGATTACAATGGATGCGAGTCAGAACCATATTTCACTAGATCAGGCGTAAGCCAGGGCAGTAACCTGGGGCCTCTCGAATTTATCATAATGATAAATGACTTGCCGGAGGTCATCAGGCATGGCTCGTGCTTATTATTTGCAGATGATCTCAAGGTACTGCTCAAGATAAGAAACATGACCGATTGTGAACACCTTCAGGAGGACATACGCAGATTAGTAGATTGGAGCCGCGAGAATAAACTCCACTTTAACGTATCCAAGTGCTCTATGATGAGCTTCACCCGTGCTCGTACACCTCTCTTGTATGAATACCGGATCGACACAGCGGTAATGCAGCGGGTGACACAGGTACGGGACTTGGGTGTTTGTTTTACTCCTGATTTATGGTTTAGGGAACATATTGCTAAGGTTTGTAAAAAGGCGTACAGAAACCTGGGGTTTGTGCTGAGGCAGACTAGGAACTTCACCAACATGACCACAGTAAGAGTACTATATGATGCGCTGGTCAGGAGTCATCTGGAACATAGTGCAGTCATATGGGCTCCTCACGAAGAAAAGTACAGAGTCATGTTGGAGAGAGTGCAGAATAAGTTCACGAGGCACCTCTACCTGAGGCTGTATGGGGTATACCCCTTTTATCCCTTAATGTACCCTACGCTATTTGTATTAGGCATGGTAGGGTACAATGAATTGAGAGTGAGACGAGAATGTACTCTTGCCACGTATCTAGTTAAACTGGTACGTGGTATAGAACATAATCCGGAGGTCCTACAGCGCTTGAGCTTCTGTGTGCCGGACCGCTACGTGTGGAGGAGGCATCGCCCGCCGCTGTTGGCCGTGCCAGCTGCTAGAACCAACTTGCTTGCAAATACGCCTCTCACACGCGCTATTACATCAATAAACAAAGCAAATAACATCATTGATGTATTTTCATGCAGTTTGAGGGAGTTCGCAATGGCACTACTACATATAATTTGTTACTCCTAAGATTTACGTTTTTTCTTTTTAATTTGTATTTATGTTGTTAACATGTGTTTTTATTCTAAGTATAATATTTATTTTATGTACTATAATTGTTATAATTGTAGATTTATAATTTTAGATTCTATTCTTATTTTATTGTTAGATGTAAGGCAACACTATCGCATTGGGATTCCTGTAATGATAGATGTTTTGTAGTAAATAAATAAATAAAATAAAAAAAGAGGGACAGAGATTCCAATCCAGAGAGGCGTAAGGCAAGGTGATCCATTGTCACCTAAACTTTTTATAGCAGTGTTACAGAGCGTATTTCAAGAATTAAATTGGGATCACGCAGGTATTAGAGTAGAAAGACGCAATCTAAATCACCTCAGATTTGCCGACGACATCGTTTTGTTTGCTGGTAACAATAAATCATTAGAAGAAGGAATTTCTCGGTTAAGCGAAGAAAGTGAGAAAGTTGGCCTAAAGATGAACGAGAACAAAACAAAAATAATGACTAACAGCATAGAACATAACGTCATCTTAAACGAAAAACCTCTGCAATACGTAAACAATTATATTTACCTAGGCAAGCAAATATCTTTTAGCGACAAGAACACAGATGAGGAAGTCGACCGACGAATCGCCATGAGCTGGAGGAAATATTGGGGTCTAAAAGAAATTTTAAAAGGCGACTATTCCCTCCATCTGAAAAAAATCGTGTTGGATACCTGTCTACTACCGACTCTTACCTATGGATGCCAGACATGGACATACTAAAACAAAGCTCAAAACATGTCAGCGAGCGATGGAAAGGAGCATCCTGAAAATTAGAAAAATACAAAAAGTCGGAAGTGAACTTATTAGAAGTAGGACGAAGGTAACTGACGCTGTCTATTACGCACTAAAACTTAAATGGCAATGGGCAGGACACGTAGCTCGATATAAAGACAGACGCTGGACTATAGAGACAACTCGATGGACAGGACCTTGCGGCAAGAGAAGAGCGGGACGACCTCGGAAGCGTTGGCAAGATGATATTATACAAACATCAGGTGGATGATGAAAGCAGAAGACAGGGAAAACTGGAGTAAACTGGAGGAGGCCTATACCCAAACCGGGGTTCTTATCCCAGATTAAAGTACTCTATTATTATCATTTTTAGCTTAATTTTTATCTTGAAAAAGTAACTAAAATACACTTACTTATAATAAGACTATAAAAAAAAATGTAACAATTGGTGGATAAGGAAATAAAAGGCTTTTTTATTTATTTATTTATTTTTATCCAAAGGGTGCCAACAGGACCCTATTACTAAGCCTCCGCTGTCCATCCGTGCGTCCGTACGTCCGTCCGTCCGTTCGTCTGTTTGTCAGAGGGCTGTATCTCATGAACCGTAATACTGGCTGCCAACAATAAAAACGAATAATAATATTTAATTTAAAAAAATACTAATAATAATATTACGCATTTCAAAGTATGCTCAAATTCTAAAATATTCGATTATCATCATTTTTATTCACAACTCGGGTTGGATTTCGTAGTATAATTATACTATTTGTACCATAATTTTGTGATGTGTAGTATGTAGTATCGTAATGCCATTATACTACGCGAAAATATCATAATTTTACCCTTAGGTCGATTGTCTACTGTTATTGGTTGAAATAAATTAAAAAATAATACTTTAATTACCAAATAAAGCTGCAATAAGTAGTTGTAGTTATGGCATCAGAACCGGTTCTTCCCGGTTCCGAAAGAACCGGGAATTTCCGATTCTGAGAGTTGCAATAAGAACCGGTTCTCAAATATAATGAACCGGTTTTTTCGGTTCTTTCGATTAATTTCAACAAGTCGTTTAGGTTTGATCAGTAAAGGGGTACGAACATTTTTGTATGGGAGCTGGCATAGCCACCCGTCGCCATTTTGATTTTTTTTCAATGTCGCGGCGCACGGTGTAAGTGGTATATTTGTGTAGAGGACACTTATACAAACAAAAAATGTTAATCAATATGATGAGCTAAAGTGTCACGTTTCCGAGATATTTGGAGGTAAAGATCGCCATATGAGAATTATGACAATCATTAAAAATGAACTTATTACGTGTTTATATGCATTAGATTGTATTCAAATAATAGTTCCCAGGTTGATTTAACTTTTTATTAGAATATAGCAAAACAAAGAGCACGAAAAAACAATATTCATTCATTGGTTACCTACTAAACCGCATCGCAATAATCGCAATGAAACACAATGTTGTCAAGTAGCTCGGATCGTATTGGTTAACTTGTTTTCCATGTCGCCATTATTAACCAAAAATGAAATGAATGAGATGTTACTGGGATATTGGAATCGATGTATATATAATATGAGACGAATGATAATAGTTTAAAGTTGATTAAGTACATACAATTTATGTTTTTGTTTTTAAGCAGTAATGGTCAAATAATATTGCATCACGGTTTTAAAAATAATAAAACACATAATAGAAACAAGCCGTGATCTTGAACCTTTAAATAAAAGGTTTTTTTAAAACTACTTAGGTAGCAAACAAACATACGGCCCGCCTGATTGTAAGCGAAGAAAGCTCCTTTGAGACCGCATAGTTTGAAACTATTTTGGTCCAATGTCTGAGGATGGACTCCCCGTCAATGGCGAGACTTGCGATGGTAGAAGGTAGCCGTGGGCATCAGGTTAAACAATTCTACAGAACACTGTCCGTTGTACAAGCGGTAGAACACACATAAGGAGGCAAAGTCTCTCCTCAGATTATGGGGCCCTAAGCCGCTTGTGAGCGCGGCATCGTGGGCAATTCTAATTGCACGTCGCTGAACCGAGTCTAAAGGCCCAAACTGGTATCCAGGTAAGAGCAGTACTCCATATAAGGGCGGACTTGCGACTTGTAAAATTGCAGCCTTTGCCCCGATGTGAAGTACTGCTTCGCTCTGTTGAGCACTTCGAGTTTTTGGATGCTAGCTTAACCTTGTCTTCTAGACGGCCTATTGACGTCGTTAGAAATGTCGATGCCGAGGATCCCGATGCTTTCACTGATGTCCGTGTTAAGGAATTGTGAAGCCACAGCAAATGGGGTTTTCTTAGCAGTGAACGCGCAGACTTGGGTCTTAGTGGGGTTGAAATGGAATAGGTTTAGTCGACCGTAATCGGAGACACTAGTTAGTGTGAAACGAGGAATATTTGCAATGAGCGTCCTCTGTACAATGAATGCCGTCAATAGACAGCATTTCATTGATATGCAGCAGGAACAGTGTTGGGGACAGTACAGACGCCAGCATTTATATCTCTCAACTCTTATGCATCTGCTGGGCAGAAAATTGGCGACCCATTTGCATAGTCCCTCGGGAAGCCCATATGCTGATAACTTCGTTGGAAGACACCGGTGCCATTGTGTGCACGTGAGCAGTCTTCCACGAAGACGGGACTTTCATTTAGGTGGGTGTTTTATTAGGTCGGCCCGGCCGCGGGACCGGGTTTTTTTTATTATTTACGTTGCTATTGCAATTTTGGCGCCCAGGGAACATTACTTAGCGATATTTAGTTCCAATTGGTAACATAGATTTTAGGACAAGTATTGTCATTTTTGTTTGTATAATAATGAGAAGATGGAAAACAAGTCACGATCCGAGCTACTTTGATAACATTGTGGTTCATAGCGAATATTACGATGCTGTTTAGTAGGTAAGTAATTAAAAATATTGTTTTCGTGCTCCAAGTGTAACTCTATTCTAAAAAAAATATAAATCAACCTGGGAACTATTATTTGAATACAATCGAATGCATATAAACACGTAATAAGTACATTTTTAATGATTGTCATAATTCTCATATGGCGATCTTTACCTCCAAATATCTCGGAAACGTGACACTTTAGGCCACCATATTGATTAACATTTTTTGTTTTGTATAAGTGTCCTCTACCCATATATACCAGTTACATCGTGCGCCGCGACATTGAAAAAAAACTAAAATGGCGGCGGCTAGCTATGCCACAAAGGTTCTATCCCCTTTCGTAGAACGATCAAAACACACTATATGAAGCTACTTGTGGCGATTAAATAATATTAAGAAAGCAAAACGGCAGCTTGTGACGCGCATGTTGGTGTGTAGCGACACTAAACTCCAGGCATTTAACTATTTTAAATTGATTGTGTGTATAATTATGAACTATTATTAATTGATTATGTGAATTATAGTGTTGAGCAATCTTTAACATTCCTATTATGTTCCTAAAATCTAATAATACCTAGAAGTCATTAACCACCATCTACATGTATTGTTCTCAACTATTTGTGATCTACGCAATATGTTTGCTTCTTCCATTCTGCCTTTCTATTCGTCATAACAGCATTCACTCCTTTCTTATTTACACCATCTTTCTTACGATCCATTCATCTCTTTTTCGATCTTCCTCTTCCCGTATATCCACCCACTTCCATATTAATAACTCTTTTACTCACGTGGCTTTCATTCATCCTTGATGGGTTTTTGCGTAAAAATATTAATATGGAAAACGAGGAGCCTCCTAGGATAAAGGTAAGGACTTACCAGGAACTCCTATGGTAATCCAGCACAGTGATAAGCACTATTTTTTCATATCAGTTCACAAATCACAAAGTTCAATGTTTCTCGGTCTGTAGCGTTTTTCGTACTGAATGTTGCGGGGTTGCGGGGCGCGCGCGTTTCGTTTTACTCGCACACACGCGTTTGGCGATGCGTCGCCGAAGTATCGAAGATTCCCGAAGCTCTTTTCTCGCTTTCACATATGATGTGGGAAAAGGAGAGGAATCGGGAAGTAGAGGCTCGTCATTGATACTCAATATGAGTAGGTTTCTACCATGGACGAATAGATAAGGACAAGCAAGCCCATACAAAAAAGCGTAGCACCGTTGCTTAGTTCTCGTAGGCTATGTAGATGTCACTACGGGTATTGAATCCACGATTTTTAAACGATTTAAAAGTGAAAACGCATTCTGAAGAAAACCTTATCATTGAATCTCATTTGCGATCTTAATAACGCAAAGACAACCGTTAGATGGCGTTGTAATATTAGACAGTACGTACATAGTAGATAGTAGTAATTAGAAAATGAATAATAATAATGCTAATAATCAAAAACTAGATATGTGTTAACATTAAAAAAAAAAACTATTATTTTAGTTAGACTTTCAATTGGTCCTAGCTTTTAAACGCTCAACGACTTGATGCGGTAGGCCATTGAGATATATTATTATTATGTCGATGGCGGTAGGCGAATTTGTAAGCTTGCGCAAGAGCCGGCAAGAGCTAACAGCGCGAACACGAAATAATCTAGGTAGGTAGGTATGTCTTCGAACGCAAAAATGATTTAAGAGGACTCAATTCGTCATACTTTTCATACAAAACCTCTGTACTTATTATGGCGTTGTTAAACATTTTTCGTTCGATGTTTTGAACAAATTAGTATCTTGTGCGCTATATCTAGCCGTGTATCTAGGCGTAATTTAAAAAAAGTCTTAAACAAATTCAGTCAAAGCCTCCGAAAAACAGCGTTTTTGCTTGAACTTTGGCCATATCTAATGTACCTATAAATTGTAAAAGTAAAGAAAACATATAGATACCAGGCTTGCAAATGTATTTGAGATTCTAAATAACTAACTTTTTTTTCACAAACTTGTAAGATTTTTTCACAAGAAGTATACTCCTGGAACAAGTTTTATGAATGCGAAATCATGAATGACGACCTAGCGAAGCGGCCGCGAGTGATCAGCGGAATTTACCGACTGATAACCGACGGCCCTGATACTGTCTCTATTTTTTCGCAGTCAAACATTACGTTGGATGAAACAACAAGCTTTTAGACTATGCTTGCGTTGAAGTTGCGCCGGCCACAGAGGGCCACCTTAATGTCAAAACTATTTTCAAATACCGTTATTGAACGAATTTCAAAAGAATATTGTTAATTTTAAAAAGATTGTGTCTAAATCGTTTTTATTTATTAAGTATATCCATTATACATGAAAAAAAAAAACGAATACCTACACGGAGGATCGAACCTCGGATCTTTAAGTTTTTAAACTAAAAAGCAGTATTACAGATACCTATACATCTAAATAGATGATGCGAGCACAGACGCGAGTTAGGTAGGTACTTCGAGTGACAAAATCTGTGCAGAAATGGGCACAATGTTTTTCTTTTGAAACTGTTTCGCGCGGACAGAGAACTCGCATAAGGGCCTTATGCGAGTTCTCTGTCCTCATCTCTGGTGGACATGCAGCCTTATGATAAGGCTGCATGTCCACCAGAGATGAGGACCGGCGGCGCGTGGAGTCGCCAATGACCTGGGGTGTGACCTTGCTTCCCGCTCCGCCATCCAAACCCCTACCCTCGCACTAAAACATCGCACGCGCTTGCATTGCTGTGGTTATTATAGCACGATAATGTAAGTAGGGTAAACAGGATAGTTATTGGCACTTAATCATCATACCTATCATTATATTATTTTTAAGTTATAAGAATGGAATAAAAGCTGCTACTTGTAGTCTAATTCAATTGCTCAATTTTGGAGGCCGTATAATTCTAATCAATATGATTTATTTATTTATTTATTTTATTATCATGGAAACAACAGCACTTAAAATTAAAGGTACAGTTTGAAACATACTTTTAAAACATTGCCAATTACAGTTTCCTTCTTTTTAAACTATACAAATCATCGTTTTGATATAATAACGAAAAGCAAAAGTGAAAATAAACCAAACCTACACGCATATATGATAGGAGCACCTACACGCTACATAAGGACACATAAGACCCGGTGGATTGAGGGAGTAAAAAAAATTACAGGATAATTTCCGACTCATCAATATCGACCATGGTGGCAACAGAATTATAAATTATTTCTACACCTTTCTTTCTTTCTTTTATCAACATTTCTTTGATAGCAGCGGCTTTGTCGGTTTTGGGAGTCCAAATGGCTCTCTCGCATAACCACTCCATGGTTTATTTTTAATATTTTTAACATCAGAATAAATTGTATCTCTAAGTTCCGCATAACTCATCTGGTATTTGAATCAGCCCATCTATTTGTGGAAAGTTTCCGTTTCAGATTCGAAAAAGAATATCTGAAAATTTATCGGCAGAAACATACATGCATTCATTGTTCGATCAGCCGTTAGGGGTCTATGTATGTGGAGGTAAATTATTTTTTTATTTCCCGAACTGTTGAAAAAGCGGTGTAGTATCGTTTTTTGTGTGGTGTCGTGGTCGGGATTATTTGTCTTAAATTACGCTATGAGATCTATCCACAAGTTCCTCAACCATTTCCTGACCACTGAGATATTTGCTCGTGGCAGACAGATAGACAGACCGAAATACGGGCGGAGATCTTTCCATAAATTTCTCAATAATTTCCAGACAGCTAAGATATTTCTTAAGACCTGTCAGTCTGAGGAGAGACTTTAGCTCCTTATGTGTGTTCTACCGCTTGTACAGTCGAGGACAAAAATAAGTATACACCACCAAGCCTCATAAAAAGTAGCCGTTCACATTATCATAGATATGGGAACATACAAAAGTTCAAAAATAAGTAAACACTGTTGGACAATTATGTATGTAAACAACAAGTTCAATAATATATATCCATGTATCAAATCATTAATTTGTGAACAATCAAAATACCATAAATATGTATTCATCATTATAGTCAAAAATATGTAAACTCATTGAAGTCAAGGCCTTCATGGAATTTAATTGAAAAACGGTAGGTATTCGAAAAAAGTTTTAAAAAAAATCAATAATTTTGTGTTCGGCCACGTTGGTAGTTTCGCGCTCGCGATGTTGTCAGCTCGTGCGCAAGCTGGCTGGCAACGTCGCCTACCGCATGATGTGATCAAGTCGTTGAGAAAGGTAAAGTTATTGTCGCTCCCTGTAACAGGGCACTCACTGAGCAATTTCAACAATTCGTCGTGACATATTTGTTCATGATTATTATTTTAAATATTTTGAATTAGTAGATACGTAGCCGTATTGTTAGAGTCGTGAGCCAATATATATGGCCATATATGTTCATATTGGCCATATATGGTTTTCAGAGTCTGATGATGGAGTAGGAGGTGGACACTGGAACTCCATAACGGAGCAACGTATCCCAGCCATGTTTGGGGTTGTTAGAATTGTCGTGAGATGAACTTTGACCATATATGTTTCTCAGGGTCTGATGATGGAGTAGGAGGGTGGACACTGAAACTCCATTGCGGAGCAACGTAACCTAGCCATGTTTGTGGTTGTTGGAATTGTCGTGAGATGAACTTTGACCATATATAGTTTTCAGGGTCTGATGATGGAGTAGGAGGGTGGGCACTAGAACTCTATAGCGGAACAACGTATCCTAGCCGTGATTGGGGTTGTTGGAGTTTTCGTGAAATGAACTTTGACCTTATATGGTTTTCAGGGTCTGATGATGGAGAAGAACGGTAAGCACTGGAACTCCATAGTGGAGTTGAACTTTTTAGATACTGGTCCGATTGCTCTCAAAATTGATATTTGAGAGTCCTCGGGGTCGAAATACAAGTATCTCTTCTCAGAATTTTGAAAAAGTGTCCGCCATGTTGAACTTTTTAGATACTGGTCCGATTGCTCTTAAAATCGATGTTTGAGAGTCCTCGGGGTCACAAAACAAGAATCTATCCTCAAAATTGTGAAAAAGTGTTCGCCATTTTGGACTTTTGAGATACTGGTCCGATTGCTCTTAAAATCGATATTTAAGAGTCCTCGGGATTACAAAACAAGAATCTATTGTAAAAAGTTTGAAAAAGTGTCGGCCATATTGAACTTTTTAGATACTGGTCCGATTTCTCTCAAAATCGGTATTTGAGTGTCCTCGGGGTCACAAAACAAGAATCTTTTCTCAGCATTTTGAAAAAGTGTCCGCCATGTTGAACTTTTTAGATACTGGTCGGATTGCTCTCAAAATCGACATTTGAGAGTCCTCGGGGTCACAAAACAAGAATCTATTCTCAAAATTTTGAAAAAGTGTCCACCATTTTGAACTTTTTAGATACTGGTCCGATTTCTCTCAAAATCGGTATTTGAGTGTCCTCGGGGTTACAAAACAAGAATCTTTCCACAGAATTTTCAAAAAGTGTCCGCCATGTTGAACTTTTTAGATACTGGTCTGATTGCTCTCAAATCGATATTTGAGAGTCCTCGGGGTCACAAAACAAGAACCTATCCTCAAATTTTTGAAAAAGTGTTCGCCATTTTTGACTTTAGAGATACTGGTCCGATTGCTCTCAAAATCGATATTTGAGAGTCCTCGGGGTCACAAAACAAGAATCTATCCTCAAATTGTTGAAAAAGTGTTCGCCATTTTGGAATTTTGAGATACAGGTCCGATTGCTCTCAAAATCGATACTTGAGACAAGGGTCTCTCAAAATGGCGGACACTATTTTAAATTTTGAGCAAAGATTCATGTAATGTGTCCCAAGGGTCTCTCAAATATCCATTTTGAGAGCAATCGGACCAGTAACTAAATAATTCAAAATGGCGGCCCCTTTTTTTATTTTTTTGCAAAGATTCATTTTATGTGGCCCAAGGGTCCCTCAAATATACATTTTGAGAGCAATCGGACCAGTAACTAAATAATTCAAAATGGCGGACAATATTTTAAATTTTGAGCAAAGATTCATCTTATGCGGCCCAAGGGTCTCTCAGATATCCATTTAAAGAGCAATCGGACCAGTAACTAAATAATTAAAATGGCTGCCACTTTTTACCAGTCTGATGGTTAAAGAGAAAAAAATAAACAAAGTTGAACTTTACGTACTTACGTAAAGTTCAACTTGGTTGGTACTTACCAAGTATTAATTTATAAATAATGTAGTATTTTCAATGTACGGATTATTTTTCTAATATTTTTTTTGATTACTAATGACCTATACATATATGTATACATCCATTTCTAAAAATATACGCCAAGACTTTAGAAGGACCTTATTATAATTATATTCTATGGATAACCCACACTAACAATTTTTATGCGATTGAGATATTTTTTTGTGGGTTATAATTTCGAAGTTATTTTGACCCATATAATATTAATCCTTATGTAATTTAGTAAGTTAGTCACGATGGACATTTAATGGAGATAAAGTTTGCTCTTTCTTTATCACAGATTTAAAATTAGTAAGACACAGTATTCGCGATACCGTAAAGAGGCGGGCCGAGACGGGCGCGGACGCGCAGATCGCTCGACACCACACGACATTGCACCCGTGCGAAGACGGGGCGGGTCGGTAGTTCAAATTAAAAGTGTAATTTATGAAACAAATAACACGCAAATGACGTCATGCCCTGTTCTAAAGACATCACAAGACGTAAATATTTAATAATGTGTGCAGCGATATATACAGGGCGAATTTTTATTTCTAGCCAGTGTGGGCAACTTCTGAACTACAGGTCTTAGAGAAAAACGCTGAAAGGAACCCCGAGCTGAATTTTGAAGAAAATTAAAATGCCATTAAAATGTATTTAAAAAAATTAGTATTTTCGAAGATATTGAATTTCTTCAAAAAAATATTTTTACTCGAATTTCTGCTTCTTCGTCACAATATGAACAAAGTTATGTAAGACAATCTTGCTCTCAAGTTGCTAGAAGTTATCCAAAATATTATTTTATATTTTCCTTGACCATGGTTTTATGCTGCGTAAAGTTTGACGAAGTGGAGCAGATCTCGCAGGGACCTCACTATGTTTAACCATAAAGAATTGGCTCTTAGCATTCTGACAAAAAATTTGAGGTAAATTTTGATAACTTCTAGCAACTTCAGACCAAGATTGTCATACATAATTTTGTTCGTATTGTGAAGTAGAAGTAGAAAAAGAAAAAAAAAATTAAAAAAATTTAAAACACTTTTTTTTTTAATGGCATTTTTATTTTCTTCAAAATTTAGCTCGGGGTTCCCTTCAGCGTTTTTCTCTAAGACCTGTAGTTCAGAAGTTGCCCTCACTGGCTAGAAAAAAAAATTCAACCTGTATATGTAGGTAGGCTACATAATATATCAATGAATATTGTGTGATCTTCAGTGTCATCATTGTTCAGATGGTTGTATACATATTTTTGGCACATTGAGTGGTAACAATTGTATGCATCTTTCAGGGAATACATATTTTTACTTTATCTAACGTGTATATATTAATGATCGTGTCGGGTACATATTTATGTTGTCTATATTGTTTACATATTTGTTAGCATTTGAATGAGTACAAATTATTGGAGCTTTTTATGATTACTTCTTTTTTATAATGATACGTGTATACATATCTTTGTCTTCGACTGTACAAAGTACAGTTAATAATTTACTGAAAATTCTTATAGGTGATGTAACTGCCTTTCAAATGAATCCTTTTCAGTATCTTTACGGCATTTAGAGGCAAAGCAATCGCATTTTTTCTGCACAGCTATCTAAATAAAAATAAGAAAATTAAAATTGCGGCCATTCCAACAGGAGAGGGTATGGACATTATTTGAAGATGGTTTTGTCGATACATTTTGTTGTATTACACTACACGCCATTAAAATATCGTTATTCCGAGACCAAACACAGTATATACATTTGTCCAACATGTATAGTTGGACCGCGGTACCCAGGCACGACGACCCAGCCTGGCGGAAGATTTTCCCTTTTTAATGAAGATATCATTTTTAACCTTGCACATCCATATTGGTGATCCCGACGTATTGGATGGGAAAATTCACAACCCTCCAATCACAGAACATGCAGTAGCACTTCTGAGCAGCTACCAAGCTCATCACTCCCCACCGACAAGCAGTCACACAGCAATCCAGCTTCGCCTTAACCAGTTCCAACGCAGCCGATTCACTGTGCTTCCTGGTCCTGCAAGGCACACATCTGCGACAGCACTCATCGCCCGCACTGTCCACCGCAGCATACGTCTGCATCTCTTCGACTGGCTCACCCTCGCCGGAGTGGCAGTCTCGGCACTACGTGGACTCCCATGGCTCAACCCGTCACAGCACCGACGCAACAGAATACTGCTCAGCCTCGACATGCTACAGACTTCCTAGAAGCACAGGCACTTGCAAGCTATACACAATGACGCAACAATAGACCGACCTCTGGTCTAGGAAGGGAGTAATGTAGCAACCACCTACATAATGGAGTTCACACGCCGATAGATAGATGCAGCTCCAACATCCTGCATCGCGCTTACGAAGTTTTCTCGGCGATATGCATATATAATCATATCAACCTAGGGATGTCCACTGCTGAACATAGGCCTCCCTTCCATCAACTTCCACTTCGAACGGTTTTGGGCCACTTGCATCCAGCGGTGCCCAGCGATTTTGACCAGATCGTCGGTCCACCTGGTGGGAGGTCGTCCCGCTCGGCGCATTCCAGTACGTGGTCGCCATTCGAGAACCTTCATTCCCCATCGGCTATCGGTTCTTCGAGACGTGGCCGGCCCATTGCCGCTTCAGCTTACTAACTCTACGAGCTATATCGGTAGTTTTCGTTCTCCCCTTTTTCGGACCCTGTCACGTAGAGAGATTCTGAGCATAGCTCGTTCCATAGCGCGCTGAGTGACTCTGAGCTTATTTATTCGGCCAGCAGTAAAAGACCACGTCTCTGTTCCATATGTCATCACTGGTAACACGCACTTGAAGACCTTTGTCTTCAGACTCTGAGGTATTTTAGACGTGAAGATGTGCCGGAGCTTCCCGAACGCTGTCCAGCCAAGTTGGATTCTTCGATTGACCTCTTTGTCGAAGTTGGACCTACCTAGTTGGACAATTTATCTTAGGTAAACATACTCGTCTACAACTTCGAGAACAGTGCTCCCAACAATCATCGGCATTGGCGGAATATGAACATTAGACATAATTTTTGTCTTGTCCATATTTATTTTGAGGCCTACCTGTTGGGAACTCTGTTGAGATCATTGAGCATGATGTTCAAAGCTTCCAGCGATTCCGCCATTATGACTATAGCATTGGCAAATCGAAGGTGAGTGATGTGTTCGCCATTGAAGTTGATGCCATATCCCTTCCAGTCCAAGAGCTTGAATACATCCTCCATTACAGTGGTGAAGAGTTTGGGGTTTTTTTTTTTTTTTATACCACTAAGGTGGCAAACAAGCATACGGCCCGCCTGATGGTAAGCAGTTACCGTAGCCTATTGATGCTTGCAACACCAGGGGCATCACTCGCGCGTTGCCGACCCTGAAGAAATCTCTTCACACCCTTTTTTAAGAACCCCATGCTGTACTCCAATGGAAAAAACACGGCGGGGAGTCTTACACCCTTCTGCAACTGGATTGGTACCGTACTCACCTCCTGGACTCAGATCGACATGGTGGCTTTGCTGTACAAACACTTCAACACTTCGATATAGCGATAGTCGATTTGGCATCGCTGTAGACTCTGTAACACCGCCCATGTCTCGACTGAATCGAAGGCTTTCTCATAGTCCACATACGCCAGGCATAATGGCCGATTATACTCCTCAGTCTTCTGTATAATCTGGCGGAGTGTATGTATGTGGTCTATGGTACTAAAGCCTTTACGGAAACCGGCTTGTTCGGCCGGCTGGAAGTCGTCAAACCTACGAGCGAGACGATTCGTAATGACTCTCAAAAACAGATTATAAACGTGGATTAGGAGGGATATCGGGCGGTAGTTCTTCAATAGAGCCTTATCGCCTTTCTTAAAGAAGAGCACCACCATGCTTCCACTCCATACCTTTGGCGTTGTACCTTCGTGTATGACGGAATAAAATAGCTTCTGAAGGACTACAAGTACCGGTTTACCACCCGCTTTCTAAAGCTCTGTTGTAATTCCGTCTTCACCCGCCGCCTTGTTGTTTTTAAGCTGTTTCAGAGCCATTCTAATCTCGTACAGGCTGACGTCCGGGATATCTTCGGTGTAATATCGGGTCAACTTGGTTCTTGCGTCACTGACCGGTAATGTATCTGGTTTCGGTGACGAGGTGTACAGCTGTCCATAGAACTTCTCGATCTCTGGCTTTGACGTAATGATGTTGCCGGTATCGGTCTTCAGCTTGGTCAGTTAGCTTTGACCAATAGTCCTGTTTTATTTCCTCTTCAATAAATGACTTATTAAAGAGGCGTATATCGTGTCACATTGCGTTTGAGATCTGTCTATTTAGCTGCCGATATTCGGCTGTATCAGCTGAAGACTGCAAACTCATTTCACGTCGTCGCTTCATGAATTTGAAAGTTTCATCTGAGAGTTTTTGGGTTCTATTCGTACGGCGGGTTATATGTTTTTAAATAATTGTGTATATGGATTTTATATCTGAAACTAGCTTTATAGCCCGCGACTTCGTCCGCGTAGATTATTTCTTTTTTCTAGATATTAATCATTGTAACAATATAGAGCTTTGTTCATGGCTATTGTCCGCCACTACGTGTGATATTGACAAAAGTTCAGGTAGATTAAGAGCTCATATGCGAGGATGCCACATAAAACTGAAATAGTCCTGCCGCAAATCAACTCTAGCAAATTTCAGAGTTTTTCCCTGTGACTACAAACCTTAATTAGGAACTGTTATCTTTTAAATTCAAACGGAAGGTGATTTGGGATCAATGGTATACGCGGCAAGAAGACTTTCTCCTCTGGCAGAACCAGTAAATATTTTGGCCTCAATAACATTGCGGCGGAGAGCTGTTACTTGTAGTCTAGTTCCACAGCACAATTTTGGAGGCCTTATCTCTCTTTCCCTCATGTCTGAGGATCGTGGTCAACATCAGGTTTGCTTCTAGAGCGAATGATCTGCCTCCACTGGTTTCTGTCTTCTGGTTTCTGTAAAACTTGGAGGACGATGAGTCTTTTACTTGATCGGACCATCTTGTTGGTGAACGACCACGTAGTCGTTTTCCCTCCGTGTGATTGATGAATATGATCAGATTTCCAAACTTTCATCGCCTTTGCGCACCATGTGGCCGAAATACGAAAAAATACGTTGGTGGCATATGGTGGACAATCGTGTTTTAATTTTGAGCTGCGATAGGATTGTTGCATTGTTGCGTTTAGTGGTCCAAGGTATTTCCAACATCCATCTCCAGCACCACATCTCGAATGCATCAATCCTTTTTCTTTCTCGGGCCAGTATAGTCCACGCTTCCACTCCATACATGAAAATGAGGAATACCAATGCTCGTATTAACAGCATCTTTGTTTTAATACCGATTCCTCTCTTTTTCCTGATGTTGTTTATGCGAGTCATTTCAATACGCCAATACCATAAGCCGAAATAATAAATTTTGAAATTTTCACTCCGAAAATAAAGAACTTCATATACTAAATTTAATCCCCCTTTTCATTCCTTAAGGGTTCAAATTCCAACAACACCGATATTCGTTGCGTTAGTTTATAACCATAAGCTTAAATAATAAATTTAGTGTACTTCCATACACAAATTCATCCCCCTTTTTACCCTTTTGGGATCGGAATTATCAAAAACGTTGAGGCACATATAAATTATTTTTCAATTGTCAACCTAAACACAAAATTTGAAGGTCCTAACTTCGAAACTGATGGACTTTCATATAAACTTACATCCCCTATTTTACCCCCTTAAGGATGGAATATCCAAAAATCCTTAGTGGGTTACCTGCACTGTGTAATAATATATTAAGTGACGTTTACTTTGAAATTGAAGGACTTGCATACACAACTTCATCCACCTTTTCCTCCCTTCGGTGGTGGAATAATCACAAACGCTGAGATAACTATACATTAATTTTCAATCGTCAGCCTAAACACAAAATTTGAAGATCCTAACTTCTAAACTGACAGACTTGCATACAAACTTTCATCCCTTATTTTACCCTGTTAGGGGTGGAGTTTCCAAAGATTCTTCCTTAGTGGTTGCCTACACCATATAATAATACATTTAGTGAAGTTTACTTTGAAATTGAAGGACTTGCATACACAACTTCATCCCCCTTTTCCTCCCTTCGGTGGTGTAATTATTACAAACGCTGAGATAACTATATATTAATTTTCAATCGTCAGCCTAAACACAAAATTTGAAGATCCTAACTTCAAAACTGACGGACTTGCATACAAACTTTCATCCCTTATTTTACCCTGTTAGGGGTGGAATTTCCAAAAATCCTTCCTTAGTGGATGCCTACATCGTATAATAATACATTTAGTGAAGTTTATTTTGAAATTGGAGGACTTGCATACCCAACTTCATCCCCCTTTTCCTCCCTTCGGTGGTGGAATTATCACAAACGCTGAGATAACTACACATTAATTTTCCTTAGTGGATGCCTACACCATATAATAATACATTTAGTGAAGTTTACTTTGAAATTGAAGGACTTGCATACACAACTTCATCCCCCTTTTCCTCCCTTCGGTGGTGTAATTATTACAAACGCTGAGATAACTATATATTAATTTTCAATCGTCAGCCTAAACACAAAATTTGAAGATCCTAACTTCAAAACTGACGGACTTGCATACAAACTTTCATCCCTTATTTTACCCTGTTAGGGGTGGAATTTCCAAAAATCCTTCCTTAGTGGATGCCTACATCGTATAATAATACATTTAGTGAAGTTTATTTTGAAATTGGAGGACTTGCATACCCAACTTCATCCCCCTTTTCCTCCCTTCGGTGGTGGAATTATCACAAACGCTGAGATAACTACACATTAATTTTCAATCGTCAGCCTAAACACAAAATTTGAAGATCCTAACTTCAAAACTGACGGACTTGCATACAAACTGTCATCCCCTATTTTACTCTCTTAGGGGTGGAATTTCCAAAAATCCTTCCTTAGTGGATGCCTCCACTGTATAAGGTATCTTTGTGCAAAATTTCAAATCTCTAGGTCCAGCGGTTTGGGCTGTGGGCTGATATATCAACAATCAGTTTATCATTTTATATATTAAGATAAATGTATTATTATTATTAAAGAATTTAGATCCTACCGCATGGACAGTTTCCACGAGCCTGTTGTTTGTATCGTCCGCTGTCAGGCAATCATCCAGGCATTGAAAGCGATTCTGAAGTTCGAGCTGAAAGCTTTCAGGGTCCTGGATATAGGCAGTTTGGAGTTGGAGCGTAGACTTTACCAGACATCTCCACCTGGATGTTCAGGTTCAGTGTGCCTCTTACTAATTGGTAGTCGCTGCCGGTCTTAACCCTGTTGATCACAGAAACAACACTGAAGATTTGCCACTTTGTCGTCAAGATAAAGTATATCTCGTTTTTGGTGGATCCATCGGGGCAGGTTCATTTCCTGTGTGACCGCTTTTTGAAAAAGGAGTTCATCATAAAGAGTCCCTCCAACTCTATGAAGTCAGCCAACCGTTGGCTCCTAGGATTCCTCTGCCCAATTCCAAACTGCCCTCAGCTCATCGTCATTTCTTATGCCTAGCTTCGCGTTAAAGTCCCCCATCAATACCATATAGTGAGTTTTAGAAGCATGTATGGCTCGTGAGATATCATTGTATGACAATGTCTCTATCTCGTCATCTGGGTGTGATGAGGTCGAAGCATATACCTGGATGACCTTCAGCGAATACCGTTTGGTAATACTGAGTATCAGGTATGCGACTCTCGGTGAGACACTCTCTATCCTCACTATATTTTTGATGAGGGGCTTGCGGACTTTAAACCCGACACAACCCTGTGACAGACAGGTGATCACCCTCCCGGTAGAAGAACAGGTTGCCGGATTTAAGGATTATCGTGTGCTCCCCCTCTTCGGACTTCTGATAAACCCATTATATCCTATCGCAACCTGTCCACTTCTTCCTCCAGCTCAATGAGCTTCTCGTCGGTCCTCAGAGTCCGTACATTGTATGTTACCAGGTCAAGTCGTCGTTGCTGGTAGTCGGATCTCTGCCGAAGACTCTTAGCACCCTCTGCCCCGCCGTTACCGTGATCGCTACCGTAGCCCGGGGACTAGGGGCCGTGACTGTGTGTTGTGTACCATATTAAGGGGTTTTGCCGTAATCACCACGCTTGGCAGGCGGGTTGGTGATCGCAGTGGTGATGACGTTACTCAGGTAGACGCTGCTTTCCGCCCCCTGGTGTATTCCCTTAGTCGCCTTTTACGACACTCAGGATTGGAAGGGTTGGCCCTATTCTATGCCGGGAGCCACACGGCCACATGTATATATAGAACTGTCCAACATGTACAGTTGAACCGCGATGCTTAAAGAAAGAGTCCCGTGTATCCAGACTCTTCTGGCTCATTGAGTTCATGGTTAACAGTAGGCCCCTGACTTATGTACCGCTTGACCATGTAAACAATTTACCCCTAATACCGACTTTCTTCTGACTAAGTCACTTGGACAGTTTTCTGAGCACAACTTCTATGACGAGGCTAGCAAGATACAGGTGCTGGCTGACTTAATGTGGTGGAGATGGGTTAACCTGCCGACACTAACACGACATGACAAGTGGTTTAGAGTAAAAGAACCCCTTGCTGAAGGGGATCTGGTGATAATTGCTGAATACCAGATGCCACGTAACATGTGGTTTGGTTACGTGGTATTGTTTGCAAAACGTACCCTGGTAGTGTTGGTCAGGTGCGGGTTGTGGATGTTATGACAGGACCTAATGTGACTGGACAGCGACGACTCTACAGATTACTTGCGACAAAGCTGTGCAAGTCAGACGTCTGCCGCTCCTCATCTTAAGTATTTATTTATTTTATTTTTACGATTTGAACACCATGATAGGGTTTGATAGGACGACGTTTTATATCGACATTTTTTTTCCAAAAATATTAATTGTTTACTTTCAAGACAAGCAGGTTTGATTTCACCGCAATTTCGATTATAATACATTTAAACTTGCAATTGTGATTCACTAAAAAGAACACAAGAAAATATACTATTTTTCATTTTATTTTTACCACTCCGAATTCTGGGTTGGAACTCAGTCGTGACCTAATCTTCGCATTTTTTTTTTCAAGTTTTGGGAATATGGTAGAAATGTAGCAGCACACCAGCCGGGCTATTGCGTATCTTTGGTGGTAACCATAACGAACACCATTTATTGATTTTATCCAATGACGTGCGTGGCATGACGATGACCATTCGTGAGCCCTGATTGGATGAAATTCATAAATGGTGTTTGTTACAATTACCACCAAAGTTACGCGGTAGAACCCCAGGATCCTCCGAAACCAGTCAATTTTGAAAGATTAGGTATAGTTTAGAGTAGTGTTTATTATTATTATTATTTTAGTATACTTAATTTAGTTGTTTACAGGTGAAAATAATTTGGCGGTTAGATCATTTTTAATCCAAATAAAATTCAACTTTTTCAATAAAAAAAAACAGCAAAAATTTTAAAGTTTAAACCATCCAAATGAATGACTGCTAGGGCTAAGTTCGATTTCGTCGGTAGGTTTGGTGAGAGGCTGACTGGCCTTCCCTCTGGAAGTCACGCTTTCTGGTCTCTTGACAAAGCTGCTGAAGGAAACTTTTGCCAGTCGTCCTTGCCACCACTCCGTAAGCCGGACGGAAACTTGGCCCATAGTGCAAAGGAGAAAGCTGACCTTTTGGGCTCTCTCTTTGCCTCGAACTCGACTTTGGATGACAGGGGCGCCACACCGCCTACCATCGCGTAGTGTGCTAGCTCCATGCCGGAGATAAGCATTACCCAACGGGAGGTCCGGCGGGAACTGCTTTCTCTGAACATCCATAAGTCAAGTGGGCCAGACGGCATACCGGCAGTGGTTCTGAAGCGGTGTGCTCCTGAATTGTGTCTAGTATTGATGCGTCTTTTCGCACTTTCCTACACCAAAAAGGAAGTCCCGTCTTCGTGGAAGACTGCCCACGTGCACCCAAAAAGGGCGACAGATCAGACCCGACGAACTGGAACAGGCCTATCGCCATCACCTCCCTTCTCTCAAAAGTCATGGAGCGTGTGATCAACACGCAGCTTTTGAGATACCTGGAGGATCACGAGTTGTTGAGCGACCGACAATATGACTTCCGCCACAGTCGCTCAACTGGTGACCTACTTGTGTATCTCACGCACCGTTGGCCCCTTAGTCTGAGGAGAGACTTTGCCTCCTTATGTGTGCTCTACCGCTTGTATAACGGAGAGTGTTCTAAAGAATTGTTCGACTTGATGCCCACAGCTACTTTCCACCATCGCAACTCTCGCCATCGACGGGGAGTTCATCCTCACATATTGAAACCAGAATTGTTTCGAATTGCGCGGGCTCAGATTGTGGAATGAGCTCCCCGCCGTGGTTTTCCCATTGGAGTACATCATGGGGTTCTTCAAAAAGAGTGTGAAGAGATTTCTTTAGGGTCGGCAACGCGCGAGTGATGCCCCTGGTGTTGCAAGCGTCCATAGGCTACGGTAACTGCTTACCATCAGGCGGGCCGTATGCTTGTTTGCCACCTTAGTGGTATAAAAAAAAAACCAAATCGCATAAGCCGTTACCGAGTAATCGGTGAACGTACATAAATAAAAATTACATACGCATCGACTATATACAGGGTGTAAGGGACATCGCCGCACAAACGGATACCATGGGTCCAGGACATGATTCTGGACTCCCCCATGTTGGAATTTTTCGTCGGTTTTTCCCAAATTTAAAAAAAAAAAAAAGTTTTTTTTACTTTAGACTGTTCATAATCGTTATTCTTACCTAACCCAAAGAGATTTAAAATAAATAAGTTATTAATTCATTACTTTCACTAAAAGTAGCAATGTAAATAAAACTAGAAACGGTGTCTTATGGCGATATTCGCCTGCAGTCAGCGACATACTACGTAGGCACAACGTTATCGCGCGTTTAAATCGCGGTGTTCACAATACATTGCGCGCTCGAAAATGACAATTTCTATAACCGATCATTAGCGAGGTGAATGCCTTTCACAATTTGATTAGTGTCATTAAATAAAATAATAATAATTATTTTCGCGAAGCTTGCGTTACCATGCAAAATACACCCTGTATATATATGAAAAAAGGAGGAGGTTCTCCTCCTTTTTTTAAATCGGTTAGTAAAACTACATTTCCAAGAGTAATGTTACTACCTAGGTATAAAAATTGTAAATCCACTAAGTGGTCGTGAACTGGTATAATCACCCTACGTAAGATGATTAAATAAAACCAAATTATGGATAAAAATCTCTAATAAATTATAATATATTTTTTTTAATATACAAATGACCAAAACAATTTTTTTTCTTAATGATTAGTATCTATTCATTGGGTACATAATGTGGGCTGCGTTTCTAAGACGAATAAAAAGTCACGGTGTATTTAGTAGTTGTGTTTACGGTTGGGTTTGTTCCCGGGAATAAACCCAACTTCGAGTAAATTTCCAATTTGGTGGGAAAAACCCGGGAATTTTCCCATTGGCTGGGAAAATACTCAAATGGTCACAGTTACTAGATTTTGCGTAGGTATAGCGAGAGACACCTTAACAAGATCGTTTGAATAACATTTAACAAGATTTCTATTAGGGTTATACCACGGTCATACACATATATCATACAATAAAAAATATATTTTATTTTATTTTAAGGAGTGCATTGTTTTTAAAAAAGTGACGTAGTGGACAGGCGGCGGTCCCACACAATGAGAAGTTTTCTTCTAGGTATTTAAAGAGTTGCTGAAAAATAACTGGGTGGCGCTGTCCGCAACAAATTGAATTGTCAAATCAAAATATGCTGTCACATAACTTTAGTGTTGCCACATAGGCCAACAACGGAAGGTTTCCGTCCTTTTTAATTTAAAATCGACAATTAAAAAATTAGATATATATATTTCTTTTATTGAGTATTAATTGATATTACTGGCAACCATGAACAAAATTAAAGGGAACCAAATTTTAGAGCAGTAAAACTTAATTTTCGTTGCTTTTTGGTAACTGCCTGTTTTTTTTCATCCGAAATTAGTAATAAGAGCCGGCAACACTGGTATGAGTGGATGTTTGTTTTGTTGTCTTGTTGTGGAAGTCACGTTTATGGATTATTTGTTGCTATCATCGTTTTGATATTCTACAATATTCTATTACTCCGATAGTGGCCTGCTCCTCCGTGACTATCGTCGAGATCACTGTTCGTGGTTGTGAGATAAGACTATAGAAAAATTGTTATGCAAATTAAAAAAACATTTTAGTATGATAACTACTTATACTATTTTCTTTGCAGATATTTATACAATATAAAGTTTTAAAAAACTTATTTGGTTTTAATGTATAAAAATTTATTCTTGGTAGAAATAAAATTAATCTAGATCAAAAGAAACATGCTTTTTATTTTTTATACATATTTATTAATTATATTTGATCTAAAATTGACAAACATTGCACAAATAAAAACACTATCACTTGATAGTAAAGTCTCTGTATGGTTCATCGGTCGTGTTAATATTCTGTAAGTTTTTAACATTCCAATCACTCGCTCCACATGGACTCTTTTGCTTGCCACTTTTCTATCTTTGTTTAAGGTTTCTGGCCGTATTTGATTGCCTTTCTTGAAAAAAGGAAGGCATATTTATCTTGACACCATATGCCAGAAAAATATCTTGGACATTAAGGCCCTTGTCTACCATGTTTCATCAATATTGTCAAATCTATGCAAAATACTACCCCTTTCTATGATTAGCCTGTCTGTTGCCGAGCCAGCATAACAGGGAGAAACATATGTGATCAGACCACTGGGAGCAATGCCGATAAGGAACTTTACTGTATTTCTATTTTTGTAACTAGAAAATGTTGCCTGCTGAGCAAATGGTATGCCTGGCTTTCTAACAGGACATTCACTTGCATCTATCACTACCCTTGTCATTGGATACTGATCATAGAAATCCAATGGTATGTATGCTTTCTTTTTCTGTCTATCCATAAATCAAAATTTTTCCACTGTAATGACATGAAACGAACCCAAGTAATAGAAATATTTGAAACTTGTTAAATAGATATCAAGTATAACATAACTATATCTACAAATTCTTTATGTCTCCGTAATATCAACAATGTGATATAAAACTGTTCTAAAGTATCTATTTTCTTTGGAGGGGGTCCATAAATATACTTTAAGTTTGAACATTCTCCCAAAGTGCTAAAAACAAAAATTAGTTTTTCAAATATTTCTAAGCCAGTAAAGAAGTTGATTGCATGATTACATTGTTTATATTTATGTATACTAAAAGGAGCAGTTAGGCCACAGTCAGGGGATGGATCAGTTTGCATAGATTGATTAATTTTTAGGTTTATATTTTCACTTTGATCATCCTGATTTTCCTCTTGCATGAAGACTATGCTCATGAACATCCAAATGAGACAATGAAAGTTGTAGTGAAGAAGTGAGCAAATTTTCACCATTCTCAAAACTTATTTGAAGAGGATCCTGTTCCTCATCAACAAAACTTTTTTCTGATATAGGAATGACTAGCACATGCAATGAGTGGCTCTGAAAAAAAAACAAGTTATTTAGGTACTTAGTAGTTCACTAGTAGATAGGCATACCATACCTATCCTATTTGCCTGAAAAGTTGTTCAGAGAAACATTTGATATGTGAAATGTTTGAACTGAACAACTTTTCAGGTACAAATTTGTTGTATAAGATAGTATGAGATTCTCGCCGGAAGTCTTCTCAGTTCAAGTGTATTATGAAGCGTTGGTAGAATCAATTTGTAACGTTCGTAAGTGCCTTATTAGGACCTAAATTGAATAATAATAATAATTGTTTATTTCCAAAAAATGAGTTCACAATTTTCTTATAGATAAGTAAGGCTAGATACATTGATTGCTATATTAAGAAGCATCTGTTGCCGAACTAAGAATAAAATTCCTGTATTTCGACAAGCAGTGCCAAATCCCCTCGAGAATTTATAAAATAAGTTGCTAGCCTATCTTTATAAAATCGTTGCTAATAAGTATATTAAAACTTATATAATGATATGATGAATGAACGATTTTTGAATTTTAATAACTGTAGGTAAGTACCTGATTTTCCATAATTTTTCTGAGCACCTACTGGATCAAAATAAACATCATCTTCTGGATGAGATTCTACAGCCACATTTAATGAAGAACTTGTGGTTGGTTGAGGTGTTATAGGCGTAGACCATGGAAAAATTGACGGTACTACATTTTTCTTCAAACTGAATTTTTTACCTAATAGAAATAATTATGTAAGTACATAAGTAGGTACTTAGTAGAAACGATAAGTTATTTTATTGTTTCACAAATAATAAGAAGTCGCAAACTATGTACCATGTAAGCATGAATACTGTTTCAAATGCCATCCAATTTTGCGTTGGACATCCACTCCAAGGTTGTTCTTAATGGTTCATCAGTTGGAAATGTAAGGCGTCTCTTATTTGTACAAGTCACAACTGCACAAACACGCATTTTCAATACCTAGTTTACAAATCTTTCAAATCTAAGCTAAACTTCACAAAAGTTTTGAACAAAACAAACACGTAATAGTAACATAATACTAGTAACAGACGTTCGGACGTCTGATGGTCAGGGCCGTGTGTAGCGCGGCAGGAGGTCGAAAGCTTCCAACTGGTATTAGTAATAATTATGAGGGTCCTGCCGCGCTACAAACGTTCCTACGGCAGGACGTCCCACCTCTCCTGCGTAATAATAAAAATAGTAGTCCGACCATTGGAACGTCTGTTACCAGTATAAAGTCAAATAGTTAAGAAGGTACATGTTTTTTTTTTTGAACTGTCAGAAAGCGAGTTATTTTCACTCATAATAACGCCATCTATTGAGACGTAAAGAAAAGAAAATTAAATACCTACAAGAAAATCTCTCATTACCACGCCATGGTAGTACATAGGTACTCGTGCGACTCGAAGTCGGGAAGTGTGATACTCGGTCCAGTCCGCGCAAGGTCCGCGTGGGTCCGCGCGTAGGTAATGTAGGTACATACAACAGCGAGTATGATTAAAATAACAATCAAAAGCATCTAAAAATATTTTTTTAGGTACAACTAGCCACTTGAGTATTTTCCCGCCGTTCGGGAATTTACCCGTATTTTTCCATTCTTTCCCGTATTTTCCCGTATTTTTTTTTTAGTTGTGTTGTTCATTTTCTCGTTCAAAAAGAAAGTCCGTAAGTAAATGATGCATCGTCAGTTAGAGGACTATGGAAAGATGGTTCAAAATTTGATTTAGGCCCGGTTTCAATAAACAAAAACGAATCGTTTTGCTTACCAATGGTAGGTTTTTTTATTGCCAAACTGGGCATATAGATCATTTCATAAGCTAATTTTACCTGTGATAGCTACTTCCATATGGGAGGGTCTGATATGCAAAGCTTTGAGGTCTTTGCTTCATTTTTAGTAAAGATATAAGAGTCTTAATTTTAACAAATCTTAACTGACACCGGTCGGTAAATTATTGAAACCGGGCCTTAGTTGTCCTGAACCTACCCAGAACCTAACAACTAACAAATGAAAGTAAATAAAAGAAAAAAGAATCCCTTCAACTGTGATTTTAAAATTAATTAAATTGACTAACATTTTAATCAAAATTTATCCTTAAAATAATACCATTATAATCTAAAATAGTGTACCTACCCAACCTACTTATAGTAAGCTGTGCTAATGCGTTCTGTACCTACCTACTTGTGTGGCGACAAGCACAGCTACAAGTCTCGCTCGATCAAGTAAAATACAAATTGTGAGCGCGGTCATCCAATCTATACAATTCTACTTATATCTACACATATTCCGTATCTGTCGTCAACAAATCCATCTATCGTATTGCTAAACAACGCCATCTATTTATAGTGTTATCATGTAATGCATGGATTTTACAGTAAGGCGATATTAGCGCTCCCGTGTCTTTTTTTGGCGACTTATATCATACTCAAAATTAAGCGCCATCTAGGTTTAATACGAAATTTCGGCAAAGTTCCGAGACACGCTCAAATGTATGGGGCTTGTCACTCTAGACACTTTACTCTATGGTTTCTACTATAAATATTATCATAGGTATTTTGGCCTAAACATCCTCCGCCGCCTTGAGAATACGTAGTGTTCTCAAAAGAAAGAAAAAATAATTAATTATAAGAACTAATTACAGATTATAATAATTACTAAAGTACTGAATATAAGATGCGGTATGATTAATTTTTATTGTAAGGGTAATGGACATAACTTGACAATGGGTCTTTTGAATGATCCATTTGAAGTTTTTACTAAAGCGACGCGGATATTTCCATCCTTGCCAGGATAAACTTGTGATATTATGCCCAACGGCCAACGTAAAGGGGAAAATCATCTTGGTGTATAAGAACCACAGTACCAATCTTAATGTTATCTTTATCAATGAGCCATTTTTGTCTAACTTGAAGATTATGTAAATATTCTATACGCCATCTTTTCCAATAGCTACACACCATCTGATCTAATAATTGTTTCCGACAACGTAAAGATATGGTTTCCTCGGACACATTCTGAAGCGGCAATGAAGTCAATGGTGAAGCCATTATAAAGTGAGCGGGAGTAAGAGGCTCCGGGTAGGGATCCTCAGATAAAATGCAAAGCGGTCTAGAATTTAAGACTGTTTCAATTTGGGTTAGAACAGTGAGGAGCTCTTCATATGTGAGGAGCTGCGAACCGATAACACGGTATAAATGAGTTTTAATCGATTTTATATTAGATTCCCACAATCCTCCGAAATGTGGGGCGCGGGGTGGAATCATTTTCCATTCAATGCGGTACTGATCGGTAAGTAGTTCTTGTAATTGAGCTTTAGCTCCGACAAAGTTAGTTCCGTTATCGGAGTAAAGAAAAGAAACAGGTCCTCGACGGGAAATGAATCGCTTAAAAGCGGAAATAAAAGTATCTGATGACACATCAGTTGCCAATTCGATGTGTACAGCTTTGGTTACTAAGCATATAAACAAACAAATATATGCCTTTTGGCTCTTTTGACCTCTGCGTCTACATAATGTTACATTAATGGGTCCAGCATAGTCAACGCCCGTATGCACAAACGCTTTGGTCTCCTGAACGCGGCAAGAGGGTAAATCAGCAATTTTTGGGCTGAGAAATGAAGGGGAATTTTTAAAACAAAAGTTACATGAATGTACTCTGTGTCTAATGACACTTCTAGCGGACAGTATCCAATATTTCTGGCGCAACAGTGAGCTCAGAAGATTGGCACCAGTATGGCAATGAGCACGGTGAAAATAGTCTATAATAAGATGAGTAACGTGGTCATGTTTAGGTAAAAGAGCGGGATGCTGAGCTTCATACGGAAGATTTGCATTTGAAAGTCTACCTCCTTATAATTCCTCCATCCATCCATTCTAATAATTTTATCTTGATCTATAAAGAGGTCAAGTTTTTTAAGCGGGGAAGATAATTTAACTTTTTGAATATTATTAAATAAATTTTGAAAATGAACTTGTTGTACAGAGCGTATTAAATATACTTCAGCTTTATTTAGCTCAGAAGCTGTGATGCGGCTGTGACCTTGATCACGAGAAATTATGCGAGAAAATCTAAGTATGTATACTATTATACGTAATATTTCACGCGAAGCTACTTCAGCAGCGCGAGGGAATAGGTTTTTCTCATCCGAGCATAACTGGCGCACAGTGCGCATGGCTAAAAACGGACTGGACTTAAGACCGAATGCAACTCGGTTAAATTGAAATACGCGGATCGGATCATTGGGATCAAAGCGGAATAATATTTTTTGATATTTTCTATGCTCATCAATAACAGCAATTTGTAGGCACATTTTTAGCAATGGGAAATAAGCGGAAGTTCAGTAATACAATAAACAAGTCAGATTGTAAATTGGGTCCCGTATGTAAAATATCGTTTAGTGATATACCATTGTGACATTTAGCACTAGCATCGAGTACTATACGAACTTTTGTTGTTTCTTTGTCTTGCCGTACGACGGGATGGTGTCGTATGAAGTACCCTTTATCATGGTCGTCAGAATCGGAAGGCAATATTTCAGATAAGTATTTTTTATCTAAGTACTCCTCAAAGATTTTTATAGGGCATCGTGCCTGTACATCCTGCCTCATTATAACTAGCGCGTAGCTGTGGATCGCGTAGCTTGGTACGCTCCAAAGCAAGTAAACGGCGGTGAGCAACGGAACGGGAATCACCTAACACGTCAGGATCCTCACGAAAAGGTAACGCGGTGCAATATCTGCCTGCGGAGTCCCGTGAGAAGTTACGAGAGAACAGCTGTTCACACTCCTTTTCGGCCGAGCTCATAAATTTTTGCGCGGGAATTTCTTCGAGCTCCCAAAACTTAAGTAGGGAATCATCTAAAGAAATAGTAAGGTCATTGGGACCAGAAATGAAAAAAGTCGCGGTATTAAAATAAGTGGATGCATTTTTATTAATATTAGAGTTAGCGGGAACGTCGCCCATAAGAATATAACCGAACACGGTTTCAAGGGCAGAAGGAGCGGGAGGTGCAATAATTTTTTGACCTAATAATAAAAATGGGAACAATTGTGCCCCGAGAACTACTTCGACCTCTCCGGGAATGTGCCACAGAGGGTCAGCGAGCGGTAAGTTACCTAAATGTTGCACTATAGAAGTCTCAACATATTCAGTCGGTAACCTGTCAGTAATGCAATCAACGACAAGAGCGGTAATATTATAAAAATATTTTTTATTTTTCGCGGTTATTTTAAGTTGAACGTAGCCGTGAATAGAACGCGAAGTGGATCCTACACCATTTATAAAAGAATTGCTAAGCGGTATTATATTTAAATTTAGTTGTTTACAACAGGCAGTTGTAATTATGTTGTTTTGAGACGCGTTATCTATTAAACATCTAACTGAAATATATTTATTGTCCTTATTAGACGCATAAACTTGAGCGGTTGATAAAAGTACAGTAGTATGGGAAGGATTTAATTTATTAAAAGAATCGCGTTCGTTATCATTATTCTTATCAACTCGCGCTCGGGTGCATAGCGACACCGGTTGTGGAGCGTCCGTAGCGTTAGAAGGAGACGCGGTCGGATGCGCGGGCGAGGCTGCGCACGGGAGCGGTCGCGGCGCGGCGCGGGCGGCGGCGGACGGCTGCGCGCAAAGCTGCGCGTCCTGCGCGTGTGGAGACGGCGCGATGCGGTTATCGCTCTTATCAAGACGCGCCGAGTGAGAGGGACGCGAGTCAGAAACTATTTGTTGCGATTGCGAATTGCTATCCAAATGCAAAAGAGAATGATGGTGTTTATTACAAGTTTTACAACTATACGACGACTTACACTGAGAAGCAGTATGCGTAAGGCTGAGGCAGTTTACACAGCCTCTTTTAGATTTAACAAAATCTAAACGATCTTTAGTATTAAGTGCTTTAAAAGAGGAACAATTAAAAATCTGATAGTGATCAGATTTATTACAAAATAAGCAAGTGCTTTTATTATTATTATCGCGTGCAAGGAAAGCATGGTGGACTGTGTTTGAATTACGCGGTTGAGACCGAGAAGCGGGCGGATTATTAAGGTTGCTACCGACTGGGGCGGTTCGCGCGGAGCCAGCAATTGGCGTAGAAGTGCGGTCTAATATTTTTACTTGCGATTTAATAAAATCAACAAAATCCTTATAAGAAGGAATTTCTTTATTCCTCATAAACATTTCAAAGGAATTAGCGGTTGCGGGATCTAACTTCTTTAAAGCTAAAGAAAGTAAGATAAAATCTTTCATATCTTCAATACCCAACTGTTCCAAAGCAGATACAGAAGCGTGGAAAGTTTCAATGAACGTATTTAAAGACGCGGAATTATTTAATGCGGGTTTAATATTGAATAAATTAGACATGTAGTGTGAGCCTAATGCTCTTTTATCTTGATATTTTTGAACTAAGCTGTCCCAAATAGAATTATAATTATCACCGGACGGTATAATACCTGCCGTGATTTTTAAAGCATTTCCTGTTAATTTACCTACAAGATATTGTACTCTTTGAGAATTCGAAAGATCAGGATTTGAATGTATATTAGATTTAAAAGATTCAAAGAAGACGGGCCAATTTTCTATTTTTCCATCAAATGACGGAATTTGAATTGGTGGTAGTTTGATACGACCTTTATATTGGAACGGAATAGTATTCTGCGCAGACACATTCGACTTAGTATTTGTCTTATTGACGATAAGAGAACGAACCCTTTCTATTCGGGTGTACACTGTATCAAAGGAAATCATTTTTTTATAATCAATCTTATATTCTGGATCAAGTTGCATATTTAACGCGTTAATTGTATCTAAATTGGCACTAAATTCATGACGAATTGTACTAATAATTTCAGTGTCCGCCATGAATGTCTCTGAGGAACGAAGGTCTGCACTCGCGGACGTGGAAATAATAATATAATAATAATAAATATCCTGGGACATTCCTCACACACGGTCATCTGATCCCAAACTAAGCAGAGCTTGTAATATGGAAACCAGATAACTGATATACTACATATACTACTTTTTGTTTGTAAATACATACTTAATATACATAATTACACCCAGACTCAGGACATACAGACATGTTCATGCACACAAATGCATGTCCTGTGTGGGAATCGAACCCACGACCTGCGGCACGTAAGGCGAACCTTAACCAACTGCGCCAACTGGCCCGTCAAATATTCTTAGAAGAATCATATAAGAACGATAATTGTTCAAAAATAGCTCCATTTTTAGCTTCCAATATTTTAATTTTAGTTTCAATAGCTTCCATTGTGAAAGATTGCGTAATAATAAATTGCAAAATTACCTAATTAAAGTAAAATGTTGTAGGTAAGTAGGTATATCCAACAGTTTAGGCACCTAATATAGGTATGAAAGTTTATTTCAAGTCGACAGACAAGGCTCATAGAATGCAATTATATGCGTAGTAATAGTACAAATAGTAAGTACGTATTGCGGTTATTAGTACACCATATGATTTCGTATAATAAGATACGAATCGGTACCTATAAAATCTAAGTCCTAAAAATATGGAGGAGCGGCGGCGGTATTGAATACCTAACTACTTTTTATCACGATTGGCGTGGTAAAAATGGCGGGAGTACGAAATATCGTATTTATATAGTCTAAAACCTATTTATGAGGTATAAGACTTGCGTATTATGAGGTATATACCTATTTAGAGGCATAAAACCTATAGAAAGCGGGAAATTATACGTGATTTGATATGAAATTAAATTGCTGTAATGGCTGACTCAAAATGAATCCGCTCGAAGGCGTACCAGAAAAATGATGGGTTTTTGCGTAAAAATATTAATATGGAAAACGAGGAGCCTCCTAGGATAAAGGTAAGGACTTACCAGGAACTCCTATGGTAATCCAGCACAGTGATAAGCACTATTTTTTCATATCAGTTCACAAATCACAAAGTTCAATGTTTCTCGGTCTGTAGCGTTTTTCGTACTGAATGTTGCGGGGTTGCGGGGCGCGCGCGTTTCGTTTTACTCGCACACACGCGTTTGTAGATGCGTCGCCGAAGTATCGAAGATTCCCGAAGCTCTTTTCTCGCTTTCACATATGATGTGGGAAAAGGAGAGGAATCGGGAAGTAGAGGCTCGTCATTGATACTCAATATGAGTAGGTTTCTACTATAAATATTATCATAGGTATTTTGGCCTAAACAATCCTCACAACATGTTCATACCGCTACTTTCAAGCTTCTTCTTATGTACTCATTATTTATCATATCCATTCTTGTCACTCCATACATTCATCTCAACATTATCATGCCAGCTGCATGTCTTTTATCCATCTTCTTTACCTAATGCCCAAAATTCTGAACCATATATTAAGACAGGTCTTATCACGGACTATATATTTTCCCCTTTAGCTTCAGGGGTATCCGTGGAACACATGTTTATCTTGAGACCTGTCGCCATTTCATCTAACCTGAGATGATACTCTGCTTTATATCACGGTTATTATTACTATCGTTCTGCATTTGTGAACCGAAGTACCAGAAGTCGTAGAAGACTGGTACTGAATCTCCATCAAGTGAAATAAGCGCGAAAGTAGAGAGTCCGCCAGAATCGCAGAACATGTGTTCAGTTTTAGTTCAGCTAATTTTCAATTTCTGTCCAGCTCTTGTTGCCATTTCACCATCCTGCTCTGCGCATCAAATCCATTTTCACGGACGAGAACAATGTTAAAAAGTTAAAAGGCAAAAAGCATGCACCAGGGTGTCTCCTTCTGTATTTTCGGCGTCAACGCATCCATTACCAGCAGGAAGAAATAAGGGGTCATAGCAGACCCTTAGTTTAAGACTAGGTATTTTGACCATAGAGATATCATAGGAAAACTCCTCATTCGATATTAGTAAGGATCTTATTGTATTTAAAGTTCCTACTTTTGGGTACCTACACAAAAATTAAGATAATTCGGGGTAAAGTCGCCATAAAGAGGGTAACCCTAATGTTTAATGTACCTCGATTTTCCGTCTCTCACAGCGGCACGCTGAACAATATTCTATACTATTCTCTTTCTACGATTTGTAGTTATCAGAACGTAAAAAAGTTATCATAAAACCGCTATATTGAACCGATTTCAATTCGAAAATGATTGAAAGGAGATAGAACCTTTGTGGCATAGCTAGCCGCCGCCATTTTTTTTTTTTTTCAATTTTGTGGCGCACGGTGTAAGTGGTATACAGGTTGTTGTTTTGGTCAGCGACGAGCGACTCAGGGTTGATAATACAAATGATACTGGTGCTAAAAAAAATATAAAAAAAATACTTTTTTTTTTTTAATAATAAAATTAAAAAAAATTAAAATTTTGAAAATCATGTTATAAGCTAAAGTGTAAACATAATACTCAACGGGAGTACGAGGGAGTAAAGGGGTGGGGCGATGGCGGCTTGCGCCTAGCTCTAGTCTGTGCACGTGCCTAGTAATCATACTTTGCAATAATTTTATTTCAAATTGAATAAGGTATTTCTCAACATATTTACAGTATTTAATGGAATTAAGTCCATTTTTGGGGAATATATATTTTGTACTACCGCTCCTGGGTCGCTTGTCGCCGACCAAAACAACACCCTGTATATTGATAGAGGACACTTATACAAACTTTTTTTGATGTTTGTCGTTATTCTCATATGGTGATCTCAAAGAACTTGGATGGGTGATCTTTACCTCCAATATTTTTTTTTTTTTTTTATTTGATTCACAAAACTGGATACAATAATTATTTATGTTAAAATATACACAGTAAATAGCTTAAACAAAAACTACTGTATCCTACTAGATGTGAATACAGCTTGCAAATATGAGGAGGTACTCACATAAGTATTATACTTTTACTTAAAAATTAAATTAATAAAAAGCAAAACACAAATGACGAACAAAAAGATACTCGAAATAAATACACAAATTGGAAAAAAAAGGTTTACACAATTATTTGACTTAATAATAGTTTAGCTGAGGCTAAAGAACCAGAAAAAATATCAAAATCACGTCTGATGGCATTGTAAGAAGAGCACAAGCGATACATAGGAGAATGAGAGTAGGGATAACATGTATGATCTTTACCATCAGAGATCTTACAATAGTAATGAAAACTTTCATACACACGTTAGAAACTATTCCAAGATATTTAAACAGGTTTGTATTCGAGCAAAGGCCATCTACATAGGCAATAGGGTAAATAGTTCTAATAATAAAATTAAACAGTATGGCAGATTTATTAATACAGAGACTGGTAAAAATAAAATCAAAGATAATACTTTTTCTCTTAAAATCAATGATAAATTAATCTCAGATAAATTAGAAGTAGCATCTGCTTTAGAATTTTTTTTCTGAAATATACCTATGGAGGCTACTAAAAATCTTGCTTCGTCTTCCACGTTAGCAGAATCGATTTTACAGAATAATTTTCAAAAAAACATTCCAGACTTCGCATTCACCCAGGTTAACGACTATGACATTATCACGGCTTTCAAGTCGCTAAATATGAAAAATACGGAAGACTTATGGGGTTTGTCAGTTAAGGTTATACAGTCAATTATTTTCAATATTGCCCCTATTTTAGCCCTAATCTTTAACCAATGTCTCGAAAAGGGCAACTTTCCTGACTTAATGAAATACAGCAAAATTGTTCCAATCTTTAAATCGGGATGTAAAAACAATCCCTCAGATTACAGACCTGTCTCAGTACTTCCTGCATTAAGTAAGATTTTTGAAAAGATTGTGCTAAACCAAATGTTAAGGCATTTTAATAACCACAAGATACTCCATGATGATCAGTTCGGTTTTACAAGAGGTAAGTCCACTACGGATGCGGGAGCTAAACTTATTGAGCATATTTTTCAGGCCTGGGAGTGCTCACACGATGCTATTGGTATCTTTTGTGATCTCTCCAAGGCATTTGATTGCGTAGATCACCAAACGCTAGCTCTTAAACTTAAGTTATACGGAATTCGCGGAGTGGCCCTCGATCTTGTGGTTTCCTATCTTTCAGGGCGCCAACAAAAAGTAGGAATCAATGGTAGTGTGTCATCGGGATCCTTAATCAAATTAGGCGTACCTCAAGGTTCGATTTTAGGCCCATTTCTGTTTCTAGTTTACATAAATGACCTACCCTACATGGTGAAAGAACTATCAGATGTCGTTTTGTTTGCAGATGATACGTCTCTGATATTTAAAGTAGATAGAAAAGACAAAGACCTTTTAAAAGTTAACCGCGCTCTGAAAACTGTGTCTCAATGGTTTGCTGCCAACAATCTTATGCTAAATTCTAAAAAAACTAAATGATTAAGATTTTCATTACCAAATGTACCAAAAGTTGATTGATACCAATGTTATTGTGGACGGTAGTAAACTTAATGTAGTAGATAAGACTGTTTTTCTTCGTCTGACCATAGACTGTAGATTGCAGTGGGGTGCTCACCTGGAAGCCTTAGGTGGTAAACTGAGCTCCGCTGCTTTTGCAGTCAGCAAAATAAGGCAACTGACGGACATTAATACATCCAGATTAATTTATTTTGCATATTTTTTAGTCTTATGGTTTACGGTCTTTTGCTGTGGGGCTCTGCCGCAGACTTGGAATCAATTTTTGTATTGCAAAAAAGGGCAATTCGCGCCATCTACTGTTTGGGTTCTCGCGAGTCTCTGCGAAAGCTATTTCCGGAAATTAATATATTAACTTTGCCCTCTCAGTACATTTTTGAAAATATTATGTATGTGCGGAAAAACATTAATTTGTTTCCAGTCACACTATAAACAATGACAAAATAACTGTGCATAGATTTAGATTAGCTAAAGTAATTAAGTCCTTTCTTGGGAATTGTATCCGATTTTACAATAAAATTCCTCGTAGCGTGACCAGTATGTCCTTTTTTTAAATCCTAGGCGTCGTGTGACGGGTCGCTCACTTCCCTCCAATATGGCGAGGAGGGCGATGGCTGCCACACGCGTCATACTTGTGAACAGGTGCTGCTTGTGGGGGCTGGTCTGCTTAAGTTTGCCATTTATTTATTTACTTATTAAATATAGATTCAGACTACTTTGTAGTTTTGCCGCCTCGCCGGGGCACGCAATTGTTGTCAGTGCGATTAGAATGTAAATATTATGTAATGAATCTAAGCTTGTTTTGAAAAGAGTAATTGCTGAGTTTATTGCCGGCTCTTCTCAGCAAATGCAACCTTCCGAACCGGTATTAGAGTATTAGAGTCAGACTTTTCATAAGTGCCTGCGAAGGTCTATTTGAATAAATGATTTTGAATTTTGAATTTTGAATGCTGCCCAAGAACGGTACTACAGGCAGGGAGACTAAAAGTATTTCGATTTTGCAAACGACTTCCAATACGCGGCACAAGGATGTTAATATTCTTGAGCATCTGCGGACAATCAATCTGGTCATTTAACAATTTAAAAAGAAACATTATATCTAGGTATTTTCGGCGACTGTGTAATGACTTTGAGTGGTAGTGAGATAGTCGGGATTTATAGCAAAAACAGCATTTGTTATCCTGAAAAGCAAGGTGGTATAAAAATCGCTTTTGCACACGTTCAAGTCTGTCCGAATGGACTTGGTAACTGGGACTCCCTGTGGGACTAGAATATTCAAGAACTACGGATCAAACTATTAAATAATACCAGTGCAATGAAAATTTTGGTTTGCCTTATAACAAATCCCGAAAGGCGACTTGTCTTCTTAATAATAGCGTCAATATGAAAACGGAAACTAAGTGAATTGTCAATAAGTACTCCCAAATCCTTAATAATAGTGACTTCCTTTAAAAGCGAGCCATTAATATAGTAAAATCCAGGGGTCGGTTGCTTCTTTTTTTGAAAATTTTACGTGAAAACACTTTTCAGTGTTAAGCACCATATGATTATGAACACACCAATCCTGTATCCGGTCTAAGTCGGCCTGCAAAGCTCCCACATCAATTTCACTTTTGATAATGCGGTACAATTTCAAATCATCGGCATACATCTTAAACGACGAATCAATTCCGTTGCACAAATCATTAATAAATATAATGAAGAAAAGTGGCCCTAAGTGCGATCATCCCGAAGTGAGCCATGTATACCCATTAGGGAATGCAAAACCGTGGCAAAATGAAAACCGGTTTTTATTTCGGTTATGAGAGGAAAAAACCGGTTAACCGGTTTTAAACCGGTTTTTTTAATGTTCGCTCGTTTTTTTTTCACGTTATTTCTATAGCTCGAATTATAGATAATAACCGTGCCTAAGATTTAAAAATCGCAAACTGAGGAATTATTGTCAGTTAAAGTTAATGAAGTGGGTATAAAAGACATCAAATACACCATCACCATCTGCCTGTCCTGTTCCCTATAATTTGGGATCGGCGCAATATGTACGCTTCTTCTATCCGTTATACCAACATTCACTCGTTTCTTACCAATATCATCTTTCACACAATCAATCCATCTCTTTTTCATTAAAATTATGGAAATAATCGTTTATTTAACTCTGTAGATCAGATACTCGTTTATATAGACTACACGGTTCGTTGCTTTTGATTTTATTTTAAATGAATGAAATCATAAAAACATATAACTTTTGTTTGATTTTTAATTGCTATGAGATATTATGACTATGTTAAAAAATAGATCAGTATTAAAGAAGTAATTATTTAAAAATTTATTAAATTATGTTTCGTAAGTTATAATATTAATTTCACACGTAATATACATGTCATATTGTAGCGGCACAGCAACTTGCGTGTACACTAAAACGTGGTTATTATTATACGAATGCTTTCCTTAGATTAAAAAAATTACCCAGTTTTTGCCGTCGTGCAGACGGGTAAAGAATAACACCAATCAGTCAGCTTGCTGTCTGGCAGATACATAAGAGCCTTCGTTGACAGTAGTTGCTCCGATAGCATGACATTAATTCTGGCGTCCCGAAAGGCTCTGAATTATCGTCAATACTGTTCCTCCAGCATATTAATGATATACTCTCTATTGCCAGCATTCATTGCTATGCAGATGAAATTACATGGGACGCTCCTTACACGAACCGTGCAAATATCTCACGTTCTATATTGGAGAAAAGGCGCGAAGGACTTGTCTTAAATCGAGAGTACACAAACTAGTAACTCCGATTGGGGTCGACTAAACCTAGACTATTTCAATCCCACTAAATCACACGCAAGCCTGCGCATTCACCGTTGAGAGAAGTCCATTTGCTGTGGCTCCTCATTTCTAGAACATGTCCCTCAACATCACGAAAAGCATTGGGATCCTTCACGTTAATATTTGCAGCGACGTTCTGTTCCAAAGTCATCTACAAGATATTCAAAAAACTCGGTGTGTTTAATAGAGCAAAGCAGTACTTCTTATCGAGACCAAGACTGCAACTATATAAGTCGCAAGACTGGCCCAAATGAAGTAATGCTGTCTTCTGTGGGCACCTGGATACCAGCTTGGGTATTTAGACTCAGTTCAGCGACGTGCCGTTAGAATTGTCGATGATCCCGAGCTCACAAGTATTTTAAAGCCCCTTAGTCTGAGGAGAGACTGCCTTCTTATGTGTGTTCAACCGCTTTTCCAACAGTGTTCTGAAGAAATGATTGACCTGATGCCCAGTTACCTTGATCCATCGTAGTCACCGATGGGGAGTCCATCCTCACACATTGGAACCAAAATGTTCTCATACTGGGCGGTTTCAAAGAAGCTTCCTATCGTGGATGCTCAGGCTGTGGAATGAGCTCCCCGCTTCAAAAAGGTTGCGGGTTGGTAACGTGCGAGTGATAACAGTTATGTTGCAAGAATCTATAGGCTAGAGTAACTGGTTGTCATCAGGCGGGCCGTACGCTTGTTTCCTACCTAAGTATTGTAAAAAAAAGTTTTACATGTTTTATATCTATCATAAAAACAATCATTATTTTAAGTTATTTTCTTACCAGCTCAACAAACTACACATCAACACACTTCAGTTCTTCACAAAAATACTCACTGCATTGCACTCAGTTTACAAAACGGCGGCTAATCTTCCTTTTTTAGTTTTTCCAAACATTGAAAGAAAAACCGAAAAATTCGAAAAACCGGTTTTGGTGTTATGTGAAACCGGTTTTTTTGTTGGTCAAAACCGTACCGAATAACCGGTTTTTCGATTTTCGGTGAAACCGGTTTGCATTCCCTAATACCCATAGAAGACAACTTTTGAATGACTAAATTATGTTTAAGAAGATCAAAGGCTTTGCGGAAATCAGTGTAAATAGAATGTACCTACTTCTTTCTTCTTATCTAAAGCCTCCGATATGTCAGTAACATAGCCCATCAAGTTGGTTGTTGTAGACTTCTTTGGTCGGAAACCGTGATGATTTGAATTGATAAATTCAAATCATCATTTATCAACATGGAAATAAATTTTGTCCTTCACGATGCATTCAAAAACTTTCCCACAGGCTGACAAAATTGATATGGGGCGATACTGACTAACGTCATCAACACGTCCCGCTTTATGTATAGGAGTTAAATGTGCAACTTTCCATAATTTCGGAAAAGTGCCAGATTTTAGGGAAACATTAAATATCTTTGTAAGGGGCACACATAGGTTGTCAGCACAGTTTTTGAGGAATAGCGGAGGAATAGTATCTGGACCTGCTCCTTTATCACAATTTAATGAGGATAACTGCTTTTTTACTTCGCTCTCGCTTACAGAGCAAATGCTGAAAGGTAATATATAATTACATGTGGGTTGAGCATCAGAATTACATGATGGTACAATGTCATTTATCATATATACTTCCTGAAAATAGTCTGAGAAAAGGTTGCAGATATTTTGACCACCGCTAGCTATTTGAGAGCCCAAAGTCATTTCGTTTGGTATAGAGGTGTTAGATTTTTGTCCCTTGAAAAACTTCCAAATGTACTTAGGATTCACTTTAAAATGTTGAGCTGCATTATCTTTAAAATTGATATAACAATCTTTAATCATTGAGTCACAACGGGTTCGTAATAAGTCGAAGGTAAGTTTATCTATAGGGTTACTATATTTTTTAAATTTGGAGTGGAATTTGGCCTTTCCTTTATTACTTTTATAAGTGATGTACCATACCAGATTGGATAATTAGCGTCGCGTGTTTTTCTTATAGGCGTATGTTTTTTTTATAATTGCAATAATGATGTCGTAAAAAATATGTAATATTTCATCAACATTTAAAGTATTCTCCCATAAAGTTAACCAATCAAGTTCAGCGAGTTCTTCATTAACTGCAGTATAATTACAAAGGAAAAAGTTAAAATATGTGTTTATCTTAGGTTTCAAATGTCGAGGAGTAGAAGTGGTAAGTTTTATCAGTAAAGTCGGATGATGGTTGTCATTCGGGACTAGAGAATCTTTTATTTCTTCCACTGAGATCGTAGTAGGTTTGTTTGAACAAACCAGGTCAAGTATCCGCTGATTTTGTTTAACGATCTTTATCAATGTAACTTAGTTAAGTTACATTGATAAAGATCGTTAAAATTAAGAAAATCTATGAATGAACATTCAATGTTATTGCTGGTAGCTATTGGAGTTAATTTATTTGAAATAACGTCATGTTGCCAAATTATGTTACCAAGGTTGAAATCTCCAACAACCAAAACCTCAGAGCCGGTCTTCATTCTATTGTTAACAATTTTATTAACATTTTTTTTAAATATATCAATATAATCTTGTATTACGGGGGGAGGAAAATAGGCAATGCAAATATTTAGTACCGAAGAATTTCCAAATTTAACAGAAATCCACAGATATTCGCAAGAAGATTCCCATTGGGTTTTTCTAAGAACATCAAACTTTTTTAAACTAGCTACCAATACCCCACCACCATCCTTCTTCGCCCGTGCTGAGGAAGTAGAACTACGATCGCGCCTAAAAATGTTGTATCGGTCATCGAGAAATTCGTGACTAAAAACCGTATCATTTAGCCATGACTCCGGTACTATTATCAAATCATAGCTATGAGACAATGCTGAAATATAAAATCTATCTGTTTTAGTTCTTAAGCCTCTAACATTTTGGTAATAATTTTTTAGTTTTAAATTGAACATTTTTAAATTTATAACTGTAAAAAAGCATACTTATAAAATTTTCTAACATATGTAATTATAAGGCGATTTTATATTATTCAAAAATCCTACAGAGAACTCAAACAAACATAGTTCTTAATCAATATAGGGCCAGAATTTATATCCTTACGTACAAAAATGTGACCATTTCGGACCCATGTAAAATGATACTTCTTTTCATTGGCAGCAATCCTGGTTTTCTTATTTGCAAGAGATAGATGCTCAACGACAAAAATAGGCTGCTTAGGACCTGCGAGTCCAAGTTGAGAGGTGCTTAATTTGTTTTGCTCATGATTTTTATTATAGGTCCTTACAGCTGCCAGTAAATTGTCGCGTAAGCGTGGGCTAGCCAACTTCACAATAAGATTACGAGGCCGCTTGGATTCTGGACTCAGTTTAGCTGTACGGTGAAATACTAAAATTTCATTGTTGTGCAGATTAGAACCTACAACTGTAGTAAGCTGGTTGATCACAGTGAGTAGATTTTCATTCTGATGTTCTGGAAGACACTGGATCTCTACATTGCTAGCTCGAGCCTGCTGATCCATGACAAGAACTTTGGCCTCCATTTCATTTATTTGTGTTCGTAAAGTTATGTTTTCGGCTGCCAGACTTCAAACTAGTGCTGTAGTGTTCGTTGAGGCACTTTTGATTGTCAAAGCCATCGGACAAGAATTTCCCAGATTTAGTAACCTCGTCCAGCTCATCTTTCATTGATGAAAATGTGGAGCTCAGCTCATTCATATCTTGCTGAACTTTAGATAAGGTCAAATTATACCTGTCCAAACTAGCTTGTTGTGTCTAAAACTTCTCATTCATCTCCACACGGAGCTCATGAATTTCAGCCAATATTACTGCTAAATTTGGTGTATTGGCAGATGATGAACCAGATGCGGGGATGTTGTCATCGTTTAGTAAGGTATTAGGGCTTTTACCAAGGGGTGAATTGTTCGCATTATCGGGTTTGGTGCGAGATGCAACACATGTTGGGCAAAGCCATTTACTGCGTGAAGCTGGAGAATCATTGTAGTTGATACATTCGGCATGATACACACGCGTACAATTCCCTTGGGTGCATTTGATCCGTTTTTTGGTGACGGCAATAACTATATTGCAGGCCGAACACGTAAACACCATGTTTAACAAAAAAATGAGTTAATGCTATTTAATAACGTTATAACTGTTTATGAACGCTAATGCTATTTAATAACGTTATAACTGTTTATGCACGTTAATGCTATTTAAAACTCAGCACTAGTTTTTTATCAAAATAAGTTGGGTAGATACGAAATTTGTTGTTTTTGATATCTGTGTTTGTTAATTTTAATCGGCATAAAAGTCACTCACTTTAAACTATTTATTTAAGATAACACCAAAGATTTTCATAGGGCATCGTGCCTCTACCCAGATGGATAGTCAGCCTTACTAAAGCATGACATTTAATATCACTCCGCTTGAGGAGCTCCTGAGCAAATCGCTCTCAGTTCGTACTGCGCACGGCTGTCATCGCGTCATACTCGCTGTACTGATTAAATAAAAAATGCCAACAAGCATATTGAAATACTGTCACAACACTTATAAAAACCAAGGAAAAACTAAAAAACTAACCTTCCATGAGTAAGTATTGCGATTTCGTCACTTTTAATTACCTAAACTTATTACTTTTAAATACTGTCAAATTATGGCTTGTTTATTTCGTGTTCCCATAGAGGCGACTATCCTTCTGGACGTTTTAAATTCTTTGGATAACACTAATTAAGTCAAACTTAAACACATTGACAATTTTAAACACTTCAATCAAACTCAAAACTTGATATAAGTACCGAAATATTATAAATTACGAGAGAAGTACGTGACGTATCTGTGACGTTTAAAACTACACATGAAAACACATGATGGCAAATATCTCGGAAACGTGACACTTTAGGCCACCATATTGCCTAACATTTTTTGTTTGTATAAGTGTCCTCTTACCAATACGATTTTTACGATATTGTACGATACTTATGATGACAAACAACTTTCCCACAAAAACAAATAGGGTTAAATTTAAATAACCAAATTAAATTAAAGATTTATTAATTATTCTTATTCTTGTTAGGTACTAAATATTATGGGCTCATGTGCTAAGAAAATGTAAAATAAATGTTTCTTTGGGAAAGTTGTTTGTTATCATAAGTACAATCTTGTGTCTAAGTATCGTTTACTGTATTATATATAGCTACGTGTGTGAAGTTTTTGTTATATCCGACTCGTAATTTAGAGCTTTTTTTTCTATTTTTAACATCTGGCAGAATCTAGCGCTTTTTGTAAGCTAATAAAGCGCTCAACCATCGAACAGTGGTGGCAACCCTGTCTTTTTGACAGCCAGTGACAGTCACAGGCACTGTGCATGTAGAGCATAGAGTGAAGATACATAGATCCCGTTTTGTCCCGTGTTGTGAGATAGAGAATGAGCTATATGTAGTTATACGATTTTTATACAGGTATAGAACTGGTGTTACCATATTATTATTTTTACTCGGCTTTTGGGAAATTATTATTTGAGTTCTATAAAAAGCTTATTTAAAATTTGACATAAATTTAGAATAATAAATATCCTGGGTTCACACATATAATGCGTCAAATAAATCGTATTATTTCGTGATAAGTATTATTTGTTATTATAGCGGCAATAGAAAATTGCAACTGTCTACTTATTACGGTTCATGAGAACCTCACTGTCAGACAGAGGGACTGACAGCGGACGCTTAGAAATAGGGTCCCATTGGCAGCCTTTGGGTAGGAAAGTCAAAAAAATTAATAAAAAAATTATTTGTAATCTCCTTCGTATAGCCCCACAAACTTATCTGGCTGGCCCCGTGGCCAGGTTTAGTTTAACGTTGACGGCCATTGATTTGGGATTACATATTTACGATTTATGACGTATTAAAAAAAACTACTTACTAGATCTCGTTCAAACCAAGTGTTCTGTGGAAGTTTGCATGGTAATATAAATCATATATTTTTTTAGTTTTATTGTTCTCTTATTTTAGAAGTTACAGGGGGGGACAAAAATTTTACCATTTTGGAAGTGTCTCTCGCGCAAACTATTCACATTAGGAAAAAAATATATTTGAAACCTCAATATAATTTTTGAAGACCTATCCATAGATAACCTACACGTAAGGGTTTGATGAAAAAATTTTTTTGAATAATGAATGAATGAATGAATTATTCTTTATTGTATAGACTAACATAGAACACATGATAATAGTAACACTTAAGGAAGTTATACAACAAAGGCGGCCTTATCGCTTAAGCGATCTCTTCCAGGCAACCTTTCTTTCTAAGTATGGGGAACCCCCAAAATGTATTGTTTTTTTTTTCTTTTTTTTTATCAGGAATATCTTTATTTACAACAAATATGTACAAAATACAATCTATATATAGAAAATTTCCTCAAGCCGCTGCTTCCGATTAACGGCAGGGTTCCCAGAAGGCTGGCAGCGTTTACTCTTTTTTCTATTTTTGTGTGAAAATCTTAATGCGGTTCCCAGAATACATCTACTTACCAAGTTTCAACAGTATAGTTCTTATAGTTTCGGACAGACAGACAGACAGACATGACGAATCTATATGGGTTCCGTTTTTTGCCATTTGGCTACGAAACCCTAAAAAGAACTTATTATATCTTTCGAAAACAATAGCATAAAAGAATGTGATGAAACAATATTTCTTGGCATAAAGTTAGATGATAAATGTACCTGGTCATCACATATAAGTAGGATATGTAAGAAAGTTAATCCATTTTTTATGCCTTATGGCGTTTGGTGAAGATTGCAGGTGAACATACGGCCATACAGGCAAATCACGGCTATGTATTTTCTGTCATTAGATATGGTATAATCGAGTGGGGAAATTCATGCAATTTCAATAGAGTATTTATTGCGCAAAAGCAATGCGTACGAGCAATCTGCAATGTAGATAGTTTGACTTCTTGCAAACCATTATTCATAAAATTAAATTTGCTGACGGTCCCTTGTTTATACATTTTTGAAATGTGTTGTTTTGTTAAAATGCATATGCAGCTATTTAATCGATTTAGTGATGAATGTAGTCATCATAGTAGATTGCCAAACAGATTGAGACTATCAAACATAAGAACAATGCTTTATAGTAACAACTGTTATTCAATGGCTGTAAACATTTACAATAAATTGCCTTAAATTATAAGTAATTTACCATTAAATAAATTTAAAATTATATTTAAAAAAATGTTATTATGTGAATGTTTTTATTCAATAAACGATTATTTCAGTTATAAAATTAGGTATGAATAAAAATTTAAAAATATTATAGAGAATATTATAGATATAATGTTTCTGATTTTGTAGATGACAAGAATGCATTTGAATGAATTGTTCGCTTCGCAGGCTATTGTTATATATATTTTGTAATTGTAATACTTCTATTTACATATTTAAAAAAAAAAAGACTTGCTGAGTTTGTTGCCGGAGTCTTCTCAGTTCAAGTTGTATTTGGAACCGGTGTAGAGCCATTTGTTAACGTTCACAAGTGCCTTATCAGGGCCTAAATTGAATAAATGCTTTTTGAATTTGAATTTGAATTTGATATAGTTTATGTTATGTGAATCTTAAATCTGTTTTATTGCTTATTTTGTGAATGTAAAAACTTAATATATTATAATTTTATTTTCTATTGTATCAAATTTTTACATTGTATTAATCAATTTTGCATACCACTTGCTGGTGAAGAGTGAGCACGTTTATTATTATGACCTTGTATGTACCACAATTCGAGCGAAATAAAAATCATTCATTCATTCACTAGAGTGGGAGACTGAAATTTTATGTTGGCAACACAGATTTGAGAAAGTTGGCAATACGAAAACGTCCTTGGAATGTCATTATTTATTTCGCAAACCGATGCGCAAACGATGTAATGGCCATGAAAAACCGACATTCGAGTAGGATAAAAAATGCTAGCGCTCTGTCTCGTTTCTTAACGTGTATTTCCAACTTAGATTAAGGATTAGGTAGATATGTCACTAAAATAATAATAATTACGAAAGCGAGATACGTATATGGCAAAGCGTGTATGTGTGAGCAGGACTAAGCATATTTTTTTGTCCCTATCTCGCGTATAGGTTTCTATTCTTGACATCAGTGTCAAAATCGGTGTCGTTGAATTCGTTGATGGCAAGCAAGTTTCTGGTTCCAAAATATATTTTGTTGATGAGAGCTTTGAAACCCTAATTGAATGTTATTTGTGACTTTTCTATATACTCAAAGATATTGTTTAGTGTGCAGTGATGGTGAATTGTTGTGTAATTGGCTGTAAAAGCCGTAGTGAACGAAATGAACCAAACATAACCTTTCATCGGTAAGTAGATTTTTTTAACTGATATAGTAAGGAAATCAAAGGATAACTATACTCAAGTGTATTTTCTGTCAATATCATGCAAATTTAATAGATAATTTCGCCGAAATACGATGATCAACCAAATTTGTTTTTAGTGCTAACCGACCAAAGTGTGAGGCTTATTATTGTGGGGTGGTTAACTATGGTACTACGTGTCATTCGTAAATAGTCGGATTATAAGTTGATGGGGATACCAGCATTTTATAAATTTTACCACTTTATTAATTTTAGAATTTTAAATAGCGTATTTTATTGATATATACTTTTTCTAGTTAGCCTTTAGAAAAATAATTACGTTGGAATTGTCATTCGAATTATGTCAGTGAAATAAATAATTTTACAATGGATATTATATTATTTTATTTCTAACTAGCTGCCCGGCGCAACTTCGTTTGCGTAATAAACCCTAAGCCTAACCTACCCTAAGCCACCCTACCGTTAAGTTTTCTTAAATTTTTTAAGTTTCTGCGCAATTTTCTTAATATTTGTTTCCGTAAGAACCTTGTACAGAGTATTAGAAAACTACAAAAAAAAAAAAAAACAAATCGGTCAAGCCGTTTTCATGTTATGTCGTGACAACGGAAAACGGGTTTCATTTTTATATATATAGAAGAAGAAGATAATGGCGACGATGGAGGAAGAATTAACTGCACTAAAACGTGCTAGACGCAATATTAAAGGACAAATAACAAGAATTTTCAATTATTTACAAAATGTGAGTACCATTTCCGACATTGAATATACTACAAGACTTACGTCTATTGAAAAATACGAACAGAGATTTGATACAATACAAGAAAATATCGAAAAATTATGTACAGATGCAGAACAAGAAACTGATTTACATTTTGAATTTAAGGAATAAATTACACAATTGAAATTGATATTATTCAACTTACGCTCACAACCAATTTCAATTATACCGGCAACATCACCTGCATATCAGTTCACACCAGCAAACTCTATTGAAAACATACAGAATCGAAGTCCCAAAATAAATTTTCAACCTTTTCAATATAAAGAAAGTTTCAAAAAATTTGTTAAACGCCTAGAAACGTACTTGTACATGACGAACTGTCAAGATTCAAAAATGAAGAACTACATATTACTTAGTTCCTTAAGCCCTGAACTACTTGAAAGAGCTTGTGATCTGTGCGCACCTGATGACCCAACCCAGGTGGAGTTCCAAGACTTGGTAAAACTATTGGGACAATATATTGATCCGAAACCCACTGTGTGGGCACGACGACATAAATTCATATTACGCATTCAAGGTGATAACGAATCCATACCAACGTTTAGCACAGAACTGAAACGATTAGCACATGATTGCGAATTCAACTGTGATTACTGTCAAAAACCAATAACTGATAATTTCTTATCTTTACAATTCATTAGAGGAGTTCGGGACAGTGACATTCGAACAAAAATTCTACAAGACAGTAAAAGTACGAAATTTAATGAATTAGTACAGTTGGCAACGACGACTGAAATTGCTAAAACTGACAATGAATTCATGATAAGAAAATCGCAACTAAATACAGAAGCACCATTACATTCAGTCCAGAATAAACAAAAACCTCGTACACAAAATGCACAACGCTCTGTAATCACCTCAATAAGAGATTTACGTGGAAGGTGTTTTCGCTGCGGGGATCCCAACCATAGAGCAAACGAATGCAGACACATAAATAGTTCTTGTGTAAAATGTAATAAGACAGGTCACCTAGGCCGCGTATGTCTACAAAGTTTAAGAGAAAATAGGAACAACCAAGTGGAAGAACCCAGTACAAGTTACAATGAAAACATGGACTGTGATATCAACATAATTAGAGATAACTATTCTGATAAATTTATGATTGACGTCACTATTGAGAACAAGGAAGTTCAAATGGAACTTGATACAGGTGCTGCATTATCATCAATGTCACTAAAGGACTTTCAAAAAATGAAATTAGAAAACAAAAATTTTAAAGCAGATGTGCGTATGAGAACTTATACAGGCGAACTCATTATACCTATTGGAGTTGTCTACATTAAAGGCAAATACAGAGATCAACACTTCTTTGGGAAACTTTACATAATTCGGCAAGACGTTGACGCCATATTCGGTAGATCCTGGATACGAGAGATTAAACTTGATATAGTAGATATGAAGAAAGTGACATCTGATATTTCACATCCAAAATTAGATAACATTCTCACAAAATTTGCACCGGTGTTTGATGGAAAGCTATGATGTATCCCAAATTATAAGGGACATTTAACTCTACATGAAAACTCGACACCTATTTTCATCAAACCTAGACGTATTCCATATGCCTTAAGGGAGAAGGTGGATAAAGAAATTGAACGCTTATGCCAAGAAGGGGTTATTACCAAAACTGAAAACTCTGAATGGGGAACACCAGTAGTACCAATTGTGAAACCTGATGGAACCATCCGATTATGCGCAGATTACAAGGTAACACTAAACAAGGTAATTAAAGATGAACAATATCCGATACCTATCATAGAAGATATATTTGCAGAAATGAATGGCGGAGAGTTTTACTGCACCTTAGATATTTGTCGAGCTTACCTTAATATGCAAATGGATGAAGATAGTGCCATCTTACAAACGATAAGCACACACAAAGGCACATACAAAGTAAATCGTTTAATGTTCGGAGTAAAAGTTGCACCAAGTTTGTGGCAAAAATTCATGGACAGAATTTTACAAAATATACAGGTAGTAAAATGTTTCTTTGATGACATAATTATACAAGGATCCACAGAAAATGAGTTACAGGAGAGATTAGAAAAAGTTCTAGAAAGATTACAAGAAAATCACCTGAAATTAAATAAAGACAAATGTAACTTTTTCAAGAAAAGTATAAACTACTTGGGACACACTATCGATAAACAAGGTTTACACAAAAATAAAGAAAAAATTCGGGCAATACTTGAAGCAGTAAGACCTAGGAACATTAATGAATTGAGAACATTTTTAGGTATGAGCAATTACTATTACAAATTTATTCCGAATCTAGCTTCCATTTCTCAACCACTAAACAAATTACTACAGAAGAATATGAAATTTGTTTGGTCAGACGCATGCGAACAAAGTTTCAATAGAATCAAAAAAGAAATTGTAAGTGATAATATTTTAATGCATTTCGATCAAGATAAACCATTGGTTCTTGCAACAGACGCATCGCCAACCGGCCTGGGTGCAGTCCTCTCACATCGGATGCCTGATGGCAGCGACAGGCCCATTACTTTTGCTTCGCGATCTTTAACGTCGAGTGAAAGGAAATAAATAGCCAAATAGACAAGGAAGCTACAGCTATATATTGGGGAGTAAAAAAAATTTTTCACTATTGTTATGGAAGGAAGTTTACACTCATCACAGATCATAAACCGTTGACAACAATATTTCACCCGAACAAAATGTTACCAGCGATGAGTACGATGCGATTGTTTCACTACGCACACTTCCTTTCAGGATTTGATTACAACATTGAGTATAGAAAATCAATTAATAATAGCAATGCAGATTATCTCTCAAGATTCCCGGCAGAGCTGACATCTGAACATAAGATAGATCAACACAGTTTATTTCAACAAAATCAAATAAATACGCTTACTATGAATCGCAACATAATAGCAGAAGAAACTATGAGAGACCCTGAATTGAAGCGATTAGTTCAAGCTTTGAGAACAGGTCAAACATTAAGAACACTTGGATATAATGATAACGAAATTACATTGGAAGAGAATTGTCTTATTAAAGGAACTAGAGTCATGATTCCACAGAACCTCCGAAACAAAATATTGGAAGAATTACATTTATGTCATCTAGGTATACTTGAAATGAAATTATTGGCCCGCAGTTATATCTATTGGAGAAATATTGATAAGGATATCGAGCAACTAGTTACAAATTGCCGTGAGTGTCGTCTTAAACAGAATGAACCAATTAAGGCCCAATTACATCACTGGGAAGTACCTACTGAACCATGGCAACGAATACATATCGATTTTGCCGGACCATTAAATGGTTACTACCTTTTCATAATTGTAGACGCTATGTCAAAATGGGCCGAAATCATCCCAACAAAGACTACTACAAGCACTTGGTGTATTTCAAAACTAAAACATTTATTTATTGATTTTGGTATTCCATATATATTAGTTTCTGATAACGGCAGACAGTTTATATCAACAGAATTTTCGTCATTCTTACAAGAAATGGAATGCTCCATATCACCCAGCGACAAATGGTCAAGCTGAGCGATTTGTACAAACTATAAAGAAAGCTTTACATAGCATGGATAATGATGCCGGATCAATACAGGACAAAGTTTTGAAAATAAAGTCACAATTACGTAGAACTCCTAACACAGTTACTGGAAGAAGCCCTTACGAACTGATTTTCGGCGGCAGACTGGTTAGGACTATGCTTCATACCATGCTAAAGAAAAGTTATATGCCATCCAGCTCACCAATGGACCATACTGCCAATATAAGATCTTTTCAATTGGGGCAGAGGGTCCAGATACGAGATTACAGCTCTAACAGGAAATGGGAATTCGGCACAGTCATTAAACGTTTTGGTCGACTACACTACGAGATCTTAACAGATTCCGGCTTGATCTGGAAGCGGCATGTCGACCAGATGCTGGGCACGTCGGTCGGGAAGACCGCGACCATGCTATTAAGGGCGGAGCACTGATATATACTTTTTCTAGTTAGCCTTTAGAAAAATAAATGTGGTTCAACGTTGGAATTGTCATTCGAATTATGTCAGTGAAATAAATAATTTTACAATGGATATTATATTATTTTATTTCTAATATTTATTTTTTGTAGTTTTCATAAAGAACCATTTAAAGTTATATTTATAGGTAAGTTTGATACATAAAAAGTAATTGTTTTGAATTCGTCTGACGCGGAAATAATAACTTACAAATAACGACGATATATGTCATGTATTATGAAATCAAATATAGGGTTTTTTGGTGTACAATAAAGAGTTATCTATCTATCTATTTTCTCTTTCAGATCCGCAAGGCTCAACCATTCAATTTTCACATTAAGAGTTACTCTCTAAATGTGAAAATTTGCGAGTTTATATGGAAACAAAGGATAATTAGGTATTTAATTGTGTCTTCAGAATACATCACCTATCAGTACAGTATATATAATCAATAACTGAGGAGGTTGCGGTCAAAACGTGATAAGTCACAACTGATACAAAAAAAAACTTCTAGCTTGTACGCACCTATTTATTTTGTATAATTATGTCTAGGGTCTTAATTAAACTATACTTTATCAATCCCTTGTTTTATTATGACTTCTATAAAGTTATAACAATATCACCTGCCATACCATTGATAAATTACGACTCGTAGTAAAACCTAAATACCCAATACCAGTTTACCCACATAATGGGGTAAAAGTGTAAGTATGGCAGTATTAATTGTACGTAGCTGTATTATATGTAAATATGTCGAACTATCGCTATCTTCTTCGCTATTCGCTGATGCAAATCTACCTAATCCTTAATCTAAGATTTCCAATAAGTGTTTTGCTTTCTGTGTGAATGAGTCAGAAGATGTCACAACGTCTATAGGTTTTTCTCTCTACGCACAGGCATCTCCGACTAATACCTTAGTACCAGCCAGGGTTGGATTCAGACCCCTAGAAAATTATTGTCTATGGAAAATAAAATTATACTACTTGTCGAAAATAATACTACGTTTCGCGTTTTTCGTCCAGTTTGTTATGAATTTAAATAAAAATTCATTTGGAAGGAAATTTTAGTTTTAATGTTATTGTACAAATCAACCAAATTTTGACAAGTAGATGTTTATTTCAGCAAATTCGTCAATCGGAATTTCCTCTTTGGCATTGACACGACATAGCATGTCCTCAGATGGAATAAATTCAATACACATAAGGTACATTTACTTTCTTTCACAGCATCGCATGAAAGTATCAGGAGTCAATAGAGCGATGTACTACAACTACAACAACGGTAAAATTATGGTATTTTCGCGTAGTATAATGGCATTACGATACTACATACTACACATCACAAAATTATGGTACAAATAGTATAATTATACTACGAAATGCAACCCTGGTACCAGCCATCTAGCGAGAATTGATTTGGTAGAGTTGGCAACACTGCAAAGGAAACCCTGTCCCTGTAGTGGTGACTCTTACGTAGTTATTGAATACTCTTTGGTGGTGACGACGACTTCTTGGCGGGAACTTGAAGAGTGACGTAGCATTTTCATTTTTATTTTCATAAATTCGTGTATTTTGAGTTTTATTGCATATTATCGGTGGTATTTTATCCAATAAAGATCAATCCATGTGCACCAGTGAAGTGAAATAAAATGAATTATGTGTATCGTGACTTTACAAGTTGTCTCAAAAAGTCCGTGATAAGTTTTAGTACAATGACCACCATTTTACTAAAACATGACTGGACGGTGACTGATCATGCGGACAATGTGAAAGTAAATGTGCGGACTATATGAAAATGATATTATAAATAAAATAAATGCGACTGAAGGACTTGTATCCATGGTCATGAACATATTAACAAAAAAAAATATGAAGTAATCTTTGGCTTGATTAGCTTTTAAGAGTATTTTAAAATAAACCTTAAATCAAGAGGCATAAAGTGCTAACTTCTGTAGGATGATATGTAGCAGAATCGAAAAATCATTGTTTGTGATCACGAAATTATAAATAATTTGACATTTCACTTCTCTCTCATCATTCATCATTCTCGAAGTGCGTGTGATACCTTTAATTATTTAATTGTGACAAGATTTTGGATAAAATACCACCGATAATATGCAATAAAACTCAAAATATACGAATTTATGAAAATAAAAATGAAAATGAAACGTCACTCTGCAAGTTCCCGCCAAAAAGTCCTCTTCATTATTCTTTTTATTGGGCTGCCTTTTGCAACCAAATTATTTTTATTAGGACCTATTTTTGCCAATGTCGAGTTAAATTATACGTTCTTCTTCTTAGTTTTCTTTATTCCTATTAAAACTGATATGTTTAAAATTGTACCAAAAAATACCAATATTAGGATTTATTTATATAGTAGATCAATCAACGAAATATTTATACTACGATAATGATGGATATGTGATAAGTTTAGTACCTAATATTAATACCTTTGAGTATATAGCTTTAATGATGAATACCTATAATTTGTAACAAGCTAGCGATGGGTAACTAGCCGAAATTTCAATAGCTTAGCTAGCCGGCTATATGTGGTGTAAAAGCCAGCTAGTTAGTCAGCTATTTTGGCTATTTGACTACACGCACGCACTCACAGCTACCGGCTACTCGGCTAGATTGGCTTTGGCTAGCCGGCCAGCTACCGGTTAGTGGCGGCTAGAATGGCTTTGGCTAGCCGGCCAGCTAGTGGCGGCTAGAGACCTGTGGCGGCTAGGCGGCTACCCGCTGTGTGTGACGTAAACTTCTCGTAATGAGGAGAATTTCTTATGATACCTCTATGGTCAAAATACTTGTCAATACGTGTACTTAAGGTTCAAATTGGTTCGAATTATCAACAGTTAGGCAGGTAAGAAAACTCCTCATTCTTTCTAGCTAGCGAGTAGCCATCCTGTAGCCAGTAGCCACCCAGTAGCCAATAGCCAATTATCTTGTTGACAGATAACATAGCCGTGGCTATTTTGTGTCTAGCCGTTTTTTGGCTAGTTATTAGAATAGCTACCCACCTCTATAACAAGCTATGTCATGGACGGTAGTGTCGGCAGTGTTGCCAACGTAGGCGATTTATCGCCATTTAGGCTACTCAGGACGAAAATTGGCGACGATAAATTCGGGATGGCGACTGGTCGCCTTTTAGGCTACCTAAACGACAAGGTAATAATATAAGCCAAATCACAAATTATGACCTTAATCGTAAGAAATATAGCTGTCCCCCGCGGTTTTACCCACGTTCCCGGGTTTAAAAGTAGCCTCTGTCCTTCTCCATACTATAGGCTATCTGCATGCCAAGTTTCATGATTATCCGTTGAGTAGATAGATATAAAGATAGATAACGCTTTATTGTTACACCACATGAAAAAAATAAAAATACAAGAACTTAAAAAAGGAAGTGTTACAATGGGCGGCCTTATCACTAAAAGTGATCTCTACCAGGCAACCTTTGAATGGAGAGTTAAAATAAACTAAAAACGGGGGTGTTCAATACAACACAAAAAAAAATGTATAATAAAAATGTATAGTAGTTGAGGCGTAAAGGGGTAACAAACAAACAATGTTTGTTTGTTACTCGGCGCCGGTACACGCCTAACGTAGCGGACACTATATTGTATTTTTAAGCTACATTTGTAAATATCAGTAAAAATTGACGAGGTGGAGCAGATCTTGCAGGGAACTCACTATGTTTAGTCATAAAGAATCAGCTCCTAGCATTCTGATAAGCAATTAGAAGTAAATTTCGATAACTTTTAGCAACTTGTGTGACCAGGATTGTGATAAATAATTTTGTTCGTATTGTGACGTAGAAGCAGAATATCGAAAAAATTTTTTGACAAAATTGCATATCTACGAAAACACAATTTCTTAATGCCCTATTTAGTTTCTTCAAAATTCAGCTCATGGTTCCTTTCAGCGTTTTTTTCTCAGACCTGTAGTCCAGAAATTGCCCATACTGGCTAGAAGAAAAAACATCCGGTATATAAATTAATTAATAACAACATCTTAATTTTATCCATAGCTTTATTGTGGCTTTTGGGCTACTTTAGGCTACCGGCTCTGAAATTCGGCTATTTTAGGCTACTTAAGCTGTGAAAAATGGCGACATTAGGCCCCGTGCTGTTGGCAACACTGAGCGTCGGTAGCAGGTGTGACGTATGACAAACAGAATCATATGATTTGTCACCTGCTACTTGTGATTATGCCATCCCTACGTAGATAATAAATAAATAATAATAATTTATTCTGCAGGCAAGGCAGACAGGCACATCATTATTTTTTATTATATCAATTGTGATATCAATCAACTTTGAATTCCCTCTAATCTGCATCACGTTAGCAGTCTTTTGCACACGATGTCGTTAGTTTGTCTAGCAGCCGGAGATGTTTTCGTGCCTATTAAAATAGATGAGAATAATCTTTACGAAGGAATAAAAAAACTTTTGAAAACATTAAGACCTACATGGTCCTTGGAAAATGTTAAATTCAAGGTAAGGAAAGTTCTCATATTATTAAATTATATACATATATTGTACTTTTGCCTTTTAAAAATTAGGTGCAAAGCCTGTTATTTTCTTAAAAATTCCAAATCAAATGCTTTTATTTCATAATTAGGGCCGGATTTAAGGGAGGGCAATCGGGGCAACTGCCCGGGGCCTCCACAAGAGAGGGGCCCCCACATAAGTTGTATTTATTTAAAAAAAACATCTTACACAACTATATGGTATCTAATATAGTGGAATCTCTATAACTCGAATGTCAAGGGAATATAAAAAATAGGCTAAGAACTACGATGGGACAAAACCCTCTATCAAAGTTATCCCTACTTAGCATTGAAAGTGATTTACTGCGGGAGATAGATTTCAGCGAAATCATCAATGATTTTTCATTGAAAAAAGTTGAAAAGGTGCCATTTGCATGAGAATTTGTACTTATTGTGTGACTTGATTTTTGATGGCCTGTTCTATCTTTTTGTGCCATACGATTATATAAATAAATTATTGAAACACTTGCAAGCAAAATATTATTTAACAAAAAAAATAAAAAATAATCTAAAAATAATTAGGGGCCTCCACTCCCTTGTTGTCCCAGAGGTGTGGAGGACCTCTAAATCCGGCATTGTTTATAATAGTAATATTTTAAGGTTTTGGGGGTTTTGTATTGTTTCTTCTACCTCTTTCTTTAGGGATAATGGATGTAAAGTTTTTTTTTTCAGTATATTGTTGTGGGTCTTATTTATGTGTTATATACAGGTGTTTTTTTTTTGCCAGTTAGGGCAAGTTCTGATCTACAGGTTTTAGAGAAAAATGCTGAACCATAAGCTAAATTTTGAAGAAAATAGAAATAGCATTAAAAATTGTTTAGTGTGTATTTCCGTAGATATGTTTTTGTCTGTGTCCCAATTGTCTGTTTCTATACAAACAAAATTATGTATGACATTCTTAGTCAAAAGTTGCTAAAATTTATCAAAATTGACCTCTTATTGATTGTCAGAATGCTAAGCGCCAATTCTTTATTACTAAACATGGTGAGGTCCCTGCAAGATCTGCTCTACCTCGTCAAACTTTACACAGGATAAAACAATGGTCAAGGAAAATACAAAATAGTATTTTGGATAGCTTCTAGCAACTTTTAAGGCGATGATAGCTCAGTTGTAGTGACGTCGGATACCGAGATGAAGGTCCCGGGTTTGAATCCTACAATGAGCTTGAGCTTTCGGTGAAGGAAAACATCATGAGGAAACCATAGCATGGTGGTAGGGTACTTTGTAGTACCCGCCTGGCTGGCTACCACCCTCAAGTTGGAAATCTGTCGCCAAGCACCTATTGGTGTGTTCCGACAGCTGCACTTGAAAGCCAGTTCCTTATAGGCTTTGTGTGCTTACCACCTTCGGCCGCATCATCACTTACCATGGTGAGATTGCGGTCCTGTGTTTGACCGCTGTTTGTCTATAAACAGTAAAAAAAAAAACTTTTGACCAAGTTTTTTAACGTAATTTTGTTCATGTGTGTGACTTAAGCAAAATTTGAAACATTACCATATCTTCAAAAATACTCAATTTTTAAAATACATTTTAATGCCACTTTTATTTTCTTCAAAATTCAGCTCATGGTTCCTTTCAGCGTTTTTCTCTCAGATCTGCTGTAGTTCGGATTTTTGCCCATAGCCAGTATGGGCAAAAATGAGAAAAAGAAATTCAGCCTGTATTATAATCATGTTATAGTAATTATTTAAAAATTTTTTGACAGGGATGGTCTGAAGGTCCGTAACAGAAACTATCAGATATCAGAAATAAATACTATCCAAAACCATAACCGAATCTGATATAAAAGTTTCAAATAATTTCAGATATCCGAAAGGGGTATAATATATCCGTATCCAGATCTCATATCCAGAGAAATTCATATCCATAACATCCCTGTTATTTAACTAGGACAGTGTTGAGAAAACCTAAGCAAAAAAACTTTCATTGGACGCCATTGCTCTTTTTAGATGAGAACCACTTCAGCTTTTAAATTTATGGTTGAGCATGTGTGTTTTCTAAAAAAAAACAATTATTGTCCAACAGTTATTTTTACACAAATTAACTCTGTCAACAAAGGACCATTTAGTTCATTGTATTAAAAGAAAATATTGGAGTATAAAATTGATAAAATTAAAAACTTTTAATATTAATCAGGTTGCGTGACCCCAAGTTATTAATCTAGACTAGCTGTCTCGCGCGGTTTCCGCGTTCTCGTGATAAAAAGTAGCCTATGTCACCAGGGGATAGTGTAGCTTCCCAACAGTGAAAGAATTTTTCAAATTGGTTCATTAGTTTCGGAACCTATTCAATGCAAACAAACAAACAATCAAATCTTTCCTCTTTATAATATTAGTATAGAAAATAAAATTGCTCGGATTTATTTGTGCATAGTACAGATTTTACTTTGTGATTTTATCTATATTAGTGGTCCTGTAGTGGTAATTTCAATGTCACTATTATTTCATGATGATCCGATGAGTAGCTGAGGCGTGAAGGCGTAAGAAACAAACAAAAAAACAATCATTTATAATATTAGTTAGGATTCAATCCAATTCAATTCTTATTATTTATGGCTTTTGTGGAAATGCCACCACTACTTCGCCAATGTCACATGATATTAAAAGTAATTAAAATCATGAGACGCGTAAATTAAGGAACAAATAAATAAATTTAAAAAAACCTCCACGAAACCAAATATTAAACTTATTTTAGACTTTTTGGCAGGAACTTGCAGAGTGACGTTGCGTTTACATTTTTAATCGACTTAAAAAAAAGTAGATTATCAATTCGACACGTATGTATGTAATATTAGGTCTTTACCTATGAAATTGCCGTTATGTATGAAAAAATTTTAACGATTTTTTTTCATGTATTTTTTATTTGTATTAATCGAAGTAATCACCCATGCAATCAATGCATCTTTGCCAACACAGTGGCAGTTTATTAATGCCCTTCTTAAAGAAATCAGCTGGACGGGAGGCAACAAATTCTTCAAAGGCATTTTGTACTGCCTCTCGGGTATTGAATTTTTTTCCCGCCAAGAAGTTATCCAAATTCTGGAAAAAGTAGTAGTCTGTAGGCGCAAGGTCTGGTGAGTAGGGCGGATGACGGAGAACTTCCAACCCCAGTTCTTGCAACTTGGAGACCGTCTGCTGTGCAGTATGAGGTCGCGCGTTATCGTGCAGGAGCAGCGGAGACGAGCGATTGACCAATGCTGGTTGGAGATGTGCCAGCTTCTCCATCATTGTGTTCAGTTCTTCACAGTACACATCTGCAGTAATGCTCACCCCGTTTGGTAAGAAGCTGTGATGAATCACACCGGCGCTAGACCACCAAACAGTGACCATTACTTTTCTAGGGGTAAGTTTTCGTTTAGGGCATTGTTTAGGTGCTGAACCAGGATCCAACCAACTTGCTGAGCGCTTGCGGTTATCAAACGATGAGAAATGGATTCTCCATTTCTCATCGCAGGTAACAATGCGGTTCAAAATTCCTTCATTCGTGTGTCTGTTGAGCAGTGCAAGGCACGTTTCGACGCGTACTTCGCGCTGGCGATCATTGAGTTCGTGGGGCACCCATTTGTCAAGCTTTTTTACCTTGCCAATTTGACGCAAATGGACCAATATTGTTTTGATGCTAACGTCGATTGTGTATCATCAGCTTCCACAATCGCCTTTAATTCGTCATTGTCGACCAGTCTTCGGACGACCGCGAGGTTCACTTTCAGGTCGAAATTCCCAGAACGGAAGCGAGCAAACCAATAACAGGTGGTGCGTTGGTTTGTAGTGCTAGCTCCGTAAACGTCGTTTATGTTGCGTGCCGCTTGTGCCGCGTTGCTGCCACGACGGTACTCATATTCCATAATTACTCGAATTTTTAACGTATCCATGATAACGAAAAAGATTGAAATGCGATGAAAATGTAACACTAATCAAATGACAAATGACTACTTTTGGAAAAAGAATTCCATGTTTTTAAAATAAAATTAATTTGAAATTAGAATTCTTAGCCAAACAAAAATTATTTTGATTTGAAATGGCCTACTGCAGAACGGCAATTTCATAGGTGAAGACCTATTATTACTGGAATTGCACAATATTCACATATCATGATCTATTGTATGTATGTTTGTATGTATGTATGTTTGTATGTATGTATGTTTGTCCACGCATATCTCCGAAGATATTAGTCGGATTGTAACCATTCTTTTTTGGAACAGTGCAAGTTTCATCGAAATCGGTTCAGTAGTTTTCAAGATATGGACAAATATGTGTGACGGCCTAGCTTATTGATACGAGCTACGTGTGTGGTGTCAAAGGAAAAACATCTCAAAACCTTGGTCATATTATAGTGCATTTAAGAAAATCCGAAAATTATTAAGTAGTTTTCAAGATATGGACAAATATGTGGGACGGCGTGGCTTATTAATGCGAGCTACGAGTGTGGCGTCAAAGGAAAAACATCTCAAAACCTTGGTCAAATTCTAGTGCATTTAAGAAAAACTAAAAATGACGAAATAAAAAAGTAATTTAAAAAAATTAAATCGTCTTCAAAATATACTAAAAAGTATAAAATAACTCTAATCTGACACTGATTTCAAGTCATTTAACTGGAAATTGGGAAAATTGGTACACAAGCCGTGTGGCGCCATTGAGAAAAAAAAAACTTATTTTAAGCGGAAACAACTAAACTAAACAAAGACATTCTAGAATTAAATACTAAAGTAACACAAAACTACTAATTTCTTATAAAAAATACAATACGAAAAGAGTAGATTGAAATGAGCTTCCATCGGAGCTCTTAAAGGAAAGACGTGTTATAAGTTCTATTGTCATTTATTGAATGTAAAAAAGGATACAACAATAACTTACTTACTAAATTACTTACTAGGCAAAAGTGTGGGAACGGACGATTTGTGAAAACGACATTTGAGTCGTTCTCACGACATTCCATCTCCCCCGAAAAAGTAAAGGGCTACTACCCCTCCCTTTGCAAAAAAAAATATTTAAATATAATGAAAAAAAAAATACACACATGAGAAATATTAAACATACCAAGAGTACATAATCTTAAATCTAAATATTATAGTCAATAACACATCACAACACATTACATACTCATAATAATATGTAATAAAACATTTATTTTATTCATACATAAAATTGTTTTGTATTATTCTTATGAACTATAACTGTCTTATTATTTTTTTTGATTTTAACATTTGGTGATAAATCTTCTAAAACCTCAAATGGACCATTATAAATACAATCAAGTTTTCCACCTGTTTCATTTTTCAACAAAATTAAATCACCTTTATTATATTTTATAGAATTAATGTTCTCATCATACATACATTTTCTTAACAATTTACTATGTAATAAATTTTGCTTGGCGTCAGCATGAGCTTTCTCTAATCTATACTTCAGTTCCTTCGGATAATCATCATAATTATACAATGGTTCTATTTCTGAAGTTAAATTACTGGGTAGGTTACACAATTTTCCAAATACTAATTCGTATGGAGTATACTTTGTTTCACAATGTACCGATGTATTGTAAGAAAAACACCAAAAAGGTATCCAATTACTCCAATCAGTTTTATTATTTTGACATTGAATTCTGAGATATGCGCCTAAATGTTTGTGGCTATTTTCTAGAGAACCTAAAGTTTCGTGATGATACGGAGTAGATAGTAATTTATTGATCTTCAATAATCTACAAACTTCCGTAAAAACAGATGAAGTAAATTCTGTTCCCTTATCGGTTAAAATTTGCTTTGGAATGCCATAGCGTAATACGAACTTATCTACGAACGCTCTCGCGACCGTGTCGGCATCCTTACGAGGTAATGGATATGCCTCGACGAACTTAGTTAAATTACATTGTATAGTTAATATATACTTATTGCTATAATTATCTATTTCTAGTGGGCCCATTAAATCTAAACTTATAATATCAAACGCTGAGTTAGCAGTTGACGTAATAACCATGGGTTCTTTTATTTTCCTATTAGTGTATTTCTGTATTTGACAGTTTTTACACTTACGTACGTAATCAATGATATCATTACTCATTCCTGCCCAAAAATAATATTTTTTAATATTATTACTCATGCGAGTTACTCCAGCATGTCCACTAGTGGGTAAAAGGTGAAAGTCATTTAGTATAACTTTTATTTGGTCTCTATTAGTAATTCTAACAACATCTCGAGTAATTAGAAACCTTGGAATGTTAATAAACAATTCCTTCATTGTATGTAACATATTTTTAATGTGTAACGCGTTACTATTCGATTTAATAATTAAAATCTCTTCGATATTTAATTTTTTACATAAACTCTCTAAATCCCTCGCTAACACTTTTGGAGTAGATAACGATCGGGTATCTAGGAATATTGCCGATTGCGTAGCCACAAAAGTGCAATGTTTATTATCGGAAGTTACATTATCATTACTTGATAAGTCTAATTGGTTATACTTATCGCAAATAATTAATTCAATAATCTCATTCGGTTTTTTGAGCACATCCACAGCAATAGGCTGATCAGGTCTATGTACTGAGGAGGTACTTCCTAGTGTCTGTCCGTGGTTGGTATGCACTTGTTGCAATTTCTTTTTCTGAGCTCTTGTTAGGACTGAAACTACTTTATCTTGCATGAGTTTTAAGTCAGAGGATGTTACCGAGATTCGGCTTAATGCATCTGCAGCTGCATTATTACGACCTGGCACATACTCGACGTCAAAGTCATATTCTTCTAAATATAAACGAAATTTGGTTAATCGACTGGATGGGTCATTTAAACTAAACAAATACACAAGAGGTCTATGGTCTGTGAATATTTTAAATTTTCTCCCATATAAATAAGGTCTGAAGTGACGTACTGCCCAGACAATAGCTAAAAGTTCTAACTCTATAACGGGGTATCTAGTTTCGGCTGGCTTCAAACTCCTACTTGCGTATGCAACTACTTTTCCATTACTATTCGATAATATTGCACCTAAACCAACTTTTGATGCATCCGTTTGTAATTGAAAAATATTTGAATCCGAAAAATCAGGGTAATCTAATACTGGCGGATTTGTAAGAGCTAATTTTAAATTCTGAAATGCTATTTCACAATCATTTGACCACTCAAATGTAATACCCTTTTTACATAATTTATTTAAAGGATGTACAATTGCCGCGAAATTTGATATAAATCTACGATAATAGTTGGCAAATGCGACGATCCGCTTAACTTCGTCAGCATTTGTCGGCCGTGGGAATTTATTCATTATTATAATTTTATCGGGATCTGGAAAAATACCTTCAGAAGTTATTTTGTGGCCTAGATATACTATTTCTTTTCTTAAAAACTCACACTTCATTGGATTTAACTTAAGGTTGGTTTCCCTTAATCGATTCAATACGCACATAAGATTGGAATTATGTTGAATCATGGATTTTCCTATTACGATACAGTCATCTAAATATTGAAAACATTTATCGTAATTCAGGCCTGCCATAGCGATAGTCATTAGCCTTGAAAAAACACTGGCACTAGTTTTCAATCCCATCGGGCAGCGCTTCATTTGATATTGCTTACCTGCGGAGAATGCAGTACATTTACGTGAGTCATTACCCAGAGAAAGTTGATACATCTTATTCAAACTGAATGACGTATATTTACGTGATTTTTCATTTAATGATAATTGGTAATATGATTGAGATAAATCTAATTTAGAAAAATATATACTACCTGAAAGAGAGTCTAAAATCTCTGTAATATTAGGCAAGGGAAACTTGTCATCTTGAATTTTGTTATTCAATTGTCTGTAGTCAATAACAAGTCTCCATTTTTTTTCGTTGGATTTATCAGCTTTCTTTGGCACAAGTAAAACAGGACTCGACCATTCCGAAACGGTTTCCTCAATCAAGTCATTACTTAACATTTCCTGAACTTGTTTCTCTACTTCCCGTTTTAAAGTATGTGGTATCCTATACGGTTTAACGTATACGGGAGTTGCATCATTTTTCAAGACAATATTATGTTCCATTAAATTCGTTACCGAAAGCTTATCTCCCGGTAAATGGAAGACATCCGCATATTTTGCACAAATATTCTCAATGTTAACTTTTTCGTCTTTATTCAAATAATTAAGGTCCAGCAAATCAAACAAAGTTTTTACCCGCTCAACTGATTTGCTTTCCTTATTAAAATGACATACTTCAAAGCTATTTAGTGAATAAATAACTAAAGACGACAAATCGACTGTAATCTCTTTATCGAGAGTGTTTAAAATCTTTATTGGAATGCGACCTTTATGAGGTTTAGAAATCATTCCAGCAATAAATACACCGTCTTTAATTTCATCAGCTAAAATTACACTATCTTCGTGCGTGGTACAAGGTATAAACTTAATCGTTTCGCAACGAGAAGGTATCGTATGTATGTAGCTTTTATTCCTATCTATATTTATGACAGTAGTTCTATCATTATGCGTTAATTGTAACACATTATTCTTATAATCTATGACAGCATTATAACGCTTAAAAAAATTCTCACCTAATATACCGTCTGCTGAACATGACAGATTTTTAAAAACATAAAACTTTTGTCTAAAAATAATACTATCATATTCTAAGTTTATATAGACAAATCCTTCAGAAGTCAATTTTCCGCTAACTCCTTTAATAGTTACCTTATCATAATAAAGTTCATTCATATACCTAGTGTATTTACGTAAGGATTCATATTTCATTACGCAAAGACTTGCACCACTATCTACTAATAAATCTATAGTTTCGTTACCTATATCTATGTTCATTGACACTAAACTGCTAGTGTTATAATTCAAAATAAAATTATCTTTATGAACGAAAAAACTCACTGGTATTAGGTATATTTTCGGTACTCTCCACTATATTATTGTAGTTATGTGGCATTTGTGACGTATGCGCCACACTCGGATATGAATAAGGACGATTCATACCTCGGCCACGGTACGATTTAGAGCCGCGCACGTGGCTACCATTGTGTGCACGCGATCTATTATTGTAGTACGTCTTATCTTGTTTGTACTTACTATTCTGCGAATTAAAATAATTTGGCGTCTTATATGTACCTGGACGAGTATTATAATTGTACCTTGAAAAATATTTATTTTTATTCATGTTTTGATGATGTTTGACTCTCATCACTTGTTTTTCATCATCAACACGTAGTGACTGTTCATCTATAGCTGTTCTGATAGCTTCGGGTAAAGAAATTAATTGACGCGAAGCGATAATAGTACTAAGACGAGGATTCGATAAACTGTCCGCGAATCGCTTGACTGCGATTTTTTCGTTAATCGGGTGCAATACTAGATATTTGTCATCGTCGCCGTCTGCCTGTGCTATTGTTAAGTCGACGAAAAGTTTCTCTAACTCGGAACCAAAATTTTCGACTGTCCGACGACCTTGTTTAGTAGCAAATAATTGCGATTGTAATGCTACCGGCGATTTTTTTTGTATTAGATGTGTTCTCATATCTTTTATTAAACCACTTACACAATCGTAGCTAGTTTTAAGGCGTAGCTTAGCGCTGGCTGAGAGCCTTGTTTTGATTACAAATTCAATTAACTGTTTCTTACCATTATCATTAAGCATATTACTGTATAATTGAATGCTATCTATAATCTGCAAAGTAATCTCTTCTTTACCTGTCATTATCGGCAACAAAGCAAGGGCAGATTTTAATTCAAAATTTTCAGAAGCCATTTTATTAGATATATTTTTATCTTTCGCTATATCTGAACTATCTTTATTTATAACTAAAGTCAAAATTTTATTATATAATGAGTGTATATCGTGTATTAACTTATTAATAGGATGTAGACATTCCGCGCTTATCTCAGATTTTGCTATTCTTTTTTGAATAACCGAGGAAGTATACTCTAAACGACTATATATAATTTGCGCTTCTGCTAGTTTATTTTGGGCTGTATCGGATGTCTGCCGACGACTTGGACCGATTTTAGTCAAGTAATCTTTAATGTCCTTCAATGAATTATATATATCCGTCAGCTCCGAAATAGGCATTACACAACATACATAAAAAGAAAATTCATATTAATAATAATTAATAATGACTTACGTGTAGGTATCACTTAAACTACACACACTATTAAGGAACAACCGAGCACTGGGAGTTGACTGCTTGGCTGTGGTGTGGCTCAGCTTGGCTACTGCTTGGCTCTGCTACATGGGCCGGGCTATACCCTGGACACCGTGGGCCGGGCTTAGTCCCTGGACACCGCTCCTTCATGGGCCGGGCTATACCCTGGACACCGTGGGCCGGGCTTAGTCCCTGGACACCGCTCCTTCATGGTCCGGGCTATACCCTGGACACCGCTCCTTCTTAGACAGTTGTGTCTGGTCGTGAGATAACGCTTATGGTGCTAGCGTTTATTTCTCTTCTAAGTGTTCGGATGGCAGCTTTCTTGCAAGTCTTCATAAAAACAAATATTGCGGCAGCACATAAGAGGACTAATATGATGATTAGAAGAATTTCAGCAACGGAGGTCGCGCCGATTTTTTGGATAGTACTGGCGTCGGCTTCCCCATTAGAATTTTGCGCAATCACGACTTCTTCTTTGGAGTAATTTTTTCCCATATTGTTATATTTAAGTTACTGGCAGGGTCGCCATGAAATGAGCTTCCATCGGAGCTCTTAAAGGAAAGACGTGTTATAAGTTCTATTGTCATTTATTGAATGTAAAAAAGGATACAACAATAACTGACTTACTAAATTACTTACTAGGCAAAAGTGTGGGAACGGACGATTTGTGAAAACGACATTTGAGTCGTTCTCACGACATTCCAAGATGAAAAAGAAATTTATAACTTTCTTATATTAATTACATGATTACAATATACAATTTACACAGTAAACCAATAAAGCGAGTGAAAATAAGAGAAAGAAGGTGTTTAAAAGATACAGGACGAGAGATGTGAGGGGGAAGAGAGTCATATAAAGAAAACCGCGCATTAGGAGGACAACAGATAAACAAATGGTCCACGTTTCCCTCGTCAAGAACGCATTCACAGATCGGGCTATCCCTGATCCTAAGTTTAGCCAAAAACACTGGGGTACAAGAGTGATTTAAACGGAGTCGACAAATAGTGGAGGTTGTTGTTTTGTCTATTAGTTAGGATAATCAACCACCTCGATGTCAACCACACAGCGAATAATATATGGAAAATGGCGCGTACATTGAATTATTACGCAAGCGCCTTTGCACATTATAAAAAAAATTCTTCCCCCTTATTAATAAATAAGGTGTAAGTTAGTCTTGGAATAATCAGGTATTAAGATAGTCTCATCCCTTTTTGTTTATATGACATTAGAAAGTGACGGATATATTTTAATCCTAGGATTAACTATACTTGACTTACACCTTATTTATTAATAAGACGGAAGGAGTCTTATCAGACATTTAGTCGCACTGGTTGTTATATGAGACCGTGCATATTACAAGAAATGTATGGGCGTGTTTGATTTCTTGTGTCTTATCAGTGATAAGACACAAGAAATTTTCTTAGAGTGTGCAAAGGCGCTGATTCTATAGGCGCGCAGATTTTTTTATGACAGCGATGGGCGCGCAGTTTGATCAAGGATGCGAACTAAGGACAAAATCGACATACAGCCTTAATTATATTAAAAATATAGGTAATCAACCGAATATTTTCGTATTTGTAACATACATGTATTGTGAACTAGCTGTCCCCCGCGGATTCACCCGCGTTCCTGGGATAAAAAGTAGCCTATGTCTTTCTCTATACCATATGGTATATATCTGCATACGAAATTGCATGATGATCCGTTGAGTAGTTGAGGCGTGAAGGCGTAACAAACAAACTCACTTTCGCATTTATAATATTAGTAAGGATATGGATAGTTAGAAAAACGGGAATAAATATACAATTATTTTTAAATGGGTAGCTAAATCATCATTAAGAACAACTTTTACAATGACCCAAAAAAAAAGGATAATTTGATAAATTAAATGTTTATTTATTACTAGCTGTCCGGGCTGTCCCCGCGGTTTCACCCGCGTTCTGGGATAAAAAGTAGCCTATGACCTTCTCCATACCATAGGCTATCTGCATGGCAGCCTAGGATATTGAAGGAGATATAATTTATTTATTCAAGAAAATGTGTACCCTATTTTTAGACACAAAAACTCTTAGTTGGTATTAAATTTTGTACCTGGTTAAATTTTGTACCTGTGTGAACCTGGAACCCGACTTGAAGATATTGTAATTTTTTTTTTGCTTTTGTTTGTACTCCGTATGTACCTGTTTGTACCAACTTTTTTTTCGTTTGTACCTCAAGGGGTTCGGAGATACGGGGGGTTGAAAAATGCTCAGCTTTGGTATTCTGAAACGTTTTTGACAGCAACCGACGACGACTCCGTTGTGACGGTTAGTCCGGGAGGTAGCGTTGCAAACACAAAAGTCATAGTAAGCCGGCTGACGTTGAAATGTATAGTTGATCTTATATGACTAATAAGTGAACCGACCGTCTGCTCAAGTAAGTGCTCAAGTCTTCTACATCCGTCATCAGCCACTCCCAGTAAAAAAAAAGACATAGTACGCCGGCTCAAACTTGTTTCATAAGTATTTGACATAATACTGAGCTGAAAAAAATCGTCTGCTGCACGGTGGAGGGGGGAACACGCGTCAGCTGCTCGCATGAATTTGTAAAAAAAAAAGTTTACCCCTGCCGTAACCTTCCAATCCTAAACCCACCGCGGGTGCATCGCTGATGCGTGGTTCACATATTAGTCATTCAAGATCTATTGAAAAAGATGGCCATCGATCGGCGTATTAATACTACCTAAAATGCATCAGTACCTCCCGGACTATTGCATGTCGAAACAATTGAATACTTGAATAGGTCAAAAGAATTAAAATGGGCTGGAAGGTGTATTGTAAACATCAACTGCGCTCTGCGAGTGGGTTTCATTTATTTTAATGATCTGAGTCGTAATCCCAAGCTAAGCAAACTTATGATATGGAAACTAGATAAAGGCTAATTTTATTTCATATTTTAGTAAAACTTTAATGTACTGAATATACCAATTTTAAAGGTTTAATATGAAGGCTATTCATTGGTTTAACTTTATCTTAATATTACGACTTAAACTTCACAAAAAGAAAGCTAGATATAGCGCCCATATTTTGAAAAAATTGAAACAATTAACATTTTTTCACGAATAATGTTTAATAACATACTCGTATGTAAGTACAAACTACAAAATTGACGAGGTATTTTTTTATAAGGAATAATAAAAATAAGCCAGATATCAAAGACTTCTATATAGAATTTGGAAGAATTTTAGCATTTCCAGTAAATAAAAATGCATTGCCTTTGTAGTGCTGTGCACAATTTAATCAATGTTTATTTCAACAAGAATAGTTAAAGAATTACTCGCCAAAAGTCTCAACTGTTGAGCTTGACGACGTTTTTCCAAGATATCTTCATCATTGGCTGATTTAAGGATGCCCATAATATGACTTATCTGAGCTGCAGATATCTGAAATATGTATACCAACTCTGTAACCACTATAAAATTAGTATCATCATCATATTCTGTCACGAGATGTCCTCTGCTGAACTGGGCCTTTGTTTTTGACTGATTTCGACAAAGAACAGTCTTGGATTTATAATAAATAATTTGTAATAAAACATACTTACTTCAAATATCATAACATTACACAGAAACTATCATAAATGAAAGTGATCCACAAAGTGACAGGTTTTTTTTTATAATGGATACATAATACGACCTTAATAGGAGCTTCCTAAAATTAAACATTAATTAATTGACCAATTGAAAAATGTAGCACCGCACTACGAATGTATAGAGAATAGACCGCGACGACGGACGTCGTCGTCGTCAGCTGTCAAAAAAGAACAGAATTGCACTACAGAACCCGACTTGAAGATATCGTTATTTTTATTTTTGCATATGTTAGTACTCCGTATGTACCTGTTTGTACCAACTTTTTTTTCGTTTGTACCTCAAGGGGTTCGGAGATACGGGGGGTTGAAAAATGTTCAGAACCCGACTTTTCGCTACCGTCACATGGGAGTAAGGTGAAAAATGTATTCACTGTTCATTGCTTTTTTGTTATTCAATAGTTCTTGTAGTATTGAAACGGCCAAGCCACAAATTTTGACTACGGTGTGTAGAGGTTGTGAAGTTAGGGCTTATAGAGTAAGTGCATGTAGTTATAAGATTGGCTCTACATGAGATCTGAGGCCTTAGCACGAAAATCTATCGCAAGCGTAACGTATTCGTATCGAGAGAGTTAACTCAAATTTATATGGGAATGTGTCATTCGAATGTTGCCAAACGTTCAAATCGGTAGCACGAACAACTATGTTAACCTCACGTCACACTACGTAAACGTGGTTTGGTATATAATTTGAAATTGGAACTAATTCTGACGTATGGTATCGTCTACTCGCAAGCCAGCTAACGTAGACTTTGTCACCGTGATTTTTTCAGTGAGAGCGTTACGTGAACACCTCGCATCTTAGGTAGGTATTTGGAATGTTTTGAATGTGTTCTTTTTTTTAAGTATTAAGATTTTTAGTTGCATTTCTTTATTTATAATCTTATAACCAAATATGGTGAATCATTTAGTTAAAATTATTTTATTTAATTTTATTCTACATTTAATATAGTATTTAAGTGAGTTTTAACTAAAACACATTCAATTGGGGAGCCTCATGTATTGTTTGACTACATTCCGAAAAAAAAAATTTTAAGGCCATAATTAACCCATTGATTCTGAAACATCCTATATATACGTAATTATAATAAGTGTATAAATGTTAGGGGATGTCAATAGTTCAAGTTGAGCCACTCTTTATATGAAATCCCCTAAAACTGCTAAAACACAAATCTAGAAATGAAAATCGTCGAGTTTATTTGTAACGGAGTCACAAGACTCATCCTCTTCGTCTGTTATGTTCTAAATTCAAACCTTTAAACACGTGAACTCTTTGCTGTACGTTCAAAAATATTTCCATATTCATCACATTTCAATGGTGAAAAAGAAAACATTTGCATGGGAATGATGATTTATTTATTTATTTATATAATTAAGGGATACTAACAGCTTTGTGAAATACAATTATTCTTTTTATGAAATAAAAAATATGTTTTAAGCCACTAATAAGTTTCCGCAACTGGTAATTAGTTCTTATACAAATTTGGCGGACGGCCTGTTTAGTTGATTAACAATATTTACTATAATAGTTACAATTCGAGTAAAAGAGATAGAATTTCTTATAAACGGTTTTAATGATGTAATACCTTATATAGTTAGCTAATAATATAAGATAAGCTGATTATTTCATTTAGTTTATGTTATTGGAAATAAATATTTTAATATTGTGTACCAATAAAATCAAAAATGTATGTTTCAAAATTTCTAGACGAATTTAACGTAGCTCGCAAGCTAGGTTTCGAGTAGACGATAGAACTTCTGTCAAAAATGACATCTACTCGATACGATGACGCTACGAAGGCGATACGAAAGTGGTTCGTGCTAAGGCTACTGATAACTTTTTGACAGTACGAGCCATATGTCTTGGCGGCAACATTTTACATGAAAATGTTTTTGGTAGGATTCCACTTCTTTTTTTTTTGTTTGAAATTTCCAAGTTTTATATTTTTTTTGTTGTTTGTGTACTAATACAAGCTTACATACCAAATTTCAGCTTTCTAGGACTTCAGGAAGTACCCTATGAGTTTTGATGATCATCAGTGAGTCAGTGACGAAATCGAGGTTTTTTAGATATCAATAAAATCTAAAGTATAAGAGCTATGTTATTGAAACTTAATATGCTTAATAAGTTCACTATTGACATCATGTTCCGAGAATTTTGTCTGTCTGGTATAATCCAAACCCAAGTTATGAGGGTTCAAAAAAACGACGAAGCGCTTCGAGAAAAGGTAGGTAGTGCCCTTTTTCTTCGCTTGGCTGTCTTGGCGGGGGGCACTCCTGTGCCCCCAGATTTTCTTGCTCATAGAAGCCTGATTGAAATGCACCAACTCTGACAGCCGGAAGTGGTTGCGTTTCCTTCTGCGCATCCTGTTTGTACTGGTGAAAATTTCGGAGTTTGAAACATTTTAACATTTTTTAATTTTTTTCATCATTTTCTCCGTCCTCTTAGCAAATTAAATTTTAATTGACAGAGCGTTATGTGATTACTACTACGTGCCAGATGCTATTTTAGTTGGATTTTTTTTTTAAACATTTTCTAAAACCTGAAATCTTAATATGATAAAGTTATGATATAAAATAACGTAAAATTATTTTGCCAGGCGGTAATTGGGTTGCATAAGAGTATGCAGACCAATACTGTTGATTTTCGCGAGAGACGCGCGCCCTATAATAACAATTATTTTATAATAATAATAATATTATAGGTATAATATATTTTTATGAATATATTGTGGTATTCGAATATCTGTTTAGATTACCTTCGACCAATTTCGATTGTTATTTTAATCATACTCGCTGTTGAATGTACCTACATTTCCTACGCGCGGACCCACGCGGCGATGTCCGCGTGGGTCTGGGTGGAGTATAACACTTCCCGACTTCGAGTCGGACGAGTATGTACTACCACGGCGTGAGAATTGTGTGGGATTTTTTGTGATGAAGGAGTGCATTGTTTTTTTTAATACAATGCACTCCAACATCACATTTTTTTTTTATTGTATGATATGTTTTGTATATGTATGACCCTAATAGAAAGTTTGTTAAATGTTATTCAAACGATTTTGTTAAGGTCGCTCTCGCTATATACGCAAAATCTAGTAAATGTGACCATTTGAGTATTTTCCCAGCCAATGGGAAAATTCCCGGGTTTTTTCCCACCAAATTGGAAATTTACTCGAAGTTGGATTTATTCCCGGGAACAAACCCAACCGCGCGCATCATCGTGCGCCCCGCGCCCGCCGCGCCTCGCTCCTGCCCTTTCGTGTTGCTACTCCGTCCCCGTCCCTCTTCTGTTTCGCTCGGGTCTGGCCGCGTCCTAAGTGACTTCATCCAGCTGGCAGTTTATGTTTTCGTCGTCAATCATATACAGTCCACTCAAGGTTCAAGCAGGTCAGGTCAAGTGTGCTCGCCACAGAAGTAGCGCAAAAATTGCACCGACTCAGAAACAACGAACAAGAACAGAAAACAACGAATTAAATGAAGTAAAAGTATATTAAAAAGTAAAAACCATCGTGTTATCTAAATGATAAAAATAATGAGAACAAGCGACGCAAGAAACTCGTCATGGGCCCGACAGGTTTATTGTCGTAATTTTACAATTAAATTATCACTTTAATTACATCTGCAGTATTAATAAATTAAAAGTTTTAGTAACGGGTGAAATAGCAACTGCACTTCGGTGTGTACAGATCGAGTGCTTGCGATAGACTGCCTCCTGTAAATGCAACACGCCAACTTTTATTAACTTTGCTATTGATTTTATCGCACTTCAATCAATCTTTCTAATGATCCAAACATGTCGGACCTATTATTCAACTTCCCGATACATAATTTATATTCAAATATTGTTTAAATCCTAACTAATCCTAACTTCCTAACTAATATTATAAATGTGTAAGTGAATTTGTTTGTTTGTTACGCCTTTACGCCTAGAAGGACATAGGCTACTTTTTATCCCGGGAATGCGGTGAACACCGCGGGGGACAACTAGTACAACATATTTTCGGAGATTTCTCATTTTTAGTGTATTTCGAATCGTCGATAGATTCAAGTGTAACGTTCATAAGTGCCTTATTTTTTTTTTTAATTTATTTAATAAACCAACATGTAGGTACATTTATGTTTCTTTACTCTTAATTCCGCCAAACTGCACAGCAGTTTGTTGGCAGAATCAAGGCCTAACCTGAATAAATTACTTTTTTATTTTGATTTTGAAAATAAAGTTATCTTATTTTATCCTTCAAATGGCTCCGGTTAAAAATTTACTTTTTCAAGTTAGCATTTTGTTCATTGCTGCTATCGATTGGGTCTCTAATTCCATTTCCGGTACTTGCTTTCCGTGTTCTGAACTGATCTTAAATTAGTCTTTGTATCCTTATGCAACCAGATTTCCGTCTGGCAAGGTAAGTTTTAAGTGAAAAATAGGTATTTGCCTTCGCGCTATGCCGCTATACTATGCGTTATGTGTGATAAGAACATCTGCAGCTCAGACCGATTTATTCACAAAAAAATTGACGAAGTCGACGTTTCATTTTCCTCCTCGAAAACTGAGCCGATTCAATTATTTTTTACATTAAAATTTTAAGTAAGGGGTTATCTAGGTCCCTATTACTTTCTTTTATGTTAAAATCTTCTCGAATTTGTCTGGTAGTCCTTGTAATTTTTGGAGGGCCATAATTTCTTTAATATTTAGTTGCTGAAAAAAATTGTTGAACAGGGACGTGCCCAAAGCAGAACTTGATTATATGAAAAAAAAAAATGATGACTCTAGAGGCATTATTCAGTAAGAAAACGGGAATACATTTGTATGGAATAATCGCAGCCCAACTGATATGGCGCGTCGTGAATCTTCGTTCGCACAGAAACGTGAAAGTGCTTAAAACCTACAATCAACCTTAGATTACGACTAGGTTCATAATACACTGCAGCTGTTAGTGGCGTCTCACTCGCAAGTCACGCCCGGCGCGCGCTAACATGGCGGCAGCTGCCAACCAATAGCGTTTCCCGCGCTTTGAAAATGTGTCTTCTGCGCAGGTACATCGGTAAGCCATATTAGTTGGGTACACACGGCTATAGATCAAGCTATACATTTCCAGTATAAGCTGACCTCTCATTGTACGGAAATCCCATACAGTGCGAGATCAGCTTATACTGGAAATGTATAGCTTGATCTGTAGCCGTGTGTACTACTTAGGGTTTCGTTTTTCCCGACCTTTTTCCGTTCCCGGGACCCGGGAAAAGTTGTTTGTTTATTTTTACCTATCAAAAGTCAATTAAAACACGTAATTTAATAAAATTAGCAAATTATTTGTCTCAAAAGTAGTTAAAAAATCACATGTAGTATTCTACACGTGATTTTACAATACGATATGATTTGATATTTTAAATCTCACACTCCTACGTGTACCCAATAGGCTAAAAAAAGCAGCGAACATATACATTATCACAATGAAAGCGCATTACGTGTTTTACTTGAATTTTTATAGGTACAAATTAATTATTTTATATAAAAACAAAAATATAAATTTTATTAGGTAATACATTTTAATGTTACTATTATTTTCTCTAAAACCTGCAGTTCAGAACCTACACATAGCAGCTACTAGAAAAAAAAACCGGCCCAGTGGGAAACGAGCTCGCACACGAAGGGTTCCGTAATGACGTATCTAGAGGGCCCCCCTTACATTTTTAATTTTATTTCATTTATATTATTTGTTGTTATAGCGGCAATATAAATAAAATACAGAAAAAAATCAACTGCCTACTTTTTACGGTTCATGAGATACAGCCCACTGGCTTTTTTTTACAAAAAAAAAGAACACTGGCTTTATCTCCGAAAATACTATAATTTATATGTAACTATATTTTTTTAAATAAATTTTAATGTCACTTTTATTTTAATAAAAAATCTGTTCATGGTTCCTTTCAGCTTTTATCTGTAGTTCAGAAAAAACCTGATTTTGGTCGCGAAACTTACCGATACAGTAAATGTACGATGTAGATTTCTGTGGATGTAGACATTTGTACTATGATTTTATGCTACATTATCGTGTATCAAAGGGTTTTCGTTAATTTTGATCAAGGTTTGCAGGTGTTTTAAAGCATTAAATCTAATAAAGAAATTCCCGAGAAATCCCGGGAAACCAAAAAAAAATCCCGACTTCGGGAATGACGTATTTCCCGGGAATTCCCGATTCCCGGGACCCGAGAACGAAACCCTAGTACTACTGTACCAAGTTTCAACAGTATAGTTCTTATAGTTTCGGAAAAAAGTGGCTGTGACATACGGACGGATAGACAGACATGACAAATCCATAAATCCGGGTTCCGTTTTTTGTTAAAAAACGGTTTTTTAAAGTTTTCTATTACTCTGGAGAAGGTTCTTACGGAAAAAGAAAATTAAGAAAGTTGCGTAGAAAATTAGAGAATTTAAGAAAACTTAACGATAGGTTAGAATATCCCTCGGGTACGCGGGGGACAGCTAGTCTTCATATAATATCTACTAATAATATAAAGGAGACAATCTTTGCTGAAAACACTTTTATTGTATGAAATTTCGAGCTTGGGCAAAATTCAATGCCGATGAGCTTCTTGTAGATAACTTGACCAAATATTAAAAAAATCTGATTCGTTTTCCCTAAAAAAATGCAAAGGGCCAATGCCATAGGAAGTTCTCAATTGATTAAGAGTTTTTCCCTTACTGACTGTCCTAAGTAAATAGAACACCTGTAATATACATATATATTTTTTTATTCCTCAATATTTGCAGGTGTTTACAGATGGTATTACAAATAAATTAGTAGCATGCCACCCTGACCTTCAGTCATGTAATAGCAATGATATCATACTTGTACGTATTTATGGAAATAAAACTGATTTAATCATTAACAGACATGCTGAGCTACGGTGAGTGATTTAATCAAATTTTTATTATATCACACAAGTAGAATGTGGGCGTATTACCAAATGACACTGTGCTTTTTCCTTTTCGCTGCCGGCACAGTTACTCCTCTCAACGCCTCTTCAAACCAAATCAAGAAGGGTTTGAAGACAGGATCTGCAACACTAGAGTGATACCCCTGGTGTTGCAAGCATCTATAGGCAATGGTAACCGCTTACCATTAGGCAGACCATATGCTTTTTGCCACCTTAGGGGTATTAAAGAAACCTTGCGGAGATAGAGCTGGACGAGATTGTGATGGCTCTTAAACAGCAAGGCACTTGGGGAGGATGGTGTTACAACGGAGCTTCTTAAAGCCTGTAGAACACCAGTAATTATACAATTGTAGAGGTATACTCATATTCAAAGGGGCGCTGAGCACAGGCCTCCTTTCACAAAATAGGGTGAAAGGGAATGGGCAGATACTCCACCACGTGTGCCCACTGTGAATCGGTGGAGGTAGGCTAGTGGTCAACCTACTGTTACATATTTTCCATATTCCTATTTTTCCACATTCTAAAAAATCCAATTTCTTATTTTTTCATATTCCTAATTTTCCGCATTATTATATTTTCATATTATTACTTTTGCAAATTCCTATTTTTCCCCATTACTTATTTTCTTCAAGGCAGTACAATCGTTACAAAAAACATTTAATCAAAACTAATTTTAGATAGAATTGAAATGAAATGAAATTAATTACAATGAATTGAAATTAATTGAAACGAATTACAATGAATTGAAATGAATTGAAACGAATTGAATCTGATCGAATTGAATTATTTTAACAATTATTTTATAACAAAATGAAAAACAATTTTAAATACTTGTGATCGTATAAAGTATATATCAGCTGAATGGCACCAAATTATTGTACTGTCATCCGATTTACATACTGCAAAGTTTTGCATCGATACGATAATAGAAAGAAAAGAGATATAAATAACAACCGTCTTATGTCGTAAAGCGCTTGTGCAGCATCGTTGTATTTACCTCCAAAACGAAGTGGCAATGGCAACGTAACACAAAAAAGCGGCTGACGATTCAGCGCCTCTAGCGGCAAACCGCTGAACTAAATTATCGACACTCCGGAGGAGAAATTGCGTTCAAGCATTTTTTTTACTATAGGATTCTGATACTTATAGCTATCGAATCTGGGGGCACGGGAGTGCCCCCCGCCAAGACAGCCATCAAGCGAAGCGAAAGGGCACTACCTACCTTTTCTCGAAGCGCTTCGTCGTTTTTTTGAACCCTCATAACTTGGATTTGGATTATACCAGATAATCTGGGGGCACGGGAGTGCCCCCCGCCAAGACAGCCAAGCGAAGCGAAAGGGCACTACCTACCTTCTCTCGAAGCGCTTCGTCGTTTTTTTGAACCCTCATAACTTGAATTTGGATTATACCAGATAAACAAAATTCTCAGGACATGATGTCAATAGTAAACTTATTAAATATATTGAGTTTCAATAACATAGCTCTTATAGTTTAGATTTTATTGATGTCTAAAAAACCCCGATTTCGTCACTGACTCACTGATGATCATCAAAACTCATAGGGTACTTCCGGAAGTCCTAGAAAGCTGAAATTTGGTATGTAAGCTTGTATTAGTACACAAACAACAAAAAAATTATAAAACATGGAAATTTCAAACAAAAATAAACATAAGCAACTTACAAAAAGAAGTGAAATCCCACCAAAAACATTTTTATGCAAAATGTTGCCGCCAATACATATGGCTCGTACTGTCAAAAAGTTATCAGATCTCATGTAGAGCCAAGCTTATAACTCTACATGCACTTACTCTACAAGCCCTAACTTCACAAACTCTACACACCGTAGTCAAAATATGTGGCTTGGCCGTTTCGCTACCGTCATATGGGAGTAAGGTGAAAAATTTATTCACTGTTAATTACTTTTTTGTTATTCAATAGTTCTTGTAGTATTGAAACGGCCAAGCCACATATTTTGACTACGGTGTGTAGAGTTTGTGAAGTTAGGGCTTGTAGAGGAAGTGCATGTAGAGTTATAAGCTTGGCTCTACATGAGATCTAATAACTTTTTGACAGTACGAGCCATATGTCTTGGCGGCAACATTTTACATAAAAATGTTTTTGGTGGGATATTGTTTATTTCGGGTGAAAATAATCTTCAGTGGACGCAGTATTATGGCATTTTTAGAGGGTGGACGCAAGATGTATATTATATACAGAGTTTCCCTTAATTAATGGTCCAAATGATAACAAAAGAAAGCTGAGATTATGCCCTATGAAAATGGAAGAGTAAAATATGTGCAAAAAAAGAACGCAGCTAATAAATATTTAATTTCTATTAATAATCTCAGAATTTATTTATTTTTGCTTTATGTATCAGACAGACTGTACTCATTCGGAAAAAAAAATAATTTGTACAATCATTAATTTGGAAAATAAGAATGTCGGAAAATTTGGAATTTGGTAATTTTATAATTTGGACAAATAAGATTAGGTAAAACAGAGAATTTGGAAAATCTATAATGTGGAAAACCCTGAATTTGGATTTTATGGCTGACACCTGGGACATTATAGGCTGATGATGATGATAAAATTTGTCATTAAAGCCATTTTGAAAAAAAAACTAAATGACGGCGGTACATTTTGTTTTGTAAAATTATTAATATTATTGTTAAATCCAATGATAATATATTATAATAAAAAGAGGTAGATATCGCAGTTAAATCCCTTTTAATTTGTCAGATGTTTGTGAATATTAGCAATCAATAGTCCGTCCATCCGTACGATAATTGGGTAAAGATACTACCTACTCAGACTTTATTGTATTTTTCTTTTTTCAGGAATATTAAAGTATTGAATCAGTTGGGATTGGCACCTAAAATTTATGGAGTTTTTGAAAATGGTTTGGCGTACCAGTACTATCCTGGTGTGACATTAAATGTTGATACAGTTCTGGATGATAAAATATGGTCTCTTATTGCTCAACAAATGGCAAAAATGCATAAAGTAAATCTGGGAAAGGAGGTAAATTAAATTAACCTTATGAAATAACCAATTTTCTTTTATCCTTTTTAATATCACACAGTTATTGTAATAATTAGAACATCTAAGTAGAAATGCACAAGTGATTATAAATTTAAAGTAAGTAGTATTATTATTATAGAAGCATATTAAATTGATATCTATTACGACTACCTAGGTCATGTATTTAGTTTTTCGAAGTAATTAAGTATCTTATCGTCGCGTCTTAATATGGTTTTACCAAGATAATAGTCATTATTTATTTTTAATTGCTGTGTAAGAAGTTATGAAGGTTAAGCATTCAAACAAACTAATGGAAATAGATAATTTTGTACAAACAGATAAGATTATATTATAGAACATGTTGGTTGTTACCAAGTAATTGTTATAAAAAATGTAACAGTGACATACCTACATATAGGGTTTCCAATCCATCCAATCCAATCTGATAGGATTTAATCGAAGATTCTTTTTTTAATGCTCGATCATCGATATTTTAAATAAGTAGCTGGTAGGTAAATTGTTTGAGATACAGATCGATCTTAAGATCGCCACGAAATGAACAGATCGATAATCTATTTTCCATTCATTCCATTTCGTTTTTTTATATTACTTAGCAAACAAGCATACGTCCCGCCGGATGGTAAGCGGTTACCGTAGCCTATGGACGTTTGTAACATCAGAGGCGTCACTCGCACGTTGCCGACCCTGCAGAAATCTCTTCACACCCTTTTTGAAGAATCCCATGCTGTAATCCATTGGGAAAACCACGGCGGGGAGCTCATTCCAATCTGAGCGTCCGCGGAAGGAAGCTCCTTTGAGACCGCATAGTTCGAAACAATTCTGGTTTCAATGTGTGAGGATGGACTCCCCGTTGATGGCGAAAGTTGCGATGGTGGAAGGTAGCCGTGTGCATCATCTTAAACAATTCTTCAAAACACTGTTCGTTGTACAAGCGGTAGAACAAACATTAGGAGGCAAAGTCTCTCCTCAAACTGAGGGGCTCTAAACCGGAAACGGTTTAGAGCCCCTCAGAGTCTTGTAATAACCAGGTATTAAGATAGCCTCATCCCTTTTTGTTTATACGACATTAGAAAGTGACGGATATATTTTAATCCTAGGTTTAACTATACTTGACTTACACCTTATTTATTAATAAGACGGTTTGTGACTAACTCGGGATCATCGAAAATTCTAGCGGCACGTCGCTGAACCGAGTCTAGAGGCCCAAGCTGGTATCCAGGTGCCTCCGCCCACAGATGACAACAGTACGCCATATGAGGCCGGACTTGCGACTTATAAAGTTGCAGCCTTTGCCCCGATGTGAAGTACTGCCGCGCTCTGTTGAGCACTCTGAGCTTTTTGGATGCCAGCTTAACCTTGTGTTCTAACTTATGACTTCAGGAACAAAACGTCGACGCCAAGGATCCCGATGCTTTTAGTGATGTTCAAGGACGTGTTCTGGAATTGTGCAGCCACAGCAAATGGGGTTTTCTTAGCGGTGAATGCGCAGGCTTGAGTCTTGGTGGGGTTGAAATGGACTAGGTTTAGTCGACCCCAATCGGAGACACTAGTTAGTGTAGTCTCGATTTCGGACAACAGCCGTTCGCGGCTTTCCTCCACCTCGGAACGAGGGATATTAGCACGGCCCGTGTAATGTGTGTGTGTGTATTATAACATAAACTATATAGGCCAATTCTTATAATTTTTTTCACCCTTTTGCTATCAGTGGTGTGGGAAACAGCAGTGCTTCTTAATAGTTTCTCACAGACATTACCTAGGATACGCTAGATCCTAGCGTAACCTAATGTCAATCTCATACATATTGTAACGTTTCTATTCGCGCAAACGCAACGAAATGTATGTTGTCTAGGGCTAATTATAAATCGTTAAGTTTTTCTAAAAAACATCGGCTTTTTTTGATAATATTTTAATAATAGTACCTACATTATGATACATGCGCAAAGTTGGTCATTATACATGAGGCGGTATTAAGATAAGGGATAGCGATAAGGGAGCCGAGAGTGTAATGATCAATGCACACGCGTGTCATACGACGTTTTTGAACACACTTGTGAAGAAAAAAACAGACTTTATTTTTGAAGTAGATTTTTTGATTATAATCAACCACACAATCAGAGCGTTAACAAATATTCCGCGCAGGTATTTTTTTAACAGTGATGCGTTGTCAAACTGTTTTACCCGTTTAAATTAAGATTTAAATAAATAAAATAAAAGTAAAATGCAACAGTTCGTAAAAAACTGTCTAATCATATTAAAATCGGTGCAATAAGAGCCACATTACGAGCAAGTGTGTTGAAAATATCATTTTTACTCATTAGTCGCCTCATAAACAGTAAAATTTTTCTAATATGTTTTTATGTAGGCCAAAAAGACCTTATACAATATATTTTAGACAGATGGATCCTTTAGTAATCGATTTATTTTCTGAATCGATTTTCGCGACCAGGATTTGAATCGATTCATGAGATCGATAGAACACTACGACGACGACTAGAGAACAATAAAATGAATCAAATCTTGCGAAGGATGACGAAGTTTTATACGTATTATTATTACACAATGAGGAGTTTTCTAATGATACCTCTATGCTCAAAATAACTGTCAAATCGTGAAGATAGGTAAGCTTCAAATTGGTTCGAATAATCAACATACTGACAGGTATTTTGAGCATAGAGGTATCATAAGAAAACCCCTCATTGTGAGGCGAGATTCTGTCCGAATGTGAATTTCAATGTAAAGGTTATACTCGTGTTTCCGAGGGATCTAATGGTTTCCCGGGATAAAAGTATCCTGTTATTCCAGGGTATGATGTATCGATGTGCCTTAATTCGTCCAAATTCGATCAGTTGTTTTTGCGCCAAATAGTAATAAACATTCATATAAACTTTCGCGTTTATATAGTAGGATTTCATTTCGCGCCAGAACTACGCGACGCGGGGCGCTAGTGCTATAAAGCTATGGGCGCTGTTTGACGGGTAGAATCACAGTAGAATATACTCAACTTGACGTCCTAGCGTGGCGTCAGAGCACAGAATATAATACATTATTAACTTTGAAGTTCGGAACTAGGACGCGACGCTATAGCGCGTCCTATTTGACTCTAGGCATTTAGAATCTCCACTTCTCTGTTTATTTCACAGATATCAAAAGAACCAATGATATGGGAAAAAACGGAACAATTTTTAAGTTTACTTCCAGAACCATTCTCGTCAACCAAACAAGACAGGTAAGTTGGATAAAACATTTTTTTGTATGTTGTAATATGTTTTGAGTTCATTAGACCAAGTTTCTCTGAGATTTCTTCCAATTCCTCACAATAGAGTATACAGTGTGTTTGGTCCCGGACTAGCGATATTTTGTGTCCATAATGCCAATAAGTACCAAAAAAAATTTATGGCGGCCATCCCAACAGGAGGTAGGTACAGATACAGAAAAGGGTTCATTTGAAAGGCAGTTATATCACCTACCTATCAGTAAATTTGAGAATTTTCAGTAAATTATTAACTTATGTATGTTAAAAGTAATCACAAATGCAAATCTTTGTTCAAAGGCCTGGAATTTTTTGAAATTCATGGATATTGAATTTGTCAAACATCGATCTTTAATTGCAAATAACTCTGCAACCTGCAACGTGACGTTTTAGAACATAGAAACCCAGGTAATTTTTTGCTCGTATGAGTGTCCCCAATATACCTAATATTGGTTTCATCCAAAAAGTATGCCAAAATCTTCAAACTCTTTGCCAACATTTTGTAAATTTTCTGATTTAATTCAAAAACTAGGCCCTTTGTAAAGGTTCACAAAAGGCCTAGTTTTATATTTTTTTCTATTTGGCTGTGAGATTATAATATTATTTGTAAAATGACACCAAAATCTGAGTCACATATTTTAAGAGTTATTGTTATTTGTATACTGACCCTTTCGTGGGGAAAATGAAAATTTAATACACCCAAACCCATTGATTGAAGAAGGTACCTAACAATAACAACTGTATTAGGCGCTCGCGTCTCTGTTTATCTTGACACAGATGATCTTTGTGGGAAACCGAGATTAGTGCAAGTTTTTCAATCATAGAGGGATTCAGAAGTTGATTTAACGCTTGATTTGATCAGAAAAGAGGCTAAAGCAGTTAGGTAGTTATGGAAAAAGTCGAAATGAAAAGCAGAGTGTTTAACTCGGGTGAAAGTTACGAATTTCACACTCGAACAATTGGCATAGTACACATCTTATGTAAAGGTTAACAATCTATTAGTATTAAGAACACCTTTCTTTTCTCTCGTTCCAGGTTTGCCAAAAGCTTTGGTTCAGTGACTAGACTAAGAATAGAGTATGAACGCTTAAAATCGTATCTATCGAAAACAGAGAGCCCGCTTGTGTTTGCGCACAATGATTTGCTTTTAGGAAATATAATCTACAATAAAAATGACGGAAAAATATCATTTATTGATTATGAATATGCCGCTTACAACTACCAAGCGTTTGATATAGGAAACCATTTTAATGAATTCGTTGGTAAGTTGTTGTTGTATGTCAAGCACCTATTTGACCAGTACATCGAGGAAAATCCCTGTAGTAATCCAAATCCGGAACTAGTAACAGTACCGACCAGTCAGAGAACTCGGAGTGCATAGTCGGTGGTGGCGAATTGGCCGAATACATTTCCAACAAACAGAACGTCATTGCGCTTCTTTGGGTTAAATGTTCAATGTTGACATACTTAGGTACGATCTGAGTGAAATAGATTTTAATTTGCTATGTCAGGGTCTGCGTTTGATCACAATTTTCATCTTGACGGTGGTAGTCAGCCAGGCGAGTACTACAAAGTACCCTACCAACCAACTTACTATGGTTTCTATGAACTCCGAAAGTAGTAGAAGAAATACGAGTTACTAAGATGTAATTTTTTTTTGTTTTTTCTAGGTTTATCAATTGAGGAAATTGATTACAACAAGTACCCCAGTAAAGATTTCCAACTAGCTTGGATAACTATCTACCTAACAGAATATTTGAATGAGGGTCATCCATCGGACCATGATATAGAGAAAGTGTTTACGGAAGTTCAACAACATGCATTATTGTCCAATTTTTTTTGGGGTATATGGTCTCTAGTCCAGTTAGAACTATCTAATATAGATTTTGATTTTTTGAGGTAAGTAAATTATTCAATGCTGTAAATCTTCTCTAGTAGGTACCTACCTATTTCTCTGGCTCGAATATTTCAATAAGTTAAGACCTAGGTTAGTGTAGTCCGTAATTTTGTGAACACCGTTAATTTATAATCTATCTAGTGAGATTATAAACTGTCGCTAAATTGAGAACTGTACTGTGCTAGGCTGCTTACAATATGACTAATTCATTTTCGATAGTTTATAATCTATACATGACAAACCGTGAATTGATTTTTCTACATCGTAGCACCTTTCCGACAAACTGTACCCTTGCAGCTGATAGGCACATAAAAAAGCGGGCCAGTTCGAACTGGGGTCGAGTTAGGTAGGATGAAGCCCATTTTAAGAGCTCTTAATAAAGCGAATATAGTGACATGCAAAAAAAACAGTGTCTATAGTTTTAGGTATAACTATGTATATTGTCTCTTGTTTCAGGTATGCCGAAATAAGATTGACTCGATACAACGAGTTAAAAAATAAGGTCTTCAAAGAATTGAACTGTTAAACTTTGCCTATCTTTTTTTATGTTGCTAGATAGATAAAAGTAATCTATTCCATATAAAAAAAATTCGTGACATTCTAATTAGGTATACGAAATTCAATTATGTTTAATCAAATAATCATAGATTTACATAGGGCGTCGTGCCTCTACCCAGTTGGATGGTCCGGTTTACCAAAGCATGAAACTTATATCACTCCGCTTGAGGGGCTTCTGAGCAAACTGCTCTCAGTTCGTATTGCACACTCCGCTGTCATTGTGCTCCGCGCATGCTATGTGGTCCAAACTGAATGGTCCAATAACTAAATATTTCAATAAGTATGGCTCGCTCAATAATACGCTTAGAAGCGAAGTATCAAACAAAAATCCTCGCGATACGTAGGCCACTTGACAACCAATGTGTGCGTGAGTACCATATAATTACACTCGCTGACACAAACACAAGCGCACGAGTAATGTTGCAAGCTAAACCAAATTTTTCGGTAAAATTAACCTTCAGATTTCGCCTACTAGTGAAATTGGAAGTAAGTATTCGTAAAATTAAATAAAATGTTTAAAAAGATCTGCGTCTTAGATAATTTATTATAGATACAGTCCTGTTATTTATTTATTACTAGTTTAATGGTTGTTTCATAGTACTTATGTCGGGTATTTTAACTTAAGAGGACTCAATTCGTCATACTTTTCATACAAAACCTCTGTACTTATTATGGCGTTGTTAAACATTTTTCGTTAGATGTTTTGAACAAATTAGTATCTTGTGCGCTATATCTAGCCGTGTATCTAGGCGTAATTAAAAAAAAGTGTGAAACAAATTCAGTCAAAGCCTCCGAAAAACAGCGTTTTTGCCTGAACTTTGGCCATATCTAATGTACCTATAAACCAGCTACAAACAGCTGGCAACACTTTGCTCGAAATCAGAGTGAAGTATTTATATTTTTGAATTTTGTTATTTTTGGATGAATTACGCAATAAAATTAGTGGCTCACCTGTGGAATGTTACATCAGAATTCTTATCTTTCTTCCCTGATGAATTGTGACACAATTTTACTGCACAAACCGTCATATTTATTATTTTTCTGAGAGCTGCACTCACTATAACGTCACCCAGTTGTCCAGTACTCTGACAGCGCGGTGGTCATACGAAGCCATATATGGCTTACATTGAATGGATTATTTTTCGTGCGTGTACTTTGTTTCTATGTGTAATAATTCAATGAGTATGGCACTTTTTTGAATTTTAAGAAAAGATTCATGTTTTTGGCCCAAGGTCTCTCAAATATCAACTTTGAGAGCTATCGAACCATTAACTAAATAGTTCAACATGGCGGCCTTTTTATTTATTTTGAGAAAAGAATCATGTTTTGTGGTCCCAAGACCTCTCAAATCTCAATAAAATTATGAAAGCAATCGGACCAGTTACTAAATATTTCAAAATGGCGGACACTATCTTTAATTTTTAGTAAAGATAAAATTTATATGGTCCAAGAAACTCTCAAATATTAATTTTGAGAGTAATCGGACCAATAACTTAAAATAGTGTACCTACACGAGTCGACAAAACGCGGCCACAAGTAGCGAGCGCGGTCGACTCCCCCGCAGCTTGTGGCTCGGACCAAAGAGAATATAACCAGCATATTTACATATTATCACTGGTAACCACTATGGCTCGGACTCGGCCACTCAAACGCTCGTAGACTGGGAGATACTGGCACAAATTTCCTGGTCATTTGTATCAGTATGGCGACCAGTCAGGTGTCTAATTACGTAATGACGAAAAGGAAAATTATGGTCATAGCGCTGGTACCGGCGGCCCAATCGCGTGGGCGTTAATAGAACGTGTTGGATAAATTACGAGTGTCGAACGATTTGTTACACTATACTATACTGCTACAAATTACCAGGAAATTTGTGCCAGTATCTCCCAGTCTACGAGCGTCTATCGGTCTATCGGTAGGTATGCGCCGATGCCATACAAAATGTATGGAGAAAAGCGTCTGCAACTGGTGGCGGCCACTAGAAGTTTTAATGTGGGCACCACTAGTGGCTTAATGTGCGGGGGCTCTATAACTACTGAGTACCTACTGACCGTTTGACAGTTATCTTAATGTTATCGATATGGGGTACTTAATTTTAAAAGATAAACGCATGTTAAACAGTAATATATAAATAATAATGTTAAACGGTTTTTTTTGTTTGTATTTTGAAATTACTACGAAAAATAAATTGTGCATTTAGTTATTTAAAGTGCCATCTAGTGTTATTATAACTGAGGATCAAATATTGATGTTGTAACACGTAGTACTTTTATGAAATAAAAACAATATTTTTGTGCCTATAATCTGATTTTTTATTCCGTGAATTAAAAATACTTTTTTTATATGGATACAAAGTCCTTCAGTCGCATACATTTTATTTATATTATAATGGCCCTGATTCTGTTGTTCACAACTAAACTAATTTTAATGTCACTATGTCTCTTTCTAACAAAGAACACAAGAAAAGGATGTAAGAAATTTAGTCCTGTCAAATTAGTCCAATGCTTGTTTTCAATATAAATTTAGTCGCCATCTATCGCGGTCACGCCTAAATACACGCAAAATAAGACGGCAAAGATTAATTTGACAACTTAAAATATGTTCTATCCTTTTTCAATCATGTTCGTAAGAAAGAGATGAGATGTGACTAAAATTAGTTTAGTGCGATTTACAACAGAATCGGCACCAATATCACTTTCATATAGTCCGCACATTAACTTTCACATAGTCCGCATTATCAGTCACCGTCCAGTCATGTTTTAGTAAAATGGTGGTCATTGTACTAAAAATTTACACGGACTTTTTGAGACAACATGTAAAGTTACTATACACAGAATTCATTTTTTCATTTCACTGGTGCACATGGATTGATCTTTATTGGATAAAATACCACCGATAATATGCAATAGAACTCAAAATAAACGAATTTATGAAAATAAAAATGAAAACGCAATGCAACTGCAAAATATGGCTATGGAGGGTTGCCACCTTATCGTAAAGAAAAGGTGGCAACCCGTAGTAGTGTAGTATCCTGAGTGATCCTGATCCTGGTGTGACTGTGGGAGCCCTCATTTAATCACAGCAATAATTAACTCATTTATGTCATACTTAGTGTTGCTAGGTGTCCCGATTAACCCTTGATCGGGACGCTAAATGTCCTGATTTTTCACCATCGAGGAAATATCCCTATAGAGTAGTAATACTGAACAATATAATTCCACAACTAGTCAGTGATTTGTCACTGAATTTGAACAGTAAGGACCACTCGCTGCTTCGTGTGTTTTTGACTTGGCCAATCAGAGTGCATGCGTCCTTGTCTTAACCAATCAGCGCGCATTGTCGGCGGTGGGAAATTGGCGGAATTTATTTCAACCAAAATGAACGTCATTGCGCTTCTATAGGTTAATTGTTCCATGTTTTTCACTAACCTCATGAGTCTTTACCCGGGACCTTCGTCTCGGCATCTAACGTCTAGTGACGTTGGATGCCGAGACGAAGGTCCGTCCCTGTGCAAGTAAGTAAGGCGATGATAGCTCAGTGGACTACCACTGAGTTATTATCTTACTTGCAAACGATTCAAAAGATTATAAATTGGGTATGATTATGATTCGGTTATGTTTATATTATCTGGTATATTTTAAAGAAGTTTATCGAAATTGTTTCAGTTTTATTTGTTTTGTTTCTAACCAATAGTAACTTAATATTTAAAAAAAAAAAAACAAAAATTATCACCTGATTAAAATTAATGATTATGAAAAAAATAGTGTTTTTTTAACGTTTTGCGTTTTATGGGCGATGGTAGCTCAGTGGTAGTGACGCCTGGTACCGAGACGAAGATCCCGGGTTCGAATCCTACCATTAGCTTGAGCTTTCTGTGAAGGAAACCATAGCACGGTGTTAGGGTACTTTGTAGTACACATCTGACTGGCTACCACCCTTAAGTTGAAAATCTATCGCCAAACACTTATCGGTGTGTTTCGACAGCTGCTCTTGAGGGCCAGTTCCTTCTAGGCTTTGTGTGCTTAACGCCTTCGGCCACATCATCACCATGGTGAGATTGCGGTCAAAATTCACTAATCAGTGAATAATTAATTTATCATTGTGTAATAATTATTGGGTACACAACGATGTGTTACATTTATTGATATTGTAACATTAATAAACATTTATTTACACAAATGTGTAAAATTAAAGTGAGGAGTCGTGTCACAACGGCGAATTACTAATGAGTGAGCCATACACAACACTATGGCTCTACGCTTGAAACATGAAGAGAAAAAAACCGGCCAAGTGCGAGACTACACGGAGGGTTCCGTCCGTACACAGATATAAATCTAAACAGATAACGCAAGTCCCTCCATCCGAATGAAAACCAAGCGTGTAACTTTTTGTACCTACCATAATAAAAGATAAAATTTATTTATTGGAACAAATATGAAATGCCAATAATAAAGTGTGCTATAATGTCACAAGCTTGATTTAGTTAGGCTGGCATTAGATTTTTAACGTGAAAAAGAAGCTATCCTATAAGGAAGATTAGTTACCTTCCTCAAGAGGAAGTTCACTAATTTATTAGGACCTTATACAGGTTGTTGTTTTGGTCAGCGACGAGCGACTCAGGGTCGATAACACAACTGATACTGGTGCTAAAAAAAATATAAAAAAATACTTTATTTTTTTATAATAATAAAATTAAAAATAATATTCTTTTCAAAATCATGTAATAAGCTAAAATATAGACGTACTCAAAGGGAGTGCGAAGGAGTAAAGGGGTGGTGCAATGGCGGCTTGCGCCTAGCTCTAGTCAGTGCACGTGGCTAGTGACCAAACTTTGCGGTAATTTTATTTCAAATTGAATAAGGTATTTCTCAACGCATTTACAGTATTTAATGGAATTAAGTCCATTTTTGGAAAATGTATTTTTTGTACTACCGCTCCTGGGTCGCTTGTCTGTCACTGACCAAAAAAAAAATTAATTAATTAAATTTCATAAACATTAAGGGTGTCTGTCCCTACATGCTTGTCTGGCAAGGGGTTGGAACCATCAAAAATGTCTGGCTAATGAGGAAACATCATCTAATGATTGCCAAAGTATTATACGTAAAAATCAGTTATAACGTAAGTAGAAGTATAATTTCATGAACATTAAGGGTGGGCAAGGGGTTGCCACGATATTGTATCTGGCAATGAATGACGTGATTTTTAATAATATTCTGAAGGTCCAAAAAATCACACTTTATAATTTGATGAATGTAGATCGGTATTTTAACCACCTTTAAAACCGTTTTCCTGCCAAATCCACAGTAACCCAAACTTCATAAGGGTACATCGTTCTTACCTGTGTTGGGAGCATGCGCTGACAAACTTCCAGCTTTAATAAAATAACGAAGGTCTGGGGTTCACGGGCTCTTACACCATAAGTAAATGAGCGGTACGGTAAAGTAACGCTAACAACCATCGCAACTCTGTGAGTTACGTACGGTAATGGCTCAGTACCTACTGTCCTTGAATTAAACGTGTTTTTTTAAGTTTACGTCAAAATGGTAGCATCAAAGTATTATTATATATACATATATGGAAAGGGCTGTTAAAAAGCTTTAATTTGATACCCATATTGTTATAATAACGAAATATTTGTTTTTAATACCCCCCCATTTTTTTATTCGTAGACGCCATATAAAACTAATATACCGTATGACACTCCCACAGTTAAGACGAATCTAACGGCACCTCATATGTTTAAATCCATCAAGCCGTTTAGGCTGCAGGGCGTGCCAAAGAATAGACATACATACATACACTCGAAAAACATAACGCTCCTTCAGGGTCAGTCGGGTAATTAAAGGGGCGCCCATACAAGAAACGTATATTTTAAATTGTTTATTTTTTCATAGTAAACTTGAGTTGGTTGGTTAATATTGTACGGAACCACAGATATACATCCAAATAAATGCCGAGTGTATGTACTTCGCGTGTCAAAATCTGTGCAAAAATGGGGCATAATATTCTTCTTTTGAAACTGTTTCGCGCCGACACGGAACTCGCATAAGGCTGCATGTCAATTAGAGATGTGTAGCGAAGGATATACAGGTGTTTTTTTTTGGTCAGTGACAAGCGACCCATGAGCGGTAGCACAAAAAATACATTTTCCAAAAACGGACTTAATTCCATTAAATACTGTAAATGCGTTGAGAAATACCTTATTCAATTTGAAATAAAATTACCGCAAAGTTTGGTCACTAGCCACGTGCACTGACTAGAGCTAGGCGCAAGCCGCCATTGCCCCACCCCTTTACTCCTTCGCACTCCCTTTGAGTACGTTTATATTTTAGCTTATTACATGACTTTCAAAAAAATATTATTTTTAATTTTATCACTACAAAAAAATAAAGTATTTTTTAATATTTTTTTTAGCACCAGTATCAGTTGTATTATCGACCCTGAGTCGCTCGTCGCTGACCAAAACAACAACCTGTATAAGGTCCTAATAAATTAGTGAACTTCCTCTTGAGGGATGAATGTATAGGTCATTAGTAATAAAAAAATAATGTTAGAAAAAAAACCGAGGGTTTTTTTTTTTATATTAAATAATATTATTTTTTGTTTACTAATGACCTATACATTCATCCCTCAAGAGGAAGTTCACTAATTTATTAGGACCTTATATATTTATCTGAAAAATAGGATAGCTTCTTTTTCACGTTAAATATCTATAAAATAAATGATTTTTATTCTAAAATAACATACGCCATAAGTATATTTTTTTAATCTTCTTATTTCCTTAAATTCAGTTAAACTTTTTGTCTGCTGTGTAGATTTATAGTGGTTAAAAAAACATTATACTCAGATTTTTAATTCGAGTCACAAAATGTTTTTTTTTTTGTTAATTTGTTCTTGACCATGGAACTAAGTCTTTCAGTCGCATTATCACTTTCATATAGTCCGCATGATCAGTCACCGTCCAGTCATGTTTTAGTAAAGTGGTGGTCATTGTACCAAAACTTTTCACAGTACCCAACGTACTAAACATTTGATCCACTCGTTCATTGAATATGCTCCTCAGAAGGTTTCTCGTGATTCTTGCTTACGTTTCATCTTGTTTGTGCGTTGTTAAAGCTGTTTGTTAAGTTTTTGATGTGCACTGTTATTTTGTTGTTTTCGTTTTGTTATTGTTGCTGTTGGATCCAATACCAGCAAAGGCGAAACCGCGAGCGGGTACTAGTATTATAGATCCAAATGTTTTGCTTTTCTGAAATTTCATGATTTGACACATTGACAGTGACATTTGTTTGATTACTTTTTGCTTTGACTTTTTGTGACTCGAAATAAAAATCTGAGTAGCTTTCTTTTTTATAACGGTAAAAAATTTAAGGAAAAAAAATTGAAATATTTATGGCGAATTTTATTTTAGGATAAAAATCTGTAAAATAGACACATTTTAATTTTTTGTATTAACGTAGGAGGGTAGTGTCGGATGCGATTTCCACTGCATTAATGGGGAGGTTGGGAACAGTATTTCATTACATGTATTTTTAACCGACTTCAAAGGTTCTCAATTCGGTTGTATTTTTTTTTATGTTTGTTACCTCATAATTCGGTCAGTTATTGACTGATTTGGAAAATTGTTTTTTTATTTGAAAGGGTACACTTCCCGTTTGGTCCCATTGTCATCAGATCAGGATTTGATTAATTCTTAGTGTACTTTGAAGTCGGTTTAAGTTTTTCGTAAAACAGTTCAATTATATTAAATTCCCAACAGCCCCATCAATGGAGAGGTTGAGAATAAGTTTTAATTATTTTATTCAATTCCTAACGGCCCCATCAATGGGGATAGAGCAATGGGGTGGTTGGGAACAATTTTAAATTATTTTATTAAATTCCCAACGGCCCCACCCCATCAATGGCGATGTGGGCAAAATCAAAATGTCATTTATTCAGTTTAGGCCCTGGTAAGGCACTTCGGAATACACTTCGGCAAGAAACTCAGCAAGTTTTTTTTTTGTGGAAGAGAATGTGGCAATGGGGCAGTTGGGAATACAACATACAATAAAATAAAAAAATAGATGTTAAAAGTTCATTTATTGCTCATTTGCCTATTTCAAGAAGTTTAAAATCATTAAAACTGTGTTATATTCTTGAAATTATTGAGTATTTTCTGATATTTCACAACTAAAAATTATTAAAAAAACAATTTACACCCCCATCAAACAATTTCAAATATTTTTACAACAAGCTACAACACACTATTGAGGGTCACAAAACTAACAAAAGATGTAGCAATACTAACTAGTATTAATTACAGACCATGGCTCGTGGTTAAAAAAATAACACTGACATCTATTGTTATAATAGGACATTAGTCCCTCGCAAGAACCAATGGGTTAATGAAACCATGGTGTTCATTCAGAGAACCTTTTAAAAATATAGTTTCAACCTTTATATATATATATATATAAAAATTAATAGTGAATAAACAATGCATTAAAAAAAAAATTGATTGAAAAAGGATTTGAGTGCAAAGGCTCTTTATTCTGTACTAGATGTCCCCCATGGTTCCCCCCGCATAACTGGGATAACAGTAGCCTATGTCCTTCTCCATACCATAGGCTATCTGCATGACAAATTTCATGATGATCTGTTGAGTAGTTGAGGTGTGAAGGCGTAATAAACAAACAAATTTTCGCATTTATAATATTAGTTAGGATATGAAAGTAATTGATACAGGTAGATGTATAGATGGTAGATAGAGGTAGAATAATACTTTTTTTCAATACTGTATAAGTAATGATTGAAACAACAACACCTACTTAAAGTATTGTGTACTGTATATTTATGTGGTATCATATTATCCCTAAATACATGGTATACACTCTATTTACAATAAGAAAAAGTTATTGCATGAGCTATCATATATCTCATTGTATTATAAACAAATATTATGTCTCATATGTCAATATTATATTCCAGCAAATAACTGGTTAAGTGGTCATCAGTAAAACATGATGCAGTTAAGGATCGGTCTGTGACACTTGCCTTCAAACTCATGTAATAATTCATCAATATCATTATCTAAATCATCGCTTTGTGCCATTTTAGTGACCATGTCACTGATAAGAAAAGCACCAATTGTTGCTTCTTCATGGTTATCTTGAATATCAATATTAACAACATGCACAGGTTGATTATGAACTGATCTTCTTGATCCGAACCATTCTATTACTTGATCATATACTCTTTCCTCACAAGTAATTATAACATCAAAACGTTCTATTGAAACCTGAAATTTTTCTGGGCTTGGTTTTATTCTTCGGTTTCTATCCAACATATGAAGTAAACCATTCTGAGTGTAGAATGCTTTGTCTTTTTCCAATAAATCACTGTAGATATCATCATAAGGAACACCAAACTCGTAACAATTAGGGCGATCAGCCGAGGATCCTGGTAGTTTAACCTTTTCTCCTGTACCGTAAGACTTCACTTTGAATCCCTTTTTCACGAGAAATGCATGTGCCTCCATACTGCGGTTCATATTTGATGAGCAAACCACTGCTACATATAAATCTGCCATGTTTACGTGTTGCTTTTTGCAATTTTTATCCTCACTACAATTTTTGTTTTCCTACTGTTATACTATCGCTTCCGAAAGATATCAATACAAAATAGGGTTTCTACTTCCATTGTACATAACAATAGTGGTGTAAATTCTCTTTGAAAGTTAAATATTACCTATATCTTCTAAATTACACAAATTTTTTTTTTGTTAATTTGTTCATGACCATGGATACAAAGTCCTTCAGTCGCATATAATTATTTATAATATCACTTTAATTACAGTCCACACATTAACTTTCACATAGTCCGTATAATCAGTCACCGTCCAGTCATGTTTTAGTAAAATGGTGGTCATTGTACTAAAACTTTTCACGGACTTTTTGAGACAACTTGTAAAGTCACAATACACATAATTCATTTCATTTCACTTCACTGGTGCACATAGATTAATCTTTACTGGATAAAATACCACCGATAATATGCAATAAAACTCAATATACACGAATTTAAGAAAATAAAAATGAAAACGTAACGTCACTCTGCAAGTTCCCGCCAAAAAGTCAATTACACTCACAGACATAATATTATTTAATATAATAAGCAGACTAAGCATTCGCTAACAATTTTGAAGCCAATTACACCTCAAAGAAAGTTTAGTCCTTACAGAGCCGAACTAAGGCCGGTACAGATTTAATTTAATTTAATGGCGGCGGCGAGCGGAGATAATCCATACTAATATTATAAATGCGAAAGTAGCTCTATTTATTTGTTTGTTACGCATTCACGCCTCAACTACTCAACCGATCATCATGGAATTTGGTATGCAGATAGCCTGGTATGGAGAAGGACATAGGCTACTTTTTATCCCGGGAACGTGGGGCAACCCGCGGGGGACATCTAGTAGTCTGTTTTGCACATATTTTCACGAAAATGAAAGAAAAGTATAATTTAGTCAAGTAGTTTTATTGAAAGAAAATCAATTCACTCAAAAAATTCAATTCAAAATCATTTATTCAAATAGACCTTCGCAGGCACTTATGAACAGTGTGACTCTAATACTCTTATACCGGTTCGCGAGGTTACATTTGCTGAGAAGAGCCGGCAATAAGCTCAGCAATAACTCTTTTCAAAACAAGCTTAGATTCATTACGTAATATTTACATTCTAATCGCACTGACAACAATCAAAATCAAAATCAAAAAGTCATTTATTCAGTTTAGGCCCTAGTAAGGCACTTATGAACGTTAAATTGGTACATACAGTTGAATTTACCACCGGTTCGGAATACACTTAAACTGAGAAGACTCCGGCAAGAAACTCAGCAAGGTTTTTTTTTTTGTGGAAGATCTTTTAATACTACAGCTTTTTTTCCAAATACTTATACATTATTATTTTATGCTTATTCGTACAATTGTCACTTAGCCAGGGGGATGCAAGTGCAGAGAGAAGCTACTACAACCATATATTCTTGTCTTCCACGTAATGAGCCACCTTATAGTAGGCTTTGTCAATTAACCTCTGCTTTATGAAATCTTTGAATTTATCATAAGACATTTTAGTTAGGTACTTCGAGTGGGATTTTATTATAGAATCGAACGCAATTTCCGAGAAAAGACTTATTAGCTTTAGATAACCTGAATCTAGGTGTCACAATTTTATCTTTATTTCTTGTATTGAAGTTATGGCGGCTACTATTAATTTCAAATAAATTTAAGTTTTTACGGACAAACATAATATTTTCATAAATGTACTGTGACGGTAACGTTAAAATTTTAAATTCCTTGAATCGACTTCGTAGTGATTCACGAGGACCCAAACAATAGATTGCGCGAATTGCACTTTTCTGCAGAATAAATATAGTTTCAAAGTCTGCAGCTGAGCCCCACAGCAGAAGACTGTAGGACATTAAACTATGGAAATAAGCAAAGTAAACGAACCTGGCTGTAGCCACATCTGTTATTTGTCTAATTTTTCTAACAGCGAAGGCGGCGGAACTCAGTTTACTAGCTAATCTTTCTATATGAGGACCCCATTGTATTTTACTGTCTAATGTAATGCCGAGAAAAACTGCCTTATCCACTAGTGCAAGTCTTTTACCATCGACAAAGATATGAGTGTCACTCTTAACAACATTAGGGAGAGAAAACCTTATACATTTAGTTTTACAGGAATTAGTGTAAGATTATTGGCGGCAAACCATTTTGATACAGCTGATAAGGTGTCATTGAGCTGCGTAAGGTCTGTATCTTTTCTATTGACCTTAAAAATTAAAATGAAAATGGCTTTTGCTCTATTACAAACTAATTTAAATATTTTTGAATAATGTTAGGAACATATGTATGAAACTCTTCGTTAGTTGTGTTTGATTTTTTACGATAGAGTTCATACATCGAGTTCAATCTTATTCCTTTAGTGGCCCAGTCACAGAATTTTAGTTTATCAGTTACCTTAGTAGATTTAATCCTTTACAAATATCAGTAAACAATGTTTCATAGTTATGATTAGGATCATCAGATTCGAAATAGGTATTAGCAAGACTCAATTCCAAATGATTATTAAATTTCTCTAACTTGTACTTTGTGGTTGGTCTAAATTCCCTACTTACTTCATATAATATTTGGCTTTGAGAGGGCAATCTAACAACTTGAGCCAAATGATCCGAGCGAACACCAGGAATTAAGAACTTATCCAAAGTACTCCCATTTGTAATAATGTTGTCAATGCATGTTGAAGATGTGGCTCTTACCCGTGTCGGTTCACAAAACAAAAGATCTAATTGCGTACCCGGCGCGGCGGCAAAACTACAAAGTAGACTGACTCGATATTTAATAAGTAAATAAATAGCAAACTTAAGCAGACCAGCCTCCACAACGCCCTGCCCACATACTATGTAATTTACATATCATAGCATATGGCTTGTTGATTATTCCTTATGATGGTACATCTCACATACTACATACTGGCAGGCGTAACGATGGTAATAAAAAATAAAAATCAACAAGTCTTCATACCTGTGAATCCTTTATTAGATTCCTTAACTTTCCACGTATATCTGCTTCGCTTCACATGGGCTCCCGGCTCGCCTCAACCATGCACCATCTGTAGATATTAATGCACGATGACACCGACTATCTCGGTGCCTCGGGCAAGAGAAGGCCATGTCTAAAACATGATCTGCCTCCTCATGACCTCGTCACTTCTTCATTGGCTAGAATACAACATATCAACTGGGTAAGATTGCACATAGATAATATAAATAACATAAGGTACGGTTTGGTTATACATGTTTGTTTGTAAGACCTCCATTGTTATTGCCAAGCTCATTATCACACACGGGGGCATACGGCCCGTCGGGCACCCTGCTCCGGAGTCCCTATCGTTATCGCTCGAGGGGGTTACGAACCGTCGGGCACCCTTTCCGGGATCCCGATTTCGCTATCGCATATTAGGCTGGCGGCCCGTCGGGTATCCTCTCCGGGATCCCGATCTCGTTGTCGCATATTAGGCTGGCGGCCCGTCGGGTATCCTCTCCGGAATCCCGATCTCGTTGTCACTCCAGGGAGCCTTGCGGCCCGTCGAGCACCCTACTCGGGTCCCGATCTCTTTCTTACTCAAGGGACCTTGTGGCCCGTCGAGCACCCTACTCGGGTCCCGATCTCTTTCTTACTCAAGGGACCTTGTGGCCCGTCGAGCACCCTACTCGGGCGCCGATCTCTTTCTTACTCAAGGGACCTTGTGGCCCGTCGCGCACCCTACTCGGGCGCCGATCTCTTTCTTACTCAAGGGACCTTGTGGCCCGTCGAGCACCCTACTCGGGCGCCGATCTCTTTCTTACTCAAGGGACCTTGTGGCCCGTCGAGCACCCTACTCGGGCGCCGATCTCTTTCTTACTCGGAGGGAAATTTCAGGAAGAGCACGTCGGTTATTTAGGTACATAAATATACATGGAGGCATACATTCTCGGCACATAAATATATCTGGCAAGGTATTCGTAGCTTTAGGTCTAAGACATATCCCGTACACACAGTTATAATACACAAAATAGATAGCGTCACCCCCGACGCCATCACCACAAACCACAAGACAAGCCGAACAATTATCTACAGCATTGTGCTACCTTACCAAGCATTATTTAGCTACATATCTTTAATACGCCTCAACAAACTATTCAAGCCACTAGAATTAGTGAGAGGAATACTTAGCTCTTGTCCAGTATAATTCACACCGCAGAACCACGCCAAGATGTTTCTGCTGTCTTACTCGCTACTTCACTAGACGCCGCATAAAGGCGACAAATCACAATATGCTTAAGTTCGTATTCGTTAGTGTTGCCATACAAGGTCTATACTATAGACTCTATAGTATTAGTGCGGTGACCGTAGAGTGAAGATCCCTGCGGTGACATTCGCGAAACATCAGTACTTCGCGACAACAACCAGCACCTGTTCACAAGTATGACGCGTATGGCAGCCATCGCCCTCCTCGCCATATTGGAGGGAATTGAGTGACCCGTCACACGACGCCGCGGCGCAAAGGCCTTAAAGTGAGCATGACTTTCTGCCTTAGAAATAAAAAATTAAACTAATGGAAAACAATTTTTATCACTGTGACTATTGACAAGTTTAGACTAAATATCATTTATATAGGAAATATAACAATTAGACAGACATATATACACGGTGACTTATATAGAAGGTTCTTACATTAGAAAAAAATAAGAAAGTTGAAAATAACAAAGAGTGCCTGCTCTTCGTTACGCAAGGGCGAAGAGGCTGCACTTCCCGCAGCGCAATTTATGCCAAAAAATCAAACTTCAACGATGAATATCACGGAAACCATGAGCTTCTTTTAAGTTTGGGGGGTACCGGCCCTTACCCCACGTCCCACCTGAGTCGATGAAGGAGTGAATTTATGTCAAAAAACCTCATATATAACCTCAAACTTCAACCATGAATATCTCGGAAACCATGAGCTTGCTTCAAGTTTGGGGGGTACCGGGGGGAAGGGCATTCCCCCCCGCACCTCTTCGAACACCCCTCTTCCCCCTGCCCCACGTCCCGTCTCCGAAAGTTTTACCCAAGATAAATTTAATTTGCCCAATCCGTCCCCTCAATACATTAAAAATGTAAACAATATATAAATCTTTAGATTTCTTAATTTATGTGCATGGGCAGTCATAGCCTATTTCGAAGTTTCAGAGCAATCGATGCGTTCACGTAACGAAATCCATATGGTCGCGTTCGGAAACATCAAAGTGAGAGTTATTATTCCTGACAGCAGATTGATAAAATGTTTTAACTTAAATGCTATTACCCCAAAAAATACCCCAAGTAAATAAATTAACTAAACTTAAAGTATTTTATTTTTATAAAATAGGTCTTACGTAAGTATGTTTTATAACGATTCCCCGATGAATTCACATTCTGAGTAAGTACTCTTTTTTCCCGACTGACCCGGATGGCGGGTTATGTTTTTCGAATGTATGTACAGTAGTACCCAACTAATATGGCTTACCGATGTACCTGCGCAGAAGATACATTTTCTAAGCGCGGGAAACGCTATTGGTCGGCAGCTGCCGCCATGATAGCGCGCGCCGTGCGGAGTGGCGTGACTTGCGAGTGAGACGGGACTAACAGCTGCAGTGTATTATGAACCTTATAGTAGTGATCTAAGGTTGATTGTCAGTATTGAACATTCTTTCGTTAATCTTCGGGGCCATACTTTCTTTTCTGTACGAACGAAGATTCACGATGCGCCATATCAGTTGGGTAATACTGTATGTATGTTTGTTTTTGAGAATGATATCTATGAGTAAGACGTTGACAGGCGTTTAATATTTATCAGTTGACTCGCAGTTCCTGGTTTTTTCATATTTAGGACGCGCGTCCCATCTACGAGCCTTCGGGTAAAAACTTGACTTTGATGATAATATTAATAATAATAATTTATTTCCAAAAATAAAGACGGTACACTAATTTGTTCATAAAAACTATGGGCTAGAGTACATGACAAAAAAATAATTGAACAGCATCCGTTGCCAAACTAGGTAAAAACCTGTATTTCAGCAAACAGCGCCACTCCCCGCAGCAATATGGGATAATATATACTAGCCTAGTTTACAAAAAAATATTTTAATTTACCTTAAAATTTAAATTAAGTGTGAAAATGAACCTCTCTTTTTTAAATGATTAATCAATGTAGACTTATGAATACTTTACAAGAAAATCAAATTGAGATCATATTAAATATAAAATAAACTAAAGAGGCAACAATCAAACAATATTTTATCTATGCACTAATTATATTATATTAAATATTATTATATTATAATACCCTAGAACAAATTATACCCTGAAAATTACCCTGCCGGATCATTTATACTCTAAACCTAGGGTAAATTACCCTAAGTTGGCACCACTGAGCACAGCACATTGAGTGTTTTTTTTATTTGTTCATGACCATGGGTACAAAGTCCTTCAGTCGCATACATTTTATTTATAATATCACTTTCATATAGTCCGCACATTAACTTTCACATAGGAGGCATGATCAGTCACCGTTTTAGTAAACTGGTGGTCATTGTACTAAACAAAAACTTGAAAAAAATCAAATTTCCCGCCTTTTATTTACGTTACGTAGTATAAAAAGGAATTTTTATACTACGTAACGTTTACCCTTAAGACGGGACGCGGGCTGCGATTATTCCATACAAATGTAATCCCGTTTTCTTTCTTAATAATGGCTCTAGAGATGCTCTAGAGCAATATTTTTTTTTTTTTTCATATCATCAAGGTCTGCTTTGGATGCATCCCTCTTATTTCCTTTTTTTCAGCAATAATAAGTAAAGAAAATATGACCTTCCTAAAATTAATCCCAAATATTTTTCCGCCGTGATTAAAAGGACTACCGGACTAAATTCGAAAAGTTTTCAACATAAAAAAATAAGAGGTACATACCTAGACACACCCTTTCTTAAAATTTTAATGTAAAAAATTATTGAATTGGCTCAGTTTTCGAGGAGGAAAATGGGGAAAACGAAACGTCGATTTGTAAATTTTTTTTGGCAATTAATCGGTCTGATCCTGGGCTGCAGATGTCCCTATCGCACACTACGGTGGCAAGCTTGAGGTAAGGGGGGCCAGACTTACACGTATATAACTAGGGAAGTGGCAATTGTCGATATATTTTTAGCGATACTCTAGTGATGTCCATCGATGTCGATGTTTATCCTTTACTGTTTTTATTTATTGAATCGTGTGATTGTAAGGTGCATTCCTTACTTTTGTTGTAGTTATTTGTCGTTGCTACTTGATCTGATAATTCTATTTAGGTACTTGATTTGGCCGCTCTAAATGTAATAACTTATCGTATATCTTCATAAATACGCGTAGTATTTATGGATGTGAGAGAGGAGAGGAGTGTGGGTATTTTACTAAAACAAATAAATTATAACTATTAATAGCTACCTACGTATACATATAGGTATGTTTTGAAATGAAATTCAATTGGTATTGTTATTTTAACTAATATTTATGAAATTAAGATACCCCTATATAGGGGTGTGTACATGGGGGGTGTACTTAGCTGAAGCAACTTTTACCTTTGTAAGCAAAGTATATGCTAACGCTCAGCATGAGGCCGGAAATTTATTCTTCTGTTATACTCATGGACGTATAAAAACATAAGGAGGTAGTGTCGCCTTATACGAGGTGAAGCACCCCAAGTAAGCCGGGCCGTCTCGTAAATACAGGGCTCACACACACATGTATACCATAGTAAGCCGATTGGTTGTCATTTCACATTAAGACATCGACGCGACGGGGACAATAAGGCTCGGTATCACTTGTGTCGCTTGGGCCAGTACTGATTTTACTCACACATACGTAGGAAATATTGTGCTTCAGTTTCATATGATGCGGTGCTCCGTCCTAATGATTTTTACAGGACCATGGTTGTACTATTATTTATTCGGTTACGCAGTGCTAAAACAAAATTAAAATAAAACCAAGGTAAACTTTACTTCGGTTTATCAGACTATAACTGAAAACCTGAATTAAATACCCGCATGCAGTTTAATATTAGGCGGGACCCACTTATGAATTTCATTCTCAATCTTATTTCAGTCCTTTTAGTGTATTACTTTTAAATTGTATTTTTTGCAGTCGGGATTATGATTTTTTAAATTAGGTATTGCTTCCTATTATCACCTGAGATTACCTCTTCAAATAGTAAATACTCCTTTTATTACATTTTTTTTCATTTTAAAACTATAATGACAGGATGATGACATAAATAATAAATACCAACATATTCAAATTTGTTTTATATATACATAATATATGTACCTACACATACGGATACATAATTAACTATATTTTTACGATTAGTTATTTTTTTGCAAAAAGGTATAGCATGGGGTTGCATTTCGGTGAATTGGGGTTTATTCGTGGCATTGTGTATTACAGATTATCACCACACGAGCAGAAACCATTCGCCAATTGCATTAAATACGGCATTCCAAATTTTTTTCCAAGAACTATGGCAACTATACTTTATTGGTTACCTCGTAAGTGTTTTTCGCATTCATTCACTATCTATCGTTGTCAGCAGCAAGAGGTGGTGCTAGGCGCGGACTTGCGGTCCGAGGGGCCTTGCGGTTTTTACCTTCGTAGAACAATATGGTTAAATATTTCGACCGCAGTTGTTCATTTGAAATACCTACCATTGTAGAATTGATACTTTTATCATGGAGGCATGAAAAAATCAGGACGGAGTGTCGCCTTACACGAAATGAAGCACCCCTAGTAAGCCGTGCCTTCTCGTAAATACAAACCTCACAAATACATGTATACCATAGAAAGCCGATTGGTAGTCATTTCGCATTGAGACGTCGACAGTGACAATAAGGCTCAGTATCACTTTGTGCTTGCTTGGGCCACTACTACTACTGATTTTACTCACTCACACGTAGGAAATAAAGTGCTTCACTTTCTTGAAGAAATTCAACGGCCAAATCAAAAATCGATCGCTATCATGTGGGGTATCCACATGATAGCGAAAGGCTTAAAGTTGCCAGCAGTGTTGCCAGCCAATGCAGTTTTTTAGGAGGCCGTGTACATGGGGTAAAAAAGCCGTGTTTATATGGGAAAAGACCAACGGTGGGCCGTGTCACTGCTTAAAAAAAAGAAAAACGTTAAATTGATGTTAATTAAGCGTTTATAACATTAAAAACCTTTAAACAGCACCATGCGGCTAATGTTTGCAAATTACCATAGACAATGCAAATGCAATGTTGGCATTTGGAATATTCGGAATTGGATACAGAAGGGCTTCTACGATGTTCGAAATTTGACAATCGTATAGTGCCGTATAAAATTTCGTTAATTCGCGAAAAGCCGTAGAATCTGCTACGGCCACAGGGATGCAGCCGTAGGCCGTGGATTTTGTGATTTTTTGGCCTGAAAGCCGTAGAACACGGTAATTGCCGTAGCATTGGCAACACTGGTTGCCAGCGAGCCTGTGAAGGGCGGATCCAGGGGGGGCTCATGTGGGTCATGACCCCCCCCCCTGGACCTCGGACAACTTGAATTAAAAATCTCAATCACTCGCACGCATCACACCCTTGATTGTGTTGTCACATGAGTAATGAAAATGTGATTGACATGGTTTTAAGTATGATTTTTTCGCGCTGCGCGGCCCCTCTTTTCTGTAGGACGTAATCACTAGAACTAATGGACCGCTTTTGAAAATTCTTACAAATGTACTCTATTTTCGTGTGAATCTGCGGGTAACAGCTATAGTATTGTGTATTTTGAAACCCATCCAAGTTGTGTGACCCCCCCTGACCTGAAGGCTGGATCCGCCCTTGGATACCGTCTTGTTTGTAATGTCCAACATAACACATTTGTATCTTAATGTACTATTACATGCTGATGTATGTAACATACGACTATACATGCATGTGATCATGCATGTACAGTCTACGTACGTATGTACCTATATATATCGCCTGTTTTGTAGTAAACAGTGTCCTGTAAATTAATTGCAGCTTTCATTATCGGTGGTGCGATTTACAAAGGAGTGGAAGACGCTCACCATCATGCTTCGAGGAAGAATCCAAGAGATTTTTTGAATGAAGTGGATCCAAATGCTGCTCAATAATGTTAAATAAATAAATTTGTTCATTCAGATCTGTTTTAATAATAATTCGGCTAATTATTTTCGAGGCGACTAACTATTGGTTACAAAAAAATAACTTGGTAACGATTAAATATTTTCGCAACTATTAAATTAGATGAGCTGCAAAATGCAAGGTATCATAAAAACTAAATAGTGGCAGCTTCTTTAAGGTATCAAATACAGGGTGTATTTCGCATGGTAACGCAAACTTCGCGAAAAGGCTACACCTAATGCCACTAATCAAATTGTGAAAGTCATTCACCTCACTAATGATCGGTTATAGAAATTGTCATTTTCGAGCGCGCAATGTATTGTGAACACCGCGATTTAAACGCGCGATAACATTGTGCCTACGTAGTATGTCGCTGACTGCAGGCGAATATCGCCATAAGACACCGTTTCTAGTTGTATTTACATTGCTACTTTTAGTGAAAGTAATGAATTAATAACTTATTTATTTTAAATCTCTTTGGGTTAGGTAAGAATAACGATTATGAACAGTCTAAAGTAAAAAAAACTCAATTTTTTTTTTAAAAAAATTGGGAAAAACCGACGAAAAATTCCAACATGGGGGGGTCCAGAATCATGTCCTGGACCCATGGTATCCGTTTGTGCGGCGATGTCCCTTACACGCTGTATATTAAACAGGCACAATGAAAAAATATGTTGGGTACTATAAATAATTACTTGGCGACTAATATTAACAGTGGCATAACAAACAGCTTCCATATAAAAATACAGTATCGGGCTGCGATTTACAAATTTAAACGGGTACTTTAATTAAGAATTAGCGCCTTTGCACATTATAAGAAAATTTCTTGTGTCTGATCAGACATGTCTTATAAGACATTCAGTCGCATTGGTTGTTATATGAGACCGTGCACATTACAAGAATTTTTTTCTTATGTCTGATCAGACACGCGTCGTCGTCGGCTGCATATTCGACGTCACGCCTACGCAAGACGTCTTGCTTAGACACGACATCTACTCATATATGGAAACTAGTTCGCGCGTGCACATTCGTCGTGGCTGCATCAGCCAAAACAACTATAGTGTCCACGCTTTTATTTCGTGTTTAGAATGTTAATTTATTTATTTTATTTAAATCAGCTCAATTTTAATTTTAATACAATAACTTTTATTTTTATTACTGTTTCAGTTTTCATGTAACCCAGTTATGTCATTTTTGTCAAGTTAAGAAGTGGATTAATGTTGTTTGAATAAAATGAATAGTAATTTTTATTTTTTACGTTAATTAAACTTTTATCAAACATGTAATGTTACATGAGTAAAATAAAAATGAATATATTGAACATTTAAGCTCTATAGTCTCATTGATTCTTGTCATATTTAATGGATGTATCCAATAATGCCTACAACTACGGCCGTTTTCTATGTCTATGGTACAAGTCAATCACTGTAAACTCTGTCGTCTGTCCATTTGGTACGCGTGTATTGTCCGTCCGTGAAATATGGTCACAGACTAGCATGCAAGACGTCTTATCCTCAGTCTGTAACCATATTTCACGGACGGACAATACTAATGGACAGACGACAGAGTTTACAGTGATTGACTTGTACCATAGACATAGAAAACGCCGTAGTTGTAGGCATTATTGGATACATCCATTAAATATGACAAGAATCAATGAGACTATAGAGCTTAATCCTAACTATATAATATTACTTGCTGTCTCGCGCGGTTTCCCCCGCGTTCCCGTCATAAAAAGTAGCCTATGTCACCCGGGGATAGTGTAGCTTCCCAACAGTGAAAGAATTTTTCAAATTGGTTCAGTAGATTCGGAGCCTATTCAATACAAACAAACAAACAAACAAACAATCAAATCTTTCCTCTTTATAATATTAGTTAGATAAATGCGAAAGTAACTCTGTCTGTCTGTCTGTTACGCTTTCCCGCTTAAACCGCTGAACCGATCACGATGAAATTTGGCATGCATATAGCCTATGGTATGGAGAAGGACATAGGCTACTTTTTATCCCGGGAACGCGGGTGAAACCGCGGGGGACAGCTAGTGTTGAATATATTCACTTTTATTTTACTCAAATAAAATTAATAATGATCTTGTATGGTTTTCATGGTATCTTATTTCTTGTATTTTTTCTGATGATGGAGTAGAAGGGTAAGCACTGGAACTCCATAGTGGAGCATCTTATCCTAGCCGTGTTTGGGGTTGTTTTTTTTATGTTAAATGGTCTTGCGTTTGGCCTTCGGCTGACCCCATGAGGAGTTATGACGAGGCCGAGGATGTAGCACGCTTACCCAGAAAAAGCCTATTCATTCTGGCCTTGAATACATCTAGGTTATAGGTGTCGGGAAACACAGACCCCGGAAGAGAGTTCCACTCCTTTGTTGTTCGTATAAGAAACGATGAAGCGAAGCGTTGTGTCCGGGTACGCGGGATGTCGATAACGTTTGGGTGGAAATTCTCCCGGCGTCTTGTGTTTCGATGGAGAAATGGGGATGGAGGAATTAGATTAAACAATACTGTAGCACAATCTCCAAAATATATCCTATAGAAGACCGACAAACACGAAACCTTACGCCGATGTTCAAGGCTCGTTAATTTCGCCTCAGTTAGCGAAACATCGCCGACTAGTCTCCTAGCACCGACGGTCTATTGAGTCAAGGGCCTCCAGCATTTCGACGGTCCCTACGTATAAACAGACATGTCAAAAATAGCATTTTTTTTTTATTGCATAATTGGTTTCAGACAATCGATACGCAACTATCCATATACAATATTTAGTAAAATATAAAGTAGTTTACTGGAAATTAAAAACGTATAAGAGAACAACTATGTTATAATCGAAAAATTTGTGTCGTAGATGCGGACATATCAGACTTGTCGTTTTGTACTGTGTCTTAAAATGCGCGCCACACGGTGTGAATGCGGCCATGTCAAATTTAAGTATGGATTTATGGGGAAGTATCAAGTAATAATTTCGAAATGTATATTTTAAAGTATTAGTTAATACATAAAAAGTGTGAAAATTTTTCTAACTTAGCAATGTATAATATAAATGTCAATGAAGGCATGTCCTACATGTTTGTTTATATGTTTCATTACAAAATTTATTTACCACTTCGTGTTCATTTACGTTTATCTACAGTAATGTTATAAAGAGAAAGAGATTGATTGTATGTATGTTAGTAATGGATAAACTAGGTACATAATTTATAAAAAAATATTTCACCTATAAAAGCAACAATATAATGTCCCGATACTTAAGGTCAAGTGGGTCAAGTGGGCGAAAGATTAGTCTATACCGGCATGGTAATCAAAAGAATAACAATCCATGTCGAGACATGGATTGTTTTTCTTTTGATTTTCAACTCTTTTATCATTAAACTACTCGTAGTTGTAGTAGAGTTGAAAATCGACACCCTAGACGATATCTTGGGCACTGTGATTACAAATTTCCCAATTTTGCAGTATTTTTTTTTTAATAACGTCTTCCTATATAACCATGCTATCAATTCGTAGTCACAAATCTAACAACGAACATTGTTAATTTAGTCAAAAATAATTGATAGTCATGTTTTAGAAAAAATATACCAGCGAACTTTGACACATCATAGTTTAAAAAAGTACTACACTAACCCCGGCAAGTAGTTTCTAAAGAAGACCCATTTATTCACAATTTTAAAACAGTACAATACTTAAGTTCCTTTATTTATTTTATTCCATAAAGCGAGAACCATAATTTTATAGCGCAGTGTACCTAGATTTTATATTGGTTTTCAGCAGCACACTTTTTCTTGTATGCAGCCCCAGTAAAAGAAATCTAAGGTATTTTGGTACGGAGAATGAGGAGGCCACAAAATTTAGCTAAGTCGCCCGCTCTCCACCTTTCGGTATCATCATCATCATCATCATTAGCCCTTAATGTACTGATAATCACAATTAAGTGATAGCCGGGACCAACGATTTTACGTGCCTTCCCAAAACTCGGAAGACGCTTGAGTTGAAATACCACTAGGAGGTCACCAAATATGAGTTTAAATAATGTTTCCCGTACAGGACAAGTTTATGCGCTGGGCAACCATCTTGTTAACTTACATACGGACAGACAGACGGACGGATGGATAGCAGGAGTTAGGCCTCCGCTGTCCATCCGTTTATAATAAATAACTAATAATAAATAATTTCATAGCAAAGTTGAGTTAGTTAATATTACTATTATTGTAAGGAATCCTCCGTGAGCGAGTCCGACTCTTCCGGTTTTTTTAATAATTGATCTGGCTAGAATTAACACTTACCCCCTAACTCATGAAACACTAATAAGGTCAAATAGTTTGTCAATGTCAGAAAGGTGGCGTTATTTATTAGACCATTAAATCAGTAGGATTAGTTAAATAGCGTTTTTGAGTAAGGCCGATATTTTCTAGTTTAATCTTCAATGACGCTGTGATTTTATATTTTTAAGTTCTTAATTTATTGAGTCTTATAAAAATATAAAGAATTGTTGATTGACTATTAAAATTAATAATTTAATTTAAAATACTTTTTAATTAACAAATATCTCCCTCAACCCTCTCCGTTATTTTAGTTTTCACCAACATGTCTTTTTTTTAATTGCAAAGTAATCGTCATAAGTCAGTTTGTAATGACCATATATAAACAGATATGTCTACATCAGTGTATTTTATAAATTCACGGATATGAACTAACGATTTTTAAGGTAACTTTTTTTAAGATGGAAATATAATGCCATATTTTCTTTAATATTTTCTTAAATTCTTTCATAAATTTGTGTTATGTTATCTTCTACGTATAAACAGATATGTTAGACTTAACTGTTAAAGATTTATTTTCAAGGCGATGTAAAAGCAGTCATCTGTCAGTTTTTCAAAGAAAATCTGATAATTTTGGAAAGTACATAGTATCATTATAAACTTTCTAAACTCGGTATAACATTACAACAACAAAAATATTAAATTATTACATAGTATTATTTCTAGATTGATTTGAAGCTTTATTTCGCTCTCCTGTAAACCATGGTTTTTGACATGTCCGTTTATACGTAGGGACCGTCGATTTGGCAGATCCATCCCAGAGGTGACAGCAGTACTCGATCCACGAACGGACTTGTGCTTTGTACAGTTGCAATAATTGATCCGGCGTAAAGTACCGCTTCACCCTGCATAGGATGCCCAACTTTTTTGCAGCGGTTTTAGCCTTTGACTCAATAGAACTACCAAAATTTATTTTTGCAGTTAAGGTTATGCCTAGGAGTTCAAGTTGGTCGGAAATTGGTAAGGATATATCTTGAAAAGAATGAGTGAGGTTGAAAGGACTCCTTTTAGCGGTGAATAGACACGCCTGTGTTTTGGAGGGATTAAACTTGACCTTGGTCATTATCTTCAAGGTATGCCAGGAGCCTCCGATTCAATACACGTTCCATAATCTTACAGAGTATGGACTAGGGAATGCAAACCGGTTTCACCGAAAATCGAAAAACCGGTTATTCGGTACGGTTTTGGCCAACAAAAAACCGGTTTTACTTAACACCAAAACCGGTTTTTCGATTATTTTCGGTTTTTCTTTCAATTTTTGGAAAAACTAAAAAAGGAAGATTTGCCGCCGTTTTGTAAACTGAGTGCAATGCAGTGAGTATTTTTGTGATGAACTGAAGTGTGTTGATGTGTAGTGTGTTGAGCTGGTAAGAAAATAACTTAAAATAATGATTGAATCATGTAGATCTATTTTATTAACTCTTGACATCTTAATGTACCATGTTTCACGCAATACATGATCTTTATCTTTATTGTTTTTATGATAGATATAAAATATGTTAAACTTTTTTTTACAATACTTAGACAGCAAACAAGCGTACGGCCCGCCTGATGATAACCAGTTACCCTAGCCTATGGACGCTTGCAACATAACGGTTATCACTCGCACGTTACCAACCCTCAACCTTTTTCAAGCGGGGAGCTCATTCCACAGCCTGAGCATCCACGATAGGAAGCTTCTTTGAAACCGCACAGTATGAGAACATTTTGGTTCCAATGTGTGAGGATGGACTCCCCATCGGTGACTACGATGGAACATGGTAACTGGGCATCAGGTCAATCAATTCTTCAGAACACTGTCTATTGGAAAAGCGGTTGAACACACATAAGAAGGCCGTCTCTTCTCAGACTAAGGGGCTTTAAAACACTTGTGAGCTCGGGATCATCGACAATTCTAACGGCACATCGCTGAACTGAGTCTTAAATACCCAAGCTGGTATCCAGGTGTCCACAGAAGACAGCATTACTCCATTTGGGCCAGACTTGCGACTTATATAGTTGCAGTCTTTGTCTCGATAAGAAGTACTGCTTCGCTCTATTAATCACACCGAGTTCTTTGGATACCTTGTAGATGACTTTGGAACATAACGTCGCTACAAATATTAACGTGAAGGATCCCAATGCTTTTGTGATGTTGAGGGACATGTTCTAGAAATGAGCCACAGCAAATGGACTTTTCTCAACGGTGAATGCGCAGGCTTGCGTGTGATTTAGTGGGGTTAAAATAGACTAGGTTTAGTCGACCCCAATCGGAGTGACTAGTTTGTGTACTCTCGATTTAAGACAAGTCCTTCGCGCCTTTACTCCAATATAGAACGATAGATATTTGCACGGTTCGTGTAATGAGCGTCCCCTGTAATTTCATCTGCATAGCAATGAATGCTGGCAATAGAGAGTATATCATTAATATGCTGGAGATAATTCAGAGCCTTGCGGGACGCCAGCATTAATGTCATGCTATCGGAGCAACTACTGTCAATGAAGGCTCTAATGTATCTGCCAGACAGCAAGCTGACTGATTGGTGTTATTTTTTACCCGTCTGTACGACACCAAAAACTGGGTAATGTTTTTTTTATCTAAGGAAAACATTCGTATAATAATAACCACGTTTTAGTGTACACGCAAGTTGCTATGCCGCTACAATATGCCATGTATATTACGTGTGAAATTAATATTACAACTTACTATACTTAATATAATACTGATCAATTTTTTAATATAAAGTCTAATATCTCATAGCAATTAAAAATCAAGCAAAAGTGATTTTTTTTTATGATTTCATTAATTTAAAATAAAATCAAAAGCAACGAACCGTATAGTCTATATAAACGAGTATCTGATCTACAGAGTTAAATAAACGATTATTTACATCAATTTTATGAAAAAGGGTAAGAAACGAGTGAATGTTGTTATAACGGAAAGAAGAAGCGTACATATTACGCCGATCCTAAATTATAGGTAACAGGACAGGCAGATGGTGATGATGTCTTTGATGTTTCTTTTATACCCACTTATTAACTTTAACTGACAATAATTCCTCAGTTTGCGATTTTTAAATCTTAGGCACGGTTATTATCTATAATTCGAGCTATAGAAATAACATGAAAAAAAAAACGAGTGAATATTAAAAAAACCGGTTTAAAACCGGAACCTCTCATAACCGAAAAAAAAACCGGTTTTCATTTTGCCACGGTTTTGCATTCCCTAGTATGGACGTGATCGCAATCGGGCGATAATTTGGGGGGTCAGCACGACTGCCTTTTTTGGGCACTGGTTGCACATTTGCAAGCTTCCAGGCTTTGTTGGAATTGTCATGAGATAAATTTTGACCATGAATGGTTTTCAGGGTCTGATGATGGAGTAGGAGGGTTGGCACTGGAACTCCATAGCGGCTCAATGTATCCTACCCGTGTTTGAGGTTGTTGAAATTGTCATGAGATGAACTTTGACCGTATATAGTTTTCAGGGTCTGATGATGGAGTAGGATGGTAAGCACTGGAACTCCATATTTGAGCATCGTATCTTAGCCATGTAAAAATAAAAATACGGCTAGAAAACGTTGCTCCGTCATGGAGTGCCAGTGCCTACCCTACTACTCTATCATAATAAAAAATAAGAGGGACCCAGTCACACCCTATCTTAAAATCTAATAATATATATAAAATGCTTTTGTGGGTACGTAAATACGCAGTTTTCTCAATCACCACCAACCCCAGTCAACTTCCCGTTGGGGTGGTAAATACCCCTTGGTCTCCAGATGGTAGTAAGGGAGTTTGGTCGCGGTGGGTGGAAGGGGGTGGTTGTGGGTGGCGAAAATGTTAAAACATATATTGCTGTCCTTTTCTAACGTATGAGGACTTCTGAAAAGAACTTAAAATTTCAGGAATGGAAAGTTCCAATATGTGTAAAACGGTTATAATCGATCTGGAATGTTCTAGAAAGTTCAACAAATATCTGGAATGATCTAGAAAATTCTAGAGTGAATGCAATCTATTATAATCGATATAGCATGTTTTGAGAAAGTTCTACAAATTTCTGGCTTCATCTAGAAAGTTCCAAAATGTCCAAAACTAATAACAGTTTTATCGAATCGAGTTAGAATGTTCGAGAACGTTCTAGAAATTTCCCGAATGATCTGGAATGTTCCAAAATTAGTGCAATTTATTATGATCGAGAAAGTTCTAGAAATTTTCCGAAAGATCGGGAAAATTCCAAAATGAGTGCAATTGATTATGATCGAATTAGAATGTTCGAGAAAGTTCTAGATATTTCTAGAATGATCTAGGAAGTTCCAAAATGAGTGAAAGTTATTATGATCGATTTAGAATGTTCGAGAAAGTTCTAAAATGAGTGCAATTTAAAATGTTAGAGAAAGTACTATTTTTTTTTGGTTTGATCTGGAAAGTTCCAAAATGTGTATGAGTGTTATTATTGATCTAACTAAAAGAACCAAATCGAAATCGAAAATAGAAATCTATAATATCTGTTAAAAATGTATCCTTATATATTTTTTATACCACTAAATATGCGATGTATTTTAACCCGAGCAACGCCGGGATTCGCTGCTAGTTTTAATATAAAAAATTATTGAATCGGCTCAGTTTTCGAGGAGGAAAATGGGGAAAACGAAACGTCGTAATACTTTCGTAATTTTTTTGTCAATTAATCGGTCTGAGCCTGAGCTGCAGATGTCCCTGTCGCACACTACGGGGGCAAGCTTGAGGTAAGGGGGCCAGACTTACACGTATGTTTACGCGTATGATAAGTAATCAAACGGCTCTCACTAGCCCTGCATTAAAAAGTCCTAACATCCTACTCCATCATCAGCTCGATGATGGTACCAAATTATTGTCCGATCATCCGAACTACGTACTCATTCTTGCTATGTTTCAAATCGATACGATAACTAGAAGTAAAGGGGTTAGAACCTTTGTGGCATAGCTAGCCGCCGCCATTTTAGTTTTTTTTCAATGTCGCGGCGCACGATGAAACTGGTATATATGGGTAGAGGACACTTATACAAACAAAAAATGTTATTCAATATGGTGGCCTAAAGTGTCACGTTTCCGAGATATTTGGAGGTAAAGATCGCCTTATGAGAATTACGACAATCATTAAAAATTAACTTATTACGTGTTTATATGCATTCAATTGTATTCAAATAATAGTTCCCAGGTTGTTTTATGAATTTTTTAGTAGAGAGTTTAACTAGGAGCACGAAAAACAATATTTTTAATTACATACCTACTAAACAGCATCGTAATATTCGCTATGAACCACAATGTTGTCAAAGTAGCTCGGATCGTGACTTGTTTTCCATCTTATCATTATTATACAAACAAAAATGACAATACTTGTCCTAAAATCTCATGTTACCAAGTTAATTGGAACTAAAGATCGCTAAGTAATGCTCCCTGGGCGCCAAAATTGCAATAGCGACGTAATAGTACATTATGATACATGTGTGCAAAGTTGGTTATTAATACTCGAGGCGTATTAAGCGCGTGAGCCGTAGGCGAAAGCAATAAGTGAGCCGAGAGTGTAATAATCAATGCACACGCGTGTCATACGACGTTTTTCAACACACTTGCGAGGAAAAAAACAGACATGTATTTTTTTAAGTAGATTTTTTGATAATAATCAAATCAACACAATGAGAACGTTTACAAATATGGCACGCAAGGTTTTTTTTGACAGCGGTGAGCTGTCAAACTATTTTACCCGTTTAAATTAAGAATGCTTGGTCTACACATATCACTTGCAGTGAGGTACAAACATATCATAATCGGGATTATACCTTCATAAAACTGTGCAGTAATGTAAAGTAAAAAGCACAAATGGGTAATAAACTGCATTAAGATACTAAAAGCGGTGCAATAAATGTTATTTTACGAGCGAGTGTGTTGAAAATACATAAAAAAACCCAGTCCCGCGGCCGGCCCGACCCGACCTAATAAAACTTCTACCTAAATGAAAGTCCCGCCTTCGTCGAAGACTGCTCACGTGCACACAATGCCCAAAAAGGGTGATAGATCAGACCCGATGAATTACAGGCCTATTGCCATCACCTCCCATTTTCTCCAATGGCATGGAGCGAGTGATCAACACGCAGCTCTTGAGATACCTAGAGGATCACGATTTGTTGAGTGACCGACAATATGGCTTCCACCACAGTCCCTTGGCTGGTGACCTTCTAGTGTATCTTTATTTGATGTGTCTATGTATACACTAGAAGGTCACCAGCCGAGTGGTCACTCGCCATCGAGAGTCAAGGTGGCGAAGGCGTTCGATCGGGTCTTTCACTGGGGTCTTCTAACGAAGTTACCAGCATATGGGTTTCCCGAGGGACTATGCAAATGGGTCGCCAATTTTTTGTCCAGCAGATGCATACGAGCTGAGAGACATAAATGCTGGCGTCCCGCAAGGGTCTGTACTGTCCCAAACACTGTTCCTGCTGCATATCAATGAAATGCTGTCTATTGACGGCATTCATTGTACAGAGGACGCTCATTGCAAATATTCTGAAATCGAGAGCACACTAACTAGTGTCTCCGATTACGGTCGACTAAACCCATTTCAACCCCACTAAGAGTCAAGTCGTTCACCGCTAAGAAAACCCAATTTGCTGTGAGGCTGTGACTTCACAATTCCAGAACACGAACATCAGTTAAAGCATCGGGATCCTCGGCATCGACATTTCTAACGACGTCAATAGGCCGTCTAGAAGACAAGGTTAAGCTAACTTCCTAAAAACTGGAAGTGCTCAACAGAGCGACGCAGTACTTAACATCGGGGCAAAGGCCGCAACTTTACAAGTCGCAAGTCCGGCCTTATATGGAGTACTGCTCTTTCCTGGATACCAGTTTGGGCCTTTAGACTCGGTTCAGCGACGTGCTATTAGAATTGTCGACGGTCCCCAGCTCACAAGCGGCTTAGGGCCCCTCAATCTGAGGAGAGATTTTGCCTCCTTATGTGTGTTTTACCGCTTGTACAACGGACAGTGTTCTGTAGAATTGCTACGGCTACCTTCTACCATCGCAAGTCTCGCCATTGACGGGGAGTCCATCCTCACACATTGGAACCAAAATAGTTTCGAACTATGCGGTCTGAAAGGAACTTTCTTCCGCGGATGCTTAGACTATGGAATGAGCTCCCGCCGTGGTTTTCCCAACGGAGCGTGGGGTTCCTTAAAAAAGGTGTGAAGATATTTCTGTAGGATCGGCAAAGTGCGAGTGATACCCCTGGTGTTGCAAGCGTCCATAGGCTACGGTAAGCGCTTACCGCTTAGGCATGCCGTATACATGTTTGTTTGCTACCTAAGTAGTTTAAAAAAATCCTTTTATTTAAAAGTTTGAGGTCACGGCTTGTTTTTATTATGTGTATTATTTTATTTTTAAAACCGTGATGCAATAATTAGTTGACCACAGTTTATTGCTTAAAAACAATAACATAAATTGTACTTAATCAACTTTAAACTATTGTCATTCTTCTCATATTATTTATACATCGATATTCCAAAATCTCGGTAACATTATATTTTAAGACAAGTATTGACATTTTTGTTTAATAACGGAGACATGGAAAACAAGTTAACCACTACGGTCCGAGCTACTTGACAACATTGTGTTTCATTGCGAATATAGCGATGCGGTTTAGTAGGTAACCAATTAATGAATATTGTTTTTTCGTGCTATTTGTTTTGCTATATTCTAATAAAAAGTTAAATCAACCTGGGAACTATTATTTGAATACAATCTAATGCATATAAACACGTAATAAGTTCAATTTTAATGATTATCATTATTCTCATATGGCGATCTTTACCTCCAAATATCTCGGAAACGTGACACTTTAGGTCACCATATTGCTTAACATTTTTTGTTTGTATAAGTGTCCTCTACCCAAATATACCACTTACACCGTGCGCCGCCACATTGAAAAAAAAACAAAATGGCGGCGGGTGGCTATGCCAGCTCCCATACAAAAAAGTTCGTACCCCTTTACTTCCTAAATTTTCTTACATAGTTACCAAAAGTGAAGCTAATAAAAGCTTGATGATTGGTGGATGTTAAGCATGAGGCGGGAAATTTGATGTTTTTGACGTTTTTTTACCGTCGTCGTAGAACAAAATGGCTAAATATTTCAGTGATTCGCGACCATAGTAGTTCATTTGGCATATTATGGAATTAACGATCGAGTTCGCTTGGCTCGCGGTTAAAAATATCCCACAAAAAACATTTTTATGTAAAATGTTGCCGCCAAGACATATGGCTCGTACTGTCAAAAAGTTATCAGATCTCATGTAGAGCCAAGCTTATAACTCCACATGCACTTACTCTACAAGCCCTAACTTCACAAACTCTACACCTTAGTCAAAATATGTGGCTTGGCCGTTTCGCTACCGTCACATGGGATGGGAGCAGCGTTGCCAGATTTTTTTTCGGGCAAAGCGGGATTTTGAATCCTCTTGAGTGAAAAAAGCGGGATTCTATCGTCGAAAGCGGGACATACTAAAAAACCGGTCAAGTGCGAGTCGAACTCGCGCACCGAGGGTTCCGTTGAAACTTGTAGGTATGTAAATAGTTGGTTCATCATGGGAATCGAGTCTTGAAGATTTTTCCCTCCGAATGTGTTGTAGGTAAAGTAACAGAAAAAATAATTATAAATGTAACTACAAATATACGGTTTTCCGATTTCTTCCTTTACTTGTGTAATATGGTATTGCTTCTTACAAAATTTCAGGATTCTAAGTCAACGGGAAGTACCCTATGGGTTTTGATTTGCAAACGTCAAAATAATGCGGTAAAAACAGCCGTATCTTTTGATTGTGTTGACTAAGAAGTTTGATTTTTCACTGTTCCAAGGGATTTCAGACCTGAGTAGATATTTTCACCTCCACGCATTCATGAGAAAAAGGGTGTTGACAGACGGACGGACAACAAAGTGATCCTATAAAATGATTCTTGTAAGGATTCCGTTTTTTCTTTTATGTACGGAACCTTAAAAAACTGAAAAAATGCGGGACTGGGCCTGTCCCGCGCGGGACATTTAATTTTGGGCAAAAAATCGGGACGTCCCGCCAAAATCGGGACGTCTGGCAACGCTGGATGGGAGTAAGGTGAAAAATGTATTCACTGTTCATAACTTTTTTGTTATTCAATAGTTCTTGTAGTAGTGAAACGGCGAAGCCACATATTTTGACTACGGTGTGTAGAGTTTGTGAAGTTAGGGCTTGTAGAGTAAGTGCATGTGGAGTTATAAGCTTGGCTCTACATGAGATCTGATAACTTTTTGACAGTACGAGCCATATGTCTTGGCGGCAACATTTTACATAAAAATATTTTTTGTGGGATTGCTTATGTTTTTTTTTTGATTGAAATTTCCAAGTTTTATAATTTTTTTGTTGTTTGTGTACTAATACAAGCTTACATACCAAATTTCAGCTTTCTAGGACTTCAGGAAGTACCCTATGAGTTTTGATGATCATCAGTGAGTCAGTGACGAAATCGGGGTTTTTAGATATCAATAAAATCTAAAGTATAAGAGCTTTGTTATTGAAACTTAATATGTTGAATTAGTTCACTATTGACATCATGTCCTGAGAATTTTGTTTATCTGGTATAATCCAAACCCAAGTTATTAGGGTTCAAAAAAACGACGAAGCGCTTCGAGAAAAGGTAGGTAGTGCCCTTTCGCTTCGCTTGGCTGTCTTGGCGGGGGCACTTCTGTGCCCCCAGATAACAATGACATCATTTGTTATAATAGGACGCGCGTCCCTCGCGAGAACCTACGGGTTAATATGAACTATTTTGTATATATATTTTTTTTATAATTAATGTGTTTGCTCTTGACCGCAATCCCGCCTGATGGTAAGCGAAGATGTAATCTAGTGTGGACCGCGCGTACCCATAAGATGCCTGTTCTCTCTGGCCTTGAATAGACCCATGTTATAATTGTCTGGAAACACGTTGTCCGGGAGAGCATTCCACAACTTGGCCGTGCGTATAAGGTATACTCTATTTCACATAGGATGAGTCGTCAAGGTCAAGGGTTTTTTACCAATATCTAGTGAAATTCCATTTGATTACTCTGAAATAATATTCACAATATTTCGTGAAACCTAGCTCTATCATAGTATTCCTTTATTATATCGAAATGAACATTAACCATTGAGAAATTTAATAAAATACCATGTGTCACCGAACTCATGTTATTTGAAATATACTATAAGAGGAAGCGAAACGCTTGGTACGGCAAGACTGAAAGTCGACGACGAAGCGGTGAGACCCCCCCCGACGCCTAGTGGTCCGATAGAAGAACGGGGATGGAGGGACAAGATTATGGAGTTCGCTATTAGAGCGCTAGCGTATACAGGGTGTTTTTTTGGTCAGCGACAAGCGACCTAGGAGCGGTAGTACAAAAAATACATTTTCCAAAAATGGACTTCATTCCATTAAATAATGTAAATGCATTGAGTAATACCTTATTCAATTTGAAATAAAATTACCGTAAAGTATGGTCACTAGCCACGTACACTGACTAGAGCAAGCCGCCATTGCCCCACCCCTTTACTCCCTCGCACTCCCGTTGAGTATTACGTCAATATTTTAGCTTATTACATGATTTTCAAAATAATATTATTTTTATTATTGTAAAAAAATAAAGTATTTTTTTTAGCACCAGTATCAGTTGTATTATCGACCCTGAGTCGCTCGTCGCCGACCAAAACAACAATCTGTATATAAAGTACTCGGTGGTTAGAGCGCAATTGAGGTGAAATAATAATAATAAATATCCCATGCACAAAAATACATGTCCTGGATGGGAATCGAACCCACGACCTGCGGCGTGATAGGTGGAATCTTAACCGCACACACGTACGGTTCTGCCCGCCCCGTGCCCGATCCGCTCGTTATAAGCACTGGCGGCAGGCAGGCATATCCGTGCCTTTTTTCACCATACACGGTCTGATCCGTGCGTGTATAGCGAGCCATTAGAAGTAGGACCAAGAATTCAAATTGTTCAATAAAAAAAAGAGAATTCCATCAGTTGACATTTATTTTAGGAAACTTAGAAATTATACTAAATTACAAGAATTATTTGCTAGTAGTTATTTAGCGATATTACAATTTTATCACATTTCATGAAATAAAATTGCTCTAATAGCAAAAACAAATGCATTGCAGTGTATACATACTGATACATAACCAAAATAAAATCGCGGTAATATAAGATTTATAATTGAATTTTAAATATACGCTTTCATAAACAATTCAAGTTATCAGTTTGAGTAGCAAAACATTATTTCATATAAGTAACACCATATTAAATGACCAGCCATTCAAATAAAAATAAATATTTACTATAATTTAACAGGGTGCTCTTATAAAGGTGAGCCGATTTATCATAAGACTAAATAATAACTACTACACTCGTAATACCTTCGCGATGTAGGTATTATGTTATTATATTACCCCTAAAATGGTCGCACAAACATTGACGTCGCGTCGCGTCGTCCGAATTGGCTACGATCGTACGAGCAAACGATGCGATTTTGTCGCACGACGAGATTAAATACGTACATAAATCTCTCGCATCGCAAGTAATCGTGCGAGCACATCATCACAGCACGATCATTTTCATCGCGCAACGAAATCGCATCGTTTGCTCGTAAGATCATAGTCAATTAGGACGACACCTAAGACCATTTTAGGTTTACACGGGTCATCAAGATATCGTAGCATAGGTACCTCTTTTGTATAGGATTGACTTACGCGAACTCATTGTCATATGACTATTCTATTCATGAAGGTATTTTGCTCAAGGCAATCAAATACCAAAATGGGAAGAAAACGATTGTCGAGATCTATCCTGTCTAGGATGTTGAAGACGTCACTGCATATAGGTGCTCAGCATAACAATTAGGCGTAATGCGGGTAAACAAACAGGTCGATGAATACTTGAATTTACTAACCAATCCACAGAATGAGCATTAGTACTACCTACTGTTAAAAGAGGCTCATTCCCTTCTAAAAACTGTGATTAGGTACAAAAACTTACCTACAAACGCCTTTCTTTTTATCGCATAGTTCTCTTTTTAAAACTGTCGACTGATCGATAGCCGTCGATGACGCCGGCACAAGCCGCGCTTCCGTAGGTATATTTTCATACCTAAACTAGGCCCGTTAAATCTTCACATTTATCACTAACAAACAATACATACGTTAAATATCTGACTGCTTCGGAAAACTGACTGGAATGCTAAAATACTATTGAAAACCTATGGTTTATGACTATTTTTTACATTATTTTGAATTGTAGTCTGCAATGGTGAATTAACAAAGTCAACATTTTTACTTTGAAATTTTAGATCTCATAATGACAATGAGAGAGAATAATCAATCCAAAAAATTAAAAAAAACCTGCAATCGTTGCCGTGTCGTCACATGGCAATAGTTACGAATGTGGAGATTAGTTGATTAAGAGTAGGTAATTTATTAATAATTTGAATAAATATGGAATTCTATTATTTTCATATAAAAGTAGTTTGGGTATGCGCGTCCTTTAGCGCTCCAATGGGTTATTTATACCGGAATGCTTCAAGTGGTTCACATGTTGGTTTCTAGTAGGCAGTGCAGCAGTATCTCCTGAATTGGCTATTTCTCAACGTCATTTTTAAATTTAATCCTGTTACAATTTATTTATCTACATAGAGATTATTATACCAATAAAATAATTGTTATATTTATTCATTACAATAGAATCATTCATCAATTTATTTTTAAGGTCATACCTCATTTTGCCGATGGTCGTATCGATCGAAAAAATGAGATCGATCCGCCGAGCTTTAGACATTAAAATTATTAATACTACTATCCCCAAGTCGAAAATATATCACAAAGCACCTACTAATCTGTTCCGGCAGCTGCAGTTGACGAGACACTTGGTGAGATTATGAAAAAACCAGTTAATAAAAATATATATTAATAATCTACTATGTATCACCTCAAAATCATGATAGCACTTTAAAAACATCTCCAAAATGGATTAGTTGTGTGCGTGTGATTGAGTTGCACTGCTTTCTATCATGTATCTTTTTCAATTTTGCCATAGTCATTTAGTAAGATTCTGGCTCAGTTTATCAGACTCGAGGTGGATGGTTCACATTCTAAAACATATCGTTTATAATTGTTTTAGAAAGCAATAAAATAAAAGTGCAAAAGCACAAAATAATAGAAAAAATATCCTTGCAAGACCAAGATTACCATTCCACTGATGTAATGAAAAGGGGTTCCTGCAAAGTATTGGCGATAACGATGCAGTGTCGTGATGAGTGCAGAAATGTCAAATACGTAAAATATACATTCTTTGATGTCGATCTCACAGATTGTTCCATTCACAAAATGTCCCTTTTGAAAAGAACAAATGTCGTTGGCACCCCGCCAACGAGCCCCTATTACTAAATCTCCGCCGTCCGTCCGTCTATCTGTCAGTGGACTGTATGTATTTCATGAACCGTTATAGGTAGTTGAAATTTTCACAAAAAATTATTTCTATTGCCGCTATAACAACAAATAATAAAAATCCAATCATAATCCATACTAATATTATAAATGCAAAAGTTACTCTGGGAGCGCGAGTAATACCGTGGTCAGAAGGGATATTTTTCGCCTGGTAGACATTTTTCGTATTGGTCCTTTTGCATGAAGCAGTCCTGAGTCGCATGCTTATAAAAGCATGTCTCATAAAAGTACAAGTAAGTACTAGAGACGCGCGTGCAGGCCTTTTATTTGCTCTAAGTCAAAGTAATCGAAAAATAGCCATGTGAATAATAGATGATCCTTGGAATGGTTAATCTGTATCGTGAGTCATATAGCTACTCCAAGATGAAAATATTTAAGTACACAGTCAGATATCGAATGCAAGCCGTAAGAGTGAAACTAGTCGCAAATATTTTGTTTTTAATAATATATCGTTTACAGATAATACTTATTATTTAGCACGTTAGGTAGGACTCATAACATAACAATATGGTTAGGGTGCAGGTCATCAGGCAGGCAGTGGTGTGGTGTGGGTGCGTTTATTATTTAGTGTTACGATGAGGTGTGAAGTGTGGGTGGTATCGCTAGTGAAGTGAGTAGTTCACTCGACGTCCATGTGGTCCTGCGAGCCGGACGCAGGGGCGGCGGCGGCGGCGGCGGCGGGGGCGGGGGCCGGCGGGACCTCGGCTTGACCGTCGCCCGCGGTCTGGTTAGCCGGAGGTGGAGTTTTCTCCTTAGGCCTTGGCTTGTTCAAGATGGGATTAACACTGCTTTCGAAGTTCTGCAATGGGAATTAAATTGATATCAATGACCGGAGGCGACTTTAGCTTCGACCTAAATGGTAAGGACGTCGTCACGAAATGCGCCGCTACGTACACACTTGTAAAATTTTGCGGTATTAGTATAAACATAGTCACGCTTAGCTGTATAGTCAAGGACATAAATATGTATGCTCAGTGAAATTCGACAACGATTTTCTCATTGATTGATTGAAATTATGACGTATTATGCAAGCAGAATCTTTTAACATTAACTATTATCATTTGTGTATTATTTCAACATTTGAATCTAGACAGTACGAAAATATTGCTTTTGAATTTCAAAGTGTATATACGTCCTTAACTGTATATATCGCTAGCGCTGTACGCTGGTATAGCGTTCTTTTTTCACACGACAACGTGGGTAAATAGCATACGGCCCGCGCGATGGCAAGCGGTTACCGTAACCATATTGACGCTTGCAACACACGAGGCATCACTCAGGCATCACCGGTCCTTCCCTCTCCCCAATGAGCTCTGGCGATCCTACTTACGCGCAGGAACACAACAAAGTTATTTGGCTTCGGTATTCTGTAAGGGAGGTACATTCCCGGTCGAGCTGCTCGTTGAGCGAATAAACGCTATGGTCTAGCTCTTAAAATAAATAGTAGTAACAAATGTGTACCTGTCTCTCTTGACGTATCTGGTGCGTGGTGTGCGGCGGCGGCAGGTGGCGCGGCGAGTGCGCCAGCGCCTGGCGCGCGCTCTCCACCCACTTCAGCGCGTTCTTAGACGCCTCCACAGCCTTCTGCACCTCCGCGTCTACTAGGTGCACGTACTTGGCGTCTCCCGACCTGGAAAGTACCCATTCACATTTACACACCGAACAAGTAACCCAAAGACTTTTTGGCGGGAACTTGCAGAGTGACATAGCGTTTTCATTTTTATTTTTATGAATTCGTGTATTTTGAGTTTTATTGCATATTATCGGTGGTATTTTATCCAATAAAGATCAATCCATGTGCACCAGTGAAGTGAAATGAAATGAATCATGTGTATCGTGCCTTTTCAAGTTGTCTCAAGAAGTCCGTGAAAAGTTTTAGTACAACCACCATTGTACTAAAACATGACATTTATGGACAGTGACTGACTGAGGACTATGTGAACGAACTGGAAAATGGCAAAATACACAAGCCGTGTGACGCCAACAAATAATAAAAAACAAAAAAAGTAACCCAAAGAAGCGCAATGACGTTCATTTTAGTTGAAATATATTCCGCCGCCGACAATGCGCTCTGATTGGCTAATGTTCATAACACACTACGCGTATACGATAAGATATCTGTACCTGTAGCGCATATCTTTCAATATCGCTCCCTATGTAATTCAATGAAGCAACACACACTGCGCAGATAATATATATTTTATCGTTAAGTATCTGCAGGCACCGACCGATATCGAAATATATCTGCAATGGCACTGGATTTTATCTGCATATACATACAGGAAGATCTAAAATGATAGAAAAATGCCCTATTGTGCTGTTTTACAGTGCAAAAACGATAGCCGTACACAAAAAATTGCGAAAGGAGGTATATAGTACCATCGGAAGTCATATTTTGTTAATAATTTAATTTAAATTTAAGAAAAACCAACGATCACGAATGTTGACTTTAACGTTTAAACTTTAAGGTCTAGTTTCTTTCAAACTTAAAACTTACTGTTTCTCGATGTTTCCATCCATGCGCTTGATGTAAAGGTTGCTACTCGATTAGGGACGCGACACACTTCTTAATAATTATAGTATGAGTTATCGATATTCTAAACTTTTACCCCCTTGTTAATAAGTAAGGTGTAAGTCAAGGATAATATTACCTAGGTTTTAAATATATCTGTTACTTTCTAATGTCATATAAACAAAAAGAGCTGGGGCTATCTTAATACCTGGGGGTGTTACAAGATTGACTTAAACCTTACTTATTAATAAAATGGTTACAGTTCTGATTAGGAGTAAGAGAAGCACCACTTTCATTTTATACTTAAATATTTTTTTTTTGAATGGGTTATATTGTTATTATTGTTTTGTTTGGACAGAGAAGGGTAGGAAAAAGAATGTGCACGCCTACCTTTTTGATGTCCTTAGCGTGACCGTAGAATTTTTTCGTTATTCTATGTTTGTCTTTATTTGAAGTCTTTTAATATCTTTAGTTTAAGTGTATCCCGAACCGTTGGTAAATTCAACATACAGTTGAATTTGAAACCAATTTAACGTTCATAAGTGCCTTATTGGGGCCTAAACTGAATACATGACTTTTTGATTTATTTATTTTCTTTGGACAGCGGCGATCTTCTCTAATTTTCTTTCTTGCGAATTGTCAAAATTCAAAATTTCTTTTTATCGCTGTTCAGCGCTATCTGCAGAGTCCTATGGCGCGGCGGGCGGGCGCGTCGAGAACGACACGCATATCCAGGTGCGTGCGATAAGGAGAAGGATAGGGAAGGAAAAAGGATTGACCGCCGACATATATGAAATTTTGAAAATGAGTTCGGATACGGCGGAACCAAACACTCTGTATAAACGATTCGCACCAAAAAACAGGTCTAGTCAGTTAGGATTTCGAGTGAATGTATCAATTCATTATATTATCGTATATGCTTAGTGTGTGATACCTTCAGATATTTTTTTTTTATACGCAGATAAAATATTATCGTATACGCGTAGTGTGTGACACGCTTAAGTCAAGTACGCATGTACAGTATTACCCAACTTATATGGCGCGTCGTGAATCTTCGTTCGCACAGAAAAATATGGCCCCGAAGATTAAAGAAAGAATGCTTAAAACTTACAATCAACCTTAGATCACTACTATAAGGTTCATAATACACTGCAGCTGTTAGTTCCGTCTCACTCGCAAGTGACGCCCCTCCGCACGGCGCGCGCTAACATGAGTTGTCGGCCAATAGCGTTTCCCGCGCTTTGAAAATGTATCTTCTGCGTAGGTACATCGGTAAGCCATATTAATTGGGTACTACTGTACTCTGATTGGCCAAGTCGAAAACACACGATGCAGTGATTGCTCCTTACTGTTCAAATTCAGTGACAAATCACTGAATCGTTTCGGAATTTCATTGTTCAGTATTACTACTCTAGAGGGATTTTTCCTCGATGCATTTACACAAAAATCAATCGACAATAAATGCAAAGAAGAATAAATTCGAAAGTAGGCTCATACTGGATATGTTTCTATTTCACTACCAGCTAGGGAAATCGATCCGAGCCAGAACCTGTCATTTTATGGATCTACTTGGCACTTATGCAATTCGCTATGTCCAATTGTAAAACAAACATTCTTACAACTTTGAGGAGTGGAGTATATAAGTATAATATAGTAACTAAATCTACTAAAAATGTATCTTACACGGCAGAACAATACATTGATTCAGAAAATATGTTAATAATTACTCACTTGTACAAGTCGACAGCCTTATTAGCTAATTGAATCGCTAACGAGAAGTCATCTAGAGCACCCGGGCGGAGCTCAAATTCTAGGCGGCGTTGTTTAATGGGTTCACCTTCCGTTCGCAATTCCGTTAATCTATCGCTATAAACCTGTTGATAAAAGACATTATACTAATTAAAATTAAATTAAAATCTCCAACATATTTCGTAAAAATGTGTTATTTTATTGTTCATTTTCACAGAGCACGAGGTGCTGGTCGGCAGCAACAAACTCGTGCAGCGACTCTCCATCCGACAACTTGCCTCGCAACTAGCGCAAGTCACGTGTAGTGTACCTGTCTGTTCTGGTCCTCGCCCTCGTCGTAGAGCCACTGCTCGAGACCGTCGAGCCGGTGCACGAGGCGCTGGCGCTGGTCGGCCGCCACGAACTCGTGCAGCGACTCTCCATCCGACAACTTACCTCGCAACTAGCGCAAGTCATGTGTAGTGTACCTGTCTGTTCTGGTCCTCGCCCTCGTCGTAGAGCCACTGCTCGAGACCGTCGAGGCGGTGAACGAGGCGCTGGCGCTGGTCGGCCGCCACGAACTCGTGCAGCGACTCTCCCTCCGACAACTTGCCTCGCAACTCGTACACATACTCTTCCAACGCATTGCGCGCATCCGCACGCTCCTTCTCCTGGCGGTCCTGGGCTTGCATCTTACCCTGAAAATTTACAATTTATTAACTTCAACGTTTCCCCCTATGAATATGAAAATGTATGCCTCAATCGTTAATTTAATTATGAAGTACCTCTTGTTCCATGTATCCATTGAGATCTTGTTGCGTGTACCCGTGCGTCTGAGCTTCGATCGGCAACTCGATAGTTTTGACGAGGACCTTCTTGGACTTGTCCTTCGATTTATCCTTTTTATCGTCATTATCCTGTAAATGAAGGTGAACCGTTTACATTTTTTAAATATAAGTAACCCCACCACCGCCACTGCTTGGATAATTGGATTTCCCTCTGAAAAATTAAGTGCAATAAAATATTTCCAAGCGGTGTGGTGACCCATTTGCACCAGCTTCAGTTTAATCCACCACATTAAAATGTGGAGCTTCATATTTATTTTTTATCAGAAGCTTTTCATTTTTTAAATAGCTGCGGAAGAAAAGAATAATAATAGATCCAAGACTTACAAAAACATGCGTGGACACAGAGACAAAACTATAAAAGAACTAAAACACAAGGCCAAAAGTGTTAAGTGCAAATGGGACCTCAAAATGAGGATGGGGAAGTAGCAAAACTCGTAGTGTCTGTTGCTCAACTAACAGAAATCTTTCAACACAAAGAAGTACCTAGTAAAAATTGTTATAAACATGAATGTTCTGTACAATGATAGATCGAAACATAGCAACAAACACCACTAAATCACTGGACACACGCGCTACCGACACGTACCCCGCTGAACCACTGGCCTACTCTCTGTGTCCACGATTGTTTTTGTTGCGGCTCCCCCTTCATTTCGTCGTCTCTCACCTCTTGGTTCTCGGGACCGTTCTGTTGTTCTTGGCTACCACCGTTAGTGTCCATGGGTGCGTCCTGACTCTGCACTTCATTCGAATTCTCCATCTCTATATTCTCATTCTGAGCGGCGTCTTGCTTCTTTTCGACTAGCGACGCAGACGCGACGGTGATTATGCCGTGGATATTGACTCTAACTTTGAGTTTGACCTTTTGGGATTCTCCTTCGGGAGTCGGTTGGACATCCTTGATATGCCACTGACCTAAGATTTCAACACATAAACAACAAGTCAGTAGATAAACTCGTAAAGAACGAACGGTAAAACCGTACGAGACTCTTTACAAATATTAAAAGCTCACCAATGAACGTGTCTGGATAGGGTACTTGGTCGGCGTAGTAGGCCCTGACTGAGAACGGCTCCTTTCGGTAGAACGACAACATCTTCGAAAATGGTGCAGGGTGGAAAGCGGGGAAAACCTGTTAGAAATTATTAGGACAATATAATATACTTAGTAGCAGAAATAAAAATGTGGAATTAAGAAGGAAAATTACAAAAAAAAAAACTTGCTAGGAAAACAAGACCCTCCTATGGAGGTAAAACTGCAGCGCAAAGGCAAGTTCCGGATATAATGCAATGTGGATTTGTAACGAAGGGTATATGCACGTTAGTGTTATTTAGTACTAGCTGTTCCCGCGTTTCCTCGGCTCAGAGGTTTAGTCGTGAAAAGGTAACAATCATAGAGATGAGTTTCACATTAAAATACTACTAGCTTTCCGTCCGCGGTTTCACTCGCGTCCCCTTTTTTATCCCCTTGGGGATGGTATTCAAAATCCTTTCCTATAGGTTATAAAAGGAGCTAATGTATACAAACTTTCGAGTTAATCGAGAGTAGTTTTTGATTTTCGAGAATCCCAAAAGCAAGTCTTGTGTTTCTTTATCCGAAGTATTAATAGTTTCAAGTTAATCGGACCACGCGGCCTACCGCGTGGAAGAAACCTATTTCTTCCATACAACCTTTAACAACCCCAAATATTAAGTAATCGTCCTAAATTTCAAATATAAAGCCAAGGAATAAGATTTTTCATATAAACAAAATCCCATACCATGAATTTCCAAAAACCTCTTCTTCAATAAGGCTACATTATGAAAGGAAAGGTTTAGGCTCCGCGTTGATGAATCAGTCAGTGAGTAAGGACATGTAATGATGTATGTATAGTTGTGTTGTGTTACCTCCATGTCCTCGTCCTCGCCGCGCGCGGCGTCCCAGGCGAGGCGCACGGCGTAGGGCTGCACGTCGCTGATGCTGAACTCGCGCACGCGCACCGCCGGCGACAGCATCGCGCACTGCAGCGCGCACCCGCGCGACACCGCCTCGTCCTGTCAAAGTCAAAGTCAAAGCCATTTATTCAATTTAGGCCCCAGAAGGGCACTTATGAAGGTCACATTTACTGAAGTTACACCACCGGTTCGGAATTCGGCATTCAACTGAGAAGAATCCGGCAAGAAACTCAGCAAGGTTACATTTTTTATATATTTTTTGGACAATCTGACTATGTTTGGCTTTTTTTTTTAAATAATAAAAAATAAAAAAGATATACCTAAGCATAGATACAGAAGAAAAAAGAACAAGAACGAGACTCACTAACCATCTACCTACAGTACAGTACAGGCCCCCAATTCTCGCGCTTTCGACATCGAACTCGAATTAGATATTTGGTGAAAATCATGGCGATCTTCCATCAGTTTAGAATTTTTAAGATATCTGGCATCTTTTTTAGAAAACGTCTGTGCGATGATATATCGAAGACGCGAGAATCGGGGCCCAGTACCACGTGAAAGATAAGGCGTTTCGACGAAAACACCCGAAACATCAAATAATCCAAATAGATGACGCGAGTGTATGTACTTCGCGTGTCAAAAAGGAAGAGCAATGCTCTTCTTTTGAAACTGTTTCGCGCGGACGAGGAACTCGCATAAGGCTGCATGTCCACCAGAGATGTGTAGCGACGAATGTTAAGATAAATATTCTTTATTTGTACACCACATAGTAACAGACGAAACATAACAATACAAAAAAAAACAAGAAGTGATACAAAACAGGCGGGATTTCTACCAGACAACCTTTGGGTAACAGGATATATGACAATATGGCAGGTGTAACACATATGAATACACCTAAATATAAATATTAAAAACCCAATACGTAAAATAGATACTAGATCCTAATACTTACATAACCAAAGTAATAAACTAATACATACTATAATACACATATATAATAAGATAAATAGTCGTAACATGAAATAACAGCTCTAGGAAAATAAGTAAATGAAAGAAATGAGGAAGTTTATAGCGTGAGATAGTATGAAGTAACAAGATGTTTTTTAGTTGACAAATGGAATCACTTCACTTTTCACATTATAGCTCTAATGCCAGCCAAACTAAATAAAGCGCTCTTGTGACATTATGGTAGGCGGTTTATTTTATTACGAGTTTTACTTCGGTACATACATTATTTTCATAGCTTTTGATAAACAGTCTTGATTTTGACCACTATATTTTTTTTGTTACTTAGGGGGAAAGTAATTTGTGGGTAATGGAAAGATAGAACTCTATTTCATATTTTTTTAAGTCATACCTGGTTCAAAGTTGTAGATGGAGTCTTGCCAAAGACTTCTTCGATCAAATTCTTAACGGCGGGAACTCGAGTCGCTCCTCCCACTATCTCCACAGAATTAATGTCTTCCGGTCTCAGTTCTGAAAGTGTTAACAATAATTACTAATATAAAGTCATATTTTATTATTTAGGTATACTAAATAATAAGTTTTTAGATTAAGAGCTTTTTTTGCAAAACAAAGAATGTAATCAATTTTTTATCTATTTTGTAGATAGGCATACCTATAGTTTTAATCTGGCTACCTTTTTGTAGTATTATTCCATGCATCACAGTATTTTTTTTTTCACCTACCTTAACTAAATAGTATGTTGCGCTTTGTTACTTACTGCTCGAATAATGCCAATAAATGGTATACCTAAACCTTTATCTTGAAACACTGTTTGAACTATTGATTGAGAAAACCCGAATAAAATAATTTCAGGAGTTTCTGAGAAAAAGACTACGCACAGTTTTATACTATTTACTGATGATAGTTTTTTGTGGTATCCCAGTTTATGACGATTAGACTAGTTTAAATATTTAAAAAAATATCTTCACTAACTTGCATTGTGTAGAATAGCTCTCAGAGTTCTTTCGACGCGGTTGAATGTCTCAGCGCTAATCTCCTCCATCTGTGAGCGTTGAATTTCGCCGGTCACATCTCGCTCCTCCATGAAACACTCAACGTTCAGAGGCAGCCGCGTGCTGTTAGCGGACATCTGTTTCTTCACTTTTTCAACCTCTTGCAGAAGTCGCAGGAATGCTCTAAAATATAAAAAAAACTCGGAAATAAATTGATAACATGCCACTCGACTTACGGGTGGTATAATTGTACCTAAACAAAATGGAAATCAAATAATCATTTTCGTTAATAGATAATCCCCTTTCGTGTGTCATCAATTGTCACATGTTACTGTTGAATAATCTGTCAAACCTAGTAGCAGACTAATCTTTAAAGTAATACAAAAGAAATAAAAAAAATGTGTGGTAAATTATTATTATATGATTCAATTCAAAAGCCAAAACCCAACTAATTTTAACCCATTGGCTCGCTAATGGGACTTGCATTCATAATGTGAAATGAGAATTCCAAGAACTCCAAACATAGTCAGATTGTCCAAAAAATATATAAAAAATGTAACCTTGCTGAGTTTCTTGCCGGATTCTTCTCAGTTGAAGGCCGAGTTCCGAACCGGTGGTAACTTCAGTAAATTTGACCTTCATAAGTGCCCTTCTGGGGCCTAAATTGAATAAATGGCTTTGACTTTGACTAACTGCTTTTCAAGTGATTTGTTGTTATACATATATTTATAAACTATGTCTGATTTTTTATTCTGGTGGACTAAAATGACACAATATGGTGGGTTGTCTTATCGTAAAGTAAAAATAGTGTACCTATATCCTGAGTGATCCTGATCTTAAGTCAGACCTCATTTAATTTACTAATTTATATCACACTGGATAATATCAATCATTTAATTAAACACTAATTAATATTATGTATTATTTTTATTTACTCAAATGAGTAAAATTAAATTGAGGAGTCCTGTCACAACGGCTTGATGAATCAGTAATGAGTGGTGAGCCATACACAACACTATGCTCCACGCTTGCAACATTAAAAGAAAAAAAGATTGATTGCATCTGTCATTTTAGTCCATGGAATGAAAAATCAGACTATAGTTTGGTTAGGTTGCCTGTGAGTGACCAAATGAGGGAGACGGACCACATTGTACTCCAACATTACGACAATGTTACCTTCATTATATTAATGCTAATTTTACCTCTGGTTTTTTCTTGCATCCAATTTATATCTGGTTATAAAATCTTGACAGAAATATTCGGCGAGACCCATGTCTATATCTCTTCCGCCACACTGCGGGTCAGTTGCTGTTGCAAGGACACGCAGTTTTCCCTTGTTAAAAGCGCATGCTGCCACCTTAAACAAACATGGATCCCAGTGTTTATCATCTCGGAATGGCGAAAGATGTTCATAAAATGACAATCACTAAATTAGTTTTGTAATCAGACAAAATAAAGGCGACTGAGGGTAATAAAGGCATTGTAACACCTCAACAACTCTATGTTAGTACAAGAAAGATCACTGATATGATCAGTAACTACTTAAGAGTCCCCCATACAACTGCTATTTTCATACAGATGAAATTTCCTTTTCTTTTTCAGGAATTGGAAAACCTATAGTACCTATTTCTTTTTTTACTTTATTAAATTCACAATCTGAATCCAATTAGAATGGAAGCCTTATTTACAAAATATGTTACCTGAAGTGAACTATGCCCAAAGTCAACAAAGACAACATTTCTGGGCTTTTCTTCAGGAGCTGGCAAGTCTTGTTTGTAAATACCGTAAGCCAGGGCAGTTGCAGTTGTTTCATTCATAAGGCGCAGTACATTCAAACCTAAAAAGAAAATAAGGATTGTAATTTCATTGTTGTTTTTATTCCCACAGAGGACAAACATTCCTGTGTTGTTAAATAAGTATATAAGTACATTTATTTAAAAAGTAGTGTACTGATATACTATCAGGTATCTCTGGTTCCATACCACGAGCTTTGCTTTGTTGGAGATTAGATAGCCTTATGTGAATGTTATTTCATTTAGTTGTGTTATTTCAGCCTAGAAATAAAGACTGTCAATAGAACTGCAAATGGCCACTTCTTTTTTAAAGTGGATAGAATTGTGTTGTGAACACAATCTCATGATGATAAGTGATGAAATGGCCAAAGGTGATAAGCACACACCACCAGTAGGTGCTTGGTGACAGATTTTGCGTGGCTATCGAAACTGGCACTACAACGTACCACTGTGCTATGGTTTAAAGCTCATTGTAGGATTTTAATCCACAACCTTTGCGACGGCATTAGACGTCGCTACCACTGAGGTATTATCGCCTTAAAATGTTCAGTTGTTTGTTTGTTACCTCTTCACACCTCAATGCCACAACCAGTTGTGATACAATTTGAAACATGATAAATCATAATCTGGAATAACATATAGGATATTTTTTATCCTAGGACACAATTAGATCTTGAGAACACGGGTGAAACTTAGGGCCGATACTAATAGATTATAAATTCACCTACTAGCTTAAAGCATTAAATATTTTATTAAAATAATTGTAATTACCAGAAATGGCGGCAGCATCCAAAAGAGCATTTCTTTCAGCATTTGTGAAATAACTAGGCACTGATATAACACAATCATTAATCGGAGTTTGCAGTGCTGTAACCGCTACTTCTTTAAGTTTTGTAAAGAGCATGGCTGTTATCTGAAAATATATTTGCATTTGTTGAAATATAAATTTGAGCCCAGTTAGACCAAATACCATAGAAGTAAAAAAAATTGGCAAATTAACTCATCAAATAATTACATACCTGCTCAGGGCTGAAAACATTGTCTTCCCCAAGATAATTGACTCTAATACCAATACCACCATCTGGTCGTTGTTCAACCTTGAATGGGAAATGCTTGAGCTCTTTTTGGACATATGGATCAGAATATTTCCTTCCAAGAAGTCTTTTGAAACCAAATACAGTATTTTTCATATTTGTCACCATCTGGTTCTTTGCTGCTACACCTAATATTCGATTTTTTTGTGAAAATGCCACACATGCTCTGAAAATTAAACATAAAACGCTTTTAATTTTTGTAACATTATTAGACTTGCTTTTACAAAGAAGTGTGCCTAATGAGGCAGCATGTATGATCATAATTATTTCCAACTGAATATTTTTTACATCATTGATAGTGGCAGATCTAATTAGGAATTTGCATCAATCAGGCTTTTGCAAAGTGGGAACTTCACAAACAAAAACATTTTCACAAATTAAGAAACACTTAACAATCAGGATATTCCTGTATGTCAAAAAGATATTTTATCTGGTTTGATAAGTGGAAATGTGCATTTGATCTACATAGTTTTGTCAAATAGTAATCATATTGGAATTTTACCCCTATCTTCAAATTATCTACATGAATTGGGTTGCTTTGTACTACTAGTGACATTATCTTAGAAAATATTTAAATTAGCTTGACAAACCAATAAAAGATGATGATGAATATTGTACAAACTTGGATGAAATTATTTTTTATAATGAAGTGAAAATCAATTAAAGTGGAACATAGCATGAAACAAAATCCATTATAAAAAACAGACAAACAGCTAATACCTAGTTAAAATTGTGATTTGATTATACAGAATACCTAGGCAAAAATAAGAAAGTTCGGAGGTTAAGCTTAAATGACATATTAATGGAATCCTATGTTGATTTTGTGCATTTTCCCATAGTTTTATTCATTTTGGGTTTTTCTCTAAAAACACAAAGGTAAAACTAACACAATTACATAATATATATGATAATTATTCATTAAAGCCATTAATATGTATTACATATCTCATTCCAAGACAAAAATGAATTGATTAATAAATTAAATTATTAAAAGAAACAAAATACCCGACTGCGTAAAACATAAATTAAATGAAAAGAGAAAAACAAGCTCTTAAATCTATAGAATTTTGAATATAACTTGAATTTTATAAGGAATTGCAATCGGGGACAACCAATAACCTAAGTATGTATTTTTTTGTAATATTTGTTTTTCCCCGACTGCAATACTTTATAAAATTCAAGTTATAATCAAAATTCTATAGATTTAAGAGCTTGTTTTTCTCTTTTCAGTTAATTTATGTTTTACACAGTCGGGTTTTTTGTTTCTTTTAATAATTTAATTTATTTCAGACTTTTTAGTTTTATACAGAAAGAGTTGTATGTATTAGTAACTAAATGAGCGGTACGGTAAAGGAACGCTAACAACCACCATCGCAACTCTGTGATTTACTATGGTAACGTCTCAGTACCTACTGTCCTTGCATTATATGTGGTTTTTGCAGTTTATGTCAAAATGGTAGCATAAAAGTATTACAATATATACCTATATGGAATGGTCTATTTACAAGCTTTTATTTGATACCCAAATTGTTATAATAACGAAACTTTTATTTTTAATCCCCCCCATTTTTTTATTCTTAGGCGCTATATAAAAATAATATACCCTATGACACTCCCCCAGTCAAGTCGAATCTAACAACACCTCATATGCTTAAATCCATCAAGCCATTTAGGCTGCAGAGCGGCACAAAGAAATAGACATACATACATACACTCGAAAAACATAACCCTCCTTCCGGGCAGTCAGGTAAAAATGCATTAAAAGCAAACAAATTATGATAAAATAAAAATACCAAATACAAGGTCATTGAAGGTTGACCTACATTATACTTTCATGCAGTATTGATTATAATTTTATGTCTTTTAACTCTGATGCTATGTGGACTAGTATGAAATTATCTTTGATTGCTTTTGTTGCACATAGCCTAAATATTATATGTCTAATGTTCTTCTATTTTCTCCAATTAAAGTTGGTATTTTTTTTTACAATAGCACCTATTTACTATTATCATATTACTATCGAGGGCATCTAGTTCACTGCCAGATAGGTTAATTAATTTTCATAAGGGCTTAATTTGTAGATTGGTAAATCTTGGATGCTATCTTCATCTATTTTTTCTATATCATAATTTGTACATAGAGATAATCAATGTTTAGATAAGTTACTTTTTCAGAGAGTTGCCTGCTATTACTTCAGTAGCATACAATGTATTTATTGTTATAAATTTTATGTAAAATTGTTATAGTAAAGTGTTCACTGGCAAACAAAGGTCTCCCTAGAACACAGGGAGTTGAAAGATGTGATTATATGCAGAGTATTATTATCTGATAAATTTCTTAAGCCCTAAAACCACATGTATATTAGCCATGTCTGTGATGGTTCATAAGTAGGACCATCACAGGGTCCAATCCTCAGGGTGTGAGTTTTAATTATGTTATATCTGATAAGTCAACCTATATGAAAAGAAAATATATATCTACATTATGCTATTTTCACTGAAGCATATCAGTGTCTACTGTTTTAACTCAAATACTGATCAGTTTAACCTCATCGATCATTTAACTTGTTAATGATAATACGGTGGATATTTCTATTGTAAGTAAGCAGCCATATGAAATATTTTAGTCCAATACAGGTCATGGTCATATAATATCTAATCATTCAGAGAAAATAATGGTCACTGAAAATTTGATTTACTTTATCATAGATCAATTTAACGAATATTTTATAAAGTATATACTAAACTGGGAGAACTATACCAGTAAAGATTTCTTCATTGATTATTTCCAAATACGGTTTTGCACATGACATGCAAAATAATCAAATTTTGAGTTATGTGATGTAGAAATGTCAACTGGAAATGGAAAATCGTGATGACGGTAACTAATTCTTTAATAATTATGTGATTTCAAGTGTTACTTACGGAGTACCTCGTAGACTATAATCGTTGGCTATTGTCTCAATGCCACCTGCTTTAGCAACGGCGATATAACATGATTCATTGCCGAAATCAATACCTATGACGGACATAGAAGCCATCGTGAACAGAAATGTTTCTTATTTCAGCTTTGAAATTAAAAAACCGCTTCACTCTTTATTCACAGGAACTGAGAAACACGTTGGTTAGGTTGACAATTGATCAATCTATTGAAAGTCGCAAATGAACGATCGCACACAAATGCCGGTTTATTGCCGCATAGCTCTCAACTCGCCCCGAATTTTCTAGAAATAAGAGTGTCGGTGTTGCCAAAGTATGAACCTAAGGCCGGGTTCAAACCAAGAATAAATATTTAAGCTTCTTGATTCAAACCAAATAACCATGGTATAATAATATCAGGTACCTATGGCATTCCGAGACACTTAGTACGTCATTTCCGCCGACGACGGTTCTCAAACTTTATAGTATGGGGAAAGTCATTCTAGTTTATATATATCAAGTAAAAGATTACTGAAATTGGAAGCTATCTTGGTGCGCAAATTCATAAACAAAAAGATGCAAATTCCATGTGTCAAGAAGCAGGTAAATTAAGAAAAGAACAATGGCCAAAATGGACCTAAGAATGTCTAGAAATAGCAAAATTCAGTCATCTGAACAGTTTTTTAAATAGAAATCACAAAAAAAGATATCGATTTTTAAATTTAATCAAAATTGTATTTTAGTATTACTCTAATTGGGTTTCCAGTGCTTGCATTCCATTTCATTTCACATTAATTAAGAAGCTATCGTAGCTTTGATCATTTTATTTTATTTTACAATGTTGGGTTAAAAATGTCAAATGCACAGATATTGGACTGTAACTAACTATTACGTTTGACAAGACGCGTTCCATTTCAACTCCGTTAATAAATACAATTTTAATTACAAAATGTCATTAAATCTTCGAAAATAGTGCTTCATACGATGTAGCAAAGTGCAAAGCTGAGTTTTGTGTGATTGTGTATCAAAATTAAACAGATATTAGAACAGATATTGCTCATAAACTATTTCACAAACAGTGTTCAAAAATTTTAAAAGAGGGTGAACCTAAAAAAATATCTGTTTTTAATTAATTATCAACCTACATTTTGCATCACATTGAAGGAAAGACGAGGCAACTATTCACAAAATTCGTACGATAACCATAGGCGACGATAGCTCAGTTGGTTAAGAGTGTAGTCCTTGAAAACTGCCAAAACGACTGTTACGGTTTGTAAGAAAAATCTTCGATATCGTACGTTTAAAAACATTTAAAAAGCATTTTACAATCTTAAAAGGTATACCTACAATCTTATCACGTTATATTTGTGAAATAATCCTTCATTTCCAACAAAAAAACTCGATAAAATCTCTCAAAACCACAAAATATACCTTTGCTGTTTGCAACATTTATAGTATTTCGAATGAATTGACTAAAATCTTAGTGATTAAATAAAAACACAAAAGGGTTGAACCCCAACGCTACCATTTCAGTTTTTTACAATATCAATCCATAAAATATTAAAATATTCTTTGCTTTTGCATGAAAACCGTGCGCCATTTTCCATAGTAATTACTATGGAGCGGTTGTCATATTTTGAATTTGTATAAATTCGAATGCGCGCATAAAAATCATCCAGTGTCCTCCTCGAGTCCAAAGTGAGAGCACGTCGCTTTGATGCTCGCTGAAGGTCGCCACCTTCTTGTGTCATTAACATAAAGGTAGGTCGTGACTGCTGAGGTAAAATAAAGAAAGAAAATACATTTATTGATTTATCAAGGTACGAGATTTTATTTAATTTAGGTATTTGTACTAACTTATTCAATGTTTTTACATTTCTTATTAATTATTATTATTAAAGCCCGACCGGAAATATATGATGATACATAATAAAATTCTAAAAGGTATTTGATAGAACTCGGGATCACAAAACATGAATCTTCTCAAAATTTTGAAAACGTGTCCGCCATGTTGAACTTTTTAGACACTGCACCGATTGCTTTCAAAATCGATATTTGAGAGACCTTGGGGTCACAAAACAAGAATCTTTTTTCAGAATTTTGAAAAAGTGTCCGCCATGTTGAACTTTTTAGATACTGGTCCGATTGCTTTCAAAATCGATATTTGAGAAACCTTGGCGTCACAAAACAATAAACTCTTCTCAAAATTTTGAAAACGTGTCCGCCATGTTGAACTTTTTAGATACTGGTCCGATTGCTCTCAAAATCGATATTTGAGAGACCTTGGGGTCACAAAACAAGAATCTTTTCTCAGAATTTTGAAAAAGTGTCCGCCATTTTGAACTTTTTAGATACTGGTTCGATTGCTCTCAAAATCGATATTTGAGAGTCCTCGGGGTCACAAAACAAGAATCTATTCTCAAAATTTTGATAAAGAGTCCGCCATTTTGAACTTTTTAGATACTGGTTCGATTGCTCTCAAAATCGATATTTGAGAGTCCTCGGGGTCACAAAACAAGAATCTATTCTCAAAATTTTGTAAGTGTCCGCCATTTTGAACTTTTTAGATACTGGTTCGATTGCTCTCAAAATCGATATTTTAGAGTCCTCGGGGTCACAAAACAAGAATCTATTCTCAAAATTTTGTAAGTGTCCGCCATTTTGAACTTTTTAGATACGGTTCGATTGCTCTCAAATCGATTTTGAGAGCAATCGGACCAGTATCTAAAAAGTTCAACATGGCGGACACTTTTTCAAAATTTTTAATACCCCCCCCCCCCCCCCTATTTTTTTATTCTTAGGCGCCATATAAAAATAATATACCCTATGACACTCCCCCAGTCAAGACGAATCTAACGACACCTCATATGCTTAAATCCATCAAGCCGTTTAGGCTGCAGAGCGGCACAAAGAAATAGACATACATACATACATACACTCGAAAAACATAACCCTCCTTCCGGGTCAGTCGGATAATTAGGTACCAAAAATAGTATTAACCATACCGTGCTCGTGCGGCGGGCGGGGCGGCGCGCGTGCAATGTCACCACACAGCATAGTACCTAGTTAACTACATTGTACGCGTGTGAAGCCGAGGCGGGTCGCTAGTAAGTTATAAGAATAATCTGTGGCAAAAATTTCAAGATTCTGGACCTTACGATCTAGCTGTGTGTGGATCAGTCATTACGCCATTTTCTCTTTGTATATACCTATATGGATTTAAGTAAGTAAAGGTAAAGTAGTTGTTAAGATTGATATAAAAATAACAAAGTTAATCAATATTCTCAATAAAGAAAAATATCAAGAATGATCCGGTACTGCTTACCTAATTAGCACGAATCACGCGAACACTGTGGCTCTAACCTTTTCTATTGCCAATATTGCCATCTCTTTTACCAAGGCTACTCGCAAACTGCGGGGCGGCGAGTGAATAGCTAATACATTGCGCTGTTTCTATAACATGCTTACTAATCTTACAGGCGTGAACTCGCACTGTATAAATAATTATTCCATTGCGCCGTAAATCATAGTTGTCTGTCTCAAAGCAATGTGTAATATAACTGTGAGACGCATCTGTGTAGGCAGAATGTGTCGATGTGTGAGCTCTATGAGAAATTACCACGCTCGAGGACTAGGCTCTTAAGACGACGGAGCTGCGCCGTGCTGACACGCTGGAGACCTGCGTTCGAATCCGTCATAGTAAATTGGGAAGTATCTTTTTCAACTTCTAATTTACAATGCCTAAGCAACAGACGTTGAAGTTTGGTTGTTGTCCTTTGTCCGGCGATAATGGCAATCATGCTTGTTGTATAAAATGCAAAGTTTCGTTCCATTTTTCCTGCTTGTCTTTTGATACATCTAATTCTTGGACATGCCCAAAATGCAATGCAAATAATGTACGCTCAACCCCAAAAGACACAGGAAGGCCTCAGAAGAGACAGGCACTCCATTCCCCTACCAAATCCGAAGATCAATTAAATATTACCGAGGTGAAAGACTTAGTTCAGGAGATCATGGCTAGGGAGATGGATACATTAATGACTAAAATGAATATCAGCATGAAAGCTATCTTAAATACAGAGTTGAATTCCATCAAAGAACAAATCAAAGATTTTGCTGAGTCACTCAGCTTTTTTAGCTGCAAATTTGATGATGTTTTAAGGGAGCAAAAAGAGGCAAGGGATGAAATAAAGGACCTGCAAAGGGAGAGGACGGGCATGCAATCTACAATTAAAGATCTAAATATTCGCGTCAATCAACTGGAGCAACACGCACGGTCAAATAATCTGGAAATTCAATGTGTACCGGAGAAAAAGAATGAAAATCTTTTGAATATCATAGTTCAAATGAGTAATGTGGTTAAATACCCCATAAAAAACGACGACATTTTGAACTGCACACGCATTGCTAAACTGAACCGTACCAATAATAGACCTCGTTCTATAGTTGCACAACTTTCTTCTCCAAAGCTCCGAGATCAACTCTTGGCAGCATCTATTAAATTTAACAAGTCGGAACCGAGTAACAAACTGAACACATCTCATCTTGGATTACCTGGAACTGGGACCCCAATTTATGTCAGTGAACACCTTTCAGCTTCAAACAAGGCCTTGCATGCGGCAGCTAGAGCGAAGGCAAAAGAAAAAGGTTACAAATTTGTATGGATTAGAAACGGAAGAATTTTCATGAGGAAATGTGAACAATCTGATTACAAACTTGTTAAAGACTTACAGTTTCTCCATAATTTAGAGTGATTTTCTTTGTTTATTTGTTATATCTCTCTTTTTAAATTGGAAATGTATTAAGTTTAAACATCTAACATTTGGTTATTTAAACATATATTATCAGAATTCTCGTGGCCTGAGAACAAAGACTCACTCTTTTTATCGAAATTTATGCTGCAGTAGCTTCGATGTTATCATCCTAACAGAAACATGGTTGAATAGTAGTATCTATAGCAATGAATTGTTTAATAACAATTATGTGGTATACCGAAAAGATAGACAAGAATCAGGTTTTAATAATAAAAAAGATGGCGGAGGTGTACTAATCGCTGTATCTAAACATCTTAAATCAAGGCGTCTGACACATTTAGAAAGCAAATGCGAAGAAGTTTGGGTTTCCATAGATGTTAATATAACTAGTTCTATAAACAGTATCGCATTTTGTGCCATATATTTACCACCTCCTGTTCAGAAACCAATCCTGAATAATTTCTTTAATAATTGTAATGCGATCATAGATCAATTACAAAGATGTCATATATGTATTGTTGGTGACTTTAATTTGGGCAACTTAAACTGGAACCTAGAGGATGTAGATGAAAGAAATGTTACACGAATTCCTACCCAGGGCCAATTACTTAAAGACTTTATTAATATGAATAACTTGCAGCAATTTAATAACGTTTATAATAGCGGTAATAAAATGCTCGATCTTGTTTTGAGTGATGTTCCCGCTTGTCAAGTCCAAGAGAGCACAAATGCTCTTAGCAAGATAGATGTGTTGCATCCTCCAATTGAAATCCATATTTCTTATCTTGTAAAAAGTACATTGCAATCTAATTCTGTACATGTCAAAAGAAATTTTCGTAAAGCCGATTATAAGTTAATCGGAGAACACTTCTCTAGTGTCGATTGGCATAACTTTTTTAAGACCTGCACTGATGTAAATGAAATGGTTCGTATTTTGTATGAGATTATTGATGATGCGGTTGAGAGGTTTGTGCCAACATCCGTGAATAAAGGTAATAAATTTCCGCCGTGGTATTCTAGGGATTTAATTAGGCGTCTCCGTGAAAAAAATAAATTAAGAAATACAATAATCCTTTGGATAGACTCTCTTTCAATTTGCTCCGTAAACGTTGTGAGAAATTAACAACCGAATGTTACAGTTCTTATCTTAAAACTGTGGAGGAAAAAATTAAGCTAAACCCTAAGTACTTCTGGTCATTTGTGAAGAGCAAACGCGGTGGCTCTAGCTCTTATCCATCAGTTATGACAAACGGTACAACAACAACATCAAACGGGTCAATGATTTGCGAGTTGTTCGCTTCTTTCTTCTCATCCGTTTATTGCCCTGATTCACCACAAGGAAATGGCAATCTTACCTTGGACAACTTGTGGTCTGGCTTGCCTACTAGTGAAAATTTTTGTTACCTTCAAATTGATTCCAAAGACATATTGCACAAATTGAAAACGTTGGATACCACTAAAGGTGCTGGCCCAGACGGTATCCCACCATTGTTTATTAATGCTCTAGCTTCAGTTTTTGTCGCACCTTTACACATGATATTTAACGAATCTCTTATTATTATTATTAAAGCCTTTATTAATCATCATCAACAAAAAATTACATTTATAAAGATTAAAAAAAAAAAATATAAAAATTAAAATTAGTAACATTATCAAATTATTTCACATTACATTTACCTATTATGCTCTACTAAATATCACGCAAATTTGATTATAATGTTGATGAGGACCCCTTCTGGGTATAGGCCTCCTCCAGTTGACACCAAATGGCACGATTCTGTGCAGTTTCTACCCAATTTCCCGCAACCTTTTTTATACCGTCTGTCCATCGTTTTTTTGGTCTTCCTACTCTTCTTTTCCCTTCAGGTCCATCCCATGTGGTTACTCTTACCGTCCACCTGTCATCTGTCATTCTTGCCACGTGTCCTGCCCACTGCCATTTACTCTTTAGTGCGTATTGACGAATCTCTTAATTCAGGTATTTTCCCTGCTAAATGGAAAATGGCTAAAGTCGTTCCTATATTTAAATCTGATGACGACACCTTAATAAATAATTATAGACCCATATCTATCCTTTCCACATTCGGCAAAATTTTTGAAGCTTTAGTTTGTCCCCATATTCAACGTAATTTCAAAAAAAATCTCACCATAAATCAGCATGGATTTGTTGAAGCTCGTTCCACATGCTCTAATCTAGTGTCTTTTGTGGAGATCCTATCGGAAGCTATTGATGTAAATCAACAAATCGACATTATCTACACGGATTTCAGTAAAGCGTTTGATAGGGTGTCTCATTCGATATTAATAAAAAAGTTATCTTTGTATGGTTATTCCGGGTCCATGTTAGAATGGTTAAAGTCATACTTAACAGACCGTAATTTTTTTGCTGTTGCGTGTGGTTTTGAGTCATCTGTTTACCAAATAGTATCGGGAGTCCCGCAGGGCTCACACTTGGGTCCCATATTGTTTAATATCTTCATCAATGACATTCCCGACTGTTTCAGGAATTCTATTCCTTTCATGTTTGCTGATGATTTAAAATTTCTTAGAATTGTTAACGGTGCTAATGACTCAGATATGCTACAGCAGGATCTTAATTCCCTCAATGAATGGTGTACAGCAAATTGTATGCAATTAAACACAAATAAGTGCCTGCATATGAAGTGTACAAGAAAAAATAAAAATATCCCATCCAGCTACCACATAAATGGCATTCAAATTCAAGAAGTTAGTAATGTTAAAGACTTGGGAGTGACGCTTGATCGAAAACTGACATTTGGAATACACATGGAGAATATAATTAAAAAAGCCTCTAAAATGTTAGGATTTGTCATTCGGGTTTGCAAAGATTTTCGTTGCCCTAAAACAAAAATTCTGTTATTTAATTGTCTTGTCCGGAGCACTCTCGAGTACTGCTGTGTAGTTTGGCGCCCCCATTTTGCAATTCATTCCCTTAGAATAGAGCGGATACAAAAGCGGTTTTTATACCATCTTATTTTTTCAACGGGTAAAGCCAAAACAATTAAGAGCTATAAAGAAAGGCTGGAGCTCTTTAAAATATTACCTCTTTCTAAACGCAGGGATATGTTGGATTTAGTTTTTCTTTTTAAGGTGTTGAGAGGTATGATTGATAGTCCCCAGATTTTGGAACGATTTAATTTTAGGGTTCCCGCACGTTATCCGCGCCATCATATCACACCGCTTGTGCCACCTTTTCGTAGAACGGTGTTAGGATCAAATTCACCCATACCTAGATTGTGCAGGCTTTACAACAGTGTCAGTTCAACTGCGGACGTACACAACGATTCTATAGCAACATATCGTAGAGGTATAAATGTTGCTCTGGATTTTAATTAAAATCTTTTACACATTATTTCCATTGGTTTCGATTTCCTGTATGTTTTTTTTTTTAATTTTTCCTATAATTTTAGTCTTTAAAATATCCTTCGTTAATTACTCTAATCATATTTTTTATTTAGTTTTTTATATTGTCTTTATTATTTGCATGTTATGCTTACTTATAATTAGTTGTACATAATAGATTAAGGCTTTTAAGATAATTGTAATTAATGTATGAAATGTGTGTAACAACTGTTAGTTTGCTTAATAAATAAAATAAAAATAAATAATAAAATAAAATTACAGAATAGTAGGCAGATGTAATGTACGGGACAAGCACTGTGAGCGTAGACAGAGAAAGCTATAGACCTTGAGATATCTTCTGACTCATTCACACAGAAAGAGAAACACTTATTGGAAATACACGTTAAGAAACGAGACAGAGCGCTAGCATTTTTTATCCTACTCGAATGTCGGTTTTTCAAGGTCATTACAATGTTTGCGAACTAGTTCGCGAAATAAATAATGACATTCCAAAGACGTTTTGGTATTGCCAACTTTTCTCAAATCTGTGTTGCCAACATAAAATTTCAGTCTCCCACTCTAGTGAATGAATGAATGATTTTTATTTTGCTCGAATTGTGGTACACACAAGGTCATAATAATAAACGTGCTCACTCTTCACCAGCAAGTGGTATGCAAAATTGATTAATACAATGTAAAAATTTTATACAATAGAAAATAAAATTATAATATATTGAGTTTTAACATTCACAAAATAAATTAAGCAATAAAACAGATTTAAGATTCACATAACATAAACTATATCTATAAGATTTTTAAATTTTTATTCATACCAAAATTTATAATTGAAATAATCGTTTATTGAATAAAAACATTCACATGATAACATTTTTTTAAATATAATTTTAAATTTATTTAATGGTAAATTACTAATATTTTCAGGCAATTTATTGTAATTTTTTACAGCCATTGGATAACAGTCGTTACTATAAAGCGTTGTTCTTATGTTTGATAGTCTCAATCTGTTTGGCAATCTACTATAAGACTACATTCATCACTAAATCGATTAAATAGCTGCATATGCATTTTAACAAATAAACACATTTCAAAAATCTATAAACAAGGGACCGTCAGCAAATTATTTTTTTTTGGTAATGGTTTGCTAGAAGTCAAACTATCTACATTGCAGATTGCTCGCACGCATTGCTTTTGCGCAATAAATACTCTATTGAAATGGCATGAATTTCCCCACTCGATTATACCATATCTAATGACAGAACATACATAGCCGTGGTTTGCCTGTATGGCCGTATGTTCACCTGCAATGTTCACCAAACGCCATAAGGCAAAAAAAATGGATTAACTTTCTTACATATCCTGCTTTATCATCTAACTTTATGCCAAGAAATATTGTTTCATCACATTCATTTATGCTATTGTTTTCGAAAGATATAATAAGTTCTTTTTAGGGTTCCGTAGCCAAATGGCAAAAAACGGAACCCATATAAATTCGTCATGTCTGTCTGTCTGTCTGTCCGTCCGTATGTCACAGCCACTTTTTTCCGAAACTATAAAAACTATACTGTTGAAACTTGGTAATTAGATGTATTCTGTGAACCGCATTAAGATTTTCACACAAAAATAGAAAAAAAAAAACAATACATTTTGGGGGTTCCCCATACTTAGAACTAAAACTCAAAATTTTTTTTCATCAAATCCTTACGTGTGGGTTATCTATGGATAGGTCTTCAAAAATGATATTGAGGTTTCAAATATCATTTTTTTCTAATGTGAATAGTTTGTGCGATAGACACTTCCAAAATGGTAAAATGTGTGTAACTTCTAAAATAAGAGAACAATAAAACTAAAAAAAATATATGAGTTACCATGCAAACTTCCACTGAAAATTGGTTTGAACGAGATTTAGTAAGTAGCTTTTTATAAATCGTAAATATGAAATCCCAAATCAATGGCCGTCAAAGTTAAACTAAACCTGGCCACGGGGCCAGATAAGTTTGTGGGGCTATACGAAGGAGATTACAAATTAATTTTTTTTTTACTTCCCTACCCAAATGGGACCCTATTTCTAAGCGTCCGCTGTCAGTCCGTCTATCTGACAGTGAGGTTCTCATGAACCGTAATAAGTAGACAGTTGAAATTTTCTATTGCCGCTATAATAACAAATAATACTTATCACGAAATAATACGATTTATTTGACGCATTATATGTGTGAACCCAGGATATTTACTATTCTAAATTTATGTCAAATTTTAAATAAGCTTTTTATAGAACTCAAATAATAATTTCCCAAAAGCCGAGTAAAAATAATTATATGGTAACACCAGTTCTATACATGTATAAAAATCGTATAAGTACATAATATGTACTTATACGATTTTTATACTGAATATACTGATAGAGAATGAGCTATATTATAGCTCATTCTCTATCTCAAACTGACCACGACAAAACGTACTCTAGTCATATTCACTCTACGACTGTGAGGCTCGTATTTAGCTATGTGTGCGTGAGAGCACTGTAGGAACACGTGTGACAATGTGCGTTTAGGGATGCCAGGGTGCGTTTAGGGCTGCCAGGTTGCGTGTAGGGCTGCCAGGATAATGAAGAAATACTCCCACGTTTTTTATTGGATAGTTATTGGTGCCGATTCTGTTGGCACAAACTAAACTATTCTTTACTAAAATGTAAGTCCTGTACTAAAAAAAACTAAAATTTAGTTTGACAGCACTAATATCGTTTTAGTTACTCAATTTAGTTAAGTGTGTAATTTTCCTACTCTGTTGGTCATGTTTTAGGTCAAATTATATCTAAAATTAGAAATGTCAAACTAAAATTAGTCGTCATCTAATTAGATGTGGATTAAATTTAGATCCTATAGAAATAGTGTTGGAAAGTGGATATCTTGATTTGGATTATTCATAATACTAAATATTTGCATAGAATAAGGACAAAGCAAGATAGGGATATATGTTACATACGTCACTGGACTACAAAATTATGTGAAATATTTTTTTGTGCTTTCAATGATATTTTGTTTTATACCACTAAGGTGGCAAACAAGCATACGGCCCGCCTAATGGTAAGCGGTTACCGTAGCCTATGGACACACAACACCAGGGGTATCACTCGCGCGTTGCCGAGCCTGCAGAAATCTCTTCACACCCTTTTTGAAGAACCTCATGCTGTACTCCATTGGGAAAACCACGGCAGGGAGCTCATTCCACAGTCTGAGCGTCCGCGGAAGGAAGCTCCGTTGAGCCCGCACAGTTCGAAACAATTCTGGTTTCAATGTGTGATGGATGGATGTCGATGGCGAGAATTGCGATGGTGGAAGATAGCCGTGAGCATCAAGTCGAACAATTCTTTAGAACACTCTCCGTTGTACAAGTGGTAGAATACACATAAGGAGGCAAAGTCTCTCCTCAGACTGAGCAGCTCTTAACCACTTGTGAGTTCGGGATCTTCAACAATTCTGGTGGCACGACGCTGAACCGAGTCTAAAGGCCCAAACTGGTATCCAGGTCCCGCCCACAGATGACAGCAGTACTCCATAAGGCCGGCCAACCTTATAAGTCGCACTCCGATAGTGTGTAGTGAGAGTCGCTGTTATCGCATTTGGTGGAGCAAACAACCAATGAAAGTAGTGTTAATATTCTCTTTGACCAATAGCGATTGACATTTCGAAATGGCGTTGTTAGTTCCTCCTTAGGATAAGATAAGTTTTTGTTTGTAAAATGGGTATTTCAAATCACAAATTCACAAAGCGAATCATCAAAAAAAACATGCTTTGCATTTATTTTTCAATTTTATCATGGAAGAATAAGTAAGGTAAACAACTAAAAGGACTTTTTGGCGGGAACTTGTAGAGTGACGTTGCGTTTTCATTTTTATTTTCATAAATTCGTGTATTTTGAGTTTTATTTCGTATTTTCGGTGGTATTTCACTCAATAAAGATCATCCATGTGCACCAGTGAAGTGAAATGAAATGAATTATGTGTATCGTGACTTTTCAAGTTGTCTCGGAAAGTCCTTGAAGAGTTTTAGTATAACAACCACCATTGTAGTAAAACATTACTTTCATGGACGGTGACTGACTGAGGACTGTGAAAGTGATAATTGTTGTGACTGGAAATTATAATATAACTCGACACTGGCAGAAATAAGTCCTAATTCCACGACTTCAAGGAAAATACTTTCAATGTAACCTAGCAACACCAACCGATTTTTGTTGAGGTTTTGTGTTCCTAGTCATCAGTAACAAATACACGGAAAAATAATACAAATTAGTGAAAATATCTATACTTACCTATGAAACGATATTCCGTCTCCCTTTTTTTGTTTTTGGGAACAATTTTTAAAATTTTTCAAAATGCAGGACGGCATAATTTTGATGATAAATTATGACACTTGTGACGTAGTAACAACACGAGGCCTTGTTTCGTACTGACTCGAGTTTGTATTTGCTTTTGAATCTGTATTTGGTGTGTTGGCGTCACTCCCGTGTTCCGCGCATGGATTTAATATACAAACAGGATTGAGCTCTTGGGCCAAAAACGCGAGCAGAGAGAGATAACGCATACCGAGGCTGTTTATCCCATTCTAATAGGGTGACCAAACATTTTTATAACGAACAGGAAAGTTGGATTTGAGAGATAATTTGTGTCCGGTTGACACTTCTTCTTCCTAGTCGTGCACTCTTGGCAGAGTGGTCGTGGTCATTGTTAGTCCCTTTCGCGCACAATCGCTGCATTGCAAAGTTCCTCCAATTTTGTCTGTTTGTGGCGTTTTGACACTAGTTGATTTCAAATTATTGTTTGTATTACAAAAATATTAACATTATGTTACTTAACCCTTTCCTAACGGCTACTAGATACATTAATAAAATACGACTTTTAGCATTAAAATCTTTTAAAGGGACATATAAAGAGATAAATATATTTTTTTCAGATTTTTATTAGCATTCTAGGTATTATTTTCAAAACCTGGACTTTTTAGTACCGTCAGAGACTTTGGGTCCAAAAAAGTCTAGCTAATGATATAAACATACGAACTTTAGAAAAAAATACTAATCACATTTTACTAAACTTCGACACCATGATATTCTAAAAACAGTTTTTTTTTTTCATTTAGACACAGGAAATCTTTGTTTGAGGCTTCGACTGGATGTTTTTCATGCTACAAACGTCACATTGCATCTTCAGTCTTTCTGTCGTCTTTTAGTGTAGATAACCCTGATTTACGTCGCTTTGATAGATTGGGGCTTGGAGTATTGTCTCTTGACAATATATTTTTCTTAGAAATAGGTGGGTCTCTTTTCGACATAAAGCCTTGTGCCACTTATCTTCTGAACTCTTTTACTGGCATTTGCTCCTGTAGTAGTCCTTGCACAATGTAAGCATTTACAAATGCCATATCCAGCATGCTCCAGAATAATCTATGCCACCACTTTGGGACTCTGTCAAGACAGTACAACCCTCTCCTATGATCTGCGGTATCTACCTCTCCCATGAATTAGTTGTAATGCTTCACAACATTGGGGCAGGTAACTACAGATCTCGTGCCATCTCTTTGTTTTCACGAAACATTAGTTTCCTAGTGACCGTAGAAAATGGAGACAAAATGCGTAACTTTGTTATCTTTCCACTTGCCAACTCTAAAGTCAAGATTAGAAACCCTGTTGTCAAAGTCTCCTGCTATCAGACTTGTTAGGCAGTCCCTTTCTGTTCTGACAGTTCCACAGCCAAAGAACTACTCCAGTTTCAGTAGAATATGCTGGTAAGTAGTTTGCTTATCACTTTTTTTCCACCTTCGGTCTACTTCACATCTTTTCCATGAAGATGGTCTGGATGGTTTGGTGTGGTTTGGTGGTGCAACATTTACATCAGGGCTTGATGAAGAAGTAGTGAGTGGTACCTGCTGAGGGTTGTCCTTCTTCTTCCAAATGCGATAACAGATTGATTTGGAGCTCTCTTTCTAGAGCTTCCTATAAATTTTTATCAGATCATTCTCCAAAATCCCTCCTTCCTTCACAGAAAGGAGGGATTTTGGAGAATGATCTCACCATCGGAAAATTCTACATCAGATCCTGCGTCGTAATCTGGAAGGTCTTCTAGGAGACACGCTTCGATCAGCGTGATGATTTTCAAGATATTCACTGTAAATTACCTAAAACAATACCTATAATAACTTTGTAAATACTAGTATGTAACAGTCAATACTGAAAATAAAATTATACCCAATGTCCCTGATGGTACTTTGCAGTCCCCATCAGAATTACGTAATTTTAGTATAGAAAACCCTTGAAATATATACATAATTTATAAAAATAATATTATTTATAAATCAAACTAACTAATTTACAAAGAAAAACAAAACTTACCTTGTAAATTCTATTTTTAATATTTTTCTAAAATTATCACACTTCACTTGCTCCGCCGTTTCTTCAAGCCTCAACTTGCAAGATTCACAGATTGGTTATTTTCTGTCGTCTATCAAATAACGCGTTTTAATTGGCTTACGAAATGGTACTCCTAAGGATCGACAGTATCATTTGTACGTTGCGCGTTCGGGTATTTTAAATATGTGGAAGGAAAGTAGGCAGTACGAATTAGTACCGTCAGATAGGAAAGGGTTAAAATAGTGAAATAATAATTTATAGAAAAAATAAGAGATAAAACCATAATGAAAAACTATAGATATCGAGATACTTTTTCGCGAAAACCCATTATTTGAAACTGAACATTGTTATGTTCTATGTGGGTGTTGAATCGTGTACGCACGATTAATCAAGATATAAATTTCCAATATTAGCTGACCTCTCATTGTACAGAAATCCTATACAATGCGAGATCAGTTTATACTGGAAATGTATAGCTTGATGTGTAGCCGTGTATACCCATGTTTTTGAGAAAAGTTATGTATGATTAATTTTTGAGTTACGTTTTGTGTCGAATCATCAAATATTACGTATGAATAGGCAAGGGTGCATGCAGAATTTCGTTCTGGGACCACGGCTTTTCCCCTTGCTCTTTTTTCAGTTTGCTCTACAGAGCTGTTATTTGGGAATTAAAATAAAGCAAAGGGAAATAAAACTCGAATGTGCTTGACAAAGTAGGTATTTATTAAAATTAAACACGGCTAAACAAAATCGTTTTATTTAGTTTCTGCCTTAGGCCAATCTCACTGCCTAAGTTTCTGAATGCATTACATTTCGCGTGGTGAATAGGTACGAATTATTAGCCAATGCTTTTACTAGTTACAGTTTTTGCGGTTCTTCATCTGTTATGCATTGGAAAGGATGCGGTGGAATAATAAGATGTTTCAATCTTGTGGAAAACATTTGTTTTAATCGCATCAAAATTGCATTTTTGCTTCATTTCTTCTTTCGATGGAAAGCTGTAACAAACATAAAAAATAATGCTATTTCAATTATGCGATACATAGGTACAAATAATTTATACAATAGGTACACATTACAACACACAATAAACATTATACTTAGTTTTAAAAAGAATTACACTAACTTTAGTGTCTTCCGTCTACAATTTTTTATAATTACTTATGACTCACCATTGTTAGTAAATAAAATCATCGTTATTCCTTACTTGTGAAATAAAATCCCACAACCAGCACATGATTCACTTTTACATGTCTTGATACAATTTTTTTTCACCATTTTCACGATAAAAAGTATAAACAAAATGCGTTTCCACAAAACAACAGAAAAAGTCGCCATGTTGCCATGACCATAGAATACTATTACTCTGGCGAGAAGAATGTCAACTTCATAATAAAAACGCCGGATATTGTTTTGACATTGGATGGGGCCAGAGATAGATGTCAGGTGATATCCGATATCAGATGGCGGGAAATTTCAAATTAGATTAGCGGGACTTTTGAATTCCACATTTTTCATGGTTATAATTTACTACCTTTATCTACAGTTCTCGATAATATTTGATCTATAATTAATTAATCATTAGCAACAGATTAATTTAATACAGACCAAATACTATCGGTAACGGGAAATAAGGCATGCTCTTGAAATGAAAACAAGCTATACAAATTTTATTAAGTTTATTTACAAAACAGTACAATTATATTTTACTTTTGAAAAATACTACACAATAATTTCTGGTGAAGATGTATTCATATAAGAAATAAACATCCTTTTGAGTAAAAACTAGATAGTAATAATGTTATCTGGAAATTATTTCTACACAGAGGTCAAAAAGTTGTTTGTTGTGATTATACATAAAGATTCATAACGGGATTTACATTAGATGATATGCAATATGAAAAATAAGTAAGTATTTACTTGTAAATACTATTTTTTGGTATGCAAAATGTTTTATGTAACGTAGAAGGTATATTCATCAATGTCTAGTATATAATATTATATTTGACTATACCAAAGAACCAAGACCGTTAGAGAATTTACTAACTAGTAGTTGCAGTAATTATCTATAAGTAATTACTTATTTTCATATTACATACCTAACCTATTCATACCATATAATATAAAATATTTCCTATTGCTTTCTTACATATAAGGTCCTTCTAAAATCTTGAAGTATATTTTGAGGGATGAATGTATAGGTCATTCATTTAGTAATCTAAAAGCAATATATAAATAAGAATAATAATCCGTACATTGAAAATACATTATTTGTAAATTAATTCTTGGTACTTACATAAAGTTCAACTTTGTTTTTTTTTATTTTCTCTTGAACCATCAGACGGATTATTTTTCTAATATTGTTTTTTGATTACTAATGACCTATACATTCATCCCTCAAAATATCCATCAAGACTTTAGGAGGACCTTATATAATATAATATAATAATAATAATTAGTAAACGATACTAAGACACATAATTGTACTCATGATAACAAACAACTTTCCCAAAGTTTTTTTTTTTAAATTTACTTAGCACATAATTTGCCCGTAATATATAGTATCTAACAAGAATACACCATCAGCTTTTATTTTATTTAGTTATTTATCTCTATTTGTTTCTTTGGGAAAAATGTTTGTAATCATGAGTATTATTTGGAGCAATTAAGCTATGTAATCAATCAATATCATTTGTGTTGAAGAATATCCATTTTTCTTCTTAGAGCAGCTTTGGAAGACTCCTCGGCGAACTGTCGATTTTTCAGTATGCAAAACCTTTTAATACATATGAAAAATACACTTTTTATTATATATAAAATGTTTGACAATTTGTGTGCTTCACAATTGTTGAGGAAACTGTGGTCAATAGATTTCTTCAATATTTCTGTAATAGTTTCCCTAATTTTATTTTTGAATGCCTCATTTCTTAAATAATTATTCATGATGGTGGCACTTTTTTCCACACAAGATATAAGCTCTTTAGAGGCATACATTAATGATTTCTTTTTATCATCATATGCCTTAAATTCTATAAATGTGTGTTCAGCTGATTGGGTTTCAGTAACAAATATTTTAGTACAAAATTGGCAAGACCTATTTGGGTTGCTTTTAATTATAAAGCCACAGACATATGCACATGCTTGGATTTCTCCACTTTCATCTGCACCCATTCTTTCTTCATTTAAATAATTAATTTTTTGTTGAACTTCAATTGCATCATCTACTTCTGTGCATATATCTGTGGCAGGAGCCAATAATGTTTTATAATTTGAAATTATTACTTCATTTTCATCTTTCTCACAGTTTCCAGAAACAAAATGTGATAGATTACTCAGCATAGCTGTTTTAAGCCCTGCAACAAACTGTGCAGCAGTTGGATTAGTATTTGCACCACAGTTTCCTCTGATGCACCCAAATAAATTTTCTAATGGATCTTGCTGGAGCCTTCTTGTTGCAAGACTTTTTATATTTTTGTATTTTTTTGTTAAGTTTATCCAAACTCGCTCTATCCCATTAATAGTCCAAATCCATCCTTCTTGAGATGGAGGTACTCTTCGGCATCCCAAGAACTTAAGTTTTTTAAAAAATTCTTTCATTAGTTCGAAATGCTTTAAATGGGGTGAATTTACTTTAATGTTAGTGGAAAATGGTTTTCCTCGTCTTCTATCTGGCGTGTAAGCATTGACACAGTCAAACAAATCGTCAATTTTTGCGATCACATCTGCTGTTGTCGTGGCTGATGTTGAAAGTTCTCCTGAAAATATAAGAAAGTCATGTCTTTAAATGCTTATATATACAGTGAAAACAACGAAGCGACAAATTTAGTTACTACAATACAGGTAGTTATTATTTTACTATAACCAATAAATTATATAGCATACATAATTAAGGCGATGATAGCTCTGTGGTAGGGACGTGGAATGCCGTGACGAAGGTCGTGAGTTTGAATTCTAAAATGAACTTGACCTTTCGGTGAAGGAAATCATCGTGAAGAAACCATAGCACGGTGGTAGGGTTCTTTTTAGTACTCTCAAGTTAAAGTCTAGTGTAAAGGCTGTTGCCAAGCAACCTACCGGTGTGTGCTGTCTGGTGCTGCACTAAGCGATAGCAGAAACTAATGTGTGACAGTATTGTTGACTTGAATAATTCAACAAAAAAAAACTGTGATAGTATTTGTCTATCTTCTAAGTACGATCCAGTTTTGTTATTGTATTTTTTAAATGATGACTTTTTTGTGAATTTATTTTTGCCGACAACTGCCGACAAGTCGTATTAATTCTTATACAATTAAACATGTTAGTTTTTTATTGTAAAGCTTACGGCCCGCCTGATGGTAAGCGGTAATCGTAGCAATATAGACGCTTGCAATACACGAGGCATCACTCACGCGTTTATATCATTAGTTGAAAAACCCTTGCAACAAATAATTACAAAGCCACATTTAATCCTACCCGGACTAAATGAGGGTGGGTCGCTAGTTATTGAATTAAATTTAACTCACCCTGTGCTATTGCATACATCCCTGCAGCAACAGAATGACTTAGAACCTGAGCTGCAAGTTTAACACGCATTTTTTGCTTAGTGTTAGGGTTTAAATGCTCTTGTTTCAAACAAGGCGCAAACACGAAATTCGGATTTAAATTGTCTAGATTATAAAAATCTTGTATGTGACTCCATTTGGCAACTCCTGTAACAACATAAAATAGAAGTTAGTAGTTGTTTAAAATATAACTACAATTTGCCTTTTTTAAATTGAGATGTATATTTTATGGAATCAGTAAAATTTCACTTATTTAAAAAAACGGACAAATGCTTGCTCATAAATCATATCCATAACCATATCATATCTTATTCCAACTAATTTTCGTTTTTTTGAAACTTGAGAGGCGAATGTCTATTTTCTTAAATAAAAAATTAATATAGAATCCTCTATATCATTTTTTAAGACCTCTCACATTTATGTGTACTACTTTTTTTGATCCCTCATTTACTTGTACCTACGCAATTTCACTATACCATTGTAAAGTGCTTTATAGAAAAGACCTACAATTGTAATGGTTCAGTTTTTAGCAATTTGGCTATGGAACTCTAAAAATATGTTAGCATTAATTATAGTGAAATTCCTCAACTTACCAATGCCTGATGAAATAAATGTGGGACATTCAATATCATACTTCATGAACAGATTTCTGAAGCATTTCAGGAGATGTGGGGTGTCAAAAAGTGTTACAACTTCCTGTTTCTCAATGGTGATATAAGGCTGCTCCACAGATGCACCTAATTTTACTAATGACCTTTTATTCACTCCATCCAAATCACATACTGTGGCAGATATCCTCAGCCCAGCACTAAAACAGTGTGTTAAAACCTGAAATAATAAAAAAGCGTTTATTGAAATAGCTAATTAATTAATCTTAGATATATACTCAGAGTTTTATTCCATCTTATTTTATGCCCAAACAAGATAAAACAAAAAATATATACCTACTCTTGCATTCAAATTGATAGTGTTTTGTAATAAAATTAAAGTTACAGCCTTAGTTTGGGTCTTTAAGTTTTAAGAACATACTCAAAATCTTTAGTATGAATAAAGGATTGAATATTTTGATTCATATACATGTAAATATAATGAGTGACACCACTGGAAAACTTTTTCTTGCTATTTATATTTCCTAAAATAAATATCTTGGACATTCCTTTTTTTATGTCATTAGTTTGACAAACAGGCAGATGGTAAGTGGTCACCGCCGCCTATGGACATTTGCAATACCAGGGGGATTGCCGATGTGTTGCCAACCTTGAAGAGCTCTTTTTATACCCTTTTTGAAGGACCCCATATAGTAGCGCTGAGGGAAAACCGTAATGGGGAGCTCATTCCCTCACACACGGTCATCTGAACACTCGGTCATCTAATCTCAAACTAAGCAGAGCTTGTACTATAGAACTAGATGACTGATATACCATACAACAGTAATGTAGTCATTATAAAAGTTAAATAAATGACTTGGAATACCATTAGAGTATGCTCACCTCCTTTATAATAACTGATAGTCTATCTGCAGTCACAGACCCAGCAGAAAGATAATATGCTATTGGTTGTTTCACCCATTTTCTTATTCCTGCAACCATGAAAACTAATGCGTACGATGCTATTTCTGGTGATCTTCCATGAGATGCGTGGTCTTGAAATCCTTCAATCATGTCAAATTTTTCATTGTACTGTAAATTTTTTTTTATGGACATCTCATCCCACATCAGCACATACTCATTATCCGATGGATTTTCATTTTGAAGTGCCTTCGTTTTCAAAATGTTAAATATTTGTTTGTTTATGCCAACATCCATCTTTAGTTTGTTTAATAAAGCTTTTAAAGTACTGGGTGCAGGTAGGCATATCATGCGTCGCAATAATTTATAACTGGTTGGTGAGCGTTTATACAACCTCAGAGCTACAATTTTGCAGTCTGTGTCCCATCTGCGTGCTTTTGCTGCCTTTTTATAATTTTTTATTTCACCTTGCAGTAACAATGCAGCTGTGGGAGATATTTTTGATTTTAATACAGCATTTACAGAACCATTTCTTGCAATTTCATCTATGAATGATTTGTTTTTCATTTTTTTTATTTTTTGCTGAAGTCTGGTTACTTTTCTTAAGTTATTTTTACACTTAGTTATTAGAGCCTGATGAGCAACATTTTCTCTATCTTTATTAGAGTCCACATTTGTGATATTTATGGCCAGTGGTATGTTTAAAATATTAATATTTTCCAATAAAGGTTGAGATAGACCTGCTTCAGGCTCTATTGTGCAACTTGGACCTGCTTCAGCCTCTATTGTGCAACTTGGACCTGGTACATCCCGAACATCAAATATCTGAAATTAACAAATAATATAAATTATGTATGTTTTCTCGGGATAAAAGAATCCTATGTGTTAATCCAGAACATATTCTATCTGTGAGCCAAATTTCACCCAAATCTGTTCAGTAGTTTATGCGTGAAAGAGTCAAAAACTTCCATACATACAAACTTTCACATTTATAATATTATTAAGGATTGCCAGCCATGCCAACCACCCTATATTCACTTGCAATATCAAATATTATAATCGATCATGAAGTGTAAAATCATATTAAGGACATGTGTCATTTGCACCATAACCAGCATTATACATCTTGGTTATCAGTGCCTTTCTTACTAGTACCAAGTATGAATGAAATACACTTACTTTATCACACTCTTCATCAGGTACAGCCGATTTAAAAAGCCTTTTGCCAGCAGTGTCAACAAAATATGTTTTCTTGAAGTGTTTAGTGCACAACATTCTATGTTCAGAGTACAGCTTGTTCTGGAATTCTGGTGAATGCCATAAACCATGTGGAAAACAGTACTTAGCCCACAATTCACACCTAAAATAAATCAACAAAATCATTAAATCTTACAACAAACGCGAGATTCAGAACTTATATACCTATATATGTATATAGCTGTACTTAACTTACCTAAGGCTATTTGTTCTCCCAGGCTTAGGAAATCTATGTAAAAAAATAGCAGGATTATCAACAGGTGAAACCCCACACTTGAAACACTTTCTTCTATTTTCTTTCATGTTGAAAGAAAACAAAGTTTCACTTCACAAAGAGTCACTATCTCAGAGTCAATTTAACGGAATACTACACTTATTTCAGCCAAACACAAACGGAGGAGAAAGATTCTCGACTCAACGTTATACGAAAGGAAATCCAAATTAAGTTAGAATTAAAATAAACATGCACAAGGAAAACACGTGTTCAAACAACAACGGACATTTTTCTTGTAAAATAAAAAGACGCGTCAAATTGTTAGTTAAAAATAGGGGTGTTCCATACGAGTCGATAATTTGAAACATCGATATTTTATTTTTCACTTTTTGTTACTTTGAAATGGGGATGGATTCTCGTCTACATATTAGGAATAATTTGATTTTTACAAGCGAGTAAAAAAATTAAATAAAATAAGCCTTTATTGCTGTTAGATTTTAACTTATTTAAATAAACATTACTTTTAGAAGAATGATAACAATAGAGATAAGAAAACTATAAATTAACTTAAACTAAAACATATTCTCTCATGGTTATCTCTCCTCTCAACTACTTGTCTTTCGACAAAGGCCTCCTCCAAGGATTTCCATTTATTTCTGTCCTTTGCTGTACGTAACCATTTTGGCCCAGCTACCTGCTTCAAGTCATCTTCCCATCGCTTTGGCTGTCTTCCTCTACTTCTTCTACTTTCTCTAGGGTACCTTTCCCAGTGGCGTAACAATAGGGTGGCAGGGCTGGCAAAATGCCACGGGCCCCCGACCCAAGAGGGCCCCGGCCCAAGAGGCTGCGAGCTCAAAAATATTTTTTTATATTGTACCTGAGTATTTTATTTTATTTGAAAAGTATATTTTTATAAGTTCTGCTTAAAATCCAAAGTGACACAACTAGTCTCCAATACATTGGGCTAGCGTGGGGACTATAGACCATTCCCTCTCGCCTAAGAGAGGAGGCCTATGGCCATTAGTGGGACATATACAACGTGTAATTGAGTACGCTGAAAATCTCGAAGTTTATTAAAATTAAACTGAGTACAACGTGACGATTTTTACTGATAGGGCTACTACTACTGTACTAGCATATTTTTGTGAGATATTGCTCATTAATTTTGTCTTTGATATATTCATTGTGAGCCCTGCATTTGCAATTTTGTCTAATAATTGCTGTAGCATTTTTTCCAAGGCAATCGGAGAAACGTATTAAATCATCAGTGAATCTCAAATGAATCAGTTTGTCTCCGTTCATGTTAAGTCCGAAATTATTCCAACCCAGTCTCCTAAAGATTAACTCCAACACTGCTGAGAATACCTTCGGCGAAATAGGGTCCCCTTGACGGATGCCTCTTTCTATCGGGAACTCTTCACCTGACCTTTCCAGTTTTATTTGTGCTGTGCTTTTCACATAAATAATTTATAGTATCTGGCGTAGGATGTGTATGTGGTCAATGGTGGCGAAATTCCTCCTAAATCCAGCTTGCAGCTTACAAGCGAGTATGTTCCTTCAAGTGTGGAAAAAGCAGTCAAAGCAGTTGACAACTTTAGTGAATATTGTAAAAACACTATAATGAAGGGAGCACGTAACAGCGTCTTGGTTATGGCTCTTTCGGAGAAGACTGCCTGTGCACATTATTTCTAACATTTAAAAAAGAGCAATATAATATAAATAATATTAAGCTAATTAATTCTTTACATTTCATTTATGGGTATGACATAGTTCCCTATGAATAAAGATTTAAAAAATATACATCTGACAATATACTCGTAACTTCGTGACTAACTTATCCAGCCAAATTGTGCTTGTTTTTATTAGAAATTAATGCAAATCAACAAATATATCGAAAATGAAAGTATGCATACAAAGTCTTGCAATAGAAAGTTCATATAAGTTGCGATTTTAAATATCGATATATTGAGCCATCCCTAGTTGTCCTGTAGTGTTACCATTTCAAGAAATAGATCATATTTCTTGTTATTATTATTGATGAGTAAGTAATAATATATTGTAATTTCTATTATAATTCCATGGAAGAAGTACATTTCATGTTTTTGTCGTCTATTATTTAGTTTCTAAGCATAAATAAAATTATTTATATATAAAATATTCATTTTTAATAGTAATTTTTTTCATTCCTAGTAACATTGTTCAATAACACATGATAAAACAAATGTATGTACTATCTTAATATGTATTTTGGAAGATAATTATGCATATTATTATATGGTTATTATTAATTAATAGTAATTTTTAAAGTTATTTATAAAATACGGGAGAGATTTAAAACTGAATAAAAAATAAAAAGTTATTAATGTATAAAAATAAAAAATAAAAATTTTCAATCCTAGTAACATTTTGGTAACCTTGCACCTCCATACATTGTTCGTTATCTCGCTCACACCTTAAATCCCTAGTAGGTAATCCCATCGTTTCGACCAATGATGACCCCCCCTGGCCATGACACCACTGATATCAGATTTCAGTGCTACCAGAATAATTTTATGATAGCTACCAAACAATCATATTATTTTGATTATTTTACTTAAATACAATTATTTATTATTATGTACAGATGTAAACCTACAAAATAAAATGATTTAAAACTAGTTTAATAGCAAAAAAATATTTATACGTAATATATTTTACTTGTTGTGGTGAAATTGGTATTCCCGCCATTGTGCTAAGGACGTGTGCTCCAGAGTTGTCTCCTGTGTTGACGCGCCTATTCAGGCTTTCTTATACCGCCGGACGTGTTCCTTCTTCGTGGAAGACCGCCCTAGTACATCCGATCCCCAAAAAGGGTGATCGAACAGATCCGTCTAACTACAGGCCTATAGCGATTACCTCCCTTCTCTCTAAGGTGATGGAGCGGGTCATCAACACTCAGCTGCTCAGGTACCTAGAGGAGCACCAGCTTATAAGCGACCGTCAATACGGCTTCCGTCATGGTCGTTCAGCTGGAGACCTTCTCGTCTACCTGACGCACCGATGGGCTGAAGCCATAGAGAGTAAAGGCGAGGCTTTGGCAGTTGGCCTAGACATTGCTAAGGCCTTCGACCGGGTCTGGCACAGGGCACTTCTATCGAAGCTACCGTCCTATGGAATTCCCGAGGGTTTGTGCACCTGGGTGACCAGCTTTCTTGCTGATCGGAGCATCAAGGTCGCTGTTGACGGATGTTGCTCCGACATCAAGAATATTAATGCTGGCGTACCACAAGGCTGCGTGCTATCGCCCACACTGTTCATCCTGCATATCAATGATATGCTAAAAATTCCCAGCATTCACTGCTATGCGGATGACAGCACTGGTGATGCCCAATATTCTGGCCGTGCTAACATCCCTCGGTCCATGGTGGAGGAAAGCCGAATACAACTTGTGTCTGAAGTCGAGACCTCCTTGGAGCGGGTCTCAGAATGGGGAAGACTTAATTTAGTCCAATTCAACCCCTCGAAGACACAGGTTTGCGCGTTCTCCACGAAAAAAACCCCATTCGTAGCTGCACCAAAGTTTGAAGACACTCCCCTCATCATCTCAAAGAGTATCGGGATCCTCGGTGTCGACATTGCGAGTGATGTCCAGTTTCGAGGCCATTTGGAAAGTAAAGTCAAACTGGCTTCTAAAAAGCTGGGTGTGCTTAATAGGTCTAAGTGGTACTTTACACCACTCCAGCGGCTGCAGCTATATAAAGCGCAGGTTAGGCCGCATATGGAGTACTGCTCACACCTCTGGGCAGGCGCACCCGCTTACCAGCTTGATCCACTTGCTTCGGTGCAAAGGCGGGCCACTCGTATAGTTGGCGATCCCGAACTCACTGGCGGTTTGGAACCTCTCAGCCTTCGGAGAGATATTGGCTCTCTCTGTGTGTTCTACCGTCTGTATAATGGGGAGTGTTCTCAAGAACTTTTTGACCTGGTGCCATCATCACCTTTTTACCACCGCACCGCTCGCCGGCGATGTGGAGTTCATCCTCATATCCTCGAGCCGCCTCGATCGTCCACACAACGGTTCAGTCGGACGTTCCTACTGCGGACCATTAGGATGTGGAATGAGCTTCCCATTACGGTTTTCCCACAGCGCTACGATATGGGGTTCTTCAAAAGGGGCGTAAAAAGAGCTCTTCAAGGTCGGCAACACATCGGCAATCCCCCTGGTATTGCAAATGTCCATAGGCGGCGGTGACCACTTACCATCAGGTGGACCGTCTGCCTGTTTGTCAACCTTTTTGACATAAAAAAAAAAAAAAAAAAAGAAATATTTTCTACCATCTTTAACATTTTTATCTTTTGGCAATTGAGGAAAAGGGACAAACGGCCTCGGTTCGGGCTATCTCTCTCGGCTCGTTTTGCCTCGGCTAAGATAACTAACAAAAGTAAACCCTAACGTGCATGACTTATGGTTTATTTTTGTATGATAAAATTTTTGGAGAGTTCAATCCTGTTTGTATATTAAATCCATTGTTCCGCGCGCTCGATCTGCTTACTATTCCTGTAATCTGTGGTCAAATGTTAATTATTCATGTTATTCATATAATTATAATCATCTTAAAAATCTCTAGTTAATCAATTACATCGAGGAATAATCCCTAGAGTAGTAATACCGTGCAATCCGATTCCGCAACTAGTCAGTGATTTGTCACTGATTTATATCTGCTCATGAGCGCCCTTGTACAGTATTGACCAAAATCTCGATCCGCGCGTACGTATCAAACATATACTTTTTGTCAATATTTCACAATGTCTTGCTGTTCAATTAAGTGGTGTGGGAATAACAGTCGAAATTCTAGTTATAAAACAAACGGAATCACTTTTCATCGGTAAGTAACAATTTATTACATGAATTTACTTATTTTTCATCACAGCTCAAGATATACTGGACGCACGCGTTGACGTCATTTATCTCCATCTCACTTTCACCCGTTATATTTCTATCACTGACCTCTATTATACAAGTACGCTGGACAGTATATCATCGACCTTTTATTGAACCCATTTGATTTTCGCCATTTTGGCGCTGATAGCAATCGTGAGCGTCCACGGAACTAATAGTAGAGACGGGACATTTTAGTGTCTATATCGATAAAAACGATTTTTCTTTTTTATTTATCGACATAATTTGTTCCTGTGATTTCGTCTGCGTAATCTTTAGATATTGTAGTCCCTAAACTAATAAATAAATAACCCTTACTTTCGTATTCATAATATTACAGGCATACTTAGCGCATAAGTGAGTAGGTTCCTGTGGTAGTGGAGCGGTGCGGGAGGGGGTGATATTTGAATTTTGACATAATTACTGTCTCGCTATACACGATACATTTTTAATTCTCTTTTGTCATTTGACATAATGAAGACACCCTCCGCACCGCTCCACTACCACAGAAACCAACTCAGTTAAGCGCTGTCTGTAGAACCAATTAGGAGGAATCAGTCCACCGCTAACAAATGGTCAGTTTTGCCTAAAAATGTTTATTATATGTATAGTATACTAGCTGTCCCTCGCGGTTTCACCCGTGTTCCCGGGATAAAAAATAGCCTATGTCCTTCTCGATACTATCTGCATGCACAATTTATCGTGATTGGTTCAGCGATTAAGGTGTGAATGCGTAGTTAGGTAACATGCAAACAAATAGAGTTACTTTCGCATTTATAATAAAAGTATATACAGTATTACCCAACTTATATGGCGCGTCGTGAATCTTCGTTCGCACAGAAAAGAAAGTATGGCCCCGAAGATTAACGAAAGAATACTTAAAACTTACAATCAACCTTAGATCACTACTATAAGGTTCATGTATTATGTAACTGCAGCTGTTAGTTCGGTCTCACTCGCAAGTCACGCCCCTCCGCACGGCGCGAGCTAACATGACGGCAGCTGTCGGCCAATAACGTTTCCCGCGCTTTGAAAATGTATCTTCTGCGCAGGTACATCGGTAAGCCATATTAATTGGGTACCTACTACTGTACTATAGTAAGGAAGTATGGATGTTATAATAGTATGACAAAAATGAATTGTGATGAAATGAATGAATGAATCATGAATTGAGGCTTGGGCACCGGCTTAGGTACGGATTAAACACTCATTCGTTAAATGTTCCTGTAGATCACTTGGAAAGGTACTACTAAAAAAACACAAAGAATTACTTTAATTAATTTTTAATCAACTTCAAAACAAGAGATTATCAAGCTCTTTCACGCGTGCACTTTGCTGGCTCCCTACAAATTATATGTATCCCTTTCTCAGACCCCCTTCAAGGGAAGTAACGCCACAGTATGTGACTTCGCGTCGAGCTGATCTTGAGCTAGATGTGCCTTATTCCTCATATGTTCACCTGATTGTGTGCCAAGTGTGCGCTAACTCGCGCAGTTCATCGAAATTTTCTTAGGTCCGTATGAGTTCCTGGTGATAGACTGGTCCTGGTACTTCTCTTTTTATCTGGTCAAGCATCTTCGACCTTGCGTTCGCGTATTGGTCGTCACGTCGCCCGAGTCGCACAGCGCTATGCTGATAAAGAAATAACATATATAATAGCATGCCATGACAATAAAATTGAAGATGCTAAGTTCAACGGTTATTGTTTAAAGGTACCCATTTTTTTAAATAATTTTAGATAAAAGTATCAATAGTGAACAATACGTAACCCAACAAAATATAACGGGGCGTAATAAAAAAAAACGCTCATTGAATCTTTTATCCAAAAACATATTTTAGATTATCAAGTCTGATGGTTGACTACACTAATTTTGTAATACACATTAAACTCCCATAAAAAGTATCGACCCACTATCGATATGAAACATTACAGCCCTATTTCTTTGTTTACATTATATATTTATTGAAAATGGAGTTCCTATTTTACCTAAATATTTATAAAAACATTTACTATTCAAAACAAAATAGTAATAACAGCTTTAGACAAGCAATTAAACAAATTTAAAGCCATGAAATTCACTTACTTGTGATAGGTTATCCCGCTGCATTTTTGATAGTGAGTTTTACAAAATACGCAAGCTCTCATACCCAAAACGATTTAAACATCACGAAATATAACACGAAATAACTAAAACGTGCACAAAGTAGTTTTATTCGTGATTTTTGCGTAAATCCTTAGAGACGCACATAAACAACACGACAGCCATTTGCAACAAATGTCAATAATAGTACCCGAGACGCTCGAGAGGGGCGCTTTGATTCGGCACAAAAAACAACTGTCATTTCGAAAGAAATATGCAGTCCAGCGTACTTGTATAATAGAGGTCAGTGATTTCTATGTTCATCCTTTTCTTTCGATGATCACGCCTCCACCATTAGTGCTGAGCTTCGATAAGAAAATCATTATCGATATTAGCAAACTTATTTTGTTCAGAGAAAAAAATGTTTCAGTTTACAATATTGTATTAATACTGGAATACATAACAGCGAAGATAAAAGGATTTGCAATATTTTTAACGCGAATGTAAGTATTTACGTAATCTATTAATATATATAAAATGCTTTTGTGGGTACGTAAATACGTAGTTTTCTCAATCACCACCAACCCCAATCAACTTCCCGTTGGGGTGGTAAATACCCCTTGGTCTCCAGGTGGTAGTAAGGGAGTTTGGTCGCGGTGGGTGGAAGGGGGTGGTTGTGGGTGGCGAAAATGATAAAACATATATTGCTGTCCTTTTCTAACGCATGAGGACTTCTGAAAAGATCTCAAAATATCTGGAATGGTCTAGAAAGTTCCAAAATGTGTAAAACGGTTATAATCGATCTGGAATGTTCTAGAAAGTTCAACAAATATCTGGAATGATCTAGAAAATTCTAGAGTGAATGAAAACTATTATAATCGATATACAATGTTTGAGAAAGTTCTATAATTTTTTTGGCTTCATCTAGAAAGTTCCAAAATGTCCAAAACTGTTACTATCGAGTTAGCATGTTCGAGAACGTTCTAGAAATTTCCCGAATGATCTGGAAAGTTCCAAAATGAGTGCAATTTATTATGATCGATTTAGAATGTTCGAGAAAGTTCTAGAAATTTCTAGAATGATCTAGAAAGTTCCAAAATGAGTGAAATTGATTATGATCCATTTAGAATGTTTGAGAAAATTATAAAATGACGACAATTTATTATAAGCGATTTAAAATGTTTGAGAAAGTTTTAGAAATTTCTAGAATGATCTAGAAAATTTTAAAATGAGTGCTATTTATTATAAACGATTTAAAATGTTCGAGAAAGTTTTCTAGAATGATCTAGAAAATCCAAAATGAGTAGATATACTCTATATACACCACATGTTTAATGGCCGAATAAGTCTCTCAATATCGAAAATAGAAATCTATCATATCTATGTTAAAAAAATATTCTTATATATTTTTATACCATTAAACATGCGATGTATTTTAACCCGAGCAACGCCGGGTTTCGCTGCTTGTTATAATATAAAATAAATATGTCTGTGGTACTGTAAGTTCCTAACTTTATTATTATCACGTACTAGGTACGTACTACCCAACATAAGGTTCCTGGACCCATAACCTTATGTTGGGTTGGTAGTACGTACTGGAATAAAGCTACTTAGTTTCACAAACATATTAATTTTATATTAATTATAAGTAATTCATATTTAAGACATATTTTTTACACTTGACACACAAGACACAGTTCTTCTTTTTCTTCTAAATATAAGTAGTCGCATAGACAGGGACAGACAATCTAAGTAGTATGTCGACATTTTAGATACCTACCCCGTACTGAAAAGTGTTGTTTTGAATGCTGAATCTTTATTAATACAAAAGTCTAATACCTACTATCTTATCTTATCCCATTATTATAAGACTAGCTGTCCCCTGCGACTCCACCCGCGTTTCTGGGATAAAAGTAGCTTCCTTTTCCATACGATAGGCTATCTGCATGCCAAATTTCATGATGATCCGCTTAGTAGTTGAGGCATGAAGGCGTAACAAACAAACAAACTCACTTTCGCATTTATAATATTAGTTAGGATAGTATGGATTAAGTAAGGATACGCCATGGTATATTGACTTTTAGGTATTGAATGATTAGAGATTGACTAGATAAGAAAATTGATTTGAAGACAATGATATCTCTGTTTGAAGTATATTTAGTATAGGTTATGATTAATTCGTTATATAAAAATAAATATTTTATATTATTTTTAGATTCCCTAACAAGCCGCATATAAAAGAAAAATGGATTGAAGCCTCAAGAAGGGAAAATTGGTTTCCATAAAATTTTAGCGTTATTTGCTCGCGTCATTTCACAGAAGATTCTTTTCTTAATACGAAATATTACCGTCGCTTATACGATACTGCGATTCCTACACTGTATTTACCTGAAGTAGTAAGTTTTATGGAAAATAAATAAATAATAAGTTCTAAGTTCAAAGCTTATACTAAGGCGATGATCACTCAAATTTGTAACGAAAAACACATTTTATTAAATCATTAGAATTGTTTATATTTAGAGTGGAGCAACATACAAATATCTTTTAAATTAACACTAGCTGTCCCCTGCGGTTTCACTCACGTTCCCGGGATAGAAAGAGTTGCCTGTCTCCTTCACCATACCATACGCTGTCTGCATGTCTATCTTTATTATCCGTTGAGTGGTTGAGGCGTAACAAACAAACAAACTCACTTTCGCATTTATAATATTAGGATAGTTAGGATTTAGCTAAATGTCATTAGTAGGTATTTTGCATGTTATTAGCAGTATAAATTACTTTATTGTAGCCGCTGGCTGACTATCAACCTCAAGTTGAAAATCGGTTGCCATACACCTTCCGATGTGTTTCTGCAGCATAAGGTCGACAACACACTGCGGTCTGCGACTGTCCGAAGTTGCAAATTTCACCACTATACCACCAAGTAGACAAGTCTGCTTGTTTGTCTAGCTTGACATAAAAAATATATGTATATAATGATAATATATATATTTTTGCAGGCCAATTTATCTGCAAAAGATGTTCAATCTCCAGATCATGATAGTCCAAAACCGTCCTCATCAAAACACCAGCCACTTTCTACAACACCAAAATCTAGCAAACGACCATCTGCTGATCCTGTTTCTCCATCATAATTTAATTCGCCGATTAAAAAACGACTCTGTAGACGTATTTTAGACCTGTCAGGAAAAGTTACACAGAAAAATAGAAAAATTAGGGAACTACAAGATAAAGTGCGATATTTTAACAAGAAAGTATCATCATTGAATATAATTATAAGTGATTTAGAAAAAAAGAATTTCATTAATTCTGAAAATGCAGATATATTAAATAAAATTGGTGTTGCAAATAAAGAAATCATAAATCGGCAAATACTAAAAAATAAATCTGGTAAAGTTTTAAGAAGTAAATATTCACCAGAATTGAGAACGTTCGCTCTTACACTAAATTTTTATTCTACAAAAGCTTATCAATATGTAAGAAAGACGTTTAATACATGTTTACCATCTTTGCGAACTATCACCAAATGGTATCAGACAATAGATGGTAGGCCCGGCTTCACCAAAGAAGCTTTTAATGCGTTAAGAAAGAAAGCAGCAACATATAAAGAAGATTTAATTTGTACTCTCGTTTTTGACGAAATGAAAATAAAAAGTAAGGTTGAATATGTACCAACGAGCCGTCGTACATTCGGCTATGTAGATTTTGGAAGTCGACTTGAAACTGCAGCAATACTATATTTGAACTATAGCAATCAATGCACAGAAGCTTTAGTGCTTTTAGTCGTTCCAATAAATGGTAGTTTTAAAGTGCCTATTGGCTATTTTCTCGTTGAAAAAACCAGCGGTGAGCTTATGCCATGAAAATAATATAATAATCAAAGTCTTAACTTTCGATGGCTGTCCAGCTAATTTTGCAATGGCTAAACAGTTGGGCTGCAATTTTAAGAATGATCAGCTTAAAACTAGTTTTAAACATCCAGTCACGAGTGCTAATATTTTCATATACTTAGATCCTGCGCATATGCTAAAATTATTTAGGAACACTTTTGAGTGTTACCAAGAGTTTAAAGATGAACATGGAAACACCATTAAATGGAATTACGTTAAATTATTGCAGCAGCTACAGGACAAAGAAAATTTCCATCTAGCAAATAAGTTGCGTTCGGAACACATATTTTTCAAAGCAAATATTATGAAGGTGAAGTTGTCTAGCCAATTATTCAGTAGAAGTGTAGCTACTGCTTTAGAGTTCTGTGAGAAAGTATTGAAATTAGACGATTTTCAAAATGTTGGTGCTACATCCAGAATGATTTTATTAATAAATGATTTATTCGATATTTTGGACTCAAGAGTTCACGGTTACGGTTTAAAACGAGCTTTAAATCTAGAAAATCATTCAAGTATATTAAAAAAGTTAGATGATTGTAAGAAATTTCTGATGAAAGTCACCGCCACAATTAAAGTAAGAAATCAGAACAAAGAGATGAAATTAATAGATTCACCACGTTTTACTGGGTTTTTAGGATTCTGTGTGGCAATAGAAAGCACTAAAGGTATGATTAAGGATTTGATTTGTGATGAAAAGTGCCCTATAAAATACTTACCAATGCACAAAATTTCCCAAGACCATATTGAGCTTTTTTTTGCAAACATTAGATCACATGGTGGCTCAAACGACAATCCCACGCCTCGGCTATTTGAAGCAATTTATAAAAAATGCTTAATCCATACAGAATTAATTCAAACAACAACTGGCAACTGCATACCATTAGAGAAAATATCTATACTTAATTGTTCATCTGCAATTGCTAGGATAAATCTCACAACGACCCGAACAGATGATACATCTGATGTTATGAATGATCGTGAAAGTCAAGATGAAATAAATATTGCCATGGAATCTTTTGAGCTGTCACAGTTTGCAGAAAATGCGATTGAATACATTGCAGGACATCAAGTGCACTAATAAAACGAATTAAATGTGGCACATGCATTGAAGCCTTGGTATCATTAACTGAATATAAAAAAGCTTTATATTTTATAGAGATAAAGGTGGTCTCATATATCCCTCTGCGAATGTACAAAAAATTTGTCGTCGCTGTGAACAATTTTTAAAGAAGTTTTTCATCTGCAGTAATAATAAATCAAAATATACAACCGATTATATAGTCCAAAAAACACTCAGTAGTTTTACTCAAGAACAATTATTTCCGGAATATCACCACCACTAATATTACTCAGAAGAATCAAACCATATAATTGATTTAACGAAAAGTATAATGAAAATATATATTGACACCAGGCTTGCCTTCTTGAGTAAACGGAAAGCATATACTGAAAAAGAAGCAATAAGAAGAATTTATACAAAGTTAATTCATTTTAAAAATCAATAGTATTAAATACCATAATTTATATTGTAACATACGTTTTTTTTATTACTCTATTTAAAAGACCCTTGTCCCAAACTGGGCCCTTGATGTACACAAATGGTTTATATAGAAGTATATAGTACTAGCCGAGTATAACAACAAAAATAATGTTTTAACGTATGAACGTGTGTGCGTTATAAGATATAGTTAATTAAAGCTCGTTAGAATACTGACTCTTCATCGGAGCTGAAGAATTTTTTCTATATGTTCGCTTGGGGGCTTAAGATTTTTTTTTAATGTTTAGCATAACCTAGGTACCAAATGACCGTTGGAATGTGTACACAGCATCCTAAAGTACGGATTCATGTACGGACGCGATTTTGCCGAGCCGCCCGCCGCGCGCCGCTCGCCGCCGTCCGCACTGCAGGCGGCTGATAGTACATCGAGTTTCATTACTACCACCGTCAAGCACGAGGTGGTGCCCTGGATGCAAGAAGAAACTTTCAAATAGAGATTTAATTTCGTCGTAGTGTAACTTGTATGACAGTTATATCCCGTATGATTTGGGACAAGGTTCTTTGCACAAAGTATATTAATATTGTTTATGATCAGCTTTCATATTGGTGACACCATAGATTTAGAATTTTCTACTAAGGGTGACACTGACCTAGGTAACTAAATTCTAAAATGTGGTTATACAGTCAATAACGTTGAAGTTAAAAATAAATTATACTTTTGTATTGTGACTTTATATACTTTGTTTCATTACTACTATTATTATCTTCTTAAATAGCCCCTGAAACCATATAGGTAGTAAACTATTTTTTTACCTAAGTAAGTATAACTAAATTATATAATGGTGCCGATTCTGTTGTAAATCGCACTAAACTAATTTTAGTCACATCTCATCTCTTTCTTACGAACATTATTGAAAAAGGATAGAATATATTTTAAGTTGTCAAATTAATCTTTGCCGTCTTATTTTGCGTGTATTTAGGCGTAACCGCGATAGATGGCGACTAAATTTATATTAAAAACAAGCATTGGACTAATTTGACAGGACTAAATTTCTTACATCCTTTTCTTATGTTCTTTGTTAGAAAGGGACATAGTGAGATTAAAATTAGTTTAGTTGTGAACAACAGAATCAGGGCCAATGTAATACTAAATAATATATATATATATATATATATATATATATATATATAGTAATTTACTTTACATTTCATTGTATGAACATGAAAAATATTTAGACAGATGCCAGTCTAGATTGATTTATCACTCCCAAAAATCCCCGCATTCCAAATTTTATCAAAATAGAGCCATTATCGAGAATGATTACATCATACTGCCAAATTAATACCAAAATATACTAACAAACTTGCTAGTTACGATAACGTAAAAATATTTGTAAAAAACCATGACAAACGACTGATATTAGAATACTCCTACATTTATATTAGTGCAACAAGTATCGATATCGATAAAAAAATTACCCTCATCTCTAAATCTTAGTGTGTCCTTGACTGAGCCAATCACAGCGCACTGCCGGTGGTGGGGAATTGGCGGAATAGATTTCAAGCAAAATGTACTTCATTGCGCTTCTATGGGTTAATTGTTCCATGATCAATTATTAACTGAATATTTTAATATAATATACGAATTTAAATGTAAACTGAGAAATTAATGTTAATAATTACGTGAGAAACGGAACGTGTTTCGAATTATAATATAACCCGACACTGGCAGGAATAAATCCTAAGGATTTGGTTGCCAAACATAAAACTAAGAAGAAAATAAAATGCGCTTATCACTCTACGGCTTATCACCTTCCAACTCTTCAGGTGAAGTCCTGAAACTCTCATAAAACTGCAATATTCCAAAAGGAGAAAAAATAAACTTCTTAAAATAAATTCTTTAAACTTTTGTTTTTTGTCGGTTAAAATGCAGGGTAATGCATCCTGCATTTTTCAGCATTCGAGAAATTGTAAAATTACTGGATAGACCATTAAATCATATATTTTTAAGCATTTATAGTTTTAACAGTAGGCAGGCACACGTCTGTTCGCCGCCAGTGCGCAAACGATACTAACTACACACAAACGTGTGGATGGTTCGTAAGCGCTTGTCGCAAACTTCCTTTGATTTGTGCATGAAAAACCGACACGACTCGGGTCGGCGGCAAGCGCTGGCAAACGCTTGGCAAGCCACGGCAAACACCCATCCACACGTTTGAATTTGCGGAGGCTTGCCGAGGCTTGGCAAACGTGTAGAGGGCCCATTAGACACTGAGAATACCACCTCTAGCAGGGTTGGATTTCGTAGTATAATTATACTATTTGTACCATAATTTTATGATGTGTAGTACGTAGTATCGTAATGCCATTATACTACGCGAAAATACCATAATTTTACCTTTAGGTCGATTGCTACTGTTATTGGTTGAAATAAATTAAAAAACATTAGGTACTTTAATTATGAAATAAAGTTGTAATCGTTGGTGTAGTTGTAGTAATTCGCTCTATTTACTCCTGATACTTTCATGCGATGCTGTGAAGAAAAGTAAATGTACCTAATGTGTATTGAATTTATTCCATCTGACGACATGCTAAGTCGTGTCAATGTCAAAGACGAAGTTCCGATTGACGAATTGGCTGAAATAAACATCTACTTGCCTTAATTTGGTTGATTTGTACAATAACAATAAAACTTCCATCCAAATGCATTTTTATTTAAATTCATAACAAATTGGACGAAAAACGCAAAACGTAGTATTATTTTCGACAAGTAGTATAATTTTATTTTCCATAGACAATAATTTTCTGGGGGTCTGAATCCAACCCTGACCTCTAGTCTAGCCAGCCAGTATCAGCGTTGCTATTAGGGTACGCATTGCGTACTATTTCGTTAGGTAGCGTTCTCGGGTACTCTCGGCCCATTTGCGTACTATTTTAATGTAAAGCTAAAAAAAAACTAAAAAGTTAAATTACTTTAATTTCTGTCAAGCAAGATTCAGTATAAAATGAGCACTAGCAACCCTGGTATGTTTCCTTTTTATTCCATGTTCCAATTCCATGTTTCGTTCTATCCTTTATCATTCTGTGTTCTTCTTATTTTTAAGCTTGGCAACCAAATCCAAATTGGGACGTATTTCAGCCAGTGTCGACTCCAGTTATATTATAATTTCCAGTCACAATAAATCACTTTCACATATATTCATCAGTCAGTCACCGTACGTCCATGGTCACCGTCCATAAAAATCATGTTTTACTATAATGGTGGTCATTGTACTAAAACTTTTCACGGACTTTTAGAGACAACATGAAAGGCACAATACACATATTCATTTTATTTCACTTCACTGGTGCACATGGATTGATCTTAATTGGATAAAATACCACCGATAATATGCAATGAAACTCAAAATACTCGAATTTCTGAAAATAAAAACGAAAACGCAACGTCACTGCAAGTTCCCGCCAAAAAGTCCATCATTCAGTGTTACTGCTAGTGGTTTCGCTGGTTTGGTTTTGTTCTTTCATCGTACCTTCGGTTTCGGTGAGCAAACGGCACTTACAAAATGCAATGAATAAATTTAGGTACTTTATCTGAGAAATTACTTGAATATTTTTTTAATCACTGCGTGCGTACTCAAAAGTTAACTTTCGTACTTTTTTTAGGTGCTGTGTGTATCCTACCGTGAAGTCACTCCACGGCTAGTAATGATTGAACTAAAATATTGAACCATAGAAAACATATGTAGTCTGTGGGAGCAATCTATTACGTGACGGTTACGCGTCCCACTCTCCCTTGTTCTGCCCCCTCCTTCGCCTTGCAAGAGCGGCCATTTTGTGTCGATTACGTCATTGATGATGGCTGATCATTCATTGTAATCAATCAATAATTCAGTCTTGATTAGTGTTATCAAATACTGAAATACTGCAAGTTATCCACGAAAGAGGACGTTATAAATCTACTGTTAATTTACGCAAGGACATTTAAACATTAGTGCTTACTTACGACAGGACGTTTTTAGATTATTTTTTATTATAATAGTGCATAGTAACCTAAATTTTTGAAATGTATTCTAAGTATTGTATTCCAAATTGTGATTCTAAAAGGAGAGGATACCAAACTTCACAAGTATACATCTCACGAAGACCAAAGAAACAAGTGGCTTGACTCAATAAACAGAAGTTTGTCCAGCAAAATCTGGCATTAAGAAGACTTACTATCCAACTCTATTTTCGGTAAAGGAAATTGAGGATGATATTTCCTCAAAAGCATATGATGACAAAGGTATGTTTGTAACATCTTAATTCCCAAATACCTAACTTAAACTTTAGAATTATATATATTAATGCATAATACTTAGTATAAGATTATCTGTCGCTATAACTATTAATAATTTTCCTATTTTTTTCAGAACACAAACCTTCAGGTCACTAATATACATGTAAAAGGCACTACGACCTTACATACTGTGCATCACCAAAAGTACAATCCACTGTACCTAAAGCATAACATTCCACTTTCTGGTAAATATTTGTTCTTTTCCACTTGAACTATTATTGATTAAGAGAATGAACACTTTAACAGTTATAAATGTTGTTTCCGTGTATTTAAATAAAGTTTTACAATTATATGATAAATAAAACATTAACTGATGATACATAATTTGGATCGGCTGAATTACCTTAGTGGTTATAATTCAACCCCCAATGCAAACAATGGGGTGCTATACGTTTAACATATGTATCTGTCTGCGCCAATGTAGAGCTCTAATGGACTGTTTTAAATGTTATTTTTTATTGAAAGCTAGTTCTTAGCTATATTTTCACCTGTTATTAAGTTGTTTCTTGCCGGAGTCAGTCTCAGTTTAAGTGTATTCCGAACTGGTGGTAAATTCAACTGTATGTAACGTTCATAAGTGCCTTACCAGGGCTTAAACTGAATAAATGACTTTTTGATTTTGTTATAATAAGGCTGGATAGCTTGTTAAGTTGATAAATTTTAATGTGTTTACAGATCTTTGTCATATGCCTTCAACATCCACTTCTGTGACTGCTTTGCCACATGCAAGACAATTGGAACAAGCCACTGGTAAATTTAATCATTTTAATATATATTTTTTTAAGCCGACTTTGAAATTTGGTTGTTTTTTTAAGTTGTTACCTCATAACTATGTCTTTATGAACCGATTTGGAAAATTCTTTTTTGTTTCGAAGAGCACACTTCCCGTTTGTTTCCATTGACATCAGGTTAGGATTTGATTACTTTTTAGTGTACTTTGAAGTCGGTTTAAGTTTTTTGTAAAACAGTTTTATTCTGTAAAGTGCATAATTTTATAACAATGTTTGTTCTTCTCAGATCAACACGAATGTAGCCCAGCAGGCTACATTCGTGTTGATCTGAGAAGAATTCTGTCGTTTAAGTATGTAAGACGCCTTTTGTATTGAATGCGAACTGTGTTGTACCTGGTTTTAAAATTTACTTATAAACAGATTTTTCACCATTGGCTGAAACTATGTCCAATTATTTTCACATTACTGTCAACCTTATTTACTTATTAAGTTGTTATAATAAGGCTGGAAAGCTTGTTAAGTAAATGAATTTTAATGTTTTTACAGATATTTGCCATGTATAAATTTCCGGTAACATATATACCTATATTATATAGATTATTGTGTGTTTATTTTTTGTAGGTTATTGTTATTTTTTTATTATTTTCATGTTATTTTTTCGTCTGTATTTACGCTTAGGTATATGTTTTTTTATTGTTAATAATTGGAAAAATAGCGAATATAGTCAGATTGTCCAAAATATATAGTGTATATGTATAAGTGTCATCTGGGGCCTAAAATGAATAAAGGGCTTTACTATGAATATTTATTTTATTTCTCTGCCCCAAATATTAAACAAATACAAAAAAGTTTTGAATGGCTAGGTACCTACTAAATATTTAGTAGGCTGTTGAATTCGGATTCTTTAGCCTCCATACTTCGGTCAATAAAAAAAAAAAACACACGACCCGAAAAAATTAAAAAAAAAAAACTGTCATGTTCTGTAGTTATTGAATACCACTGACCTCTATTATACAAGTACGCTGGACTGCATATTTCTTTCGAAATGACAGTTGTTTTTTGTGCCGAATCAAAGCGCCCCTCTCGAGCGTCTCGGGTACTATTATTGACATTTGTTGCAAATGGCTGTCGTGTTGTTTATGTGCGTCTCTAAGGATTTACGCAAAAATCACGAATAAAACTACTTTGTGCACGTTTTAGTTATTTCGTGTTATATTTCGTGATGTTTAAATCGTTTTGGGTATGAGAGTTTGCGTATTTTGTAAAACTCACTATCAAAAATGCAGCGGGATAACCTATCACAAGTAAGTGAATTTCATGGCTTTAAATTTGTTTAATTGCTTGTCTAAAGCTGTTATTACTATTTTGTTTTGAGTAGTAAATGTTTTAATTAATATTTAGGTAAAATAGGAACTCCATTTTCAATAAATATGTAATGTAAACAAAGAAATAGGGCTGTAATGTTTCATATCGATAGTGGGTCGATACTTTTTATGGGAGTTTAATGTGTATTACAAAATTAGTGTAGTCAACCATCAGACTTGATAATCTAAAATATGTTTTTGGATAAAAGATTCAATGAGCGGTTTTTTTTATTACGCCCCGTTATATTTTGTTGGGTTACGTATTGTTCACTGATACTTTTATCAAAAATTATTTAAAAAAAATGGGTACCTTTAAACAATAACCGTTGAACTCAGCATCTTCAATTTTATTGTCATGGCATGCTATTATATATGTTATTTCTTTATCAGCATAGCGCTGTGCGACTCGGGCGACGTGACGACCAATACGCGAACGCTAGGTCGAAGATGCTTGACCAGATAAAAAGAGAAGTACCAGGACCAGTCTATCACCAGGATCTCATACGGACCTAAGAAAATTTCGATGAACTGCGCGAGTTAGCGCACACTTGGCACACAATCAGGTGAACATAAGGCACACAATAAGGCACATCTAGCTCAAGATCAGCTCGACGCGAAAGGGACACATATAATTTGTAGGGAGCCATCAAAATGCACGCGTGAAAGAGCTTGATAATCTCTTGTTTTAAAGTTGATTAAAAATAAATTAAAGTAATACTTTGTGTTTTTTTAGTAGTACCTTTCCAAGTGATCTACAGGAACATTTAACGAATGAGTGTTTAATCCGTACCTAAGCCGGTGCCCAAGCCTCAATTCATGATTCATTCATCCATTTCATCACAATTCATTTTTGTCATACTATTATAACATCCATACTTCCTTACTATAGTACAGTAGTAGGTACCCAATTAATATGGCTTACCGATGTACCTGCGCAGAAGATACATTTTCAAAGCGCGGGAAACGTTATTGGCCGACAGCTGCCGTCATGTTAGCTCGCGCCGTGCGGAGGGGCGTGACTTGCGAGTGAGACCGAACTAACAGCTGCAGTAGCATAATACATGAACCTTATAGTAGTGATCTAAGGTTGATTGTAAGTTTTAAGTATTCTTTCGTTAATCTTCGGGGCCATACTTTCTTTTCTGTGCGAACGAAGATTCACGACGCGCCATATAAGTTGGGTAATACTGTATATACTGTAACGTTGCACTTGCAAGTTACATAAATAAATATAAGTATAGTTAGAAAACCTTTAATAAAACTTAATTACACTTAAATTAAAATAATATTTACAACTTATTCTAAAACATAATTAAATATAACCTATTAAACTAATAAAACCTAAAAATGTAAATACTTAATAAATATTATTGTACGGAATCTACAAGTACGTATTAATGATGATGGTTCCCGCACCTACGCATCCCTAACAAATCTAACGGGTTTGCGAGCTGCGCCGGCGCGGCGGCCAACGCCCAGTCGTTCAGTTCGAGAATTCTCCACGGCCAGTGCGCTTTGAGACTTCACAGGTGACGGCTGCGTCACTTGCTTCGAATTTTGTATCTAGTTTAATATCACGTGGAATCCCGCTAGGGTAAGTTCCCATGTATTATCTATCTGATTCTCCATTGTAAGGTGTTCTAGCTTTCTATCTTTCCTATCCATGCTAGCGCTGCTTCCTTTTTATTGTTTGTCAGGGTCACTGTAACCTAGATTCAAACCTACCTACACAGTTGCGCAGCAAACGCTTTAGCCTTTTTGTTTCTGGCCTTCCAGGATTTACGTCTACATTTACGTCTACATTTACGCCTACCTTGCATCTACCTATGCAGCTTGATAACTAGCTGTGGAACGCTGAGGGACCTACCTCCTGTACTGCCTGCCTGGACTACCTACTCCCGCTGACATCCTGGGAGCTGGACCAGACCGAAGCGAAAACTGAAGCTGCTACTTCTACCTTAGTTCAGGCCAGTGTTCCCCCTGTTAAAAACTGTACCCCCTGTGAAATCTGGACGTGAGGCGGCCACAGAATTTTAGGCAATTAAATGTTTCATTGGACTAATTTCCATTGTTTCATTTAATCGAACCCTACCTACCTATCTGTTGGCGTCCCCCTAAGGGACTTGCCACAGTGGCGCTCTTTACGTGTGTTTCTAGTGGCCTATTCACGTCTAGATTATTCCAGAAGTCAGCAGCTAGTACAATCATCTATCTACCTACATATTGTACTGTGAACGTGAAGGTGACATTGCAGAATAGCGAACTGGTACGTACTATCTTATTTTATTTTTTTATGTGACCGCTTACCCTGATTTTTTCTTTTCTCATTTTTCATTACCTATCATTGTTAACTGCTACGTATTAGTATCTTCCTACTAATTGTGTTAATGATTGAGTAATTTTGTTATATAGTAACTATTTGAATATTCTAAACCGTTATTATTAGTACCTACCTACTGATAATAATTAATATATGCTAAAACTAAATTTTAAAATTAAATCTATTGTTTGTTATACGTAACAGTTCGCATACCTAAATTCATTCATTTCATACCTTTTCGTTTCTTTCATCTTTTCGTTTTCATTTCATTTTCATTCATTCAAAAAAAAAAAAAAAACATTTCAATTTTAATTTTATTTGCTTTGACCATCACCTAATCGTAGATAAGCTTATTTTCTCATCTTGTAAAGAACACCAATCATTCATTTCTCATTATATTCATTAACTACTTAAGTAAATCGTCTAGTTAATCATGGGAACTCATACTATTAAATTCTTTTTGCTAAACAAAAACGAATTAACCTACGAAGTACTCATTAGAGGCGAGGAACCTGCATCAACCGTACTTGGATTACGTAAACAAATAAATAAATTAACACCGCTTATACCTACTTCTGATATTTGTGAATCTGGAATCGATCCGGATATTGATATTTCTGGCGTTAGCACTTCCTTAAGTGAATTTACATCGCGAGTTAAATCGTTAGAGGAGAAGTACGATTCAAATCTCTTTGAACGCACTAGAGCGTTGGGTAATCATCTATATCACCGTCTAAAAAGAATAGATTGCACGGACTCTAAACATTTAGAAAGAGTGAGGGCTTTGTCGAAAAATGTTACGAACTTGATTAATAAAAATTTTACTATTAATAAATCGGCTAATCCGATTCCTAGCTGTGAGCCTGTTGTAGACGTTGAACAGACATCGTCGTCGCTAGACTCTGTACAAAACGTAACGATACATTGTGACCGCTCGCATTTAAATGATATACAAAAAATAAAATTTAACGGCAAAACGTGTGTACATGCATTTGTCCAGAGAGTGAACGAGTGTAGTACTGCTAGAAACATATCGCCTTCTAAATTAATGAACTATGCTACGGAAATATTCACGGACGATGCGTTACATTGGTTTCGTAGTATTAAAGACAGTGTTACTACTTGGGATGAGTTAATTTCTTTACTGATTGAGGATTTTAGTCATTTTGATTTCGACTACCGGCTATTGTCTGAGATACGAAACAGAACACAGGGTGATTCTGAAAATATTACTATATATTTTGCTAAAATGTCTGAATTATTTTCCAGGCTAACTAAAAAGATTTCTGAACAAGAGAAATTAGACATCTTAATGCACAATATTAGACCGTGTTACTCTAGCGTACTAGCTTCTAATTCTTCAACTATCAATTCTATCGATAATTTAAGAACCATTTGTAAGAACTTTGAAAAAATTCAGTCTTTGACTTCTCAATTTAAAGAACCTCCTAGAGTGTCTACTGATACGTTAGCTCCTGATCTAGCATTTTCAAAAACGTCTGAACCTAGTAATAGCAGATCTAATACATATAATCAAAATAGATACAATAGTTACAATTCTAATAAATCTAATAGTAATTTTTACAACAAGAAATATAACTATAAAAATCAACCAACAAATAATACTAATTATTCAGGTGTAGCTGCTATTGCTTCTTCTAATTCTAATACTAAAAATGTTTTCTGCCCTCGCTGCCGTAACTCTGAACACTCTTTGAAGCAATGTAAAGCTGATAGGTTCCCCATTTGCTTTAAATGTGGAACAATGAATGTCACTTACCCTGAATGTCCTAAATGTAAATCTCAATCTAATTCAAAAAACTAGCTACTGAAGATTGCTGTAATATAAATGAGGTAAAAAACTTAACTAAAACTACTGATTCTACTAAAACTAAAAATTTTGATGAAAAGGATTGGAAAGCCTGGCTTTCAACTATTAAAATTTTCTTTTCTAGTTATTTCATTACAACAATCTTCGATAAAAAACCTATTGATGATGTTCGTCCTTACGCGGCTATCCAAGTAGGCGACAAAAACCTCTGCGGTTTACTCGATTCTGGTTCTACAGTAACTATTCTAGGTAATAATGCTCATCTAAATTTAATTTCACTAGGTCATACAGTCATTAATAACGATGTTGTGAGAACTTTTACTGCTGCTGGTGGACAAAGTATGGTTTCTATAGGATACATTAATCTTCCAGTTACTTTTGAAAACCAATTTCACTTACTAAAAGCATACGTTGTTCCGACTGTTAAATCAAATTTAATTCTAGGCATTGATTTTTGGACAAAATTTAATCTATTTCCTAAATTTTCAAATTCTATATCTCTGCACGATGCTACTAGTTATGATGGTGATGTGACTACTGTAACTGATGCTAAAAGTATACTACAGTCCTATAATGAACTAACTGAATGTCAGCGAGTTACTGCTGATAACATTATAGAACAGTTTAAAAATATCTCAACTGAAAAACGTGGTTTAGGTAGAACTAACTTAGTATCACATACTATTGATACTGGCGATGCCTTACCTATTCGGCAAAGATACTATCGCGTTTCGCCTGAAAAACAACGTATCTTATCTGAACAACTAGACGAGATGCTGTCGCTGGGTGTCGTTGAGGAATGTGAGAGTCCATGGTCTTCACCTGTATTATTAACTCCTAAGAAGGATGGCAAGCTCAGATTCTGTCTAGACAGTCGTAAGCTAAATTCTGTTACGAAAAAAGACGCATATAAATTACCTTATATTTCAGAAATTCTAGATAACCTAAAAAATGCTAAATACCTAAGTAGCATAGACCTATCTAAGGCCTACTGGCAAGTGCCTATTTCTGAGAATGATCGGAATAAAACTGCATTCTATATTCCTCATCGTGGCACCTTTAGATTTGTGACTATGCCCTTCGGATTGACAAATTCTCCCGCTACTCAACAAAGACTTGTTGATACTCTTTTCTATGGGCCTGAATTTGAAAACTCAGTCTTTGTATACATCGATGATATCGTCATATGCTCGGCTCAATTCGAAAATCACATTTCCCTGCTTTTAAAAGTAATTAAGAAACTAACAATGGCTAATCTGACTATTAACTACGAAAAATCCGTATTTTTCCGTACGGAACTTAAATATCTAGGCTATGTTGTTGATTCTAAAGGTCTTCACGTCGATCCTAATAAAATTGACACCATTTTAAATTACCCTACTCCTACAAATAAAAAAGAAGTAAAAAGATTTCTAGGAATTGCTTCTTGGTACCGTAAATTTGTCCCTAAATTTAGCTCTATTGCTGGTCCTTTGAATAAGCTAACTTCTACTAATAAAAAATCTAATCCTTTTCTTTGGACTACTGAAGCTGAGGAGTCTTTCACTAAACTCAAAGAACTTCTTGTATCTGCCCCAATCCTATCATGCCCTAACTTTGACCTACCGTTCGAAGTACACACTGACGCTAGTGACTATGGTGTTGGAGGATTACTAACGCAGACTATTGACGGAGTTGAACATCCTATCGCCTACACTAGTAGAACCTTGACAGGTCCGGAGAAAAACTATAGCATCACTGAGAGAGAGGCTCTTGCTGTCTTGGTGGCTTTGGAACACTGGAGATGCTATCTCGATAATGGTACTAAGTTTACTGTCTATACAGACCATTCAGCACTCAAGTGGTTTCTTAATCTAAATAACCCTACTGGACGCTTAGCTAGATGGGGTGTTCGTCTATCTGCATTTAACTTTGAAATGAAACACCGTCGAGGTGTTGATAATATTATACCGGATGCTTTGTCTCGCGTTTGCCAAATTTCAGCCATTGATAATAATCTAAACACTACATTAACTACAAATGATCAATGGTATCTAAACATATACAATGGTTCTCAAAATTCTCCTACCTCTTTTCCAAACTACTTAGTCAAGAATAATCGTTTATTTCGCTTCATGAAAACTCATCATCCTCTAAATAAAGAGTTCGAGTGGAAAGAAGTTGTTCCTGCAGAATATAGAACAAAAATTATATCTGAAAACCATTCTGAACCAACCGCTGGTCATTTTGGTATTTTTAAAACTTATAAGCGCATCAGTCTTAGGTACTACTGGCCTGGTATGCACGCTAACGTAGTAACAGCTGTAACATCCTGTGATACCTGTATATCACATAAACACCAAAACCACGCTGCCTTAGGTGAAATGGGTCGGCCCAAACACTGTTCGAGACCTTTTCAAACTATAAGCATAGATTTAGTAGGACCTCTACCGCCTACTAGAAAACTAAACTGCTACATCTTAGTCGTGACTTGTTGTTTTAGTAAGTATTGCTTATTATTTCCAATCAAGCGCGCGACTGCAGAAATTGTTACTAAGATCTTAGAAGAACAAGTATTTCTAATACATGGCATTCCTTCTACTGTGATACTTGATAACGGTAAACAATTTATAAGTGCTACGTTAAAACAGATGTTTGAAAAATATAAAGTACCTAAATTACACTTCACTCCTAAGTATTCACCTCATGTTAATACAGTTGAACGCTACAATAAGACTGTTATGACTGCTATCTCCACATTTATTTCTAACGATCAACGTATTTGGGATCAACTTGTACCAAAAATCCAATTCGCTGTGAATAGTTCTGTAAACGAGGTAACAGGCTACACTCCTTCCTTTCTAGTGTACGGGCGTGAATTAGTTACTTGTGGTTCACATTATATCGATACTGAGAACGATAACGACGTCATCTTTCAACCTCGAGATTCCTACGCTGAGAATATTGGTGTGCTTTCTAGTATCTTTAATAAAGTACAATCACTACTACTACAGGCTCATAGTAGGAATTGTCAACAATATAATTTACGCAGAAGACCTGCTGAATTTAATATTGGTGACGTTATCTGGAAAAGGACTTTTTATCAAAGTGATAAAGACAAGTATTTTAATAAAAAATTAGCTCCTAAATTCATAAAATGTAAAATCATTGATAAAAAGTCTCCACTGGTCTATGAATTAGCAGATATGTCTGGAAAACTACTAGGTTCCTGGCATATCAAAGATATGAAACTTATTAACTATAAATAATAAAATAAAACCTATATACTAGCCTTAAAATTAGATTAAAACTATTACCTAAACTGTAGTGTACTAAAGAAACATAAGTATTTTAGTACACCTAACTTATTGTTTGAGTATAACTTAAAATTTACTAATTATACTCTGTTTGTAAGGATCTCAAGTCATTAATAGTAAGATTTGATGATGTTATGAAAGAAGATGGTATGATGCGTGAAGTATAGAATGTAGTCTGTGAGTAATGATAAGTTTAGTATGAAATAATAGGTAGTAGTCGGATTTTGCAGTCTAGTATGCAAAATCCTTCGTTTTTTGGCGGGGTACTGTAACGTTGCACTTGCAAGTTACATAAATAAATATAAGTATAGTTAGAAAACCTTTAATAAAACTTAATTACACTTAAATTAAAATAATATTTACAACTTATTCTAAAACATAATTAAATATAACCTATTAAACTAATAAAACCTAAAAATCTAAATACTTAATAAATATTATTGTACGGAATCTACAAGTACGTATTAATGATGATGGTTCCCGCACCTACGCATCCCTAACAAATCTAACGGGTTTGCGAGCTGCGCCGGCGCGGCGGCCAACGCCCAGTCGTTCAGTTCGAGAATTCTCCACGGCCAGTGCGCTTTGAGACTTCACAGGTGACGGCTGCGTCACTTGCTTCGAATTTTGTATCTAGTTTAATATCACGTGGAATCCCGCTAGGGTAAGTTCCCATGTATTATCTATCTGATTCTCCATTGTAAGGTGTTCTAGCTTTCTATCTTTCCTATCCATGCTAGCGCTGCTTCCTTTTTATTGTTTGTCAGGGTCACTGTAACCTAGATTCAAACCTACCTACACAGTTGCGCAGCAAACGCTTTAGCCTTTTTGTTTCTGGCCTTCCAGGATTTACGTCTACATTTACGTCTACATTTACGCCTACCTTGCATCTACCTATGCAGCTTGATAACTAGCTGTGGAACGCTGAGGGACCTACCTCCTGTACTGCCTGCCTGGACTACCTACTCCCGCTGACATCCTGGGAGCTGGACCAGACCGAAGCGAAAACTGAAGCTGCTACTTCTACCTTAGTTCAGGCCAGTGTTCCCCCTGTTAAAAACTGTACCCCCTGTGAAATCTGGACGTGAGGCGGCCACAGAATTTTAGGCAATTAAATGTTTCATTGGACTAATTTCCATTGTTTCATTTAATCGAACCCTACCTACCTATCTGTTGGCGTCCCCCTAAGGGACTTGCCACAATACTTTTATTATAAATGCGAAAGTAACTCTATTTTTTTGCATGTTACCTAACTACGCATTCACACCTTAATCGCTGAACCAATCACGATAAATTGTGCATGCAGATAGTATCGAGAAGGACATAGGCTATTTTTTATCCCGGGAACACGGGTGAAACCGCTAGGGACAGCTAGTATACTATACATATAATAAACATTTTTAGGCAAAACTAACCATTTGTTAGCTGTTGGACTGATTCCTCCTAATTGCTTCTACAGACAGCGCTTAACTGAGTTGGTTTCTGTGGTAGTGGAGCGGTGCGGAGGGTGTCTTCATTATGTCAAATGACAAAAGAGAATTAAAAATGTATCGTGTATAGCGAGACAGTAATTATGTCAAAATTCAAATATCACCCCCTCCCGCACCGCTCCACTACCACAGGAACCTACTCACTTATGCGCTAAGTATGCCTGTAATATTATGAATACGAAAGTAAGGGTTATTTATTTATTAGTTTAGGGACTACAATATCTAAAGATTACGCGGACGAAATCACAGGAACAAATTATGTCGATTAATAAAAAAGAAAAATCGTTTTTTATCGATATAGACACTAAAATGTCCCGTCTCTACTATTAGTTCCGTGGACGCTCACGATTGCTATCAGCGCCAAAATGGCGAAAATCAAATGGGTTCAATAAAAGGTCGATGATATACTGTCCAGCGTACTTGTATAATAGAGGTCAGTGTTGAATACTCTTTGATGTTCTGGATTGCTCTAAGGTTAAAAATGAATGTACGTCCGTCTGATGCGTAGTATCTCTACTTAGTTTGTGAGCAGCGTTGCCATTAGGGTACGCATTAGTACGCATTGCGTACTATTTCGTTAGGTAGCGTTCTCGGGTACTCTCCCGCCAATTTGCGTACTATTTTACTGACAAGGCATATAAAAAAAAAATCAAAATAATAAAGTTCAATTTCTGTCAACCAAGTTTCAGCATAAAATGAGTACTACATACCCCGGTGTGTTTCTTTTTAAACATCGAGGAACAATTCCTTTAGGGTAGTAATACCGAGCAATCCGATTCCGAAACTAGTCAGTGATTTGTCACTGATTTTGAAGAGTAAAGACCAATCACTGCATGTTGTGTTCATGATTTGACCAATCGGCGCGCATATGTCCTTGAATTAGCCAATCAGAGCGCATTGGCGGTGGTGGGAAATTGGCGGAATAGATTGCAAGCAAAATGAACGTCATTGCGCTTCTTTGGGCTAGTTGTTCGATGTTTTCAAAATACGCTTTTATTAGCTTTACTTGTATGTATGTAATGGAATCTTCAAACTTAATTTTCATTGACTTCCAAACGTCAGATTGAACTGAAATTTTGCACACTTATCAAGTACCTACCGAATTTGGGACCATCGAGCTGATCTGATGATGGATTTGGAAGGTAGGCACTGGAACTCCATAACGGAATAACGTATGTTAGCCGTGTTTGAACTTGTTGGAATCGTCTTGAAATGCAGTTTGACTACATATGCTTTTCAGGGTCTGATGATGGAGTAGGAGGGTTGGCACTGGAATTTCATAATGGAGCAATGTTTCTTAGTCGTGTTTTGGCTTGTTGGGATTGTCGTAAGATGCACTTTGATCATTTATGGTTTTCAGGGTATGATGATGGAGTCAGAGGGTAGGTACTGAAACCCCATAGCGGAGCAACGTTTCTTAGCCGTGTTTGGGCTTGATGCTGCCTAAATGTAAGCAGTTTTTGTAATTAAGTTTAATATTTGAATAAAAATCGTGGGGCGCTTTTCCTTGAAACCCAATAGAATTTTTTATCATTATTATGAAGAAACCGATAATCTGAAGGTGTATAGTGTGTAGACCCCATAATTTGGGGACACAAAATGAAAAGCGTCCCACGCTTTTTCATTCAAATATTTGACTTAATTATAAAAATTGCTTACATTTAGACCCTTACGGGATAGACAGAGAATATACATAGCTTCAATTTTATTAAAATTTAACACATTTTAGTGCAGGGCTTTTTAAACATGTTTTTTTGTTTTTTTTAATTATAATTTATTTTTATTCCATGTTCGTTCATCATTCTTTGTTACTTTTTGTGGTTTCACAGGTTTGGTTTTGCTCTTTCGTGGTACCTTCGGTTTCGGTGCACAAACGTTAATTACAAAATGCAAATAATGCAATTAATAAACATACTTTATCTGAGCAATAACTTAAATAATATTTTATTGACTGCGTACTCAAAACTTAAGTTACGTACTATTTTTAGGTTCTGTGCGTATCCTATCGTGAAGTCACTCTGGCAACGCTGTTTGTGAGTCACTCTGGCTGGCTCTGGCAACGCTGGCCAGTATACTATTGCAGTCTTTGTAAATCTACAAATTACAATTCAATTTTATTATTCCGCAGGTATGACTGGACAGCTAACTTTTCATGAAAGCCAATGGGTTTATGATCGTTTTATCAATAATAACATTATTTTTAACGCTAATTTAATGTAGAGGTTAAATCGAAAGTAAAACGTACCAACTATCCACTTTGGTAGAGTTATTTCGAGGTTATTTATGTTTAATTTACAGTTTACGCTAACTAATGAATATTTACTAGTGAGATTAGTTTTGTGGCTTGGTTCGAGAGGCCTATATAATCGCCAAATAAACAGTAAGTTTTGCAGTGGTTTTGCAATGCTACTGGCCAAGCAAGCCGATGCTGGCTAAGCGTGAATATTGCCGCCGCCCGGCGCGGCGAGGTCACCTTCAGGCAGTTTCATGACGTCGGTCGGCGTCGTAGTTGTTCGTGTTTCGTGTGGTGAGATTGTATTCACGCTCTACTTATTATCGCTTATGCTGAATCGTTTCAGAATAACCAAGCAGCCAGTATGAGTGGTGAACCCCAAGCGAAGAGAACAAAAATGAGTGCTCTTGAACAATTAAAACAACATTCTGTTGTTGTGGCAGATACTGGTGACTTTGAAGGTTAGCGCTATACTCCCTAAGTTCCTAACTTATTTCATTATCTATTAGCATTACTTGACCTAATGTAAATTTGATTAAAAATAAGAATTCATTTTGTAGCATAAGTATCTTTTAGCCTTGACCTGTAGCATAAGGTTGATCAGTATATTATGAAATATAAGAGATACCTACTTACAATACCTACTTATTCATGTCAATATAAAGAACTAGAAATGCATCTTGCTCCTACTCCAATACTCTACTATAATAATTTCTTTTTATTTTTAAAATAAAATGTAATTATTATAATTGTATGAAATTAATTGCAAATGCTGATTCTTATCAGTATTTATGCTGATTTGATTTCGCACTCATTACTTGGGAGAATTAATTATTCTCAAAGCTAACCATGTGTAATGTGCATGTGTACGAATGGCTAGAGAGTATTGGATCCTTTGGTCAAAATTGAATTTGAATGTACAAAGCTACCTTGCAGATGTAACAAAACAAGGTAATTACTTTATGTACAATGAGTTTCTTCTTGGTAGCAGCATCAGATAAAGTTTAGGCAATATAGTTTAAACAATATAGAGTTCTGTAGCGAGAAGATAATATTTGGCAATCATGCATATTGTGTTAAATGCTTGTATGCAATTAACTAAATCCTCTAAAGTGATGTTACATAATAAATAATATTTTAAATAAGTCATTTGAAAGTGGTACCTTATTGCTGCTTTTAAAGGAATTAAACATATTTTGTGATAGTGAAATATTATTATTATTTTCAGCAATGAAAGAGTATAAGCCAACAGATGCCACCACAAATCCGAGTCTCATGCTTTCTGCTGCTGGCATGGAACAATACCAGCACATCCTTGACAAAGCCATCAAATATGGAAAAGAGACTGGGAGGTGAGTGGGGCTTTGCCATGCTTATCAATTTTTTTTTTGTGATTAATAAAAATGGAGTTGGTTAAGAAATTTTCCTCTTCACATATAATTTCTTAATAATGATTGATGACTCCTTTTATTTCCATCCATACCTACCTGCTTTTAATCTTTATTCAGGTTAGTTGAAACTGATGAGAGAATTACATTGCAAATTATAATTTACAATGATAGTAACAAATAATATTATTACAGCACAGTTGAGGAGCAAGTTGCAGAAACTTTGGACATGCTAAGTGTATTATTTGGCTGTGAAATACTTAAAATTATCCCTGGCCGTGTTTCTGTTGAAGTTGATGCCAGGTAACTATTACAAATGCATACACATTGATAGAGTCGTATGTAAACACTCATTTAAAATCATTTTAATGATAAGTAATACAACAAATCTGAAACACTTGATAAATGATAATGATCATTTTTATTATTGTCAACTGATACCCATCTAATCAAATTATCAGTACTGATGGATCTTTTATTGAATGTTAAGAATAATTGTTCTATAGTTTTGAATTCCAGATTAATGAGTTGCAATATTGATCTTCCACAATTTTAATGGATACTTTTTATATTTTCAGATTATCATTTGATAAGGATGCTAGTATAGCAAAGGCTATCAAATTCATTAACATGTTTGCTGAATATGGAATTAAGAAGGAGCGCATTCTTATCAAGTTGGCTTCTACCTGGGAGGGTATTCAAGCTGCAAGGTAAGAGACACATACTACTAAACTCCATTAAGTCTAATGCACATTTTTAAGCGCTTAGCCCTTTCGAACCTAAATAATACGATAGTGAGTTCATTTTTTCTAAAATTCTACATGTAGTCTACACACCTGGATTACACGAATGTGCTATGCATTTTTTAGAAGTTGTGTAAATGGTATATTTTCTAAATATGTTTTCCAATGATACTTACCGTACATAATAAGATTTTATAGAAAAGAAAAAGATTCGGACGGAAAAAATCTCAGGTGCGAAAGGGTTAGAATCAGTAAGGGACACATACAACTAAACTTCCATAACTCTATTGTTAAGTACCTTTTTATGCCCTATGAATTGGTAAGGGACACATGCAACTAAACTTCCATAAGTCTAAGGTACCTTTTTATGCCCTTAGAATTGGCAAGGGACACATACTACTAAACTTCCATAAGTATATTGTTAACACCCCTTTTTATGCTCTAAGAATTCGTAAGGGACACATACTACTAAACTTCCATATTTAAGTCTATTGTTTAGTACCTTTTTATGCCCTTAGAATCGGTAAGGGACACATACAACTAAACTTCCATAAGTCTATTGTACCTTTTTATGCCCTTCGAATTGGTAAGGGACACATACTACTAAACTTCCATAAGTCTATGGTACCTTTTTATGTCCTTAGAATTGGTAAGGGACACATACTACTAAACTTCCATAAGTCTATTGTTAAGTACCTATTTATGCCCTGAGAGTTTGTAAAGGGCTTATTACACCTTCCTATATTTAGGATCCTAACTAGGATGGTTCTAACAAGGAAGCAGGAAGCTACTTATTACACTACACTATCTTGCTTTCTAACTAGGACGCGGCAAAGAGTATAGCAACTATACTTAAAGCGGGACGGACGACTCGTAGGGATGTAACAAAGGTCGATTTAAAAAAAAATATAACTATACTTACATCGATGTTCTTCCGATGTTTTAAGTTTTTTATTCTCTCAAACCGATCACACAAATTAAAATTTCAATGAATACAAATGAGCTCCTTTATGTTAAAATAAAACAAAATTGAACTTTATGTAAGTAAGTACCAGGTATTAATTTATAAATAATGTAGTACTTTCAATGTACGGATTATTTTTCTATTATTGTTTCTTGATTACTAATGACCTATACATTCATCCCTCAAAATATACGCCAAGACTTTAGAAGGGCCTTATATAATTATTTCAAAACATCGATGTTTTGAAATAATTATATATTGTACGGATTATTATTCTATTATTGTTTTTTGATTACTAATGACCTATACATTCATCCCTCAAAATATACGCCAAGACTTTAGAAGCCTTATATAATTATTTCAAAACATCGATGTTTTGAAGAACAATGTTACATCCCTAAACGTCCTAAATCGGAGCGACGCGATTACACTTTCCTGTTTAAGGAAGCAGAGCGGTTGGGACCTTCCTATCTCACTACTTAGGACACTAACCGTTCTTTCTGCGATTACACGTTCCTATTTCCTAGTTAGGATCCTAAAAATAGGAAGGTGTAATAAGTGCTTAAGGGACATATACTACTAAACTCCCATAAGTCTAATTGATTCTCCCTGGTCTAATAAACCATTTCTTAGAAGTTGATGAAATTATTTATTAATGAAACTGTTAATTTTACCTTGAAATCTTGCAGGGAGTTGGAGAAGAAACATGGTATCCACTGCAATTTGACTCTGCTCTTCTCTATGTACCAAGCCATTGCTTGTGCGGAAGCCAATGTTACACTCATCTCTCCATTTGTTGGAAGAATTTTGGATTGGTAAGTATCAAAGACGATAGTTAGTTTTTTTTTTAAATGAATAGCCTAACTCACTAAGGTCGAAAGTGTCGAAAGCACACACATTGTCGAAGTAATTTTTATGATTATTTATTACTTCACACACTATTACACTTTCCTAATAAGTTGTAAAACAGAAACAAATATTCCTAAATATAGTATATAAGGTCCTAATAAATTTCGACTAGAGACTCCATACAAGTCAAAGAAGATTTTTTTTCCCCTCGGTTTTTTTTCTAATAATATTTTTTGATTACTAATGACTTATACATTCATCCCTTAAGAGGAAGTTCACTAATTTATTAGGACCTTATATAGTATAAACCAGTGTTTTTCAATCTGTGGGTCGCGACTCCTATGGGGGTCGCGAAACCTTAGTCGGGGGGTCGCCGGCAGAAGGAAAAAGGCAAGGTAGACTTCGAGCAAGCGGGCGTCCAACTCACCTCTTACTGTGCGTTAGAATTGGAGTGATGTCGTTTTTAACAGTTTCAAAATTGGCATTTTTGTTCATGCGTTCGAATTGGAAAATTTCGTCAATTTTGCAACTTTTGCCACAAACGATATTTCCCAAATCGAACGATTAGATACAAAAATGACATTTGCATGCTCATCGCCTGCTTGTCACTTGTCTCAACCTACCTTTTTTCCTTCAGATAATATATAAACAAAGTTAAACTGTTTTTTTTTCTCTTGCCTGTTAGTTTCTATCAAACTTTAATATAAAAATTATAATTTTCGCTTCCCGTTTGAATTGTTAGCCAAAACTTATTTGTCAGATTTAAAGATGTCAAAATATCGCACCCCCCCTGGAACAAAGATGCAAGTCGACTTGCGTGTTTTTTTTTTATTGCACTAAAAAATCAAGAAAAAGCTAATACATATTGTCAATTTTTTTCATAATTTTTATCTTCAAAATAAAGGAATAAAATACAAATATGTAAAATATTGCGACATTAAAATATTTATATTTCCATCATAAAAACGAAGTTAATATATTTGCAATTAATTATTCACTAAAGTTTCATATGACTAATAGCATATTCATACTTACATACATTTTGAACGAATTTATTTGTTGGGTATCGTAGTGCAAGTCTAGTTGCTTACTTTATCTACGAAACTTTTATCCACATTATATTATAGAACAATTGATACGTTATTTACACAACCGAGTATCTCGAGGAAAACCTATGTAAACGACACTTACACATTGAATGCACTACTAAATCAGAATTCAAATAAAGAGTTATCTGCAATAATACCGAACAGCGAGACTTCCATAACATGTCAACAATGCAATATTCATAATTACTCCATCAAGTGTTTAATATGTTTCGAAGAATAATTACGCAACGCTCCTTTTTAGGTTTTTCTCAATACACATTGAGTAAATTTAAAATATAAACACGTAGGCCCCTCACAGGTAGTTTTAGCTAACATTTGATGTATAGTACATATTTTTAATAATGTTGATAAATTTTTAGGACAGTTTTTTTACGCTCCTGAAAAGTTGTCACTTTTCACTTACAACATTCTTCCAGGAAGGGTGCGCTGCTAACTGTTTCCAAGCAAAACGAACGGTGAATGAAAATAGTTCAAAACGACAATTTCGCTCACAACTTTCCAAATCGAACGCCAGATGTGATCGTTTTTGGCATTTTTGACTGTTATTTTTGATACCGTAGCCCAATTCGAACGCACCTTTAGTTGCAAACCTCTCGCGGCTTCTTGCAGACTAATAAGTAAAGGTAACAAAATAAAGAAAATCATTACCGTAGTCTTTTAATTTATAAATTCTTTGTCGGACAAGGGGGTCGCCAGAATTTTTCAACCTGTAAGGGGGTCGCGAAATCAATAAGATTGAAAAACACTGGTATAAACAAACGATGCTTTATGAAGCATGAATAAGCATTTTATAAACATTGTAGGTATATTAACGTGGGAGTGCTAAAATTTACTTACATGAACATAGAGGTGAGTCATCATATTCTGCTTATATAATTTGAGATGTGTGTGATTATGAAGTGACTATATTTATGGGGAAATTTTTGATTGCACCTCTGTTTTAAAATTACGCAAACTTAAGACTCTCCTCTAATTTACTTATTGCATATCGGAAAATGACTGCTGTACAATTAAACTACCTATTCATCAAAACATGTTCTATCATCCAGAACCGACTCGGGGCACTCCAAATACAGTTGGTTAGGTTAGGTTAGAACTGTGATAATGCTAGATGATCATTAAGTTCAAATAGTTTTGCATAAACCATAAAACTGATACTTAGTTTGATTTATTTAGTGTGCAATTCAGTATTTTTGGTTCTAGTTTTGATTTGTTGTGTTGGAATAGAGAGAATTAATAGTTAAGGCATTAAATACATGCCTATATTTATTCTCTTATTACGAATGTCTAAATAAATAAATGATAGCTTGCACGCTGTTGCTAAGAGGGGTCAGAGCGTCGTACGCACATGTTATTAAATATCCAGAGATGGGTCACGAGTTATATCAGAATACCATGGCCATTATTTGTATTGTGTGGCCGAATATTATCATAAAAAGACAGGTCTGTCGCACCCAAAGCGTTGCTCAGCTACGGTGGTCATACTATTATGATGACTGCGTAATACTGATAATAGATCTGAAAATCTGTCGCCAAGCACCTCTCGGTGTGTTCCGACAGCTGCACTTGAGAGCCAGTTCCTTCTAAGTTTTGTATGCTTACCACCCTCGGCCACATCATCACTTACCATGGGATTGTGGTCAACCACAGGCCTATAAAAATAATAATAATTTTGATCTAATGATATTAATTCTCTTAAATTGACAGGAGTGTAGAACACCTAAAGAAAACATTCGAACCTAAAGACGACCCCGGCGTATTGTCTGTGACCCGCATCTACAACTACTACAAGAAGTTTGGGTACAAGACGCAGGTTATGGGCGCTTCGTTCCGCAACACGGGCGAGATCCGGGAGCTCGCCGGCTGCGACCTGCTCACTATTAGCCCTAAACTGTTGCAGGAGCTGGCGGCCTGTGACCAACCATTGAAGAGAGTATGTATATTGTACACATATACGGGATTCCGATATGTTTCAACAACACATATACAATTACAGGGTGGATACGACACTTAATGAAACCACGTAAATTACTCAAATATTCGTTCAACTTTTACAACAGGCCAACTTCGAAATCCTAAAAAAATACAGGTGTTTCATACAAAAGGTCTCCTCGGCTAAAATGTATGAAACAGCTGTATTTTTCCATTCCATTCCATTGTAGAAGTCCTTATGGCGGCGCATGGTGAAAAGTACTTGACAAATTATTTAAAACAACACTGGTGGGCCGCCTGCCATAAATATTGATCAAAATATTGTCCATCAAACCTATAATTTAAATGAATATTGTAAACGATATCATGAGTTAAAAAAATCACCTGCAACAAGTTATTGCATCCACTTATCTGAGGGTACGGGAGTGCCCCCCGCCAAGACAGCCAAGTGAAGCCACAAGCCCTAACTTCACAAACTCTACACACCATAGTCAAAATATGTGGCTTGGCCGTTTCGCTACAAGAACTATTATTACAGAAAAATAATAAACAGTAAATAAATTTTTCACCTTACGCCCATGTGACGGAAGCGAAACGGCCAAGCCATATATTTTTACTAAGGTGTAGAGTTTGTGAAGTTAGGGCTTGTAGAGTTAGTGCGTATAGATAGAGTTATAAGCTTGGCTCTACATGAGATCTGATAACTTTTTCACAGTGCGAGCCATATGGTCCCGTCTTGGCAACATTTTACATGAAAATGTTTTTGGTGGGATTAGTTAATTACTACATTATTGTGTTATGTTTAAATGTTTTTTTTTTCTATAGGTACTTGATCCCAAACTAGCTGCTCAAAGCGACATAGAAAAGATAACGCTATCAGAGGCTCAATTCCGTTGGGGTCTCAACGAAGATCAGATGGCCACCGATAAATTATCTGACGGTATAAGGAAATTCGCCGCTGACACCAGAAAACTGGAGTCTCTAATCAAGACTCTCCTTGCTAAGAAGTAATCAAATTACTTCCTAGCACATTAATTGGGTTTCTTTCTATGGCACAACTAGTCTTAAGAAAAAGGTTTTTTATGTGTTAGTATATAAGTATAGGAGCTGTGCAGACTTAAATTATTATTCTTATATTAGATTATAAAGTACAAATTGTTTTATAAAATTGCGGGACCATAAAAATTATTGTTGCATTCCCTCTATAAGATTTGATATGATATATTTTATAATGCGGGTGAAAGGTGATTAAATTCATGTTTTCGTTTAAATACAGTTCATGTTTGAATTAACCTGCGTTTCTTTTACAAATACCTATACCACTGCTATCAATACACACGTACGACTGCACCTTGCAATTTTTGATGGGAAAGGAGCCATCATAATACTATTTTGCCTGTGGATTTTATTTATGAATCATCATGAAATTTGGCATGCAGATAGCCTATCTTATGGAGAAGGACTACTAGGCTACTTTTTATACCGAGAACGCGGGTGAAACCTCGGGGGACAGCTAGTACTAGATAAAACAAAGCTTATATCAATCGCATGGAAAAAAGCACTTTCAGTTGTTCCCGAATTTCCCAAATTTTTGGGCAACTTTTCCAATTTTACTTTCCATAAAAACTATTCAGATTATTTACGAACAATAACAAAAAATATCCGAATTCGATTTTCTCAAATGATGCGTTAACCGTCGTCAACATTTTGATTGAAAGCAATCTCAAATTAAAACGCTACATAATGAGTTTGGGTGACTGTGCTTTCTATCAGCTCAATAAACTAGACTTTCGAGTCAGACCCAATGACCGATACACCAACTTATGACTGAACGTAGAATCAGTAATTTGAGCGCATAAGATAAAAATAAATAACCATCACCTATTCATATACATACTTATAACGAAAAAATCGGTAATAGTACATTATAATACATGTGTGCAAAGTTGGTTATTAACAAACACTAGGCGGTATTAAGCGCGTGAGCCGCAGGCGAACGAGATAAGGGAACCGAGAGTGTAATAATCAATGCACACGCGTGTCATACGACGTTTTTCAACACACTTTCGAGGAAAAAACAGACTTGTATTAGGTATGCAATAAATAGAAAGAAAAGAATGAAAGAAAGAAACATACCTATTTATTTGACGAACACATTAAAACTTAATATAGTTAACAATATTTAATTTAAAAATAACCAGTAGGTCTGTGCCGTCAAAAATGCGCAGCTCAGCATGGTGCTACGGACTACTGTCAGCAGCGCTGATTTTCAGCCGACGCCTTTAGTGAGTCACGGTCGTAAGTACACGTAAATATCACTTAACGAGCGAGTGTGTTGAAAAAAATATTATTTCTGTAGGTATTCATGGTCCATTAAAGATACCTAATACCCAAGTGTAGAACGTGATTGCTATTTATTAGATATTCCAAGAAAGATTATCGGTTAAATATCATTCAAATGTATGGACTAAATTATCGACTCTTACACGCTGGGTAAGTAATTTTCGAACTTATACCTACTGTGCACTCAATCATTACAAATAATAATTCTTCAATATTCAGTGTGCATACCTATTAATCACATATTTAATTCAGACGTCATCAGGCAGGTCGAAGTTCTAATCACAGTATGAAAGTTAGAGATGCCAGCTGAATAACATTTTGTAAGTACCTAAAGGTAAAATAGTTGAAACACTGGTCCCCAGTTAAGAGGATGCGGGTCATCTCATAAGGCGAACAAATGTCCATAGGCGGCGGAGACCACACCTTATATCCAAGATCCGCAGACTACAGCAAGCAAAGAGTACCTTTTATATATCTGAGACAGCAATCCCTCAACGAGCCAGATGAGCCAATCACCTTAGCTCAGATCGCAGCTGACGAAGCACGAAACAAAAACGTTCATTAAGTACGATATCGTCCGAGGAAAGGTAAAACAAAAACATAGGAAGTATATTTTGGAAAAAATAGCCAATACAGTCAGATTGTCCAAAAAATATTTAATAAATTTAACCTTGCTGAGTTTTTTGCCTGTTCTTCTCAGTTGAAGGCCGACTTACGAACTGGTGGTAACTTCAGTAGCTATGACCTTCATATGTGCCCAACTAGGCCTTAAATTGAATAAATAAATGGCTTTGAGTTTGAGGACGCCACGTCGTCCCATCCAGAATCGTTCAGTGCCCGCCTTTTTTTTCGCGTAAGTGCGAAACGGCTCCCAGAGCCACCTTTATTCAGTTTTTTACGTTAAAACGTTGACAATTTTGTATGAAGATTCGAGCAGCAACCTCGAGTGGACAGTTTTGCAATCACAGTATCGATATCTATATATTAAAATATACCACTCATCCGTTATTGGGCAAGCGACGGAGGTTTCAGAAATAGAAAAAAATGACGTTGAAAAGCACGCAGGGCATTAGCAGGCGCGGATCCAGGGGGGGGCGGTCATGGGGGTCATGACCTCCACCTGAATATCAGATTATAGCCATAAGACAAAATTTGGTAACGAACACGTCCTTGTAGACAACCATTACATTACCAAATCTTCGCTAGGTGCTCTAGTTCTTGAGATAACTACTTAAAGAAATATCTAAAAACTCTTTTAACTTTTCGTACTAGGCAGCGAAAGAACCTGATATTTTGGTTATATTGACGAATTATCGACAATATCTGGTAGCAAACAGGTCTTAGCTAGGTGCTCTAGCTCTTGAGAAACAGGAGTGGCCCTGCAAGACTGACTGACAAAATATGACAAAGTAAGTAACTAAAATTGCGACAAATTAGTGATCAAATAGCGACAGACTCAGAATTTTAATCCGTGATGGTGGCCCTGCCAGGAAGTGCCACACGTAGAAAATTCTAAATCTATGGATACGATATACGATACATGAAAAATCTAAACGCACGCATCACACCCTTGATTGCGTTGTAAATACTATTGTCGACATAGTTTAAAGTATGAATTTTCCGCGCTGTGCGGGTCTGCTTGTCTGAAGGATAGATTTCAGTAGATTTCTGCAGGGTCGGCAACGCGCGAGTTCCCTGGTGTTGCACGCGTCCGTAGGCTACGCTTACCGCTTACCATAAGGCGGGCCGTATGCTTGTTTGCTAACTAAGTAGTATAAAAAAAGGACGTAATCACTAGAACCTAGAGTAAATAAATACTTACTAGGTACAACTAGAACGAATGGACCGATTTTGAAAATTCTGTCAACAACACAAAGGTACCCTACTCTATTGTCGTGTAAAACCGCGGAGAATAGCTATAATATAGTGTATTTTGAAACCCATCCAACCTGGATATAGCGTGACCCCCCCCCAGGCTAGTGGGCTGGACCCGCGCCTGGGCATTAGCAAGTCTATATAAATCATTACATTTATAATGCGTAGTCATTGGCATTGTATATAAGTCCGTTAGCGTTAGTTAGGTACCTACTCGAGAACCACTAACAGTATTATCACAGAATATTTAATAGTACAGTATTATCTATGCCATAAACTGGTATTTCATAATTTCCTATGAGTTCCTAAAGAACCTTTTATTGTGCTGTGACTAAAGGAAGCTGAACAGTAACCGTATTATTTGAAAGTTGCATTAATTAAACCAATATTATGACAACGCTATAAACATCGTGAACTATATAGGTAGGTAGGCCCTAATGTCGTGACATAGCTATGGATATCTGCGAGGGCAGGCGGTCGCGCATCATCCACAGCTGATCAATATGTCACCGGTGCTCTACTTTCAGAGCGGCCTGATAATTTACACCTGTAGGTAGCCCCAGCTCGCCTGAGCCTAAGCTATTGTCGAGTTTATTTACTTGTTTCATAAGTAGGTAAAATAATATACAGCTTTGTTTGAAAAACAAAATGAAAACTTATAAAATTTTCGTGAAACAATCATACAATACATGCAACGTTATTTTACCCTTCCATTATACTTTGTTTGACAAAAATGTTTTGTACTGCAGACTGTAATAATTTAATAGCAGACTGTGATTGCCGAAATAAATGATAAACGGCCGCTTATTCCATTATATCCTATTTATATTTGTATGCTGTGGTTCGGTACCGTTCTAAATGGGATGCATAGTCACGTTCGCGTTAGGAAGACACAATCCGATGATATTATCGCGGATGGCGGGACAGTGTATCTAAGTAGTAGGGACTGAAAAATTGAAAATTTCACCTTATCTCCCGGGCTACGTTCTTGCTGAAGAATACCTGACGGCACATTGGTGCCGACCAATAGATAGCATCGATCTCTATGATAAATAGATAAATAATTTTTAAATATATGGATACAAATACGTCAGTTTTGTGATTATATTAATTCAAATAAGTAGATATTCGGATGAGAGTTGAATTTTTATAGACGCTTTTCAAAGGTTCTACTAAAACTCACTTTAACGTTACGAAGTGTTTCATTTATGATAAAATTCATGAAATGAAGGAAATTTCACAGCGGGGTGAGAGGGTGAGGGGTGCGTTGGAGGCGGAGGCTTGATATTGACCTAGATGTTCATTCAGAGTTCGGTCGATGCGAAACTTGACATCTGCGCGTTCCTGCGTTTTATATTTTCGATTTAATGTACACTTAGCTCGTCTACTTTATGATTTATTTATTTTATAAATCATTATAAAGTGCACATTCTGTGTGTGTCACATGTAATGACCTCGTATAAAATCAGAACTCCATTTCTGTTAATTCCTCCGTGGTGTGATGTGCTGTGCGATGTTCAGTGCTGCTCGTGCCATCGATGTCGTGGTGATAGCTCTAATTATGATCAAACGACAATGTGTGCTTAAATAATTACAAATTCAACATCGTTTTACAATGGAGAACTCAAATAATATTCCTGCTGTGACTAAAAATATTCCTGATATGGAATCTAATTTCTCTGAAGTGAGTATTAAAATGCTGCCCATACTTGCACTTGAATATCTACTTACGAGTATATTCATTTGCATAGCTGTAAGTACCTATGACAGAGGTTCATAAGTGTTAAATACCGTAGACACCTAACTTGTAAAACATTATACCTGTAGCAACAATTAGGCAGCAGTAGTAAGGTCATAAATAGCGTATAATCAGGCAGCATGGCATTTGAATGTCTATATTGTATGCTAAGTTCTGACCCAATAAGTACGTAGCTACTTAGGTACTATGATTTTATAGTGACCTATCTCACTATGAAATAGGTCAGTTACACCCCTATGTTATAAGTAGGTAGGAACCTATTGTATCACTATGCATATAACTACACCTGGTGATGTTGCCTCTGACAGTTATGGTTTAGGTATGCTATCAGATGGTCATCAGCTGATGACTAGCATAGTAGAATCCGTCCGATTTCTTTAAAGCTGCAAACTTATTTTGCTTTTGTACCTCATAAAAGGCTATAACAAAGAACTTATAGCCTGTCAGTTGCAAACGTGCAATTCTCGTTTATCCAGACGAGGTTGAAAGAGCCTGGCCTAATCTTTATTTTTCGTTTCATTGTTCTCATCTGTGTAGGCTGTGTAAGATAAGGGTTGATGGAGTAGGAATTATAAGGAAATATAAATTGTTTTGAATGAACAGTGCAAAGAAGATATGAGCACCGATCCAGTAGTTGGTGATACGGAACCTGAACGGGGCAATTGGACTGGCCGATTTGACTTCCTCTTGTCGCTGCTGGGCTACAGCGTGGGATTAGGCAACGTGTGGCGGTTCCCGTATCTGTGTTATAATAATGGAGGAGGTGCGTACAGAATGTATATGTTACTGGCGAAGTTCTGAGAGTGTGCAAAACGTCTGGGCAGAGTTTGCAAATATTGATTATGTGCAAACTGTGTCCGGTTCAAAATGGGCACTGTTCATGTCGTCAAATTGTTTTATTTATTTGTGAACTAAAATTTAACTAAAACCTGTTTATAATTCTCCCGATAGATATAGCACATTGTTGATAAAGCTAGGTATTTTTTTATTGCCAACTAGTTGCGACCCGCGGTTTCACCCGCGTACCCGAGGGATATCCTACCCTACCCTATCGTTAAGTTTTCTTAAATTGTCTACGCAATTTTCTTAATTTTTTTCCGTAAGAACCTTCTCCAGTGTATTAGAGAACATAAAAAAAATATGGATGAAATCGCTAAAGTCGTTCTCAAGTTATCGCGTGACCAACGGAAATAGGGATTCATTTTTATATATAGAGATAGAGATTGTCTCTATTTCATATAGAAGAAAAATGTTTGCTATATCTTCCAGTGCAGGAGCTGGGAGCTGAAATTGACAAGTTGCGAATGTCCATTAATAAGTCTAAATATTAGAATGCAAAAAGTCCAAGCACTTAGATTACTAAACCTAATTCTGCTGTATTTTCAAATGCTGCTGTCAGAACGTAATTAGATAGATAATCGTAAAACCGCCCCATAATCAACGGGTTTATTTATAATTATTTGAGTAATGAGCATTAGGTAGGTATATCATTAATCAAATCTTTTCCTAGATAATTAATTATTTTTTTTCAAGAATAAGTAGGTAAGTCGTCAAAAATAAGAAGGTAGCCCTACCTATTTATTTTTTTCCCTCATTTCAAAATGAAATACTTACCAGCCAGACTTATTTACTTCTTCTTTTAAAGAAAAAGATTTGTTACTATAGTTGAGGTGAGAATTGTAGGTACTGTACACGTCTGTGGAGGGTCGTCTAGTTCTTTTTGTTCCGTGGTCGTCTAGTTGCTACACTTATACTAATTATAATTAGAGCGAACACTAGTAATAGCTAATGAAGCTGTGTGACTGTAGGTAGAGTAGTGAAAAGAATTATTCGAAAATCGAACTGGACACCACGTAGAACACAAATAATCTAGTGGCTCTGTCTGTGAGCTGTAGACCTTGCGAGTCTTGATAATTATATCCCACCAAAAACATTTTTATGTAAAATTTTGCCGCCAAGACATATGGCTCGCACTGTCAAAAAGTTATACGATCTCATGTAGAGCCAAGCTTATAACTCTACATGCACTTACTCTACAAGCCCTAACTTCACAAACTCTACACCTTAGTCAAAATATGTGGCTTGGCCGTTTCGCTACCGTCACATGGGAGTAAGGTGAAAAATGTATTCACTGTTCATAACTTTTTTGTTATTCAATAGTTCTTGTAGTATTGAAACGGCCAAGCCACATATTTTGACTACGGTGTGTAGTTTGTGAAGTTAGGGCTTATAGAGTAAGTGCATGTAGAGTTATAAGCTTGGCTCTACATGAGATCGTATAACTTTTTGACAGTGCGAGCCATATGTCTTGGCGGCAAAATTTTACATAAAAATGTTTTTGGTGGGATTTCACTTCTTTTTGTAAGTTGCATATGTTTTTTTTTTTTTTGATGGAAATTTCCAAGTTTTATAATTTTTTTGTTGTTTGTGTACTAATACAAGCTTACATCCCAAATTTCAGCTTTCTAGGACTTCAGGAAGTACCCTATGAGTTTTGATGATCATCAGTGAGTCAGTGACGAAATCGGGGTTTTTTAGATATCAATAAAATCTAAAGTATAAGAGCTATGTTATTAAAACTTAATATTTTTAATAAGTTTACTATTGACATCATGTCCTGAGAATTTTGTTTATCTGGTATAATCCAAACCCAAGTTATGAAGGTTCAAAAAAACGACGAAGCGCTTCGAGAAAAGGTAGGTAGTGCCCTTTCGCTTCGCTTGGCTGTCTTGGCGGGGGGCACTTCCGTGCCCCCAGATGACATTCTTCCAAAAACTGGATTTCGTTATATTCGGTAAGATTTATCGAATTTATCGATTCGTCGATAAATGTGTGTTCCAAGCTACCGATTTCGTTTAAACGTAAATTTTGTCGAAATAAATCGATAAATTTGTTTATCGATGCATTCACGCGCGGAGGGCTGACACGATAAAAAAAATCATATAATTACCGGACCTAATCACAAAATTTGAAGTGAATCGGTTGAGAAATGCGAAATTTAGAGCCGGAAATCCAGACATCTGGAGATCTAGACATACGAAAGCATTTTCGTCCAAGCTGAAACGAAAACGCTTCGCTCGCTTGGTCAAAATGAAAAAAAGCGCGATTGTAAAGAATGTGAAACAAAAGACGGTGTTTGGTTGTCTCGCAGAGGGTATGAAAAGTAGAGTATTCACCTCGAGGATAAAGCCTGTCTTCGTCTTGGGCGGCTTGAACCCCTCGCTTCACTCAGGACTCTAAATGAATCCCTTGCTACGCTCGGGAGTTAAGAGTCCTTATTACGCTCATGGTTCAATATGATGCGTGTGACTTAAGCTGCACACTGCTTACCTACACTGCTTTATCCCCTCTTGGTGCATAATTTACTATTATTCATTGAATTGTCAGACTCTAAAGCACGCCTCTAAAGAGCCGGCAAATGGGGCTAATTTCAAAACAGATTATAAGGCAGGCACATAATAAATTAATAGTACACGCACTACATACTTACCACCTACCATCAGGTGTGTCCTGAAAGAACGAGAGAAAGAGATACATCAAAGCATTGACGATTTTTACGACTATATTCGTTCATGTTTGAATCGGTAAAGGTATCTATTTTAAAACGTTTTTAATTGGTTCCTTAATTTTTTATGACAGAAGCAGATTTATTGTAGGTACAGGCAGGATTAATTAGCGTAGGTATTGTGTTCTCAAAATATACAAATGAAAACTTAATCTGCTTGTTAGCCTTTTATAAACCGGTCATATGCGTATCGGAAAGCGTGCAATGTAGAGTTCCCTAGGACTGAAGATATAGGTAATGAAAGTAGAATTGAATTGAAAGTACATTGCTCGTAAATTAGTAAAACAAGGGTAAACCTACTAAATATAATTTAAGTACATATGCTACTACGACTACTACTGTAAATGACTTTGGAGTTTTGTGTTTTGCCCCAGAAAATGTGCGATACGAAACAATAAAGATGCATATCTTTAGTTAGTCCGTAACTAGCCTTTTATGAGAGCATCTAACTGCGCCCAAGAAAAAGGCCCAAAACGTCGTTTTGCGCAGGGACGGGATTTCTGCGTCCTGTGCCTGGATACCGCTGGCACTGCCTATTACGGTACTGCGTATACATCAGGATAAAACTGACTCCTTATAACTCCAAAATAAAAATAAAACTATTCGTAATGCGAATGGAAATGAGCTGACGCTTGACCGTTGGAGATGTAGAGCACACTTCCCCAGTAAATACTTAATCATTCTGGCCTCTAAATATTTAATGATATTAGGAAAAGTGTAATAGATGCTATAATTTTTTGTTATTGTATCGCCTATTCAAAATCGAACGTATTACTTTTTTCAGGAGCATTTCTTATTCCATTCACCGTGATGCTGATAATTGCGGGATTGCCGCTGATGTTTATGGAACTATCATTTGGACAATATGCCGCATTAGGCCCAGTAGCCGTTTACAACAAGTTCTGTCCTCTATTCCAAGGTCTAGGCTATGGTATGGTCATTGTCTCAAGCATTGTCATGCTGTACTACAATCTTATAATAGCATGGACAATTTACTATATGGCTGTATCATTTGCGAGTATATTTTACCAGCTACCCTGGCAAAACTGTGATGCAGATTGGAGCACCCAATGTGAGTAAATTATAATACATTCGGCCCTTTGCACAGGATGCTACTGAAATCACTGGAATTTGAATCACTTGTCGACAAATTTTGTAACCGAGCTCCCTAATAGGCTATGGTATATCTAGGTACTAATTCAAGTGATGAGGATATTAATATTTGGCTTCTTCAGTAACTAGTGATACTTACTTCTTACGTATATGGTGAGCTCTTAGCGTCACTTGAAACTTGCTACTAACCAAAAGCGCCGAAAGTGCTATTTACTGATTAGTTAGGCTCACTTGTGTCAACCTGGGTTAACATTTTACCCATTTACCTACCTAGCCCGAAGTGATAATCCGATCGCACCCAGCTTTTGACGCAATTGGGCGAAAATGACGTACGGGTTAAATGGTTAAATACCACCCAACCCAAGTTGAGAGAGTGGACTATAGTAATTGACGTCGGTTGAGTAGCTACGTGCGAGAAGGGCCTTAGCGTAGATTTTTTAGGCACTAAATAGTGTGTATTTATAAAAAATATTGTTTTGTTCCAGATTGCTATTCATATGAAGAAGCAGATGAATGTGAGGCAATAAATGGAACATACTATTTGAGACAATGTTTCAATCAGACTTTTGCTGTAGAGAATAATATTATGGCACTGGCAGATGTTGCGCTCAGACGACCTCCTGCCGAAGAGTATTTTACGTAAGTAGTCATTTTTGTTGGTTCAAAGTAAATATTTATTTTTCCATTAATTAATGTAATGAAAACTTTATATGTATATTACTTAATTATTTCCAGCAATCAAGTGTTAGGCTTATCATCTGGAATTGAAGAAACCGGTCAGATTCGCTTGGGAATGGCTGCTTGCTTACTGGCCGCATGGATCATCGTTTTTCTATGCCTCTGCAAAGGCGTTCAGTCTTCAGGGAAGGTTTGTTTAATAAGTCAATTGATATTGTACCGAGACGCCGATGAAACTATTCGGTGTTGATATTCAGATATCCCTGATCTGATTATCATAATATAATATAGTATCTTTTTTCAGGTCGTGTACTTCACAGCTTTATTTCCGTATGTAGTACTGGTAATCTTGTTCTTCCGAGGCGTAACATTGCCAGGTGCATCTACTGGCATTCTGTTTTATTTAACACCTGATTTTAGCCAACTTCTTAACGCTCAGGTAACGTAAAAAGCAATTATATACAGGGTGTTGTTTTGGTCGGCGACAAGCGACCCAGGACGTAGTACAAAATATATATTCCCCAAAAATGGACTTAATTCCATTAAATACTGTAAATATGTTGAGAAATACCTTATTCAATTTGAAATAAAATTACCGCAAAGTATGGTTACTAGGCACGTGCACAGTCTAGAGCTAGGCGCAAGCCGCCATCGCCCCACCCCTTTACTCCCTCGTACTCCCGTTGAGTATTATGTCTACACTTTAGCTTATTACATGATTTTAATTTTTTAATTTTTATTATTAAAAAAAAATAAAGTATTTTTTTAATATTTTTTTTAGCACCAGTATCATTTGTATTAGCAACCCTGAGTCGCTCGTCGCTGACCAAAACAACGACCTGTATAGATATCTAACCTAAACGCAATGATCCATACGATGACATTAACAATGTTGTAGGTTTGGGGTGACGCTGCAGTGCAGATATTTTTTGCTCTCAGTCCTGCCTGGGGAGGCCTGATAACGCTTTCATCTTATAACAAATTCAGTAACAACTGCTACATGTAAGTATCGTTTACGTGTAAGTCGTTATTATTTATGTACTACTTATTTATTTTTTAATATTGCTTTTTTCAGAGACTCGTTAATAGTCGCCGTGTCAAACATAGCTACATCATTCTTTGCTGGACTAGTAATATTTTCGGTCATCGGGTTTTTGGCTCACGAATTAGATGTTAGCGTGGATCGGGTGGTCGATCAAGGAGCTGGCCTCGCCTTTATCGTATATCCTGAAGTGGTAACTAGGCTGCCAGTATCTCCACTTTGGTCCATTCTATTCTTTGTCATGCTTTTGACCCTCGGACTTGATTCACAGGTGTGTAAAAACGAAAGATTTGCAATTGACCATCAAAATGATCTTGTATGAATATTTGTTTTATTATTACAGTTTGCTCTAATGGAGACTGTGACAACTGCCATTCTGGACAAATTTCCCAATTTTAGACAGAAAAAAGTTTGGGTTGTGTTAACAGTCGCCGTGTTTGGCTATCTGGGTGGACTAATCTTCACTACCAATGTACGATTTTTACTAATTTGTCGTGACTTGTTTAATTAAATTCATCGCAATATACTTATGTGCATATTTTTCCAGAGTGGAATGTACTGGTTGCAACTGATGGACAAGTATGCAGCAAACTGGTCAGTCCTAATCATAGCTATTGGCGAGTGTATCTTGATTGCATGGATATATGGTGCTGAGAAGTTTTGCAAAGACATCCAGTGCATGATCGGCAAACAGTCCAAACTTTGGGTTTTCTTCTGGAGTGCTATGTGGCGAATCATTACGCCTGCTGCTTTAGTGGTTTGTTTATTTCTATTTGCTTACGTAGGTAGCTTTAAAATGTTACATTCCTTGTCAGAATAAAGTTTACAATAAATTTAAAGTAACTAAGTAAGTAGTCAAAATCCAAATCAAACGTCAGCGCCGTTTATTATTTATATGATAGGTGTGTTGAAATTATATCTAGTTTATCCTGGTCTTCAACTGGATTGAGTATAAGCCAGCATCATACGGGCACTACGTGTACCCGATGTGGGCCGACGCTGTGGGCTGGATAGTGGGCGTGCTACCTGTCGTCGTCGTACTCTTGATGGCCATCGATCAGATTTGCAGCGGTCCTGATGATCTCACTATTATGGAGGTAAAAACTTTTTTGGTGATAAAATCTTTTTTGTTATGATACCTACTTATACAGGTGCCAGATAAAGGGACGGATGAAAGACGATTTGATGCTACGGAGTTGATGCTAAGTTGGACTGTAGAGTATTGTGTTGTTCGAATAATGAAAACGAAGGATTTTGAAGTAGCACCCGCGCCAATGAGCAACTGAAAAGAAAATACTAAACCATTATTTGTTGTATGACAAGTCAAGAGAGTGTGAGAGCATGAAAAAAAAAGTATTGTATGTTGAAGATGATATATGCAAAAGGATCTACTGAAAATTCTATGACTATCCTATTTATATTATAAATGAGAATGTTTACTTATGTATGTTTAGTACGCGACAGATCCGTAACCGGATTCAGATGAAAATTTTTACGTAGGTAGATCACCTGAAATAAAACATAGACCCAGGAAAAGTCGTAGTAACTAAACTATCGATATTGATGAATAGTACCTAAAGCTAACCTGTAATTTGGCAGAAAGCGCGCATGCTAGCCCGCCCGACGGAGGAGTGGGGCCCGTCGGCTTCGAGCGGCGCGGGCGTGTGCACAGCGCTGCGCGTGAAGACGGAGCTGTCGCCGCCGGTGCTGCTGCTTCACGGCCGGCCCGTGCTGCGCGAGCGCGGCGCATGACCCCCGCACATGCATCCGCTCATTGCTATGAGAAAGGTGCATATTTATGATTCAATTAATGGTCTGGGCCTAGTGCGAGTTTTGAACCGATCCGATCGCGTTAAAATTAACTCTAATTTGTATGGCATTGTACTAGCGCCGCCTAGCGGCAATAGGCGGCGCCTGGTCCGCCCTCTACTAACGCCCTCTTATCTTTGCAGTTAATGACGAAACGGTTCAATTCACACAATATTTCAATAAAAACCAAGGATCCTTATTACACCGATACAAAGATGAGATTTGTAGTTTAATTTGTTATTATTTTTGCCGTTTTATATTTGTCATGTATTATACGATCTTATACGTGTAACGTTAGCGTATGGGCTATGGATGCAGTATAATTAAATGCTCTATGTACCATAAGCCTTCGCGTAGGGTTCGCTTTACCCGCCCATGCCACGCGTAGGGCCTACTATGAAAAACGTTAAAAAAATTGCCAATAAAATTGCATAAAATTAACGTCTCGTCAGTTTTGCTACAATTTTATTGGTTAATCAGACTATAATTTATCGTTTTTGGTAGTAGAATCTGCTCCATAGAAAATTCCAGGGGCATAATTTCGAGTATAGTTACTACTCCACGCATTTATTGTCAATTTTAGGTTTTATAACAAATGTATATCTACATTGTATTTTCTAAGGAACTCTACATTGCGCGCGTCAACACGTAATTGGCCTTGCATTCTGTTATCACTCCCGGTCAAGTTTGGCAAATGCCTCGTATAATAAATTGTATGACATGATATACTAGGATAAATTTTACCATACATTTTAAATTTTCAGACATCACAAGATGGCGGGGATACGTCATCTATAACGAGTGGAGCAGAAAACGAAATCAAAAAATCAGGAGCAATAATCAAAAGTAAAAAGAACTCTATTAAAAGGAAAGTTCAGAACTTCAGTAATGAATATGACGAAACTGTAATTGAACCTCTCTTACAAAATGATAATGAAAGAACAGAAACTGCTATTCAAAGTGCCAAATATTTACTGATGACGACAAAGACTGATATAATTAGTGCCAAAGGAAACGAAAATAATATAATAGTCACTGATATCGATAAAACATTACCCGCTAATAGCAGAGTCATATCAGAAACTACATCTTTTACTGTACCTGGCATAAAAGAGAATATTGTTCCTAAATGTTTGGGTAACACTATAGCCACGGTTCAAAACCACATGAATACAAACGTTTTTGCTGGACATAATCTTACAAAAAGTTTGATCACACCGAACACTCAAATACTAGTTGAAATAGATGGAACTAAACAAATGAGTTATAACCCAAGTCCATTAATATTCACAACCGCTAAAATACACACAGATGGGAAAACACAGCATATGGAACCAGTACAAGTAACACCAGTGCCAATTTTATCAATCATAGAAGTAAGCGTTTTAAAAGCCGAAGAGGTGGCTAGCAAATCCAGTCAAGCAGTAGCGAGTACATATTCAAATACCAGTGCAAGTAAAGTGAAAAGTGTGGATAAGGATCAAAAACCGAACGTCAATACTTCAGAAAATACTATTACATCAGGAGTATTAAGCAATAATGTATCTAATAAAGCTACGATCTCTGATCATAATGTTCAAACCAACCTTAATAAAACTTCATCGATAACTGCAGCAGATGCAAAAACGTCTAGCAAATCCGGTCAAGCAGTACCGAGTACATATTCAAATGCCAGTGCAAGTAACGTTAAAAGTGTGGATAAGGATCAAAAACCGAAATTCAATACTTCAGAATATAATGTTACACCAGGAGTATTAAGCAATAATGTGTCTAATAAAGCTACGACCTCTGATCATAATGTTCAAACCACACATAGCAAAACTTCATCGTTAACTGCAGTAGACGTAAAAGTGTTAAGCAAATCTAGTCAAGCAGTAGCGAGTACTTATTCAATTGCCAGTGCAAGTAACGTGAAAAGTGTGGATAAGGATCTAAAACCAAAAGTCAATACTTCAGAAAATAATATTATACCAGGAGTATTAAGCAATAATATATCTAATAAAGCTACGACCTCTGGTCATAATGTTCAAAACACACTAAATAAAACTTCATCGATAACTGCAGCGGATGCAAAAGTGTCAACATATAATGTTAAAGATAAACTGAAAGGGTCCTTGTTATCAAATGACAATAACATAATAAAAAAGGAGTCAAAAGCTGGTGAACAAATATCGCAACCTCAGTCTACTTTAGCAACAATTTCGCAGAGTAATATACCTGTGAAGTCCATACCAACCACATCAAACACTAAGATTGATGGCACTAAGAAAGAAGAACAAAATAAAATAGTTGATAGTACACTGGTCACAATGAAACTCAAAGTAGATGATACTAATGAAATACAGGTTAAAACGGATGTCAATAAGAATATACAGCCCATCGGTGTCGTTAACAATGACCCTCATTATTCCGGAAAATCAATCAATCCAAAAAATAAAACTGAAACATCTAAACACGATAAACCCTTAAAAAATCATACAAGCTCATCATCTAATAAACAATTACAACGTCAAAAAAATACGAAAATAGATGACACAAACTATTCTGAAATAACATCTAGAAAAAGTGTTCAGAAAGAAACAAACAATAAATTGATGTCATCACCTGAGACAAAAATTTCAGACCATAATGTAAGTAACGTAAGTGATAAATTGATCCAAACGAAACCTAATAGTGTTAGTATGAATGTAATAACTACACAATCAGTTCCAAAAGTGACTGACTCAGTAAGAAGTACTGGAAAGTCTGAATTATCTTCAGCGTCAGCTATAAAATCTACATCGGCAAATACAGCGAATGTGGCTATTGTGAAATCAAACGAGACATCGTCAAATCAATCAAATGAGATAAAAACTAAATCGTCAACTATTGTTAAACCCTCAACTGCTACTGCAATGAGTAAACCGGCGGCGAAAAAAGTAGCGGTAACAACGAAAGAGCCTGCTCTTGGTTTGGTAACTGTTAGTTCACCAACAGCACTAGTTACTACGACAAGAACAGCATCTACAACTTCATCCATAACAAAAGTCAAAAACCCAATTACGGCTACACCCCAGTCAACTCCATCCATAAAACAACCAATAGCCTCGACGATTAGTGCCAAAACAACGCCATATACCATTTCAATGGAAAAACCCCCAATTAGTACTTCAAGCAGCTCCCTTGCATCGACAAGTGTTACAAAATCTATAGCAAGCAAAGATATTAGTAAACCATTATCCTCAAATAAGAATCCAGGAACTAGTACTGCCCCTAGCGGTGCTGCTGTAAAGTCTAAAATGCCTACAAAAATAAGTGGTCAAAAATCTAGTGAACATAACAATGACGGCAAAAGCTCTAAAGCTTAACATTTGTAGTTATTAATTTAATAATTAGAAAACGAACCCACGGCTCAATCCAAGTGATAATTATTTTACTTTTTAGTAACAATTTTGGATGTTGTGCTTGAAAAAGCTCTGCATATTGTCATAATTAATAATTTAAGAAAGTTTAAACTTCCCAATCAAGGGCTTACGTTGTACAGGTCATAAATATTATGATCATTATACCCAGATGCAATACATTTATTGAGGAAGTAGAAAATGTCTTATCCTAAGTCCTAGACATCTGTAGGAAAATATTCCATTATAAATAGCTGTGAAAACCTACTTAAATAGGTACAGTCTATAGTTAACTAATGTGTGTATAACCTTCACGTATTAATAAATATAAGAAAAAATATTATTATAGGTGATAAGAGAATTAGCCGTTCTGGGTAGATATATCATTATAATGATGATCTACCTGCCAATTATAATTACGTATCAACAATCGTTTGCTCATAAATCATAATAAATGAAAGGAATTGAATTATTAAATCCGTTCTTAGTTAAATAGGCATTTACCTACTTAGATAAATATAATTTGTGAACCCTAACAGCTCATGCAAAAATAGATTGCTTTGCAATAATATTGTCTACAACTATTGAATAAAAACGTTCGCATGTATTGTATTGCTTCGATGTGGTGGTTGGTAGGTTAGTGGTGCTAAGAAAGATATAGATACTTGCGTAACAATATTTTTCATAGATAATATTATAATACTTTTTAACGATTTAGGGATGATTGGCTCCATCATCTCATACACTGTCAATTTATATTATTATTTATTTAATTAACCTGTTATCGAAAAATAACAAATATCTCCCATTTATAATAAGTTAGTAGGTAGATTTTACTTAATCCTTCATTAACGAGAGATCACTAAAAAAACGCAGGGTAGCTTCTGATAATATGAAAATTGTCTAAGTCTAAAAACATAATTACTTACCATACAAAAGCATAAAATCCAATGTAATTGGGGAGATTAATGTGCAATTTGACGGGGGATGACCCCTGATTAAATAATGACGTTTATGTAGTTAATTAAGCAATAGATCTTAGAATCATTTTGAGGTGAAGTATGGGTATATTGAATAAAATATGTTTTAAAGTGAAAAAGATACAAAATGTACCTAAGTTGATATAATTTCATCACAATCCCGTACTTTAGATTATTATGGTTAAAATATTACAATATTCAAAATTGCCTATTTTACCTACCTGTAAAGGCTTTATTTATACACATATAATGTAATATGTACCTCTAATGTAGTCTGTACCAGATTTAGATGAAATCTTACGACCCTGTTATTAGAAGAGTAAAAGAAACACATCAGCGCACCTGGAACCAGGCTTGGACATGAAGTAAATTTAATTATTTTGCTTCCCAGTAGAAAATATCTCGTCTTATGAACTTTGTTATTGTCAACTTCCATATTATGTAATGCCATAGCTTTGTTTGCTCAGATAAACTCTTTTTTTTAATGAACTTCTAATGATCTCAAAATCTATCTAAGATCCCAAGTACAAACACCAAACATCCTTCATAAATTATGTTTAATCGCAAATACTTACTTGATAAATTATAAATTTTGTTTGTATGCTAATCCGGCTCTGTTTAGAATCTAAACAGTGCCGCAATCTAAACTTTAGATTATGTGGTGTGGTGTACGTCATTTTACAGGTATACACGGGATTATTGCTTCATGGGTATACATATAAACATAATATTATATTGCTTAGTTCCTCGAAATAAAATTACCTGAAATGTTCCTCATATTTAGCATAAAAACATAAGGGTAAGGTACAGCACTGAATGTAAATAACGTACGATATCATCCAAAAGCTCAGAAGTATTTGGACATTGCCAAAATGACATTCTAAGGCCATTCATTTCCGATCAATTACCAAAAATATGTATTTTTTTTCATCATAATCATAAGTAGGTACATCATTATCATTAAAGTAGGTATGTATTTAGAATTATTGAGGTACTTATATTGACCGTAAAGTAATGACAGACAGACTTATGTATACTGGTATAGATACGCTTATATTTACTATGCACAATATTGTACATGTTCTGTAGGCACGTCCAATTTAAAATAAAATTTAAGTACGTCTGTATTTGCACAAATACTCATCATATCCGGACTATTTCAGTGAAGGTCGATATCTACCATATTTTGTCAAAGTAAACACTTAATTTTTTTTTTTAAATATTTTTATAATTTAAAATTAAATTATATTCCTGTAGTTGAGAGTAATTAAAAGAAAAGACAACTCATTACAAATGCTGCCGCGATTCGCTCGACGGAAGAGACCCCCGGTGTCTTCCACAAGATGTTGTTTAATTAGCGCTTGCTAGCTAAATCAAACAGAATCCATTTTTCATCGCAGGTAACAATGCGGTTCAAAATTCCTGCATTTGTGTGTCTGTTGAGCAGTGCAAGGCTCGTTTCGACGCGTACTTCGCGTTGGCGATCATTGAGTCCGTGGGGCACCCATTTGTCAAGCTTTTTTACCTTGCCAATTTGACGCAAATGGACCAATATTGTTTTGACGCTAACGTCGAAAGCTGCTTCAATAAAAATTCAGCCGTCGATGGTGTATCATCAGCTTCCACAATCGCCTTTAATTCGTCATTGTCGACCAAAGTCTTCGGACGACCGCGAGGTTCATTTTTCAGGTCGAAATTCCCAGAACGGAAGCGAGCAAACCAATAACAGGTGGTGCGTTGGTTTGTAGTGTTAGCTCCGTAAACGTAGTTGATGTTGCGTGCCGCTTGTGCCGCGTTGCTGCCACGACGGTACTCATATTCCATAATTACTCGAATTTTTAACGTATCCATGATGACGAAAAAGATTGAAATGCGATGAAAATGTAACACTAATCAATAAACAAATGACTACTTTTGGAAAAAGAATTCCATGTTTTTAAAATAAAATTAATTTGAAATTTGAATTCTTAGCCAAACAAAAATTATTTTGATTTGAAATGGCCAGTACTGCAGAACGGCAATTTCATAGGTAAAGACCTATTATTTTTTGTATTAAATTATTGTACCAGTAATTATGTTACAAAATGTTAACCATTAAACTCGAAGTTACATAACAAAATGGTACGTCATTTTAATCCAAATGTTGGCGCAATTTGGTTAAAAAGACATACGGGATAAAAGTTCAAATTTTAACCCAAGATGACGCAATTTTTTTAATTTTTTGATTTTGTCATGAAACATACGATGAAGTAATTTCTTATATTTCTTTAGCAATACTTATGGCCCATAAATAAATACAAATAATATAAACCTCTTTAGGGGGAAATTATTATCTACTAAATAAATATCACAATCAACCAACATACCTATTACTTGTGTCATAAAACATAGTTAACAAATTATTGTAATAATAATGATAGGTATTCTATTTTGTTAATCAGCTAACTAAGAAGAATACCAAAGTATACATTCATATCCCATAAAAGCACCGATTTTAATTTATTTTTATAGCCTTTTAACCTGTATCAACAAAAGGACTATCTCAAAATTTTTTTTCCAATAGGACTGATTGTTCCAGGGTTTAACACATTCAATCAAGCATACAAACTTTTCAGCTTTATTTAGAATTAAACCCCCTTACTCATAAAACGTTATTAAACTAATATACTGTTTAAAGGATCAGGTAAATAACGTCACTCTATTGTCATTGTCAAATAATGTGACATTATTTACGTGACCATTTAAACAGTATATTAGTTAAATAGCGCTTTATGAGTAAGGGGGAAGAGGACATTTCTGCTCTATAAAAAGAAGTACCTAATTGAACATCAGCGAATAAAACTCAAATTCAAAACTGATTACCATTTAACTATAAAGTGTTAAAATGTCTCGCAATTTTCAAATAAATAAGTTTATTAAGATAAATATAAATTTTCTTTCTATGTACTTATCACGGGCTCAGGAAAAATAATTAACTTCCCCTAATTCAAATCAATTCCGAGATATTTATTTTCCATTAAATTACAGATAATTTTCATAAGCACAGCTTAAGCTGTACGTAATCATATTACAACCTTGTTAAGAACATGATATTTTTTTTCTTCATGGTGTTATGACTTGAACATGTACGCCACTGTCACAGTATTATGTTAGTAAAATTATGTTACTGTGAAACCAAAATATTAATGTTTAATATCGACTATCCTCAATTATCATTACAAATAAGAAAAAAGTCATTATCAATTGAGATTCTTTCAGTAGGGAGCTTCAAGAATAATAGGGGTTATTTGCACTATAAATAGTAACTTAAATAATTAAATTCAATTAATCAATTGGGACGATACGTCATATAGATATTTATGTACCCTAACTATCATTGTAGGTGTGTCTGGTCAAGGTAGGTAGTTATTTAGATTCGTCGTTTAGGACCATAACTCAAATTGTAGTTGGTAGATACATACATATATTTGGATTAAATTATAAGTTATAATTTTTTGATGATTTTATTTTGATAACAATCGTGTTTAACCCATAGGTAATTGATGATTTTATGATAAAGTAATTTACCAGGAATTTATATGATTAATGAAGATGTAGTCCACTTATCCGTTTAAGTAGATAACAGATTAATCTCCCATATATTATGATTGATTAATAAGGAATTGTATGAAGTGGGTTAATAAAATTCAAGTGTAGAGTTTGCGTCATAGACCTATGCGTCTCAGACGGGCATGTCTCGCAAACATCTCGCAAACGTCCGGCGCGGGGCGCGGCTTTGTCAAGTAGAAAACATTTGAGTGAAGTTGGTTTACTTGGCTGGTTATCGAAATGTTTGTAAATGTTATAGATCCACAGGGAAGACGACACGGTGACAATCTATGAAAAATTAAATACACCGAGGTACAGGGCAATATAATGAGTACTGATAGAACTATCTCTGAGATATGTACGTATGTTTCTACATGACAATTAAACAGAGCCTAATTGATAGCATATTGTTGTTAAACTTGATGTATTTTAGAGAATTATTGATTAAATCGATGTTATATAGATGTTTATTGTAAATAGTAGCTATAATTGAAGGTTTGAAATGTTCTAGAGTGTTATAGAAGGCTGTATTTTTGGGTGATATTTTAGATCGGACGACAGCATATCTTTGATATTATTATTAAATAAAACACAAGGTTCGCGAGGCGTGATGAAGGTATAGAATTGGTAAAGATGTGATAAATGGAAAGGTTTTAGTTTTAGTGTTGTTGTGCTATTAATAAAATATGTTCGAATGTGGTTATTGATATGCCTATTTTATTTAACTCCTCTTCATTTAAATTAAGTACTTAAGTAACACAAAATTAAATCAATACCTTGGTAAAGCAAAACTTACAACATACATTAACTTTGTCTATTCAGAATGTTTGTTTATTCACTTAGGTCGGTCACCTATTTGAATGTGCTACTGAACTTATAAATGCCTGTATCGGTACCAAATAGCACCGTGTTTCTTATTATTATGTATATTAAAGTATTCATTGTCGGTGTCCATCGAGGACAACAGTTAGGCACTGCTTCATGCACAACATGAGTTATTAGCTTTGAATTAAATCGCTATGCGAAGACTTTTATAACGTGACGTCGAACTTTCTTCGGCTACTTTTATTTTTACTGGCATTCGAGTGAATTCTCCGCAGCGGGCGCACGTCAGATGTAAGCGCTCTCAGATACTGTGTACAAAAACGACGCGTTCATTTCTAATTCAGCTGGCCCGCCAGCGCGCGCACTATCGTTGCCGCCACAAACACACCGTGAATTTGTTTTAAAACCATACAATTATTGGACACAATCATAACGATTCTCGTGCACGCCACTCATAATATTCCGTTGGACAGTGAACTAGTGAAATACCTACATTTGGTGTATTCAGTGAATTGAGACGTTGATCATGTTGCGATAATGTCATGTTGTTTTTGCTGCAGTTAAAGTGAAACCAACGGTAATCGTCGATTGTGAGTTTTTCATATTTTTATCTTTATTAGGAAATTTAAAAATAAAATCGAATTATTATGTGTTGTGAGTAGGTGGACGTCTAAAACTAGGACAACAGAATATGATAAATCAAGATTTTAAATACATTACTGATTTAGAGTACTAAACTTATCTCAATTCTGCATGACCAGCGATGATATTGTCAGTCAGCGTGTCTATCTTGCAAAACACTTAATCTTTGGCCTTGCTGTGTATCCCGTGTATTGTTCATCTAATCTACATTAGTAACAGTATTGTGAGAGGAATTATTTTCTAAGAAACATCACTACAAAATTCATTAGAACTTCATATCTAGCAGAATCACAGTTACGATACCAGTTTAAAATTTAAAAAACCAGTCTTGTATCCTGTCCTTACATCCTCTTTGTCCACATATGTAATGATAATTAGCTATAGAGCCATTATCTCCATAGAGTCGATTTAATAACACGAGTAGCGTCGACCTGCAGTTAAATGTTCATCAAATAAAACGAGTTTCGTAGAATGTACAGTTAGTGCACGTTTACAAATGAATAGTTAAGGTAGGTACTGATATTTTGTTCTTATCAACATTGAATGAGTCAGGTGCTAAAAACCATTTAACCAATATAATAACCTATTTCGTCATATCAAACCTATTTATTTTTAATCTAGATTCTATTGTGTTTTATAAAGCGTAATTTAAATACCAAAGTCAATAAATATTGGAATGTGTATGACTTTATAATGCTGTATCATTCATACCACAGGTAGCTATAATACCTATCTACCTTATGGAGAAGTTTATAAGGATGTTATTACTCGAGTGTGTTTTGTTTTACCGTAAATCAAGATATCATTATGAAATAATTAAAATGTGAAGACATAATGCTTTAACCTAAAACTAGAATTCTGCCTATACTTGTTTAGTATATGAATCAAACCAGTATTTGGATAAAAATAAGGTATTTTGGAGATGTTCGAATAATGTTACGATTGTTGTAAGTTTATTAAAATCGTTAAGAATTATATGTAAATATATCTGTGCGATGACATGACGTTCGATACGAGAACACAAACTTAAATTTCTATTATTTAAATAAGCAGTGTTTAAAAAAAAATTGACATGACATGACATGCTCTGTTAACATGATACTAAGAACCCCTTATTACAAAAGAAGGTTAGTGTCGTAAAACCCAAGTTTTAACTATATCCGTCACTTTATGTCGTAGAACAAAAAGGTGTGGAGCTATCTTAAAAAGTAGCCTATATCACCCGGGGATAGTGTAGCTTCCCAAAAGTGAAAGAATTTTTCAAATCGGTTCAGTAGATTCGGAGCCTATTCAATGCAAACAAACAAACAATCAAATCTTTCCTCTTTATAATATTATTATTATTATATTATATTATATATTATTTTATTATAGTATAGATAATATAAGTACAGATAACATTAGTATAGATAAATATTCTAATTCTCTTCTTAAATAATATTCTTCCTATAGATAAAAATCAATGTTTGTTTCTCGTCATGATCTTTGTATGCAGCAATGAGTTTCTCCTTGCTACGTAAGATTACTTAGTAAACATAAATTTATTAGTAACTCAATAGTTTCATTTAGAAATTTAAAAAAAAAGTTGTTACATATGGGAGCGTGTGAACAGAAATTGCGGCATTGCGTCGTCTTGTCCGTCGGCTCACTTTCCATCCATTCATGGAGGCTCCAGCTTTTTTTCCAACGATTTCTTTCAACATTTTATAATTCTTGTTTATTAGCTTTCTTCTTTGTATTTACAAAGTATTATAGTAGCCGATTTAAATTCTCTGTATATCTATATTAATAATTATGGACATATTATGGAAAAAAAACTGTTAAATTAGCTTACTATTAATATATAAACCGAGGGTGGGCACTGGTGCCTATCATACAGGATAGCAACTATCCTAGTTTAGGTATCAGTAGTTACACTAAAACTGAACTTATTCTAAGCTATCTCTATATACAAAAATGATTCTATTTGTATTTTTTTGTATTAAGGTGTCAATAAACATTATTATTATTACATAAAAACATAAATTGTTGTACCTAGAATTTATCTGGATCTAAATCAAGATAAAAAATCATTGTTAGATCTGTAGTAAGTACCTACCTAAGTGTTGAAGATATGCCGTTGCGTTGCAGGTGCATCAAATCATGATGTGAAGGCTTATGCAAGATTGCATATTGCGTCCACAGTTACTCGAATTAGAACATTATACTCCCAGGTACATTATGCTCGGTTGGTACCTCTTTACATGTAGAGGTTTTATGTGATGGGTTATGTTATGAGCCAAAAAGAAACACCAGAGAGTGGATTGACTTGGATTTATTGCGACGAACAAAGTTACAGAAAAAACACAAGAGCAAAAATGAAAAAACAAGTGAGGAACAGGGCTGTCAAAAAACCTATAGACAACGATAATATTCTTTAGAGACTAGTGTCGAGTTTACAATTCAACATTGTGTACCTATTAAAATAAAACCATCAAATGTGTACAGTAAATCTTGTACACACGGCTACAGATCAAGCTATACATTTCCAATATAAGCTGACCTCTCATTTTACGGAAATCCTATACAATGCGAGATCAGCTTATACCAGAAATGTATAGCTTGATGTGGAGCCGTGTGTACAGGTCTATTATTGATTGTAGCATTTAATTATTGTACATAGTTTTGGTTCGGCGGTTAGGATCCATAGAAATCTGTTCAGCCTTACAGTGTGATTGAGTTACAAAAATCTACACAAATATAGTACATACTAAATAAGAATCATCAAACAATTGCAATTCGTTCAAATAATTGCAAAACTTTATCTACAAAATGAGGTGCCAACATTTTGATTCATGTCTCAATTGAGAAAGAAACTTGCACAGAATCCATTGCGTGTATAGGACAAAGACATTGTCACATTCCTGTATCAGAGTATACATCGCAACGCCAGGTGGGCCGCGACCGGGCCAGGTACACTGGCCCAGCTAGCCCCTACATTGCGATAAGTATATGACGGATGATAATCGGGCGGTATGCAACAGAGGTCGAAGGCGGTTAATTGGCGAAGAGTCGCCTCGGCCGGTTTATCCGGTGGTCGCTGTTTTACGGCATTCCTAGTTGTTAAGCTAGCTGCGTTCCACTCTATGAATTCTATTTAGTGGTATAATGATTATTAACCTACCCACTTTCTATGTTCTAAAATTTCAGCCTATCACGCGCATAGACAAGGATTATTTTTATAAGTCAGGGATATGTAATCTAATCCCTTGCGTGTAGGTGCGACATAAAGGGCTTCCCCTTCCCTTTAGCCGGATATTAAGAATCCCTTCAGTTATGAACACGAACCTGTCGGTTGTCCCCAAAGTTGTTGTTTTGTATCGTATCCTAGCAATATTGATTCAAATGCGTGATTTTAAATATCAATGTTTTTACCTGACTTATACAGGCTGTTGTTTTGGTCGGCGACAAGCGACCCAGGAGCGGTAGTACAAAATATATATTCCCCAAAAATGGACTTAATTCCATTAAATACCGTAAATATGTTGAGAAATACCTTATTCAATTTGAAATAAAATTACAGCAAAGTATGGTTACTAGGCACGTGCACAGACTAGAGCTAGGCGCCAGCCGCCATCGCCCCACCCCTTTACTCCCTCGTACTCCCGTTGAGTATTATGTCTACACTTTAGCTTATAACATGATTTTCAAATTTTTTATTGTTTTATTTTTATTATTAAAAAAAATAAAGTATTTTTTTTGGCACCTGTATCATTTGTATTATCGACCCTGAGTCGCTCGTCGCTGACCAAAACAACGACCTGTATGCATTCGATTTAGATTTTATGAACATATGAATACTTAAAAAGAAAAAAATAGAGTATATTACGATACGTGTGCCTTAAGTAGGTAAGTCCTAGTCCTAGTAGTGAATTTAGGTAGATAGACTAGATGACCTAAATAAATAATTAAGATTAAAAAAAATACCCGAACCAGTTGGATAAAGCCATGGGCAGTAAGTACTATTTGATTAGTGGAAAAATTCGCATTCAGATTTAAATCTGCACAATGCAATTAATTAATCCTCAAATAACTCTAAGTTACATTATTAAATTTACAGAATAGTTCTCTCCTCTCTTCTCGTTTCTACCCAAAAAAAATGCTAGATTAATTCCATCCAAAATAAGCAAAATCTCCCAAACCAAATGAAACTACAGCGACCTCATAAACTAACACCAACTTCTGTCTGATGAACGAAAATTTTAAACCATCTTGAAGATTAGTACAATACTTATCTTGAAACATCCATCAAAAATGTAAGATACATTTCCTTGAAAAACGGAAACAGGTTTTGTTTTTGTTTAACTCATCCATCGTCTCGGACCTTCAGATATAAAGCAATTGTGGAAAAGAGTTCTTACGAGTTTCGGACGAGGCCATTGCTCTCGAGTCGAGCTGACAGCAAAAACGGGGAACAGTTGTCGACCGGGCTACGGCGGGGATTCACGGTTGAGCGCCCGCCCGCCACCTGTGCCGCGCCGCGCTGCCTCGCTTAACTACACAACAATGCTTTGAGCCTGATATCGCACCATATTTTTTCATAACCCCAAATACAAATTTCCGTTTAGCCACACAAATCTAGCTTGTTGTTACAGGGGATTTCTTAATTTTTATGTAAGTTCGTTATTATTGGGGATTTCTTTTTGTTCTATTGGACAAATTCTAAAGATTCAAAGTCTAGGGATCAGACATGAAGTAGAAACAAGAGAACGTTATTTGCTAATATAACCATCGAGTTACGTACATTTTAGATTGACGTAATATAACTAAGGAAAGGTAGGTCTCGCTTAATCATAACAATTTGGTAAATTACCTACGCGTAAACTGCGAACATCATAATTGGCGATGTTGCATTTGACAGTGACGAGAATCCTCGAATTGTTTGTGAATATTAAATAACGAGTGCCTCATTGAACGCTACGCTGCTAAAACATTTTGTGGCAAGTGTACCTACTTTATGCAATTCCACAAAACTTTCACTTCCACGTTTCCGTCATATCTATTGCTGAATATTCTTCTCAATGAGAATACTGTTGCATGGATTGCCTATTTGTAAACTTATTTACATAAAAAGTATATATAAATAATCGAAACGCTAACTCTGTTATGCACCTACCATCAGGGGGGTTAAAAAGGATGCTAAAGCAATATTGCTATTGGAGGAATATTTTAAGGCGATGATAGCTCAGTGGTTGGACGTTGGATGCCGAGACGAAGCAAGAAGGTTTAACTCCTACAGCTTTCGGTGAAGGAAAATATCGTGAGGAAACCATAGTGCGGCGGTAGAGTACTTTGTAGTACTCACCTGGCTGTCTACCGCCCTCAAGTTGAAAATCTGTGGCCAATATCGGTCGGTTCCAACAGCTGCAATTGAAAACCAGTTCCTTAATGTACTTTAAGGCTTTGTGTGCTTACGGCCACATCATCACTTACCATGATGAGATTGCCTACTACAGAGGCATATATGCAGTAAATAATTAATTAGATTCCATTTTTCGAATTATCGGCAGATATCTTAATTATAAATTTCAAAATTTTTGGTAAAATAGTCGCTCATTATATACAAATCAATTCATTAAAAGATTCGGAATTGATGAATTGCATAAGATCTGCTGTGAATTCGAAAAAAATGAATTCCATTAGCAATATCGCTTTGACTTCCTTTTTAGCGGAGCAGGTGGTCAAACTGCCTACTTGTCAGCTTTCACCGCTGATAATTACTACTATAATGCATAGTTAGCCTTTTTGTCGTGCTAAAATGTTAATCAACTTCTGATAAATAGAAAATTAACAAGAAATTCCCCTAGATCAGTATAGTTTGACGGACATTAAGGTCAATCCGAGTGGGGTCGGTCGAGCGGTGTCAATGAGTGTGGCGAACATTTGCAGCGAAGCAAGTTGTACCTGAGATGCTGTGCAGGCGCACATCGAGGTCGTTGCACCGCTTGGCGGAGGCTGCACTCTAGCCCCCCTCCCCTCTAAACCCCCTACCCCGGTCCCGATATTTCAGCGACCATGCATCCTTATACATCTTCGACAGATAATAAGTACCTATTACTAGCTATAGTTAGTGTGATGACTATCTTGTTCTTTGAAATACAAAGTGATAACACTTGACAAAGTAAAGTCACAAAAAAAACACTTTTTAGACTATTGAACTCATGTATAAAATATTTAGATATATTCTTTACTCTACTGCAAAGACAAGCCCACGAAATAACATTTAAATTGACCTTTATTACGTGATAGATAATGTCAAGGAAAATTGAAGAGATTGCTTCTTAAACATACCTATTATTTTACCATTGTTGTTACCTTCAATATAAGTTATTCCTTTACCACGTGATGATCAAAGTCATATGAATATGATGCGAAATTGTTATCTATTTATACAACGTCTAACGGAAAGGATCTGTCCGAAAGGGATGAAGACTACATCAGGTATAGACTCTCTATAAAATGTTTCAGCTCAAATAAATTACTCAAAGAATTAAAAAAAAAATCTTTTGTTTCATAACTTTCTTGAATTCAAATCGTAACCAACGTGTCACTGCACTACGAGGGTAATTTAATTATCTTTTCACGTCACTTGCATCCAAAGAATTCGTGCACTTTATATGGATACATACCCTTTCCGTTTCCCTGTAGTGATGTTACATAGGGTGTCCTCTAAGTTTACATGATAACCCTTGAAAGCTGAAATTGTGCCTTATCAGAAAAAGTAAATTATTTCCAATACATAAAAGTCTCATCATTCATAAAATGTGAACAATTTTGTAATTTTTTTTTTGAATGGTTGATCATTTTATTTTATTTTGCTAATATTTTACTCTTTTTCATTAATCATATTTAATCTTAGCTTTCGATGGTTGTAATTAATTACTGGACTCCCTGTATATGAATGGAGAAACTAACTGATTGACAATACGCTCACAGCTTCACACACACACAGCACACTTCACAGCTCAGGTTGAGAATCTTTAAATTTAGCACACAGGTTCCCCATATAACATAGGCATCGGAATGGCTTTTCATAATTCTACCCCTAAGGTATACTAGGCTACCCCAAAATTTGTGATCGTGGATGAAACCGTGGGGTGGAAAGCTTGTCAGTTGTACGGGAGTAATGCGTGATAATCCAGTTCCAAGAAATAACCAGGTTAACTTCCACGGCTTCCGGTATTACGCATTAGTTAATTTATCTATTATTTATAATGTAGGTTACGTTACGTGTGAAGCTTTTTATAATGGAGGTGGGAAGTGTTTTGCCCACAGAGTTAATATGCCAATACATAATATATAATGTAATGTAAAAACAATTTGTAGATAAAACAAAAGCGTAAATAAAAGAGAGACAATTCAACGCACACATTTCAGAATAATAGTTCGTAATTTTTCTCCAAATCGACGATTAAACTTCTTTTATGGATTAAAAGGGACAATACGCGTTTCTTTTCCGTAAAGAAAAAGATTTAAACGCGGAACTATTTTTGTAGGAAAAAGTGCTCAATGCAAATCTCTAAGAAAAAGAGTTAAACGCGCAACTATTTTTGTAGGAAAAAGTGCTCAATGCAAATCTCTAAGAAAAAGAGTTAAACGCGTAACTATTTTTGTAGGAAAAAGTTCTCAATGCAAATCTCTAAGAAAAAGAGTTAAACGCGCAACTATTTTTGTAGGAAAAAGTGCTCAATGCAAATCTCTAAGAAAAAGAGTTAAACGCGTGCTACTATTTCTCCCGAAATAGAGTTAACGATTTCGTACTTCGGTATTCCTTTTTAACACGCTTTTATTAGCTTCACCTGTATGTATGTATGTATGTAATGGAATCTTCAAACGAATTTTTCATCGTCTTCAGCAGGTTAAACTGAAACTTTGCACACTTATCTAGTACCGATGAAAATACAATAATGTGTTTGGGGTTGTTGGAATTGTTGTGAGATGAACTTTGACCATATATGGATGACAGGGTGTGATGATGGAGTAGAACTAGATGTAGAAGGCACTGGAATTCCATAGCGGAGCAACGTATCCTAGCCGTGTTTGGGGTTGTTGGAATTTTTGTGAGATGAACTTTGACCATATATGGATGACAGGGTGTGATGATGGAGTAGAACTAGATGTAGAAGGCACTGGAATTCCATAGCGGAGCAACGTATCCTAGCCGTGTTTGGGGTTGTTGGAATTTTTGTGAGATGAACTTTGACCATATATGGATGACAGGGTGTGATGATGGAGTAGAACTAGATGTAGAAGGCACTGGAATTCCATAGCGGAGCAACGTATCCTAGCCGTGTTTGGGGTTGTTGGAATTTTTGTGAGATGAACTTTGACCATATATGGATGACAGGGTGTGATGATGGAGTAGAACTAGATGTAGAAGGCACTGGAATTCCATAGCGGAGCAACGTATCCTAGCCGTGTTTGGGGTTGTTGGAATTGTTGTGAGATAAACTTTGACCATATATGGATGTCAGGGTCTGATGATGGAGTAGAACTAGATGTAGTAGGCACTGAAACTTCATAGCGGAGCAACATATTCTGGTGTATTTTTATAATCGTATTAGGCTGCATTTTGGCCATATATGGTTTTCAGCGTCTCATGGTGGAGACAGAGTGTAGAAACTGGAGCTATGTATTATAAATGTGAAAGAAAGTGAGATTGGATGAAAAAAATAAGTAGTAGAATAAAATGGTATGAATAATTTATTGTGATTAAAAACCAAACAATAAATTACAGTTTATTTAAAAACACACTTTAAAAAGCCCTGCACTGAAAAGTGTTAAATAATAATAATTGAATTTTTTGTCTATTTAGTGTAAGTAGGTAATTGTCTAATATTTGAATGAAAAAGCGTGGGGTGCTTTTGATATTGTAATTTACGATATTTCTTGATAGGTACATTAAAAACTTTTTTTATACTACTTAAGTAGCAAACAAGCATACGGCTCGCCAGATGGTAAGCAGTTATCGTAGCCTATGGACGCTTGCAACACCAGGGGTATTACTCGCGCGTTGCCGACCCTGCAGAAATCTCTTCACACCCTTTTTGAAGAACCCCATGCTGTACTCCATTTGGGAAAACCACGGCGTGTATTAAATTTTTTATTTTATTAGATTAAATTTATTTATTGGAACAAATATGAAATGTACATAATAAAGTGTGCACGAAAATAGCCACATTAGTTGTATAACTGTGTCGCAGCCATTTACGCCCACCTCCAAAATACAAGAGGCGTCAGCGTTCAGAAACGAAATTATTTTATCAAAAAAAAATATAAATGATTGAATTTGAATTTGATTTAAATTAATAATTAAATTATTATATAAAACAAAGAAAAAATATTTCAAGTACTTGTGATCGTGTAAACGTGAGTGTATATATGTGTGTATGTATTAGAATATGTGTATCTGTTTGTATGTGTGTGGTGTTGGGGTGTGTGATGTTGTATGTGTGGTGTGGGGTGTGTGATGTTGTGTGTGTGGTGTGGGTGTGTTGTATGTGGGTGCAGTACGTAAGGAAGGGAGAATGCAGATTTATTTATTAAATTTTTAGTGCCGTCTAGCTCTTGATTATTATCTCCATTTCTTCATAGCTGAGGGTATGGAGCCTAGAGGATATTATAAACTCACTCACTTTTTCGGGCATTGGCTGGTTTGGATATAAGTTTACAATTATTGTAATAGTACATCATGAACTAAGAGGTACGGAACAGTCATTGAAACCTACACTGTAATGATTTGCTTTTTAGAGTTCCGCAGTCAAATTAATAACCCTTATAGTGTCGTCATGCATATCCGTCTGTCTGTCATGGTGTTAGCACATTGTTACTAGATAATAATAAAATGATAGCTCAATGATAGTGACCTCGAACGCCGTGAAGAAAGTCATAAAGTCGAATCCGACAAAGAGCAAGAGCTTTCGTGAGAAAACAATACCACCATAAACCATCCAATTCGGATAAACCGTGCCTGAGTAATCGGTGAACTAATATAAAAATTTATAATAGACATACTGAGAACCTCCGCTGTCGTTACAAGGGCAAGAAACGTTGTAAACGTTGTAATATACAATCTATATATAGAAAATTTCCTCAAGCCTGCCGCTGCTTCCGATTAACGGCAGGGTTCCCAGAAGGCTGGCAGCGTTTCCTCTTTGGATAGCCAAGCTGACGCGTTGGCGGAAAATGCTCCCCGCCCGCTGGTCTCCGGAGGCCTCGATAAATTTTGATGACAAGGTGCGAGCAAAACGACGAGCTTCGGACCCCCACGGTCCCATGGTCTCGACCGCAAAAGGCACAAAAATATAATTGGGTCCAATAGATGCCTATTTTTTTAATTTTGAATTTTAATATTTCATTAATTTAACAGAATAACGATGTACGCCACGTCAACGGCGTCGACGACGACGTCAGGGTCTGGGAGAGCGAACGTGAGCGACGCCGTCGAGCGACGAGTCCGCGTCGTGCGCCTGCTGCGCCCGCGCAAGGTAGCCCCAGCGTTCGGCTTCTCACTACGAGGAGGGAAAGAGTACGCCTCAGGATTCTTCATATCAAAAGTTGAATTCAACTCCGAAGCACATCTTCAGGGACTGAAAGTAAGCAATTTTTATGTACTGCCTCGCACTGATTTTAATTGCAGCATGCTTTTGTTTATAAACAAGCCGTCCCACGCAATTTTACCCGCGTTCCCGGGATAAAAAGTAGCCTAAATCACTCGGGAACGATGTAGCTTTCTATTAGTGAAAGAATTTCCAGAATCGAATCAGTATTTCCGGAGATTACCACCTACATACAAAATTTACCTCATTTTAATATTAGTGTATTCATAATTTTGTTTAGTTATTTGATCTTCCGACTGAATGGATGACATAATGTTATTAATATGTATATGTGTGAATTTTTAGTTATCTTATGTAATAATAGAAAGGCATTTATCTTATTAATTATCTTATACCTACATTTATATTTGCAATGTAGAAACAGATTCATCAAAATAAATTATAAATAATTATAAATCAATCAATCTTCGTTGAACAACAAAGTTTAACCTATTACAAATTGAAAAATAATTGTAATAACACAGATAAATGCAAGTGGAGTAGCCGAGTACCTATAGGTACTAGGCAGGCATGTATAGTGTATAGTAGATACTCAGCAAGAGCAATCAGCTCCTTCTTCCATCGTACAAACAAGCTCTCATAATGATCAATCAATAATGTGGAGTGTGGACCCACCCACAAATATGAAATACTCCATTTTATTTAAAGAGATTTGGTGGTTTATACAATAAGTAATATATTGTTTTTATCTAGTTAACATGTATCTCTAACTAACTTATATTGTACCTACTTATGTATTTATTACAAAGAATTACATCGAATCACTAATGTCTCTAATTTGCATTTCAATATCAAAATCAAAGGACACAAATTAACACTCTATATTATACAATAAGAAAATGATAATGTACTTAGTTTATTTTGCGTAAAATTAGTGTGTAAAATAAAACTGAAGAAAATTTAATAGTTACGTAATAAAGATTGAAAACGTAATCATAAAATGAAAGAATAAACTTTACATGGGAGCTCAAAAGTATTTTCATCTTTAATAGAAAATGTTCCACGAACAATCTTTGATTTTCACGGATAATTTTTAATGTTCTTTTTTCATACACGAGTTAGTAAATAAGTAGAACTAACTACCACATTCCTATATAGGTAATAACGCATTGTGTCTATCGAGATTCGAGTTCTTGTAAATTTTGCACGGCTATTGAGCAATGGAACATTATCTCATTGTTTGGTTTAACACATTTTGTTTCATACTTACATCACTAAGGGAAGATTGAATCTTTGTTGTTGACATTTTTTATATTCGTAATCCACGGCGCGATTCCCACGGTTCCTGTATCCCACCGCTGGGCGCGTGCGAACAGTTCTGCTCACAATTAACTCGCTGGCTTGTTACCAGCTTCTGTACAATTACCCACCTGAATCCGAGGTTGAATTACTGTCGCAAGCGTTAGACGCATTCCGTTCTTTTGGAGTGCTCACGTAATCGCGTTCTTACCTTTGCACTACACAAACTTATCTCATAATCGGATACTTGCTTCGTTATGTAGTTTATTACAATATTTTCATGAACAACATTTTTTTATTGATTATATGCCTGTGTTTGACCACAATCTCACCATGGTAAGTGATGATGTGGCCGGAGGTGGTAAGCACACAAAACCTAGAAGGAACTGGCTCTCATGTGCAGCTGTCGGAATACACCGATAGGTGCTTGGCGACAAATACATATGTATATTTAAATACTAGCTGTCCCCCACGGTTTATCCCGCGTTCCCAGGAAAAAAATGCCCTTATCCATAGGCTATCTGTATGTCATATTTCATCGTGATCTATTGAGTAGTTGGGGTGTGAAAGCGTAACAAACAAACATACAAATAAAGAGAGTTACTTTCGCATTAACTCGTATTCTATTAGTATGGAAGTATGGATTAGTATGGATGGATGTTGGGTACATTAATCACTGTATTAATTTACAAGTATCTTTTATATTTTGGTGTCTAGATTAAATGTAGTTCAAATATAATGTAAGTAGCAAGTTTACCCAAATATTGAAATGTTAAACAAACAAGTATTCACATTTTAAGATAAAAGATGTTAAACTTTCTACATAAAATTTGAAATGCCTACGTTTGAGTAGAGAAATGGTTAGTTGGAAACGTGACCGTAATAAATGCGCTTCTCGTTATAATTTACAAGCATTAGAGCGCTCACATTATATACAAACATTTAAGAGTTTTTCGCACGTTTTTTTCCTTAACAAAGAAGTTACGAAAAATGAAAAATTATCTACATCCGTTGTTAGGTACATATAAAGACAACACAAAGAGACGCATCTAGAAATGCAGAGCATCCGGACGTGGACAAGTTCTATCAAACTGTATCTAGATACATTGACTCGAGTCAATGGCATCGCGAATTATTATTATTTATATCCAGCGAATTAAAGCTCGAATCAGCACAATGCCTCTTATAAAAGAGTGTGCCAGTTATGAACACCATTGTTGTTAGCAGTTTCAACAGGTGTCGAACATTGTTATTTTTACGGTGTTATAATAACGGGGTGAGAAATATGCAGTAATCATTTTTTTATGGTATCATTTTATACCTTAAAAAAATTGTTATCAAGAGTAACATGTTGAGAGTATTTTCTGGGTTTCTGTAGAGATGGGGTCAAATACAGAATAGGTACATGCAGAGAGAGAGAAGAGGAAATTGAATTTGCCATCTAATTATGATGCTTTCAAGTAGAAATGTTTCATCCCTATTTTCTGAGGCTAAATACAGGAAATTGCATTACTGCAATGTTAATTTTGAAATAGTTCGTATTCCCATGAGTGAGGCGGGCCCGTAAACGTGTCCAGTGCGTGAGTCACTCAATTACACCGGACGGTGTAAAGGCGACTTTCTACTGTTCACAGTTCGCGTGAGCCTCTTTGAGTTCTTGTGTAACATTTGCTAAAATAGAAACGCGTTAATGACGTCCTTCAGTAAAGCCAAGGGTCGTCGTCCGAAGAAGCTCCCACTTCATTGTCTTCTGATTGTGATTGTCAATATGGATGGTAGAGGATTAATATTGTGACAACCATTTGTGTTGTACGAAATAATGCCACAAAATGGTCTACAAGGCTTTTGGGATTTATAATAAAGATTGTATTCTTAATATCTGGAAAATAGTAATACTATTTTCTTTTTCAGCGAAGCAATCTGTGTAAACCAAGTTAGCATGAGTCACTGATTACGTACGAATTTATACGCTTCAGCACCTACGTCATCTGTATGTACACACACACATCTGTGTCATCATGTTTGTATTGTGTCTGCACTCTTGACATTGTTTCAGGTGTTTCTGATAATTAAAATAATATGTTTGGCATAAAAATGTTGCAGGTTTCAATTTATTTCATATCATAAATGAATCATTATGTTACTATTCAACCTAAGTTCAAGGTCGTTACGATTCCATTAGTTGCAAGACATCTTTAGCAGCTTCTATTTATTTTTCTTATCAGTCAGGTTAAGGTTGATACAAATGATATCCCACCAAAAACATTTGTATGTAAAATGTTGCCGCCAAGACATATGGCTCGTATTGTCAAAACGTTATCAGATCTCATGTAGAGCCAAGCTTATAACTCTACATGCACTTACTCTACAACCCCTAACTTCACAAACTCTACACACCGTAGTCAAAATATGTGGCTTGGCCGTTTCGCTACCGTCACATGGGAGTAAGGTGAAAAATGTATTCACTGTTCATTACTTTTTTGTTATTCAATAGTTCTTGTAGTATTGAAACGGCCAATCCACATTATTTTGACTACGGTGTGTAGAGTTTGTAAAGTTAGGGGTTGTAGAGTAAGTGCATGTAGAGTTATAAGCTTGGCTCTACATGAGATCTGATAACGTTTTGACAATACGAGCCATATGTCTTGGCGGCAACATTTTACATACAAATGTTTTTGGTGGGATTTCACTTCTTTTTGTAAGTTGCTTATGTTTTTTTTTTGTTTGAAATTTCCAAGTTTTATAATTTTTTTGTTGTTTGTATACTAATACAAGCTTACATACCAAATTTCAGCTTTCTAGGACTTCAGGAAGTACCCTATGAGTTTTGATGATCATCAGTGAGTCAGTGACGAAATCGGGGTTTTTTAGATATCAATAAAATCTAAAGTATAAGAGCTATGTTATTGAAACTTAATATGTTTAATAAGTTTACTATTGACATCATGTCCTGCGAATTTTGTTTATCTGGTATAATTCAAACCCAAGTTATGAGGGTTCAAAAAAACGACGAAGCGCTTCGAGAAAAGGTAGGTAGTGCCCTTTCGCTTCGCTTGGCTGTCTTGGCGGGGGGCACTTCCGTGCCCCCAGATACATTTCATCGACACTTATGTGTTCTATAGAACTTCCTGCAACTACGGCATAATGCACCCCGCATTATGCCGTAGTTGCAGGAAGTTCTATAGAACACATAAGTGTCGATGAAATTTGTCTCGATTACCTCCAAATACTTAGGCTGCCTATAATAGAACTGCTCTTAATTTACATCGCGTCAACTTTGTGCATTTTTATTGGTTTTTGTATAGCTCCGCTCCGGTGGACAGGCAGTCTACACCCTGCGACGAACTCTGTTGACATTAGTTAATTTAAGTTTTTGGCATTCACTTTATTAATTCATGTTACTTGTAACGAATGAAACTTGTAATGAATGAAACTTGCATACTCTAGCTAGAAGAAAACATAAATTTTTCCCGTGAAAACATTAGATTCTCCGGGAACGAGGCTAAAACCGGCAGGCAGAAGATACTACCTACTACATAATTATACAGATACTAGGTATAATATGATATTAAAATATTAGGTTCTGTGTATACCCAAAAACAGAATAGATTGAAGTCAGGGTATGTATCCAGCTCCCGCACCACATTCCAGATAATTCAATTAAAATTATTCATTGCCATTATCATTAGACTACCTCCTAGCCATTTGTAACAATTATTATAAGCCAAATAATCATGTGACTGAGTTCCAAGCTGTGTGATGTTTGTTATCTAAAAATCTCCGAAACTTGCTATTTAAAAATTGGTAGTGCGAATAGTTATTTAATTAAGAGATAATCTTATTCCATAAACCTTTTAATTTAGGCTTTATTACATTATGAATAATTTATAATTTTAATAATTAAAATTTCTCTCAAGAGACATAACTTATGTTGGGTTTCACTGTTACGCAGCGGTTAAGCAGTTATAAGTAGGTATATGAGCGGTAAGACATCAATCAAGCCGACTCAATGATGAAAGTGAATTCATTTGGGAGGGCTGGGCGTCGGCGAGTCTGGCGTTCTTTTGCGTCACTCGCAAAAAAGACGAGTTGTGTGTAACGAAAGTCTGATCGAAAGTTGTTCGATATGTGGGGCATAAGGCGACCTGTCCGGCTTCTTTAACCGCGTGGCGGAGAGACTGACGCGAAGAAAGTAAAGCCCTCCCTGAAGTAACCGCAACGACAACTTTACTACTGGTTTAATAAATCATAGACCACACGATTTACGCCCTAAATATTAACTCAGTAAACAAATTAAACTAAATCGTAAAATATCAATATAACCCTTTTCAACAGCTTTCTATTGATATAATTTAAATATTCAAATTAATTGTAATCGGTCCATGGAATGTGGCCAATCCGGACACAAAATTCAATATACCTCAAACAAAAAGTACTTTGTAATCTTGTAATCCGATACAAAACTGCGAACACTGACTTAAATATTTGTAGAATTAAATTAGCACCCTTTTTACAAATATACACATTGGTTATATAGTAAAGAACGAGGAAAGTAGTCCATGGTTTCTTTCCCTATTGAGGCATAGATTTTGTATTCTAAGCTTATTTCCATAACTATTATAAATTATTATAATTTGGATTATTGACGTCTGTGTTGGAGAAGACCTAGATTTCTAAACTTTGCATGGATAAGTAGGTATCAACATACTATGCACTGGTAACACTACTCAACAAATAACAAACTTTTTATTTTATCTGAGTTCCAACTATGTGATTATAATTCCTTGTTATTGACCTAATACAAATATGTAAATAGGATTTTTACATAACATCTCATTTTTAAGATAAATGAAATTAGTCAAAAATATGATTTTCTTGCAGAATCAAGTTCACCCGTTAGGTTAGGTTAGTTATTGATGCTTTGATTGAAAAGGCGAAGTTTTTTTAGTGTAGCTGACTTTCCTCTTGTAGTGAGATCCTGTAGTTTCTCTAACAAGGCTCCAACAGTAATCTGCGAGCATAGCAGGCTCCCATCTTCTTTGGAAACGTTTTTCAATTGCAGCCACATCTTGATGAAAGCGTTCCCCATGTTCATCGCTAACTGATCCCATATTTTCGGGGAAAAAGTCCAAGTGCGAATGAAGGAAATGCTGTTTGATTGTTGTTTTAGTATGGTTAAGAGTAGTCTGACATACAGACGAAACTTCAAACAGCTTTTTTATTTCCGGACCTACGAATCTTTGATTTTTGCCTCACTAAGCTTTGGAAACTTTTGCATGATTTGTTGGTTCAGTCCATACCATCGGCGTAGCAAATGGCATTTTTTTTACTCTTCCATTGTACCAACCGTTCAAATTCGTATAGCACCTTAGACAGCACACTTTAGGAACCCACGTCTTATCTTGGTTTTCCACATCACGGTCAAAATAGGCTAAGTAACACTTTTTAATTAGGTCAGAAAGTGGCTTTTTTTTCGATTTTGGCGTAAATTCGCCACAAATGTAACAAAATAAATTAGGATTGTTAACACACGCGTGACATTTTCAAGATAACGTACCAATCAAACTAACGTATAAAGTAAGTTGTGTTAGTAAAATAATCTTATTTTCAAAATACCCGCAATATAAAAATCAAACTTACGTCAAAAACTTTAAATTCATATTTCTCAGTTTCTAGACGTGATATCCAAATAAAATGCCTACATATATTTATTATTAGTCAACCTCGATATGAAACAATATGAACCAAATCAGATATTTTTTTAGTGTTGAGTAGTGTAATCTGTGGATAAGTAACTATACTTGAAAATGAACTGGTTACAATAATCCCGTTCATTACTCGATTAATGAATGTATTTGTTTGAAGTACAGCAGTTTCGTTAGTAAGCTCATAACACAAATAAATCTGCCACTGTACTGTTTGTGGCGTAATACCAATTCTGTAAATTCTAATGGCAATGCAATAAGTTATAATTTAAGCTCATTGTTGTTTCGACAGCCAAGAATACGCAACTTCATTTTTTGCGTTTGTAATATCGTGCCAGTTCTTGCCTTTAGGACCTATTTATATGTATTATGAAACAGACGAATATAAGATACCTATTTAATTAAAATGCAAGCCCCACGGTTTGACCCAAAATCATATATTTTCCAACCTGCTGTAATCTGCTTGCTTTATTAGGAACCTATGTGTAAATCCTACTATTATAAATGCGAAATTGAGTTTGTTTGTTTGTTACGCCTTCACGCCTCAACTACTGAATGGATCATCATGAAATTTGGCATGCAGATAGCCTATGGTATGGAGAAGGACATAGGCTACTTTTTATCCCGGGAGCGCGGGTGAAACTGCGCGGGACAGCTAGTTTCATATAAATACTTACTTATATAAAAACTTGTACCGACTGCTACAGTTTTTACAAGTGTTTATTTAGTTACACCTGTCCCAGTGTCTCTGTCTGTAAACAAATCTTGCAACTTAAATATCACCCACTCCCGCTTTCCCGATAGAGCTGATATTTTGCATGCATATGCAAATTGTAATAACAATGCAATATTATTATGACATGGAGCTGATCTGACCATGATGATGGAGTCAGAAGGTGGCCACGGAACTCTGCAATAAAACAACCCATCGAGTTTGGGTTCGTTTGATTTGTCTTGACAAGGACTCTGGTTTTAGAGCCTGATGATTAGTGATGATTAAGCTGGTCGAATATTTAAAAAATAGCATGCTGCATGTTTAAAAATAAAACTTGTTATTATATAGATGTAGTTATAATGTATATTTGTTATTATTTTCAGGTCGGCGATCAGTTGGTGAGCGTGAACGGTTACCGCGTTGATGATGCGGTTCATGCGGAGTTGGTGCATTATTTCGCCTCGCAGTCGCGGATTAAAATTAAAGTTCGACGTAAGTACAAATTATTCTTTATTTTGTGTAAAATATCTACAAAAAAAAATTCAATATTAAAAAAGTCCCTACACAATTTATATACCGGAACCCTGCCGTTAATCGGAAGCAGCGGCAGGCTTGAGGAAATTTTCTATATATAGATTGTATTTTGTACATATTTGTTGTAAATAAAGATATATTCTCATTTATATAAATAGTGATGTAATGAGCTGCTTATACAAAATGCAAGATTGAAGGCAGCGAACTATGAGAATTGACATTAATTTGAATTAAAAAAAATGGGGAATATACAAGATGCATGTATGTATCAATCTAAAGACGTGATGTGATCTAAGATAGTGTAAGAATACGTTAATATCATAATAACTTTTACTTTACTAAGAGAGATTCTTTTCAAAAATAAATTACTTATATTTTTTTACTATCATTGAGATTTATATTACTTATATTCATAGTAGATGTTATTATTTTTATGTTAATTTGTGTCGGCTTATGTATTATTTTCCCGTTAAAACAATTATTCGAAAGTTTACGGAGTAAAAGTCTATTAATTATTAATTATTTAGTATCACAGTTACACGCTTCTTGATTCTGCGTCATGTTATACTATCCAAGACAGTTAGATAACAGAAAAAGAAGAATAGTACTCGCACTTTTCACTATGTAGCACCCAAATAATCAGCATGTAGGTGTGTAGTGTTGTAATGTACCAGTGAATAACGAATGCTAATTAATAAAGCATTAATAAAAACCTCACAAGTTGCGTCATTTGAGGATGATAGTGCTAGTGGCCACCAACAGTTGAGAGGGCGCGTGGGCAGACACCTGCACATGAACCAACTGGTTGTTGAGTTGAGATCTATCTCCAACGTTGCGTAAAGCCGAGCAGATTGTGACAACGAGTTTCGGACCGTCGGTTGAGTTTTTAGAACAGGCTTCAGAACATAGATATACTGTTCTTATGTAACTTAATGATAGAAAATGATGTAACATTTTTGAAGCCTATAAAATAGATTAACCTTACTATAGAACTGTACATAATGATTTTGGCGCTAAAGGTGAATATTTCCTGTAACCTTTCTATATTTATCAAATGTAGATAGAGGCAGGTACTTGATGGGCTGGGTTAGCCAAACATCAATAACTGATAACGATTGCCTGTAGTGGTTTTGTGATAATATCATTTTGTTCATACGTTGGCATGGCGGAAATATTAAATGCTATTGTTACAAAACATGGGGACATACATATTGTTACATACATAAAGAGGTTTCTTATCTTATCTTCACGAAGGTCGATTGTTAATTTTTCTTTTTCTTTTCAGATGTTGGAATGCTGCCTTTTAAAGAGTAAGTATTTCAAAGTATTTTATACAATGTATTAGGTATTACAATATTAAATCTATGCTTCAACAATTGTCATAGAATTTGGTATAAGAGCGACAAATGGTGGTACTGCCTATGTAGTAAAATATAACATTTTTGGATGGATGTTCATCATAGCCGTTGTTGTTGTTCATTGTTGTTCGAAGACGCTTGTGCCCCAGCAATAGAACAGACGAACCTACTACGTAGCTACAAGGCAAACATAGACATAGTAAATATTCTGTAGTTAGAGATAATCAAAGATAATTAAATTATCTTTAGGTGTCTACTCTGAATACACGATACTCGATACACGATAATCTAATCATGATTTTAAAAACGTTTTTGCGCTGTACCTACGTAGGTACTAACGAGTAACATTTTTTGGAGTGTTCAACTATGCGAATTAGAATGCTTCAATTTACATATTATAAACATTGGCATGAGTACCCAGCTTTTGGCATCGGGAATTTCTTGTTGGTAAATAATTCACCCTAATTCGATTAGGTACTTTCGTTATTTATTTCAAAAGTAATCTTGAAGGATCTTGTGCTTCTAGTGCAATACAGTAGTTAGGCATCAAGACACAATTACCCACTAAATGTATGGGGGGCAGAAAGAGCAGTTCAAATCCAGGCCCCCCTAACCTCCCCTCGGTACGCCGATGCGTATAGGTAGGTACCTAATTGATATTTAGATCCAAGTTTGACAAATTCTAAAATGCATGGTACAGGAAAACCCACGAGCCCCTCTCATGGCAGTTCGTATCAGAGCGCGCATCCCTGGGCTCAGATGTGTCGTCGTCACCAACGCTTTGTCACGACACAGAGCGGCTGGGAGCTGACATGCGGCTCTCCATCCTAGTGCCGCCAAGAGCTAAGCTTGGCTGTGGGTACGTATTTAACTAATTTTGTCATAAACGACATAGATTTACTCATTAAGGGCTCTGAATAATGAAATTGAGGTTTCGGGGAAGGAAAACATCGTGAGGAAACTATAGCACGGTGGTAGGGTACTTTGTAGTACCCACATGGCTACCACCCTCATATTGAAAATCTGTCGCCAAACCTATGGGTATGTTCCTTTCCGACAGCTGCACTTGAGAGCCAGTTCCTTCTAGGCTTTGTGTGCTTACTATGGAAATTGTGGATGGAATGCAATATGAAAATGTTATAAGTACTTTTATACGTGAAGAAATATCCTGGGACATTCCTCACACACGGTCATCTTGTACTATGGGAACCAGATAACTGATATAATACATATACTACTTTTTGTTAGTAAATACATACTCATCATCATCATCATCATCAGCCTATAATGTCCCACTGCTGAGCACAGGCCTCCTTTCACAAATGAAGGTGAAAGGGAATGGGCAATACTCCACCACGCGTGCCCACTGCGGATCGGTGGAGGTAGGCTAGTGGTCAACCTACTGTTGGAATTTTTCAAGCCGCCTAGGAGGCATCCAACTAGCTTAACGACTATCACAATTAAGTGATAACCGGGACCAACGGCTTTACGTGCCTTCCGAAGCACGGAAACGCTCGATTTGAAATACCACTAGGCGGTCACCCATCCAGGTACCGACCACGACAGGCGTAGCTTAACTTTGCCGATCGATTAAGAACGGCTAATCATGCTACACCACGAGCGCTTCATAACAAATTCATTCAAATACATACTCAAATATACATAATTACACCCAGACTCAGGACATACAGACATGTTCATGCACACAAATGCATGTCCTGTGTGGGAATCGAACCCGCGACCTGTGTCGCGATAGGTGAAATCTTAACCAGAGTCTTAACCAACCACGCCAGCTGGCCCGTCAATTAATGAAAAGTAAATACTACAACTGCCTTTAAAACAAAAATGAGTGTGAATTATCATTAATTGGTATGCATAATAATCTTTGTTAGTAGATACCATAACATTAAAGCATTTTGATATTACATCCCACCCAATGTGGCTGGTAGTACCTATCACTCGAGAGCTTTTGTATCTCAAGAATCTGTGCAAGTATCAAAACTAGTGTTTTCTTGTTATAGGATTTGCAAGGGTCCTGAATGGAAACCTGGCATTTTTGTGCAGTTTGTTCGCGATGGCGGCATTGCACGAGAGGCCGGAATGAGACCAGGAGATCAGATACTATCTTGCAATGGAACTGACTTCTCAAACGTATCGTTTAATGAGGTAACATTTATTCCATTTTTGGACACACATAATAAAAAATAACAAGTATCTATACTCATATACTTCTATCTTAACCTTCTATGACCACGGAAAAGAGAATACACTTTCTCTGTGGAGGTGAAGTTTGTTTGTTAGTTTGGATGTAGGGGGTATGTAATCTGCGGTACTACTAATATTCTGAAAATTCTTGCACTATTACGAAGCAACTACACTCGTTCACTAATATTTTCATCCTGGGAACGTGCCTGAAACCGCGAGCGACAGCTAGTCAAAGATAAACAAATGGGTTGGCGTTCAAGGTATTTAATACATATATTTTTTCCTCGCAGGCCATATCAGCAATGAAAGCTACCGGCCGTCTCGAGCTGGTGGTCCGCGAAGGCGCCGGCACGGAGCTGGTGTCTCCGGAGAGCTCGGGGTACAACAGCTCAGCGTCGTCGGCGGCGGGGGAGAGAAGCCCTGCGCCTACCGCCCCGCACATACCGCTGGCTCCACCCGCGGCGCTTCGTCGCCGACTCGCCAGTGTTGCTGAAGAAGCTGCCGATAGAGCTGACAGGTCAGCTCCCATACCATACTCAGATGCCTTCCAAATCAGTTTGTCTGCTTATCTGACTCCCTGACAGATCTATCTAAAATACACAACATTCTATCTTTGTACCCGCTTGGAGTAGTTTCATGGTCAAAACGGCAATATGCAATCACCAAAATGAAATATGTCTCTAGTTTATCTCCTTAACAATGAATATTATTATGCTGCTACTAAAACTAAGCCTTCATATGACTACTATAAGCATCCTTGTAATTTTAGACATTGCAAACCCTTGTGATCTAAGTACTTATTTTTTTCAGATTGACGATGAACAGATTAAAAAGAAGAACTTGGGATAGCTTGGAATTCGATTGGAAGAACAGCGATATCCATAATTTCGATGCACCCTCCGACATAGAACCTGATTACGACTGCCCCAGTATACCCAACAATCCACATACATTCGAAAATAAAAACAATTTGAGAAATAAAGGCAAGAAAGACTTAGTCACGTTTCCTTCAAATAGGACTATAATTAATTTGACAGAAGACGGTGCCACGATACAATGTAGTTACGATAATAACCAATCGCCGATAAAAAACCTAACGAATAGAGACAACGATAAAAAGACGATTGTGGTAGAAGTTCACCACACGAGTACAGGCGCTTGTGGGAAAGCGCACTGTAACAATTACCCACCTCCTATGAACAACGATTTCAATTCTGATACCTCAAGTATATCTAGTTCAGCAACGTTATCTAGTGCCATTGCTGAAGAAATACAAAGGAGAAAGCTAAACGTAAGTTTATCGAGATTGATCATGTTAATTTATAAAAAAACAATATGGTTAATGTTAAACACGTAAACAGCGTTACATTTTATTATGATTAGAACTCGTTTTGTACAGATGTTATAGCGAATAGGTCCCTAGGAATCGGAGGTCGCGTATCCAATCAGTGTTAGGTACAATGATTGTTTGTGTAGTAGTGTATTTTTAACTACGTACAAGACTAGCATGTAGACCGACGCGAGCGGGCCGCAGCAGCGTCTGGCGAGCGTCACAATATCTCATATATTTATAACTATCGAGAGTATTACACATTTTTAGCCAATATAAACATTGTGTAGACACACTTGCACCGTCTCATCTTCCTGGAACTCAAAACAAAGCTGGTGCGGCGGCTGAATTAACGGAGAGCCTCGAAAGGTGCAAATATACTACCCTTGACAGCGTCTACATATTTGAGCCTTTTGGGGTTGAAACGCTGAAACCGTGGGGACCGGGAGCACCCAAATTTACAAACATTCATCTGGACGTCTGGTCGAAGCAACACGTGACCAAAATGCTGGTTTTTATTTTGTACAAAGATTAAGCATTGCCATTCAGCGTGGCAATGCAGCCAGTATTTTGGGAACGTTGCCTACTGGTAGCAGCTTGTTAGATTAAGGCTATTTAATTTGGATGTAGTAGTTAGTTTATAGTTTTAGTTTTGTCTGTTTTAGTTTTTAAGTTATTTTTTATAATTGGCTCCTACTAAATGTCGTAATTGTTATTATTATTTTACTCTCAGACCAAGAAACCGGTAAATGCTGAAGGAAGTAAAGCACCAACACCTGCAAAGAAACCCAATGTTGCAAAAGTAGTAGATGACGACAAAAAGAAACAACATAATGCTTTAATGGATGAATTCAAAAAAGTTCATAGGAAAATGTTTTCAAATATGGAAAATGATAAAGCGAACAGCAGCGAAGGTGGTGATAATGCAAACGTCTTAGTAAGTAAAATAAGTTTTTTATTCAGTAACTACTATAGTAATATTTTCGTCAGTATACTAGTATGTAGTGTGTTTGTCTATGGAAATAGCTCTCAAACAGACACCGATTTCAATATGGTATTTATATTGGGGATTTCGTTTCCAAGATATTTAGGATTAGGCCTAGCTAATGTCGGCCTCGGGTTCTATGCTCGCGGGGTGAAGGGGAAAATTCTCTTTTCCTCGGAGGGCTAAATATTTTAGTTTAAAAAGTGCAAAATAGTAATTAAATTAAAACATTAGAACACCCCCTTCTTTCTTCCCACGAGATATTACAATAACTAGGCCAAACCATAGACTTACGATTTCGTTACGCAAAGCAGACGTCCAAAGCGTGGAAAAGAGATATGACAATACAATCAATGAACACATAAAAGAAAAAAGAAAGAAAGAAGCATGATACCATATTGACGTGAGCCAAAAAATATTTCGAGTAGCCAATAGCGATAGCGTCCCGAGTACTTTGGAGTGATTTCACCTTTTGGTTAAATTAATTACGATCGTGGAAATAAAACTAGAAAAGTGGATGTTACAGACATTGTGACTTGTTCCTTGAGCAATTGTGACGTGCATAGAAAGAAATAACCCACAAAATTTTACGTTTCATAGGTAAATATAGGTACTTATTTTTTCATTAGAATGTTTTCAACTATATTTTATCACAATATTATCATATCAGCTCCAAAATCAGTTTTTACAACAGGATTAGATATAGATAAATATATATATTTATCGTTTGACTCGTTTCCTTGTTACCTCATGGCAACTCAACGGAACAACCAATCGTGATGGGCACGCAGGTAAATTATTATAACCTAGAATAGCTTATAGGATACCTACTTTTTATCCAGGAAAAACGTAACATCCATCGGCGTTCGGGGTGAAACAAGAATACAAAAAAGATGATTTCTCTATTTATGAATTGCAATTTATTACTTATATTATTTAAGTACTTAAATTATACTTAATAATACTGAACATATTCATAATTACATAACGGTTCCACTCAAGAACAATCGCTATTCTTACGAAATTAATACAGTCACTTCGACACGAATCGTTACTGCATGCTTACATAAACTTAAAAGAGTTTATTGGAGCGTTACTAGATATTGTGAAGTGTCAAATACCTGCATACCAACATATGCTGAAATAATTGTTGGGCAAGGTACGAGGCGTCAGAAATTATTACAGGTATTAAACCAATACCGCCTTACACCTATATAGCTTAAAATCGTATAACATATAATAATAAGAATAACATTATTGTCAAACCCAAAAACACACAAAAATAAATAAATAGTAAAAAATGCCTGTAAACTCAGTTTAATACTAGCGTGAACTTTCGTACACACAAGCGCGGATTTTCACGATGCCCCAATATATAATATACAAATAATATAAATAAAATATAAAACTATTTTTTTAAGCATATGCTCCGTGCCAATATTATTTGTACACAATATACACAACTTATCATGAATTCATTTTTAATAACAAGAGAAGTAATGACCTAACGTTCACACTTCGTGCCCCACTGATGGGCGCCCAGCTTGACCGGTTGAGAGCCCTCTGTGTTCGCCGATTTATCCACGTAGGTGCTAAAGCCATTTGAGACTAACATCTTCTAACATTCCAAATAACAACAAAAAATGCGTTTCATACTAATTATGGGTCCGGAATGCATCTTAGGTACGTACGAGTAGTTACTACCTAGGTACGCGTTGATTGTGAAGAATTCAGTAATGAGCCTAAACTATTCCCGTGAACCGAAGCTTTCATAACGTTGGCATACCTAATTGCAAGTAATTACAGCAATAATTAAGATGTGTAATCTTGTTTACGGTAGATTAACATTACAAAAATCTTTGCTTTATTATTTGCACAATAATAATTGATGTTTGAAGTTTAGAAAGCGTTTTGAAGAGTACTTAAATAAATATCCTGGAACATTTCTTCGTATACAGCCTATATACATATTATGGATCTAAATATACCACCTTTTTATAATATATAATATACGAGTATACTAATTTAAACATACACCTAGACTAAAAATCAAACAGACATGTTGATGACAAAATGGTCTTATATGGGAATCTAACACAAGTCTGTTGTTTGAGTTGTGTGACTGTTATTACTATAAGTCTGACTACCTTTCAAGATTTCCTGTTTCATCACTTTGCACAGAAACAAAACAAGCATATTTTGTTTTAAAATTGTATATTGGATTCGTAATTAAGTGCTTTGTACTAAAAATATGACGCAAACAAAATTCATAAGACCTGTTTTAAAGGCACAGACACATCAAGCTTACAATTCAAGTTAATACTAAAGGAGAAGATACATTTACGTAACTAAAAAATTGACCATTGTTTAAAATGTTCGTGTAAAGTAGATACGAAATTGCTCTTTGAGGCTTCTTAGAGCAATATATTTGTGTAGGTACATTCATCGTTATAATCTTGATAAAAATTACAATAGCTCTTTATTGTGAGACTTTGAACATAAGAAAGATAAATCAGTTCTCTTAATTAAACAAGTAGGTAATTCGTAATATCCGTTAGTTTTGATTTAATAGAAAACTGAAATTAGAAAAACCAGCAGAAACACTGACAGCAAGACAACATACACAGACTAATATCTTTTACAAATTCGATGAAATTGTTCGAAACACACTACCATTAAATTACATATAGATATTTTCCTCATTTTCTTGCGAAGATGACGGTGCATGTTTTTTTTCTAATGTCGAGGTCTTGCACACTGTCGGTAAACAAGGTCAAATAAAAGACAAATCTCGCGAGCTATGATGGCACTTCTTTGTTGATTCTGATAATAGAATAGTGCATAAATAACAGAAGACAAATCGCAATTCAATTTGTAAAGCTAGTTGAAAATGTAGTAACTAAATAAAACGTATGTACCTACATAGAGGAATCTCGGTGTGCCGACAGTCTCATAACGATACGACTTATCTCAAAATAAATGTTTTTTCTTTCTTTCTTTCTTTCTTTTCTTACTTATAAACAAATAATTGCTTCGTTTTTTGTTGTTAACTTCGGTCAGGACATCTTTAAAAAAATCGTTGTCCGCAACATTAACGCAAAGTTCAGCGGAAAATACGTAATAAGCAGAAATAATGAAGAACTTACATTTATTTTAAAACAAAAGAAATGAGCAAGAGCTCAGAGATACATTGAAATAAATAATTAGAGGCCAAATAACGCTGCATATTGCCGCCTTGACAAAGCCCAGAAGGCTGTACATACATGCATATATCGTCCTCATGCACTCCGGCGAGGATCGTGGCGACCCATCCGGCCTTGTCTCATAGAGGACTGCCGCTCCAAACCGATCCCGGAGCAGAGATTAAAGCCCCTTCCTCAGGGTTCCTTCAGGCGACTGTTACTTACCTTAACCTGCCTGGTTCAGGCCCTTGGAGCTCACTGGTCTTGGCCAGTGTAGAAAGTATCTCAGTTCAATCTTGTAGTTAATTCTAGTCCTTCAAAAAACGTCAGACAATGAGTAAAAAAATATTATTTGCTGTTTTCTTTAGCTAACAAAAGTAGGTTAGGTGTAGTTTCAGTACTTTTCCTCTATTATGTTGCATCAAAAGATATTTGTTCATATGTGTGTTTTGTCCAATGTTTCTGAAATACTACTGAAGTAAAATGTTGTTATATTTTTATCTCTGTTATGGTAGGTTAGTTAGAAACGTAAGTAGGTACTACATGGTCGCCTAAGTGGTCTAGCTAGATAAGATTTTTTATTTACTCTCACTGGCTCTTAGTGGTGCCAGAGAACGCTTGGTAGCACAACTAACGCAGTGATTTCGCTTCATTTTGCTTTGCACTGATAACGTTAGTGAGTAGGCAATCGGTGCGATCTGGCCGAGCGCCATTATTGCTGTAGGTTTGATAATAATTGTCGGAGTCGGTCGTTCAGTTGCTCGTTGCACTCCGCCGATCGTACTTCGTACTGAGAGTCGCGATAGTCGCGCCCGCGCCCGCGCCGCGCCGAGGATCCGCGATTTTCCACGCTTCGGAAAAATTTATCGGCGACCTTCACGCGCTCTTTAGTATTTATTTGTGAGTTCCAAGCACATCTCATTACGAACATTATTTCTACCTCATGAATATTTAAACGAGTGTTGTTTAGAGCTAAAAATTGAATAATTAAAAGATTCTCAGTGGTATGACGTTAGTTGGTGTAATAAGTAATTGTTTTGTACTAGTGTCATATTTTGTATAAACGCTTCCTGGATCTGATAGCAATGAAGAGGAATCATAATAAATCTAAGCCAATGGTTATAATCCAGTGCTACGAAGTAAGTTGTTCTTGGGGATCGTACCCACCTACTTATTATTGGAGCGAGACAATACAAGATAATAATATATAAAATGTACTTGTTAGTCACAGTTTAAAAGCATAGCTATGTACATACGAGTAGATGCACCTATCTACATATGTACTAGATTATGTACGATAATTTTTTTGATGTTATCATACCTATACGCGCTGCGCTCAAATACCTAAGTACGAATATTGCCAATGTAGGTAATAATTATCCGTAAAGAAACATGCATTTACACTTAGGTACGTTTAAACGAGGATTTTGGAGATAGTGCCCTTTTGTTATACCTAAGTTATCTTTTGTCATTTACTGATTATATACAAAACAATTTATCGATACAATCAATAAAAGTTAAAAACTTAGTACCTATTTATCTAAAAATGTAATCTACGCTAGTAATCTAAACTAATTTTACGAAATCCGGGATTTTCAGCTTTTACGGGGTGTAAGGATATCGTTCTTGTAATTGAAAGTATTGAAACTATATATCAGAGTTTTCGGTCTGTAACTGGTTAAGCAGCATGATTACTTAGTATCGTACGATTATAATGGGTAATTTTCTTTGATGATGCGTTGTTTAACCGACTTAAAAAAGAAGGTTATCTATTCGATATTATTGGAACTGCAATATATTCACATTATGATAATCTGTTAGGGATTCTCAACAAATATACAAAATTGCATGGTGTATAGATCAGTGGCGTGCATTCCATATAGGCAAATAAGCAATGCTTACCTCATAAGATTCAATTATATGATATATTGATTCAATTAAACTACATAATCATTTTAAATAAAAATTCAAACCTAACATTCAATACAAAATTCCAAACTTTGCCGCGCAGGCACTCGCGAGTTCGTGTAACAAATTCACGCACACTAAAACGATTTCGGCATATGCATACACGCACACACACTTCTTTAGGATAATACGACGAAAGCATAAATCACGTTTTTACTATGCGTAGCACACTGACATTTGACATTCGCGATTTATGGACCAAAAGTAACCATACCTACTCTGTTGTGACACTAGTAACCCAGCCAAATTAAAAAAACAACAGTTTACCAACGTTAGAGCAACTCAAATATAATTCGCAATTTATTTGTATTGTTTTGTTTATGGTTTGGCTGGCATTGCATAGGGTTACCGTACTTTGACAAAATTTATTATCGATAGATTCAAATTAAAGTGAAAGATATCGATTAAAAAAAATATATACAAGGTCGATCCTTAGAAAATCAATATTTATATTTTATATTATATTATGATATAAAATATATTTCTTAGTTAATTAGTAGCAAAAAATATTTTTTAAAATGCACTATTTATTAGGTCACTAATAATAATTAAACGAATATCGTTATTCGATTAAACTTACACTGTCGAGATTTTTAGAAAAACAACGATTTAGACGCCCTCCCATCGATTTCGGCATTGATGAGAGAGAAAGAGAGTAACTTGTGCTAATTTATTCAAAAAAACTTTAATATTTAACATAATACTGCAAAAAATAATCGATTCGAAAATTCGAAATGGAATATTATGGTCTCGTTAAACTCGATTTCCGATATTTTAATTTCGTGGCGATCTTAAGATTGATCCGTATCTCCAAAGACGATTTAAAAGATCGAATATTGATTAAAAAAATTCGATTCAACCGAGGCTGGAAACCCTACTTTAGCTTTTTTTTTAATATTTGTTCATGACCATGGACACAAAGTCATTCAGTCGCATACATTTTATTTATAATATCACTTTCATATAGTCCGCGATAGTCCGCATTATCACTCACCGTTCAGTCATGTTTTAGTAAAATGTACTAACACTTTTCACGATCTTTTTGAGACAACTTGTAAAATCACGATACACATAATTCATTTCATTTCACTAGTGCACGTGGATTGATCTTTATTGGATAAAATACCACCGATAATATACAATAAAACTCTCCTAGTACTTGATTGCCTACCTTCTCCGAAAACCAATGCACGCCACTGGTATAGATATATGTTTGTCCACGCATTTCTCCGAAACTATTAATTGAATTGGGACCATTCTTTTTTTATAAGCTTACATTTAATTCAACTTGGGGAACAGTGCTAGTTTCATCAAAATCGATTTAGTGGTTTTCAAGATATGGACTAATACGTGTAAGTGTAACGGCCTGGCTTATTTATACGAGCTACGGGCACAGCTACGGGTGTGGTGTCAGTGGAAAAATATCAGAAACTTTGGTTAAATTCTAGTGCATGTAAGAAAATATCAAACTAGCCTCAGGGTACAAATCCGCGACGAGAACTGAAAAATTAATAAGATTGCCGTGCCATTCGATACGAGCTACTATGGAGTGGATAAAATATCAATGGCAAATTAGATGGAGTCTACACTACACTTATCAATTAAGAAAAGTAACACAAAATCTCTAAATATAAAAAAAATACTTACAAGACTAGTAAGTATTTTCTAAAACAATAAAATGCTTACAACGAAATCTTTCAATATTTGCAACAAAATTATTAACTAAGTACTTATTACAAACAAATATTCTAGATATTACTCAAAACTAAAAATTCCGAAATGAATCATTTTACAAAAGACTTCAAAAGAGTGTCCGATGAGATTTCCTACGTCGGGCATCGTTATTTTATCATTTTTAGTTGGTTTTAAAACACTTTAAAGGCGCCAGTTTTTTTTTTGTAAAAAGTTTTTACTTTTAGGTGGACCAACTTAAAAAAGAGCACGTTCCGTCTCAAATCGTATTTTTTTTTTGTATATGGGTTTTTTATATTTTTGGGCATTATTAATCCGGGCAAATACGAACCAATTATCCAATTGTTTTGGAAATCTCCCAAGGTCTTCCTAAGTTCTATTGTATTTGACAAATCTTGAGAATTTAATCAGTAAAAAAATAAATATTGATCATTTAGACATCGTGATAAGAGTTTTAGATACGAACTGGGCAGCACTGTAGGTACATTCTACGACAACATCAACAAGCACGTTTTATAGTCTATTTCAAATAACATGAGTTCGGTGACACATGGTATTTTATTAAATTTCTCAATGGTTAATGTTCATTTCGATATAATAAAGGAATACTATGATAGAGCTAGGTTTCACGAAATATTGTGAATATTATTTCAGAGTAATCAAATGGAATTTCACTAGATATTGGTAAAAAACCCTTGACCTTGACGACTCATCCTATGTGAAATAGAGTATAGTAGAGCAGGAACCTATACAGAATTTAATTGGTTTTAGAAACAAAGGGCATTGATCTTTTATGAATCATTGTGGCATCATTATTCTCTTCGAATGGGCGTGCAACAAAAAAACATACCCCAAACAAAAGTAGGTACATCTACATAAGACTAATAATTATGAAGAATTCTTAATGCATCAGGGGTATTCCCAAATGTGGTTTCTTACCTTTGATGATTCAAGAATTGGGGCGGAAGGAAAATCTTAAAATACGTTATCTACTGTGTTGTCTATAGTACATATTTATCTATGTATTTTTTTCTTGGAACACGGATACAATATTCAAGGGCCCTTTATCATATACCTATATAAGTATATCCATCTAAATATGTACTAGTTGTTCCCCGCGTCCCCGGAATATTATGTGACCTTTGTTTAGTTAGTGAGTCAAAGTAACTCCTCCGAAATAGGTTAGGCCGTGAAAATGCGAAACTTTCCCTCCTTACCACCCCGATAATTCATTATGTATTATTTGGTCACACCAAGGCACATTTTGGTAGAGTAGGTACCTAAGATACCATTGAAAATCATATTTTTCACCTACTCATTTTTTTTAATTCTTATTAAAGAATCCTATGAAAATAAAGACAAACACGAGTTTGTGTAACTACTTATTTTATTTTTCTGCCTAGGATCGCCAGCAAACGTTTCCACTTCGAAAAGCTGATAATGCACCCTCTCAAACTACCGGAAATAACCTCCCACAACCGAAACGTGAAGCTAAAGACCATCCACCACCACCTCCACCTGTAAGTATAAGTCGATTATGATGGTAGGAATTACTTGGTTGGTGCTTTAAGACTGTACTACTTATATTCTGTGGCTCAAGAATTTTACTGAATGGAAGCAACAAAAAAATCCCAGCCCTACATTACCTATGCATTGAGCACCTACAATGTTGAATGAAATGAAGTGTGTGATGAGTTGCATGACCCTGCGATTAAGAGCGTGTAGTCCTCTTAATCTCTAGATAATTAAAATTTCATGGACCTGTCTGATTATTTCTGCTTTGCTTTTTAGATGCCGAGTGCAAATGGTCACCAAAATGGGGAACACAAAATCATAGAAACTCAAAATCCCATACCTAAGATCCTAACCACAGATCTCAAGAATCAAAATTATGTAAAGAATGGGACTTTAACACGAACACCGACTCCGGATTATAACAAAAAAGAACCCAACGCACTCTCGATACTGAAAAGTATTAAAGATGAAAGAGCTGAGCTGGAGTCTTTGGAATCATATAAGTTGAAAACCCCTTTGAATTCCCAACCAAAACCACCTTCAAATTATTTTATAAAAGCTCCAAATGGTACGGCCACTATGAAGAAACATGGTCGTCCGGTATCCGTTACTATAGGAGAATACGCGTACGGCGGCGCCAGTAGACGAGAGCCAACGAAGCTGGACTTCTTGAATGCAGATAAACCCGATGGCCCTCAGAACGTTGAAGACGATTTATCCCTCAACAATCGGCTGCAATCAGAACTTGTATTAACACTGTCCAGATCAAACTTGCGTAAGAAGACTGAAACTTTAGTGAGTATCTAATCTACAGTGGATCAATGGATATTTCCTATTGGTACCTTACGTATCTATACACATTCTTTGTCTGATAAAAGTGAAATGTTTTTATCACGTAAATATTAAATGAGATGAAATTGATAAACATGCATTCCTACCTAAGCTTTGATAACTCCAATGATGGCGATATAGTCGAGCGTTAGTCATATTGCAAATTATAAGTAAAAATCTTGAGTCGTAAGAAATGTAGTCGCATATGAGACCATACATTATTACAAGAAATGTCGGATCAGACACGCCCATAGACTTTACGTATTGTGTCTGATAAGACACAAAATGAAAATGGATGAAAGTGGATACCGAAAAAGAGATGGATGGATTGTGTGAAAATTGACATGGGTAAGAAAGGAGTGAATGCTAGTATGACGGATAGAAGAGACGAATGGAAACAGCGTACATATTGCACCGACCCCAAATGATTGGGAACAGGGCAGGTAGATGATGATGTCTGATAAGACAAGAAATTTTCTTATAATGTGCAACAGGCCTTTCACCTATATTTAAATTCTAACACAAATTGAACTTCTTTCAGGCAAATGGAATAACTAAAAGAGGTCTAATTAAAACAAATGATGACAGTGATTCGTCGTTAGATAAAAATTTTCACACTAGATATGGCAACAACCTTTTGCCTTTGGCTCCCTCGATAACAATACCAAAAATTTCAAAATTAAAAGTTTAATCAATGTTTGAAAAAGACAACATAGGAAATAAGAAAAATTTGGTACCATTGAAGTAGTATGAAGACTTTAATTATATAATTAACGAAGCACACGAAATTGCATGTGACGACACGTTTTGTTATCTTTTTCTAACTCTTAAGACATTCCGGTTAAGGTGGAGGTACTTCCATGTATAACTGTTTCAATACAGAATGGATAAACTAGCAAGTGTATGTATGTACATACTTGCGACAAATGTACGGTATGGTGAGCAAAAAATATACCTAAATGTAAAGCGGCCTATTTGAGGCCTCTATTCAGACTAAGGGTCACCGCTCCCTATAACAGCACGGCTACGCCTCGGCATTTACCTTGCCATGCAAGTGAGGCCTTTAAATTGTATTCGTTAAAGTAAATTTTACAAGGACTAGTTAAAATAGTTGACGACTCACGGCAAGCGCCCTTGCCGCTACAAGCCACTATGACCACTCGCTTCCAGCGAGCGGTCCGCTCCTTTGCTGCGTGACGCCAGCAAGCGGTATCTTGCCATAGCCGCGCTACTAATTTCACCGGCGCCGCGCCGCCTGCGAGGTGGCAGCAAGTGGTTGGATTGAGTTGAGGCGGTGCCGGGCCGTTGCTGCGATGGAGCGGTGCTGACACAGTGAACGATGACCCTTATGTTCGTTGTTATAGTTGTCCATGCTGCACAGAAGGTACAGGGTAAAATAATACCTAACTGTGACTGCAAAATGACTGAGATGTAATGATTTGTCAGACGGCACCATTCAAATCCATTCTTTGTTGGAGCTAGTTAAGCTCCTTGTCGATGTATGAATAAAAAATATTAATATACTCTAATGTTTGTCCACAGGGTGACCCTGGTCGATGATGGCGATTAAATAGCGAATTTCTATAAAATATTTATGTCAATTAGGTAGGTGTATATTATGTACGAGTAGGATCACGAAATTGGTTAAAATAGAAATAAAATTGTATTCAACCAAAGTTAGATTATAAATGTATTCTGAATTTATTAGTAGGTATAATAAATATAATGTATTCATGTTTACGTCAATCCTTAGAAAAAAATATATAAACCAATGTTTGATGAACATAATCTCGAGTAACGAACAGCTCTGATTTACCCCACACAGCTATGGAGTGGTATTATCTTTGCTATCTCTCCTGTTCCTTTTATTACTGTTTGTAGTTGTAAGATATACTTCACCGTCGATATTTAACTTCATACATCTAATATCTAAATAATAATTGGATATTTTAAATGATTCCGAATAATGTAAATAAACTCTGAGCTTATATTATCTTGGATTTTAATGGCAATGCCTAAGTCATATTAATAAAATATTATTATATATTTAATATTTCGTTTTATTGTCCAGCTCTACTCTAATAGCAGATAGTCTCATTATATTCCGTAGTCATCAGAATAATAGGTACATATTAGCTCAGAGTATATAAATACTACATATTAGTAAGTACTAGCTACCCAAGTGTAAATTAGGTCTCCTAACATATTCATATTCTTTATTTGCATTCAGCAATATCAATCTTAAATTCTGTCTACATAAAATTGTGGACCCTGTCGGGCACAGCAAATAAACCATCCAGGGCGCCAACCAAACGCATACAAAAAAAAACATTCAAATCGGTCCAGCCGTTTAGGAGGAGTTCAGTGACATACACACGCGCAGAAGACAAGGCAACAAAGTTGACACTCTAAAAATAGATATTTTTAGATATCATTAGATCCATAGCCTGATTCAAAGACTATAATCATGGACCTTATTTACCTAGGATCATTACTTGAAAGTAATCGGTCCAAAAAAATTAAAAGACTGTTGTGTGCAGGATCTTATATCTTAATATATAAAATGATAAATTGATTGTTGATATATCAACGCACAGCCCAGACCGCTGGATCTAGAGATTTGAAATTTTGCACAAAGATACTCGTACCTTATATAGTGGAGGCATCCACTAAGGAAGGATTTTTGGAAATTCCATCCCTAACAGGGTAAACTATTTAAGGGATGAAAGTTTGTATGCAAGTCCGTCAGTTTTGAAGTTAGGATCTTCAAATTCTGTGTTTAGACTGGCGATTGAAAATTAATATATAGTTATCTCAGCGTTTGTAATAATTCCACCACCGAAGGGAGGAAAAGGGGGATGAAGTTGGGTATGCAAGTCCTTCAATTACAAAGTAAACTTCACTAAATGTATTATTATACGGTGTAGGCATCCACTAAGGAAGGATTTTTGGAAATTCCACCCCTAACAGGGTAAAATAAGGGATAAAAGTTTGTATGCAAGTCCGTCAGTTTTGCCGTTAGGATCTTAAAATTTTGTGTTTAGGCTGACGATTGAAATTGTATAGTAATCTCAGCGTTTGTGATTATTCCACCACCGAAGGGAGGAAGAGGGGAATGAAGTTGTGTATGCAAGTCCTTCAATTTCAAAGTAAACTTCACTAAATTTAATATTATACAGTGTAGGTATTCAGTAAGGAAGGATTTTTGGAAATTCCACTCTTAGGGGGGTAAAATAGGGGATGAAAGTTTGTATGAAAGTTCGTCAGTTTTAAAGTTAGGATCTTCAAATTTTGTATTTAGGCTAACGATTGAAAATTAATTTATACATGTTTCAGCTTTTTAACAATTCCACCCCAGACAGGGTGAAAAGGTATGGGATGTTTGTAGTTCATTCAGTTTCAAAGTAAACGTCACTTTATATATTATTACACAGTGTAGGCAACCACTAAGGATTTTTGGATATTCCATCCTTAAGGGGGTAAAATAGGGGATGCAAGTTTATATGAAAGTCCATCAGTTTCGAAGTTAGGACCTTCAAATTTTGTGTTTAGGTTGACGATTGAAAATTAATTTATATGTGCCTTAACGTTTTTGATAATTCCGATCTCGAAAGGGTAAAAAGGGGGATGAATTTGTGTATGGATATACACTAAATTTATTATTTAAGCTTATGGTTATAAATTAACGCAACGAATATCGGTGTTGTTGGAATTTGAGGGATTAAATTTAGTATATGAAGTTCTTTATTTTCGGAGTGAAAATTTCAAAATTTATTATTTCGGCTTATGGTATTGGCGTATTGAAATGACTCGCTTAAATAACATCAGGAAAAAGAGAGGAATCGCTATTAAAACAAAGATCCGGTTAATACGAGCATTGGTATTCCTCATTTTAATGTATGGAGTGGAAGCTTGGACTATACTGGCCCGAGAAAGAAAAAGGATTGATGCATTCGAGATATGGTGCTGGAGACGGATGTTGGAAATACCTTGGACCGCTAAACGCAACAATGCATCGATTCTATCGCAGCTCCAAATTAAAACACGATTGTCCACCATATGCCACCAACGTATTTTATCGTATTTCGGCCACATGGTGCGCAAAGGCGATGAAAATTTGGAAATCTGATCATAGTTGGGACACGGAAGGAAAACGACTACGTGGTCGTTCACCAACAAGATGGTCCGATTAAGTAAAAGACTCATCGTCCTCCAAGTTTTACAGAAACCAGAAGACAGAAACCAGAGGAGGCAGATCATTCGCTCTAGAAGCAAACCCGATGTTGACCACGATCCTCAGACATGAGGGAAAGACTATAGAGAGAAAGAGAGTTAAGGCCTCCAAAATTGGGCTGTGGAACTAGACTACAAGTAACAGCTCTCCGCCGTTATTTAGGCCAAAATATTTACTGGTTTTGCCAGAGGAGAAACAGTCTTCTTGCTGCGTATACCATTGATCCCAAATCACCTTCCGTTTGAATTTAAAAGATAACAGTTCCTAATTAAGGTTTGTAGACACAGGGAAAAACTCTGTTTGCTAGAGTTGATTTGCGGCAGGACTGTTTCAGTTTTTTATTTATTTATTTATATTTATTTATATAATTAAGGGATACTAACAGCTTTGTGAAATACAATTATTCTTTTTATGAAATAAAAAATTTGTTTTAAGCCACTAATAAGTTTCCGCAACTGGTAATTAGTTCTTATACAAATTTGGCGGACGGCCTGTTTAGTTGATTAACAATATTTACTATAATAGTTACAATTCGAGTAAAAGAGATAGAATTTCTTATAAACGGTTTTATGTGGCATCCTCGCATATGAGCTCTTAATCTACCTGAACTTTTGTCAATATCACACGTAATGGCGGGCAATAGCCATGAACAAAGCTCTATATTGTTACAATGATTCATATCTAGAAAAAAGAAATAATCTACGCGGACGAAGTCGCGGGCTATAAAGCTAGTTCGGGTATAAATAAAATGCCTGCACACAACAGTCTTGTATTTATTTTAGCAACTCTATACTGCTTTGGTTCTCCGAGACGTACCTAAGCGTAGCGAAATCCTAATCAGACAGACTGCTCTCTCATCCCATGCTCTCATGCTCTCAACCTTGAACTATATCTTATCTATCTATCTCTCATCTGTCACAAAATATGTCAATATACAATAGAAACAAACTGTCACTGACCCAACAATAGAATTCAAAGATTAGTTATTTATTATTTTAATTATGTAAGGATTTTACAATTAATAAATACTTGCATTATACCTAATATCAACAATGCATGAAGGAACTATCAGATATCTTCTGTCTGAAGAATATATAGACTTAGATGAGAATATATTGATAGAAAGTTCATTTACGGAAACCACAAGGAGTGGACATCCCTTACGTTCTATGCAAGTAGGTAAGAAGTCTTAATAGACAGCGACTTTCGTAAGTTTTTGTCAGAACCAAGACGATCTCGCCCGATAAAGAGATATTCACTAGTTGGTAAATGTACATAGGACTACACATTTCCCACAACACAGTTGTCCGCAGCATCGCTGGTATGTTGTGTCAAGCTGCTGCAGAACACAGCTTGAAGTTTGAAACCTACCCTGCTATGGTGATATATTTTTCGATGTTTCTTGATGACCAAGCACGATAAATATCTTATCCAGGGGTTACCAGAGTGTGCGCTGTAGAGAGCAATGAGAATTCACATCGGTAGAAGAAAAGAGTCTCATTGAACTCTCTTACGACGTCCAAAATAAATGTACAACTTTAAGTTCAAAAGTTCTAAGAATAGTATTCATTCCCTTTGTAACAACTTATTTATGTGAAGCAGGAGTTTAAGCCGCAGCTGTAATACAGAGCAAATGTCGCTCAAAGATCGATGTAGAGCAAGGAATTAGAGTAGCGGTGTTAATTGATTGCGCTGTGCCCACTACTCGCCAAATCGTTGTGTGCATTTTATGTATATATGTTACCGGCCAAACCCGATTTTAGGCTAAACTAGTTTGGCATGGGCCAAACTAGTTTTTCCTATACACCATAGGATAAACCGGTATAGACTAGGCCAAACTGGTAAATCCTAAGCCCGGTAGGAGAATCTAGTTTAGCCTAGGCTGAACTAGTTTATCCTACCACACTTTAGGATAAATTGGTATCACCTATTCTATACGTGTAGGGAAAATAGGTAAAGAAAACTTGTAAGTTAAGTAAAGAAAAGAATAATCATGATTCATTTATTCATTGAATTAGCCAGAGACAATTTTACTTATTTTTGCAAGGTGTATTCTGATGGCACTTAGAGTTGCAGAGCACCATTTTTTCTTGCAATTGTATTTGTTTGTTATACAGTTCTTGATGCAACTGCACCTCACAAAGCCTAGCCCTGATCCAAGCGAATGTTTATAGGCTGCAGTCCTCAATGATATTTCTATATCTTCGTTAACATCTCCTACCTCCAAAAATGTTTGAGTGCAAATGTCGAACTCAGTTCCGAAAACAAAATTACGAAAAACCTTCGATCACATGAAGGATCGACAAATACCTAAAATAACTATCTGAATAAACATTAGCAAAAAGACTCAAGTGAATGAAAAAATAAGAAAAGAATAACTGCAATATAATTTCTGCAGAACGCCATGTTTGGTGCAAAGTTGTGTAAAAGCCCTCATTATTTCTCTGAAGAATAATTCCGATTATGTTTCAGAGATCACCTCTTTCTGTGTCTACTTCTGGAATCGGCATTTTCGCTCAATCATTGTCGACTACGAGTTCAGACTAGGCCATACCAATTTATCCTGAAGTGTGGTAGGATAAACTAATTCAGCCTAGGTTAAACTAGATTCTCCTACCGGGCTTAGGATGTACCAGTTTGGCCTAGTCTATACCGGTTTATCCTATCGCGTATAGGAAGAACTAGTTTGGCCTAGGTCAAACTAGTTTAGCCTAAAATCGGGTTTAGCCGGTAACATATATATCAATTTGCTGCAATCCTTCACATGTCTGACGAGTGGCCCCCTTACGGTGACGCTCGTTCTGGAAGAAAATAAACCGTAGAGCCCCCCTCCCCTTGATTGTACCCTTGCGACTAGCTAGGGCGCCGAGACAAAATACTAAACCTGTGAGCGCGCCGCAAACTGAAGAAGTTTGGGAATGCCCCTGCTTCATATAAAAAACGTACCCAATGGGCGAGCCGATTAATCGAGTAAAATATGAGATGAAGCAATGAAGGTCTGCAAGGACAATCTTTTTGTCATGAAATGTAATATCTCTATGATACAAATAGGTATCTAATAAATTCAGTAGGTATTTTAGCATTTCTCAAAATACCCCTAGGGGCCTAGGTCATAAACTAAGAAAGTTTGAATTAGGAAACACTTAAAGTACCAAATTAAAGTAGATTTACTCAAAAAGTAGGGTAAAAAATAATTTTAAGAGAGGTAGTGTAGAGCGTAGTGTTTATTCGCTCAAAGAGCAGCTCGACTGGGGAAGTACCTCCACCTTACAGAATACCTAGCGCAGCCAAAAACTTTATGTTGTGTTCCTGCGTGTGAGTATAAGGACTATAAGGTTGCCGCTTACCATCAGGCGGGCCGTAGGTGTGTTTGTATACGAATTGGTCGTAAATTGTAATGTAATGTAGTACCCACCGAGCTGGCTACCACTCTCAAGTTGAAAGCTGTCGCCAGTCACCTGCCGCTGTTCCGGCAGTTGCACTTGAGAGCATGTTGCCTTCATAGCTTTGTAACCGTAGGCAAAACATCGGCAATCCCCTGGTATTGCTAATGTCCATGGGCGACGGTAGCTACTTACCATTAGGTGGATCGCTTGGCTTCTTGTTAATCTTCGGTCCCTCTACCATGAGTTTCCTATGTATGACGAGCTCTCTCCTATGAGTGCCTCTAGTGGGCACTTTTGGAAGTGTTTCATACAAAATGTCACCGTTGTTGCTAGCGAGTGTAGATTAGTTAAGTTACCATAGGAAACATGTGGTAGGGGTTAAAAGAAAATTGCTGGTCTAACGAACATTGCAATCTGATTGATAAAAAAGTTACCTATAGGTAATTCATATACTTTATTATGGAATGGAATCTGGATAGCAGAAGCTTTCTGAATTAAACAAACCACCACCAGTCACCGGGAGTCACCTCATAGGTAGGGCGGGGAGAGGGGATGTTTATTTCCGTCCGTGGGATGTTTGGCTCTACTTACTTAAAGATACTATGGCAATTGTACTTATCATTTTCAGCAGATTCGCGGCTTCACTTACAAATATCTCGAAACTTGGGGAAAATACAGTAGGCATCTATTAATTATTTATCTGTGATTTAAATGTTAATTCAGTAATGTGTTACTACAGTAAGTAAATATTCAATTTTGGTTTCTAGCTTTAACCCCTTTTAGTTTTATAACCGCTACATACGATAATAATAAAGAGACGCAGACGCAGCTGGAATTGCGTTCGATATATCCCTTGGATCTTATCAAGCTTGAGGTGTTTAAGAAAACTCAAAGACAATCACTTAAAGCTATATTATGTAACAAACCAACGGAATATTTTGAACTGGAAAAAACATACAAGCAAAAGGTATAAAGGATGGTTATTTTTATTTCACACTGCGACATCTAGATAATCCGAACTAGTATTACATATAAATGTGAGTTTGTTTGTTACGCCATCAAGCCTCAACTACTCGACCGATCATCATGAAATTTTGCATGCAGATAGCCTATGTTTTTATCCCGAGAACGCTATTGAAACCAGTTTCACCCGCGTTCCCGGGACAAAAAGTAGCCTATGTCCTTTTCCATACCATAGCTGCTGCATATCTACATGCTTGATGGCGTAACAAACAAACAAACAAACTCACTTTCGCATTTATAATATTATAAGTTAGGATTCTTAAGTAGGTGTGTATGTGATGCCATAGGAACGCGTATGTACCATCTTATTCGTAATTTTCGAGACAAAAACTCAAGTTGTGATACCATAAAAAATCTTTATCGGATGCCTAAATTTATTTTGAATGAAAGGAAGACAGCTGGGATGGGAAAAGTTTTTTTTTCATTGAGACATTACTAGTAGGCCCTAACCTAACTTGGCCCCTTAGAGACTATTGATCCTTGTTGGAGACAGGATCGATTAATAAGCTAATTTATTTATTTATTTTATTATCATGGAAACAACAGCACTTAAGGCGCGGACTGACTACGATTTTGACAGGACTCGTTCTTCACTGGAATAGGGTTGAAAATGGTAAATCATAAATGTATCGACTCTATGAAATGGACTGTTATTTACGGGTTTTCTTTAGATTATACAGAATATACGCATTAAATTGAATAAGTGTCCGGTTAACATTCTAATATAATTCTGTATCTTATATATTCTTAAAAATAAAATTGTTGTCATCGCTGAAAATACGGAGAATTTCGACGCGAAAGATTTTTTTAGACGTAACTTAGGATATTTTTATTGGGAATATCAAAGCACTTTTTAATATTCTATTCGGTTAACATTTTTCTCAAAACCCTCTTCTATCCACAGTATTTTTTTGTGTTAGGTATTTTATTGCGTTACGTCATACTCGACTCTCAAAGAAACCCATTTTTGAGATTTGAGCTTAGACCCGGCCTTAAAATTAAAGGTCCTAATAAAAATATTTTTCTAAAATCACCGTTTCTCGCTATCTTAATTTTTTTTCAAAATCTGTAAATGTCGATTGCAATAACACAAAAATTCAAGGACAGTCTCCTAAGACCATATTTGTATGGCTTCAATCCTTAAGGTACTGACCCGTATACCAACCTGTATAGGTAAGTATAGGTACGAGAGGTACCTTATGAAGCGATCGTATTTGCCAGCTAAAACACATTCCTCGCTACGGTGAATACTTATCCACCACCTATGAGTAAGTTCATCTTTAATAGCAATGTATTATTAACTTCTTATAGATATTCTGGAAGACATGGTGTTTGCACGTTGCAGAACTAAACAGTGTACACAAATTATGGCCTTTCACATGTGCCAAAAATTCAACCGAGAGGCGTCGGTCTAAATGGGTTGATAAATATTTATATTTAGGATCAAAAAGGGAAAAGGAGGATAAACAGCGCCCCATTCCTCTTCCAGGGTTAGGACCCACGGAGGACATAAAATTATTTTATTTAAAGACACAATATTTCGGTTGTTGGGATCAGTCAGAACATTGGGTACAATGTGACGAATAACATGAATAAACTACGCCGTAAAAATATTATGTGTAAAACGATTATGAATACCTACACTTGCCTATTTGCCATGAAGTTATTAGGATAGGATAACGCTTTAAAATTCTGAATGTTTTCACCAAGGCTTTCTCCGCCATTAGTGGCTCGATTCTCGTAATAAAACTTCAACGGTGTCGTAGTAACATCAACTATTTAAATTTTGTTTCGTGAAATAAGTATTCAGTATAAAAAATATTCAATAGTGTATAATAGTATAAAACACAGTTTAATCGTTGAAGTCGCTACGATACCGTCTAAGTTTTGTTACGAGAATCGAGCCACTGCACTTGAGAGCTAGTTTCCTCCTTTCTTTACGTTCGGCTAATCCATCACTTAAGTACTTACTCTATAAAATATAAGATCTTAAAATCAATGAGAATTCTGCTGCCTTTAGATATAAGGGCGCATCTGAAATATTATCAAGATTTGTTCGTGATTCAAGAGCCATGTTATTCCTATGCGAAATAAATACGTAAAAAATATGATTATTGCTTTTCTTTGTTGTACCTGTACCTACCTAAAGTTTTAGCGACTCCAATGCATGCTTATATTATAAATGCGAATGTAAGTTTGTTTGTTACGCTTTCGCCTTTCACGCTTTAATGAATTATTTTAGTACTTTAGATAGCTATCTACTACGGGGATATACCTACTTAATAGTTGATGTGTACACAGCAAGGACATAAAGTGCCTAGGCCGACACAGGCCTTTTCATCTGCACAATATCAGAATATTACGATTGTTTGCTTACAAAGTGTGTTTTCTTTACTAGGACAGCATGGGGTACAGTACAACCCGTACAACACACGGGTAAACCTAAGCCAAAAGATACTTACCTACCGATAAACTTTTAAGAGGTAAACCATAGCGTTTGTTCAAGAATCGCTCGACTAGGAAAGCGAAGAACTTTTTTTTTTACTGTGTATAGGCCTGTGTTTGACCACAATTTCACCCTGGAAGTGATAATGTGCCCGAAGGGTGGTAAGCACACAAAGCCTAGAAGGAACTGGGTCTCAAGTGAACTTCTCGAATATCGCAGTCAAATTGTATAATTTTGTGTTTCTGCGCAGTAAGGCCTACGCCAGAGCTCGTTTGTGATGTACCTAAGGCTCTGTCCAGAAGGGGAGAAATCGAGGCGATTCACTCGCGCGAATGCATTACGCGCGTTGGCGAGATACTGGGAGTCAATACATTGCTACCGCAAGTATCGCGCGATTTTAAAATACGCGCGTAAATCGTGTGTACTTCCCCCGTGCCCATACTTTGACTCGTAATACGCGCCTGACAATCGCGGCGACATCGCCCCTTCTGGACAGGGTCTAAGTAGTTACAAACTTGCTTCACACACATGTTCGCGTTACGGAAATAGTAAATGTTCTGTTAAATTTCAGTATGAGGTTTTTAAGACAATGTAAAAATCGTTTATATATAATTTTGAATGTACTTTATTGATGTTTTTCTGTCTAATAAATTTTATTCTGTAATCTGTGTGCCAAAAAGGATGAGATTACACGAAGGAATTTTGTTTTTTTATACCATTAATGTGGCAAACAAGCATACGGCCCGCCTGAAGGTAAGCAGTTACCGTAGCATATGGTCGCTTGCAACACCACGGGAATCACTCGCGCGTTGCCGACCCTAAAATACTTTAATTAATACTTATACGTATTTTTACTTAATACCTACACATTTTTGTGATCATCGTTAGCTTGCTTAATTAGCTTATTTAAATAGTGTGATTTTTCTTCAATGGTCTCAAATTTTGTATAAATACTCCAGGGTACCTGAAATATAGTAAAAGATTAAATGATAAAACGTTTTTAACAATTGTAATCTGAGATGATAACATGAATATTTATTTTCAGTAGGTAAAGGCAGCGTATCCTTTAGTTTGCCGAATAAGAAACCTACATAGTTTTTTACTTTAGATTCAGAGGTATTCCTACATTAAGTGTTCCTTTTTTGCTACTTAGCCATTAATCATGTTTGTTTTCTAGGTGTCCTCTAATGATTTATAGCCATCATTGGTGTAGGCAGTACAAACATACCCACATTACCTATGTGGCTACAGTAATTTTTTACAGTAGCGAGCATAAAAATAATATCTTTATATTCTTCTTGTTTACACTCAACATTTATTTATTATTGGGACTTAGAAAGTAATATTTCATTTTGATCGCTATTTCATAATTTAAATGCAATAATACTTTTATTTGAGACTGTACTCTCTTTAGCTCAGTTTGTATTTATATTGTTTAACACTAATGCTGCACTCTACCATGAAGCTGGTAAGCTCAAAATTTACAATGAAAGCTTATATTGAAAGGTGAAAACGATTGAATACTAGAAAGTACCTAACTATCACATTTGTAAATTTTATGCCTAATTTATAATAATAGACTATGGAAAATAAGTAAAAATGTATTACCAATGTTGAACGGAATCCTAAAGCTTTTAATTCCTTAGATTTGGTAAAGAAGTGACCTGTTGGGGTGTTGGAGTTATGTATTATGGCATTCCTTCCAACAATAACAATAGCTGTCCAAATATTATTATCGGGAGGCCTTTGAAGCAATCCAAAGGTTTTGTTTCTAAATATTTCTGTGACAGTCACAGGTTGCCCATCTGGCTTGTTGCATACAACAATATCTGTAAAGCAAAAAGGTATGTAAATACGACAGTTGTAACAACAATGTAACTTGGTGATATATTTAATTTTTTTATACCACAAAGTTGATATACAAGTGCCGTACACTTGTTTACCAACTTAGTGGTACCGCCTGATGGTATTAAACATTATTATTAAAAAGGGTACTGATAATACCTCCTCTTTGATGGTGACTCACTATGTGACCTCCTGTCACATATTCATCACCACCACGATCATGCTTAAGGACTCTCATAACATCCAAGACCATTTTTTCTGTGATATTATATTGTTTTTTATAATCTTCACTTGGTACAAAATCTGTATATTTCCTTGCCAATATCTTAACATTTTTCTCAGGGAGAAGATTCATATTTTCTCCTCCACAAAATAATTCTGCAGTATTATTAATAGTTAATATTTCTCTACCATAATTATAACATTGTTTCCCATATGCATTTTCTAAAAATTCTGGACTAAGGACTTTGTTCATTAAGTCTGTTGGATAAATTCCTATTAGATTCAAATATGATATACAGCAAGCAAATGATCTACCATGCTTAAGTATTTCTTCTTCTCTTTCTGTTTTTCTTAATTCATTTATAACTTTCGTAAAAAAGCATTCTGTTGTTTGTGGTATAAGATTAAAAGTTCCATAAGTCAATACTAATCTTTCCAAATCTTTTACTCTGGTGTTAGAAATAGAATCTATTATTGTGTCTGCAATTTTGGTGAGGCAACCTTCATGTAATGTGAGTGTGGCAGTTCCAACTAATGCCATATGCACATTACACATGACTGATAATCTGGGAACTTCATGTTGCAATGTATCCAGCATTCTATACACTTTATCATCCTGATTTATTTTCATGGAGTAGCGTATAACTTTTAGCAGAGCCGCTAATGAAACTTCATGTATGTTTTTTGAATTTTCCATCACTATATCTATTATTTTACAGACCAAATCTAAGCTCCTTATTGGAGTTTTACTCTTAAAAAATCCCATTGATATAATAGCCAAGTCATCCACACTGAACATGGAAAAAATATTATATAGTTGAATTTCAAAATTGTGCATATCAAATGGTTGTTTTCTTATCACACCAACAAAAAACATTGCCTGAACTAATTGGCCTGGGGACAATTGCTTAGCCTTACTTGCCATTTTTTGCAAAGCCTTCAAAGTAAAATCACTAACTCGTGATACATTCAACATATAAAACAATGCTACAAAAGATAACATTTGATCTATTGTCCATTGATTAATCCTACTCAAACACACATCATCCAATGCAACCCACACTTCTATGAAGTTTCTACTTCTAATAGAAGTTGTTTCAGGCCATTTGCATAGTGAGTAGAACAATGTTTCTAGCTCTTTATCTGTTGCAGTTTTAATGCTATCAGTTAAATTGTCTATATAATTGTCAAATACTGTGTCTGATATACATGTATTATTTTGTGAACAATAATCACCAAGCTTGGGAAAAACATCCAAAAGACGTTCTGTGGGCTGTTTTGACCAGTCTATTTTCAGTAGATTCTCGAATTCTTCCTTAGATATCGTTGTGAGCTCATTTCTCAAATCCAAGCTGATCGCATGTCCCTTGCTCTCCAAGATGCTGTAAGCATATTTGTTTTCATGTTCCATAAACATTTTTATACATAATTTTGAACTCACATGCAAGTATCTACGAGGCTTTTGTAGCCCCGTTATTGAACGAAGTAACGATGTGTGACTACGATATTTCGTAGAATAAAGATTACGCATTATTTTTATTGCAATAGACATTATATTTATACTAATAATGTGGTAATAAATAATAAAGTGCGATGTAAAAATTAACCTCTCATAAATCGCTTGCAGTAAACAAAATTCAATTCACAAAATAATGTCTCATTTTCTGACACTGTCACTGACTGTCAGACAGACAAGGTTGCCAGTAGAGGTGTGTAACTCAGCTCTGAACCAGCTCAATGAATCAGATCACACGGGTTTGAGCCGTTGAGCTACAGCTCAACAACAAAATGACTAGCTCACGGCCAGTGCTGCAAACCCCAACATGCAAAAAAGAAGTATATTTATGCCAAAAATCCAGGAGACAGGGTCAAAAAGAAGGAGAAATTAAAAAAATACCCTTTTTGCTGTATTTAGATTCATAGGATTTTGTATATTATACCTTAGTTTTAATTTTAACAAGCAAATCCTTTTTATTAGGACTTACTTTTACCAATGTCGAGTTATCGAGGCTCTGTCAATAATAAAATTGTCGGTTTCGATAAGACATACAAATGTTTCAGTAAGAAGGTGGTAATCGTACTAAAACTTTTCACGGATTTTTTAAACAACTTGAAAAATCACGATACACGTCATTCATTTCACTTCAACTTCACATGCATTGATCTTTATTGGGTAAGACACCACCGATAAATATGCAATATAACTCAAAATACACAAACTCATGAAAATAAAACGAAAACGCAACGTCACTTTGCAAGTTTCACAGTTTTATACAAAGATACAGATTATACAGAGCATTGACTGGTTTATTTTATGTCAATATCAGGTGTTATTTTTACAAAAATATAAAATGTCGTACACTTTACTCACATCGTGAAAATCCAGGAGATTTTCATTGAAATGAAAAATAAATAAGGAGACATGTCCAAAAATCATGGAATCTCCTGGAAAAGAAGGAGAGTTTGCAGCACTGCTCACGGCTCAATCCAACTCCTATTGTATCTGCGACTCCCTCCATAGATTATTCTTGTGATTCTAATCTACGAATTATTATTTCGTCCTAAAACATATAAATAATAATTTAATTCAATAAATAAATACCTATGTAACATTGTATATAGATAATATAAAAAGACAAATAATTCCAACTCTGAGGTATGAAAAGAGCCAGTCGGCAGAGTCGAACGAATCGCCGCAGCTCAGTTGGCTCGATTCGAATTGCGGTAAGCAGTGAGCGTGCGTGCGTATCGTGGACTCAGTACAAATTGAGCTGATCTGCGAGCTGAGTCATTGAACCAGCTCACACACTTGAGCCGTGAGCTGTGATGCAGCTCGCGTATTTTTGATGAGTTACACACCTCTAGTTGCCAGACCTTTTGAATGACCATTGAGTATTATTATTAAGTCGATGCGAATGACCGATCCACAAACTACACGTATGACCGATCCTTAGATTCAGGATTAGGTAGATATGTCACTAAAATAATAATAATTACGAAAGCGAGATACGTATATGGCAAAATGTGTATGTGTGAGCAGGACTAAGCATATTTTTTTGTCCCTATCTCGCGTATAGGTTTCTATTCTTGACATCAGTGTCAAAATCGGTGTCGTTGAACTCGTTGATGGCAAACAAGTTTCTGGTTCCAAAAGATATTTAATTGATGAGAGCTTTGAAATCCTAATTGAATGTTATTTGTGCCTTTTTTTATATTCTCAAAGATATTGTTTAGTGTGCAGTGATGGTGAATTGTTGTGTAATTGGTTGTAAAAGCCGTAGTGAACGAAATTAACCAAACATAACCTTTCATCGGTAAGTAGATTTTTTTAATTGATACAGTAAGGAAATCAAATGATTACTATACTCAAGTGTATTTTCTGTCAATATCATGCAAATTTAATAGATAATTTCGTCGAAAAACGATGATCAACCAAATTTGTTTTTAGTGCTAACCGACCAAAGTGTGAGGCTTATTATTGTGGGGTGGTTAACTATGGTACTACGTGTCATTCGTAAATAGTCGGATTATAAGTTGATGGGGATACCAGCATTTTATAAATTTTACCACTTTATTAATTTTAGCACTTTAAATAACGTGTTTTATTTTTTGTAGTTTTCATAAAGAACCATTTATAGTTATATTTATAGGTAAGTTTGATACATAGAAAGTAATTGTTTTGAATTCGTGTGACGCGGAAATAATAACTTACAAATAACGACGATATATGTCATGTATTATGAAATCAAATATAGGTATTGTCAGCGACGCGAACTGATTATGTGAAGTGCCTAAGTGTGTGTGTTTTACCTAAGTTGTATATAAGAAATAATTTTAAGTGTGAAATGTAAATATTTAAGTGCTAGTATTAATTTAAGTGCGAAATTATTCATATTATAAGGTCTAAAGTATTAATTTAAGGTTTTAGGTAAGGAAAGAAAGGTTTTTAGTTTTGTGTTAACTTATTTCGAGAAAAAGAGGGCCTCTCAAGTAGTAGCACCGTTTAATGACGCGGCGTTACCGACACGAGAGCCACTTGAGGTTTTTCAATTTTATCTCATAAGATAATAGAGATATTTATGTAATTCTTTTTATATAATGTGTAGAAAAGTAAGATCTATCTAGTAAATAAGTTAATTTTGTAATGAGAAAGCCATTTCCTAAGGAAAACGCAATTATAAGGAAAAACCGCTATAGAAAGAGATAAGAACACGGTTAGAAAGGGACAGAACATCCCGCAGAAATAAACGGGACTAAGTGGGAAAGAGATAGCATCAAAACAAACCGCGAAATTGTGTCAAGGTTGCGACCTTCTTTCTGATTGGTTAAAAATAAATTATTTCCGGACTTCTGATTGGTCACAGTACATTGGCCGACAGTATAAAAGTAGCGCGGTTTCCTTCGGAATGGCATTCCCACGGCAGCAGCCTTCAAGAAAACTGGAAGAAGAAAAAGGAAGAAATATAAGAAGAATTCTAGGCTTTGTGTGCCTACCACTTTCGGCCGCATCATCACTTACCATGGTGAGATTGCAGTCAAACACAGGCCTATAAACAGTAAAAAAAAAAAAAAATTGGCTGTTTTTATTGGGTGGTTGGGAATCCTTGGGCAAAAGAAGAGCCCCACCGACTGCAGCTGATATCTACGGGCAAGCAAGAGCCCCAACGAGTACCAGCGTGAATTGGGCATTCAAGCGCACCGCCGACCGGGTACCTCCTGTAACCCGCCGAGAGTATTCGTCGCCCCCCCCCCCCCCTTTTGCGCGTTGAGCGCACCCCGCGCCTTCTGCGCCGTCCCTTGTGCGCCTTTTTGTGCAACGCCCGCGTCTCGCGTGTCCCGCGCCTTCTGCGCCCCCTCGCGCGCCCCTTGTGCAGCGTCCACGTCCCGGATACGTCCTACGTGTCCCGCTCGTATTTTAATCGTGTCCCGGGACGCCTCACGTATCCCGATCGTGTCCTGATTACGTCCCACGCATTCCAACCGTGTCCCGATCGCATCCCGCACACGATCCGTGTGTCCCGCGCGCGTTCCACGTGTCCCGAAAATGTCCCGAATACGTTCTACGCGCCCCGATCGTGTCCCGAGTAGGTCCCACACGTTCCGCCCGTGTTCCAGGCACGTTCCCGCTTGTCCCGAAAAGTCCCGAAAAGTCCCGCGCACCCCGTCTGCTCTTGCTACGCGCATCACCGCGCACCCCTCACCCCTCCCCCTTCGTGTTGCTACTCTGTACCCGTCTCTCTCTCCTGATTCGCCCGGATCTGGTCGCGTCCTGAGTGACTTCGTTCAGCCGGTAGTCTGTTTTCGTCGTTAATCTCATACAGTCCACTCTAAGGTTAAAGTAGGTCAGACCAAGTGTGCTCGCCACAGGTATTTTTCTTTCAGATCTGCAAGGCTACTCACTAAATGTGAAAATTTGCGAGTTTATATGGAAACAAAGGATAATTAGGTATTTAATTGTGTCTTCAGAATACATCACCTATCAGTACAGTATATACAATCAATAACTGAGGAGGTTGCGGTCAAAACGTGATAAGTCACAACTCATACAAAAAAAATCCTCTAGCCTGTACGAAACTATTTATTTTGTATGTCTAGGGTCTTAATTAAACTATACTTCATCAATCCCGTGTTTTATTATGACTTCTATAAAGTTATAACAATATCATCTGCCACACCATTGATAAATTACGACTCGTAGTAAAACCTAAATGCCCAATACCAGTTTACCCACAAAATGGGGTAAAAGTGTAAGTATGGCAGTATTAATTGTACGTAGCTGTATTATATGTAAATATGTCGAACTATAGCTATCTTCTTCGCCATTCGCTGACTGCAAATCTACCTAATCTTCAATCTACGGACCGATCGTACCACGGAACCTAGGGCTATGACAGCTCATACAACGATACAATTGGTCTTGATTTTACGATTCGCTCAAACTTCAGACGCGTTCAAGAGAAACGGCCCTCGCTATTGGTTGACAGAGGGCCGCCATTTTGCTGGTATAGTAACTACATTCAGTTTAAACGCTGGTGTTTTGACAGATGTTTTAGTTGTTATTTCTTTCGTGTTCTAAACATAATACTTTGCGTTTGAATTAAAATGTTGGCGTTGATTTATTTGAATTTGAACAATTGCAAACAGAAAAGTTTCAATCAAACATTTTGAGCATCTTATAGCTCTGATGAAATAACTTCTGGACAGCCAACAGAAACAGTTATTGTCGAGGTAAGACACACAATTATTAATTTCAATAATGTATCACTATAAAGAGATCTACATTCAGTTTTGAAGGTGTTTTTCGTCTCCCAACCTACTACACTCGGCTAGGTTGGTGAATTAGTTTACCACAGTCTATAATAACATAACCTAAATCACTTGATGAGAAGAAGCCCAATACCATGGTTGATAGTAACGGATTATATATTTTGTCAGTCTTTTTAATTTAATATAAAATAACAAGTTCCTCATAATTGCAGGCAAAGTGGGATGACATAATTGAAGTCTACCAAAACGACTGGAATTGGACAAATTCTAACATTACAGAAAGTTACAGAAGAACATGTTATACCTGAAAAAATAAAAAAGTTAGCATTACTGGAAAAGTGTTTAGTGAGCGCATGGCAGCTATATTGAGATACACAGCAACATTTGGTGAGTTGATTATCTTTTAAATACATACACATATAGATAACTAGCAGTTCCCCGAGGTTTTACCAGCGTTCCCATCTTATCTTTTCCCAAGGTAAAAAGTATCCTATATGTTATCCCAGGGCATACCCCTACAAAACTAATCTTTGTTCCAAGTTTCATCCAAATCCGTTCAGCCGTTTATGTGTATTTGAGTTACAAACTTCTAAACTTATAATATTACAGTAAATAATTACAACCAGACTCATATCAAACAGACATGTTCATTGTTCATGCACAAAAATGTCTGCCCAGGGTGGGAATTGAACCCACAAATGCAGTGTGATAGGTAGCACCATATGAACCATGCTAACCGGGGTCAAATACTAGTTTTATATTATTTATACTTATAAATAATTTTGTCATGGTTTCAGATAAAAGGGTCAATGATGAAGAGATCATCCAAACACCATCATCCAAATACTGCAGATGTGATCCAGTTTTTTGACATGCTGATTGATAGCTGTAATTGATCCTGAGGTGGTCAAGCTCCCGGAAAACTACGAGGATCTGTAAAAACTAACAGCAACATAAGTAGTTTTGGCTTGATGCCATAAAAACTTTAAAGTACCTATTGTATTATTACATAATATATATACAGAGGGTCTTTGGTAAATAAATAGGGGCAGATCAGACATAAACTAATTGGATTTAGGGAAATAATGAATTTGAAGGGAAGAAACCTTATTGTGTAGAGAAATTTTTATTGTGGAATTTTCAAAATTTATAATATGAATAATTATCAGATGCATGCCACAAAATAAATATTGTATTAAGCATATAATATGTGTAGATTTGAAAATTATTTTAATTGGATGGGCTGCCCTATTCATAAGAAAGATTTTATAAATAATTTAAAACATATTTCAAACACTAAAAAATACACATTACACACAATTGGTGTACGAGCATATATAAAATATTGAATGGGGCAGTCCTGAAAAAAAATGGGTGAAAATATTCGTGACATTTATAAAATAGCTCACAACAAATATTTAAAACAAGGAAAATAAAAAAATGATTCATTTAAACTGGTTTTATTTCATTATTTAAATTGAAATATCAAAAATTCTAAATACAGACACTGCTATCGACATATTACAACACTAGCAGTATCGATATCGATATGGTACAAACATCAATGTCAAGCACTAAATACAGCGCAGCAGCGCCACACTCCAAATCGTGTTGAATAACCGTAAACTACATAACTCTCACCAATCCCGTGTAGCTGTCTTATCTGTTGTGTATACAACATATTCTATATGATCTGTGACGGAACCAAGAATCTTATATATTAGATACACGATTAGATATAAGATTCTTGGTCTCATGTGTCACGTTTCTTTTGTTTGATTATCGGCCACTGGCAACACTGAATAGCATAGAAGTGGAATAGAGACTTTTTGGCGGGAACTTGCAGAGTGACGTTGCCTTTTCATTTTTATTTTCATAAATTCGTATATTTTGAGTTTTATTGAATATTATCAGTGGTATTTTATGCAATAAAGATCAATCCATGTGCACCAGTGAAGTGAAATGAAATGAATTATGTGTATCGTGACTTTACAAGTTGTCTCAAAAAGTCCATGAAAAGTGTTAGTACAATGACCACCATTTTACTAAAACATGACTGGACGGTGATAGATCATATGGACTATGTGAAAGTTAATGTGCGGACTATTTTAAAGTGATATTATAAATAAAATGTATGCGACTGAAGGACTTTGTTTCCATGGTCACGAAGAAAATAACAAAAAAAAAAAAATTGATGTGGAATAGAAGAAGGCAAAGAGCATGCAAAGTGCAAAGAGTATTTTTTTTTTTTTTTTGTAAATTTGTTCTTGACCATGGATACTAAGTCCTTCAGTCGCATACATTTTATTTATAATATCACTATAATAATAGTCCGCACATTCACTTTCACATAGTCTGCATGTTCAGTCACCGTCCAGTCATGTTTTAGTAAAATGGTGGTCATTGTACTAAAACTTTTCACGGACTTTTTGAGACAACTTGTAAAGTCACGATACACATATTCATTTCATTTCACTTCACTGGTGCACATATATTGATCTTTATTGAATAAAATACCACCGATAAAACCGCAATAAAACTCAAAATACACGAATTTACGAAAATAAAAATGAAAATGCTACGTCACTCTGCATGTTCCCGCCAAAAAGTCCGCAAAGAGTAATATAAATCAGCGTTGCCATTAGGGTACGCACTAGTACGCATTGCGTACTATTTCGTTAGGTAGCGTTCTCAGGTACTCTCCCGCCAATTTGCGTACTATTTTATAACGAGTTTTCTTATGAACAAAATACCCGTCGAACTGTTGATAATTTGAACCAATTTGAACCTTAAGTAACATAATTTCTTAAGAAAACTCCTAAAAATAAAAAATAAAAAAGTTTTATAATTTTATTTTCTGTACAGCAAGTTTCAGCACATAATGAGCACTAGCGCCCCAGTTTCTTTCTTTCGTATTCCATGTTTCGTCCTATGATTCATCATTCTGTGTTACTATTTGTGGTTTCGCTGGTTTGTTTTTATTATTTCGTGGTTCCTTCGGTTTCGGTGTGCAAACGGCACTTACAAAATGCAATTAATAAACTTACTTTATCTGAGAAATTACTCAAATAATTTTTTTTTCACTGCGTACTCAAAAGTTAAGTTTCGTACTATTTTTAGGTGCTGTGCGTATTCTATCGTGAAGTCACTCTGGCAACGCTGAATATAATACATTGAAGGCGGGATTCCTTGGCGGGAAATTGAAAAAAGCGCACGCGGAAAATTTGAAATTACATTTTGTAATTTTTTTTTTATTGTGTAAAAGAATAAATTCACTTTTAATAATACCAAAAAAATAAAATGGATGGGAATGAGGGGGGCGGGGACAACCCGCCCAACTCCTCCAAGCGGCTTCGGACTGATGAAGTGAATGATGATAGCGGTGGCGGTGAGCGTTCTGATGTACTTTATGTGCCTTATTTTAAACCTAATTATAAAAGACAGTATCCAGAAAACTCAAATAAAACAGAGTTTAAAGTTTTTGTTGAGCATATCAACCACAAAGATAGATTGGGCAACAAAAGTCCTATATATCTCAATCATATTTTCACGACGGATGTTAAAGGTGTGATGGCAATACAGCGATTGAATGCAAATAAAATAGCAGTAATGTTCAAACAATATAATACAGCAAACAACTTTCTAAATAACACTGCATTCTTAGAAAAGTACAACGTAAAGGCTTACATACCGGCTACACAAATAGAAAAAACTGGCATCATAAGATTTGTCCCAGCAAATATCTCAAATAAGGACTTATACACTAAGTTGAGTTCCATTTACGAAATTATCTGTATACGACGATTCACAAAAAAAGTAGGACGGGACAGAGTTCCTCTGCAAACAGTCAGTATCACTTTCTTATCCAATATCTTACCTGACAATGTACAATATGATCTATTCTCATACAGGGTATTTGAATATATCCCACCGCTGCAACAATGTTACAAATGTATGAAATTTAATCACTCGGCTAAAATATGTAATGGCAAACAGAAGTGTTCGATCTGCTCTGGTGAACACTTTTACAAAGATTGTGAAAAACCTAAAGAGATATGTTGCGCTAATTGCCAAGGCCCACACCTAGCAATAGCAAGAGAATGTCCCATTAAATTAAGAAAAATAGAAGAAAAGAAAAGTAAAATAACATACGCGAGTATCGCACAAACAAAGTCGATCGAATACCCTGCATTGCCATTGTCTAAGAGTCAACTTGTAAATCCCCCTGTAAATAATGTAAATATTCCAGTAAATACTGAAAAGAAAAATGTTAAAAAAAATGTTAATAACAAGCCTGCTGCACAGGCGCTGAACCCACAAGATCACCCTATGGACTTCATTGCCCAGGTTATAGCTAATAAAGAAGTACGAGCGGCCCTAGTAAAAACATTGGTAGAGATTGGTAATAAGTCTGATCCCACCCCAATTACTTCATTATTCATTGAAGAAATATTAGTTAAAAATTTATCCCCATAATGGATTTAAGTCCCCCTAAAACGTCCCAATTACGGATTGCGCAGTTTAACATCCAAAGTGCCAATAGTAAAAAGCCCTTATTAACTAAGTTTATGCTAGAACAAAATATTGATGTATGCTTGCTTAATGAAACTTGGTTTAAAAACCATCACAATTTTAGAATCCCCGGTTATAATCTCCATTCCAGAACATCTAAGAATCCTCACAATGGTGTAGCAATATTAATTAAACCAGAGACTAAATATAATATTTTAAACACAACATTCTATGAGGACATTCAAACTATAGCTATGTCAATATCTACCGAGCGTGGCAGTGTGACTATACTCTGCGTATATTGTCCTCCTTCCAGTGGGCACATAAGATTGCATAGACTGCGCAATATAATTCGAGACCTACCTAAACCTATTTTTATAAGTGGTGATTTTAATGCTCACCATATTGCATTTGGTTGCCTATCTACTAAGGGCCGCGGACAAGATTTATATGATGTTATAGATGAGTGTGATTTGTGCATCTTAAATGATGGCAGTTTCACTACAGTGAACCGTCCTAGAACCAACGCTTCAGCCATTGACGTCACCTTTGCTAGCGCATGCTTAGCACCGTTATGCGAGTGGTCTGTGCATGATGATTGTATGGGAAGTTACCATTATCCAACTATAACCGAAATATCCCTATCCATACAAAAATACCAAATTAACCCTCCCATTGATAAATTTTTGTACAAAAGAGCTGATTGGCGCCAATATAATGAACTTTCAAAAAATGCGTTTGGCGATTTTACAATTAATCAAGTAGACCCACTCTCTTCCTATACCGATTTTTGTATACGTCTTGAGTCCCTTATGCAAATAGTTGTTCCAAAGTTCACTAAGTCTGCCCACTTTGCTAGCAGACCTCCAGCACCTTGGTGGAATGAGGTTTGCGAACAAAGTGTAATAGCATCCTATAATGCTTTGAAACTGTACAGAAGTGATTCTACAATAGATAACTATATAAATTATAAGAGACTTGATGCATTAAAAAAGAGAACCATTTCTGAGCAGAAGTCAACTGGATGGAATGATTTGTGCAATACTTTTAATAGAACTACCCCTATAAGCAAAATATGGAACATGATTAAGATTTTTAAGGGTGTTAAGTCTAGCATTAGATCCCATAAAGATGAGTTCATACCTACCTTTTTAGATAAACTGTCTGATAATAGTGGTTTAAAAGAGACTAGTAACTTAATCAACTATTTTAACAGTAACAATAATAATAGCAATTCAAAATTTTTATTGGAACCATTTACATGGAATGAATTCACATCAAGTCTACAATCTAGGCGTAACTCAAGTCCAGGTCTAGATAACTTTCCATATATTGTAATTAAAGAACTCCATACATCTGTTCAGCACCTCTTTCTTGACATTCTTAATGCTTTATGGCTCAAACAAATTATCCCTGAATCATGGAAAACACAGTGTGTTATCCCAATACTGAAGCCTGATAAATCTCCAGAACAGTCCAGTTCGTATCGTCCTATATCTTTGTCCTCATGTCTCGGTAAACTATTCGAAAATATGATTAAAGTCCGTCTGGACTGGTTTGTAGAGGCTAATGGTATCATCCCACATGTGCAGTATGGTTTCCGTCGTGGGCGTAGTTGCGCTGACAGCTTCATGTCACTCATCTCAGACCTGAAACGTGCAAATAATTTAAAATCACACACTGTTTGTGTATTTTTAGATGTCCAAGGAGCTTTTGATAATGTCGACCCAGGTATCTTGGTCAACATTATGTCTGATGTGGGTATACCTGGTCTACTATGTCAGTGGATCTATAATTATTTAAATGATAGAACCTTATATGTTAAGTATAATAACATCTTACATGGTCCTAGAAGTGCATCGAAAGGCACAATGCAAGGCGCCACTCTTTCACCATTACTATATAATTTGTACACATGTGAAATATGTAAATTTGTAAATACTAGTGAAGTAAATATTTTGCAATTCGCAGATGACATTGTTTTGTATAGTAGCAGTCAGAACTTGCAAGTTGCTATAGATAATATGAATAGAGCATTAAATCAGTTGAGTCTATACTATAATGATAGATTACGTTTAAAGATCAATGCTACAAAAAGCAGTTTAATGATTTTTGGTGATGATGATCCATCTAGTGTTATTTCGTATTGTGGAGAATCTATAAACAGAGTACATTCAAAGAAATTCTTAGGAATCATCATAGACCAAAAACTGACTTTCGAAGAACATGTTCGGTATATTTCTAAAAATGCTTTAAGAGCTATTAACATAATAAGATGTCTGGCTGGAGTGTCATGGGGTGCTGACCCCAAAATATTGTCTATTCTATATAAAGCTATTGTGAGAAGTCATTTTGACTATAGTTCTTTGGCATATATGAATAGCTACCATGCCAAAAAATTAGATATCCTGCAGAATAAATCTCTGAGAATAATATCGGGTGCAATGTGCTCAACTCCCATAAGGGCCATGGAAGTAGAGACTAAAATTATGCCACTGATCTTGAGACGTCTCCTACTTGCCGAACGGTATTGCCTTAAACTACTGTACTCTGATAACATGCAAATTATTAACAAGATTATACCTTGTAGAATCAATGTGTCAGGTCCTTTAGCAACTGGTGAGAGCCTCCTTATTGGTAACTCCCCAGTGTTGTATCACATTTTTCTGGAAATTGAAAACAACAGCTATAAACTCAAAAAACAGTGCCCTTGGCCCTGCTATTCTTCCCAGTTCAAAAGCATAATGCACCCAATTACAGTAATAGATTCAATTACAAATAATTCAGAGATGTTGCAATTTTTATCAGAAAATAATTACTACACTTTATATACAGATGGTAGTAAGGGTAAGGATTATGTGCGCTGTGCTGTGTATGATCCTCAAAAAAATTCTTCTCAGAGTTTTCTTTTGCAGAATGTCTGTACAATATTCACCGCAGAAGCCTATGCAGTATATCAGGCTCTTCTGCAAATTGGAAATGTAGATAATTGTAAATATTTTCTAATTGTAACAGATTCTTTAAGTTTTATAAGAGGATTGAGCTATTTAAAGATTCACTTTAAAACTAATTTCATTTTGTACATAATTAAAGAATTGTTATACAAATATTATCATACAGGGAAACTAATTTCATTTATGTGGGTGCCCTCTCATAGAGGAATCACTGGAAATGAAATGGCCGACAAAGCCGCTTACGGAGGAGTAAATGCACTCGATGTCTCCGATACTATGTATGTACCTATGACTGATTATTTGAGTAATGTAAGGCTAGCTATAAGTATGTTATGGGAGCAAATGTGGAAGAAAGACCAAGAAACGAAAGGACGGTGGTACGGTAGCATTCAAGAAAACTTACCAGTAAAGCCATGGTATGATAGCCTGCAAAGAGCCAGTCGTGATTTTATTACCACCATAAACCGACTACGTTATGGACATAATAAAGCACCATCACACCTAGCAAAGTTAAATATAATTCAAAGCAATGTCTGTACATTTTGCGGAGTTGAAGAAGGAACAGTGGACCACATTATATTCAGCTGTCAAAAGTTCCTTATTGACAGATTGGTACTCGCGAGTGAACTAAGTGAAGTGTGGCAAAATAATTATAGTGATTTTTCTTCCCGCCCGCCGCCGCTTAAAGAACTATTAAAAGACATTAAAACTTATAAACCAATATTTAAATACATTAAAAATACGGTGGTAAAATTATAAAACTGAAAATACAAAATCTGAAAAGTGGTTCCGGAATAATAAAGTCGTGGCTTAAAGGTCTTAGTAACCAGGCCATAAAATCCCAAAAAAAAAAAAAAAAAAAAAAAATTGAAGGCGGCGGGCACGCACGATCGCGGTTAGATTAATAATTCGCTGAATACTTTTAGCTAAATAAAGTGGTGTCCTAAAATTTGCCATAGCCACGAAGGCTAGTTTCGAGTATTATTATATAAGTGTTAAGCATATGTGTAAAATTTAGTGAATCATGTCTCAAACGGAGGAAGCTATGGACGTCGCAGATGTCGGCGACAATTCTGTAAGAAACAAAGCTCAACAACTATTTACAATACCACATTTCCCGCATATTATAACACTTCTATAATTTGTTATTTATTCAACAGAATGAATCTTCTAGCGACACCACTTCATCGAGAGGAAAGGAAGGAGATTTTGAAAGCAAAATTGAAACGGACCGTTCCAAAAGATTCGACTTTTTATTGAAGCAAACAGAGATTTTTTCGCATTTCATGACAAACACCTCAAAGTCTGGTAGCAGTCCTCCCAAACCTAAAGCAGGAAGACCTAAAAAGATCAAAGATCCTGATTCTTCAGGAGCAGCTGGAGAGTAAGTGTTACAAAACCTAACACAGCAACAACATACATTCTATGCAATGTTTATCAAATTTCTGTACTTATTTATTACTCATTCATACACTATATACAATATCCAATATATACATACATTATGACAATATCTTACATCCAATGGTATGGAACAAACATAGTTTCTGGAAACATTTGCACAAATTAATGTCTTTATGATTGGAGCTACCCACCATGATATAAACATGTAATTTCATATTGTGATGTGCACAATTATGGACATACTAGCTTCCACATACCACCCCACAGTTTTACACACCTGAGGGTTATTTAGGCCAGAATAGATGATTTGCCTACATACATCATTTCTGTCAATCTGTTTTACAGATGCCTAAAACATTGTTCATTACTTTTGCCTAGAATTTAACACATATTCAGGGTTATTCTCTATTATTTTAACATATATCCTGATTCGGATGATGATTTGATTGAGTAGTCTACTAAATTGAATAACTTCAGATTTCTATGTGGAATGAGTCAGTCAATGAGTACATGCGCCCAAAGGGCCAAGAATATAGCATCCTTGCACACAAAATACTTATTCACTCTGTGTCATAGTATTTAATTTTGATCAATAGCCATCGTCACCGAAAAACGGAACAAGAAGAAGATGAAGAGCTGCTTGCAGAGACTAATATAAAAACAAAAGCAATTTTCCGCTTTGAAGCTTCACCCCATTACATTAAAAATGGTGAAATGCGTGATTATCAAGTACGAGGCTTAAATTGGATGATATCTCTCTATGAAAATGGTATAAATGGTATATTAGCTGATGAAATGGGTCTTGGAAAAACCCTCCAAACAATATCTCTTCTGGGGTATATGAAGAATTTCAAGTACGTATTGTATATATTCAACACTTCGTATATGTTTGCAAACTATTCAGCAACCATTATTTACAAGAATTTTGTATTTGTTGAGCTTAGATAGCCCATTTAAAATATAAATAAACTAGCTGTCCCCCATGGTTTCACCCGCGTTCCTGGGATAAAAAGTAGCCTATGTCCTTCTCCATACCATAGGCTATCTGCATGCCAAATTTCATGATGATCCGTTGAATAGTTGAGGCGTGAGTGTGTTCCATAAAACAATGTATTACTTCTTTTACTTTTTATATGTTGAGGGTGGAGTATGGTTCTTGTGTTTAGAGTTAAATAGTAGGTATCCCCAATTTATGTTTTCAGGAATGTGCCTGGACCACACATTGTCATTGTACCAAAATCAACACTTACAAATTGGATGAATGAATTCAAGAAATGGTGTCCATCAATAAGAGCTGTATGCCTCATTGGTGATCAAGAAACCAGGGTAATAACTTTACGTATACTAGCTTTCACCCTGCTATTTTGTTATTTCTTGGTGGAGAGTTTTCTTCAGACGATCCTGAGATAATCCAGTGACTGCAAAGCCAATTTCGATTTTCCAGTCAGTTTTACCAGGTTATTTAAAATTATTATTATTAAATTTAAGCACGCCTAGACTACTCCTGCATTTCACTAGCTATAAAATGTAAAATAATTTAGAAGTCATTATTAACAGCATTGATTCAAGTTGTAATGGATTGGTGGTATGGAAAATCTAGTATACAAGGAAGAACTTCCTTTACTTGCTACATTAATATGAATTACTTAAAAAATAGGTGCTTATTTATTTTCTATTCTTTATTAACAGAACACATTCATTCGTGAAACCCTTATGCCTGGAAACTGGGATGTTTGCATCACATCATACGAAATGATTATACGTGAGAGATCTGTATTCAAAAAGTTTACTTGGCGGTATATGGTGATAGATGAAGCTCACCGCATCAAGAATGAGAAGTCGAAACTTTCTGAACTCCTCCGTGAGTTCAAAAGTATGAACAGATTGCTTCTTACTGGTACCCCACTCCAGAACAATCTCCATGAGTTGTGGGCTCTTCTTAACTTCCTTCTGCCAGATGTATTTAATAGCTCAGATGTAAGTATTTTTTCGATGTTTAAGGTGCTCATTTGGAACTCAAAACTAAATTAATATTTAATTTCTACCTTGTTGTTTGTTTTGTTAGAAATATTTAGGTAATTTGATAATTTACACCTTGTATTTGAAATATAAAACAGGATTGCGATGCTTGGTCCCCATATTACAAAATACATCCTAGTAAATTTTTGTGATTGATATATTTAACTTCTGTATTTATCTTAACTGTTTAAAACTTGCAAATCGCATACTTACTGAAGTAGGGTTGCGTAGCCTTTTTATGAGTAACAGTTAAAAACAAAACTGCAAGTTTATTTTATTTGGTGCACTGTACTAGTTCACTTGTTACAGGACTTTGACTCCTGGTTCAACACTAATGCTGCTCTTGGTGACAATCAATTGGTATCTCGGTTGCATGCCGTCCTAAGACCTTTTTTGCTCAGACGTCTCAAATCTGAAGTGGAGAAGAAACTTAAGCCCAAAAAAGAGTGTAAAGTTTACGTAGGTCTGAGCAAAATGCAGAGAGAATGGTATACAAAGGTTCTTATGAAGGATATTGATGTTGGTAAGATTTTTTTAACTTTTTATAGGCTTGCCTTTGTTGATAACAGTTTTCAACATGAAGAGCGCAGATTGTGAGTAAGTACAGTCTGCAACATGAGTAGCAATCCATGGTATAAAATTGCACATAATCATAATGTAGATACATGTTTAAAAAACACATTTTTCTCTATAAAGTTGTTTTTCTACAGTTAATGGTGCTGGCAAAGTAGAAAAAATGCGATTGCAAAACATTCTCATGCAATTGCGTAAATGTTGCAATCACCCTTACTTATTCGACGGTGCCGAGCCTGGCCCACCGTACACTACGGACGAGCACTTAGTCTACAACTGCGGAAAGCTAGCTATATTAGATAAGCTGCTACCTAAACTACGCGAACAGGACTCACGAGTATTGATATTCTCACAGATGACAAGAATGTTGGATATATTGGAGGATTATTGCCTTTGGAGGCAGTACAAGGTAGAATTAAATTATACATGTATAGTCTGTACATAAAATGAGTTTAATTTTGATTTTTAAGATTGTCAAAGAAAAGTAAACCATATTTCTTACATAGTGAGGTGCAATTATAACATAGTTTATCCAATAAGGTTCTTTTCTATTTGAATTGTAAGATAATTTTAATTATAATAATTTCAAAATCAAAGATGTTAGATTTTATAAAGATAATCTTGTAAATAACATTTTTAGTACTGCCGTTTGGATGGTCAAACGCCTCATGAGGACAGGAATCGGCAAATAGAAGAATACAATGCGGAAGGCAGTGAGAAATTTGTTTTCATGTTGTCCACCCGCGCCGGTGGTCTCGGCATTAACTTGACTTCGGCAGACGTGGTCATCATTTACGATTCCGATTGGAATCCACAAATGGATCTGCAGGCTATGGACAGAGCTCATCGTATTGGTCAGATGAAACAAGTAATTATCGACATAACTATTGAATTTTAATTCTGAAATGTAAAGTAGATTGTAGCATAATCCATGGAGACCTAAAGTTATAATTGCTTAACATAATATTTAAGATATTTTCATGTCAACAGTGCTCATTGGGTAGGGTATTATGGGTCGGTAACGCGTGAGTGATCCCCATGCGCTGCAAGCGTCCATACGGCTATGGTAACCGTTTACCATCAGGCGGGCCGGCTTGTTTACCGACTTCGTCGTATACAAAAAACAACCCGAAAATGTATTCCTCATGTTGTTACCGAAAGAGCTTTTGAGCTTTGCGCCAAGATTTACGACGCTTTCCTCTCATTTATAGTCATTAAATTATAAATTTGTCTAGGTACGAGTATTCCGCCTTATAACCGACAACACAGTAGAAGAAAAAATAGTAGAACGTGCTGAAGTGAAGCTGCGTTTAGATAAACTAGTTATTCAGTCCGGGCGGCTGGTTGACCAGAAAAATCAACTGAATAAAGATGAGATGCTCAACATGATTAGACATGGCGCCAATCATGTGTTCTCGTCGAAAGACTCTGAAATCACAGAGGAAGATATTGACAGTATATTGGAAAGGGGAGAACACAAGGTATATAAGTTACAGAATGTTTTAAAGGATTTTGAAAGGAAAAGAATTGGAATAATTTTGTATGTTTTTTTGTGTAGACTGAAGAACTCAAACAAAAGCTGGAAAGCCTCGGAGAATCTTCGCTTCGGGCTTTCTCAATGGATACACCTGGAGCAACATCAGATTCGGTTTATCAGTTTGAAGGTTTCAACTTTGATTTTGTCTAATTTGTAACATGTGTGATGTTTAGTCAGTTATTAGTTAACTAATTTTGCCTGTTTCACACACATTCCCGAGGGATTGTATGTTTCTCTGGATAAAAACTCTTATAATGTAAGAGTTTTTATCATGTTATTCCAGGGTATGATCTATCTATGAGGCAAGTTTCGTCCGAATCCGTTCTGAGATGCAATAAACATTCGCATTTATTATAGATACGATTTCGAAGTTGGTCCCATAGTAAAATTTGGTCGTATTTATGAGTACTTTACGTGATTTCATTTATTGTCGTATCCACCCCGTACGTATATAGTAGGATATTAAAAAAATACATTATTAACAATTCTACATTCCATTAAAAATAATAAATACATTTTGACGTTCATAAATACAAAGAAAAGTAGTTCTTATTTCTTTATAATAAGGTTCATGTATTTTGTATATAAATAACCATAGATTTAATGGATAAACCTTATTTTGATGCAATAAGGTTATTTTTGCTTTGATATTCTTAAATTCATTTCAAACGGTATTTATAATGTAAAATGTACTTATATTCAAAGTTTATAATGTAAAGTGCACCTTTATTACCTTTTGTTTACGTATCCAGGAGAGGATTACAGGGAGAAACAGAAGATTATTCCACTGGGTAGTTGGATAGAACCTCCAAAACGCGAGCGTAAGGCCAACTACGCAGTGGACGCGTACTTCCGCGAGGCACTACGTGTCTCAGAACCCAAGGCGCCCAAGGTACAGGTAAATAAGTGTAAAGAGCTAAGACCGGAGACCGAAGCTAAACCAATCAATCGGTGGTGGTATTATCATCTAACCATTGTCGTATGTAACTGTATCACATTTAGCTCTTTATACTGGCATACATTATATATGTGTATGTATATTCGTTTATATCACGGAGCATTGAAAAACAAAAATAAATTGCCCCCTACTAGAGACAGAGATTCCTTGCTCGGGATTTTTTGGAGGGAACTTGCAGAATGTATTTTGAGTTTTATTGCATATTATCGGTGGTGTTTTATCCAATAAAGATCAATCGATGTCCAGGAGTGAAGTGAATGGAACTGCGTGTCTTTTCAAGTTGTCTCAATAAGTCCGTGAAAAGTTTTAGTACAATAGCCACCATTTAACTAAAACATTACTTTTATGGACGGTGACTGACAATGTGGGCTATGTGAAAGTGATTTATTGTGACTAGAAACTATACTCGTCACTTTCAAAAATAAGTCCTAATTAGTATTTGGCTACCAAACATAAAACTAAGAAGAAGACGCCTTGCCCAGCAGATTCCAAGCTATTTAAGCGTGTCAGTGGACGGCACCGGCACGTATCATTTAGTACTGTTGACACATAGTGCTATGGTATAGAGTCGATATTAGACTGACGGCCGATCACACTCGGTTATGCGATTTACAAAATTCACGGGACACGAGTATTATTCTTGTTTTCATCTCTATTATAGGCGCGTGGGACTCCTTGCTCTGTGGTTTATATTATTATGTATATGTTAGTTATAATTATTTATCTCACTATCCAGTAATCGTAATAAATATCATAGTAAAATGCTTTATAATATAACATTAGTTGATATTTTTATATGGGTTTATATGCTTTTATACACTCATTGGCACGGAATTAAATGTTCGAGTATGTAAATGTGTGAGTCTAAAATGGTTCAAATTTGATTGATAGTCCTTACTAATCACTAGTGTGTAGTTCTAACGTCAGCTGCATTGTTCTTTTTTAATTAAGGTTCCGTAGGGACCTCATAATCATAAAAGAAAAGTGAAACACTTATAGGGATCAATTTTGTTGTCCAGTGTTCGAAATTCGGCACGAAGCGAGGTTTCCGAAATATATGTAAATACCTATAAGTATACGCAAAAAAATAAAAATTACACTTTTTATATGTGTACAAACAAAGAAACAAACATTGCTGCAATAGCTGCAACCATAAAAATATCCGATAATTTTATTTTACTAGTATCCGTGCCGGTGAGTGTATTCATATATTTGGCAACAATATTTATATTACGTAACTTTTAATATTGGCTTGTATGTGTTTGCAGGCACCGAGGCCTCCCAAGCAGCCAATCGTACAAGACTTCCAATTTTTCCCGCCCCGACTCTTCGAGCTTCTGGACCAAGAGATTTATTTTTATCGAAAAACATTGGGGTATTCGTCAATTCTGTATTTTATACATTTGTATAGTAAAATTTTCATTATCATTAAAAAAAAACAATTAACATACATATTTTGGTCATTTTTCAATAGTCCAATATTGAAACAAATAAACCGATAAACATTAGCGGTCTTACTACAAAAGATGAACTAAACACAGTTTCAACACTTGTTTAAATAGACAGTGTTTTAAGGCTTAGACATTGGTTAAAACCGTGTCTAAGTTTCTTTACTACAAAACTGTGTCTAGTTGATGTTTAGTTAAACATGATATAACGTTTACAATGTGAGCAAAATCGAAAGTCATTCAGTCATTCGTTCCTACGCGTTCCTAAACACGCAGATATTTTAATAAATTATCAATATTATTTGAGTATTTTGTGGGATTTTATGCTATTCTTAAGTCAAATTAATTAAACAATTTGTTTTTTTAATAAAACATAAAATTATTACTAATTTAAGATGTTTAAAATTTTTTTTTATTCAAACACAAAGTTGTATACGTGTTGTATCAGTTGTATGCAATGGAGCGTTCATTTTATTAGGCGCATATTTTGACATTTGCGCTCGGTGTTACTAGATACAATACAATTTATTGATGAAGTTATTTGTGTAAATTAAAAGTTTTCGAAACAAGGACATGTTCTCAAAAATCTCTATGATTATGTTCCCACAAAAATAATTGTGTGATAAGGAATGTTATGAATGGTCAACGGATACTGCTATGCATAGGTACTAGGGTCCAAGGACCAAGCGCCATTGTTATTTTTTTTGGGTAACGGCAAAAACGCTTTCTTGTAGATAAAATATTTCATGATAGTTATTTTAAAAATGTATCTCGGTATATCTTAGCTTCTATTTCTAATAAGTAATATTTTAAATTACCGTGCGGCGGCGTAGTGTTGGATGGCTATGGATAAAAAAAAAACTCTTTTAATAACAATGATAACTTATTTACGTAAACCAACGTATATAGTATGTGGATTATTATGTTCACTGAATCATTTTTTTTTTAATTTGATGTTAGTATTATTTTCGAATAGATCGTGAATGGTTTAATTTATTTCTCCAGCGCTATCAAAATCGTACATATCAATAGGACCATAAAATCAATTATATCAAAAATATCCATATTTTAAATCAAATTCAATAACATAATGGAAAGTTCTAAGGTTACGATGAGAAATTTCATAGCAAAGTGTTGTTAAACATCTGCTAAACAACCCTCCGCGTGTGTTTAAATTCTAAACCATGTCTAAGGCGTGTTTAGCTCAAAACAACCGGTAAACACTGTTTTGTAGTAAGGAATTTTATAAACACGTGTTCAACTGATGCGTAAGTTTTTTGTAGTAAGACCGTAGCTTTTTAACAGCGAGATTAAAATGTAAATGTTAGGAATCTAAACTTGTTTTTCAAAGAGTAGGTAATTTTTTGAGTTTCTTGCTGTCTCTTCTCAGCAAATACAATCGCTGTTTCGACGGGTATTAGTCAGACTACTCATAAGTGCCTGTGAAAGACTATTTGATAAATAATAATATGAATATTTATTATATTAAAAAAGGTACAAAGTGCCGCGCAATCCTGAGCTGGGCCCAGACGCTGCCAAAATCCAAAGAGAAGAGCAACGCAAAATAGATGAAGCTGAAGCACTCACAGAGGAGGAAGCAACGGAGAAGGAACAACTACTGACTCAAGGTGACCGATTATTCCTTATTTCATTCACTTGTATTATATTGAACGAGAAGTCTCAGGATAAGATTGGTTTAATCTAAAATAAACCTTATTTATTAGGTTTAGGTTCTAAATTCAATAGTTTTAATCTTGATTCGAAAACTTCATCTACCTTCGTCTAGCTCTAGTATGGTATGAAAAGAAACACATACTGAAAAATATAAATTTTAAAAATATTATTGTTTCAGGTTTCACCAACTGGACGAAACGTGATTTCAACCAGTTTATCAAAGCGAATGAGAAGTATGGCCGAGATGACATCGAAAATATAGCAAAGGACGTTGAAGGGAAAACTCCAGAAGAGGTGAAACATGTATTTGTGTCATAAACTTTATCTCAGTTCTTTGTTTGCATTTGCAGTTTGTATTACCAATATGTTGTATGAATATTTCAGGTTATGGAATATTCCGCTGTATTTTGGGAACGATGTCATGAACTTCAAGACATTGATAGAATCATGGGGCAAATCGAGAGAGGCGAAGCCAAAATACAGCGAAGAGCGTCTATCAAAAAAGCTCTCGACGCTAAAATGGCTCGCTACAGGGCACCATTCCACCAACTGAGAATTTCGTACGGTACAAATAAGGGAAAAAATTACGTAGAAGAAGAAGACAGGTAACTAAATTGACAATCAACGATACAAGTTTATTTGGTTCGATTTTTAGTACGAATAGGCCTTGTGTATGACGATAATCTCACTATGGTATGGTCGAAGGTAACCACACAATTTGGCAACATATTTTTAACTTGACTTGAGCTTGATACACTACACTGGTGCAACTGATAGGTCTGCTACTAGTAATCATATTTCTTATGCTACCAAGTCGGTAAACAAAAGTACGGCCCGCCTGATGGTAAGCGGTTACCGTAGCCATATGGCAGGCCGTACACATGGGGTATCGCTCACGCGTTACCGATTCTTCCCCTCCCCAATGAGCTCTGGCGACCTTACTCACGCGCAGGAGCACAACATAAAGTTATTTGGCTGCGGTATTCTTTAAGGTTGAGGTACTTCCTCAATTGAGCTGATCTTTGAGAGAATAAACGCCATGCTCTACCTCTCTAAAAACTCTCGCTATGTTCTCTCTCTTTCGTTTGTGTAGGATAAAATTGTAAATGGTTCCAGGTTCCTGGTATGCATGCTGCACAAGCTGGGCTTCGACAAGGAGAACGTGTACGAGGAGCTGCGCGCCGCCGTGCACGCCGCGCCGCAGTTCCGCTTCGACTGGTTCCTCAAGTCCCGGACAGCCGTTGAATTGCAGCGCAGGTAACCATATACACTTCTATTGTTTCTACCCAGTGTACGTAGGTTCTGAACTGCAGATCTTACAGAAAAATGCTGAACCATGAGCTGGATATTGCGAGGGACATCAAAATTTGTAAAAAAAACCGGTACTGTCTTTTTTATAATGTTTTAGTGTCACTTTTTTATTTCTTCAAAATTCAGTTCATGGTTCCATTCAGCGTTTTTCTTTAATACCTGCAGTTCAGCCTATAAATACTGGCTACAAAAAAATAACAGTATATGTTATTTTACATAACATTTAACCATAAATTGAAATAAGTCTCATAAGCATAATAAGCTTTAGGAAAAGAAAAAAAATAAAACAACCCACTCTAACTCAATCAAAATGTTATGAAACGGGAGATTTATTCGCGATATGAGTGTTGGTCTCCATGTAACATTAGTTCAGAGTGACAAACGGACTAGTAAAGTATGACCTCCAAAAATACCGTCGATTACATAGGTTTGTTATTTTGTGCCATTTTAGTGGTCTTCAATACTTCCAAAATATTTGTGCTAAGGATTTTGTTGTTTTTTCAGGTGTAATACTCTTATCACATTAATTGAGAGAGAAAATCAAGAATTAGAAGAGAAGGAGCGCGCGGAAAAGAAGAAAAAGAGTGGAAACGCTAATCAGAATACACCTGGCGGTAATGCATCCAGCAAAGGTGCGAACACTAGTAAGCGCAAGGCTGATAACGCTCCCGACTCAGTGCAGAAACACAAAAAGAAGAAGAAATAGAATTCGGTTAAAGAATCGACATTAGCACTACAGCAGAGAATAAAACTGGACGGTAGTTTAATTTAATTTAAAACGAAGTTGTGTCCTAATGACGATCAATATTTGAATGACATTATTTTAAAAGAAGCATCCCAATTATAAATAGTGATTCCATTTATTATTAATTTAATTAACTGATTTGTATCATTTGATAAACTTCTAGATACAGATTAATACAAACTTGAAAAAGTTTCAGTAGGTATCATGATTATTTGGTTCAATCAGCTTCGACTGGCTTCGGTCAATGACCAAGATTCAATAAAAATGTGAAAAACATTTTATATTTTATTTTTAGTCCTGTTTGAATAGAATAAAATTACTTTTTATTTGACAGTAACAAATTGATTAAGCTATTAAATATTAAAATTATTATTTTTAATTTGCATAATAATGTTTAAAATGACAGGGATGTATAGTGGAATAATAAGTAAAATCAAGTGATATTTTCAGCTGTAACTATGGAAAACTGTCGGTGAATTTTGCAGTCATTTTATAAAATACAATAAAGTGGCAATGATTAAATCTTGTTTCTGTTATAACATTTACCTTTAGAAATGAAGGTTGAAGACTTTTTCATCAAAGGATAATGGTAACGAATCGGTCTAAGGGCACATACGCACTATGCGGTTGCCCGCAATCAAAAATATATATGAAAACATAGTTTCTATACGCATTGTGATGCGGCTGCCGCCCAACCGCACCGGTCGCTCGGAGCGCTAAGCACGGGGTTGTCTCCACCGATCCCAGGATCAGATTGAATTTGCCACGGATCACGGCGAGTTGTATCCACTGATACCTTGATCCGTTTCCAGCAAAATATTAATATTTTTACCCACCGATCACGGTATCCGTGGCTACAAGAAATAAATTATATTATTTTTCGAAACTGATCACGGCATACACAGAAGAAATGAACACGCTGTGGCCCGTTCGACTGACAGCCAGCCGGACGGTTGCTATATACGCATTACGTGGATAGTAGGCACTTGCGGTTGCGTGTAATAAAGTTTATTATTGAGGTACAGAGCAAACAAACTCAAAGGCTGGTTAGGGCTTCCAAACAAATAAACAAAAAAGTAATATACCTACTTAAAACATTTTTATTGAAGTCAAAATACACAAAAAAGTATGAAAAATAACTAATATATGGAAATGTCTTTCTTTGTTATGCTGGTTTTTAAAATGCTTAAACGTTCTTCAAACGACTTCCTTCAGACTTATTCTACTTAGTGTATCCAACAACAATATCTTCATACTTTTTTAGCTCGTCGAAAAATATTTCTAAATGCTTGCTCTCATTTCGTGTTTGCAAATAAGGATGCATCCAATACCTTTTTCTCTGCTTATTTTTCTTTATATAACGCGCGTAAATATAATAACTAGCTGCGACGTCTTCGACGTCCATTTTAGAAAGGTGTCGATCAAATCGCAAACCGCGACGGTTTCTAAACGCACGCAACCGCATCCTGCGGTCAGCCGGGTGGCTGCCCGCATTCCGGCTAACTGCATAGTGCGTATCCTTACTCATAAAACATGGTTATTTTGAAAATTACAGTTAGGTACAGTAGTACCCAACTGATATGGCTTACCGATGTACCTGCGCAGAAGATCCATTTTCAAAGCTCGGGGAACGCGTTGTTATTGGTGGGCAGCTGCCGCCATGTTACCGCGCGCCGTGCGGAGGGGCGTCACTTGCGAGTGAGACGGAATTAACAGCTGCAGTGTATTATGAACCTTATAGGTAGTAGTGATCTAAGGTTGATTGTAAGTTTTAAGCAATCTTTCGTTAATCTTCGGACCATACTTTCTTTTCTGTGCGAACGATCATTCACGACGCGCCTTATCAGTTGGGTAATACTTGTAAGGAATAGTCGCATATCCAATTTCTTTGGGAATAGTCCTACAAACTTATCAGACCCGGTGGTCAAAAGAGGAACTAACGACGCCATTTCGAAATGTCAATTGCTGGTCAAAAAGAATATAAATACTTCATTTATTGTTTGTTAGCTCTACCAAATGCGATAACAGTAGCGACTCTCTCATCGGGCCACATAAGCTTGTGGCACTATAACGTTATTAATGTGACCATTTGTCAGTATATATTAATTATATAGGGTTATATGACCTAATGGTGATGGGGATAATGTTAATTATGGTTCAGTACTTACTTACTAGCCTTCTGACTTTGTAAAAGTTGGCAACGCATTCCCCTGGTTTTGCTAATTAGCTTCTGCCAGCGGTTCTTCCTGATTTTCCAAGAGGTGTTCCCAATGTAGTGGGCATGAATGAGTTGCGGCCCAAAATATGTAGGTCCGCTTTGATTGCGCCAATTCCAAACGAGCAAAGCTCGCTCGTCATTTCTATGAAAAGAGGTATCTCCACTAGCTTATTTATTATGCCAGTCAAGATCATTACTCATCTACTCGATAATTACGCTTCTGTTATCGCTAGATTCGATTCTCGCAATACATGTATTGCGAGACTCAGTGTGCAGTGATTGTAGTTCTTAGCGGACAATAATACTTGCATTTTACAATTATGTGATACCATAGAGTAATTAATATACTACGTACAAGTGATACTAATAATAAAATAAAAAGCAATTCAATTGTTTCTATTACTTTATTATTACCTCGAAATAATATCAAATCGTCAATAGATAAATTAGTATCTAGTCGAGGGGATTATTCAAGTATATAAATGATCCGCTATGTCCAATATAACCTATTGATTTTTATGTAATAGTACCTACGTATTTTAAAACAAAAGGAATGGTGAGGATGCTACACTGCTACTACAGTTTTAAACAAATGTTTTTTCACGAGAACTTTTCCGAAACAGATCAAGAAAATACCTAATTAAAAATGGAATGAAAGTTAAATTCATCTTTTCTGAATAGCTGAGCTGTCTTAAAGCCGTCTAGACTAAAATATCAGCATCAAATCCTCGGGAACGATCATATAGATTAGTATTTCCTTTTGTATGTCTCGTAGTGCATCCCGATTGCTTCCCATACGAACGATATAATATCTAGCTTATATCAAAAGGAACTTACAAAAACACTGTTTTTATTTAACTAGAACAATGTGCAGAAAACCTAAACCAAAATGGGTAAAAACATAAATAAGTAAGAAAAAATGCATAAGTTTAAAATACCGATAATCATAAAACTGTTTAAGAAGTATAATGGGTGGGTGTAATAGGCAAGCATCAAATGAGGGCCGAGGGCTAACGCGCTTGAATTATCTGTGAGAGGCGCCAGTGACCCTGATTCTGTTGTTCAGAACTAAACTAATTTTAATGTCACTATGTCTCTTTCTAACAAAGAACATAAGAAAAGGATGTAAGAAATTTAGTTCTGTCAAATTAGTCCAAAGCTTGTTTTCAATATAAATTTAGTCGCCATCTACCGCGGTTACGCCTAAATACACGCAAAATAAGACGGCAAAGATTAATTTGACAACTTAAAATATATGTTCTATCCTTTTCAGTCATGTTCGTAAGAAAGAGATGAGATGTAACTAAAATTAGTTTAGTGCGATTTACAACAGAATCGGCACTAGTATAGCGCGGGTCTCTTTAAATGTCAAATGTAAATGAACGTATTATGTAGGTACTCTTTTTTTATTCATCGCAGATTTACACGAATTATTCATGATTGTGCCATTCCCGATTAATTATGGCAGACATTACTGCGAACCGCTACCAACCACTCTGTTCTAGGGCGAGTTTTGTCGGAAAAGTATTTTCTCCTGTTTTTCGGAACAAAACGTGACTGCGCTGAGGCATAATCAATATTTCATTTAAGTATGTGGTGTTTATCAATTATAATGGCCCTGCCGCCCTAAAAATTCTTTTGCAACTACAGTGATAGGATCTCATTCGCTAGTGGCGCCAACTGATGGTCACAGAAACGGTAGTCTCCATTGGTACATGATAGAAATAATTAAACTTAAAAAAAACATATTGCCCATAAATTGGGAGACGCGAATCCCCCAAATCTTAAAATGATAAATAGGTATCAAACATCATACTAGGTTATGTGAGAAGGTGTACAATTTCGAACACTGACAGTGTTCGAAATTGTACTATGGATAAAAAATTTATACATCTGGGGGCACGGAAGTGCCCCCCGCCAAGACAGCCAAGCGAAGCGAAAGGGCACTACCTACCTTTTCCCGAAGCGCTTCGTCGTTTTTTTGAACCCTCATAACTTGGGTTTGGATTATACTAGATAAACAAAATTCTCAGGACATGATGTCAATAGTAAACTTATTAAACATATTAAGTTTCAATAACATAGCTCTTATACTTTAGATTTTATTGATATCTAAAAAACCCCGATTTCGTCACTGACTCACTGATGATCATCAAAACTCATAGGGTACTTCCTGAAGTCCTAGAAAGCTGAAATTTGGTATGTAAGCTTGTATTAGTACACAAACAACAAAAAAATTATAAAACTTGGAAATTTCAAATAAAAAAAAACATGAGCAACTTACAAAATGAAGTGAAATCCCACCAAAAACATTTTTATGTAAAATGTTGCCGCCAAGACATATGGCTCGTACTGTCAAAAAGTTATCAGATCTCATGTAGAGCCAAACTTGTAACTCTACATGCACTTACTCTATAAGTCCTAACTTCACAAACTCTTTGTTGTTGTTGGGACAATGTTTTTGGTGGGATTTCTATTTCTATATGTTTTGATCATTAACTTGAACATGTGAATTCTAAACTTATGCATTTTGGCGTTAAGTATTGTTTTTCAAGTAACATGAATACTATTTATTTCTATCTATGAATAAAATATTCTATGTGCTACCTAAGTCTATCTTTTAACCTTTCTAAATCCTAATCAGATTAGCCATTCGTTTCGGGCGTGTTTGAGATACAAAACATGGCAATGATTACTATCACAGTAACTAGTGTAAAATACTAAATCACATTCTGATGTTTGTGAACGACCGGCCAGAAACCTATTTCACAAATCAAGTTAAAAAGAACCCATTGAAATTGATTCCATAATATTTTTTCTGTATGAGCTTGTTTAATAGGTATAAGCACTTAACCTATCAGTAAAGTTAAAATTAAAATACAAACATGGTTTTGATTAATTTTAAATAACTACATTATTGCAATATTTAGGTACGAATTTACTGGTTATGTAAATACGCATGTGTATATGAGAGAATAAAGTACCTATTTATTAGATCTGCCTCGCTATCGTGCATGCCGTGCTCATCCATTACCAATTTACCATGCGCCACGCAGCAGTGGGCTGGCTGTTTACGAAACCCTTTCATGGCTGACACTGGTGCTGATTCTGTTGTTTACACCTAAACTAATTTAGTCTCACTATGTCTCTTTCTAACAAACAACATAAAAAAGGACGTAAGAAATGTAGTCAGTGTCAAATTAGTACAATGCTCGTTTTCAATATAAATTGAGTCGCCTTCTATCGCGGTTACGTCTAAATACCCGCAAATGAAGCCAGCAAAGACTACTTTTACAGATTTAAATATGTTCTATCCTTTTTCAATAGTGTTTGTAAGAAAGATTTGTGATGTGACTAAAACTAGTTTAGTGCGATTCACAACAGAATCGGCACCACTGGCTGGCTACTATACAGAGTTATTATATTACACTAACAACCTTCCAAGGCTGTTTTACTAACATCATAAACAACATCTTTTGTTCTAAGACTATTTACTAAATAAATTTACGATAAAACAAAGTTTCAAGATTTTGATGTTCTATCTAATACATTTCAATTCTGTATTTTGTTGTAGGTACCTCCCGTGCACTGTCACTCTCTGTATTTTGCTAACATTTAGAGTGTTGAAATTAAGTATTTTCATTTATGCATTAAAGACTGATGAATCTTATGAATTATTAAAAGTCATGGAACAAAAGTTGTTGTTTATGATGTTAGTAATAGTCATGAGAGACGAGAGGTTTTTAGTGTTTTACCAATAACCCTGTATACACAATTTTAATTAAATTCGCTATCTATGTAACAATAAGTGGATAATGGCAGATTAAAAGCTGGTATTTATTAATGGTATCTTAAGCCTAAATTTATAAACTTGACCGTTCCGGTAATCTAAAACATCATTGCTCTCTATAATATAATTTATACACTCAATTATCACGGTTCACGATGAACATTTTCTTTGCATCATCATCAGGTACTAACACAAACCCAAATCACTCTCTGCTCGAGCACGCAGACTCTCCAGATCAAGATGAATTACCATTTTCAATATTATCTTGGAAATTGTTAACATTGCTAGTAAATGGAGCACCCAATCCATATAGATGCCCACTTGTACTTTCTATATTGCCATCAAAGAATATCTGAAAGGATAAAGATAATTATTTTTCCATTTTAATTAATATTGCTCTTCGCATGGGTGACGAACTAGACTATAAACGACTAACTGAATTGCAGCAAATAGGTACGTAGAAATCCGCACACAACGACACGGCGAGTAGTTAGCACAGCGCAATCAATTATGAACCCTACATCCCGCTTATAGCGTTCACTAACCATGCACTGTCATTATATAAAGTGAGAAAAACAAACTCGCGACCAATACATGCGGCCGTATCTCAATATCCCAGTTTAAACGAGCGAACAATATAATTCACACTATATTGCTTCATGCGGTTACGAACGCCATGGATAATTGAGAACATTAGCTAGCAGCAATGTTAGATAACCGACAAAATTGAATAATATCAGATATCATAATTTATCACTTTACTAGCGACCGCCTCTTCTTCGTACGGGTGCAATGTCGTAATGTGGTGTCAGTGGAGCGATTTGCGCACCCGCACTTGCCGCCCGGTAACAGTATCGCGAATACTGTTTCATGCCAATTTTAAATCTGTAATTATCTTTTAAAATATGAATGATAATGATCTACTTTAAACCCGCCCGTTGTAACTAAGTTATCTAATTAGATAAGGATTAATAATATATGGGTGAAAATAACTTCGAAAGTATAACCCTCAAAAAAAATTAATCTTAATCGCATATAAATGGTTACCGCCGTGTGCGTGTTATTTTGGTATATCTCGTAAAGTTTAGTCGCGGGTTGGGTCTTCTATTACCTATATATTCCGAATTTTGTGATCTACGCATGAACTGCTATTTTAATTTCCGAAATCTTTTCAATGAATCGAATTGATATTTCCTTAATGAAACATCAGAAATATTCAAATTCGTAAATTAAAATAGCAATTGTGGAAAATCGGCTCAGTAGGTTTTGAATCCGTTTCCGACATCGAATCCGAGCGTTTTAAAATAGCCCTGCTGGATATAAGAACTTGAGAGCAAGTTCCCTTCTAGCGCTTCTTTGTGAGATTGTGCTCAACACAAGCCTATTTCAGTAAAAAAATATTTCTATATATTATCAAATTAACATACTTCTTTGATTTTGAAAAAAGCCATTCCAGTGAGATGAGAGTCAGAGCCCGCTTGATGCTGCGGCCCGACTCGTCGTAGTTCAAGCTGATCTGCTACTTCTTGCAGTCCACCCTTTAGATTCTTGCATAGTTTCATCAAGTACTAAAAATAAGGTGAGTTTTGTTCAAATTACGAACTTGCCTAAAGAGATTTAACAGTAATGTGACATTTTACAGAATGAAGGAGGTAACTGACCTTTACATCATAAACAGTTGGGAAGTACAATCTTAGACTTTCAAAGAAATCATTTTCTTCTAGTGGAAGGTTTTGATCAGTTAAAAGTTTTAGCAAGTATCCAAAGTCATATCCAGAATGAAAACTTAACCAATTGATGTTGTCCATAAGAACAATGCCTGAAATAAGTTGATTAGTAAAATCACTGAAAACAAGTAAAATAATTGACATCAAAAGCCTGGGACCAAAGAGTATATTTTGTTTCTACCATTCCAATTTTTCTTTCTCGAAACCCTTGTTTTAGCAAGGTAGAAAAGTGAGTTTTTATTTATGGTAGTTTAAGCCTCGACAAAACTATGAATAAAGTGGAAACGGGAGCCAGCATTCTAGCTCATGAACCCCAGTTCAATATAAAATCGAAGTGATCATCTAATTGCCAAATAAAAAATATATTTAACATAAGTGAAATGGATATTATTACGCATAATATTATAATAATTACCTGAAGACATCAAAAGTTCTGCAAATTCTAGGGGTTCTATACCATGCTCTTCATGTTCTCTAAACTGAAGTCCAGAGTTTTGTAATAGATCAATGGAGTCCTGCGCATACATATCTTCTCTGTTAAAAAAAGTTTAAAAGAGATATTGTGTTTGAAACTGGTATGTGGTGAACATTTACTACACTGTATGGTAGTGTCATTACAATATACCACTTACTGAAGATTGAACTTGAAATTAAATTGCCATGTTGTACAGCCAGGTGGAGTTTTGCCATTCTCATCCATAAATGTAAGTCCTAGTTGTATGATCCTTAGCAGATCCACATTACATCTGAAACAATAAACCATCATTATCACCAAACCATACAAATATACCTAAGGATCAAGTAAATGTGAATAAAGTCAAATATAGTAAATATAATGTAAGTCATGGTAGTAAATAAAATGTGAATGAAGTCCTGTAATAACATAGCATTAACACACCATCGAACTTGGTGCGTCGAACGGAGGAAGACAGAGCTATAAGTTAAAAAGAGTGCGGCGGAAGCATCGAACGGAGTTCGGTATCGAACTTTGTTCGATCCTGTGACGAGCTGTACGCCGCCGCATCAAACATTATTATCTGGGGGCACGGAAGTGCCCCCCGCCACCTTGATGATGAGCTACCTTGTAATAAGCTCTTGCTGTCAAGACTTTCTATATGTGATTTGAATATAAAATCAGTAATTTTGGTTACTGAGAGTGGTTTCCAAGAAATTACTTTTGAATTTTGGCCACTATTTCCAAGAAATGACTTTTGAATTTTGGATAATCTAAAATACGGAACAACTAATTTGCCAACGATGTAGGTGCTGTTGCGTTATATAGGTTATAATGTCCTATTAGACTTCGCCGGAATACTCATATACTCTCCTTACTTTACAATATATTGTTCAATCCTTCGTCCCCACGCTACCTCAAGGAACGCTTTGATTTCCTCCACTGTTCTCACTCACTTAGGTCATCAGTAAACTTAGCTCTTAACATGCCAGCACATACTAGCACTTTTTACGACAAATCTTTCACTGTTGAAGCGGTTCGTTTATGGAACTCCTTACCAATTCCAATCAGACGAGCACAGTCAGTAAATATTTTTAAGGATCAGGTCAAGAAGTTTTATTTGTAGCTATTGATCCTCGATCGATATCGAGCCCTCTAGCTATTGATTTATGTTTATTTATGTTAACATATATTGTATTTATGTTTACATTATATTTATATTGTATTTTATCATAGTATGTATTCATATATATTTTTAATATGTGTATTTTTGTTTATTGCTTGCTTTAATTGTTATATATGCTTTATTTATTATGTCCAATAGTATTTCACTATGGTATTCATTATCTTATTTTTTTTGTTTTGTATTGAACACCCCCGTTTTTACAGTTTATTTTAACTCCTCTCCATCCAAAGGTTGCCTGGTAGAGATCACTTTTAGTGATAAGGCCGCCCATTGTAACACTTTCTTTTTTAAGTTCTTGTATTTTTATTTTTTTCATGTGGTGTAACAATAAAGCGTTATCTATATATCTATCTATAGGTATATCTATATCTGTGGTATGCTCCAAGTTTGGTTATTCGCCACACGGCATTAGGTGGTCTGTTGATACATTGCACTGCACCGAACTTTGTTATTCTTATTAATACTTGTTCGGTCGGCACTGCATTCGGTCTTCTGTTGATGCATTGTACTGCACTGAGTGAGTCACTGAACTTTGTTATTCTTATTAATATTGGTTCGGTGGTTCAGTCAGCATCAGGTTTGATGGGGTGTTAATGCTATTAGGCTTCTCCATTGCAAATTCTGATTTACCCATAGGTACTTGATACACAATTAGATTATGTCTGCACTCGTTATTATTAAATAGGCCAATGTCTTATCTACTTTTAGCAAGATAAATTGTAAAGTAATAATCACCTCAGTAGTTGGTATTGGTAGTCTGCTGTGGATCTAAACTCACCAATTGGCCTAGCAACAACTCCCGGGAACTCTGTGTCCATAGCAACCCAATGACACTTCTTAACAATCTAGAATTAAAATATATATTAACAAAATGTACAAAAAAAGAAGATACTTTGCGAAAATTATAAGCAATACCTGTCTTATCACTTGAAACTCTTCATGTAGGTTATGATTCCAAACGTTTTTGATAGTACATTCTTCTTTCACAACGTTTGCTAGAATTGAACCAAAGCTCGCCGCTGGCATCTAGACATAGGCAGTGCATATGATTCTCATTAAAAAGTACTTTATTGATGTTATTAGCAAGGAATCAATGATTTTATTTCAATGGAGCTATAAAATAATAGATCCACGCTTATGATTTTTTTAATATCAATTAAATACATAGTTAAATGTAAGAAATACCTTTCCTCGACTAATGTCTTTCAAATACAGATTTTTCGAAACCTAGAAACGTTTCTTTTTATAAATATTAGAAAGGATCACAGAAGTTTGAGACTGTACCTATCTATTGACAGGCAGGACCAGTGCTGCAAACCCCAAATTGCAAAAAAGAAGTATATTTATGCCAAAAATCCAGGAGACAGGGTAAAAAAGAAGGAGAAAAAGAATACCCTTAATGGTTTCTTTAGAATAGTAGGAATTTTTTATTCTACTCCTTAGCTTAAAGTTTGGCAAACAAATCTTTATTATTTGGTTTTATTTTTGCCAGTGTCGAGTCATGTTATAAGTCCCTTCTAGTCACAAAAATCACTTTCACTGTGTCCGCTCTGTCAGTGTCCATAAAATACATGTTTTAGTAAAATGGTGGTAATCATCATCATCATATCAGCCTATGGATGTCCACTGCTAAACATGGGCCTCCCCCATTGATTTCCATTTCGAACGGTTTTGGGCCACTTGCATCCAGCGGCACTCAGCGACTCTGACCAGGGGCTCTACCGCGTAACTTTGGTGGTAATCGTAACGAACACCATTAATTATTTCATCCAATGACACACACGCGGTACGACGCGACAATGACCATTCGTGGGCCCTGATTGGATGAAATTCATTAATGTTGTTCGTTACAATTACCACCAAAGTTACGCGGTAAAGCCCCAGGTCATGCGTCGTACCGCCTGGTGGTCATTGTACTAAAACTTTTCACGATATTTTTGAGTCAACTGGAAAAATCACGATACACTAATTTCAACTTCGCATGGTTAAATCTGTATTGGATTAAACACTAATTTATGTTATAAAATACTCGAATTTATGAAAATAAAATGAAAACGCAACGTCACTTTGCAAGTTTCAGAGTTTAATTCGGAATCTGAATCACTTTATATGGACTTATTATGTTTTGACAGCATTGATTGATTTATTTTAGAATAGAAAAGCTTAGAAAAATATAAAATGTAGAAAACTTGGCTCACATCCACAGCTCACATCGTAATAATCCTATTAAAGATTAAGACTGGAGGATTGTATACTGGAAAGTTAGGCCACACCGAGATGCGAAGCGTCGCGGCGCGCAAGTAAACTTTTTTAGATGTGGGAATTCGTAATGTATACGCCTGCTTGGCGTCGCGAGTCACTTGTCTGTCATGCAGAACAAGAAATAAAAAAAGATAAAATTTATTTATTGGAACGAAAAGGACATGTACATAATAAAGTTTTTAAAAAAAAAAAAAAAAAAAAAAAAAAAAAAAAAAAAAAAAAAAAAAAAAAAAAAAACATAATAAAGTGTGTACGAAAATAGCCAGATTAGTTGTTTAACTGTGTCGCAGCCATTTACGCCCACCTCCAAAATACTAGGCATCAGTACATCTAACATGAGTTTTCTACACTAACGTAATCTCCGTAATCTACACACGCTAGCGACTACGGTCAATATTTTGTATGACGAGCACCGCCTCTAGTGGACACTTTTGGAAGCATTTCATACAAAATGTTTCACCGTAGTCGCTAGCGAGTGTAGATTACGTTTACAGAAAAAAAGTATTTTATTAAATTAATAATTTTAAATTAATATAAAACAAAAGCAAAATATTTTAAATAGGTACTTCTGATCGTGTAAACGTGTGTGTATGTATGTGTGTTTGTATTTGAATATGTTTATCTGTATGTGTGTGGGGGTGTGTGTGTGGTGTGGGGGTGTGTGTGTGGTGTGGGGTTGTGTGATGTTGTGTGTGTGGTGTGGGGTGTGTGATTTGGGTGTGTGGTTTGGGTGTGTTGTATGTGGGTTGCAGTAAGTAAGGAAGGGAGAATGCAGATTTATTTATTCAATTTTTATTATTTTAATATGCCGTCTAGCTTATGATTATTTTCTCATTTCTTCATAACAGGGTATGGCCATTCATTTACCATGCTTGTACATTTTCGTGAGGCAAGTGGATAGATACCGAGTTCTTTATTTACTCTATTGTACAAAATAGGGCTTAAGAAGTATTGGCGTCGTACCACTTCGAGGTTGGCTGATTCTATCTTGCAAACTCTATCAGACCTACGCGTTTGTTTATGTAGTACTGCCTTCAGGAGAAATGAGTGTCTGACCGTGGGTATTTCACAAAGTGCATATAAGCTGCTCGTGGGAAATAGAGTGGGTTTGTGCATCATGACTTTTAGCACAGCACGCTGATCTCTTCCCATATGAAGAAAGTGGCACTTCCCTCAGCCACCCCAAGCTGTAATACAGTAAGTTAGTATAGAGTGTGCCAGAGCAAAGTAAACTGTATTAATGTGGGTAAATCAGCAGATCTCAAGTTTTTGAAGACCAACATTTTTGTCACTCTAGGGACCACAGATTCAATTTGATCTTTCCATGACAACGTACCATCGATAAAAACGCCAAGATATTTAATGCTGTCAGTACGCGTTATTTGATTAGGAACAATAATTATTGCATGATTCTGAGCAGTCAATGTAAATGAAGTGGCAGGCTGGGATGAAATCCTAGGCGCGAACGTAATAAACTTAGTTTTTATCAGGTTGAGAGTAAGAAGATTTACTGAAAGCCACGTCATGAACGTCTGTAGCACAGATTCTGCGTGTTTTTGAATCTCTAGCCAGTAAGAGCCATAGAGCCATACGTCGTGTCATCAGCGTAGCTTATGATCTTAGAGTTCGTTAGGGATAACTTACACAGATCATCAATGTAAATTAAAAACAGAGTAGGTCCAAGGACGCTACCCTGTGGAACCCCGTAGGTAAGAAACTCTTCTTTGCTGCTATAACTTCCGATTTTGTGAACTAGAGATCGGTTGCTCAAAAAATTATAATTAAATGTATGGTAATGTAGGGTAGTTTAGGGTAGGGCACCACGCGAACAAAGTCGCACCGGCAGCTAGTTGTATATAGTTTTTCCCTTGTTGCCATACTGGTTGGTACGCACGGCTACATATCAAGCTATAATTTCCAATATAAGCTGACCTCTCATTGAACGGAAATCCCATACAATGCGAGCTTATACTGGAAATGTATAGCTTGATGTGTAGCCGTGTGTACCTACACTATCTACTGAAAATTCATAAAATGATATCTTTAAAAATTGTTTATTAATATCTTTGTGGAATAGTACAAAATAATAAAGTATTAATTTCTTATCTTAAAAGACATAAAATAAATCAGTAAAACCTTATTAAAATAATTTCTTAAATCTACACATACAAAAAACTAATACCAATTTAATAAGGTAAAATTTGATCACAATCAATATAAATTCGGTTGCATAAAATTGTTCAATAATCGCAATAAATAATAATACATTCTTAGTCAGTATTTGATTGACAGTACAAACATACCTACTAAATAATTTATATTGTTCCTGGAAGTTATTAGTTTCGTACTTCATTTTAAGGCATTCATTAATTTTGTATACAAATTTATTTACAGATTCGATTTTCGGTTTGCTAAAATGTACAAGGTTAATGTTACTGACGGCGATCTTAATAATGTTAACTGAGCGCGGTGCGTCCCTCACGGCGGCGTGAGACTCCTCACACGCACACAATTTCCTGATCAAGAAGAGTTTCCATTTTCGCCGTTGTCTTGAAAGTTATTTACATTTACAGAGAAAGGCGCGCCTAAGCCGTAAAGATGGCCACTCGAACTTTCAATATTGTCATCAAAGAATATCTGGAAAACAAATACATTTATGTAAGGGTGGAAGTGCTCAATCTGCGCAACGATGGGGACCTTTGTTACTATTGTCAACATTCGGTAACATTTTTGGGGTGTTATCCGTTATTTAATTAACGGCGCGACACTGTCTGCCAATATGATTAAGATAGAGACAATTGATTTGGCATGGATATCGTTGTTTCAATCATCAGCCCAACGACTAGCCCAGCAGGTCTTCCATCATAGACCCAGTGCTGTCTTTATCCGCAGCTCTCTCCTATAGATATGCAGAGAGTAACCACTAGATGTATGTACATAACCCGACCTATGAAAGGGGTTTGAAATATTTCATGGCTAATGAAGTTGTCGAACATCGATATTTTTTGCAAATAACTCTGTACAGTAGTACCCAACTGATAGGCGCGTCGTGAATCTTCGTTCGTACAGAAAAGTATGGCCCCGAAGATTAACGAAAGGATGCTTAAAACTTACAATTAACCTTAGATCACTACTATAAGGTTCATAATACACTGCAGCTGTTAGTTCCGTCTCACTCGCAAGTGACGCCCCTCCGCACGGCGCGCGCTAACATGGCGGCAGCTGCCGAGTAATAGCGGTTTCCCGCGCTTGAAAATGTATCTTTTTTTATTATGTTAAATGGGCTTGAAAATGTATCTTTTTTTTTATGTTAAATACCTTCGACGAGGCCGAGGATGTAGCACGCTTACCCAGAAAAAGCCTATTCACTCTGGCCTTGAATAAATCTAGGTTATAGGTGTCGGGAAACACACACATCTTCTGCGCAGGTATATCGGTAAGCCCTATCAGTTGGGTACTACAGCAACGTATGTTTTAGGACATATACACCTTAGTATTTTTTTCTTAGGTATGAGTGCCCCCAATCGATATATTTAGTTTTTATAGTGCGCCGTCTATTGAAAAATAAATCAAACTCCTTTGTACCATATATCTTTATCCTCAAATGCTCGATTCCATTATTCCACTACTGATTGATCACGACTTTTAATGTCACACGAAATTTAATATCAATCTACAATCGCAAAATAAAGGATAGATTGAATATTGGAATCGGGCATAAACATTGTTTTAAAGATAGCGCCTATTAAATACCTCTTTGATTTTAAAGAATGCCATTCCAGTTAGATGCGAGTCGGAGCCAGCTTGATGTTGTGGACCGACACGCCTTAGTTCCAATTGGTCCGCCACCTCTTGAAGTCCACCTTTCAGGTTTTTGCATAGCTTCATCAAGTACTAGAAATTAAATAGACGAGAAATGAAAGTCTTCATTCTACACAAACCCGTAAATTATATCAAAGGTAGGATTACTTTAAATAGCACTTTTGGACATTTTTTAAAGATTTTTTTAAAAGACTGACTGGACTCATTAGAATACTGTTATGGATATCTCCTGAACATTTTTTATGCCGATATATCAGTATAGTCAATACTTATGGTATATAATAAATCAATATAGGTATTCTAGCACAATAGAATGTGTACAATCACTTAATGAGATATTTTTCATAGTTATTGCATTCGTCAAACATTGATCTTTTTTTGCAAATATAAGATTCAACGTGCACCACAAGGCTCCGAACAAAAATCTTCCGAACGCCTTTACAATGAAAACTATCACTACGTTAGTACTATTATTTATTCTGTGCTATCACTGGCAATCGCGGCCAACTAGAGTCAGAATGTACCACAGATTAGACTTATTCAGTGGCGTAGCTTGCATGGGTGGCACTTGTTGCAGATACCGAGGTGTCACCCCAAAAACTAAAACAGTTTAAAATAATAAAAATTGAAGCCGCCGCAAGTGGCGTGTTGATTTCGTCTATGTCAAATTCTAATAAAATCTAATTAAGACATTAGATATCTTTTTTCTTTTCTCTATACCTAAACTAAAGGTTTGCGTACCGAAGTTAATTTTTTTCACGTTCCGTTCATCCGTGTTGATGTGACACCCGGTGCAGCACTAACTAGAGGTGTGTAACTCATCAAAAATACTCGAGCTGCATAATAGCTCACGGCTCAAGTGTGTGAGCCGGTTCAATGAATCAGCTCGCAGATCAGCTCAATTTGTACCTACCTCTAGTTCACGATATGCGTGCGCGGACAATGCGAGCCGCACGTCGAATTGAGCCGACTGAGCTGCCGCGACTCTTTTCATACTTTACGTTGGAATCATTTAAGTCATTTTATATTATCTATTTATGTTAAATATTTTATATTTATTTATTGAATTCGATTAATACATTATTATTTAAATGTTTTAGAACAAACAATAATTCGTAGATCCGAATCACAAGACTAATCTGTGGAGGGTGTCACAGATACAATATGACCCCGAGAGCCGTGAGCTAGTCATTTTGTTGTTGAGCTTTAGCTCAACGACTCAAAACCTATTTGAGCTGATTCAGAGCTGAGTTACACACCTCTAGCACTGACACTTGTTACGTGGAATAACTTTGAAAGTGCAAAATTGGGACTGAATAAGTATGATATTTCGATTTCGATGATAGCTCAGTGGTAGTGACGTCGGATACCGAGACGAAGGTTCCGGGTTCGAATCCTACAATGAGCTTGAGCTTTCGGTGAAGGAAAACATCGTGAGGAAACCATAGCACGGTGGTAGGGTACTTTGTAGTACCCGGTTGGCAAAAACCCTCAACTGTCACCAAGCACCTATCGGTGTTCCGACAGCTGCACTTGAGAGCCAGTTCCTTGTAGGCTTTGTGTGCTTACCACCTTCGGCCGCATCATCACTTACCATGGTGAGATTGCGGTCAAACACAGGCCTATAAACAGTAAAAAAAAATACATATAATATAATCAGCACATTGCATTACGTATGATCCTTCTTCATACATACAAGTATTGCACCAAACATTTGTCTGTATTATAATGGTATAACGAAAAATAAAACTTACTTTTACATCATAAACCGTTGGAAAGTATAGCCGGAGGCTTTCAAAAAAGTCATTTTCATCTTGTGGCAGGTTTTGATCAGTGAGTAGTTTGAGTAAGTACCCAAAGTCATATCCTGAATGAAAACTCAGCCATTTGATATTGTCTATGAGCACAAGTCCTGAAATAAATAAAACCATAATAATATAAATAAAATCATGAACACAGAATATATTCATTCTGGTAAGCTTTGAGTATATAGTAACATATACTCAAAGCTGGTAAGATACTCTACCCGATGACATAAGCAGTTCAGCAAACTCCAGAGGTTCAATACCATCTTCTTCATGTTTTCGAAATTGCAATCCAGAGTTTTGGAGTAAATCTATGGAATCTTGAGCATACATATCTTCTCTGTAATAAAATAATAATTTATTGAGGACATTTTATTTTCAGTATATTTTTATTTTATTATTTATTTTAATGTCTCTACTCATGCATCTTTATCTATAAAAATATAGATGTAAGCAAAGGTTAGCCAGATTACTTTAATCTTATTCCATGTTCCAAGCTTGGTAGAGTTGTTTTGGTGATATGTTATAATGTCAGTATGTATACTTACTGTAAATTGAATTTGAAGTTAAATTGCCAGGTGGTGTACCCTGGAGGAGTTTTACCATTTTCATCCATAAATGTGAGACCCAGTTGTATTATCCTCAGGAGATCAACATTACATCTGTAATTAGGTTAAAGTACTGAAACATCCTACGAAACAAGTTATGTATGTATACAAATAGTGTATATTTATTAGAATTTAAGAGTGAGTAGTGACTGGTCCATATCAAAAATATTTTATTGTAAAATTAAATCTTATCCTAATTATTAAATATTTAACAATTTAGAGAAACAAATATATCTCCATTAATTAAATTTTCTCACCTTAGTAGTTGGTATTGGTAGTCAGCTGTAGATCTGAATTCTCCGATTGGACGGGCAACCACTCCAGGGAACTCTGTATCCATAGCCACCCAATGATACTTCTGAACGACCTACATAGTAATATAGAGACTTGAGCAAATTACATGTTACATTATATAAATAAATCAGGACAAGGTTGTTATGGAAAGACAAATTAGAAAAGTTACCCATTAAATTAGAAAAAAACCGAGAGTGATGTTAAGAATGTCTCAACAGACATTCAACTAGTAGTTTATAGTTTTCAAACATCTAATAAAATATATTTTCGCCCGTCAGTGAGGACAGATTACAATGTCATTTTTCTCTTCAATGTGTTGAATGAATGTTTAATTGGAATTATATTAATAATTCAAAATTATTTATTCAAATAAACCTTATGAATAGTCTGACTCTAATTCCCGTTTGGACTCAATCATGAATATATTGTAACTTATTTGATAAGTATGGCATTTTATCTTTCCATCAAAAATAATTATTAAAATCGATAAGATACAAACAAGTACAATTACATTTACAATCAATTCATACAGAATCTATCGAAGTAAACACATGGGCTACCATCAAACGATAATAATTTATTTTTTTATTTATTTTATTTTTAAGAAATTAAAAATATGATTAAAGCTACTAATAGGTTGTCGCAATAAAGATATTATTGTTATTTATTAAAATGATTTGAAAATTTTGGCATACAAATTTGTATTTTTTTGGAAATAGAACACGATAAAACCTATAAAAGAACCGATAGACACCCAAGTAATCTTATGTTTGTATAAGTGTCCCCAATTGAAATAATAATAATTAAGTGCTGCGATATAAAAAAAAAATATGCTCCTGATGAGTATGCCAGACTACCAACAAAAATCATCAAGCTCCTTTTTACTTCTAATGAAATAGTATGTCCATAGGTTTGTTTGTGCATGACCTTGAGAGAGTGACGGAGGAAAATGAAGGCAGGCATTTGTGCCAGATGGAGTGTGAAAGCTATCTTGTGTCAAGGATGTTAGCTTAGCCACACATGCATGACCAAGGCATTAAATAATACTCACTTGTCTGATAATCTGAAACTCTTCATGTAAGTTATGATTCCATACATCTTTTATGCCGCAATCACTTGCACCAGATAATGAGAGTGAACCAAAACTGGCAGCTGGCATCTACATGAAAATTAATTAGCATATTGTATCTTCATCAAATTAACTGTAAATATACATTGAAGTAGGTAAAAAATTTCTATATTCTTTTGTAATTTGTACCTAAAATCTTTGTTAACTCAATTTTAGTTTACCAGTTTTCAATGAAAATGTATGTTTTTAATGTGAATTTACCGTTTTACCATATTGTACAGTTCTCAGCAAGTACACAATTATAATATAAACAAAACAGAGACAAACCTTGTATCGATTCTTTGCTTCCAGGTGAACAGATTCCCCAGTTTTCTTAGTCGCCGTGGTTTTCTGTTGGGTTTGATGAAATTCGAAAAACTAGGAACCAGAGCTAAACTGAATAATTGTAATTTGTTTTTGGGTTACATACAAATGAAATGTTTTGCAATATTTCTTTCTGGGCCAGAGACTATGGGGGATTTGGATCGTGGGCAAAGCCGTCAGGAATCCATGATTTGTATTGTTTATCACTGGAATATTCTCTCTAATAGATTTTCCCATAAAATAATAGCTTTAAAAAGTTCAATGCTACTGAAGAAATACATTTATTATAAAAAAATATCCTACAAAAACCACTTGATTGATTGAAATTGAATGATGGCAATGACATTGACAATGACAATAGGCAGTGCTGCCAACTCTTCTAACCGAAACGCAGATCCAAGAAAATCAAGATGGATACTGAGTCCTTCAGTCGCATACATTTTATTTATAATATCACTATAATATAGTCCGCACATTCACTTTCACATAGTCTGCATGTTCAGTCACCGTCCAGTCACGTTTTAGTAAAATGGTGGTCATTGTACTAAAACTAATCACGGACTTTTTGAGACAACTTGTAAAGTCACGATACACATATTCATTTCATTTCACTTCACTGGTGCACAATTATATTGATCTTTATTGAATAAAATACCACCGATAATGAAAATGCTACGTCACTCTGCAAGTTCCCGCCAAAAAGTCCGCAGTGTTGCTGGTCGTATATAGGGGTTGCCGTACTTAAGACAAAAAATTGCCGTACAAAATAAATGTTTATTTTTTTATAGAAAATCAATAAAAAAAATTCGCTTATAGAGATCACTCTTCGTTTCTCATTAAATCTACCATATTACCAAATATGGTATATCTCTTCAGTACCGGCATCTTTCAAATGTGACGGCTTTTTTATTTTGGCTATCACTTCGGGGTTTGGTTTAAAACTCGTAAGGTTTGAATGTTTTTTAGAAATACACTGTTTTGCCAATAATGTTGCATTTATGGTGGATGTTAAGAGGCGATTTCTTTGTTTCGTTTTAATTTAATTCACAGCGCCAAAGATTCTTTCTGAATCCGCATTATTTGCATGTGGCAAGGAATGAACTTCTAAAACAAATTTTGTCAAATAGCAAAACAACGGCTCCGGGATATTTAATAATTTTCTTCCCAAAATGATCAGGTGACATTGTTTCTAAGTTACATAATGGGTTTTTGGGAAGCTCTGTATTCGGCAGAAGTCTCAATTCGTTGTCTATGTCTTCTCTAATTGATTTAGTTAGGTTGATATAATTTATAACATAAAACGTACTCTGATTCGTGAAATTCATTTACTATGTAGGTGTACTAATTTATACAAAAGCCACTCTGCCGTACACCGTACAATTTGTTTTATCAGGGTTAGATAGCCGTATGAAACGGCAATGAGGAATGTTAATAGGTATACAAAACGGCTTGAAAGTTTGTAACAGTAGAGGAATTATGTATATAAATACATTAGTTTTTGTTTCGTTCAAAAAAACCAAGTAGTTATGATTTTACAGACATTTAAAATTCCCCTAAATATCGAGGCCCGTTGACGGTCACGTGACCGCGGGTGACGTCATGTTTCAACGCTCCGTTCACTCATATTAGTCGCTAGCGGTGGTATACGTAGGTAATCTTGCGCTATTAGTGGAAAGTATTTTTGATTCGATTTATGGATTTGAAAAAGGGCAACCGTAAAATCTACATACAGTAGGTTGAAATGAAATGAAATTGTCTATTTTCGCCAGAAATTTCGTACAATTTAGGTGGAATCTTAAAATAAGGTCTACTACACATTTCTAAAATTATAAATTTAAATTGAATCTAATAATTCATGTAATATTATAATAAAGCAATATAATTAAATAAGATGTCCAAATCATATAATTATTTTACAAGTTTTATTATTTATCGACGAATAGTTATTATTCCGTTGCCGCCGAAAAGCGAGAAGAAAGAATGCAAATACTTACCTACTCTCCTGCCTGTCTAATATACCTAAAATAATGATTTTATAACTGCAACGCACGTAGGTACTTTTTTTTTCTTTCTTCAATGTCGTCACACAGCTTGTGTATTTTGCCAATTTCAAGTAATATTATAGGTTCTAGTCACAATGAATCACTTTGACATAGTCCTCAGTCAGTCACCGTCCATAATAGTCATGTTTTAGTACAATGTGTACAATGGTGGTCATTGTACGAACACTTTTCACGGACTTCTTGAGTTAACTTGAAAAGGCACGATACACATGATTCATTTCATTTCACTTCACTGGTGCACATATATTGATCTTTATTGAATAAAATACCACCGATAATGAAAATGCTACGTCACTCTGCAAGTTCCCGCCAAAAAGTCCGCAGTGTTGCTGGTCGTATATAGGGGTTGCCGTACTTAAGACACAGACACAGACTACAGACTACTACTTTTTCCAGAATTGGGATAACTTCTTGGCGGGAAAAAAATTCAATACCCGAGAGGCAGTACAAAATGCCTTTGAAGAATTTGTTGCCTCCCGTCCAGCTGATTTCTTTAAGAAGGCATCAATAAACTGCCACTACGTTGGCAAAGATCCATTGATTGCATGGGTGATTACTTCGATTAATACAAATAAAAAATACATGAACAAAATTCAATTGAATTTAATAGGTAAAGACCTAATATATTGCAAATGCAGCGAGTTGAATAGATGTACGCACGGCTACAGATCAAGCTATACATTTCCAATATAAGCTGACCTCTCATTGCAGGGAAATCCTATACAATGCGAGATCAGCTTATACTGGAAATGTATAGCTTGATGTGTTGCCGTGTGTACTTAACCTTTTTTTATGTCTTGTCTTTTTTTATACAATTATGTTGGTAAACAAGCATACAGCCCACCTGATGGTAAGCGGTTACCGTAGCCATATAGACGCTTGCAACACACGAAGCATCGCTCACGCGTTACCGACCTTTCCCCGCTCCCCAATAAGCTCTGGTTACCTTAATAACACGCGCAGGAACACAATCTACTTTATTTATCCAAATAAATAAAATTAAAGTGTCTGTTATGTAATATCAAAATAACAGCTTTTGATTAAATGCACATGAAAGTACCTATATATAGGTATTTGTTCTGTGAGCGCGATTGACTGAGCGAGCGGTGTAACATGACGTCATCGCATCGAGTACCGGGCCCGGTGGAATTCCGCGTCGCGCGCTCATTTTAAAATTCCATATCTCACAAACTGATTCCTTCACACGTATTTTTTATTTGCGGAGACTGAGAATCCAATATATAAAGGTTTTCTATATTTTAAGAGCTGTGCTCTTGTCAATGTACCTTCTTCCATACTGCTCTATCATTAGTAACAATTTGCACCTCCTTATACGACACGATGTTTATTTTTGTCTTCCCAAAAACAAACTTCTATCGTGTATAGTGTATTGTGTTTAGGTTTGTAGTGCAACACGCTGACACACACACACACACACACCTACATACAGACTACATACAGAGTCGAACAAATGTCCTTTCCAGTAATTTCGGTAATCACTCTCGATAGCCATACAGCGTCTTGCCAAGCTTGACAAGCTGCAATGAATTCTACTTCCGTAGTAGACAGACTGATACTTCTTTGTTTTCTACTCGTCCACATAACTGCACCGCCAGCTATAATGAACACTGATCCAGACGTAGAGCGTCGCGTCTTCTTTACCCATACCATGAGTTTTCTACACTAACGTAATCTACACATATTTTCTATGACGAGCACCGCCTCTAGTGGACACTTTTGGAAGCATTTCATACAAAATGTTTCACCGTAGTCGCTAGCGACTGTAGATTACGTTAGTGTAGAAAACTCATGGTAGATGTACTTATCTCCTGCATATTCAGCATCACTATATGCAGCAAATCCATTCGATTCCATGTGTCTCCCCGTGTCTCAGAATGCCATACCTGATATTATTATGTATACCATGCCGAAACGGAGCTGCCAGTCCTTTGGAAAAGCTCTAGCTATAGAGCTAAAAACTAAAGGTGGGATTAACTGCTTATTGTTGACAGCGATTATAAACGTTTATATGTTTTTAAATAAGCACGCTTTTAAAAAAACGTTTCACTTCATACGCTTTATCCTTTGAGGAACTTATGTGGATTGTATTTAGCGGGGGCCCAAAGTATAAGGCAGGGCCGGCTGGCACTTCCTAGGTGGACCGGAACAAATACCTAACTTATTCCTAAGGAGAAAAGATAGGAAAGAGTGGGAAAGGATTTACCCCAAGCAAGGCGGCACACAGGCCGCGATCGGATACGGTGGGCTAGGGCTTCGACCGAAACGCAAACCCTGTGTTGTTATTAATATGGTAATTGCCGTAATACACGGTAAACCACGATTATTTTCAAGAAAATGCGTTATGCCACAGCTCTCATTGCTGTATCAATAAGCCAATTGGTTAGAGATGGAGGCAATTTTTTTTTTTTTTTATAAAAATTAAAAGTCATTTATTTCAGACCTACAAGTCCATATTTGTTAGTATTACTTGTACGTAGTATTTATATACTCTGAGGTATTACCGTAGTATTTATATACTCTGAGGTATTACATAATTATAGAATAAATAATAGGGTTAGTATCTCAGACAGAATTCGCATTAATTAAAATAAAAACCACACACGATTATTTGATATTCATAGGGTGCCTCCCTGATGCACTTGAAGTTGTTTGAGCTAGACTTTATTTTTGACATTGACCTAGATAACGTGATTGGACTAAATGACGTATCACTTATTTTCATTATCTTTATTAGTTTATTTCACTTCTCTAACTTTCACTAACTTCTTATTTTCATATTAATTACATTTGAGCTTAAAGAAAACAGGATAGATTTTATTTTAGAATGACCTTAGATAAAGTTGTGATTGCTTTAGTTATTTTTTGCACATTTTTAGTTTTATCGTTGTGGCGAACGCCCCACACGATAATAATTGTTAATTGAACCGTTTTTTGGATCCAAACTGACTCCCGAAATTATTCTAAAATTAGTTTTCATTCTTATGAGTGATATACATATGTGCGTGTCGTCTTGATCTATCATAGGTATATGCCAAGTTTTAAGTTTCTACGTTGCTTGGTCTTCGAGTAAAATCTCCTGCTTTTGCGGTACCTATATCCCCTAGTAGATTGGCCAGGCATTTCGAGGGGGGGTTGAGCCCCCATACACACCTCCTGCCTATGGCCATGCCTTAATAGACATTATGGGTTCTGTTTCCCTAAAAATAAAAGACTATTATTTGGAGACCAGAGTGACCTTATAAGGGTTCCGTTTCCCTAAAAAAATAGAAGACTATTATGGGTTTTTTTTAATGCATGTATGCCTGTGTTCTACCACAATCTCACCATTGTAAGTGATGATGTGGCCGAAGGTGGTAAGCTCGATATCAGATCTGTGTGGCACACAAAGCCCAGAAGGAACTGGCTCTCAAGTGCAGCTGTCGGAACACATCGATAGGTGTTTGGCGACAGATTTTCAACTTGAGGGAGGTAGCTACAAAGTATAGACCATTGTGCTATGGTTTTCTCGCGATGTTTTCCTTCACCCACCGCTCAAGCTCATTGTAGGATTCGAACCCGGGACCTTCGTCTCGGTATCCGACGCCACTACCACTGACTTATCATCGCCTTCTTTCTTTTTGTAGGTATGTTGCATGCCAATGAAACCTTCAATAAAACTACTTATTTCAAATGTGAAAGCTAATTTCGCCTTTGTATATTTTAATAGGTGAGTAGCGATTTTTTAGCCATGTCTCACATTTTAGTTGCAACTATGGATGCTTACAAAATGCCGTTGGACCGATTTGCAAAAAAATATAATAAAACAGCTTAAAGATTACTTGGAATTAAGTTTGAAAAGATTTAAGATTGAGATACTATTTTTTTTTATTCCTTTGAAAGCTACTTACGTTTGCAGACCTTTTCAGATTAATTCCAGAGACAAATTAAATTAATTTTAGCTTCTCTTATTTCATAAATATATCTTGGGATAGTCGAGGCGGACATCCAATCAATCGTCAAAAAATATGATGATCTATCTGATTTAAGAACTCAAAATCAAAAAGTCATTATTTTATTCAGTTTAGGCCCTGATAAGGCACTTATGAATGATAATTTGTTACATACAGTTGAATTTAGCACCGGAATAACTAGGAATGTAAATCCACTGCTACCACTGTATGAAGAAATCCTTGCGCATCAGTTTGACAAGTATCTACCTGGTTACCGTCCGTGTAAGTATTATTATTATTATTATTATTTATTTATTAGACCAAAATTACATAATAGGTACATAGTTAAACATTGCCACCTGACGAAAGCCTGAAAGGCTTATGTGTCCGGTGAGAGTTCATTAAGTATATATATTGACTATTATTATAGTTTATATCGCGGTACTTATGGTACAAATACACATAACTAAATACATCCCCTTCCATTCCCGGCATATACTTTTTGATAGGCTTAATCATTTTAACATTTTGTGTATATTTGGTTTGCAGTTCCTTAGGTAAACTGTTAACTATCTTGGGCAGTGTGTACTTAAAGTTTCTCATTCCATAAGTATTTTTATATCTAGACAAAACATACATTTCCGAATCCTTGAAAGGTCTCAAGTTTTGCTTTCTTTCATACAATTTTAGGTTACTGATATTATGATGTTCATCTTTAAGAATAGCAAATTTTATTTTATTGTTAATTGGTAACACTTGACAGAACGTAAATAATTCAGAGTAGTTTTCCTTATATTTTGATCTTATGTGACTTGGAACAATAGTAGTCACACAGAATACATAAATTTGTAAGTAAAAACAAGTAACTACATTGATACCACGGAAATTAGATATTCTTTACCGTGTTGATACCGAGCAATCAAACGTAGAAGGCCCACCACTAGAGCGACATAATTAAATCAAGTGAAGTGTAGTTCTTTCATATGAAACACTATATATGATATCACTTTTAGTGATAAGGCCGCCCATTGTAGCACTTTCACTGTTAGTTTTAAGTTTTGTTTAGTTTTGGCTTCTTACCTTCTAAACGAGACTGACATATATTGCAGACAGGTATTTATACCTGTCTGCAATATATTTAAAAGAAATGTCATGTTTAGACCCAGTAATAAGTATAATAACCCAACCCAATTAATCATCTTAGCAAGAATGGTATAAAAACATATTAAAACACTGAAAATTGTCTTCAGTAAGTTTTAGTTAGTTCAAATTTGAGTCTATTGACTGAAAGTGTTGTACGAGTACCTATGTATGTATGTACATAGTATGTAGGTAGGTACTACGTAGCCGGCGAGCTAGGAGGACAAAGCGTCAGAGCAGTCGTTCGCAATCGCCCACGAGGGTAGGTTGTTTCAGCGCTTTTTCAGGGCGCGCGGTAGATCGCTGTCCATCGAACTTTGTGACTGTGAACCATAAAACTTTTTTTTTATTATTATGTGAATTTTATTTTTGTTACTTTTATTTTTCGTATCGGTGATCTTGTTTTAATTCGTTCGTCGGTGTGAATTGCAGTGGAAACTGTGAGTATAACTGCAAGCTTTTTAACGTGCTTTTTTAGTTAGTCATTACGATGCGGTGCCATTTATCGTGTAAATCAGTATTTAGAGTAATTTACTATTTTAAATCGGTGTATTAATTATGCGCTTTTAAAACCAGACACGGTAGAATGTGAGTATCAGGAAAAAGCATCTAGGTCCTGGGTACATTATAATTTTAGCCGATATCATAAAGTAGTTTTTTTTTAAAACGTTTTATTTTAAAATTATCGCATCAATGAGAAGCGAGGATAGAATTGACCTTGAAATTATGTCTTCACGTTTTAGTTATTTTTTCAGTTGATTTTATTTTTAAATATTAACCTTTTTTACTTCAATATTTTAATATATATTTTTAATAACTTACGCGCATTATAATCAAATTTAAGATTATCTTGGTCAATGAAACCTGAGCTTTATATTATAAAAAGAAAATAATACTTATCCGAAAAATCTTCACAACTACAATTTTACAAGGAAATGTCAGCTAGCCTACTCGACACGGTAAATACTCAACTAAGTAGGTACGTATTTGCTACCTTTAAAATAAGATCCCAGCGCCTTTTCCTAAAGCGTCCAAATGCAAGATATTTGTCTAAAATTGTAGAAACTACGAGGGTGTGACATGCAGGGACGGACGTCACGGACACGGGCGGAAAGGTCAAAACTGTTTTTCCATTTAGGCACTAGGTTTCTAGAAAATGTGCTGACTGTAACACATTCATATGTATGCCATCCTATTGGACAAATTTAGTCATTTAATTCTGTGCGGCATATGAAAGATTTTCCTTTATGGTCATTAATCTATTATTAGTTATTAGGTATTGATTATTAGCTAATTAAAAAGAGTAGCTGTTGTGTTTCTGCATGACCATCGTTAGGTAATATGTTGTGTTTTTAATTTAAAGATGAGGTTTTGCCTTTTGCCATGGAAAGTATGTGGCCGAAGGTGACAAGCACATACAATAGTAGAAAATGTCGGAATAAAGCGGTAGGTGCTTGATGACAGATTTTCTACGTGAGGGTTGAAACCAGCCAGACGGGTACTTAAAAGAACCTACTGGTGGTAGGTTCTTTCAAAGAACCTACCACCATACTATAATTTCTTCACGGTGTGGTCTTGTACCGAATGCTCTAGCTAATTGTGGGATTCGGACCTACGACCTTTGCCACAACATTCGACGACACGACATAGAGCTATCATCGCCTCCAAAATCATTATCACTGAGTATTCTAGCTATTTCGCAGATATTTTAAGGCTATATATCCTTGAAAATAGTTTAATTTTATTAATAAAATACATAAATCCTTCACTCGAGACCCCTTAGAACGATTCCGTTTTAATAATACAAGCGGGAAAGTTATTACGTAATCTCTAATTTGAGGATACCTCAAATTATGATTAAATTCAATCAAGAACAGAACAATTGCATAAATTATGGAGTAAATTTATTTTATTTATTTATTTTTATTTATTTATTTATTACATAATCCACAGCTCTTAAAAAATAAATACATTTATCTTACTAAATACATCTTATAGCCAATTACGGATTAACAATTTAATACCTTATCTTTTAATTAAAGTAAGGAAGAGACCAGAATGTGTCCGATGAACAGAGTATTTATAGAAAACATAAAATGTTTACAATTAGATTGTGCATGAAATAATGGAGACTATGTATGTGTGTGTGTGAGTATGTGAGTGTGGGTGGGGGTGTGCAAGTGTAGGGGTGTGTGTGTAAGTGAGTATGAATGTGCGAGTTTTTGTATGTATTAATATATATTTAGCCACTTTTATGTAATATGTTAGTAATGTACTTTTTGAAAGACGCTTTAGTACAGTGGAAAATATCCACGGAGCCAAATTCCTTGTTGTACGTACGTAATGTCCTAATTATTACAGAGTTGTAAGCGAAGTTAGTATGGCTAAGTGGTGTGTGAAATAATCTAGTATGTCTAGTTCGGGTTGACGGCGCTTGAAGCTGGAGAAAGAGGGATGACAAAGCGGTGCTTTCAATACTGCCACTACACACATTATGCAGGAACAGCATATCCAGTAGGGTACGCTTTTTTTCAAGAGACATGAGGTGGTGGTGCTTGCATGCAGTCGCATAGTCGTTGGCTTTGTAGTATGTACGGAAATTGAGATGTTTCAGGAATTTGGATTGAATTTGTTAAATATTCTGTTTATATATTATGTAGTGAGGATTCCAAATGTTACTACAGTATTCCAATACACTGCGGATATACGTAAAGTAAAGTATTTTTAAGCAGTCTATGTCTGAAAACGCTTTGCTAACTCGCAATATGAAACCAAGGTTTTTGTACGCTTTATTAACTATGTGATCGATATGATTTGAAAAAGTTAATTTTGAATCCAGTAGGACTCCGAGGTCCTTGATCATTTTAGTTTGCTGGATAGAAACATTATTGAAGTGGTAGTTAAAAGCAACGGCTTGCCTTTTACGCGTAAATGTGATAATTGCGCATTTATTGACGTTTACACTTATACGATTATCTATATAATATTGATGAAGACGACCGAGATCCTCCTGTAGACAGATGCAGTCATGCATACTCTTGATATAGTGATATATTTTTGTATCATCTGCATACAGAAGGAAATTCGAGTGATGAAAACACTTGGTGATATCATACAAATATGACGCGTACAATAAAGGGGCCATAATCGATCCTTGGGGTACTCCCGAGGTGATGGTAATGAAATTAGACCGGAATCCACCGACGACAACTGCCTGACTGCGGTTTTTCAGGTAGGACTCCACCCATCTGAGCAAGTTTCCGCCTATACCCAGTTCCTGGAGTTTGCGCAGCAGGATGATGTGGTCCACCCGGTCGAAAGCTTTTTCGAAGTCTGTGTAGACCACATCAACCTGACCCGCTCCATCCATACCACGCAGTACGTCATTCATAAAGACAGCCAAATTAGTATTAGTGGATCGGCCTTTAACAAAACCATGTTGCTAAGGAGGAATAAAGCGAGCTATGTACGGATATAAAATATTATGAGCGGTCGATAGTTCTCTATTGAGGTTTTAAGTCCTTTTTTATGTATCGGCACGATCAGAGCAGTTTTCCAGGTGGAGGGAAAGTAGCCGTTAGCAAAAAGTCTGTTAAAGATCACAGTCAATGGACAGGCCAACGAGCTAGCACATCTTATAAAGAAAATGGACGGAATCCCTCCCATCACTTCCAGCTCCTTTATTGCTGTCTAAACATTTTAATAGTTTTCGGATTTGTTCTTCGTCAATGTTTATGTTATTTATTGTATCATCATGTATTAGCGAGCTAGGAACAAATGTATTATAGGTATCCGCCGCCGGCTTGTTGAAATTTTTTTGGAAAAAGTCATTAAACGCTTTGGATATAGTTTCCCCACTAGTCAATCTTTGGTCACCATAGTTCATTAATTGCGGATAACTGGATTTGCCTTTTCTCTTACATTTAACATTATGTCCAAAATAATTTAGGTGAAGATTTGATATACTCTTGCGCGCAGGTGGTGTAGTGTTTTAGGCATTTATATTGTAGTACTTTCTGTCGGGCTTTTAAGATGGAGAAGGAAACATAGTCACTTTGGTTGTTATACTTTTTCCAGCGTTTATGTAATTTACCTTTTTCCCTAGTCAAATTTATCAGCGCTCTGCTGTACCAAACAGGATAATTAAATGAGTTACTGAAATATGTCTTAATTAAAACTATATCTAGGTAGATTTCAGCACTTCATAAATTTAATGTCATGCACTGCACAAAATCGATTTTGATGCGACCGAGCCAACAATAACAACATTATGCACGGTTTAAGAGCTATAAAAGTTAAGAGTCATCAAAAGTTAAGAGTCATCTTGTTACTCACTAGTAAATGGTATTTCTGAAATGAAATGAAATTAAATGACATGAACTAATTTCAATCATCCTGTATTTTATTAGTACTTGTACATCGTAAAAAAAGTATTATTCACCGTTTAAGCGCAAAATAAAATAATAGTACATTATGATACATATGTGCAAAGTTGATTATTAACACTCCATGCGGTATTTAGCGAGAAGTGAGCCGAGAGTGTAATAATCAATGCACACGCGTGTCATACGACGTTTTTCAACACACTTGCGAGGAAAAAACAGACTTGTATTTTGCAATAAATGTCACTTTATGAGCTAGTGTGTTGAAAGGTTATTTATTGTTATTTTACATAGATCTTGCTACGATCCAATTCTGTTCAAATTCAAATTCAAAAAGCATTTATTCAATTTAGGCCCAACAAATGGCTCTACACCGGTTCCAAATACAACTTGAACTGAGAAGACTCCTGTGGTAGATGTATGTGGGCAAGCTACCATGCACCCATTTGTACCTACCTTTATTACATTTCGTAGGAATTTATTCTCTCTCGGCCTAGTGGTAATTTTGTTAGACCTAGTTCCGCAGTTCTGATAATCCCGTCAACCGTCATTGCACATTTCATCTTGATGTTTTTTTTTTAATTTTCTTTTTATTGTTTTCATGATAATCCCTACTAGATTTATCGTGAAAATTCGGATTGCGTGAACTGAGCGCCACACACTTTTCATTCAAATATTGAACTTAATTACAAAAATTGCTTACATTTAGGCCCTTACGGGATAGACAGAGAATATATTTAGGTTCAATTTTATAATTATTTAACACTTTTTAGTGCAGGCCTTTTTTAAGCGTGTTTTTTTTAGTTTTTCTAAACTGTAATTTATTTTTCAAGAAGACTTATCTATTATCAAGCATAGATTGTCGTAGTTTCATTTGTAGTAATACGGGGACGTAAACACGATAATTTATACTCTTGTCTTTACTTTTGCATTATTCTGAGAAACTCCGACATGCAAGACAAGAACAATGATATAATAAATTGTTTCCGAAGGTGGTCGTAGCAATGTATTCAAAAAACTTATTACAGGGCTCGATTGTCGGTCAGGCAGAAGGTAATTAATATTATTGAATTATGAAGATACTTCAATAATGTACTTATAGTTTGAAATAAACATACCAAATTAAAAATGCATACCTAATAATAATAATGACTCTTTTAAAATGACAATCTTATTATTTACTTAGACAGGGACAGGTTGCCCGGTTGAGGGCACTCACCGAATTGTCCACGTACTAGTGTAAAAGCCATCTAATTTGCCTTAGAGTTAAAAAACCTTCTTGGACTTAAAAAAAAGTGGTACTAGTAGGTAATATCGATGTTAATGAAATGTGATCCTTGTAGGCAGTCGTCATTATCTTCTGACAGACATTTGGACTATTGCAGGTACGCTAGTTTTATGTTAGGTAATACTTTTTTTAATTTATTTATTTTATGTCGCTTTTTAACATATAAGGGCATTTGCGACCACAATAAACAATAATATTTACAATTACATATTAGGTACTATACTACACTAGGTTATAAAGCTTTATAAGAACCTTCGTAGAAAAATAATAAAATCGTATTGGGGAGCGTCGGGGTCTGACTGACCGACTTTCGTACAATGTATTCAAATAGTAAATGTATTCCGACGACGACTGGTATTCACCTTTTTCGGTATTCTAAAAAGGGTTTAAGAAAGGATCACAAACGCGGAAGCAGAGAAGTTATTTGCCTAATATAACCTTTTTATTTTTATATTTGTGTTTGCTTCAAAGTCCGTACCTTTAGGTACGACGTGAAAACATGTTTTAACCTTTAGCAAACTTTTGTTTAGAGAATCAGTTTATAGGTCCTCCTAACTGAACATTCATAAAATGTCTAGTAGCAGTTGGCTTTTTAATTTGCTAAAGTGATTGCGTCCTTTGAATTTAGCAGACTTTTAATGTTTTCGTGTATAATTGAGCCCAAGTGCTATAAATAATTATACAAATACAAAGCCATTTATTGCTGCATACTTATAGATTCTATTTAATAGCAAAAGTAATCTTATGTAATAGCAATTTTAAGTTTTTAATTATTTGTATTATTATTTTATTTTATTGGCAAAAAATAAAATAATAATACAAATAAAATGTCTGGTACTGTTATACCTATATCATGGTTATATTGCAGGATACAATCAAAAGTTTTGAACAAGTTACAAAAAATACACAAGGTTGGTATTTCGACATTTTCACAGACATCGCCTTTATTCCAATAAAGAAGAATCATCAAAATCGGTTCATAAACGACGATGTTATCCGCGAACACACAAAAAAAAAACGGTCTAATTGAGAAACCTCCTCCTTTTTTTAAGTCGGTTAAAAATGACCCGATAGAATTTGGAATGTAATTAGTTACATTTATATATGGTATTAAATAATTTCAATTCTCCAAGCATTTATCCAAAATTAATTTTGAATGTACACAATGAAAACTAAGAGTTTTCAATGATAATTCAGCTCTCATTGTTTTGATACTCGTCGTCGCTCGCTCTGTCTTTAGAATTGGATTAGCTGTTCTCATGGTCACAGTAATAAATATGCCGTCGTAAACAGTGTGGCCGCTTAATTGCTTTATATTATAGTTAATGCGTGCGTAGGCTAATAATACTTAACACATTTTTGAACCAGACATATGCATCGACTCTTTTGTCGTGAATGTAGTCCCTCAATATAAAGTTACCCCCATTTTGTATCTATATATCTATCTATATAGTTATTAACATAAACAACGTGTGGCAGAACGATGAGCAAAGAGTAAGTAGCGGGGCGTTTTGAAGAATAAATCAATCCAAAGTGAGAGAGGGCCTCGCGCAGCTTAGAAAACTCCATGATGGTCTTAGCATCGTGCATCAAAAAGTATTGCTTTTCACCTCAGGCAATACGTTCTCGCAGTTGTTAGTTCATTTCTCCGGATCCCAATAGACGCCAAAAACCATCAGTCTGTCCATATGTACCTTGTAGAACGACATTTGCTAGACGACAGTATTACGTACTCAGCTCTAAAATATACAACAATATAAATAAGAAATTGAATATTGTTAGATTAAGCAAGCATGAAATTAAAAATAAACTCACAAGATGGTTGCTGCAGCAGGACTATCAAAGTACTGAGGACTTGCTTACTTTCATCGTTTAGGCATAAATGTTCATACACACTGCCTTACTCACAGACACACACACACACACCCTTACCCACAAACACACCCACAATCACACAAACTCACTGCTAACACACAAACACACACTGCCTTACACACAAATACCTACTTATAATTAAAGTTACTTCACTAAGATAACATTTTCAATGATTTGATCCATGTTAGTTATTAATATGCAGCGTCAGACACGTTTTTTGTAATTTTTCATTGTATGTTTTAAATACATTGACCGAATCCTGTCCCCCATAATACAGGCTCTTGCCTAGCTTGGGTGTCAGTGTTCAATGTTCGTGCAACAAACACATACATGACTCTCTTGTGTGCATTAATCTTGTATAGATGTTAAAATATGTGTGTTTTTATAAATAAATTATTATTATTATTATTTCTAGATTACAAAAGTTATTACAATTATAATTGCTTATTTCTAGGTAGACTATATTACCGATGTTTGTTCTGTAACAGACTTTTGATGGTAAGTACATACGTCGCAAGTAATTTGATGATGATTACCTATTCTTATCGATGTGTCGTTTTCGTTCTAAAGGTGCGACGCGTTAAACATAATAGGGATATTTCCAGAGTAATAAAATAATAATTCTAATGAGTCCGTCATCAGTTAGATTATCAAACAATATTGGACACTCTTTTTTTTGCTTTACGATATCATTAAAACCGATAAAGATAAAGCGCGTCTTTAGTAAAAAGTACCGCACCGACCGTGATGTCGCGGAATTTCAACACACCATCTTCGAATTTTTTCTAATATTTTTTGATAATGTAAATGTCAGACTAATTAATATTTTCAGGAATCGTTTTAGTGCTTAAGATACTGAAACCTCTTTTTACCTCTGATTCTGTTTTTTTGCCTAGTAAACAGCTACGAGCCTTTTCTATTATTTCTATTGGATTATGCGTACAAAATTGAATTAAAATTTGTCTTCTTCTTACTATGGGTAGCAGTACGGAGGATTCTAAAAGTCCGATTGCGGATTTAAATACAGGAAGAATACAATCCAAGTATGCAAATTTTATTAAAAATACATTTTAATTCTCTTTTCACTTTAAAGTTAAGATGCCTACAGGATATTCGAGTTTCTGAATGCCATTATAACCACAGTTATCTCATTATAAAGTTAGCATATTTGAGACAGCTCAGACATGACTTTATATAATTACTTATTAATTAAGTAAAGAACTAAGGGCGAATTATACCAATCTAAAGTTAATCAGAAGTATCAGAACGGAATTCCTTGTGATGTCTAAGTAAATGTATTTGAAATAGCACGGTATTGACTGTGGTATTGATCTAGACAGTGGACTAGACTTTTCCTATTAACACACATTAAATTCCTCTGTCACCCGGGTGAAAGAAGTAAAAAAATAAACGGTACTTATTTCACAATACAGTTCTGTAAAATGGATATAATACCCAGTAGCATACCTAACTACGAGTATACCTATTGTATGTATACTTAGAAGCGTTTAATTGAGTTAGGATTATACAAGGACTTACTCTGCATATTTTTAGGAAGGGATCTAAAAATAGTGAACTAACTAAATTAGTAATGAGGGTTAGGAAACCTTACTCATGTTGTTGTCTTTACTTAGGCACATAGTATACGGTTATATGTTTATATCCTCTTGAATATTAGAATACTAGAATTGAACTTTGAACTACAACGATTTAAGTGGCAGTTAAACATTGTCGTCGGAGTGCCTTTATCAATGCTAAATGTTGTTTTCTGGAAAGTGATGCGTAGACACATGATTTCGTTGCCTGATAATCAACGCTGTATAAATATCTACAACTTATTGTTGCTATTCAGAACTCGGTCGAATATTGTCGTATTCGCGGGATCGTTTATTTTGGGTGTTAGAGCGACGAGAGCGTTGACTCAGTGAGATTACGATTTAAATATAGGCGGGGGAAGTTGCCAAATCATTGGGGAAATGTACGGTCGGATCGCATATCCCAAGAATTTGAAAGAAATGCAATTGTTTCATTAATCGGCGAGGAGTTTTATCCTTGTAATTTTCACATCTGTCCAAAACATTCAGTCATCAACCACACCAAACAAAACATTCAATCTCGCTTTCAAATTGTTGAATGCTTTCTTTTCACCAAATCGTTTACTCCATATTTTATCGGTTCTGTGGATTTCTGGGACAGATGTGAACGGGTCCAGTTCTTTGTAAAGGTGCCAATTACATATCAATAAAACACATTTGCTGAGAAAATACACCTACTACTGCAGTCAGTTGTGTTGTGTATAACGATGACTACCAACGTGTATTTTGATAAAATAATTTCAGTAGCGTTTTAGTTTTTGATATGAAAAAGTTATCTGCATATGTATCGTGTTATTGTATGATGTTAAACCAATTGTGGAGATACCCCGTCCTAACTCATTCATACAAATGGGAGTGGGTTCGTTAATAAAGTTAGTTTGCTTAATAAATGCAAATTGGATAGTAAACTGAAGTACCTACATAAATCTTTAATGCTCTAATAAACTCTTGAGCATAATATTATACTGAATGTTTTCATAAAAACATTACTTATTGTTGGTATATATTTTATTATGCGGGCAGTTTTTTATTTATAATTACTTCCATGTTTAATTCCTTTTATAATTTGAATGTCGTTTTAGTTTTAAAAATATCATTTAATTAATTTACTGAATACATATAGGTACCTACTTGTTTCATAAGAAAATAAACTAGTTATCATATTATTATGTATAGGTGCTCTAGCTACCAGTAGTAAGTAGTTACCATTATAGGTATTGTTAAGTTCCCAGATGATACGTAGGTCATCCGTATTTATTCGGTTATACTCTAAAGCCATTTGTTGTCTCACCAACTAAATTGATCACCGCCGTCACAAGGTTTGTCAATTGTTAATCTTCAAAGTTTACGATATCAAAGAACTCTTGCGTCATAGTTCTCTCGCGTCTTTTGTGCAAGTTCAGTTTCATGACATTTCTGCACGTAGAAAGTTAGTAGCTATTCTCTTTATATTTACTGACATGAATTGCAATATTAGTATTGCTTACATCGTAAATAATAATATTAAGTAAATAAAAAACGTATAGTTACGTAGGTACGTTATGGCTCATGAAATATGAGGTTGTGTCTAGTATAGGTTCCGGAAACCTGTTTGTTGGTATATAAGAAAATCGACTGCTAGCGCTAGCTGATAGCTTAGTTTCAGCATAAAGCCCATCACAGACGTAGCTATAATATATATTAATATAAATCATAGCAAGGCATATTACGATATATTTTCAATACTAATCTTCGAGTGACCGCACACGTAGCTATAATATATATTTCTGTTTCTTCTCCAACCTGTACTGTAATTTATATTATAGCTGGGACTATTGATTTGATATACATTATAGCTACGTCTGTGATAGCTGATGGGCTTAATGCCCATCATAATTGTTCCTTATTATATATCCATAATTGTTCTTAACACATATTCACAAGCCCTTAATTTTTAAAATCACCGTGTTATGGGTAATATAGTGAGGTAGTCAACGCTTGGTGGTAAAAAACGTGTTCAAACTTCATTATAGCACATATAATTTAGATTCAGTTCCTTTGTGGGCTATTTTAGCTCACCAAAAATAATATTTTTACTTTCACGTTGAGATTATAGTTAAGCAGCAACATATTTAACGTTCAGAAAAAGCTTCCTATTATTATTATAAATTAATATTGCTATTGAAATTTAAACTAATTACGTTATTTATTATATTTCTAAATCTTCAATAATTATACATTATGATACGTGTGTGCAAAGTTGGTCATCACACACGCGGTATAAAGCGGGTATGAGAGTGTAATGATCAATGCACACGCGTGTCATACGATGTTTTCAACACACTTGCGAGGAAAAAAACTGTTTACACACAATGAACGTTAACAAATATGGCGCGCAGGGGTTTTTTGACATCGATGTGTTGCCAAACCGTTTTACCCTCTTTAATAAAGAATGCTCCGTCTTCACGCATATCACTTGCGGTGAGGTACAAACTTAACATAATCGGGATTATACCTATCATACAACTGTGCGGTAATGAAAATTTAAAAGCATTAGATAAGTGCGTAATTAGCTGCATTATGAAACTAAAATCGGTGCAATAAAAGTCACTTTACGAGCAAGTGTGTTGAAATAGTAGTTTACTTATATATCATAAAAGAATAGATGATTAAATTGGTAAGGTACTTGGAAAATGTAAGTCACGCAATTTTAAACTTTATATTACAAAGTAATTAAAATGTTTTCTTAGCTCATCCATTCTCAGATCACAAAGAGCTATAAACCACCAAAGAAATATCGTAGAAATTACCAAAGTTCAGGATTGATGTCGCCCGTGGGACACGGGTGAAACCATAAATTAACAAACTTTCCCACAACACAGGTGTTTTATAAACACTTAGATCCACTTATATAGTAGGTAAGTCCCTACAGGTCGGACTGTCCATGCTCTCGATATTTATATTGTTTATCCCAAGAGGGAGATTTAGGATTAAACGAAATACGATAGAGATGGATATGATATAGAATGAAAAGAGACAGCTACTTGAGAGTGCTAAATTCAGAGACATGGACATTGGACACATTGGACCAGCCGTATACAGCAATTTTAGAGATACTGTTTATTTAATTGCTCTTCTGTTAGGTCGTACTTACGTACATACAAGTAAGTACCAGTAGAAAGAACACTAATAAAGAAATTTAAAAAAAAAAATCACTTTATTCTTTCACGTCACTTTATTTGATATGTGGCTTCTATAATAGCTTTTCTTCATCATATTGCGAATGTCCAAAACCTACATTTTCCTAGATGATTTTTGGTTGTTTTATGACAGAAACGCTGTCGCACCAACAAACTTGTTGAAAGCACGTTTAGTGCAAGCGCACAGCAAACATGCTGAATTGCAGCTTTGCTCACTCCTGCATATTCAGTAGATGCAAAATTGAGGTTGGGTGCATTGGAAAAGAAATGTCAAGCACCGTTGTCTCATGGTTGGCTTTATAGAAAATATAAAATAAAAAGTTTTACTTCCATTTGTGACGCAGGTACCGTTTATATGTCAAAGTTACATGGGTCATATTATTACAGAAGTACCTACGCTATACCTAAATAAACATTTAAACAGAAATGCTGTACGATATAGAATTCTAATTAGTAAGGGTATCGATAAAATAGGTCCGTTATTGTTATGTCCAGTCGAAATAAATGAGTTTAATAAAATAACGTTTTATCTAAAGCGCTTAACAAATAAATCTTGTTATGTAGTAGTTATAAAAGCTACGATAGACCATACCTAAATAGATAAATCAGGATATTGGTAAAATATGCACTAATGAACTATGTATTCAGAACATACAAAAATATTCAGGAAATACAGTGCGACTGAGACGAGATACTGTTATAAATGGAATCACATGGTTCAATCTATATTATCCGGTTTTCCTGCTTTAGGCGGAAAAGCTTATACATATTATGTATTATACTGTACATGTATTTACAAAATAAACCTCTGTTATTCTGGTTGGAAGAATGACGCGTTTTAGCAATAATTACATACAGTACTTTGCAGCATCAGCATGTATGAAAGTACTGTATACAGAATATACAGTACTTTCATACATGCTCACATCCTTCAAGGGTGAAGGTCGTTACTAAATTGCCTGAAGTTCAAGTTCGCTTGACTTTATTAGTTACGGAGTTATTGGCGCATTTAACCTTGTAATCCTTACTTGATTATAGGATCTGAATACAGATGAGTTTAAGGTTCCTACACGAGCTCCAACACCGAACACGGCCAGTAATTGACGAATAAATTGCTGTTTATTTCACGGTTATGAAATTATTCAGTTCTCTTGGGGCACAAGTTTGCCATACTTTATAAAAATATCAAATCGATAAAAATATATTCATGCATCGCTTTTATCAGCTTTGATTTGTGGTATCTCTGTATAAGCTCATATCTGATTATTACTTTCCGAGTTCATTTAAAGCCAGGTTTGGCTCGTGTAGTAATATCATGGTGATTGATCCGGAAAATAGTAAATAATATTATTTGTCGGTTCAAAACGTTACAGAAAATAAAAAACTAAATGTTATCTACGTAAAAATTATTTCAATTACTTCGGACCAAGCGCAATATAATATTTCCTTATCGTTAATGGTCATTAATTTAATCTCTTTTCATAAATCTTGAAAAAGCAATTATCATATTATGTAATAAGCCTTTGTTAATAAAATTATTAAATCCAGAATCTTTTTGTAAAGTCCTTAGAGATCCCATTGTTGTTTTATATAATTCCATTATTCTAACCAAACTGATGAATATGCAAATTAAAGTTCTCGACGGGATTCACGGATGTTCCTTGGAGGGGAATGACAAAATAATCTGACGAGGCTAAAATTTCATTGGCAGAAATAATATTTCTATTAATTTGTTGGTTGGTTATACATTTACAAATAAAGGACTGTGCGAGGTGAGATTGTGGTTTATCATGCTCCATGTTGAACGTTGCATGTGAAAATCGCGGTTGCAAACTAATCTATTCCGTTGAATTGTTTGTGAAAATACTGAATTCGAAATGCTTCCTGGGATTTTCTACAGTTTGTTTTTCGTAGAAACTTTTCAAAGGTTCAAAACAAAGATTTTTATAGGGCATCGTGCCTCTACCCAGATGGATAGTCAGCCTTACTAAAGCATGACATTTAATATCACTCCGCTTGAGGGGCTCCTGAGCAAATCGCACTCAGTTCGTACTGCGCACGGCTGTCATCGCGTCATACTCGCTGTACTGATTAAATAAAAAATGCCCAACTAGCATATTGAAATACTGTCACAACACTTATAAAAACCAAGGAAAAACTAAAAAACTAACCTTCCATGTGTAAGTATTGCGATTTAGTCACTTTTAATTACCTAAACTTATTACTTTTAAATACTGTCAATTATGGCTTGTTTATTTCGTGTTCCCATAGAGGCGACTATCCTTCTGGACGTTTTAAATTCTTTGGTTCAAAAGTGCAACGATATTTTACAAAGGAGTTTTGTGTTTCTTATTGAGGATGAATAAAATATTTGAATTTTTAAATAAATAAATTAACAGCTACAGTATTATCTTTTATGTCTTTCATTCTTGAAATCTCCAGTAGATTTCAACATATAATATTATTAAAAGTAAGTAAAGAAGAAAACTCCTCATTAATAACCCTCATTGGGTTTTCTTATGATACTTTAAAATACCTGTTAAATCGTGAACTTTAAGTTCAAATTGGTTCGAAATATTAACAGTTTGACAGGTATTTTCAGCATAGAGGTAGCTTATGAAAATTCCTCATTGGACCCATGAGTTTATTAATTGTAGGTACTTACATGTAAAAAAAAATTGATTAAAGAAATAAATTAATTGAGGTAAATTAATTGTTATTTTGTAACATTTAGTTAGGCAAATATACCTTTTGATATTGTGCCAGTCATTCGTCAGCTACAAACGGTACCTTGTGTCAGCCAAGTTTGGAAAAAATAGAATGACGCATCGGCAGTATAAATGACACATATAAAAATAATACATTATGATACTTGTGTGCAAAGTTAGTTATTAACACTTGTAACGTATCGGATTTTAACCCTAAGGCCGGTACGTTAATAAGAAAAATGGATAAATGAAACAACCTTTACTGGCATAGAATTCCTATATTATTATTTAACTACATAAACAGTTATTCATTTTAAGTTAATTTAATACAAACAGATATTTTAAATAAATGCCACAGCTTCTCAGCCAGAGAATGTGGGTAACCTGAGATGAATTGCATTACCAATTACATAAGTTTAAATAAAGTATAAGGGCGCCAAAAGCAGAGACGGCTGCTTTACCGAAGAAAAAATCAGGTAAAAGTTTTAATTAAAGGATATGTGTAGCACCAACATGATCCGTTGACAGTAGATCAAGTCCCAACTGAACCATTTGATGGGATGTGAGCCTCAGCCGAACACATAGATGGGATCTTGAACCCCAACCAAACACATAGATGGTATCTTGAACCCCAACCAAACACATGGATGGTATCTTGAACCCCAACCAAACACATGGATGGTATCTTGAACCCCAACCAAACACCTCCTGTAATTGATTTGTCAATTACAGTAACATAATAATAAAGTAGTATGAAAGAGGGAAAACCTAACCTCCAAAACATAAATTTGATGTAAAATGACTAAGAAAAGTTAATTATGTATTGTTTTGTATTATAACACAAATATAATCAAATTGATGATAAGTTTTATCTTTTATTTAATTTGGAATAATTGAATCTATGAGGGAAAAATAACCTAATAACCTCATGTAGCACCTAGCTTTCTAAATACTTAAAATATCACTTTTAATAGGCCTAGCATGTGGATAGTTCGTAGGAAATAAGGAATACATACCTTTGTGAAAATAAAGGAGGCTTAAATGAAGAAGATGGAATGAATTCCTAACAACTCCACACCACGCGTCATGGATCGATTGTGGATCCCTCCTCCAGCACAATTCTGTAGAAAACCACGAAATAAATACCGAGGCACTATTAAAACCAAAGAACAAAGCTTCCAAGAGATCAAACTTACCAAAAAAAATAGTAGAAGATCACATATTGAAAAATTTACGTGCGCACTGCACGTCGTCAGGATCGAAAAAGACAGGCTCCTTAGCCATTTTTTATAACTTGGAGAATTTCAGAGAGGGTTACAGTAGAAAACGTAATCCGTACATCTGTTGAAAACTACGAGACACTGAGGTCAAAAACCTTATTAACTTGAATGTTTTATTAAAGAAAAACGATGTCTGAAAGACCAAAAAGCACAGGAACAGTGTTTTATTGATAAATACAATGTTTATAAACTTTAATTCGTATTATTTGTAAAGAAACAATAAAAACGTCAACTAAATTGCGAAGTTATTAATATTCCTGTCAAAACCGATTGTACATTTTATTCGCTGGAAACCCTAACTTTTCTATAGGTCACAGACAATAAATCAACTTGTAACATTAAAAGTTTCGTTCGAAAACGAATCGGTTTCGTTCAGAAACATATCGATTAATCGATAGAAAATCATTATTTTATTCCTGTATTTCAATAAAATAGGAGGAATAATTAAAGATATGTTCATTTAACGAAACATTGATTAATTGGCTATAAATCCCAATAAATATTAAGAGGCTACAGACAATTAATCAAGTAAAAGCATTAAACTTCATTTAAAAAAGAACGATTCATCGACTGAAAAATCGAATGATAATCGAAAGTTATTATAAAAATTAAATAATTAAAATCCCATTTTTACTACGTTACACGACCCCCCCTGTCAGAAGAATTTTGCGTATATAAAAGCAAAATTCAAGCTGCCCTCAGCTTGAAAACACCTCAGCTCGAAAAATAAAAATCGATAACTGAAAGAAAACTCCCAAGTCACACTAAATTCTAAAATAAAAAATACCAACCGGATACAACGACAATCAAGTTGTAACCAAAAAAAACAACAAATATAAGAAAGCAAAATTCAAGCTGCCCTCAGCTTGAAAACACCTCAGCTCGAAAAATAAAAATCGATAACTGAAAGAAAACTCTAACTCACACTAAATTCTAAAATAAAAATTACCAACCGGATACAACGACAATCAAGTTGTAACCAAAAAAACAACAAACTATAAGTAATCATAAACCAGTAAACACAAGACTAATGAAATACAAACCACCCTATCAAATCCAACACTCAATACTACATCCTACCAATAGTAAAGAACTTAAAAAGAAAAAACTACTCCATCAACAAATCAAACCCACAAACAAAAGATAAGTAAAAGTTGGAGATCAATAACTCCCATAACATGACAAAATAATAAAGTTAATAGTAATGTACGAAAAATGTACCTAACATTAACATATACAAATTAAAAAAGAAACGCAACCCTAAACGCAATATATAAATCCCAACCAGTTATACATAAATAGTTAATAGAAATATAATAAATAAATATAATAATGGATGTAATAACAACTTAATATGTACTCTTGATTTACTAATAGACAATAAGCGATAACACACATAATCTAACTGTGGTTACGCCTCACCATATTAAACAAAAGAATTAAGAAGCAAGAAAACCCATTTTAGAATTTTAAATGATCAATGGTTAAAAGGCTTAATTTTAAAGAGGTAACCAACCGCCTCTAGTATAATGGCTTATTTAGAGGAGTTACTAACCGCTCCGGACAAAGGCTTATATTTTAAAGAGGTTATCAACCGCCTCTAGTATAATGGCTTATTTATTTTACATAGGAGTTACCAACCGCTCCTAACCCACTATATTTACTAAATACCCAAAGTGGTCACTACCCAAGTAAAAATTTATCCAACATTTCAACATCCTTCCAGTGAATAAAGTATTTTATAATACATACATAATTATATCAATAAATAAAGACACTAAATAATAATTATAAAATATATAACCCCAAAACTATCTTAACTTTAACTATCCATTCCAGTAATCCAATCCCAAAAATAACCAACTGCCAGGACTAATGTTCTACAATCCAAAATATACCTACTTGTCCGGGCTATAGTTTATAAGATAAGAACCTTCTAAAATTATTACATAAATTTAACCTTTAACCTTGGCCACCTCCTTTTAAATATCGGATATGCCAAGCCCATAACAACCATTACTTGAGAAATCGGGTCGGTTATACATCAAACCAAACCAAAAGATTTCACGAGCAGACTACACGAGAGTCAATAGCGGTGTGATATAATTAATATCACAACCATGAAGAACCTTGGCCACCTCCTTTTAAATATCGGAAATGCCAAGCCTATATCGACCATTACTTGCACATCCGAGTCGGTTATACATCGAACCGAACCGAAAGGAAGAATACACGACAGAAGCGCGAGAGTCCTTAGCGGTGGTGATGTGAGTATCATCATCACAACCGTGAAGTGTGGCTCCCACCTTCAGCAAAACATCATCGAGTCGGAACCTAAAATAAAAAATACTGGATCCCGAATCCAAGAAACGACGAAACGCCCGAACAACTATTTCAACCGAAAGAAAAGGACAATTAACCCTATAATTATAAGCACTACAAACTATCGATACACATTTAAGATAAGAAAATAAATAAGTTCAAGATGAACTTTCAAATTTAAATTAAGAGTTCTTAAAAGTATAAACAACGATGCAACGACATCAGCAGGCACAGTGTCCCTAATGCGAACCTCATATGCAAGCTTATATTTATGTAAAGCTTGGAAAGCTAAAGAACGATCCTCCATTTTATAATAAGTGAAATAGTCACTGAACCGGAAGCAATATCTTAGAAAATATAAGTTAAGTAATGATAAAGTTAAGTAAAAGTCAAGCAACAGTAATGATAAATAACTGCAATGTAAAATAGCAGTAAGGTAAAATAATTGTCAAGATAAGTAGCCTGATACACACATCAATACGTAATAAGCATAAGCAGTAAGCACCACATTAATACAGCTAGCTTAAGGCGCTAGGTATCAAAAGCAAAGAAAAATAAATTAAATCTTCAGAAAAAAAACTTATTTTTAATTATTATTTGAAAATTAAGCAAAGTTAATTAATTCTGAAAATGCAAAAACGATGGGTATGAACCCTTATTACAGGATAATTTCCTAAACAGTCAAAAAGCAGAAGTTGAAAAAGTTGAAAATTTCCCCGACTTGAAAAAAGTAAAAAATAATTTTAATTCAAAAAGTTCCAATGGGAATATTAAGAAAGAAAGCTGTAATAGTGGCAAATGATGAGTGTGTACCAGATATTTAGTTAAAAGTAGCAGAATGTTTGAGAGAAATATTACAATGTAAAGATTTCATTTTAATCACCGCACTATTTTGCAAGTCATCTCAAGTTAAGAGAAAAAACATAAGTTAAATATTTAAATTATAACACAGTATGCATACATAAGACACAGGTAGTATAATGTGTAATGTAAAACACAGATCTGCAAGAAACTTAAGGTAAGACCTAATAAACACAGTTCCGCAGTAAACTTATGAAATACTTATAGTAAACACAATTTTTGACATATTTAAAACAACATGACAATCATCTCAGGTTACTCGCCACCACGTACGGGCGTCACTGTAACGTATCGGATTTTAACCCTAAGGCCGGTACGTTAATAAGAAAAATGGATAAATGAAACAACCTTTACTGGCATAGAATTCCTATATTATTATTTAACTACATAAACAGTTATTCATTTTAAGTTAATTTAATACAAACAGATATTTTAAATAAATGCCACAGCTTCTCAGCCAGAGAATGTGGGTAACCTGAGATGAATTGCATTACCAATTACATAAGTTTAAATAAAGTATAAGGGCGCCAAAAGCAGAGACGGCTGCTTTACCGAAGAAAAAATCAGGTAAAAGTTTTAATTAAAGGATATGTGTAGCACCAACATGATCCGTTGACAGTAGATCAAGTCCCAACTGAACCATTTGATGGGATGTGAGCCTCAGCCGAACACATAGATGGGATCTTGAACCCCAACCAAACACATAGATGGTATCTTGAACCCCAACCAAACACATGGATGGTATCTTGAACCCCAACCAAACACATGGATGGTATCTTGAACCCCAACCAAACACCTCCTGTAATTGATTTGTCAATTACAGTAACATAATAATAAAGTAGTATGAAAGAGGGAAAACCTAACCTCCAAAACATAAATTTGATGTAAAATGACTAAGAAAAGTTAATTATGTATTGTTTTGTATTATAACACAAATATAATCAAATTGATGATAAGTTTTATCTTTTATTTAATTTGGAATAATTGAATCTATGAGGGAAAAATAACCTAATAACCTCATGTAGCACCTAGCTTTCTAAATACTTAAAATATCACTTTTAATAGGCCTAGCATGTGGATAGTTCGTAGGAAATAAGGAATACATACCTTTGTGAAAATAAAGGAGGCTTAAATGAAGAAGATGGAATGAATTCCTAACAACTCCACACCACGCGTCATGGATCGATTGTGGATCCCTCCTCCAGCACAATTCTGTAGAAAACCACGAAATAAATACCGAGGCACTATTAAAACCAAAGAACAAAGCTTCCAAGAGATCAAACTTACCAAAAAAAATAGTAGAAGATCACATATTGAAAAATTTACGTGCGCACTGCACGTCGTCAGGATCGAAAAAGACAGGCTCCTTAGCCATTTTTTATAACTTGGAGAATTTCAGAGAGGGTTACAGTAGAAAACGTAATCCGTACATCTGTTGAAAACTACGAGACACTGAGGTCAAAAACCTTATTAACTTGAATGTTTTATTAAAGAAAAACGATGTCTGAAAGACCAAAAAGCACAGGAACAGTGTTTTATTGATAAATACAATGTTTATAAACTTTAATTCGTATTATTTGTAAAGAAACAATAAAAACGTCAACTAAATTGCGAAGTTATTAATATTCCTGTCAAAACCGATTGTACATTTTATTCGCTGGAAACCCTAACTTTTCTATAGGTCACAGACAATAAATCAACTTGTAACATTAAAAGTTTCGTTCGAAAACGAATCGGTTTCGTTCAGAAACATATCGATTAATCGATAGAAAATCATTATTTTATTCCTGTATTTCAATAAAATAGGAGGAATAATTAAAGATATGTTCATTTAACGAAACATTGATTAATTGGCTATAAATCCCAATAAATATTAAGAGGCTACAGACAATTAATCAAGTAAAAGCATTAAACTTCATTTAAAAAAGAACGATTCATCGACTGAAAAATCGAATGATAATCGAAAGTTATTATAAAAATTAAATAATTAAAATCCCATTTTTACTACGTTACACACTCGAGGCAGTATTAAGCGTGTCATACGACATTTTTCAACACACTTGCAAAAAACAGTTGTATTTTGCAATAAATGTCACCTTACGAGCGAGTGTGTTGAAAAATAATTTAATTGAACAAAAAAAAATGGTAAACTTCTTTAACGGTTATTGGCGAATGTAATGCATTCTTACCCCCTTATTCATAATAAAGTTATCAAACGTTGATTAGCTAAAATTCCGAAGTCTTTATCTGACAGGTGACATTTGGTGATCGAAGTGAAAGAGTGAGACGGGGCACACTATTACACTTGTGGCGGCACGTCACTAGTGGACACATCACATGCACACATCACTACAGTAGTCATTGGCAACAAGAAAAACGTGCTAGATATTTTCGTTACCATTGAATTATTACGCTATTCAATGTTCGTTACATATTTTCATTTTATTTCTGTAAATATTCAATATACCTTTTACCTTTCTACCTTCTCCTATTATTTACGTAACCGTTCCCCACATACTGGTGACCCCGAGGTTTGAGCAGAATGCCCAATAAAGATGCAAAGAAAGTGGACGACGGGAAACAAGATATCGTGACATCGGCTTCCGGAATATCTGTAAACCGTGTGGCCGTGAAGCTACCACCTTTCTGGCCGGATGAGCCGGATGTTTGGTTTAGACAGGCTGACGCGCAGTTGCTAATATCCGGAATTAAAGAAGATGCCAAAAAATTCAAAACAGCATCAGATAAATATGAAAAATTAAAACTCGAATTATCTAAGCTATTGTCATTATCTCGTTAACATCAAATTACGCAACTGCTTTCTCACGAAGAATTAGGAGATAGAAAGCCGTCGCAATTTTTACGGCATTTAAAATTAAAGTTTATGGTCGAATCGGCTAATACCTCACGTACAAGCAATTATTGCGTCGCAGGCCACTAGAGAAAGTCTCGGACCTAGCTGATAATATATGCGAAGTAACACCATCTCCTTTCCATCAGGTTGCTAGTACAAGCGCCTCCGTTAAACAACTATGATGATTTGTTGAAGCGTATTGACGACATGGTAACCGCACGCATCCAAACCGAACTGAGGCAACACATAGCGCAACTGACGGTTGATAATCGTGGTCGATCCTATTCTCGCCGTGGAAATAGTAGATCAAGCAGTCGAAGTAGGAGTCGCAGCCGTAATAGAGTTCCTGGTATATGTTGGTACCACAATATTTTTGGTGATAACGCTAAGAAATGCACATCTCCATGCAACTACGACTCGGGGAACCACAAAGGCAGTTCGTAGAAGCGGCGAACGACTGTCATAATGCTACCAGCCGCCTTTTTATCACAGACAAGAAGTCTAAGGTGCAGTATTTATACCTTTTACCTTTCTACCTTCTCCTATTATTTACGTAACCGTTCCCCACACACTGATTTAGTTAATAAGCAATTATGAATAAGGGGGTTATAACAATTTAAATAAAACTTACATTATTATAGGTACCTACCAGGTATTTAGAAAGTTATGATGGTTTAGTTTTTGGTTAAATAACTACGTCCAAATAAATATATTCTTGGTTTATCTCCTGTTTTTTTTATTTTGACCTCTTTTCTGCCCGTGGATTGAAAAATTAAGTACAAAGTATTTCTAACACAAAACGAGACAATCTAATCTATTCAACACTTGAGAGTTGCGCTTGCGGCAGTAAAGTTGGGTTTCATAACGACATTTTTAGCGGATTCTCAATTTCATGAGGGCTGTTTGTTTCTGATAGCCAGTCCGCTGCAGTCCCAAAGGCTATTGCGTCTGAACAAACATCTGTTCATCATCAACGTTCGTGACACAAAAGCGTGTAGATTCTGCTCTGAGGCAGATGAAACAATGATGAAACCTCTTGTGTGAGTGCTATCCACTAACTAAACGAAATATTAATCTGAAGAAACACCTGTTACATGAAATCAATTTCTGTCGAGAATATAATGCAGTTTAACATAACTGGTATTGGCAGTGATATCTTATTTATGTGGCAATCTCAATAGATATAATATAGTCTCAGTACCTAATAAAAACTTTAAATTTCCACCTAACTTATGTTTCTAGTACCTACCTACCTTACCTATCGGCTTTTTCAGTAATTCTGATTGTAAATCGTAATGCATCTGAACCTTGTCAGCCATAACGGGCATGCGTGATTATAATACTAATATTTTGGTATTGCGACACAAACATCCACCAAAAAATTGCTTATTTATTGATGTAAATTCCTATGTATTGGTGAAATAAGGGTCTGCATTAACAAATTTTTGGAGTATTGACTAATATTTGGAGGATTAGATTATTCAATAGAATATAATTATTACGCATACTATCATACCATATCTTTACCTTAAGAGCACTCAATTCGTCATACTTTTCATACAAAATCTCTGTACTTATGATGGCGTTGTTAAACATTTTTCGTTAGATGTTTTGAACAAATTAGTATCTTGTGCACTATATCTAGCCGTGTATCTAGGCGAAATTTAAAAAAAAAGTGTGAAAAAAATTCAGTAAAAGCCTCCGAAAACAGCGTTTTTGCACAAATTTTACCTGAACATTGGCCATATCTAATGTACCTATAAATTGTAAAAGTAAAGAAAACATTTAGATACCGGGCTTGCAAATGTATTGGAGATTCTAAATAACTAACTTTTTTTTCACAAACTTGTAAGATTTTTTCACAAGAAGTATACGCCTAGAACAAGTTTTATGATATGCGAAATCATGATTGACGACCTAGCGAAGCGGCCGCGAGTGATCAGCGGAATTTACCGTCTGATAACCGACGGCTCTGATGCTGTCTTTTTTTTTTTTTTTTTTTATTTATTTATTTACCAATACATAATTACAGTGTTAACAAAAATTAATATTCCGTCAAATCGCAGAACGATTTGTCGACAGAACAGCCCTCGTTCTTGTAGGCTATAAAATAACATAACATTGGTACCTACCTACATTTATATAATTCCGCTAATCTTGTTGCAACAAAAACATTTTTATTCTACGTTTAATTTGAACCTTAGATTTAACACCATCAAACAAATCATGTGGCAATTTATTAAACAGCGTTGGAGTCATCCAACGCCTCGTTCGTTTGCCGTAATAATTACATACCCTGGGTATTGCATACCTTGGTCTATTTGACCCACGGGCTAGAAAGCTATATTCCTTTTCCTTCTTGTTATCCTGTATGTTATATTGTTCTAATAATATTAAAGATTTAACTTTTTCATGTACACTTAATATTTTACATAATCCAAACAATTTATTATAGTTTTTATTTAATGACTTTCTAACTTTTTTATCAACTAAATATTTTAAGAATCTTATCTGCAGACTTTTTATTTTATCTAAATGTGTATTGAAAGTCAATCCATAGCTTCCTAGTCCGTAGCTCAGTGTTGAGTCAACCATTGCATAGTACAGTATATACATGATGTTCCTACTAAGTACATGTTTAAGATGATAAAATTTGCCGAGCATTGATCTTAATCTATTGCATACATTTTCTATATGAAGATTCCAGTTGAAATTATTATCTATGAGTAGCCCGAGATATCTATAGGATGTAACTATTTCTAAATTTCTGCATTTACAATCTTTCTTTTTATTATGGAAGCACTCATAAGTATGACCTTTTATACATAGGTTGGAGTCTTTAAATTTATTGTAAGGTGAACAAATTTTCATATATTTAGTCTTATTTATATTAATGATTATGCCATTATCATGAGCCCACTTTACAATATTATCAAAATCCTCCTGCATTTTTTCCTCTATAATGCCCACATCAGTACCACTATATAAGAGACAAGTGTCATCAGCATACATATACATCCGACAATGTTTAATAACGTTTTGCATGCTGTTCACATGCATAATATATCCTATACTGAACCGGTCGGTACGCCATATTTTATCTTTCTGCACTCGCTTTCTACTCCACTTACATATACTTTCAAAAATCTATTTTCTAAGTACGCTTTGAACCAATTGTTAATGGGCCCCCGAATTCCACATTCATTCATAGCTTGCAACAAGCCACCATGATCCAAGGTGTCGAAAGCTTTTTTAAAATCTATAAATATAGCAACCACCAAGTGCTTGCTATTTAAGCAATTATTGACATCATCATTAAATTTTGCCAAAGCTGTAGCAGTGCTTCTTTCTGGCCTAAAACCGTGTTGTACTCCGCCTAAAATATTGTTATTTTCTAGAAAGGTATAAATCTGTGATACTACTACTTTTTCGACAATTTTGTTAACAGTACTTAAGATAGCTATTGGTCTATAATTAGTGTAATCGGCATGGGAGCCTTGCTTGAAAATTGGACGGATTACTGATACTTTTAATTGTTCTGGGTATACACCTTTCTTCACACACATATTTATGAAATGGGCCAAAACAGGACTTATACTATTTTTAATTTGTTTTAAATCACATACTCTAATTTTATCTGATCCTGGTGACTTGTTGCAGTCAAGCTTATCAATTATTTTTGAAACATGGTCTGCGCTTATCTTTTTGAACCTAAAACTAACAATACTCTCATTAACGTATGCTTTTCGATCCAAAAATAGCTGATTACATTTATGTTTTATGGAATCAATCTCCTCAGTGAAAGTTTTACAAAAATTGTTGCAGACAGATTCCATAGAATCGTTATTTTTCAGCATAAATTTCTCAATTACGCTATCAACACTTAATTTGCTTTTTCCTAGCCACGAGTTGATAGTACACCATATCTTTCTCAAATCACCCTTACAGCTAACAACCGAGTCATGTCTGTGTCTATTTTTGGCAGTATTTATGATTTTATTGGTTTTATTACGATACTTTGTATATTGTAGTCGCTTATTATTATTTTTTGTATCAGATTTCCATTGCCTAAATAAAAAATCACGTTCTTCTAATAGTTTTTCTAGTTTTCTATCAACCCATACTTGTGTCTCACGTTTTTTGCTATTTTTAACTATTTGTTTTGTTGAATCATATATATTGCCAAAAACCCCACATATTTTGTTACACAATTGTATTGGACAATCTATACTTATAAACTCGTGCCAGTCAATATCGTTCAATTTTGATTTAATTAACTTATTATTTAAAACAACTTTAAAATTAGTACAATCATCCTGTGTGTTATTCAAGCTAAGACCCGTTAGGTAGTGGTCGGATACTCGACTGGTCAGTGTATAAGCGCGCGGCGACGTCGCCTGCGCAGTACGCACAAACACATGGTCGAGGCATGATGCTACTCGTCGCTCCGCCGCAATAACCTCTCGCGTAACATCTTGAATGCCGCACTGTAGCCCATACTTAGCCAACATATTTAAGTACATAGTTTCTGCTGGTTGTATTCCATCTATCATAATGTTGAGATTACAATCACCCATCAGAATAATATCATGTGTCGCTGGTATGTCTCGTAATATGTTCTCGATCCGCTCTTCCAATGCCCTATTATATTTTTCAAAGTAAGTGTTCTTATTAGCTAAATCCTGTATCTTATTTTCATGTTTTTTTAACTTTTCTGTTTGTTCTTTATTGGTTTCTAGAAGCTTCTCATACATCTCAGAGTAGAAATCAACGATGTTTCTTATTTCTTCCATCCGCTCTTTTATTTCAACCATCATTTCCATTTTGGAGTTAACTTCCTGTAGCAATGATTCAATGGTCATCTTTTTGGGATCCTGCTTGATGGAAGGTGAATCTTCCTGTTTCTTCTCCACACAGCTATCACACACTTCACTCTTCATAAATCTATCCACGTTATGCACACAAGCTTTATGGAAAACTCCTTCGCATCGTCCCTTACATATCAAAGTATCCCCTTTTGTTTTCGAAATAAACAATTTACATTTCTTACACTGCACCATAATGTAAATGTAGAATCACGTACCAACGTTAGAAACCTGTTTATATTAACACGTCCGCGCACCGAGAGCTCACGCTGACTATCCTCTTCTCTCTCTTTTTTCGCAGTCAAACATTAAGTTGGATGAAACAACAAGCTTTTAGACTATGCTTGCGTTGAAGTTGCGCCGGCCACAGAGGGCCGCCTTAAAAACGTTACCTCTTTAAAAACGGTAAACATTTTAAGCCATATCATATGTTCACGCTTATTTTTTATATTTATTGTGTTTGCGCTTGACTGACCGCAATTCCGCCTGATGGTAAGCGAAGATGTAGTCTGGGGTGCACCGCGCGTACCCATAAGATGCCTGTTCACTCTGGCCTTGAATAGACGGACAGTCTCAGCCGTCGCGCGCGCAACACGTCTCCGGTACGCTCCGTGAACACCAGGCACTCGCTCCGTAGCTTGTAGTGCCGGTGTGCCACTATCACCGTACACGTAGTGCGTGCGATACAGTGTCCGTGTCGGACCCGCCAACGTCAGTTGGATCTACCCGCGCCAAAACCGACCCATTTATTTGTAAATGGTGGCGGTATTTGGCTCCCTCACAGTGTGAGGCGGGGATTCCCTCTGTCTCCGAGTCCAGGCGTCGAGCGACCCCACGCTCCGCCTCTCCGACAACACCTACGACGCTGACCTAGATTCCGTCCGTGCTGCGATAATGCATCGCCGCGCTCGGGATGCGGCCGGCTCCGCGCCTAGCGCGTCAGAGCCACAGCGTCTGCCTCCACGTCGGCCGGCTCCGCCGCCCCCGACGTCAACTCATCGATCCCCGGTCACCTCCGCCCTCACAGGCGTGGCAGGAGACACCACTCATCATCCTTCTGCAGGAAGCAGAAACCAAAACACCTCCCCGGGCACCGCTCTGACGGGCTTGTGGGCGCTCCACAAGCAGCGCCACCGGGATGGCGCTCCGAAGCTCATTTTGACCCTCATTGAAGACGAGATCTCGCGCTGCTGACACCTCCCTAGTGGGTAACGAGGTAAAGCGAACCTGCTTACAGGATTCTTTCTCCTCGCCGCCTTCCTCGCCCGTGCCCCCGCACGAGGCGACCAACATCTACCAGCAAGAGCCAACCCACGTCGTCGAGATCCCGCTAGAGCAAGCGACACCCGACGTCGTGGACTACTCCTTCGCGTCCGGCAGCACCTCCTTTGCGGAGATTGTGAGCCGCCCGCCGACCCCACCGATGCCTACTCGTCCCCCGTCGACGGGTGGAGCGAGCGCCACTAGAAGCGCCCCCGCACCCCCCGCACCCACGACGACAACGCAGCCTCCGCCCGCACCGCGCTTCCCGCCGCTTATAGTTGAGCACCTGCCCAACTGGGCACTCCATTTGCAGCGGCTGAAGTCGGCGCTTGGCCACAAGCCTAACGCGCGCCCCTAAGGGAAAGGGGTGCGCTTTCTGCCGCTCGGGGACCTGGAATACCAGACGGTATACCGGTACCTCGACAACCTAGGAAAATCAGAGCGCATCGCCTGGTTTTCCTACTCGCTGCCGGCTGATGTCACGGTGAAGGTGGCCATTAGAGGCCTCCCCATCGACACGCCCCAGCAAGACATCTTACGCCACCTGTGCAAACTGCAGGGGCTCCCACCCCGCCAACAAGACTGCGTGCCCCGTCAGGAGACGGGAGGCGCGCAACCAGAAAGCGGGCACCGTCGCCCTCACGAGGGCATACAAGAAGACGCCGAGAGCCGCGGTTGCACCAACTGCCGCTCCCAACACCGAAGACGCCCGACCCCCGCACCAAGCCGGGAAAAAGCGGCGGCGCCGCGGCAAGCGCCGCAGCAAGAGAGTCACGGCGGAGGCAGCGAAAGCGCCCCCCGCGGCCCCTCGGACACCGCCCCCCCCGAGGGCCCCCAGGCCAGTCAAGGCTGCTCCCCCCCCGCACCCACAGGGTTGAGGGTACCATCCCAGCGGCCAGCAACCACCATACCAGCAGCGTCCCCCCTGGACCACTCGACAGTCATTGAGGCTGCCTTCGTCGTCCTGGGCGACGTCCTGACGGCCATCCGCGCCGGCAGCGACCCCCTGCCAACGATCCTTAAGGGGATCGCATCACTCACCTCCATGGCGTGCAGACTGCCCCTCGAGCAGGCAGCTTCATAAGCCCCAATACCACACTACCCAAACCTCCGCGCTGTCGCCGCTGTAGGCCTCCCCAACGGGGCTCACCCGGCCGGCTAGATCACGCGGCGACGTGAAGAATTACCGCAGCACTCCGGTCTACCCAATGCCCCGCGTGTAGTCACATGCAGCGAATGAAGCCACACTAAGAAAGCCAAATCGGCCTTGGTAGTGTTTCCCCACCCCCCTGGCGGGGGGTGTGCGAAGATCCGTATAGACGCCTTGAATAGACCCATGTTATAATTATCTGGAAACACGTTGTCCGGGAGAGCATTCCACAACATGGCCGTGCGTATAAGGAAAGAGGAAGCGAAACGCTTGGTACGGCAAGACGAAATGTCGACGACGAAAGGGTGGAGACCCTCCCGACGCCTAGTGGTCCGATAGAAGAACGGGGATGGAGGGACAAGATTATGGAGTTCTTTATCGCATTCTCCGTGGAACAATCTCTAGAATACCGTCAAACTAGCAACCTGACGCCGATGATCCAGGTTTTGCAGTTTCTTGCACGTTAGGTCGCTATCGTTAATTATCCTTCGAGCGCGTCTATCTAACGAGTCCAAAGTTGCATGTTGATATTTGGCTGAGCCATCCAACAGATCGGAACAGTACTCCATGCAAGGTCGAACTTGAGCTTTGTATAGATTTAGAAGCTGTTCCTTTAAGTACATACATCACGAAATGCGGGAGTCAGGTTGAAGTCAGGTCTGTCTTTTTTCTGCCAAGAGGAGTCTCTTGGCAGAAAAAAGACAGGCCTGTGTTTTAGAGGCTTTGAACTCGACTCTATTGACGGTACCCCACTCGGATACAATTTGCAAAGCCGAGTTCAACCTCGTAACCATAACCTCTCTAAAAGATTCTATTGTGGTCCTGCTAGCCCGCGGATCGGATACATAACTCTCTGTGACGGTCTCGGTGTATGTCTAGGTGTAAAATCTCATAGTTTGAGACACAATATGAGCTTATTTTCAGTAAAAAAAACTCTTTTTACTTTGAACGTAAATTTACTGCAGCAATACACGAAGATCATGTATTTTCGTAAATAGAACTGCATACCGAGTAATTTACCACAAACACATGCTTACCATTAACCATTGAGGAGTTGGCTCCTAACTGCAGCATCAGCCGAATATCATGACGCATTGTAAAAGGAACCGAGTATGGCATGATTATTGTTGCCTATTGGGAAGATCGTCCTGACTGAAGCAACGGGTCATATATTTTCAAAATAAATATGTATCCTCTAACGCACTTTCAAGCCAATTTGTCTAGCCAGAAATGACTTCTAAATATTTTTAACTTTCTAATTATAAATGTAAATTAAAGATCATGTAAAAATATTGGTGTTGGACTGCTCAAATTACAACGCAACTCGAATGAAAATCAAATACCTAAAAAGTATGTGTTTAGAAATGAAAAAAAAAAAAACATTGATATGGGGTGAAAATAATAAAGGTTTTATTCAAAAGTATTTAGAGTTCGCGTTACATTTTTGTATACAATTTCGTTTTTCAGTAGAAAGGGCCAATGGTTCGCTTTCGGGATGTAAGGAGTGAGAGGGCGACAAAGAAAATGTTTTACGTTTTTAAGTGTAGTTGATAAAGCTATGATTAATTGTTTTACAAGGCATTAAGTTCAATTAAAACATTTGTATACGTAAGTTTTCATATAGTGATTAATGGCGTTTTTGTCTACTTTGTATTAAACGTTAATTTTCCCTAATGGGCACGTCAGCACCAAAAATGTTGGCCCAAAATATAATTAGGCTATTGTAATTACAAGAATATAATTCAGGCGCCCAAGATTAATTTAATGAGGGAGTAAATTTATTTATTATCCGCACCAAGTCCCAATTTTCTCGAATAAGGCCTAATAAAATGCAATTGAATCAAAATAGGTACTAACATACTAAAAAGCCTTTCAAAATTCTTCGGTGATTTGTATGTAAAATCAGACATGGAGTCTGATACATATGTATTTTGTTGCCAAAGTTATCAAAAAGTATAGATCCGTTTCTGGTAGCTCTCCTGCTCTTACAAACAGACTTACTTGTACCTGAGAATTGGAATTTTCAATTAAAATATGATCAGTACCTAGATACTTCGATAATATAGATATGAAGGAAGTAGTTAATGTTACGCTTAAATTCCACGCCGTCCAACGATCATAAAAATGTAAGTCATGTTTAAATATAGAGTGATGATCAAATATCATTTTCTATTAGTGTTTGTAGATGACAGGGTAATGCAGTAGCCAATCATTCAGAAAGATGGATGCCATAATATGGCACGCCGACACATAAATCAAACACGTGTAGTAGGAATGCTATTTTTATGTGGTAGGTACATTATAAAAGCCTATACCTATACCTATCCTACATCTAACGAATTCGATGGTTTTATTTATTTTTAGCTAATAGACTGCATACCTTGACGTCAGATTTTTTAAATACTCGCATTCAAACTAGTCCGTTGAATATTTTATTGATCGTTTATTTCATATCATGAAGTCGGTTAAAAATGCTCTATAATGTCTCTAATATCACTATCCTGTTCAAAATTGGGTTAAAAAGCTTATTTATATATACAATGCTGGAAACGGGTATATCTACTGGTCATCTTACCGCCACGCCTATCCTACTAACCGCAATGCCGGTTGTATTACGAATTCTTCGCTGACCCTTTAAGAATCTTTTCTGTGTTTTAGCTTGGGGCCAGTTGGGGCATACTAAAGTCCAGTAGGAAAAGTTCGCATCTTTACCAGTAACAAGTATTTTTCAAAACTAAATTTAATTTTTAGGCACTGTTTTGTTCATGAGCTGTTTGTTATTATATTATCTGTATGAGAATACACTCAGACTGTGTAAATTTTCACAATTTATGTAACGCAGCCAAATGAAAACATGTTGGTCCAGCTGACCTTTCATAGATAAATGTTTGCGGGTTTGAAATTGTATTTTCATTATCTTGCGATTGTTATGACATTTTGTGTGAAATGTTACGTACTAAAATTGTATACACGTTATAAAGTTACAAAAATTAGATAGACTAGGTACACAATTAAAATTACTCAACATTAGGGTGCCATATCTTCAAATTTTGAAATGGGTAAAATAAATTGTATTTATCACAGTATTGGTGTAAGTAAACACAGACATCTAGTTATTTACGGATCGAACCAACAAAGGAATTAGTCGTGAATAGTCGTGATAGCGAAATTCTGTCTAACTACAGAAATAGGACATACCTAATTCCGAATTACTGACAGTTTCTACGACATTGAATGATTAAGGGATAGTGCATTTCCATGTTTATTTATTTCTCATTCGCCGCTAAAACTGGAAGTGTACAGATAACTCAAATATTTATAGCATAAATTAAACCATTGTTTGAGTTAACGATCATCAATATTTGATAAGTTTAAAGATAGATATTTGTGATGAACCAAGTATGTAGGTACTTATGAATATACTTGTTTGATAAAGCATCTATTTCAGGCTCATATTTTATGTAAGATACGAAGTTGAAGGTATTTTCAGTTTGTTTCGTATTTTATTCTTATTCGTTCTCAGCATCTTTTATCAATTATGAATAATATAAATATATTTATTTACACCCATACTATAAATCCTCTATTAAATTTCCTGAAACAGTTAGCTTATTGCCAACATTAAAACATCCGGTGTCATGGTAACCATTATATCATCCAAAACAGTGTATAATGTTGTACTGAATTTCATTATGCAACTCCTTTTTTTTGCTTTTTCGGTCCATTCCTTACTCATCAAACAGCCACATTCTCCGTGGTATCCTTATGATATTCAAATAATTGGACTGTTTTACAAAAACCTTAAACCGACTTCAAAGTACACTAAGAAGTAATCAAATCCTGATCTGGTGACAATGGGACCAAACGGGAAGCGTACCCTTCCAAATAAAAAAAGAATTTTCCAAATCGGTGAATAAATGACGGAGTTATGAGGTAACAAACATAAAAAAAAAAATACATTCGAATTGAGAACCTCCTCCTTTTTTTGAAGTCGGTTAAAAAATAACATTTTCAGGCAGGCGCGTTTCACTATCACAGCGCCGTAATAAAAAAAAACTTAGAGGTTATTCGAATTCACTACGTATCCCGCCATTTTGGTTCGATATTAGAATTGCAGAAATTTATTACTTTGTTGTTTACAAAAGTGACATGGGTGTAGATAAAGTCTTGTATGCAACTGTACAAAATTAGGTATTAAAACCCTCATGTGATACTTATTATATAACAACCTTATTATACAACAGTTGCATAAATAACTATTATGAATGCATCTATATGAAAACTGCTCAGGCTTCGCACAAGGTAATGTTGTTAATGCTATGACTATTAATATTCTTACTCTATGGGTATAACGTATGCAACCCCCCAGACCGCGAGCGAGGGGGGACTGCGTTGCTCTATGTATACAGAAACAAGTATCAAGGTATAGAGCTGCGTTCACTACGACACGCAGGCACGTGCGGTGTGACGCAGACATTATTAAATATTCTCTGCTTTGAGCTGCGCTGAATTGCGTCGCCTAGCGCCTGCCTGCCAGCATAAAAGAAACTAGCAGCACGAAAAAAAGAAAGTTAATTTGTTTATAAGACTTTTTTTTAATTCTGATTTATATCTTATGATGTAGCTCTAGATAAAGTTTAATTCCCAACAAATGAGCTATCCTTATGCATTTAATTAGTGCTAGTCTAGTTTCATTACATACCTATGCGGTACCCTAGGGCCCGAACAGCGATGACGAACTCACGCCATATTGTTTACACAAAGTATTATCTAGTCGTTAGTTTCCATCGCGTGAACCGACCCCGACCTAACACAATAGATGGGTTACGCGATGGGTTATCCGTTTATGATTAACCTTCCATATATTACCGAAATGGCTTTTTTATATTGTTTATGATAATAAGGATAGATGATGATTGAGACTTTGGGGGCTGAAAGAAGATTGTTTACATAGTTTTTACGACACTCTTTGTTATTAGCTGCACAAAAATTTTACTCTACGACGAATAAATAAGAAAATAGGCTCTACGAATTCAACGTGGGTACTAGCTACAAATATCGAACCAATCATGAACCTTTGTTTGCCACACATGGTCAGCTTAGTGAGGAAATAATTGGAATAAAAGGATAAGTTGGTCAGACAAATAACATAAATACCAATAGAAGTTGCGCAATAGAGAAATTGGCTCACAAATTCGTCTCCAGAGTTCAAATTAGAACAAATATGTAATAATGTTTTTCACTTATTAATTTCAAGATCCTATTATAATGTTCATATATTCAATGTTCCGCTATCTAAACCAGCCATAGGTACTCAAAGTGTGCTCCGCGGAGAACTAGGGCTCCACAAAGCCTCTGTGGGGGCTCCGCGATATTACCGGTCAAAAAGGTCAAGTCAAGTTCAGAAAATAAATTCAATTTAACAAATTATTCGAAATAGTTCATTTGATTACGATAGTCGTAGTAGATAGATCTATGTTTTATGATAGTTTATGTGTACCTACGTATTCTTTATACAATGTGTAACGGAAAGGATATATCCATTACATTGCAGTAATCCACTTTTTTGGTTCTAGACGCACAGATTGCGAAAGATAACATTTTATATTAATATTAGCAAGTGACCCAATATGATAATGATCCTCATTGAGCATTGATATGTTGGTAATGATTTTAATTTAATAAACATGCAAGCAAATTTTGATATGAATTTTTGAGAAATTTATTTTAGCTGAAACTTTTTGTAGAGCTTCTATACCTGATTTAGTCTTCTCCCCTTTCCGTTAAACGTTGTATAATAAAAATAAAGAATACCTAATTAACTATTATTTGACTATTTTAGGGCTCCATCAAATATTTCGCTACCTAAAGGGTTGCGTCGCCAAAAAAGTTTGAGAACCGCTGGTCTAAACCATACCTTGCGTAAGTATCTATCTAAATTTAATGTAACAATGTAGAGACGCTGTAAATTCTATACCCATGTAAATGCGTGGAGTCGACAGGTGTATCCGCAATCAATCTTCTGTTAGCTAGTCTGAAAGCAGTTACCTACATTTGTTTGTACAAGTGCCTAAGCTTTCAAACATAAACGCAGATACATCGTGAAAATATGAGGATATGTTGGTAAAATAGCATATTTGTTGATCAACTATGTATGCATTTTGATAAAGTATTTTTATATGAAAACTTTCGAAAGTTGCTGATCCTATACCTAGTAAAAGTTGTTCAGCATGACATCTCAAATACTTAAGAATCCTTAATATTATAAATGTTATAAAATTGTGATTTTCAAGAATAATAATATTACCTACGTCATATAGGTTTCAATATGAAAATATTTTCTCCAATTAATGATATGTTTAGGAAAATTCATGAAACGTTTATGAAACACAGAACTTATCAGATCTCTAGGCACATCAAAGATATATTAGATATATTTCGACGAGCACGTAATACCAGCTGATAAGTGTATCGGCTCGTGAACTACTCAATATTTATTACACGAAAAAGGTGATCTTTCGGGATTAACGTTTGACAAATTGCGCTATTATGTTTAGCCAGGATTTATCAAACATCACGGTGAACCTTTGATATTTATTTGCTCCAGAGGGCCGAGGGTATACTGGAGTTTCAAACGGTTGTTCTATAAATAATAATTACTGGATACATTGCAAATAAAATACTCATATAATATTCTTTTCAACACACTTGCTCGTAAAGTGACATTTATTGTACCGATTTTAGTATCTTAATGCAGCTTATTATTTAGTATCTTATTACGCACTAGTACTTTTTCCTTTACATTACCGCACAGTTTTATGACAGGTATAATCCCGATTATGTTAAGTTTGTACCTCAATGTAATTGATATGGGCGTAGACGAAGCATTCTTAATTTAAACGGGAAAAACAGTTAGACAGCGAATCGCTGTCAAAATAAAAATCTTGCGCGCCATATTTGTGGTTGAAGTTTATCACTAAATGTACTTAAAAAAATATAAGTCTGTTTTTCCTCGCAAGTATGTTGAAAAACGTCGTATGACACGCGTTTGCATTGATCATTACACTCTCGGCTTCCTTATCTAGTATGTAATGACTAACTTTGCACACATGTATCACAATGTGTATTCCAGAAACGTGTTATCCATTTATAAGTCAGCGGAACTTCATATATTATTATGTTAAATGTTAATGAAATTTTTATTAAAATGAACTAATTAAAAAGGAACTTTTTCTACCTCTATTTCCCTTTGACTTGGGATTCCCTCGGAAGAAGTGATAATTAAGTTTGTACAGGGATGATTTAATTATGCTATGCCAAGATCCACTGTTGAGGTTGCCTTGATTTTAGTAGGTGGATAGATTCTTTTTATTTTATTCAACCCGTTGGTTCTCGCGAGGGACGCGCGTCCCATTAAAACAAAAGATGTAATTGTTATATTTTAACCGCGAGCCAAGCGATTTAAGAACTTAATATTTTTACGATATGCTTTCTATCGATGAAGACCTCTTCAAGGGTAGATTTTTCAGTGATTCCTAAAACCTATAACAACATACACACGGCTACAGATCATGCTATACTTTTCCAATATAAGCTGACCTCTCATTGTACGGAAATCCTATACAATGCGAGATCAGCTTATACTGGGGTGGGGGGACTTGACGTGTGTAAATTTCACCGCACAATGTTCAGACATTGAGTGTTTTCACCGTCTCTCGGGTATAGATCAATACCGGACAACTAAATATGATAATTTATAAAATCTTTCTAATTAATTTAGCATAGGCTTAGTCTACGAAATTGTACAAGACGAGCTTATATTATACCGTTTGGATGATCATTATGATGATTTCACAGTTATTTCGTTAAAATATCCGCAAAAATAAAAACTTGGAAATTATTTTCAGCCACTTTTTGCAAACTGAAGTAGCTATTGTGACATCGGCGGATTAGTTTTGTTTATCTGTTAGAAATATTCATTATTGTTTTTTATATATTTTCATTAAAGTAGCATAAAAAATACAACAAAATTAATATAATACGGAATGGAATTTCTATTTAAACGTCTATTTAGAATTTCGAGTGAAAATTCTCATGATTATACTAATATTAGGAATGGAAATAATTAACACGACTTGGCGTCGTGCCCCGCCGCCGTCGTATTGTATTTCTTCGGAAGCATCACGTATAAAAGTGCCTCGTTAATGGCTCTCTATGGAAATACTTCAAAAGGCAAAGACGAAACCTTTGAAATGTAGTTAGTACCAAGTTGTTGGTTAATGTACCAACCTACTTAATAAATAAATGTAATTTCAATGTTCGGTTCTCTGCCTTTCTTAGGTTGTTGATCTTACTAGGCTTTTTGTGTAGGCATGATTTAGGCGAGGCCAACATTCAGAAAAAAAAAAACAAAGTAATGATACTGTACCCTTTTCTATCTCGAAAATTATGATTATTGCTAAATTTATTTACTCGATACTATCGACTTACTACTATTACTATCGTATTCAATTATAGGTTGATGTGTCGTTGTCACATTTATAAATTCGATTACGCGTTAGGATCGCGATAGGTACTCAAAAGGTTGCATGGGAAATTCCTATTCCATTTTACGAGGAGCAATTCCATTATATTGATCTCAGTCGAGCGTCTGAGTTCTAGGTTGTTACTTATGGAAAAGAGGTGTTGGTTAGAATCCCTTGTGATTGACATTATCGTTTCAAGCTAGATTTTTGGATATCTTCCCGAAGATATTCCGAATTTCTTACAACTACAAACTATTTTCACAAAAATCCACAATACATCTATGATACATGAGTACAAAGTTGGTTATTAACACTCGAGGCGGAGGTAGAGCCGAGAGTGTAATAATAATCAATGCACACGCGTGGCATACGACGTTTTTCAACACACTTGCGGGGAAATAAACAGACGTGTTTTTTTTTAAGTAGATTTTTTGGTAATAATTGACAGAACGTTAACAAATATGGCGCGCAAGTTTTTTTTTGACAGCGTTGAGCTGGCAAACTATTTTATCCGGTTACATTAAGAATGCTTGGTCTACACACATATCACTTGCAGTGAGGTACAAACTTATCATAATCGGAATTATTATCATAAAACTGTATGGTAATGTAAAGTAAAAAGCACTAGAGCGTAATAAGCTGCATTAAGATACTAAAAACGTTGCAACAAATGTCAATTTACGAGTGATTGTGTTGAAAATAATATTATTATTATCTTTAGTTGGTTATAAAGTTTATTTTTCAATTACAAACATACCTAATAAGATAAAACTATAATAACAATTTAATAGTAAATAAATCAAAATGAAACTAAAAAAATAATACAGAAAATGTGTGCCAAATTATTGCCCTATGGAAGCATGCCAGAAAACACCGCCATGCTGAATATCAAGATCTGGTATGAATAAGACAAAATGAGATGTCTTTGAAGAATCGATGAGCCCCCGGTCTCCAAGGCCTTAGAGAAGATAACATGACAATATTCAAAAAGTCATGGCACAGGGCTTAGATAAGTCATTGCGCATGCAATTTTGGCTTCAGATAGGAGCGAAATGTCAAAGTCACGTAATGGCTTTTGTTCACGTGTGGCTTGAGAATTATTCCTGGAGGACAAAAATGCCTGTAACGAAATTATACGGATCCCTAGGCTTTCGAATAAGTAATAAAGCCTGGGTCCATAAGCATATTATTTTTCGAGAAATTAATCGATCAAAATTGTTGGCTAAAACACTATTATTTAGTTTATTACCCACTCTATCATACTAGCTCACACTTCAACCTATGTAAGCTGTTATATAAAAGCACCGGAGAATAAAATATCAGAGGGCTTTTCTCGGCTTTCGTTTGTCTCACTCGTCGACGACATGAGATACGTGCAGATAATTGCATCTACTCCTATTGTGGTCTTCGTTTAGCTCAACTCAATGTTCTCTACAGCTTTTACTGCGCGTAACTTACATGACTGGATTACAATGATATACCTACCATGTTGAGAGATTAATATGAATGCTGAAATAGCTGGGGCCCAAGTCTGCTATCTGCTAAAATGTGTTCCAATACTTCCAATGAAGTAGTGTCAAAATTGACAGTTTTGGTAGTCTACTAATTCAAAAGCGTCGACACCATTACCGTCCAAAACCATTTAGAAGGCAACGCACGTTGGCAAAATATCTATGGAGTTATAATGGGATCGTGTCAGAATTACTCTTACATTTTATGTAAAAAATAGCAGAATCGGCCCACAGATCACTTTAGTGTTCATGCAAGTTTTCATACAAGTCAAGAGAATGTCAAATTGATTTATTATAAATGTGCCGGTTGCTTAGCCGGTTGGTAGCGGACCGCATGCAGCAGTAGCAGACGACACTGTCAACGCGTCACTACTTCTTTCTCTTTCGTTCCTATGATATTACTATGGGAAGTGTCGCTAGGCGACGCGACACGGCGATGACGTGTCATTGGCTACGGAAGGTATTTCATAGTAATATCTATGGTAATACATAGAAATCAGTAGTGACGCAGCAACTGTGTCGTCTGCTGCTGCTGCATGCGGTCTGCTCCCAACCGGCGGCACCTTTTAAGTGTTACTTTTGACGCTGACTGTACTATATCTTAATTTTTTTTATGAGATCTTGGTTGCGAGAATTAAGGCAGCCCTCTGTGGCCGGCGCAACTTCAACGCAAGCATAGTCTAAAAGCTTGTTGTTTCATCCAACGTAATGTTTGACTGCGAAAACAGAGAGACAGCATCAGAGCCGTCGGTTATCAGTCGGTAAATTCCGCTGATCACTCGCGGCCGCTTCGCTAGGTCGTCATTCATGATTTCGGATTCATAAAACTTGTTCCAGAAGTATACTTCTTGTGAAAAAATCTTAAAAGTTTGTGAAAAAAAAGTTAGTTATTTAGAATCTCCAATACATTTGCAAGCCTGGTATCTAAATGTTTTCTTTACTTTACCAATTTATAGGTACATTAGATATGGTCAAAGTTCAGGCAAAAACGCTGTTTTTCGGAGGCTTTGACTGAATTTGTTTCACACTTTTTTTAAATTACGCCTAGATAAGGCTAGATATAGTGCACAAGATACTAATTTGTTCAAAACATTAACGAAAAATGTTTAACAACGCCATAATAAGTACAGAGGTTTTGTATGAAAAGTATGACGAATTGAGTCCTCTTAAATAAAAACATTATAAAATTTGGATAGAAGGAAGATAATAAGCTTATCATATTCAAGGACATAATTATTTTATTTAAATAAAAATAACAAAGGATGGAGTTATACGTTTTGTTTGATAGCGTAACTATGGTATGGAGTAATTGGCAGTCTGTTATTTCGTTCCAAGTGCCCGACGTTTTAACGGGCGTTTTAATGTGTTTACATTTAAGAATATTCTGAAAATAGTCGCATAAAAGCAGTCATTTACGATATTTACACTTCATTTCTTTCAAGACCGGTTCAAATCACCCTTGTATTTTCTGAAGTACCTTTTTGATATTGTTATTACGAACACTTAAGCTAAAGATAATGTGATACAATATTATAGCTAAGCTACTTATATGAACTATTCGTAGCATGTTACGTAAGTGGAAAACTTAATTAGGAACAGTCTAATTGCGTCAGATATACCTAGATAGACTATATCACGCTATCGCTATTATTGAAATAAATTCCTGATTGTAGTTTACAAATAGATTTTAATGTGACATGATTTGAAATGCAACTAAATATCAATATAGTTTACCAATATTAAATTATTTAGATTAGTTGTGCCCCGCGGTTTCACCCGCGTGCCCGTGGGATATATTGCTTTCCCGGGATACAAAATACCCTATGTGTTATACCTTATTCTATCAGCGTGCCAAATTTCATCCAAATCCGTTCAGATATTGAAGCGTGATTGAGGTACAAACATTCAAACTTTCGCATTTATAATATTAGTGAGATAATTATAAACTCAGCTTCAGAAATCGTTGTTTCTAGACTTGAAGTCTTATGAATCTCAGAATAGAAGTTAAGAAGCAAGTGATAAGATAATTAAAATACTTTTCAGATAAAAATGCATAGTTAGGAAAAGCATTTTCTGTATGAATCAAGTGTTTTTTATACAATAAATATCCAGCTATTCGTTTTCAACGTCGTGACTAACACATGGATGTGTTGGTCAGACAGTCACAACCTTCAGTAAAGTGTCTGCGGGACCCAAACGATGACATGCCATCTATCTATAGCAAACGGAAATTCTCATCCTTCCCACGTTCCGGTTTGTCTACGCAATCATAATATTCACTAATATTTGGCTCTCGAGATACATCTTTACGATTCTCATTCATGACCTTTGAATTTGTATGTCAATAAGCTCCTGGACCAACGCCATCTCTTCGCACTTGAGTCGCTCCGATGCAAAGAACACGGGCATTGAAAATTATATCTACAAACATTCTACGAAGCAAATAATTTTCATTGCGAATCACGTCGCAATCGTTTGCTACGTTTTATGTTCCGAACGGCGGCTCTATTTGCTTTTGGGTGCGTGAGATGTTTTAATTTGAGCAATCGTAATAATATATCACGTCAAAATTGTACAGGCGAACTAATCTCATTGTATCCATTTTCCAAAAGTGTTACTTATCTAATGATTATAGGAAAACGCATTTTCTCTGTGATCAATACAAAAAATCTTGTCTTATTTTATTCATTTCCTTGTAGCCTTTGTGTGCTTACCACCTTCGTCCACATCAACACTGACCACGGGGAGATTAAGGTCAAACACAGACCTATACAACCAGCACCTAAAACATTAACACTAAAAGCCTAAAATAAAATAAAATGTATACATAAATATCGCTCATATACAAGTTTTCAAACGCCAATACAAACTCATATACACACACACACACACACACACACGCACACACACACACACACCCCCACACACCCCATCACACACACCGCATTTACACTATACATACACCTCACACACACATCTACTACAAATTTAGAAGTTTTGATTTTATTTTCATTGTTTAATTTTCGTTTATTTATATTCCGTAACGCAACTGCTTTGGTATTCTGAAACGTTTTTGACGGCAACCGACGACAACACATGACGTATTCCGTTGTGACGGTTAGTCCGGGAGGTAGCGTTGCAAACACAAAAGTCATAGTAAGCCCGCTGACGTTGAAATGTATAGTTGATCTTATATCACTAATAAGTGAACCGACCGTCTGCTCAAGTAAGTGCTCAAGTCTACCACATCCGTCGTCAGCCACTCCCAGTAAAAAAAAGACATAGTACGCCGGCTCAAACTTGTTTCATAAGTATTTGACATCATACTGAGCTGAAAAAAAATCGTCTGCTGCATGGTGGAGGGGGGAACACGCGTCAGCTGCTCGCATGAATTTTTTAAAAAAAAAGTTTAACCTTCCGTAACCTTCCAATCCTAAACCCACCGCGGGTGCATCGTTGATGCGTGGTTCACTTATTAGCCATTCAAGATCTATTGAAAAAGATGGCCATCGATCGGCGTATTAATGCTACCTAAAATGCATCAGTACCTCCCGGACTATTGCATGTCGAAACAATTGAATACTTGAATTGGTCAAAAGAATTAAAATGGACTAGAAAGTGTATTGTAAACATCAACTGCGCTCTGCGGGTGGATTTCATTTATTTTAATGATCTGAGCTGTAATCCCAAGCCAAGCAAACATATGATATGGAAACTAGATAAAGGCAAATTTTATTTCATATTTTAGTAAAACTTAATGTACCGAATATACCAATTTTAATGGTTTAATATGAGGGCTATTCAGTAGTTTAACTTTATCTTAATATTTAGGACATAAACTTCACAAAAAGAAACTAGATATAGCGCCCATATTTTGAAAATATTTAAATAATTAACTTTTTTTCACAAATTATGTTTAATAACATACTCGTATGTAGGTACATACTACTAATTTGACGAGGTATTTTTTTATAAGGAATAATAAAAATAATCCAGATATCAAAGACTTCTATCTAGAATTTGTAAGAATTTTAGCATTTCCAGTAAATAAAAATGCATTGACTTTTATAGTGCTGGGCACAATTTAATCAATGTTTATTTCAACGAGAATAGTAAAAAGAATTACTCGCCAAAAGTCTCAACTGTTGAGCTTGATGACGTTTTTCCAAGATATCTTCATCATTGGCTGATTTAAGGATGCCCATTATATGATTTATCCGAGCCGCAGACATCTGAAATATGTATACCAACTCTATAACCACTATAAAAGTAGTATCATCATCATATTCTGTCACGAGATGTCCTCTGCTGAATATGGCCTTTGTTCTCCATTGATTTCGACAAAGAACAGTCTTGGATTTATAATAAATAATTTATAATAAAACATACTTACTTTAAATATCATAACTTACACAGAAACTATCATAAATGAAAGTGATCCACAAAGTGACAGGTTTTTTTTTATAATGGATACATAATACGACCTTAATAGGAGCTTCCTAAAATTAAACATTAATTAATTGACCAATTGAAAAATGTAGCACCGCACTACGAATGTATAGAGAATAGACCGCGACGACGGACGTCGTCGTCGTCAGCTGTCAAAAAAAGAACAGAATTGCACTACTGCTCACAGGAAGAGCGTATCTCCCACGACACAGGGCGACCTAATGTGGGAGCACTGTCACAATACCGACATGTAATTTATTTTCGGAATAAATATATTTTGATTTTGATACAAAGTTAAAAAAAAGTCAATCAGATGCATGGAATTCCATCATATTTATTATATTGACGGTAGACGAGCTAGACAGGTTTTCGCGAGTCAATTATGAGCTATACTTAGTTTAAATAGAGTAAACTTTGTGGATTTAATCTGGATGGGAAATAAAAAAAATCGTTCTCAAACCCTTTTATGTTACGGTAATTGCATTCGTTTTATTTAACAAGATCCCAACGATCTCGCTTGACCCATATCGAAGTTTTAAAGGCACCTAAAAGATTTAAGTTTTATGTTATGCTTGGATTTATACGTGAAAGTCTACATAAACCATACGTCTTATGGCTATATCCTTTTTTGATATTGCTATAATACAATATTTAATAAGGGTATACGTCTTTCATTCGAGATTTTATGAATTTATAGAATAATTGTAAAAGTGAAGTAAATTATTGGTAGGTATTAAAAGTAATAAGGCATTAATTTGAATCAATAATTTTGAATGCCACCCCTAGTTATTTGATTGTATTTAATTAATTCCATGGACGGTAGAAGTGCTTTTTCCATTCATTAGCTTGAAATGTACAGTCAATGTTTACGGTAATTGTTCCGAGCCTTGTAAACATCGCAATAATTATGTTCTGAAACAATGTATTCAGTACGCTACCAACCGTACTAATTACATTATTCAGGGATCAATTCTTTCTGGTTTTCATTATGGCTAATCCTGCTTATTATTATTATTACCGTAGGTACTTTTAGATACAATATTTTAATTTTGCGAGAGAAAGAGATTCTATACGAATAGTTTGAAGAAACACATACGATAAAACTCGAGGGAAATAAAGTAAATCGTGCTCACGACCGGCATTCAAACCGGCTGTCTCAGATAAAGCGAGTAGGTAGAGCCGACTTTTTGTGATTGACCTATTTTTGGGACTTTTATGACTTACGTAGACGTAGAAGCCATAAAGTACCCATTATTTGATTAGAACGAAACAATGTTTGGTGGTTTATCATATTCGTATATAAAGCTTTTCGTTTATTTTGAACGAATTGAACGAATAGTTTACTTTTCCTTCTGCCACTTCTTTTGAAATGTTTACGAGCAAAGAACACTTTTTGACGTTTCAAATCTCCCGTAAGAAACCGCTTCAATCTTTTTAAAAGCATTCGTTATAAAAATAGTATCATTGTAAATGTAATCATTAATAGATACTCGTATATAATTTATAGGTAATATTATGTGCAACCTTTAGCCTATATTGCAGTTGTAATGGAAATTAGCCGGTCATGAAATGTTAACGTCTCCTCAGAGTTTATAGCTACAGTAAAGAGGACACAGGCTTTAGTAACACCACCCCCACACAACATAAATAATACATATAACAGGTGCGTGTGAGTAATAAATAAATGATTAATAAGGCGCTAGCAGGATGTTTCATGCCCAAAACGTCGTGTCATAACGGTGCCTCAATTTTCTTGGGGCAGAATATTGTTTCACATATCGTATCAGAAAATCGGAAAAACTTATATGGAGGTAAATTAGAAAAAATACAGGGTGTTGAGTGTGAAATGGCATTACCATGACGCACTGACAAACAAACCTAGCTGTTCTTGAATTTGTATGATGTAGCTTGTTTATGGAAAACGTCTGCGGTATGGCTTCGTGTTAAAGCAACAGTTCGAATCGGTTTAACATCAAAGCGGGTACTATAGTGTGTTGTGGTGTATCATAAGGGCTTGGCTACGTTAATCGTACGTAATCGTAGTTAGAATCTAGTACTATTTTGTACATATTAAAAATTAGTAGGTACAGTCGCAAACATAATAACTAGTCGACGTCAGTGTATCTATGTGGTGCGGAAAAGTTTTTGCCGATAATTAATATTTTCCATTTTTTTTATCAATGTTGTTGATGTATAAGTAAATTGGCACCTCCTCCACATAATTGGAACTTGATAAGAAGAGCTAGATTATGTCTGAAAAAGGGCAATGTTGAGGATAACACTTTCATTATTAATACTTTCACAGTCAGTATAGGTTAAGCATCAGATGAAACAACACATTTTCGTTATCTAGTGTACATTTAAAAGATTATTTTTTTATTTTTTTATATGCGACAATCGCAAAATGTTATTTAGTTTATCGCTCTACATATTATTACTTGTTTAAATTTATTGTTTAGTTTTAGGACTTTTTTAAATATTAAGCTTATCAACTTCTGAAATATTTATATAATTAAGTACAATGTGTCCCCGTAAAACGTTAATTAAAACCCGTTAGAATTAAGCTCCTAATTGTTCATGCTTTATTAAGACGTGGATATTTAATTACACGTTTACGCATATAAACAGACGAGATAAGTTTTGAAGACATCCAATTAAGTATAAGCAACAATACAAGGAAGTGCTTATGTAGCATACATACTAATTTGATGTATAATACAGAGCTATTACTATTTTATTGATATCTGTTATGACTTATTTTATAACTAAACTAGCTGTCCCCCGTAGTTTCACCCGCGTTACCGGGATAAAAAGTAGCCTATGTCTTTCTTCATACCATAGGCTATCTGCGCATGCCAAATTTCATGATGATCCGTTGAATAGTTGAGGCGTGAAGGCGTAACAAACAAACAAACAAACAAATAAACTCTCTTTCGCATTTATAATATTTCTATTTAGTCTAAGATTAATTTATATATTATAAGTTCACTTATCAGGGTGATATTATCGCGATGGCGACAAAACCCATCAATAAATTAAAAAAAAAAAAATGTTGGATTTCGAAAAATGCGTAGATTTACATACTGGACTACGCGGCCTACAAATAGACACAAAGGGGTCAGTTTTGCCAACTCGATTAAAGTGAATGTTGATCACATGACGGCGCAAAGTAGATAGAAAGGGCTTGACGAATACTCTACATGTATGAAATAAACTGTGTTGCCCCGCGTCACTATCATACATTTTGCGCTCGACGCGCGTCACGCCCGCTCTGTGTTTTGTATCTAAAGGGTTCCTAGTCATTATCTGGACTTAATTATGCCTAGGAATATTTTTTTTACTTATACATATATTACTGCCTATGAGTAAGTTATATATATATTTTAATCTCAATTTATTAATCGTATTTTATTTTCTTACAGACCTCAGTGGATCTACGTAGTCAGTCACCATTCCTAAGTCCCGCCAAAACACGCCAAGATGTACGCGGAAACGAAGAGATAAGAAAAAATATAGAAAGGACAAGAGTCCCACCATGTTTTCCCTAGCGGAAGGATGTGGATGCGTCAGCTTCCGAGGGAGCCGTCGAGCTCGCTCATTGGGCGACGATTCTTCCTCGTGCAGGAGTTCAGAAATTGAACAAGAAGTACCCAAAAAATCTGGCAAGAGAGTTTTGAATGGTGAATGCACAATGAAGGCTCTCGCACCATTTTTGAGGTTCTGGAGAAGGGATGACGTCAGCATGACAAAAGCTGAAAGAAGTAAGTAGCTCTGATTAAAAAAACACTTCGCTACGATTATGTATCAAAATAATTTTAACATTTAAGATGTCACCTGCATCTACATTAATGTTATCTTTCATATCTTCAAAGCTCAAACTGCTTTCAATAACTTCTTAATCACATTACATCCTTTAAATATTCATAAATTTGTTGGTGACATTACGAGGAGTTCAGCAGCCTGAATCCATTCTAACTTTCTAAATTCTAAAGGGTCTAGCCGTATAAGTATAGGTAATCTGCCCCCGATAGAAATTCCTATCAATGACTATATAGTATTTTAGGGGAACCTATGAGAAGTTTGGACGTATACTTATTGTAGCCATAGATGGCGTGGTTGTGAAGATATATAAAAAAATAGCAAAAATGAGGGACATGTAAAAAATTTTTTTTTCTCGATAACTACTTTACTTACACATAAAATTCCAAAAGCATATTATAGTGGGCTCCCTAAGATGTATTCTCCTATTTTTTTCTTATACAAAGTTTCGTCTTTAATAATAATAATAATGGTAAATAAAATTTACATGTTTTTTTTATAAGTTTCCAATTAAGTGACCACCTCGAAAAAATTACAGTGAGTGTGCTTTAGTGTCCTTTATTCACCTATTCATTCATAATTAAAATCCAATGGGGACAACATAGTCAACAAAATAAAAATACATGACCACCCGTTGCACTGTATGATTTTGCACGTAACATTTTTTTAATTAAGATATTTTTATAATAAAAGTGGCACAGAAATAACAATTTCATTCGATTTACTAAAGCATATTCCGCTCCTAGGGCAAAAGGATTAGCGTTCATAAGTGTCAATTTTAAGAACTTTACTCCCGATAAGTTTCCTATAATTTTTCATAAGACGCCATCTCTCCCTAAGGCGGTTATCACACTGCCACGCATCACGCAGCGTAGTGCGTCAATGCGTCTCTTAACGTTGCTTGTAAGTACCTCCGTTTGTATAGAAAAGACGCACAGTCCAACACACAGAAAATGCATCTACGCGCGTTCATACAGATCACGCACCTACATGCGTCTCACCCCGCATCTACGCGCGTAGGTGCGCGGCGAGACGCACACCGAGTCTCATAGTGCCGTGCGTGATTTTGTATGGAATGAGTCAGAGCCGCCGTGAATCCACAGATCGCAACTACCCGCGTGAGTGCGTAAAAAACCCGCACGATGATGCAGATCTGGCGCGGGGCAGTGTGATAATCGCCTAAGAAGGCAGAACTTCATAACGGATCACAGATACACACTGACACTAAACCGCACAGAAAATATAAGTGTGTCAGTTGGGCTCGAAACGAATAGCAAGTTACGACTTGCACGCATAATCAGCTCATATATAATAATGATTGTTATTGAGCATGATCGTTTACTTGTTAAATAACACTACTCAACACTAAAAAAATATCTGATTTGGTTCATATTGTTTCATATCGAGGTTGACTAATAATAAAAATATGTAGGCATTTTATTTTGATATTACGTCTAGAAACTGAGAAATATGAATTTAAAGTTTTTGACGTAAGTTTGATTTTTATATTGCGGGTATTTTGAAAATAAAATTATTTTACTAACAAAACTTACGTTATACGTTAGTTTGATTGGTAAACTTAAAAATGTCACGCGTGTGTGTTAACATTTCTAACTTATTTTGTTACATTTGTGGCGAATTAACACCAAAATGGAAAATAAAAACACTTTCTGACCTAATTAAAAAGTGTTACTTAGCCTATTTTGACCGTGATGTGAAAAACCAATAAAAAAAGTGGGTTCCTAAAGTGTGCTGTCTAAGGTGCTATACGAATTTGAACGGTTGGTACAATGGAAGAATTAAAAAAATGCCATTTGATACGCCGATGGTATGGACTGAACCAACAAATCATGCAAAAGTTTCCAAAGCTTAGTGAGGCAAAAATCAATTCGTAGGTCCAGAAATAAAAAAGCTGTTTGAAGTTTCGTCTTTTACGTCAGACTCTACTCTTAACCATACTGAAAAACAAGCATGGGATGCTTTTATTGACGTGACAAAGAATTTTCTTGGTAACAACAAATCCGCTGACTTTCGCCAAAAAATTAAACTGATGCTGGACTGTTTTCATAAAATGGGATGTAATATGTCATCAAAACTGCATTTCCTTCATTCGCACTTGGACTTTTCCCCCGAAAATATGGGATCAGTTAGCGATGAACATGGGGAACGCTTTCATCAAGATGTGGCTGCAATTGAAAAACGTTTCCAAGGAAGATGGGAGCCTGCTATGCTCGCAGATTACTGTTGGAGCCTTGTTAGAGAAACTACAGGATCTCACTACAAGAGGAAAGTCAGCTACACTAAAAAAACTTCGCCTTTTCAATCAAAGCATCAATGAAACCTAACGGGTGAACTTGATTCTGCAAGAAAATCATATTTTTGACTAATATCATTTATCTTAAAAATGAGATGTTATGTAAAAATCCTATTTACATATTTGTATTAGGTCCATAACAAGGAATTATAATCACATAGTTGGAACTCAGATAAAATAAAAAGTTTGTTATTTGTTGAGTAGTGTAATTAGACTATTGGTAAATTAATTCAAGATAAAGTTAGACTAGTTCCAGTTCCAAACATCAGATGGCGTGTATAATTCCGACATTTTAATATAAATTCTTTTTATCGTATAGTACACATTACGATCGCTAGATGGTGAATGCCCAAAACTGTTACAAAGCTTTAACTCGTTTTGCCAATATGTCAGACTTATTGCGTTTGTCTTGTGATTTATTAACTAGGTACGTCAAAAGTGTCAGTTGTTCTAAGTCTATAAAAATGATTTCCTATAACTTTTACGACTTTTATTTTAAAGCATACTGCAATCCTTACATCTGGCCTCCTAAAAAGGAAGCTAAAGCAATATTGCTAATGGATTTAATTTTTGAGAAATTGTAGCATATTTTATGAAATTCATCAATTCCGAATCTTTTCATGTGGTTTAGTGTCAGTGTGTATCTGTGATCGGTTATGAAGTTCTGCCTTCTTAGAGAGAGATGGCGTCTTATGAAAAACTATAGGAAACTTATCGGGAGTAAAGTTCTTAAAATTGACACTTATGAACGCTAATCCTTTTGCCCTAGGAGCGGAATATGCTTTAGTAAATCGAATGAAATTGTTATTTCTGTGCCACTTTTATTATAAAAATATCTTAATTAAAAAAATGTTACGTGCAAAATCATACAGTGCAACGGGTGGTCATGTATTTTTATTTTGTTGACTATGTTGTCCCCATTGGATTTTAATTATGAATGAATAGGTGAATAAAGGACACTAAAGCACACTCACTGTAATTTTTTCGAGGTGGTCACTTAATTGGAAACTTATAAAAAAAACTTGTAAATTTTATTTACCATTATTATTATTATTAAAGACGAAACTTTGTATAAGAAAAAAATAGGAGAATACATCTTAGGGAGCCCACTATAATATGCTTTTGGAATTTTATGTCTAAGTAAAGTAGTTATCGAGAAAAAAAAATTTTTTACATGTCCCTCATTTTTGCTATTTTTTTATATATCTTCACAACCACGCCATCTATGGCTACAATAAGTATACGTCCAAACTTCTCATAGGTTCCCCTAAAATACTATATAGTCATTGATAGGAATTTCTATCGGGGGCAGATTACCTATACTTATACGGCTAGACCTTTTCAGCTATTCTATATATAATTTCCTCGTGGATTTTATCCAAACAAATTACGTTTACAAAATAATTTCTAAATAGTAATTTAGATAACCACAATCATCCAAACAAAGTAAAACCATTTGATTTAAATTGAACCCTGTTTCAGACCCCATAATATACATAGTTTGTTTATTCAAGGCCAAGTAAAGCAGGGTCCTTCAAATATTAATTACTGATGTGGTATCAATTCTAAGGCTCGTCTCAGCAAATAGGCATCTATTTATGCCTATTTGCTGAGACGAACTTGAGAATAAAGACTCAATTTCAATCTACAACTGACTTGTACTAGTAGACGTGGGCGTATTTCGTATTCCCGCATAAAGAAATCGTGTATAGTTTCAAGAAAACTCGTAATATGGTGGAGAACAAATAAAAACGCTAACACATTTGAATTTCACGAAAATATGGATTTCGCGATCTTAATCGACAAACAGTTGTAAATCTGTCGCCAAGCACCAGCAACCAGGCTTCTAGCAGTTAGCCATACATGAGAGCCAGTTGCCTTCTAAACTGGCTCCGGCAATACATTGGCAATCCCCTGGTATTCCCAAAAATAAGACCGTTGGCCGGCAGAGGCGCTTCTTGGGACATTCTGTATAATCAACCTTTTCGGGGAAAGGTAAAATATCTTTGAAGTACCTACTGTGCAGGGTTGGTGGTAGATTTTAGTTTACTGACCCGCCTATTCTGTGTTAAATTTTCCAATTAACAGCCGCGCAACAAAGGATAGCCTTGTCACGTTTACGGCTAAAGCGTGATGGTGGATATAACAGAAAATGATACTGTTAGAGTTATACTACGACATACATTAACATAAATTACATCTCTCGTACTCTGAAAGTAAACCTAAAAGTATCTAGGAAGGTCTTCGATAATATAATATTATCACCCACATAGATTCGTACTCATCTCGCAAGACTTTTTGTCAAACCGTCATTTTCTTTATCAAATAACAGGCGCCCTATCCACCCCTCATCCCATTGGTGCCGCAGTCCCTCAGGGCTCGGTACTCTCCCCTTACCTTTCTTATTATATACGAGCGATATCCCTAGCTCCAAACTAGTACTACTAGTACTAGCTCTGTTCGTGGATGACACCGCCATCTTCTGTACTGGCAGAACTACCAATGCCATTGCGCGTGGTGTAGGAAGTGGAGGATTGAAATCAACCCCCAAGTCCCCAAAACCCAAAAGTCAGGCAGTCCTATTTTGTAGGTCCCATCGACGACTCATCCCCCCTTCCATTAATCCAGTTACTATGTTCCGCGAACCCATCCCCTGGAAAAGCAACCCAAATAACTAGGAGTAACCCTCGAAATATACACACACAATCGCATGACCGTTCACCAATTTACCATCCTCGCCGGCGAGGATTCGCGTCGCGACGTCTCACTTTGTCTCGTCCCGTTCAAGCGGCCCGAAATTCCAACAGAAATCCTACTATAAAAAAGTGGACGAAAATAAATTTTAGAAAAAAACTGTTTTTTTACTGCAGCTGTAGTTATTTATTTATTTATGTATTTCAGTGATCATTTAGCTTCTGTCTTCTGTCTTTGATTATATTAACACAGTTAATGACTAGGTAGTATGGACTGGTCTCATTAGTGCAGACTGTATGCATTCAAGTTTCATTAAAAGTTTAGTTAGATAATATCTTCCTTTCATGTCATGCTCGGTCGCTAATGATTATGCGCAGTCCGCTAACATGCTGTTCATTGACCCACATTTGGCGCTGTGTTTACCACGTGTCACTACAACTTCTGATGTAATTTTACTGTTACTTTACATCAAAGCAAATTAAGTGTAGTTATGATAGAGCTTTTTCAAGCAACTTACACTAATAGCCGTGTTTATCTGGGTAAATTTATACAAATGATTACCCGCAAAGAGCTTTGCACATACACTCATTAGGTATTATAGGTTAATGAGAATAGTAGCATAGAGGTTATAATATTATGTTATGTGATAATGCTTTATAATATAGGTATACAACGTAATTATCTGTCAGATAACCGATAACCCGAAATAGATTTTGAGGTGAAAAATGCTGTAAGTATGGTAAATTGAGTTACGAAATACATAATAAACAAATGACTTTTTTCGCACAAAAACTGCACTTTTATCACAAAATAACATGTCACAAAACTGATTGCAGATTGATTTCATCTTCAAATAAATTTCTTATATATGTAAGTATACATTGAATACCTTGTATGAAACTTCTCCTAAATGATTATATTAATCACAATTTTGCCCATCATCATTTTGTTAGTCCACTCATCGATAAGAGAAATTAACATCAGAAATTGTTTGGGCATAATTTCATCCTCCTTCAATGCCTTCATCAGTCATTCTGTTTTTCAAAGAGGTGATCTCCCCGGACTACAGCAATCGTTGAAAATGTCGACAACAAGGTCGTTTTACAATAAAATTACAGAGTTCAGATCATACAACTTAGTATGAATAACTTCATCGGCATACATTTTATGTGTCGTAAAAGGTGTTAAATTTAATAATAATAGACTAGCTTTCCCTAAATACAGAGTGTTTTTTTTTCTAGCCAGTATGGGCAAATTCTGATCTACAGGTGTTAGAGAAAAACGCTGAAAGGAACCATGAGCTGAATTTTGAAGAAAATAATAGGGACATTTTTTTTAAATGATTATTTTCGGAGATATCTATATACGGAATTCTTTCAATTTTTTTTTTATCATTATCCAAGTCACAAATTGCTAGAAGTTATCCAACATATTATTTTATATTTTCCTTGGCCATGGTTTTATCTTCCGTAAAGTTTGCCGAGGTAGAGCAGATCTCGCAGGGACCTCACAATGTTCAGCCATAAAGAATTCTTAGCATTCTGACTAGCAATTAGAGGTCAATTTTGATAACTCGGACTATCACAAGTGCATCCTGGTATGCACGTGTATCAGAAATCCATGATTACTTGGCTAACCCAACTGTCATAGAAGAAATTGAGCGCTATAAAAAAGCCACAAAGAGCGCTTAATAAATCACCCTAACCCTCTTGCCAATGAATTGTTGTTAAGGGGCAAAATAAAGAGACTAAAGCGGGCCGAAGTTCTCCCAGACTAAAGAGTAAAAGGCGATGGCCTTAACACTCTAAAACATCATAATCATGCAATATATCTGGTTATAGTCAAGCGACTGACCGCAGATACAAAGTACAAGAAAAAAAATCAAACAAAAACATTTGATAACTTCTAGCAACTTGTGACCAAGATGTGGGTCAGAAGAAGTGGTCATACATAATTTTGTTCGTATTGTGACGTAGAAGCAGAAAGAAAAAAAAAATGAGAAAATTTCATAACTATGAAAATACACATCTTATACATACACGATGCCAACGATGCGCCGTGCGTGAGGCGAAGCGCGAGGCCGCGGGGCGCCGCGTGGGGCGCCGCGCTGCGAAACAATTGCATCGTCAAGTCGCGTTGCATCTCGGTGTGAACTTTTCAAAATTTCATTGTGCCATACCACAGGGCATACGTTGGTATCCAAAATAGGAACATATTTATTTTATACTGGCTGGTAATCTTCTTTTAGAATGAAATATTATAATAACGTAACTTGCTTTTGTAATATACTTAAGTAGATAAAAGTACGGTAATACAATAAGCACGCTATAATCTGACTTGCAATCTGAGCTACAGTATTTTCTTAAACGTGATCGTTTTATTTCGTGAATATTTTAATATTTAAATCTCTATTCCCTCCGACCTCGAGGTGCGGAGCTAAGTACTTACTTCTGTAGAATAACTACCGACAACAAGTTAGTAATGGAATTGAAAGCAATACAGTCACTATAAATTCATTTGAATGTGCGTCGGACATCAAGGACTGGGATGAAAGTTCTTTGTCTGAAAGATTTATTATTTTGTATATAGAGATAATGTACCGTTTTCAGACAATGGTCCTTTTATTGAGAGTATGTGGTCCGCACTTTATGCGGGTTGTGAACAAACGTTTGTATCTAATACTGCCTACGTTTACGGTTAAATAACTTTTTCTATGTGTGGGCTCGGAATACCTTATAGTAATATGTAAGTATGTTGTTATATATAGTCCTACAAACTTATCTGACCCGGTGGTCAAAAGAGGAATTGAAGACGCCATTTTGAAATATCAATCGCCATTGGTTAAAGAGAATATAAACACACATTCATTGGTTGTTTGCTCCACCAAAGATGATAACAGCGACTCTTTCACCGGGCCGGATAAGTTTGTGAGACTATAGGTAATAATGACATACTAATTATCGTTTTAAAAACTTATTGTAAAAAGGACCGATAAGATTATTTTTTAAATACCAGCATAACTTTTATAAAATTACTTTTCTCCCCTTGCATATTAGTTTACGTTCATTCGATATCAAAATTTGAGAATAGGTAAAACAAAAAGTATCCCTGTAAAGGAACGGAATAGTTTAGTGTCTGGCTGGACACAACTCCCCAATATAAAAGAAGATTTAAGTCGAGTCTAATAAAACCCAGGTTTTAAATATATCGTCACTTTCTAATGTCACAACAAAAAGAGCTGTGAAATATCTTAAAACCTGGATTTTACTAGACTCGACTTAAACCTTCTTTTGTAATAAAGGGAAAGTAATAATTTATCGTTGTCTGGTGTATCTTTGTTTGGTAAGTTATTCTGCCACCCTATGAAGTACCTAGGTAATTTTCACAATTTATTTGGCTCAACGAAGTTGACCCCGGCAGCCTCGACTGTGAATAGAAGGTACATTACTTTTATATTAATTGAGTAACAATAGGTTATTTGGTTCTATGACTTCATAGAACAAATACTTTCCAACTTAATTATCTAGTTTCACAACTGTTAATGAAGTTAACTAATCTTTTGTTTCAGTTACTTATAGGGTGACATAGTAAGAGAGGTTCAAACGAACATTACACCTATACCTACAACCTTACAACTAAGTTTTATTTAATTAGTAACTTTTCGTTCGTGCTTTCTGTTGATTGTATTAACTATGCTAGTACTCTCACATAGATACCTTCTTAGTGGAGTGTGTTTTACAAAATGAGATTATTTAGATCATGATAATGTGTAAGTACCTATTAACAGACTCATATTCAGAGACTACACGGACCTTCAGAGGGGCCTGGGGTTGGATCCCAGGCCCCTATTTCACCGAGGTGATAGGTGCGACAATTTTGTCACGATAATTGTTGTTTCATAAACCTCTACACGAACTCTATTACCTTCTAAAATAAAAATCTAACCGTATTTCGGCTGATGACAGGCCAGTAAAAATTAACATTCTCATGCCCGTGTCGTTTGTAGGGCTAAGAACGTCACCAATTTCCACACACACATACGTTTATGTTGTTCCTAGCCAAGATAGAAATTTTGTTTTTATTTTATTTAAAAGGGCGAAATTGTGGCTATTCGCGTGCTTTAATTTTAAAACCGGTATTTTGAAATAATTAAACCTACGCCGAATTTTACTCAGCTGGTACTTAATTCTAATTATATTACATTATATTGAATGTAAGCTGTAAAAACATGGATATAATGAATTTTATAAGTTGCCTGTATACGAATTTTTACTTATTTATTGACTATGATAATTATATGGCATTTAGTACTGGTTTCAAATAAATACTGGTGTTTGGCAAGGGCGTAGCCAGGATTGTATATGGGAGGGGGGCGGGGGGCAGACGAAGAAAATCCTAGATTATTATCCTTATATTAGAGATCACATCCCGTATTGTTTGTTGGATTTCACAAGCCAGCCTTCAAGCCTGTTAGTTTCTTAGGTCTTATAAGAAGCGTCGCAAGCTATGAAGCTCGTCAGAATTACAGTTTACAAGCGAACGACCGCTCTTCTAAGGGGATGCAGCTGCCCCTCCCTGCCCGTACCTCGCTACGCCCATGTTTTTAAGAGAGGTAGCGTGGCGTTTACTCACTCAAAGAGCAGCTCGACTGGGGTAGTACCTCGACCTTACAGGATACCGCAGCTCAATAACTCTATGTTGTGTTCCTGCGCGTGAGTAAGTTCGCCAGTGCTCATTGGGGAGGGGAATGCTCGGCAACGCGTGAGTGATGCATCGTGTATTGCAAGCCATCCATATGGCTACGGTAACCGCTTTCTATCAGGCGGGCCGCACGCCTGATTAAAGACTTGGTTGTATACAAAAAAAAAACAGGAATATTACCAAATATATGAATTCATAAATATTTGCCGATGTAAACAAAGTTTGTTCTTTAAATGTTGGAACTCATTGAAATCATTATAGCTATCACTACTGCTTTTGCGGAGAGCCTGTTTGTAATTATCACAACAAAAACACTTAAATTGTAGTAAAGTAAGTTGACACAGCTCTTACCACATGTTACTGTTAGTCTACAAATATGACGACTTGTGTAAATATTTTTGTTATTTATACAACATACCTACTTATGGTAGGTATGTTGTATAACAACTATATATAATACAAAATAATGGGTGTATATTTTGACGACCCCAATCAATATTGATTCGAAGATGATGTGTATTCGGTGGTTTGAAAGTCTTTTCATTATTTAATTGTATCACTTTTATTTTATATAAAATTACTAGCTTTCCTAGGTTATCTGCATGCCAAATTTCATGATGGTCCGTTGAGTAGTTGAGGCGTGAAGGCGTAACAAACAAACAAACTCACTTTCGCATTTATAATATTAGTTAGGATTAGTTAGGATTATTTCTGACCCGATACCAAAGACTTTGATTGGATGCTTTTAATAAAAAGTTGTGATATTCCTAGCCAATGTTATTGTTGTATATAAATGAAATTCAATTACTAAAAGGAAACTTACTTTGTTGTAGCAATGAAAGCGGCCATCCTGATTCAGCAGTGGTATCGCCGGTACTTGGCGCGAATGGAGGTGCGCAGGCGCTACACTTGGACTATATTCCAGAGCATCGAATATGCTGGTGAACAGGACCAAGTTAAAGTAAGTATATATTTTTATAACGTAAGCAGTTATCATGAGTCATGACGCAGAAATGTGCGTATCATTGCCAAGCGAATGTTTATTATCATAAAGTAAATAAATAAATATCAAGGTAATCGGTAGGTAAATAAATGTGTATAAATCCAAGTCTTAGGAGCCCAAAAATTATCTTTTTATACTTTTTGCGGTCGAGACCATGGGACCATGGGGGTTCGAAGCTCATCGTTTTGCTCACACTTTGTAATCAAAAGTGATCGAGGCCTCCGAAGACCAGCAGGCGGAGAGCTTTTTTCTGCCAAGGCATCAGCTTGGCTATGCAAAGAGGAAACGCTGCCAGCCTGCTGGGAACCTTGTAGCTAACCCATCCTATTATAACAATTGATGTCATTGTTATTTTTTTAACCGCGATCCAATGGATTAATCTATGGCAGCGGTTAACTCGAGAAATTTTTCTATAAGTATACAGGCGAATTTTTATTTCTAGCTAGTGTGGGCAACTTCTGAACTACAAGTCTTAGAGAAAAACGCTGAAAGGAACCCCGAGCTGAATTTTGAAGAAAATTAAAATGCCATTTTAATTTATTTAAAAAAAATGTATTTTCGAAGATATTGAATTTTTTCAAAAAAATTTTTTTTTTTCAAAATTCTGCTTCTTCGTCACAATATGAACAAAATTATGTAAGACAATCTTGCTCTCAAGTTGCTAGAAGTTATCCAAAATATTATTTTGTATTTTCCTTGACCATGGTTTTATGCTGCGTAAAGTTTGACGAGTTGGAGCAGATCTCGCAGGGACCTCACTATGTTTAGCCATAAAGAATTGGCTCTTAGCATTCTGACAAAAAATTTGAGGTAAATTTTGATAACTTCTAGCAACTTCAGACCAAGATTGTCATACATAATTTTGTTCGCATTGTGAAGTAGAAGCAGCAAAAGAAAAAAAAAATTTTTTTTAAAATATTAAAAATACATTTTTTTTTTCATTTTTTTTAATGGCATTTTTATTTTCTTCAAAATTTAGCTCGGGGTTCCCTTCAGCGTTTTTCTCTAAGACCTGTAGTTCAGAAGTTGTCCGCCAAAAAATTTACCTGTATATGTAGATTGTAATTTGTACATATTTGTTGTAAAATAATAATTTTAGATTAGAATAATGACTTCTTCTTAGTTCATTGTTAGAAAAATATACTTAATATTTCTTATACACGTGGAACTGCAATGTGTTCATTGCTTATAAAAATAAAATGATTCAGAAAAAATATGAAACAATTGACAAAGCTTTGTCATGAAAAATAAATGTGCTATCGGGAAAATAAGAAATTCTACCAAAATACGAGGATACTTTCATTAACATGACACGATGTAGGTCATGTGATAGTGGAACGTACAAGTCATCATCATCACCTACATGAAGAACAGACGTTCGCTGCTGAACATAGGTCCTTCCCAATAGATTATATTGGGAAGGACCTATGTTCAGAATGGACCTATGCTATGAAGAATATATTATATCTTCAGTGCTAAATTAATAGTCAAGCTTAAATCAAATCAATTGCTATTTTGTAAGAATATTGGAGTGACTTAAAAGTTATCATAATTTATTCTTAATTATGCTCATTCAATTATTCTTTATAATTGATTGAGGACCCAAGTCATAAAGTTTCTCTTTTCATCCGATGAGGATTAAGTGTCCTTGACGTTTGATTAATGACCAATTTCATAAAGTAGATTTTAAGAGGTTACGACATCCGTTTTATGAAAATAAGACGAATTTTACAGGTTTCAATTTCAGCCTCATGATTACTCTGTGAAATAAAAACCGAACACACTGTGCTTACGAACAACAAATGCGGCAAAAAGTTTGTAAACAATATTTATGAAATACAAAATGTACTTTCAGAATTTTGCTTACGAGCTTGCAAATAAAACTTGTCAGGTTTCACGGAAAACAGGAAAATGTTTTATTTTATATGGTTATCGTCACGTTGCGTGTTGTCAACAGCTTGTGTTATAACAATATTAGCAACCTTACATCTGTGAATAATAATGTTAAAATACCGTTAACACATACTTTACTTATGTTTTATGATAGCTGAACAAATAGCTAAGGTTTATAGACAATCGGCAAATGCAATATTATTTCTCCATACAAACATGAACTAATTATTCCACGATTTTTAAGAAAACCTTAAAATCCGTACTCTGGTCCTAACAATACTATTAACACCAAGATTCGTATGACTACAAAAAGGTTGAATTTTGGATAATTCTTTCTTAGCAGGTGGGATTTCGTCCTTTAGGGAACGTACCTCCCCAATTTAAACTTTGTAGGCTTAATAGTTCGGAGATTTTGTGATTAGTTTGTGAGTGGTATTTCGCTTTATATATTTATTTATAATGAAGAAGGTAAAGGGACAAAATTCTATTGGGCGATTAGCGTTGCCGTTTAAATTAAATTTATAGTTACGGGTCGCTCGCCAACATTGTAAAATGTTAATTCTAAAATCATTGTTGTACTAATTGAGATTTACATATCGTTTGAAAGTTCGGAAGGGCTTTCCAATAACATTTATTTATTATAGTAGTACAGGTGTTGTAATTCTCGTTATGAAGTCACCTTCACAGCAATATGAACGAAATAACTTTCGCGAATAGGATGGGTACCTTTATGTAATGTCTGTACGACGACATGACTTAGGTAATAATTAATGTAGATTATTCTGTTCTGAAGTTATGGATCATTATATTTATGTGAGTTGGTTTAACAACGTAGTCACATTAAATTAAGTTGGAGACGAGTGAAGCAATCTAGCTGGAGGCGAAGGGGTGTCGGTTCTACTGATTCACTGTGTTCACTGAACATTTCAGTTCGATCATTCGATTTCAGTGAACAAAGCCACGCACGGACAAACTACTATGAATGATTTTATTTTCTAAATTCACTTTAATTCAATACTAAAACTGTAATTCGATTCTTATTGTAATATTTTAAAGTATTGTTTAATTAAATTAATGGTGGACTGCATGCTATTAAGTTAAAATAGTTATAATTTTAGATGATTCATATAAATGTTTATGATATAAAAATGTTTTTTTAGATAATTATTGGAAATAATATAATTATATGCAAATCTTTAACTCATTACTTATGGAACATAACCTTTACAAGAATCTACATGGCAGCCTACGACACAATTTCTGGCTTAATTAATGCAACGCTGCCATGTTAGGTTTATGTATAAATTACACTCTAAGATGGTATAATTATACATTAGAGGTGACATTGATTCAGTGTGCGTCCAGTTCACTTGAATGCAGCATATGGTCGGTTCACTCGAGTGGTACCGTCTGTGGTCACTTGGTCAGTGACGTAAAGATCGGCGATGCGAATACACAATCACACACATGAAAAACATTATAACTATTGGACCGATTACAGAAACGAAAAAGGTTTATCTCAAAAACTAGCCCTTATTTATAATATTTTGGCACAAAGTTTGTGTTGTTGTTATTTGAATTCTTAATTTTATTCATTATTGTTACACCGGGAACTTCGTTATAACTTCGCCAGTCTTGCGGGATTCTATAATTTATTCTTTTTATCACTCTTTACGCTTCGAAGGACAAGTTCTAATAAACAAGATTTAGTATGTGCCTAGATTATAACGTACTTTAAGTATTAATAGTTTTAAGTTTATTAAATGTTCAACAGAATAGTGTGCCAATAATTTCAGAGCATATAGGGAAGTCTATGTACTATTTCATAGTAAAAGTTTCGGTTAAAAATAGCATCAATATTTTCATCACAAACTTTCATGTTCGGCCCTTCGTTTGTGTTCCGTCTAAAATACACGAAAGTTTAGAGTCTACAAACCGGTCAGTGCCTTTCCTTAGTGATCAATACCAAACCAAATCGGGTTGTTCGAAATCCAAGGACACATTAAGTTAACAAAAACAAAAGCTTTTATACTACCTCCTCTACATGATACCTATTCATGCATATCCTGTGCATATTAATGTTGTGTAAATATTCTGTGGTCCGTTATTTCAACATAAAACTACGAGTATTACATAACGTAAGTAATAGCAATGGCCTCAGGCATCTAGGCACAGGAATAAATAAGTTAAATACTTAGAAACAGTCTGTGCCATCGATCCGTAAAGGACTTTTAAAATAATCGTCGTATAATGCGTTCCTATTTTAAGCTCGTTTATACCTACCCAATTTTTTTTCAGTTGTACAATTTCTTTAATGCGTTGCTGAGCCACATGAGGGATACCAGTGGGCGACCCTCTTCTGAGCGAACCTCGAGGACTGCCTCCATTTGTAAGTGAAACTCAATTTTAAAGGGCCACTTTACGCTTCAATTGCACTGTTTTCAAATGCTTTGAATTTTAATAATTAAGTCAACCAAAAACCAAACACAACGCTTGGTTGCGAGAATAGCGACGGAACTAAAAATGATAATAGCATTTTTTTATTTTAATTTCTTCGTAAATTTTTTAGTGCATACCGACGACAAAATAAAATCTGTTTATTTTTCGTGAATCTAGACTCAAGTTACATGGCGTTGCGTCTCTGTTCACGATAAAATATCAAAGATTTATGATTGTTTGGCATACAGAATTCAATTTAACAGAATTTTGAATTACGATATTCTCGCAAACCAGCGAAATCGTAGAGTAAAACTACACAATAGTATGGAGAGTTCACCTACATACCAACCATTATGTAAACTAAATGCGTCATACGAACACGGTAACTAAACACATTATTAGACTAATTACTATAAATCCAGCTCTGATTTGTGTCAATGCGTTCTAATGAACATAAGTAAATAAATTCGAATCACGTTACAGTCGCGATAAAAGTACTGAATAAATCCCAAATTCAGCAAAAGAATCTTATAAATGACACGTTGCTTTACTTTTCAAGTAATTTTTTGCCATCAAAACTTGAAAGGTGCCGATGTTATTTTTGTTCAAACAGCTGTCAATTTCGGAAAATACTGAGCAAACTTGTTGTTTTACAGTTATAATGTCGTCATTATTAAAACTTTCCTTTTAGAAATGTCTGCGTCAGTTGTTTGAGTTTACTGTGGGATATCCGGTACCATCTTAGATTTTTATAGAGTGGGATATTATTTGGAATATTCCTTTGACTGGATAATGTTGTGAGTGGGTGAAGAGAGTGCTCTCAAATAAATGTAACTTCCTACAATTACATGGCTCAACTTTTATTATAATTTAATTTACAATATAGAGGTATATTATACAGAAAAAATATAACAAACAAAATCTAATCTAATAAACTAGAGAAAGCTTCCCTCACAAAACACCATACTTAAGGCAATCAGTACCATAACAAAGTTCAGATAATAAGCGTTGTTTATAAAATAAACATAGTTCTTCAACAAAACTCAATAAAGCAAAATGCAATTATATATAGGTAGGGACTATTAGGTACACGTGTAGCTTTATTTGTTTCGTGTTCCAATTCCAGTTAATTCCTAGCGCTCAGCGTCTATTCTCTTGGTTTTACTATTTTCTAGCACGCGACGTTGCGGTATCTTTACACATGTCACGAGTCACATAATTCAACTAACTGCACTGACCTTTGCCACTTGGTAATGCAGATAAAACTAGGTCTTGGCTATTCTTGGATCGACACAAAATCCTCGCTTTAAATGTCTGGTCCATTAGTAGCTAATGATCGGGTTCAGTGGATTCCGTCCAAATTATATATTTGATGCTATATATGCACTGTAGTAGAGTAGAGCACACAATTTTATATTCAGAAAATCACAGCGTAACTTTGTAAACTCTAGCCTAGATTCCGACGGAAGTTTATTGTAGCAAAACTCAAGCAGAAGTTAAATCCGTAGACAAATGTTATTACTAGCATATAAACATCCTGTTCTATCATATTTCATAGTGGAACAAGTATTTTCTGAGGAGTCGGACGAGGGAGGAGGTGTCGATGAAACAGCGCCCCCGAAGCCTTCCCGCGGTCCCGACATCGAGTTCCCGCTCCAAAGGAAGGATATCGATCTACTCATTGAAGCATTTAGAAAAAAAAAGGTACGTATCCTCGCAAAACATAATTTCCGATAGCGAAGGGTACATCGGATCTCATACATAATCGATGTAACAATTTATTTTATATTTCTTGTCCAACTTAAGAATTTATCTCTAAAACCGATCTTACTATATTTCAAACACACATTTGAGGTAACTCGAGAATTATATTACAGCATCGTCTACATCCTAAGCACGTCGCTCAAATATTAAAGGAGGCCACGCAAGTATTGAAAAGGCTGCCCAACATCAATGTGGCCACAACCTCCATTTCGAGCCAGATAACCGTTTGTGGTGATTTGCATGGAAAACTTGACGATTTGCTGGTTATTTTCCATAAGGTGAGCAGAAAAAGCGCGTTTTTAATAAATTACTTTGATTGATAAATAACCATAACAATGGGTTCTGGTTGTAAAATCTATTGAAACGTATTTGACGTCAACACTTCCAGTAGAGCGGAAGTAATTATGTGCTACCCATTATGATTCAATAAAGCATCACATTCGCTACAACTTGTTGACGATACGAATGAGTAGCTTTGTATAAAAGTTGTTCGCTTTCATAATGAAATGTCAACAGTATTCATAAAAGTTTTTCCTATTACGGGAACATCTTTACGTGAGTGTAATCTTAATACTCCTCTGAATTCGTTCCAAGAAAAGTTAGATACCATAATTATGAATATTATTCCCGTAATCACATCACATTTTTTTATCTTATGAGAAGTTTTTGTAAGAAAGTTAGTTTCATGCTAGGTAGAATAAATATTTAGTAAGTTAGTCCATTTAATATAAAAAAAAATTACACTGCGCAACCCGGCTAGGGACATAGCCAATGAATCTTCTTGAAATTAAGCCATCTACATGAAATATTCACGCGTCCCACGCACTGAGAGCTTTTCTGGAATAAATCATCACAAGCAACATTTTATGTAAAATATCTGCACAAATGAGTTACATTAAAACAACCATAACACTGTACTTATGTTATCTGAATGACACTATGACAGCGTAAATGCATTACCGTGCAGTCTGTGCATTATTAAAGTCCATCAATGTCCATTAGGTGCTTTTGCATGATAAAGTAATCCTAGATACTTTATGTAAATAGACGGTTGATATCAAAAGGGTTAGGTTAACCATATTTTTACGTGTTTGGCTATATATTTGTGTAAACTAGTAAGATTCCGTTCCCTTTAGATTATTTTTTGCGGTCGCTCATTAGGCGGTTTTTGACGCGAAGAGGGCGAGTGACGTCGACGGGTCGCGGTCGGCCCCGCGGGCTACAGTAAACATCGCAGGGAGCGGCGCGGCGCGGCGGCAGCGCACGCGTCATCTAATTGGTGCCGCCGCGGCCGTCGCTCGACCACTGTTTGATTGATAGACCGCCTGTTACGCCGGATGACCTCGTTAATTTGCAGATATTGTTTTCCTACTGTTATTTCCGTCTTACAAACAACGGTGCTCCACTTCAACAGTGTTTTATGCACTTGTGTTTGATGGTTAAAGTGGTGCAAAATTTAAAAGAGCTTATGTTTATTTATATTTGAAGCTTTGCTTTCATGAACAATTGCTCAATTATGTAGATACTGTAACGGGACCTCGACTGCTGAGTCGTACACAGCGTCTGATACAGAGAGTACAAAACGCGTGCGCTCGGTTTTGTTTTAAAATACCCCCCAGGACTCACGTCACCCCCTTTCTGAACCTAAACTCTATTCTCAGAATGAAAGCGCGTCAGAAGCTCCATCTCGCTTGCTTACTTTTTGGTGTGATCAAGTACCGTACACCTGGGTACTTGTATGAGAGACTAAGTTGGGTGTCTAATACAAGATCTTTGCGTAAATGCTCAAAACAGCTGTCAACACAACGCCACCACTCGGCAGCTTTTAGGGGCAGTTTTCGATACGCTGCAGCGAAGTGTTGGAACAATATCCCACCACCCATACGAGAACTTCAGTGCTTGCACAATTTCAGGGCCACACTTAAAAAGTATATTTTGGAACACCAGAAAGACACTGAAGATCTCAGAAATGAAATTTCCATTTTGTAGAAATCTGTATACTCGGGCTCTCTTATTTCTGTTTTCCTCGTCCGCTTATGCCTAAGCTCACTACATTTATAATTATCCTTTGCTCATTTTGTGTTATTGTTTTAATAAATATTTTTTAAATTGTTGTATTTGTCGTATCCAATTATTGTATTTTTGTATTTATGATTTGTTATTATTATATATACCCTGTTATTGGTAAACGTTCCGTGTTTGCTTCTAATTTGTAATTTTGTATTTAAAACCTTTTTTATAGGTATATATTTGTTGGTTTTTGAACGTAACTAGCATTATAAACTTGTAAACATTATTTCCTTTTCCGCATCCCTTCCTTTCTACATGCACCGAAATATATATGTGTGCGTCACTCATACACGCGCAACTGCATCGTACAACGAAAAAAATCTCCCATTACTTTAATGTCTTCAACCGCAACACACTAACTTTCGTCGCGCGTGATTAATCGAAACTTTAAGGGTCCATCCGCCTCCAAAATATTCCAAATATACTGTGAAACGTGTAATTAACATGATCCAAATATAGTGCTGTGTACATTTGTGAGTTTCCAACAATTTAAGAAGAAAAATTCACTCGCGCTGGCCGCGCGAGTCGCCCACGATTTGTCCACGATATGGTGGCATTTTGAAGAACGTCGCTGAAAGAGATTTATCAAGTAAGTGCATGTGTCCATCATTCTGCAGCCTGTGGAACCTTTCTTGATACTCCAAAAGCCCCAGCACGGCTGCATTTCCCAGCCCCCCAATATTCTTTACAAGTACCTAAATCTTTAATTCCAATTTAATACCTATTTATGATACAGTCCATTAAACCGCTAACTAAAGTGAAGAAGAAGTCAATTGCTTCTCCAATATTTATTATTAATCCTAAGTCTCGAAACTAATAAATTTTACTGGACTCTTTGTTTCATGGATCTATGATACTGTATGCCTAACTTATGATGTGTGATGGTTCCGACGGAAGATCAGCGTTGTGGTAGCTATTCATAGTTATTACAACATATGCTGAGTCGGACCTCATTTTGTAGCATATTTGATATATTTGATATTTGATATTTGAACACGTCTCAAAACCAATTCACTTGGCGTTTTAGAAATTATAAAATACTAGAGTAGTGCGGGTCGGGTGTGTGTTATTAAACGTGACATAGGCAGATCACAGATATCACTGTATAGGATATACAGAAAAGGATAATAATGATGTAACGCAGGTGTTTATCGATCAGTCGGCAGCACATTACGTAAAGGGCGGACACCGCTGCAGATGTAAGGATTCGTAAAATTACCTTTAGATAGCTAACATAAGCTCTCATAAGCTGACCTATCAAATTTCTCCAAGTAGGTACTATAAGGTAGGTACGTAGAATTAGTACCACGTTCTCCAGGAATATAAGGTAAGGTCCGTAGGTATAATATGGCAGTGTCTCAAGCCAAGTTCGAAAAGAGCTGGCGACCGCAGGCTTCTAAAAACTGCCTATCTACTATCGCACTAATCAAAACTTTCCATTTAGGGAGCTCTCTAAATGGCTCCTATTGCAGCTGCAATGTCTTATAAAATTCTAGTTATATATATTCTTAATTTTATAGATTACAGAGCATGTTTTTCTCTTTTCAGTAAATTTTCGTTTTACACGGTCTGTTTATTTGTTTTTTTTAATAATTTATTTTTTTCTGACTATTTAGTTTTATTAATGAATGAGTTTGTTCAGTTATGGAATGGGCAATCATTTGATACCCATATTGTTATAATAACGAAATTTTTGTTTTTAATTCTCCCCCTCTTTTTTATTCGTAGACGCCAAGACGCCATATTAAAATAATATACCCCATGTCACTCCCACAGTTAACACGAATCTAACGACACCTATTATGTTTAAATCCATCAAGCCATTTAGGCTGCAGAGCATGCCAAAGAAATGGACATATATACCTACATACATACACTCGACAAACAAACCCTGTATTAACCCTCCTAAATTGTGGCTATCAGACAACAGATTTTCTATACGTGCATGTTTATTTTATAAACCAATTTTTGGTTTTGTCCTTACGCCGATTTATTCTAAGCTGTCGCTGGCCCCGGCACAGAATAAATAATATTACTGCCCCGGCCTGAGACCACTGTACGTATCTCGTAATCACCGTGAACGCATTTATTTTGTTACACTGCGCGTTGATAGATTTCATTGGCATTTTAGCCTTTCTCTATTTATTATCAAGGTAGCGCATTAAAATTCCAATAAAAACTTAATATGGTTTAGGATAAAGAAGTGTGAATGTAATTGATGAAAATTTCACAGTACCCTTTGTATTTGCAAAAGTGTATAACAATTCTAGCACCTTGGAATATACAGGTCGTTGTTTTGGTCAGCGACGAGCGACTCAGGGTCGAAATTCAAATGACACTGGTGCTAAAAAAAATATAAAAAATAACTTTTTTTTTTTAATAATAAAAATAAAAAAATAAAAATTTTGAAAATCATGTAATAAGCTAAAGTGTAGACATAATACTCAACGGGAGTACGAGGGAGTAAAGGGGTGGGGCGATGGCGGCTTGCGCCTAGCTCTAGTCTGTGCACGTGCCTAGTAACCATACTTTGCGGTAATTTTATTTGAAATTAAATAAGGTATTTCTCAACATATTTACAGTATTTAATGGAATTAAGGCCATTTTTGGGGAATATATATTTTGTACTACCGCTCCTGGGTCGCTTGTCGCCGACCAAAACAACACCCTGTATGTATAAAACAGGTTCAAAACTTCTACTTGAAGCTGAAATTTTCTAGACTGGAAAAATTGTTTGGAAACAAGTACCAAATACCTCTTGCAGTAAAATTAGGTATACAAAACTGCTTATACTTTTGTTTCCAAAAAACTCGTTTAATTTTGCCTCTACCTCGTCAAGTATTCTGATCTTATCACTCAGGTTCATATTAAAACTTGTGTTTTATGTAGAACGGGTTGCCATCTCCAGAAAATCCATACATATTCAATGGGGACTTCGTGGATCGTGGCAAGAAAGGTTTAGAGGTATTCCTTCTACTGTTGGCTTGTATGGTGACTTTTCCCGGAGGTGTATATTTGAACCGAGGCAACCACGAAGATCTCATTATGAATTCTAGGTAAGTCCTGAATGTACGACTTTGTTTTACCATCTCGTTTCGATTTTCTAGGGTTACGTACGTAATGGGTCCCAACGGAACCCCTATCTTTATGTCTTCTTACGCCCGTCCATACATCCATTGGTCCTGCTGTCTCAGGCTAGCTCCCTAGTAAGAAAGAGATTTGAATTTAAATGTAATATCATGTATTTAACAAGAATAAAAAGTAAAGTTCTCAAGGGGATATCTCCAAGAGATTTTTTCAACGTATGTTTGTGTGTTTGATATCCTGTGCGAATCCGATTTGCACTTGACCGGTTCTTTCTTTTTGATTTTATTGCATTTTTGAAGTTAACGTCACTGTTTGTATATTCCCATAAAAACTCAACAACCTTTCTGACTTGTTATATTTGTGTGCAGGTACGGTTTTATAAAAGAAGTCCAACAAAAGTACCGGGTAAGTTTATATCAGTTTATAATAATTTAACGATAGTTGAACTTAAAATCGATTTTGTTAATTGCCTTTCATCAGAGAAATTATATGTGAATGCGAACGTGATAAGTAAGCCGAGAGTGTAATAATCAACGCATGTCATACGACAATTCAATAAAGCTAAGACTAGTATCGGAAGTCTTTGATTCTCAAACGTAAAGTAGGTAATTAAATTAAAGTAGGTATATCCTAAAAACTGTAATTTTGTTATTTTTAGTGATACCTAAGTATTTTTTCTTTTATTCTTAAAAATATGATTGTCTTGTGTATCAGCTAGTATTAAACCATTTTATAAGCTACTCTGTACAACTACATATTTTGTTAAATATTGGCGAAAACTTGTTATTGGCCTCATTACTAACTATTTAAGCAGTTTGATGTATTATAGCATAGCCGTAAGTTTTCCAATAAAAATAAAATAAAATTATCAACACACTTGCGACGAAAAAAACAGACTTGTATTTTGCAATAAACTTTACGAACGAGTGTGTTGAAAAAACTGTTAATACAATATTGGCGGCCTTATCGCTTTTTTGGTACATGAACATTTAATATAAATACATATTGATTATTTTATCATTTTTTTATTTGTCAGTTACAGGTCAAATAATGGTATTATAAAATAAATCTTATAGATTTTTTCATTGAGACTTGCCTAAATCGGCGTACAAAATAAAATCATACAAAATTAAAGTAAATTAATAACAATTATCAAATTTCTAATCATTTAAAATATAATGAATTTAAACTATAATGAATACATGTCAATTAAATAATAAAAATCAAAACAATAATAAAGATTTTTGAGAGCATGCAGGAAAAACCACGGCTGACCGTCCGAGTAAACCCACAATAAAAAGTTATAAGTGGAATTATATTTATTACTCACTTGGAATGAGTCCCATTTTGCTTAAAACCTTTGTAAACTTCAATCTATCTTGTCTCTGTAATGTATATCTTGTATCCATTATCTTGTAAAATTGTAGACGTGTTTATGTAAACTAGAGAGAAAATACATAAAGGAAAAACAGAAATGTTTTCGCACCAACGTAATATTATACAGAGTTGGTTTTCAGAAAATCCTTTTGTACAACCTTTAACGTATTTCGTCTCGTTCTCATATACCGCTCGCGAAAATGTATAAAATACTTATAAGTTTATAACATGAACCAACATGGTATCGAATTTTATTCAAATAGTCAATACTAGGTAGCTTAAACTACTAATCATGATTAAAAAAAAGTGGGACTCAGTGTGTGTCATAATAACAATAATTTTGAGTCATACAAACGTAGTTCCCGACGCGAACAGCACTTTAGTAGTCATATCATCTGCCTAAATTGTTACCATTTAGTAGCGCATATGAAGGCATAATAAAAAACACCAACAGAAGTATTAAAGTTAAAAGCAGACATGATTAGCAATCCATATCTTAAGGTTTTCGCCAGAACTCGGCAGAATTCTCTATATTGCATCCAAAATTATATTAAACCTGCTAACTCTACGGTATTGAAATTTAAATAGACGATACTTAAGGACATAAGTGATAGAGTAGCTCAATCGAACTGAAAACACGAATTAAATTAAAATAAGCATTGCTAATGCACTGTTAAAATCCGATTTTAACGTATGTCAGACTCATTTTAAATACATGATTAATTTTGAAGCACCTAAACGTTGATCAACAGAATTAATAAACGTAATAACATCTGAATTTAAAATGTTGGTTTTTGATTCAGCACAACGCAGAGCGGCTCTTGAAACTGATTGAGTGCGTGTACCGCTGGCTTCCCCTCGGCACCATCATCAACAACCGAGTGTTTGTGGTACATGGAGGTATCTCAGACACCACAGATCTTGACATGATACGTAGTCTTGAACGAGATAAGGTACTTCAGTTTAAAATATATCTATCTAGACGGGGACTGATTGATCTATCAATGCATAACCTAAATCCACTGGGTTTGGGAACCTTAAATCTTGAATAAAGATTCCTTGGTTGATACTAAGAATGGATTTTAGATAATTCCACCCCCGAGGGAGTAAAATAGGGGATTGTGAGTAAAAGCGAGGAAAAAGGACTGCGAGGCGATTAGCTAGTTTTCAATATTTTTGCTTGTAACTTTACATGGGTGGAATTTATCTGTATATACTACTACAACTCCCAACTTAACTGAACTTTTTGCCTGAAACATTGCACACACACAAACAGAGCACCTATAATTTATTATTTCGATAAGTTTGTTACCATACAAATATACAATTCCTGTTTCTAAGAATGTTTTGAAATGTGTGCCGTGTATTTCAGTATGTGTCACTTTTGCGGCCTCCGGTCACTGAAGGCTCGGCGGCTGGCGCCGAAGGTATAGACAAAGTGGAATGGAAGCAGGTTCGTCGTTTGTAATCAATCATTCACGATTCAATCTGCGCTTATCGATCGGTTTCATTGCCGGCTTCTTGGCACTTGACATTTATCTCCCTCATTCTCTGGCTGAAGCTATCGATGTGTCATTCCGTTGCCAATTTCAGTGATATATAGATGTTATGAGTAGACATTATTCCTTACAAATTTTTCGATTCAGAAATGTACTCAACTGTACGAAAAATGTGGATGACGTGACAAAATAATATAAAGCCAGCAAAAGACAGTGTATTATTATAGACAGTAGATATACATATGTGATGTAACTAGCTCATAAATCTTTTTATCAGGGTTACTAACTGTTAATTACGCAAGATACTGAAGCCTGACTGGACTGTGATAGCTTCCTCGGAACTAATTTGTTACTAAATCAATCAATGCGTCAGTAAACTAAACTAAGCGCGTTTGATAGCTCAAACTAAATCATCGTCGAGGAACTAACAAACAACTTATATCAAAAGTTGCTGACATGATTACAAAGCCGATTAAATTTACAGTTGCCAGCTTGATGCTATTAGTTACTTGTAGTTTAAATGTGTCAAGAATAAAAACTTTAAAAGTTGTATAAGATTAGCATAACTTTTTGTTCCGTGAGCATAACTCATTAGTACTTTATCTCTCCAGATTTATATAGAATATATAAAATTTCAATCTTCTAAATATTTTTCATTGCTTCACCCAACTAGAAGCCAATGTACTTACACATACTTTCATGTTTTGTCAAAGCTAATAAATATCCTTAGGTCATATCTTTTCGAAATGGTAACTTTGTTCTATAATAAACGTTCAGTGTTGATTGAGTGAGTGGCGTCGTCTGCGTTATTAGCTACGTCAATGATATTATCTTATTTCTTTTGGTTCCAAGCAATTTCAGCAACCGCCATCCTTGGCGTAATACAATTTACCCGGGTCGGACCCCCGCCGAGTATCACGCGATTAACTTACGTACCAACGCTACGGTACGACCGCTTTATGAACTTTCTGTCCCCAAAGGGGTGGTTCTTCCAACACTTTGTCGCTGTTCCAGACATTTTGTTCGATCCCACTTGGGGACTGAGCCTTAGAATCCAGTCAACATTATTATGATTTCATACCGAGAGTTTTCCTTTTATAAATAATACGTTTGTATAGCTTTAGTATTGTATTGCTACCTACGTATCAGCAAATAAATCTTTTATTTTTCACTTCACAATAAGCTTATCTTATTCTCTCATTAGCATTGTGTCATTTTTAGGGTTCCGTACCTCAAAAGAAAAAAACGGACCCCTTATAGGATCACTTTGTTGTCCGTATGTCTGTCTGTCCGTCTGTCAAGACCCTTTTTCTCAGGAAGGCGTGTAGGTATCAAGCTGAAAATAATATCAAATACTCAGGTCCGCAATCCCTTGGAGCAGTGAAAAAATTATACTTCTAAGTCAACGCAAAATAAGATACGGCCATTTATGCCGCATATTTTGGCGATCGCAAGGGAATCAAAACCTATAGGTACTTCCCGTTGACCTAGAATTATGAAATTTGGCAACAAGCTAGGTCATGTAGCACAAGTAAAGGAAGAAATCCGAAAATCATATATATGTAGTTTAGGGTTTCGTTCCCGGTTCCCGGGAATCAGGAATTAGCGTACATATTTTTTTAACATAAATTTAGTTTATTGTAGTGATATTTTAGGTCCCGTGCCAGCGGGACACTATTAATAAGCCTGCACTGTCCATCCGTCTGTCTGTCAGTGGGCTGTATCCCATGAACCGTAAAAGATAGGCATTTGAAATTTTCACAAAATGTGTATTTTTATTGCCGCTATAACAACAAATAATAAAAATTAAATTAAATTAAAAATTTGGGGCCGCCAAGAAATGTCTTTACGGAATCCTTCGTGTGCAAGTTCGACTCGCACTGAGTCGGTGTGGGTGGGTTCTGAACTGCAGATTTTAGAGGAAAACGCTGATTTTGCTTCATTTAGGAGAAAATAAAAGTGACATTCAAAATTATTAGAGTATTAGAGTTTGACTATTCATAAGTGCCTGTGAAGGCCTATTTGAATGAATACAATTTTTTAATTTCATTACATATTTATGAAATTCGGAGATAATGCGGAACAGCCTTTTTTTTGTTGTGAAAAATTTCAATATTTCCTATTTTGTGTGTTTTTGATAAAAAATAAGTTATTATTTTTATCTATAAAAAGGGTGGTAAAACACGTAATTATTATATTAATGAGCTTTCATTATACTAATTTATACTTTCGCTCCTTTTTTTAGCCTATTGGGCTACACTTAGGAGTGTGAGATTTAAAATATCATAATCTTTTAGGGTCGGCAACGCGCGAGTGAGAGTGTTGCAAGCGTCCATAGGCTACGGTAACTGCTTACCATCAGGCGGGCCGTATGCTTGTTTGCCACCAATTCTTTTGAGCCAAATAAATAACCAATTTAATTAAATTACGTGTTTTAATTGACTTTTGACAGATAAAAATAAAACAAACAACTTTTCCCGGGAAATCAATTTTTTCATTCCCGGGTCCCGGGAACGGAAAAAGGTCGGGAAAAACGAAACCCTAATGTAGTTACATCACAAAAAAATAACATAATCGGAAAAAAGGGAAAAATCTTCGAGACTCGATTCCCGTGATGAACGAACTATTTATATACCTACAAGTCTGTACGGAACACTCGGTGCGCGAGTTCGACTCGTACTTGGCTGGTTTTTCATGTTTGCAATATTGTCTGTTTAGTCAGTCCGAGTGAATTCAACGTAACGATGAATCGTACCATTAAAGGTACATCTCCACTTATTAGCCACGTCTTCGGTACATCACATCTGTCCAGCGGTGTGTATGTAAATGGCTACCGAGATGTGCCGTGTCGGTCACTGATGAGTGGGAATGACGCCCTACAACTGCTATTGGTAGTACATTTATTACGTGTCTTGTTAGCTGTCGAATGACCTGACGGGCGCGTGCTGGTGCCGGCGATTATGTGAGTATATACTCACATAATCGGTCAAGTCACCGGCCTTTAAGATGTTTCGAGTCATAGCGTTTTTTTTTTGCAAAATAAAGCTTAAACCAAATGTAGTTGTTCATAGAAAATGTGTAATGGTGCGTCCATGCTACGCGAAGCGAGCACGATGTCAAGTGTGGATGTTAAACGAGCCTAAAACGAGCGCGATGCGAATGCTTGTATTCGTGAAAAAACTGACAATCGGGTGGAGCGCAGTCGAGCGCGAGACGAATGCTCGTTCGAGGCTCGCAAGCATGGGCGTACCCAGCTTCTGGTCCAGGGGGGGCACATCAGTTTTTTTTAAGCCGGGTTCCCCGCGCTTGTTTTGCCTTACACACGACACGGGGACACACACCATACGTCCCTCTTTCAGGCTGTCTGACAAACTGCCCACAAAGTGAGATAAAATTGTCCCTGATAAAAAAAAAACAAAAATCGTTTTCTTTTTCAATTTAGGTATTTTTTTAAAGCGGTCCAAAAAGATTTTTCTCTAATTTATAATATATTGACAAATGACCAAACGCAGCATTGAAAGCCATTTTGATTATCAAACTAACATCAACAAATCATGTAATGAGGTCCATTCCTACTTTACTTGAAAACTAGAGCCGATATTTTGAAACTGATTTGTTCTGCATATTAATACGAAACAACTGCTTAGACATTAAAATAATAATAATAATAATTTATTTATTGCCACACATAAAAGCATACATATTCATAGAAGACAAAAATTACAACTTAAACTTAAACTTAGAGAAGTCAGTCATTAAGGCTAACATAGTTATTGTTAACGCATAATATATTGTAAAGTATGAACTTAAGTACAGTACGTATGTAGGCATACGAAATCCAGGGGGGGGGGCAGCTGCCCTCCCCTGCCCCCACTGGGTACGCCCATGCACGCAAGTCCTTCCACGCTACGCGAACAACGAACGAATCCTGTTCGTTCGTGGCACGGCTCGTGCTCGGCTCGTGCATTACGTCAGCGGCGGGCTATGAAAACCTCGCAAGTGCATTGCTCCAAATACAGGAGAAGGAAAAACCATAATGATAGACTCTTTTAGGTAATTTATATATTATGCAAAGTTTATCTTCTGGAACTTGAGTGATATTATTACATACCTACATGAAAAGTCTATCGCATATTTTATTTACTCGGCTTCCTACAATAATTTTCACCATTGAGCTTTTTCCTTCTCCTGTAAAATTTCGAGCAACGCACTTGCGAGGTTTTCGTAACCCGCCGACGATCTGTGAGAGTAATTTAATACATCTACAACTTTCAATTTAAAATCTAACTGTAATCATCATCAAAAGCTCTTAAATGTATCTAACTTTTCGTTAAAGTACATTTAGTATTAATGAGATTTTATGTTGAAAGTTGTGAATATCTTTTAAGTAATTACTTTCAACAATACAATTTAAATAAAAACCGGCCAAGTGCAAGTCGGACTTGCACACGGAGGGTTCCGTGTAATATTAACAAACTCAACTAAAAGTTCTAAGTACCCCAAAAACAATAAATTTTGGGGATTTTTTTTTCTATTTTTATGTGAAAATCTTAATTCGGTTCACATAATACATCTACTTACCAAGTTTCAATAGTATAGTTCTTATAGATTCGGAAAAAAGTTGCTGTGACATACGGACGGACAGACAGACATACTTGACGAATCCATAAGGGTTCCGTTTTTTTGACATTTAGCTACGGAACCCTAAAAAGTATGTGACATGCTATAATTTTTAAAAAACGCTGTTTTATTTGAATTATGCTGGCTACGAAATGAATGCCGCCGTATGAATTTTATAAACACGTAGTCACCGTAACGATGATTAACTCATGACAGGGTTTATGTTTGAAACGACTGTTTCTCTATTCAAAACCGATTATATTTGCTCAGATTTGATATCTAGTGAATTACAACTTACTCTTATTCGTTTTATTGCGTACTTTAGATTAAACTCGCCAGATGTGCAAGACAATTTATAGCTTAGATTTTTATGATTTGCAAAAAGATATTTTTCATCATGGTATAAATAGATGGACAAACAGCTTTATATTAGCATTTTATTACATGCGCGTAGACAAAAGGACAGTGATGGATTGGATGTCTGACGCATTACATGGTCCTAGATAGGTAATATACTTTTGTATTGTTTGTTTAATTTTACCTAATGGAAACCTCTTTTTGACACTATACAATGTTTGTCTATATTACTTGGTGCAATAATCTAATAGACATACCATATTTTGAAAATATGACTGAGTTATATCTTTATGAGAGTATACTATACTATTACTAATAAGTTTTTTTTATACAACCAAGTCAGTAAACAAGCATACGGCTAGCCTGATGGTAAGCAGTTACCGTAGCCATATGGACGCTTGCAACACAATAGGCATCACTCACGCGATAGCGACCCTTCCCCCCTCCCCAATGAGCTCTGGCGAATCACACGCAGGAACACAACATAAAATTATTAGGCTGCGATATGCTGTAGGATGGAGCCTCCACTCTACAGCATAATAATAGAAAGTACCTCCACCATAGATCACGACCTGCACGGTGGAAGTACTTTCTCAGTTGAGTTGCTCTCTGAGCGAAACAACGATATGGTAGAGCATAAGTCTCTTAGAACATAGCAACATTTAAGTAGTACTTAAAAGCAGATTCTTTTGAATATTTCAAATCTATTTGACTTTTAAGTATCAATACCAATAGGTATTTTTATAGAGATACAACAGTTAGCTCTTGTGGTAGACAATGGTGGGTGAAGGAGGAGTGATTAATTTATCTATTTATAGCAGTTACTTATCTTATCTTCAAATTTTATAATTGTGTTTATGTAACTTTATAGTACTGTGTGTTCATATAAAAAATTCGGTATAAATTTCAACAAAATGTTTTTGAAACAATGAATGAACGAATGCGATGAATACGAATAAAATAAACTATCGAGTTGAGTTATAAAACCAGTCTGATAATCCCTAGGTGAGTGTAAAATGTACGTGACTTAGGTTAATCTCACGTTAATCTAGTTTAGGTGGGTTACTGCATGCATACGTACCTACCTATGCATGCAGTTTAAATAGCGTGTGTTCGCAGAGGAACATTGCTATTGGTAAATTAGAATTCTAAAAAAGCTATTAGGTATGTGCTCGTTATGTTAACATTAAATGATGACGTAAATCTCCTAGCAAGGAGGCAAATTAAATAACAGCAAACCTCGTTTTAAGCAGTAAAAGAGAAGCTTTGAAAGACCCAGACCTTTGAAAATGCCATGTTAAATGCATGAAATGACGGTTTTAAATCCACGGAAATGACTAACATAAACGAGTGAAACGTAGAAGCATTAAAATCCAGTAAGTCATTAAACATCTTTCCACGATCTCGGTCTCGAAAAAAGAGCTCTGCATACCGCGATGTCAGCGACGAATTGCGTTACCACTCCTCACTTTATATTATAGTCGGAATTTTATCGTGGCGATTCGATTAATAAAATTAAAGTAATGAAATATTCTTACCCGTTCAGTGAGGAAATAATTGCAGTACTTATGCGCAGTTATTGCATCATTGTTTCCATTGGCGGTATCAAAACATCCAGTTTAATTAATTTGCAGAAATATACCTATACTATACCATGTCTGTTATTTTTTTTTATAGATTTATATGCATACTCTTTCGTGCCATCGCTCAATAGCACTCTATAATATTTGGATAGGCCTTGATTGATGAGATTCGCCGCTGAAAATATGCCTATATAAAATCGGTTCAAATTGTTTTAAGACGATGGCGTCTCGAGATTGATTTGTAGAGATCGTAAATCAAAGATTCTTATAAGTGATAAACACTTGTAAGTACAAGAAACCTCTCGATGTCTCGATAGCTTCTTCACGTAAGATGAACCTCATTAATTTCTTTAAATTATTTATTTTAGGTATTCGATATTCTCTGGTCGGACCCTCAGTGTACTGGAGGCTGTGTAGCTAATGCGTTGCGTGGCGCTGGAACATACTTCGGACCAGATGTCACCTCATCATTCCTTCAGAAGAATAAGCTCAGTTTCCTCGTCAGGAGTCACGAATGCAAACCTGGTGGATATGAGATTCTTCATAATGGGAATGTAAGTTACTAATTTAGATATTTTTTTTTGTTATTTTTATACCAGAATGTCAGGGTTGCTATAATTTTTCTGGGGAAATAAAGTTTTCACTTTAATCTATACTAATATTTTAAAGAGATAGAGCGGAGTTTATATGTTTGTTTATATGCGGAAGGTAGGTAATCTCCGGATCTACTGATCTGATTCAAAAAATTCTTTCACTGATAGGAACTACATTATTCCCGAGTACTAATAGGCCACTTTTTATTCCGGGAATGTAATATAGCCCTCGGGAACACGGGTGAAACCGCGGGACGGAAGCAAGTTTTATATAAGTTTAATATTCATTGATGTAATATGTATATTTTTATATTTTGAAAATTCATAAAACATCCATAATACGAGTTTGATAAAATAATAAAGATTTTAGAGCGACATAAATCCGTAAAATCCTGGCGTTTATTCCCGTGTGCATTTCGATGGACCTATCTGTGCATCCATTGCGGTTATGTGCTAAGGTGTATCAATGCTTATATAGTCGTGTTATTACTCAACTGATTTTTATAACACTTTATATAGAACTAAAATAAGGTGAACACATTTTGCATAATATAACGTACACTTTTATTACTTTGTTGAAAATGCAAAATTATTGCCCCGAGCTCCTTAAGTAGGTTGGGAGATATTACATCTGCGTAATGATCAACATTTATTGCTCGTATATGAGATAATTTATTTTATTTGCTAAAGAGACAACTCTCCAGGGCTTTAAGCTTTTCAGTTCCGTTGGTTTGTACATCAGATGAGAATAATAAGAGAGAGGAATGGTATGTAATATTTGTTTTTGCTACGAAAGCAACCGCTTTGAGCAAGCAAGTTTTACTCGTTAGAAATTAATATTTTATTGCTTGGGGATGCAAGTTTTACTTTGTACGGAATTCAAGGATAAGATTACTCATATATTATTAGCGGGCCATCCACTAACGTTCTTTCTTTATGACTTGTCCTGTCGAAAAAACTGTAGGGAAACGCGAAAGGATAAAATAAAACCAATTTTTATTATTATTATTATTTTTATTATTTTTTATTTTTATTATTGATTATTGTTTAATTAGTGGCCTCAAGGCCACTAATTAAACAATAATCTTACATTCTTTCCTGTGACTTTATCATGACACGCCATCGCGCCAGCCCGACAGAATAAACAATCACTATAATCTTTCTATTGCTATCTTAAATATGTACAATATGTACATATTTTAAATAAATAAATCATACTAGAACTTATTACTTCAACTTTGATACCGATGCCTTGGTTCTTTGGTGTTTACCTTTTTATAACTTTTTAGGTGATAACAATCTTCTCAGCGTCCAACTACTATGAGCTCGGTTCCAATAAGGGAGCTTACTTGAAGCTCTGTGGCAACTCCCTGGAACGTCAATTTGTCCAATACACCGCAGCCGTATCCCGCACTCGTCGCTTGACCTTCCGACAACGCGTTGGTCTCGTTGAGTCTTCGGCAATGAGAGAACTTCACAACCAGATAATTATGGCTCGACGGTATTTAGAAGCAACCTTTAGGAGCATGGATTTAGATCAGAGTGGTGAGTGTTCATTATGATTCTCCTGAATTGAAAGAACTTAAAGTGTTTTGTATAATGGCATTCAATCTTTATTTTCACTTAAGCAGGGAGATTTAGGAAACTAGACATAATACAAATACCTATGTGGTATTAGAGATTTCTAACATAATCCGTAAATATTGCTTTAAAATGTGTGAAAGGAATGATGAAAGCTAGATTCAACATCCTGATATTATATCCAATCATCCTGGTGCCAAATACAGCATACATTTACATTTCCATATGGATGGAAACGTAATGCTCAAAGGCTCTTTGTCAATTACATGATTTGCCAGTTTACTGAATAGTCTGCAACGGCCCTGGGTGTTATACGTCTATAGCTGGTAACCGCTTACCACCAAGCAGGCTGTATGCTATATTTCTTTATCCACTCGGCATAATGATACAGTCTCTTTAAGAAGACAATTGGGATAATCCAAAAGTTACGAATTTGCGTTGCTATAACTTTTATGTTCTACCGAATGTTTGATACATTTTATTTATGTGTACACTGTTGCACAAAATACAAAGTGTCGCATTTGCATCTGAATGTGACTTGTAATCTATGGATGCAATTTTGCAATTTCATGTAACGGGAGACAGAGTTCATTGCCACTAGCGAATATCTATGCATCTAACCACGGAATAGATAAATAAGGTTGGAAAGGCCCTCGCTCCAATTTTGTACTAGGACCAGTGTCGCCGCTTGACCCCCACTATTTTAATTTCTACACATACGCAATCATATTTTTACAAATATTTCGCACACAACCAAATCACGCACACATAAATCTCAGGGCAGATATTCGTTCGCCCACTAGCACTAAGCTACCGTGGGCATAGACACTCACACACGCAAAAATGCATACACCTCTCAAAAATGTTGACAACTTACAGTAGGGATGGGTAGTGTATAATCGTTAATGAATCGGTTCGATTATCAATTATTATTCTCATAGAACTTGGAATCGATAGTTGCATGGTTATGCTGTACGGATTACACAAAACTAACATATCTTTTTCTATTGAATTAATTATATTATTATTCAGCATAATGATTTTTTGGACCGGCAATAATCAATTTGTGACAATTAAAAACTAATAAAACTATTAGGGTATGTAGTGGTTTTTTTACGGATAACTGCGTGATAGATATATAATATATTATATTATAGTGCGCAAATAACGAAAATTTTTACAACAAATTATATAGTTAACTAAATCTTAACTTCTAATGTTCGATTTGTTTTATTTCTAAACTGATTATTGATAGTCTGGTTGTTCGTTGTGCGTGGCACTTCACTAAGTGGGTGGGAGCCGTCAATGAAGAACGACATTATCGTTAGTAAGTAATTACCGAAAAAATACGATACTTCATAGGCGTGAGCTGTTAAAATTATGAAGCTAAATTTGACAGATTTGATGTGCTTGATAAAGTCGATATTTTTATCGATAAATTATCTGATGAATGCGTGGGGAAAAATGTAACATGAAATTAATATTAAGAAATTATTTTATTTTATTTTTTTACTATATACTAGCTAAAAGCGCAGCTTTGTAAGGGCTCGTAAGATTTTTTTGTAACTAAGTTTAATATTTTAATTTCAATAAGCCCAAATATGGTTAGGATAAGGATACGTCGTTCCACTATGGAGTTTCAGTGCTTACCCACACTCCAACTCCATCATCAGACCCTGAATACAATATATGGCCAAAGTTCATCTCACGACAATTCCAACAACCCCAAACATGGCTAGGATACGTTGCTGCGCTATGGAGTTCCATTACCTACCCTCCTACTCTATCATCAGAGCCCGAAAACCATATATGGTCAAAGCTGTTCTCAGGACAATTCCAACAACCCCAAACACGGCTAGGATAAGTTGCTCCGTTATACAGTTTAAATACCTACCATTCTACTCCATCATCAGACCAGGGATACCACATGTGGTCAAAGTTCATCTCACGACAATTCCAGCAACCCAGCGCATGCCCTCCTACTTCATCATCACACCCCGGAAAACCATATATGGTTATTGAGCTATTATCACTATAGCTCAATGTATATGGTAAGTCTTATCATCTAGACAAACATTTTAATTACCTATGCTAAATTTCAAATATAGATCCTATACTTTCAATTCTTGATTGTGCATCATCTGTAGAGGTGTGATCGTTTTTTCGTAAAGTGTACCACAATGTGTAGAACTGAATCGGATAGTAGATCTGACCAGGGAGCCAATTCTCATTCACTCGAATTAATCACTTGTTCCAAATAAAGTTCGAATTCGTACTTTTTTCGAGTGAAAATCAAGTTAAGCTATTCTGAGAATTTCGAAGCCGCCATTTTCTCTTATTTTTCGAGGGCTAGCGCTCGAACTACTTCGACTGGTCGGGACCGTTCGAAACGTATTTCGAATGCGAACTATCAAACGTCAAACAGTTAGGTTGTCATTTGGAAACGTAATGACAGATAAGCCTAAGGATTTCCGTAACTCACAGAAAATATTTTGTCATATTCATTTATAATTATTATATAAAATTGATTAACTTATGAATTCCGGATATATTAGGATATAATAAGAGTAAAACGTTGTTTTAAATATTTTATATTCATTAAAATCTTTTAAATTTTAATTTAAGATATAAAATTATCACGTACGTTAACAAAACGCAATTATCAAGTGAAACGAAACGCAACGTGCAATTTGTATCCATCATAATGGCAATATTTACTCCTTACACTCGAACTTATTTCGAAGGTTAGTTCGATTAGTGCCGAGAATACAGGAATCGAAAAATAGACTCCGCCCCTCGAAATTTTACTTCGAAATAGAACTCGTAATGCAAGTTCGATTCGAAGGCTAGTTCGAGGGAAGTGAGAATTGGGCCCCAAGTCGTCGGTCCACCTGGTGGGAGGTCGTCCCGCTCGGCACTTTCCAGTACGTGGTCGCCACTCGAGAACCTTTCTTCCACATCGGTTATCGGCTCTTCCAGTTACCTCTACCTGTCACGCCAATCCATTGTTCCCTGGCGTTAGGTTCTTTAGGAAACCTACAATTTATAATTTATTGCATTAGTCAAATTACATTTTACTTAGATTATAATACTAAATACATCATAGTAAATACTCGTAGATGAGAAGGGGTCTTATATGTCCATTTATATCATTCGGTCACATTCATTCAATGATTAATATAATATCTAATTTCAAAATACGTCTAACTAAAAATGTACTATCGTTAATTAAATATAAAATAATTCGAAAATTATCTTTGTCAAACGTAATTATATTATATATAGTCTAGAATTCTATCGATGATTTTATTTAACCAAACCACATGGTCACGTCACTATCGATAAACATGCTGCGCCTTACATCACTGCCAATCAGGGCAAAGGACGAAGTGTAGAAGACGCAATGTATGCAGTACATTGAAAGCGGATTTGGTCATTGCGCTGATTGAGCGAGTACACATCGGTCAATGTATGTTTTTCATAACTTGTTGTAATAATTTTGTTAATGTTTGGTATTTCATAGTGTTCAATATGTTTTTATGTTTTTTACTAATAATATTGTAATTAAATGTTATTTTCGACTTACCGATGGAAAGATATACCTCCTCGCTCTATACTTGAGGTCTGACTTTTTTGTCTTACACGTTATTATAGCACAACACGGCATTATAAGCAGAGCTCTGTTCTCCAATGTAATCCGACGCGCACTGACCGCGAATCGGTCGAGTTATGATTATCGAATCATAACTGTGGCGCGCTTGCCCCGCCCACATTACCATTCTAACCTTATTTATCTGTTCTGTGCATCTAACAATGAATTTTCAAGTAGATGTGGACTCAATGTTATAAATAAAACAACATCGTGTTATTATTTTACTTGATATCAATTATTATCAATACCAGGGGGTCCAAGTCTGCTAAAATGTCATCCTGACACGATGCTATTGCAATTACATTATCATTGAGCCGATGTGCGCAGTCTACTAATTCATAATGGTCTCATAATTAAATAAAAGAATTTTAGTACAAAAACTGACAACTAAAAGATCATTGTGGCAGTATTTAATTTCAGTGGAAAATCATCGGAAAGCTATTATGGCGCCATTATGACGCTATTGTGTTAGTATACTACCAAAACTGTAATATGTGTCAATTTTGACACAACTGATAGTTCATTGGAACACAATTGTAACATACAGACTTGGGCCCCTGGTAATACAGATTCTGTAGACCGTACCGTACAGTACTCAACCTTGAAATATGTTTTATTATGACGTTTCTAAGTTCTAATAAGACTCATGATACGACAGAAACTTCGTCGTTAAAAACTTCAGTTTTAATGTATAATTTTGTCACGTAGTAAATTAGATAGTTTTACGTGAGGCTATATAATGTAACCTACTTACATACAGCACAGAACAGAATAAGGCCTGTATCCATTAAACAAAAAATTAAAGACTCATGAATACAAATGAAACATTAGTCCATAAAATTGTTATAATCTCGACTTCTTGAGCATTGATTGACGTACCCGACCTGAGAGTACTCAGTCGAAGACGAGTAGACTCGTGCCCATAGAGCAAGATTTTGTATAAAGATAGCGTAAACAATATTACCATGAACAAAGCGTGAGCAGATTGAATATAGATGCATGCATATCTATATAAAAACAATCGACATTTGTTACTTGTCTCGGTAAAGTATCGATAAAACACGAAAAATTGGCGTTCATAATAATTATGTATTTACGCAGTTCCTTTAAAGGCAGCACATACCCATGCTTACAGTACATACTCTAGTACTTCTGTCTCTATACTCCTGCCTAACCAAGAAAATTGTTTTTCTCTATTAGCAAATAGCACGGAAGAAAGTTTGGGAGAAAGTAAGCCCTCAAGTGTATACCGGTACCTACCGGTCAAGTTGAAAATCTGTTGCAAAGTACCTACCTATTTTGCAACAGATTTTCAATATGTCTTGCTAGTTACGAGGGTACTGCAAAGTTCGTGCTTTTTTCTTTACCAAAAGCTCATGATTTTAATTATATTTGAAGGCACGCTTCAAGTAAAACTGAGGCTTAGTAACAAATTTATTAAATTTCAGAACTTTCAATTAGTTCCTGTAAAGCTATAAGCGAGATTCTGATAGGCATCGTGACAAAATAATGAAAATTTTCTTTCTAAGATCTTTATTATCAAAGATTGAATAAGGACCGAAGCACGTCGCACCTTATTCTCTCACGTCAAAGCACTTCCATTCAATTTGATGGAATATGTGACAAGATTAATAAAAAAATCCACTTAAACTTGAACATTTTTAGACTTCCGGAGCCTTTGGGCAAAGAGGTTGCTGTCACTCTGTGTCTGTCTAACCATCAGCATATCACTCTAGCTTGCAAACAGAGTGAGTTACACACTTTAAAATTAACCCCCTTACTCATAAAACGTTATTTAACTAATATACTGTTTAAAGGGTCACGTAAATAACGTCACTCTATTTGGCATTATTTACGCGATAAATATTAGGTAATAAAATAGCGCTTTATGAGTAAGGGGGTAGATGTTTTGTGTAAAATGTTGATCCAGGATCGAATATTGAATTAAATATAAAATTAAAGTATTTTTAAAACTACCTTTTATTACAGCGCGCTTAAACGAATAATGCGGAAGGAATATTTTCCTGCAAAGTCAATTTTAAAACCATCAATAAAATTACTTATTATAATTTTACATTTATACAATAAAGGTATTAAATAGAGCACGCACACGTAGACGTAGATACTTGGCAAATGAAGGTTTTTTAAAAATCTTTACTCAGCTATAGCACAAAGTAATTTAGCGCAGGGCGTGAAGACTTATGACTTTGCAAAGTATAGGAGTAAATGTATACTTAGTTGGTAAAGCCAAGTAAATGTTGTTATCTGTTTTTATATCCGCTTCTAACTCACTTCCTCTGGGAAGGCTCTTCACTCCCCTAATACTCGGTTAATTACCGTTGTCGGAAAAATGTATAAAGTGTGTTTACATTGACGTTGTTTTATTTTACTTACGTTTTGTGGTATTTGAACGCGGTAAATACGTGCTTAATTGGTACAAAAAAAAACTTTTTTTACTTTGATGTATCCAAAATATGAGAAAAGGAATTCTTGCCGGAGTCTTCTCAGTTCAAGTTGTATTTGGAACTGGTGTAGAGCCATTTGTTAACGTTCATAAGTGCCTTATCAGGGCCTAAATTGAATAAATGCTTTTTGAATTTGAATTGAATAGAATTTGTCTGACTAAAACTGCATTAATTTGCAAAAATAAAATAAATAATTTGAGACTGTAACCATTCGAAACGAAACCGTGTCTTTACAGATAATGGACAATGACTGTAACAGTAAATAAAAAATTAAACAATTTGTCAAACAGGTTACATTTCGGTGAGCGATTGGTGTCAAGCGATGGAAGAAACTACTCACCTGGGACTTCCATGGAGAATGCTTAAAGATAAACTTGTGAGAACAGACACGGAGACTCGCCGAGTTCGATATATGGATACTTTTGATTTAAATTCTACCGTAAGTCACCATTATACTTCTTTTACCTATTGCGGGGCAGTTTTTACACATTTATTTAATGCCATTTAAATGATTAGAAAGAGTATTGTCTAATTATAGAATAAAATTGCTGATCCATTTGGCCACAAACATAGAATGACCCAATTCTTTTGACATTCACATTCGAATAAATAACCCTTGTCTGCTTCGTCATGTTATATTATTGATTACTTTGTAGTAGCTTGTTTGCCACCCTTCTATTCTATTAGAAATCCCATTAAAATACACATTTGATTTTCTGAGAAAATTAACTGGCACTGCTCGTACCTTACACTAACTAACCGGCTTTATTCTTGGAAATACTCGTACGAAAAGTTCACGTGGGCAACTTATGTAAGAGACTTATGATGATATCATAATTTCATTGTGACCTGCGTGTGACAAATGGAAAATGTATTTTTCATTCATGTTTCAGAGAACTGGTCGGAAGTCTGATACTCAAACTGTCGTGGAAACTTTGTATAAGAATAAAAGAAGTTTGGAGGCGATATTCAAGATTCTCGATAAGGATAACTCGGGTGAGTTATAATCGAAATTATTTCACGTCAAGTAGAAAACAAAAGAAAATTATGATTATTTTATTTTTTTGTTGCCAGGTTTCATAACACTAGAAGAGTTCTCAGAGGCATGTCAGCTACTGGGTAAGTATATGCCAAATCCAATGACTCAGGAACAACTCGTAGATATCTGTCGACTGATGGACATCAATAAAGATGGGCTGGTCGATCTGAACGAGTTTCTGGAGAGCTTCCGTCTCGCCGAGAAGAGTTTGCACGATGAAGACAACGAATACGCAGACTTGCATGCCACTTGACAAGAGCTGGGCCGCCGCCCCAGCAGGACGGCGGTCGATAAGGATGAAATCGGTGTCGAAATTGAAATCCTCAAACTAGACGATAGCAAGAGAGACAAGAGCGCCACAAATAAAAATGGGCAGGCTCATTTAATTGGCGATTGCGTCCCCAGCGCTTCAAATGAGATCGACGACATTGAGTTGATAGATTGCGAGGACACGCCGAAGCGTCCGGGACTGTTGGAAAGTGATATTTAAAACTTTTATTCTATTCACTGCCGTAATTTGACGGGATATTAAGCTTAAACATTTTTGAGATCGTATTTTTTATCACTTTGCCAGTTTCTTCACAGTTCATTTGTATAGTTTGGAAGTCTACATAAATGTGTGGATACGTTTAATTTAGTAATTTTAATGTTTGATGTATTTTCTACTGTATTTTATCAAGCCTAATATTATATGCTTATAGATGTCAAAGTATTGTATAGGTTTATTTATACATTTACCTGCACTATTCTTACTAAAGTCGTTTGTAATATTTACTAAATTTTCATGATGCTCGTGACCTTATTAACAATTTTAGATGTAATGCTATAAAGTGACATATTGGATTTAATATATACTTTACAAATATTTTGATATTCAAATTAATTTATATACGAATTGGTGCCAATTATATAAAATCGCTATGTATGACATAGTATATTTACAATACTGATTGGTCGCTGCTAATGGTATTTATACCTCATTGAATCATGTAATAAAATGACTTTTATTGATGAATCAATTATTATCGAATGGGAACAATGATACCTATTCTACAAATACCTATTTATTTCCTAATGATACGTAGTCAAGTAACTTGCTTTTTGTAGCGACATAAATGTTTGTATCAAATAATAGATATAACCATTTATTTATTTATGAATAAAAATCATTAATAATGAATCTATAAATCATAAATACAGGGTGTTGTTTTGGTCGGCGACAAGCGACCTAGGAGCGGTAGTAGAAAATATATATTCACCAAAAATGGACTTAATTCCATTAAATACTGTAAATATGTTGAGAAATACCTTATTCAATTTGAAATAAAATTACCGCAAAGTATGGTTACTAGGCACGTGCACTGACTAGAGCTAGGCACAAGCCGCCATCGCCCCACCCCTTTACACCCTCGCACTCCCGTTGAGTATTATGTCTACAATTTAGCTTATTACATGATTTTCAAAATTTTTATTTTTTTATTTTTATTAATAAAAAAAAATAAAGTATTTTTTTTATATTTTTTTTAGCACCAGTATCTATTGTATGATCGACCCTGAGTCGCTCTCGTCTAGAGCGACGAGACGAGCGACTCAGGGTCGATAATACAACTGATACTGGTGCTAAAAAAAATATAATTTTTTTTTTTTTTTTTTTAAATAATAAAAATAAAAAAAAAATATTTTGAAAATCATGAAATAAGCTTAAATATAGACGTAATACTCAACGAGAGTGCGAGGGAGTAAAGGGGTGGGGCAATGGCGGCTTGAGCCTAGCTCTAGTCAGTGCACGTGGCTAGTGAGCATACTTTGCGGTAATTTTATTTCAAATTGAATAAGGTATTTCTCAACGCATTTACAGTATTTAAAGGAATAAAGTCCATTTTTGGAAAGTGTATTTTTTGTACTATCGCTCCTGGGTCGCTTGTCGCTGACCAAAACAACACCCTGTATATCAAATAAATATTATTAATCATAATCACCTAGAACTTTACAAAAGTGCAGTCTCTTTCTCTTCTCATAATAAGTAGACTTCATATTGATTCATGTAAATTGTAGATCCGCTTACTTATCAGTATCGTGGTTTTATTATTTTGAAATGCATTACATCATGTTCAATCAACGAGATTTATAAAACTTTTTAGAAAGGACTGAAAGACCAGCGTTGCAATTTATGATGGGTGGATTACGTAGGGTAAAAATGCTGAATATATATTTTGTTCAATTATTAGAGATATAATAAATATTCATCTGTCTAGTGTGTTTTCTAGTCGTGTATTAATTAGAAAAGATTTCATACATATCTATATTCACAGCATTCCAATCTATCTTTAACAGAAACGACGCATTATAAGATATTGTCTTATTTAGTTGTTAATATTCTCTTACTTAACAAGTCTAATATTTAGAATTATCTAACATACTAAATACAACGTTAAGAGGTATTGTACTGTGAGTACGGTACGTAAGATTATTTCGTTTCAGTTAACAAAAAACTAAACACTCTTTTCTGAATGTATTTCACTTAAGCTCGTTGTCTATTAGTGATAAATCGACCAACTTACTTTGTACCTAATTGGACATATTTACGTAACGTACACAAATAACAGTAGGTAAGCTGGTCGGCATCTCGGCATGGATTGTTTGCGAAAAAGAAACCCGGCTCTTTCTTCCCAGACTTAAGGTAAAAACTACACTGAAAAAAATAAACTACAAGTGACTACAAAATTTTATTTAACAGTAACACAAAATTTGACGACCATTAACCTAAACAGAGTGACTTGCGAACTAAACTTACCAGTAACAAAACTAGTTTTTGTTCGTTACAATTTTTTTTGATTAAATGTAACTAAAGTTAGTTTCCCGACAGCTAAAGTTAGTTTCCCGACAACAAAACGTCAACTTACATAACTAGTTTTGTAGATCATTTTTTTCAGTGTATGCATGAAATAATATTCGATTAAATCTCAACTAATTTGACATTAGTTATGTTATGTTGTAAGATTATTATGAGGTACTTTATTGTTGAGCATAAACAGTTAAACAAATCATTAATATTGTCAGAATAATTAGTTATACAACTCTGTGAATTTATCCATTTTAGATTTATTTGAATGTAATGAAATATTATATTTTGGGCTTATCACATTTTCCTGTAAAAAAATATGCGAAACGTTAAAATCTTATATCGTCTTTTAATACAATATAATATATCTACATGGCGAGTACCTACATCATTCGATTGTACGACCAATACATACTCCTGTCTTTTTTAAACAGCTGTGAGCTTTGAATGTAAAAAAACTTTATATTAATAAATCAAATATTCTACTATCTATTATAGTTTTTGAATAATGCCTAAACAAAAACAGACTATTTACTGTCTTTGTTTAATCGATGCAACCGATCGATTATTATTTTAGTATTGATTCACAAAGTTACAAGAGCTTACTATACTCACATACTTTATTATACTCGACGAAAATGCTTTCTAAACTTTATATCAGAAATCTAAAGTATTTAGATACCTAATTTAATGTAGATAATATATATTTTAATAAATACTCGTAGATATTGAATAAGGATAAAATATACTTATCTTGCTATTGGAATTTATGAGATTCTTAAACATTTTTCATCATACGAAACTGTAGCAAATATTCTGTATTTTTAATAATAATTGTCCATTAAATTGTGATATTGCTTGGGTCGCCTTTTATTTATATGTTAAAATTTTATCGATCACGTTCAATGATTATGCCCAAATGTTAAAATGAAAAACGTAATGGCACTGAAATGAAAGCGAAAAAATAAATTTCCTCATTCATAATATTTATACATAATGATGGAAAACTACCACTCTCGTAAGGTGTGTAACGAGGTACTTACTACCTCAATAATCGTTCGATAAAACACCTAAAGGTATAGCGCGCGCTACGAGAACCGAGCACGAACCGAGCACACGTGAAGCATGGGCGTAGCTGTCTACCCTACTCAATTCGCGTAGGTAGACGGCTACGCTTAGCCCAGCCGAACGCTCGACTGGGCTCCGTCAATTGTCAGTTTTTTGGATTCGCATCGCGCTCGTGGTGTAGCTTCGTTGTACGTCCACACATGACATCGCGAGCGCGACCGAGTGGCTCGGCTCGTGCCCGATTCGCATAGCGGAGACGCACCATAAATGGTTTCTACAATCAATCAAATACGGTGGTCGTTTTGACGTTCGTAAACGCTTATGGGCCTAAACTGAATAAATGATGGCTTTGATTCCCAATAGGTAGTTACTGTATCACTCTATTACCTACAATAGTACCTAAGTTCAAGTTAATTATGCATGAAAACTTTATACAACTACAAACTTATTTAGAAGCAAAACGTGTTTTACCTAAATATTTAATTTAAGCTCTCAATATTAAAACTGGGCACGTAATCGATATTCAGTTCATTGGCGAATTACACTCGACTCGATTCAGTGACGCAGATCCTAATTAAGTATATTTATTTTTCATTGCATAACCTATAACAAATAATATGCTTTTCTAAAAGCTGATGATACATAGGTACCTACAGCTTAGATACCACGGAATAGATAAATAAGGTTTAGATACCTATGTCAATAATATAATGTTAAGCTAACACACAAGCACATACCATGCTACCCACAAACATAATAGGTGCATGTGCCATTTTTTACGTCAGCCACCTGACAAGTAGTCAGACGTTTCACGTGGTCACCGCATGGATGGGGTATTTCCAATACCTACCAAGAGGAAAGCCGATGTGTTGCCGGAATAATATTGGTAGGTACATTATGAAGTATTTTTTTTAAATGAAATGAAATGAAATGAAATGAAATGGAATGAAATGAAATGAAATGAAATGAAATGAAATAAATTTATTTACAGAATATGGTAGATGTACATGTCTTGGAGTACTAAGTATTGCCTCATATTCTACCTATTCGGTGTGTAAATTTTATGTTGTTTTATATTTAATATAATTCTGTATCTTAATTATTATAATGTAATTTTTAATAGTTTTACAGTCTAATAATATAATTTTAAATAAAATAATAATTCAAATCTAATACCATTATGTCAATACAGAAAAAGATACTATAAATAAACATTAAGCAATACAATATAAATTCCAGTTAACATTATTTTAAACAATCAATTTAATTTATTGGGAACGTCACAATCTATGTACGTATTACAATTTATCATTTAAATATTCCGATGTCGAATAGTAGCATTTTGATATAAGTTAGTTTAAATAATTGTTTTTTGAACTGTGAAAAGTTTAGGTCATGCATATATTCTGGCAGATTATTATAAATCTGAATACACATACAGAATGCATTTTTTTTAAAGAGGACAATTCTTTGCTTTGGAAGAAATAAACGGCTCTTGTGTCGCGATCTGCTCAATAATTCCCCATAAGTTTTAAACAATTCGCTATGTCTCCTAACAAATAGACATATTTCAAATACATAAAGACATGGGAGAGGCAATACAGGTCGTTGTTTTGGTCAGCGACGAGCGACTCAGGGTCGATAATACAAATGATACTGGTGCTAAAAAAAATATAAAAAAAAATACTTAATTTTTTTTTAATTATAAAAATAAAAAAATAAAATTTTTGAAAATCATGTAATAAGCTAAAGTGTAGACATAATACTCAACGGGAGTACGAGGGAGTAAAGGGGTGGGGCGATGGCGGCTTGAGCCTGGCTCTAGTCTGTGCACGTGCCGAGTAACCATACTTTGCGGTAATTTTATTTCAAATTGAATAAGGTATTTCTCAATGCATTTACAATATTTAATGGAATTAAGTCCATTTTTGGGGAATATATTTTTTGTACTACCGCTCCTGGGTCGCTTGTCGCCGACCAAAACAACACCCTGTATATTTAGATTTATGAAATGTGGTTTACATGTATCTAGGGGACCAATCTCACATAAAGCTCTTATACATTTTTTCTGGGCTATAAAAGCCCTACTTGAATCAACAGAATTTCCCCACATAACTATTCCATACCGAAGTATGGACGAGACATAGCCATGGTACGCTTGTATGGCAGTTTTCAAATTTGAATATAATTTCAATATAAACAAATCATAGGTACTTACTTACTTTACTAAAGCTTAAAAAGTAGGTTACCTACTATTGGATTTGGGTAGTTAATGAAGGGATTAAGTGTATGTACCCTGTATGAAGACCCTATCGTAGATTGCTAGTTAAGGTTCATACGAAGGGTTTTGTAGAAAATTCCTTGGGTTTATTTTATCTACAAATCTAAGGTAGAATAAAGATAACTTATAGGTAGTTAGAATAAGGTACAGAATATGATAGTTTTTAGCTCTTTAAACCCCCTTAATCAGATCTACTATGTTTGGGAATTTTTCCCCATCTGATTGTTAGGAACAATTTTTATTTTATTAAATGTATGCTATTAGATGCCGGTTTTATTTACCGCAATCTTGTTCCGGTCGAGTGTCTGTCTTATTCCGAATGGATGTCTGAAATAGGAAAATATGACCCATTTAGGAAATTACTCAATCGGCTCGTCATCCGAATTTGGACCGCAACCTAGCAGCTCGAAATAAACCCAAATATCTACGGTTCATGTTTATGTTTTTTCCTGCAGAAATAACTATTATATACTATTTAATGTAACCGTAACAAGAATTTTTCTTATCGGACTGGTAGTTCCTGACATAAAAAGCGCATTCAAACTCTTCAGATTCATAATATGAGTAAGATATGAAATAATTAGGTACCTATCTTTACCTACTTATTATAAGCCGTGCTATCTTTAGCACGGCTTGTGGGCTTCCTTGTTCACTACAGAATGGATGTTTAAGGTCACTCGGGCTATTCACTGAGATACGTGAGTGATGAATTAAGGATTAGAGTCTGGATGTGGAATACAGTGTTTATGTGAATTTTAAAGAGCTCGCTTGGAAAATGCGGTTGCGGTTTGTGTGACCCTGGTTGTTTTCAGGTTCATTTTAATAATAAACATATGTGTCTGTGTTAAAAAAATAAATAAATTATAAAATATAAATATTATTAAAATATTTACTGAATTTTGATTACTAGCTGAAACCAATAACAGTCGATTTTTCTTTAGTTTTCACAAAAGACAACACGGCGAGACAGGGTTTTAATAGTTATATATTTACCTATATTGCCTTCTCGCGTAAATAAATTATTCTGATTGATTGATTTTATTTTTCATGATACATCGGAAACCGTTAAATAATATATCATCATCATCACCATCATCATCAGCCTATAATGTCCCACTGCTGAGCACAGGCCTCCTTTCACAAATGAAGGTGAAAGGGAATGGGCAATACTCCACCACGCGTGCCCACTGCGGATCGGTGGAGGTAGGCTAGTGGTCAACCTACTGTTGGAATTTTTCAAGCAGCCTAGGAGGCATCCAACTAGCTTAACGACTATCACACTTAAGTGATAACCGGGACCAACGGCTTTACATGCCTTCCGAAGCACGGAAACGCTCGATTTGAAATAACACTAGGCGGTCACCCATCCAGGTACCGACCACGACAGGCATAGCTTAACTTTGCCGATCGATTAAGAACGGCTAATCATGCTACACCACGAGCGCTTCATAATAAAAAAAAAAAATATCATAAGGTAAACGGCCCATTACTCGTCAGATTTTGAACTTTGATGTGTTTACAGCTCTGCCACGTTGTAGTTAGTAAACTTACGAAAATATTTTTTTTAATGACAGGTAAATCATTTATTATTCTTTTCAATAAATATATTATAAAAATGATTGAAAAACAATAAAGTAATCAAATAATTGAACAAATAAAAAGAAGCCATTTGTACCAGTATCCGACAGATTTGATGTAGTTATCGTCAAGATGTCCTAGAACTCGTCAATTTTGAGTACTAATTTGAACTCTATTTGTTTAACTATAAAGTTCATAATATTTTCATTTTAAAATGGTATTTTTCTCAATACTGTCGCTCAAACAAAATATAAAGGGACTAAAATAACATAACCAAACCAATATCGGTGTCAAATGAAATAAATAGTAACGGTAATTAATATTAATTATTATGGTACTACCCGTGCACGATAACTTGAGTTCCGAGTGGAATACAACTCCCTCGCCGGCTTCCCCTGCACTTCTCTGTTGGCGCTCGTGTATTGTAGTTATATCATGAAGCAATAATCTACACGTACAATACGAGAGCCATGCTTCGTGATGTGTAGTACTAGTATACAAACAATCAACATCATAAAACATAATAACTAACTAACTAATAAGGCGCAGTGCTTATATTCTTGATACATATTTTATCAATCTGAGCAGTAATATTTTCGTACTAGTTTCAGTGTATCTAACATATCCATCGAAGCATCGTACAATTAACCCAAGTGTAAGTGCACTGAAATTCATTTTGTTTGAAATCTATTCCGCTATAATTCAACATTAAACAGTTAGATGCAGTGATTGGTCGCTACTGTTATCAATCAGTGCAAAAGCACTTATTAGTTGCGGAATTGGTTTGCTCGGTATTAAAGCCACGTTTTCGAGAGTGATAAATAAAGAATCATCTCGACTCCACGAATAGACCACATTCAGAGGCATGTACAGAAAACTGAGGAGAATGATCAGCCATTATGTTTGACGTGTGCGGTCTATGAGGAAGCCTTCGATTCAATAGAAATGGGCGGTGTTACAGAGTCTATAGCGATGCAAAATTGACTGTCACTATATCGAAGTGTTGAAGTGCTAGTATAGCAGAGCTAAATTGTCAGTTTGACTCCAGGATAAGAGTTCGAGACCAATCTCATGACCAAGCCATATTTGCCTACGACAAATTATTTAACATGGGCAAACTCGACTGCGAAGCGTTTGGGAAGCTATGACATATTTATTTTATTTTATTTTATTTTATTTTATTTACGTCCAGATTGCCACAAATTTTGAAGACAAAGTTTCAGAATAACTTATGGAACAAAGATTATTTTTTTATACCACTTAGGTAGCAAACAAGCATACGGCCCACCTGGTGGTAAGCGCTTACTGTAGCCTATGGACGCTTGCAACACCAGGGAATTAGCTTAAACAATTCTACAGAACACTGTCCGTTGTACAAGCGGTAGAATCTTTAAGTAAACTAAATACTCAAAGGGTAGAACACACATAATGAGGAAAAGTCTCTCCTCAGACTGAGGGGCTCTAAACTGCTTATGAGCTCGGGATCGCGTCGACAATTCTGATGGCACAACGTTGAACCGAGTCTAAAGGATCAAGCTGGTATCGAGGTGCCCCCGCCCATAGATGACAGCAGTACTCCATATGAGGCTGGACTTGCGACTTGTAAAGTTACAGCCTTTGCCCCGATGTGAAGTACTGCCTCGCTCTGTCTTGTCTTCTAAGTGACTACGAAACAAAACTTCGCTAGAAATGTCGACGCCATGGATCCCAATGCTTTTACTGACGTTCAAGGACGTGTTCTGGAATTATGAAGCAACAGCAAATGGGTTTTCTTAGCGGTGAACATGCAGGCTTTTGTCTTAGTGGGGTTGGAATGGACTAGGTTTAGTCGACCCCAGTCGGAGACACTAGTTAGTTTACTCTCGATTTCAAACAACAGCCGTTCGCGGCTTTCCTTCACCTCGGTACGAGGGATATTATCACGGCCCGTGTAATGAGCGTCCCCTGTACTGTCATCTGCATAAAAATGAATACCGTCAATAGACAGCATATCATTTATATGCAGTAGGAACAGTGTTGGGGACGGCACAGATCCTTGCGGGACGCTGGCATTCATGTCCATTCCTGTTCATGTCAACGACGGCTCTTATGTATCTGCTGGAAAGAAAACTGGTAACCCAATTGCGCAATCCCTCGGGAAGCCCGTATGCTGGTAACTTTGTTAGAAGCCCCGGTGCCAGACCCGATCACCACATCTAGGCTCACTGTCATTGCCTCACCTTGACTCTCGATGGCGAGTGATCAACGGTGCGTGAGATATACAAGGAGGTCACCAACCGAGTGACTTTGGCGAAACCCATATTGTCGGTCGCTCAACAAGTCGTGATCGTATCCCCTAGGTATCCCAAAAGTTGCGTGTTGATCACTCACTCCACGACTTTGGAGAGAAGGGAGGTGATGGCAATAGGCCTGTAACACCTATGTGTCACACTTTTTGAGCACTGGGTGCACATGAGCAGACTTCCATGAAGACGGGACTTCCTTTATGGTGTAGGAAAGTGCGAAAAGACGCGTCAATACAGGACACAATTCAGGAGCACACCGCTTCAGCACTACTGCCGGTATGCCGTCTGGCCCACTCGATTTATGGACGTCCAGAGAAAGCAATTCCCGCCGGACCTCTTGTTGGGTAATGCTTATCTCTGGCATGATGCTGTCACACCGCGAGGTGGTATGGCGCCACCGTCATCCAAAGCTCAAAGGTCAGCCTTTTCTTTAGCACTATAGGCCAAGTTCCCGTCCGACTTACGTATTGGTGGCAAGGACTACTGGCAAAAGTTTCCTCCAGCAGCTTTAGCAAGAGTCCAGAAAGCGCGACTCCCAGAGGGAAGGCTAGTCAGTCTCTCACCAAACCTGCCCACGAAGTCGAACTTAGCCCTGGCAATCGTACGCTTACTGAACCTCGAGGCAGCGTTAAATTTGCGTTTCGCATTAGAGATGTTAGGGTCCTGATTAGTTCGGGCCGTAGTCCAAGCCTCATACACGGTCTGCTTATTTTGTCTAGCATCTTTGCAGGGCAGATTAAACCACCATCGTTTCCCCCTGCAGCTACTAGCGAGTTTGGGATATAACATTTCATTCCCGCCAGTATCGCCTCAGTAACGGCAGCTGCACAGGTATCAGGATCATCTGATGCGAAGCAGAGCTGTCTCCACGGGTACGATGCGTAGAAATCTCGCAATCCATCCCAATCTACTGACTTGTAGTGCCATACACGTCGTCATCCGGGAGGCCGGGGCGAGTCAGATCGAGTGCATGGCACTTGCGTCCGGACGAGACAGTGGTCTGAGGAGCCAAGTGGCGCATCCACAGTCATTGCATACTGCATAGTTGTCCGGTCGCGTAGTCAGCAGAAGGTTCAGTAAGGAGCTAGTAAGGCTCTCTATATCTGGGATTCTCGTAGGAGAAAGAACCAGTTGTGAGAAGCCATAGGCCAGGGCAAAGTCATGAGCAGTCTTTTCCGCGAAGTCAGTGGACCGAGAACTAAGCCACTCAACGTTGAAGTCTCCTAGTATCACTAACTCCGCGGAGGAGTACTGCTCCAGTACTTTGTCAGTCGTCAATTGCAGGTGCTCAAATAACCGTTTTGTGTCCAAATCACCGCTATGGGACCTGTAAAGGCACGCGTAAACTTTGGTGTGGCCACCGTGATCTACGCGCGCCCATAAAATCTTCAGGTCCCGGACATCCAGGCCATGGAGACGGCGACAGCAAATATCGTCCCTGACGTACATACATACCCCGGCACGGCACACAAAGTTGTGCTCCAGCTTGTACCCGGGGTAGTGTAAATACGTTGTATCATCAGGGCAGGATATTTGCGTCCCCGTTAGAAATAGCAGGGTTGGCTGTGCAGTCTCAAGATGTTGGTGGACTGCATTGATATTAGCGTAAAGTCCCCTTATGTTGCAAAAGACCGAAAGTGTGGAGAACGCGAAGGCCGGTGAAGAACTATTTCTTTTATTTTGCCATCATTTTAAAAAGGTTTAAAGGAGATTAAGGAATCGCTTTGCCAGCAGCGAAAGGGACAACGTGCAGTGTTATTCCCCGAGATGGCTGGACAGGTGATGTTTTGACGAGTTCTAGGTCGTTCTTTTGTAAGTACTCACAAACGAATAGACCTAAACTCGTCAATCCCGTACTTGATACCAAAAAGTATGTGTATAAAAACCCCATATATCGAACAATAAATAAAGAACTAATAATTAGTTTTTCAAGAAACATGTTTTGACAACAATTCGATTCAATCTCCGTATAGTATTTTAAATAATACACAATGTCGATATTACATGCAATTTTTCAAACGTGTCCCAGTTTTCGTCAAAAAAGTATTAATTTTGACGAGTTCTAGTACAAACAGGGATTAATAGGTACCAGTAAATGTCATACGCGAAAAAAAATACCAAATGATAAAAATAACACAATATTATGGGTTACATCGTTAGACAATTTACTTGACTACTTCACAAAATAATCACACAATCAAAATGTCTGACCGATCCAGCAAGACATGAACCCTAACGTGGTAAGCCGGGATTCACATTCAGTAGCTAAACTCAAAAAAAACATCAAAATTTGGAGGTGCTTAACTTTGATCGCTCTGTATTCCGACGCCAATTCATGTTTGACTATATTTTGTAATTCTAATTATAGAATATATTACTGTTAATATGTTGCCATACAATGTTTTTAGTAAGATATTGGTAAAATTATATTATTTACATTTTTTTACAATCTGACGAGTATTGGGACACTGTCGAAATTACCAGCGTTTACCTTATCGTTTTCTAATGAAAATATGACAAGCGCGATTTCATTTTAGTCCATACTATTATATTACTTCTACATCGTTTTTGTATAGAAAAACTTAACGAAGACTTATTCATTCGAATAAAATATGAGTTACACCTTATCACAAGTTTGCAATCAGGAATATCAATCAAGTCATTACCGACACTATCGTAGCAAAAATCACTTAGAGCTTCTCGAATTAAGCCTCTCAGCTAACTTACCGTCCTCTTGCCGTACCTAGTCATAAAGGGGATGAAACTTTGTCACTACAAGCCAAGAAGCTACTATAAGTACATATAACTTCACTAAAGTGTGTCGGGCCGGAGCCTACGACGTTATGGTAAATTGGGTACCTATATTTCGAGAAGATATACGAACATAATGGCTTCCTATCCCAGATTATAATGAAGTAGTTAATTATATCTAAGCGTAGTAACAAATATTTTACTGTAGTTTAAGTTGGCCTTTATATCCTACAGAATATTACTGTTAGTACAATTATGCTTAGCCCGAAAAGGGCTCTTGAAGAAAGGGAATTCCCTTTGTATAGTTCATGTTTTATTCGTTGTCATGATTTTTTTCTTTAATTTATCTAAAGATATTGGAAAACATTGTGGTAGCTTCATATACAGGTCGTTGTTTTGGTCAGCGACGAGCGACTCAGGGTCGATAATACAAATGATACTGGTGCTAAAAAAAATATAAAAAAAATACTTTATTTTTTTTAAATAATAAAAAAAAAAAAAAAAAAAATTAAAATCATGTAATAAGCTAAAGTGTAGACATAATACTTAACGGGAGTACGAGGGAATAAAGGGGTGGAGCGATGGCGGCTTGTGCCTAGCTCTAGTCTGTGCACGTGCCTAGTAACCATACTTTGCGGTAATTTTATTTCAAATTGAATAAGGTATTTCTCAATATATTTACAGTATTTAATGGAATTAAGTCCATTTTTGGGGAATATATATTTTGTACTACCGCTCCTGAGTCGCTTGTCGCCGACCAAAACAACACCCTGTATATGCACTTTAATACCCTTAGTGAAATTTGAATGATAAGTTTAATTTATATTTGAAATTAAATACATAAATTAAAAAAAGTGCCGTGCTGAATTTATTGCCAGAGTCTTCTCAGTTAAATAATATTTCGGACCGGGTGGTAGAGTCAATTTAAACGTTCATAATCTAAAAACTTTAAATGAGTTTTGAGTTTCCATCGTAATCACATGTATGTAGTAGGATAGTAGGATATTTATTGCCTAGGCCGGAATGACGACGCGGCGCAGGAGGGAGCAAACCACCTCAACTTAATTTTGTCAGAGTTATCGGATCTAATTAGATCCTAACGACAGCTGTGATAGATGTGGGAACCGAATAGCTTTTCATGATTTCTGAGTAATGGAGGGAACGTAAATTCAGCCAATGCGATTAATATTCTACAACTATTCGTGGGAGTAGGTATGCAGACGCAATTGAACTGCGGCTCTCGCGCGTCGTTTTAATTTGCATACCGACCTGGCTAAACCGCATTACATCCGCAAAATTAAAGGGAAGCTTTTTTCAATACAAAATTAATTAATAGCAGTTTCTGGAATTATATGCTATTTATATTAAGTAGTTACGGGAGGCACTTCATATCAACGAGTTAATTTTCCGAAAAGTTTTTCTTATTACCTATGTAAGCTTCGATGAATAATTCTATTTAATAAATAAAACAGTGATATTTTTGAGTAATCCCGACATGAAGAGGTTTCTTTTGATCTATTTACAGTTTAAACATTGTGCTAACAAATTGTTAAGATAAGTCCTTATTGACAAATAATCCAACATTAACTTATAGGTATATACGTACAAACTAGGATAACTACCTAACGCCTTACATAAATGAATCCATGAGCTATTCATAGCTACGACCATCACAATAACAAACAAACAATCCCTTTGTATTCGAGAAACATGATGTTCTGAGTCAATAAAACTACACATGAGTGAAGAATGTTGTTACGCATCACGCAACCGATTCAAAGGTAAGTAATTTGGTTTCATGATACTACTCCAATTTCAGCTATAGATACCTACCTACTTACATAACCTAATATTTTATGTTGATTACACGCATTAAGTAGATAGGTACCAAAGTTCATAACGTTAAGTACACCAACACGTAAGATAGGTACTACCTACCGTGGCGTATAATATATATTGGCTTCTTTTAATCGGTTCCCGGGACTAAAATATAGGATAATTTAAATGTTATGTAATGAACCTAAGCTTGTTTTGAAAATAGTAATTGCTGAGTTTATTGCCGGCTCTTCTCAGCAAATGCAACCTTACGAACCGGTATTAGAGTCAGACTTTTGCTTGCCTCCGAAGGTCTATTTGAATAAATGATTTTGAATTTGAATTTGAATTTGCGAAAACATTACACCATGACAACGCGGGAAATAATGGAAGCTCTTCTTTTAAACCTCCATTTAAAAAAGTACTTATGTACGTAAACGGGCGGTGAAACAAGACATAATAAGATGAAACAAGTTTTTCTTCAAAATTACATTTTTAAAACAAGATTTTTATAGTAATCATCAAGACGAATCAAACAAGCCCAAACTCGATGGGGTTATGTGGTTTTATTACGGAGTTCCTATGGCCACCTTCCAGCTCCATCATCAGATCAGCTCCACGTGATCATAATATTGCATTGTCATGCGATTTGCATATTCGTGCAAATTTTCAGCTCAATCGGAAACCAGAAAGTGGGTCAAAGGGGTACGAACTTTTTTGTATGGGAGCTGGCATAGCCACCCGCCGCCATTTTGATTTTTTTTCAATGTGGCGGCGCACAATGTAATTGGTATATTTGGGTAGAGGACACTTATACAAACAAAAAATGTTATGCAATATGGTGACCTAAAGTGTCAAGTTTCCGAGATATTTGGAGGTAAAGATCGCCATATGAGAATAACGACAATCATTAAATATGAACTTATTACGTGTTTATATGCATTAGATTGTATTCAAATAATAGTTCCCAGGTTGATTTAACTTTTTATTAGAATAAAGCCAAACAAATAGAACGAAAAAACAATATTCATTAATTGGTTACCTACTAAACCGCATCGCTATATTCGCAATGAAACACAATGTTGTCAAGTTGCTCGGATCGTAGTGGTTAACTTGTTTTCCATGTCTCCGTTATTAAACAAAAATGACAATACTTGTCTTAAAATATAATGTTACCGAGATTTTGTAATATCGATGTATAAATAATATGAGAAGAATGACAATAGTTTAAAGTTGATTAAGTACAATTTATGTTATTGTTTTTAAGCAATAAACTGTGGTCAACTAATTATTGCATCACGGTTTTAAAAATAAAATAATACACATAATAGAAACAAGCCGTGACCTCAAACCAAAAATAAAAGGATTTTTTTTTAACTACTTAGGTAGCAAACAAACATATATACGGCACGCCTAAGAGGTAAGCGCTTACCGTAGCCTATGGATGCTTGCAACACCAGGGATATCACTCGCGCGTTGCCGACCCTACAGAAATATCTTCACACCTTTTTTAAGGAACCCCACGCTCCGTTTGGAAAATCACGGCGGGAGCTCATTCCATAGTCTAAGCGTCCGCGGAAGAAAGCTCCTTTCAGACCACTATTTTGGTTCCAATGTGTGAGGATGGACTCCCCATCAATGGCGAGACTTGCGATGGTAGAAGGTAGCCGTGGGCATCAGGTTAAACAATTCTACAGAACACTGTCCGTTGTACAAGCGGTAGAACACACATAAGGAGGCAAAATCTCTCCTCAGATTGAGGGGCCCTAAGCCGCTTGTGAGCTGGGGACCGTCGAAAATTCTAATAGCACGTCGCTGAACCGAGTCTAAAGGCCCAAACTGGTATCCAGGAAAGAGCAGTACTCCATATAAGGCCGGACTTGCGACTTGTAAAGTTGCAGCCTTTGCCCCGATGTTAAGTACTGCGTCGCTCTTTTGAGCACTTCCAGTTTTTTGGAAGCTAGCTTAACCTTGTCTTCTAGACGGCCTATTGACTTCGTTAGAAATGTCGATGCCGAGGATCCCGATGCTTTCACTGATGTTCGTGTTCTGGAATTATGAAGTCACAGCAAATGGGGTTTTCTTAGCGGTGAACGACTTGAGTCTTAGTGGGGTTGAAATGGACTAGGTTTAGTCGACCGTAATCGGAGACACTAGTTAGTGTGCTCTCGATTTCAGAATATTTGCAATGAGCGTCCTCTGTACAATGAATGCCGTCAATAGACAGCATTTCATTGATATGCAGCAGGAACAGTGTTTGGGACAGTACAGACAGACCCTTGCGGGACGCCAGCATTTATGTCTCTCAGCTCGTATGCATCTGCTGGATAAAAAATTGGCGACCCATTTGCTGGTAACTTCGTTAGAAGACCCCAGTACCAGACCCGATCGAACGCCTTCGCCACCTTGACTCTCGATGGCGAGTGACCACTCGGCTGGTGACCTTCTAGTGTATACATAGACACATCACATAGAGATACACTAGAAGGTCACCAGGCAAGGGACTATGGTGGAAGCCATATTGTCGGTCACTCAACAAATCGTGATCCTCTAGGTATCTCAAGAGCTGCGTGTTGATCACTCGCAACATGACATTGGAGAGAATGGGAGGTGATGGCAATAGGCCTGAAATTCATCGGGTCTGATCTATCGCCCTTTTTGGGCATTGTGTGCACGTGAGCAGTCTTTGATGAAGACGGGACTTTCATTTAGGTAGAAGTTTTATTACGTCGGGTCGGGCCGGCCGCGGGACCGTGTTTTTTTATTTATTTTCAACACACTCGCTCGTAAAATAACATTTATTGCACCGCTTTTAGTATCTTAATGCAGCTTATTACCCATTTGTGCTTTTTACTTTACATTACCGCACAGTTTTATGAAGGTATAATCCCGATTATGATTAGTTTGTACCTCACTGCAAGTGATATGTGTAGACCCAGCATTCTTAATTTAAACGGGTAAAATAGGGTGTGTTGAAAAACGTCGTATGACACGCGTGTGCATTGATTATTACACTCTCGGCTCACTTATTGCTTTCGCCTACCGCTCACGCGCTTAATACGCCTCGAGTATTAATAACCAACTTTGCACACATGTATCATAATGTACTATTACGTCGCTATTGCAATTTTGGCGCCCAGGGAGCATTACTTGGCGATCTTTAGTTCTAATTAACTTGGTAACATGAGATTTTAGGACAAGTATTGTCATTTTTCCTTGTATAATAATGACAAGATGGAAAACAAGTCACGATCCGAGCTACTTTGACAACATTGTGGTTCATAGCGAATATTACGATGCTGTTTAGTAGGTAAGTAATTAAAAATATTGTTTTTCGTACTCCTAGTTTAACTCTCTACTAAAAAATTCATAAATCAACCTGGGAACTATTATTTGAATACAATCGAATGCATATAAACACGTAATAAGTTATTTTTTTTATGATGGTCGTAATTCTCATATGGCGATCTTTACTTCCAAATATCTCGGAAACGTGACACTTTAGGCCACCATATTGATTAACATTTTTTGTTTGTATAAGTGTCCTCTACCCATATATACCAGTTTCATCGTGCGCCGCGACATTGAAAAAAAACTAAAATGCCGGCGGCTAGCTATGCCACAAAGGTTCTAACCCCTTTAACTTGCAAAATTCCATTCCAATACAGACAACGGGACAGGTAAAACTAAATAAAAGCTTGTAAAATACATACTATTCATTGAAGTAGGAAAATACTTCAATGTCTTGTATGTATTTACCTACTAGCAGTGATTATGTAAATATACCAATTTAAGCGTTTATTGGTTGCCGTAGTATTTACTTAGAAGTAAGTACGCAATGTTATCATGGAATATCGATAGTGACCGTGTGTAAAGAATATCCCAGTATATTATATATTTATTATTCAGAGAGCTAAGTAGAGCGTAGCGTTTATTCAACTTTATTCGCCTCCACCTTACAGAATACCGCCGGCCGCCAAATAATATTATGTTTATTCCTGCGCTTGAGCTTGAGTAAGGTCGACGGAGTCAGGCTCGTGTGTTGCAAGCGTCTATATAGTAACCGCTTACCATCAGGCGGACTGTACTCTCTTTAACGAATTCATAGTATAATAAAAAAAAGATAAATAAGCCAATTAATTTAGACGGTAAGTACTGAACCGTATATTGTTAATAGCTGTGTTATCGTATTTTATTAATAGGAAGGTACCTACTTAGCTTTATATTTGCTTTACCTTTAAAGGTGTTTATTTCTTCCTTCATAGATCGATGACGACGACCGATGACCTTTTGACCTGTATTCAAAGTTCAAAGGGGACGTGAGTAGTATAGATGACCGGCTTTATAAAATGAGTAAATAATTAATAATACTACCTATAGGTAATTAGATGTTCAACTACCGCTGTTGTTTTGTGTACAGAATAAAAACTTGCCAGTTCATTTTTAAGATTTCATTTTCGTAAATTTTATTTTTATATATGTTAAGATTTTATGATTTCCAATATTTTTTGGGAATAGATTATTTATGTTTGTACCGTTTTACGGTATGCTTTTGTAAGCTCTAGAGCTAATAGCGCTACATTAAAGTTATAAATAAATAAATAAAATTACGTAAATAAACATCTAATTGCCAGGTCCAGTGCAGTTAGGTGGGTACCGTTCGTTTAGACTAATGAAACAAGTTACTATTTAGAAGATGCGAGTAAGTAGGCATAATGTTTCCATCGTAATGTTTGACTGCGAAAAATCTTACAAGTTTGTCAAGAAAAAGTTTGTTATTTTGTATCTCCAATACATTTGCCATGCCGGATCAAGATGTTTACAATTTACCTCCTTCCTTCATAGATCGATGACGACGACCGATTACACTAGATATGGCCAAAGTTCAGGTAAAAGGGCAAAAACGCTGTTTTTTGGAGGCTTTTACTGAATTTGTTGCAAACTTTTTTTTTATTTTTGCCTATGACCTGGCCTAGATATAGTGGCACAAGATACATATTTGCTTAAAACATCTAAAAAAAAATAACGACGCCATAATCCAAGTACAGAGCTATTGTATGAAAAATATGGCGGATTGGCTGCTCTTAAAGTTAATGGTAGTTTATGTCATGTACTTAATTTATTGTCAATACATGCATTGCATCTTCTTTAAGAGGCCGTTATCAATATCGAAACGGGCCGAATTAGGTATTTGACACGTCCACGCACACGCGGGAACGCTCGGTCGCGTGTGTGCGTGAGTCCGGGAGTCATTGATGGTCAATCCGGCGATAAAATGGTTTTGATCCATTGATATTTTTTACGTGTCTTTTACTTTTTGGTTTTTTCTATTGAAATAAAAAGTCATGGTGGTAAATCAAATCAAAATCATCAATACCGGTTTGGAAGGTTGCATTTGCTGAGAAATGCCGGTAATAAACTCAGCAATGACTATTTTCAAAAACATTTTAGATTTATTACATAACTATATATATAAATGCATTGATGTTCGTTAGTCAAAATTACTGGTCCTAGATACTGGTCCGATTGCTCTCAAAATCGATATTTGAGAGTCCTCGGGGTCACAAAACAAGAATCTTTTCTCAGAATTTCGAAAAAGTATCCGCCATGTTGAACTTTTTAGATACCGGTCCGATTGCTCTCAAAATCGATATTTGAGAGTCCTCGAGGTCACAACACAAGAATCTATTCTCAAAATTTTGAAAAAGTGTCCGCCATATTGAACTTTTTATATACTGGTCCGACTACTCTCAAAATCGATATTTGAGTGTCCTCGGGGTCACAAAGCAAGAAACTTTTCTTAGAATTTTGAAAAAGTGTCGTAATGTTGAACTATTTAGATACTGGTCCGATTGCTCTCAAAATCGATATTTGAGAATCCTCGGGGTCACAAAATAAGAATCTACTCTAAAAATTTTGAAAAAGTGTCCGCCATGTTGAACTTTTTAGATACTGGTCCGATTGCTCTCAAAATCGATATTTGAGAGTCCTCGGGGTCACAAAACAAGAATCTATTCTCAAAATTTTGATAAAGTGTCCGCCATGTTGAACTTTTTAGATACTGGTCCGATTGCTCTCAAAATCGATATTTGAGAGTCCTTGGGGTCACAAAACAAGAATCTATTCTCAAAATTTTGATAAAGCGTCCGCCATTTTGAACTTTTTAGATACTGGTCCGATTGCTCTCAAAATCGATATTTGAGAGTCCTCGGGGTCACAAAACAAGAATCTATTCTCAAAATTTTGATAAAGTGTCCGCCATGTTGAACTTTTTAGATACTGGTCCGATTGCTCTCAAAATCGATATTTGAGAGTCCTCGGGGTCACAAAACAAGAATCTATTCTCAAAATTTTGATAAAGCGTCCGCCATTTTGAACTTTTTAGATACTGGTTCGATTGCTCTCAAAATCGATATTTGAGAGTCCTCGGGGTCACAAAACAAGAATCTATTCTCAAAATTTTGAAAAAGTGTCCACCATATTGAACTTTTTATATACTGGTCTGATTACTCTCAAAATCGATATTTGAGAGTCCTCGGGGTCACAAAACAAGAATCTATTCTCAAAATTTTGAAAAAGTGTCCGCCATGTTGAACTTTTTAGATACTGGTTCGATTGCTCACAAAATCGATATTCGAGAGTCCTCGGGGTCGCAAAACAAGACCCTATTCTCAAAATTTTGAAAAAGTGTCCGCCATATTGAACTTCTTAGATACTGGTCAGATTGCTCTCAAAATCGATATTTGAGAGTCCTCGGGGTCACAAAACAAGAATCTATTCTCAAAATTTTGAAAAAGTGTCCGCCATGTTGAACTTTTTAGATTCAAGTTCGATTGCTCACAAAATCGATATTTGAGAGTCCTCGGGGTCACAAAACAAGAATCTATTCTCAAAATTTTGATAAAGTGTCCGCCATTTTGAACTTTTTAGATACTGGTCCGATTGCTCTCAAAATCGATATTTGAAAGTCCTCGGGGTCACAAAACAAGAAACTATTCTTAAAATTTTGATAAAGTGTCCGCCATTTTGAACTTTTTAGATACTGGTCCGACTGCTCTCAAAATCGATATTTGAGAGTCCTCGGGGTCACAAAACAAGAATATATTCTCAAAATTTTGAAAAAGTGTTCGCCATGTTGAACTTTTTAGATACTGGTTCGATTGCTCTCAAAATCGATATTTGAGAGTCAGTCACAAAACAAGAATCTATTCTCAAAATTTTGAAAGAGTGTCCGCCATTTTGAACTTTTAAGATACTGGTTCGATTGCTCTCAAAATCGATATTTGAGAGTCCTCGGGGTCAAAAAAATAAGAATCTACTCTCAAAATGGCGGACACTTCTTCAAAATTTTGAGAATAGATTCTTATTTTTTGTCCCCGAGGACTCTCAAATATCGATTTTGGGAGCAATCGGACCAGTATTTAAAAAGTTCAACAAGGCGGACACTTTTTCAAAATTCTGAGAAAAGATTCTTGTTTTGTGACCCCGAGGACTCTCAAATATGGCGGACACTTTTTCAAAATTTTGAGAATAGATTCTTATTTTTTGACCCCGAGGACTCTCAAATATCGATTTTGAGAGCAATCGAACCAGTATCTAAAAAGTTCAACATGGCGGACACTTTTTCAAAATTTTGAGAATATATTCTTGTTTTGTGACCCCGAGGACTCTCAAATATCGATTTTGAGAGCAGTCGGACCAGTATCTAAAAAGTTCAAAATGGCGGACACTATCAAAATTTTAAGAATAGATTCTTGTTTTGTGAGCCCGAGGACTTTCAAATATCGATTTTGAGAGCAATCGGACCAGTATCTAAAAAGTTCAAAATGGCGGACACTTTATCAAAATTTTGAGAATAGATTCTTGTTTTGTGACCCCGAGGACTCTCAAATATCGATTTTGAGAGCAATCGGACCAGTATCTAAAAAGTTCAACATGGCGGACACTTTTTAAAAATTCTGAGAAAAGATTCTTATTTTGTGACCCCGAGGACTCTCAAATATCGATTTTGAGAGCAATCGGACCAGTATCTAAAAAGTTCAAAATGGCGGACACTTTATCAAAATTTTAAGAATAGATTCTTGTTTTGTGACCCCGAGGACTTTCAAATATCGATTTTGAGAGCAATCGGACCAGTATCTAAAAAGTTCAAAATGGCGGACACTTTATAAAAATTTTGAGAATAGATTCTTGTTTTGTGACCCCGAGGACTCTCAAATATCGATTTTGAGAGCAATCGGACCAGTATCTAAAAAGTTCAAAATGGCGGACACTTTATCAAAATTTTAAGAATAGATTCTTGTTTTGTGACCCCGAGGACTTTCAAATATCGATTTTGAGAGCAATCGGACCAGTATCTAAAAAGTTCAAAATGGCGGACACTTTATCAAAATTTTGAGAATAGATTCTTGTTTTGTGACCCCGAGGACTCTCAAATATCGATTTTGAGAGCAATCGGACCAGTATCTAAAAAGTTCAAAATGGCGGACACTTTATCAAAATTTTGAGAATAGATTCTTGTTTTGTGACCCCGAGAACTCTCAAATATCGATTTTGAGAGCAATCGGACCAGTATCTAAAAAGTTCAAAATGGCGGACACTTTTTCAAAAATTTGAGAATAGATTCTTGTTTTGTGACCCCGAGGACTCTCCAATATCGATTTTGAGAGCAATCGGACCAATATCTAAAAAGTTCAACATGGCGGACACTTTTAAAAAAAATTGAGAATAGATTCTTGTTTTGTAACCCCGAGGACTCTCAAATATCGATTTTGAGAGCAATCTGACCAGTATCTAAAAAGTTCAACATGGCGGACACTTTTTCATAATTATGAGAAAAGATTCTTGTTTTGTGACTCCGAGGACTCTCAAATATCGATTTTGAGAGCAATCGGACCAGTATCTAAAAAGTTCAAAATGGCGGACACTTTTTCAAAAATTTGAGAATAGATTCTTGTTTTGTGACCTCAAGGACTCTCAAATTGAAACAAGGCCAGGATACGTTGCTCCGCTATGGATTTCCAATGCCTACCCTCCTACTCCATCATCATACCCTGAAACCCATACATGGTCAAAGTTCATCTAACGACAATTCCAACAACCCCAAACACGGCTAGCATACGATTCTCCACTATGGAGTTCCAGTGCTTACCCTTCTTCTCCATCATCAGACCCTGAAAACCATATATGCTCAAAGTTCATCTTAAGACAATTCCAAAAAGCCTAAACACGGCTAGGAAACGTTGCTCCGTTATGGAGTTCCAGTACCTACCCTCCTACTCCATCATCAGACCCTTAAAACTATACATGGTCAAAGTTCATCTCAAGAAAATTCCAACATTGGACATGTTGGAATTTTCTTGAGATGAACACGACCAGAAAGCATGTTGAAATTATCACATAATATTTGAAATAATAATAAATAACATTAAGACCATACCCTGAAAAATAAATTCCCACGTTCGCTCCGCCTACACACCCCGCCACCCCTCATGTATAAGACGCGCTGCTGTCTGTATCGCGATAGAAATTTGCGCGATTGATGACGCGCGAGTAAAAAATAACACAAAAAGAATGGAGTAGTTTTTAAAATAAATATTTTTCCATCGTCACTCTCATTATCCCCGAAGAAGTAGCCTCAAGAGCCGCTTTTTAATATTCATTTACTACAAAAACTCTACTAAAAAGAGTAAAAATAATAAAACTATAGGGGAGAGAGGGTCAGTGTGGATATTTTTTTTTAAACTGATATCATCGCGCTAGTTTCGCTTCAAAAAGGTTAGTTTTATTCTTAAAATATACGTTTAACATCTGTGTTAGAAAATCAAAGACAAAGATAGGACTTGGGAAGTTCAGTAATACAATATATACATTTAAAAAAGATGGTGACGTTATCCACTGTAACCCATGGGTGGTTAATACTGAATCAGGGATTTTTCGTACTGAGTAATTTGGTTAAAATGTTTCAGTGTCAAAAACCAACAGCTTTGGATTAACAAATTAATAAAGATAAATGGATTAAAAATAAAGATAACCTACTAAAAAATAAAGACAACATTTAGAAATGTAACACAAAATAGTAATAATTCACAGAAGATATTATTCTTAACAGCTTACCTAAGAAAAAGATTTGACTGAGTTTGCGCCTTACTGAAACAATGCTCGAATCAAACAAATCAATGTCGTGCTCATGTGCAAGGCCTATTATACCTGTCGCCAGCTCGCAGAAGGAAGGCATTCTGCCTGTAACATGTAGAGGCATGCGGGACTATTATACCGCCAATTAGGCGTCGAGGATATATAACGATATGTTAGATAGTAATTCTGGACAGTCGACACTTCCAGATACTATCTTCAACAGGTAAGTAAGGTCGGCAATTTCGCAGCGCTGGTGCAGATGTAACAGGTGATGTTTCTTATCAAGATCAAGGTACATAGACGAGTCATATTTATGTTTAAAGAGGTAGCAGAGGTATTCAAGAAATATCTGTTAGATATTTTCGATTCTTGAAACAAGGTCCTTGTATCTGGGGTTCTAAACCTGCAATGCATACTCCAAGTGGCTTCAGACGTAAGTGCAATACAATATTTTTAACCATTTTACTTGAGTGAAACATTCATACGCATCACAAAATTCAAAATTCAAAATCATTTATTCAAATAGACCTTCGCAGGCACTTATGAAAAGTCTGACTATAATACTCTAATACCGGTTCGGAAGGTTGCATTTGCTGAGAAGAGCCGGCAATAAACTCAGCAATTAGTCTTTTCAAAACAAGCTTAGATTAATTACATAATATTTACATTCTAATCGCACTGACAACAATTGCGTGCCCCAGTGCGGCGGCAAAGTAGACTGAATCTATATTTAATAAGTAAATAAATAAGTGGCAAACTTAGGCAGACCAGCCCCCACAAGCAGCACCTGTTCATAAGTATGACGCATGTGGCAGCCATCGCTCTCCTCGCCATATTGGAGGGAAGTGAGTGACCCGTCACACGACGCCGCCGCAAGAACACAAATCCAAGGGTTCCAAGGTCTTTGCTATTATACGCTCAATATGGCTGTTTAATGTTAACTTAGAATCATGAGAGACAAGTATACATTCCTGAGCTTCCAATACTTGACCTTGCAATTAATAATTGGGAAGATAATTGTTAGCTTTCTGTATGAAAGTAACAATAGAGCACTTAACAGGATTGAGGTCAAGTTTATTGAGCGTACAGTAATCAGTTAGATGACCCAAGTCAGATTGAAGCGCGTCAGCATCAGAAACAAAGAACATGAGAAGTCTTAATGCACAGTTTTCGTTAATTTACAAATATTATCAATAGCAAAGGCCCCAGTAATGAACCCTGGAGAATGCCACTACATATGGGAACCTAGCTTGATATGTAGTTATTGACAACAACAGCATGTCTCCGATTTTCTAGGTAAGATGAAAACCATCGACACCTCTTATGCCTATGCCTTTTAGCTTAGATAAGAGAAGACTATGGTCAATTCTGTTAAGAAACCATGTTGGCTTTGGTTGAAAGAGTTCTTTAAAGCTGCGTAAACTTGATGTTAGATAAGATATTCAAGTATTTTGGATATTATACATAATTTTGAGATAGGGCGGTAGTTGGCTACTTCTAATTTAGAACCCTTCTTGTAAATTGGTAATGAAGGCAGACTTCCAGACAGAAGGGACATAACAATCAAGAAAGGCTCTTTTGAACAGAATGGTAATTAGGAAAACAATAGTTTTAGTACAGAATTTCGGAACCTGGGCATGCAAGACATGAGTGCCAGCAGATTTAGATGTATCAAATATTCACTTCAAGATAGTGGACGATGAGGACGATCCTGATGCTTTTACTGATGTTCAAGGACATTCTATTACCGCCAGTATCGCATCAGCGACGGCAACTGTACAGGTGTCAGGATCTTCTGTTGCGAAGAAGAGCTGCCTGCACGGGTACGATACGTAGTATCCACGCAAATCATCCCAGTCTGCTGACTTATAGTGCCACACACGACGACACCCGGGTGACCGGAGCAAATCGGGCTACGCACAAGGCACCTGCGTCCGGACGAGACAGTGGTCCCATGAGCCGAGTGGCGCATCCACTGTCACTGCATAGCCGTCCGGTCGCATAGTCAGCAGAAGGTCCAGTAAGGAGCTAGTATAGCTCTCAATATCTGGGATTCTCGTAGGAGAAAGAATCAGTTGCGAGAAGCCATAGGCCAGAGCAAAGTTGTGAGCAGTCTTCCCCGAAAAGTCAGTGGACCGAGAACCATGCCACTCAACTTGGTGAGCGTTGAAGCTAAAATCACTAACTCCGCGGAGGGGTACTGCTTCAGTACTTTGTCAGTCATCGATTGCAGTTGCTCAAATAACCGTTTTGTCTCGGAGTCATCGCTGTGGGACCTGTTAAGGTACGCGTAAATTTTGGTGTGGACACCGTGATCTACGCGCGCTCACAAAACTGACAGGTCCCTGTCTTCGAGGCCATGGAGACGACGACAGCAAATGTCCTCCTTAACTTAAATACATATCCTAGCACGGCACACAAATATGTGATCCTGACAGCTGAGATATTTGCTTGTGGTAGACAGGCAGGCAGACAAATAGACGGGCGGCAGTAGAGGCTTAGTAATAACACGATACACGTGTACGATATTTTTACTTGAATATAAAATTTTGTGAATAAACAACTTGAATACAAAATTTCATGCCCCTTTTCACCACTTTGGGGGTGGAATTATCAAAAACGCTGAGACACTTATCACAATCGTCAGCCCTAAACACATAATTTGAAGATTCTAACTTCAAATCTGACTGACTTTCATTGAAACTTTCATTCAATCCATAAATAATCCAATCCATAAGAAAATATCCAAAAACTCTTCCTTAGTGGATGCCTACACCGTATAAGGTAACTTTGTGCAAAATTTATAGTCTACGTCCAGCGGCTTGGGCTGTGCGTTGATATATCAACAATCAATCAGTTTACGATAAATATTTTGAATTTGAAGCGCTTGTGGTGTAGCATAATTAGCCGTTCTTAATCGATCGGCAAAGTTAAGCTACCACCATCGTGGTCGGTACCTGGATGGGTGACCGCCTAGTGGTATTTCAAATCGAGCGTTTCCGTGCTACGGAAGGCACGAAATGCCGTTGGTCCCGGTTATCACTTAATTGTGATAGTCGTTAAGCTAGTTGGATGCCTCATAGGCGGCTTGGAAAATCTCAACAGTAGGTTGGCCACTAGCCCTAACTCCACCGATCCTTAGTGGGCACGTGTGGTGGAGTATCTGCCCATTACCTTACAACCTCATTTGTGAAAGGAGGCCTGTGCTCAGCAGTGGGACATTATAGGCTGATGATGATGATGACGATTTTGAATTTACTAGTTTTATACAACGAAACGAGAGAATATAAAAAAGGTTACAAAATAATGCCAAAAATGTAGAACTGAAGTTTATAACGTCAAATAATTTCTAATACAATCTGATATTACAATCAATAAAATAATTGCAAATGTTCACATCAAAATATATAAAACTAGCTGTCCACCGCGGTTTCACCCGCGTTTTTTCCTGAATTTTCTTTGCTATAAACCTCACGGAGCCCTAGACCTTTCCAACGAATGCAAAACCGTGGAAATCGGTTCGTGCGTTCTGGAGTTATAGCGTCAGGAAGGAAAACCCGACTTATTTTTTTATATTAGATTTCTTATTGAAACAAGAACGTTCGCTAAGTGAAAAAGTACATAATCCATATATGTAAAATACAATGATTACAGACAAATCTAGGTTCTCATACTGCTACTTCTAATTTAACTATAATTCTATGTTTCGTTGGCGACTCCACTGGATCTGTTCCTTTTGTATTCTAAAATGAAACTAAACATAAACTATGCCAACCAGGGTCATCAGTTTTTGACGTTTAAGAATACCCACGAGTTTCAATTTTAATGCTTTGTGATAAGGTTTATCTGTTAAAATCAAAGGTATGATGTTACAAAAGAATCTTACTATACAGGATTAAGATTCATTTTTCTCTATAATTTTTTACGTCAAAAAGTAATTGAACTGGTGGACAGAGTGTCATTTGTTTACAAACATTGTCATGTCAAACAACTCGTCGAAATTGAAACAAATAAAAAAAAAAAAAAACAAAAAAACGAATACATCCTTTCTCCTGAGCGCACTGCGCGGTACTGAAGAACCGCTGCCTATTCATTGCTATTATAACTCGAGGGAGGACGAATACAAAGTTGAATATCGCGTGTGACGTTTGAACGTAGAATGGTCCAAAAGTAACTGACTAAAAGTTTAAAAACTAATTTCGTTTATAAAATGAGTTATATAATATCTAGGAAAATTTTGGTTTGCCATGCCCTAGTAAACTATGTTTTCTTGCTGTAAGATAAATGTAAGACAGAAACCTGAAGCCGTTTACGTAGAAAATGATATTAAAGCTAAAAAAATACCATTTTTAAAACGAATAAATGATCGAATGAAAGTCTTCGAATCATGTTTTTGGCTTTTTGGGGCCCTAGATAAAGGTCTGAAATAACTTAAATTATAATTTCCTTTTTGATCAGACTTGTGATGGACTTAGAATATTAAGTCAAAAATGATGATAAATTTTGATGCCCCGTCTTAATTACCAAAGAATCAAGAACTCACGGTCGCACTATTTTCGTCTGTAATTGAGGGCGTTGACTCGTCGCGTCGTACGTAGAGTGTCAACTCGGTGCGCAGAGCAGAGCGATACGTCCACCCTCTGGAAGCGCTCGGCGCGGTCTGCTGACTCGAGGCTTGCGTCGAGTATTATATTGCGCGATTTAGGTAGTTTTAAAAGATTTTTTAAAGCCACAATTTTTTAGTTTTTTGAACTTTTTTTTCGGGAATTGGTTTGATTTTGAGCTGAAGTTTATTTATGTTATTTTAGTTTTCAAAAACGAGAGTTCTAAGTAGCCAAAATCAAAGGCAATACTTAACCCAAATTCTCTACAATTTGACTAAGTTAAATATTTTTTTACTCAACATTTTTATATGAAAGTGGTAAAAAGTGATTGGTTTATTTTATAGATAACTTTCATAATAATATATTGTAATTTTTTCGTACCGTTTAGACGTCAAGAAGATTCTTAAATATGTGGTATTCTAAACCTCTTACAGCAAAAATTCAGAAACAGCCATCCGTTTAAACATCGATTAATCGAAATTAAATAATAAAAATCAAAAAGTAGCCCGTTTATTAGATCATAATTGAAATGATCTTTCATGCTGTGAATTAAAACTTATAGAAATACAGCATTTTAACTGTAAAATCACGTCTGTTAAATTAGGTAAATCAGCGAAAACGGCAAAATTATGCCAACGGAGTCTTAAGATGGAGGTAGGCCCCAGACGGGCTGCTCAGACAAACCTGTTATGCTCTACCTCTCTATCTAATAAGATATCATCCTTACATCATTATTTACATCCAATTTAAAAACGAACGCCTTTTGGATCATTCTTATATCTGCGTGTCTGTCCGTATGTCACAGCTCATTTTCTCTCAATCTCTTATTTTTTACTGGCATAATATTACAAAGATATAAGTACCTTATAAGAAAATATTGGTACGAAATTCGATAATTTTATCTTCCACTTATCTCCAAAAACACGAAGGTAAACATTGTGAAAAATATAGAGAATATAAGGAAGGTAGTCCCAAAAGTCCCAAAAGTAACGGAACCCTCTCCACGCGAGATCGGCTCGCACTTGCCCGGTATGTTTTTCGTAGCCACTCCACTAATATATTTTCATGACTACTGACATCTGTTGGTATATTGTTTAACTTGTTTATCACGTTCTAACATTTCAGAACATATTGTAAATTTGTTTACTATATTTTCTAGAAGATGGCGTTGATATAAATTTGGCCTGACAACCGCTCGGTAAGCCAAGATTATCAAGAACGTCGTGTGCAAGGTTACTTATCCTTAATACAGATGGCGCTGTTATGCAGACAACATCGACATGAAGATCATTTAGTATCAATAGAAACAAAACGTAATATTTTAACGTTGACTACATTTAAACGATGATAGCTCAGTGATAGTGAAGTCGGATGCCGAGACGAAGGTCTCGGGTTCGAATCCAACAATAAGCTTGAGCTTTCGGTGAAGGAAAACATGGTGAGGAAATCATAGCACGGTGGTAGGTAGGGTACAATGTAGGTAATAAAAATGAAATGTTGAAAATCTATCGCCAAGCATCTATCGGTGTGTTCTGAAAACTGCCCTGAGAGCCAGTTCCAGTAGGCATTGTGTGCTTACCAGCTTCGGCAACATAATCACTTACCATGGTGAGAATACAGGCCTATACACAGTTAAAAAAAAACTATAGTTAAATTGAAAATAGTTTTACTTTCAAGAATAGAAGCATTGCAGTTATCATAAAAAAGACAATAACAGGTTATGAGTTAATGATGGCCCGGCAATATTCAAGGGATGTAAGTAAAGATATAATTATCTGCTAATATTTGACTCATCTTTAGCGGTCAGCCAGCCACTTATGATGGTCCTTTACAATTTAAATCATGGATACATTTGTTTACAAAAAGTGCTATTTAATCTGGACAAAGCTTTTCGACTATGGGTATCATCGAAATGCAGCAGCTAATAGTTTACAGCTATTAGGATAATTTATAGCCGTTTAATTTGTACCGAACTCTCAGAGATTTGATGATCGATGTTAATATTTTTTGTCGGAGAGAGACGCCACGGGATCGCGTGTCGCGTGCTTCTGACGTCTTTTTTCGATTCATGTTTTGGGGATGGGACAACAAAAAATAATATAACTGGCCACCGACTACCGGAATATAATTTTGACAATTTTGTAAATTATACAGCGTATCAGTTAATAATGGGTAGCTTCAGGGCATGTTTTATTGCTACCATGACGGTAAGCAACATATATTCATGAGGCATTTAATTCTTATAAAAATGTTATTTCGACTTAGTTTACGGTTTGAATATGGTAACTTTTCTGCATAACTAACTTACATACTAAAATCATTGTTTCCAAGGTTGTGATGCTGTGAAATGTTGTAATATGATGAGGTAAAACAATATATTTCATGTGGTACTCGTAAGTCTAACTAATTAGGTAATTACTCACATGATATGAATGATAATCCTTGCATATTGATGCCTATAGAAAAGGATTGTTATAATATTGCACGATTTCGTAGCAAGTGCTACGAAGATGATCATCTATCTATGGAATAAAATATTCCATGTAGCCTTGTGCAGAAAAGTAAAGTGATCTGATATTTAATAACCTATGATCTTTTATTAGAAAATTTTGTGGCAGCTACAATCGATATATCGGTGCGCGGACGCACCGGTGTGGCAAGGAAATTGCGCAGTCGCGCGCGTCACGGCGCTACCGCGAAACTTGACTCGACACACCATTTCTGCGTGCAGGCAGCACTTTAATTTTAAACTTTTGAAATTGTCTTCTTAGAATCTTAATACGTTGATTAAAAATATTTTTCAGTCTTCCCATAAGCATTTATGTAAGAACCAAAATAATAAGGAAACTACCTCACCCATTAACATACCTATAAGTGTCGGTTTAGTTAGAGCAGAAAGCTACTTGGGCACAATTGAGTATTTTTAACGACTTTATGATGAAAAAATATAGCTCGAACGAAAAGGTTTCTTTTACTAATTTATTTTATTATTAAAGTAATAATATTGTTCAATTAAAGTAAGTGCACGCAAGTTGTCGTCGGTTTTTAGTTCACGTTTGTTATTTTTCCTGCAACTAATCCTGTCAAGTTCACATGTCATTTAAAAACTAAAAACGCTAACGGTTAGCAGTGATAAGTTCCTATGATTAAGTTTCATTCTATTGTCTCGGTAAATTCTAGCTGATGGAATTCCTCATGGTCCCATGATCGCTGGTCACTGATCACGTTACGAGGCGCCCGCGCCCAGTAGCGGTGCCCGGCCCGAGTCAAGAGTTTTTTGTCTCTTTTCTGACAGATCGAATTAAAATAAACGCTCCGATAAGGCGTCCTTTAATATTATCATCCTGTATTTGGTTACGTGAGCGACTGACGTGCAGTGGGAACGCGGTAGGTGGGAGCCAACTATTTTAAGAGATGCTCTATTTTTTTTCTATTTCGATTAGATGGATTAGAAAAATAGTTTAATTATTTTGATGTTTTTATGCCAAGTTAAAAGATACAAATAATAATAGGTTAACAATTTTTCGTTTCATACGATTAGTAATGCTCAAAACATAGTGTTGTTACATTAGATCTATCATATTTATCTTTAGACTAGGACATTTATTTAGAACAGATATGTACACATACAATACAATCTACAATGTATATCTGTTTACCTTGTATCATGAAATCATAAATTAACTAAAAGCACACGCAAAATTTCACACCTTGCAAAGCACCTGATTATACTTAATCTCAGAAAATTCATGTCTAGTATAGTATAAATGCTAGGTCGGCGTTCAATTATTAATGTGAAAAGTGATGATAAAGAAAAAAAGTTCATTATAAGTGTGAATTAAATAAATAGCCATTCGTTAAAGACATTAGTGACTACAACATCGAATTCGGTCAAGCGTAAAAGCTACCGAATTCAACGGAAAAAGGTTTGCCTTTTTTGTGGCAAACCGTTACAAATTACCAGATGGTCTATTTTTTGTTTCAACACATCCATAATAATTATGGTTGACACGTATGATACATGCTTCACTGAAAATTGGGAATTTAGCGCCGAAGAATCGAGAAAGGTAAATATATACCCAAAATATTATAATAAGTACTAAGAAAATACCAAGTACACCTTTCAATAGTGAATATCAATCTTATTAAGTAGGTAACTTTATTCCATTAGTATGTGTATGTAGATTCTCATTTTTCCTATTGCTTATGTGTCTAAACCTGTTGCCAGAGATGCCGCAAATAGTAGTGGTTATGGCGAATAGTCAAAATATATGCCATAATTATTCGATATAAAAAAATACTATAACTCTATTCAATATTACAAACCTTATGTCAGCCAATTATTTTCTATTCCACTGATAGTAAATGGCGAATAATGGCGGTTAGCCGCAGTGTCTCTAGCCCAAGACTTCAGAAAAATAAATAAGCCAATATATGGCATTTAATGATACCACATAGCACGCTCCAACAATAGATGGAAGAATGGATAGATCCAACACGAAACAACTATTAGGAATTCTTTTAAAAATAGGTGGCCGAGGACAGGCAGGCCTATAAAGATGCCCAAAGCAAGATGGTTCGATCACGACAGATCATCCGACAGACAGGAAAGAACTCGATGAGCAATATGAGTTTTTTTTTTACTCTTTATAGGCCTGTGTTTTACCACAATCTCACCATGATAAGTGATGATGTGGCCGAAGGTCGTAAGCACATAAAGCATAGAAGGAACTGGCTCTCAAGTGCAGCTGTCGGAACACACCGATAGGTGCTTGGCGACAGATTTTCAACTTGAGGATGGTAGCCAGCCAGATGGATACTACAAAGTACTCTACCACCGTGCTATGGTTTCCTCACGATGTTTTCCTTCACCGAAAGCTCAAGCTCATCGTAGGATTCGAACCCAGGACCACCACTGAGCTATCATCGCCTCAAAATATAATTATGAATAGGTATTTAAATTGGCGGTTTTTCTACCTACGTGGTAGTAGGGACGTAAGTAGGTACTACACTATATACGGACTTGCTGATTCAGAAAGAAGTCCTTATCAATCAATCATAAGATCAAAATATAGATTTTTATTGAATACTATTCTGTCAAAGTCGAGTTGTAGAATGGTTAGGTATATCAGGAAGTATAAAAGTCACTGAAAATTAGTTTTGAAAGCATTGCCCTCATTACAAAGGTTCATCGTGTCATAAAAAGCAGAATACACGCCCAAAATTGAAAAATACTAAAACAAAAGCAAATTCATCTTAATCGTACCGAATACTCGACCGGAGGTAGAGATATCCACCTTATCGAGTTACCTAGGCTACTGGGCATCTCCACATTCATTCATCAGATGGTCTTAAATGGAATTCAAGGCTCTTCTAAAATGTATTCTATGGTGGAACTCATAAGGTCTTTCGGTCATCATAGCTGAGTTTCCAGTTTAGGCAATGGAAGGTACCACAATAATAGTCGCTTCGGTGATTTTATGGAAACATGATATCGTGATGGCCTCTCACAAAAAGAATAAAGCGAAACTCGAACGAAATTGTTTTAATCGTCGGAAGCCACACGGTACTCGTTATTATTTTGTAATTATTTGATTAGTTATGCAATATTTTATTTTATACTATTATATAAGTCTTTCTTGATTTCTCTGATGTACAAATATAATTGAGGAAATCTCGATGTCTTGTAAATAGACGCATGAATACCATCATAAATAACGTATCTCGATTTTGATTTTATTTTATTCTGTTTTGTCGGTCTTTGTATTAAAATATCATTCCGTACGAGTTGTTATTGTATCTATAATACTACTGTTTACGGCGATTAGTCGTTGTCACTATTATTTTATACTTACCTCGATCGTGATCACTGACATAAAAAAGCGCTGACGTAATTCGAAGAGACACCGTACGATTTGTTTGAACTAACTTGCGCATGAAATATCGGTCGGAGTCAGCTACCGATGGTTTGCTGGCTTACCTACCGCGGCTCTCGGCCACATAAAAAACTCATAGCACTGTCTTAAGGCATCCGAATTCCTTTGAGGCAAATACGTGTGTGTAATCGCACGTAACAATTTATTTAATTCAGCGCGAGTTAAAACACGGGGCGGGAAACGAAAAGGTTGATTTTGTAGTTCGACACGGTTATTCATATAGATATTGTGATGTATTTGTGGTAACATGTTCTTTTGTGTACTCATCCGACGAAAAGTTAAGAATTTGCCTCGGCGGCGCCTGCCTACCTGAGGTTTCCGTGAAGCGCGGATCGCGTGTCGAATACAACCGCGAACATTCACGAAGTGGACTTTTAATGGACCCCGATAACTAAACAAACTATGAATATCCAGCTCACTATCTAATGCAAGTAATCACTCAGCTCTGCAAAGGTAAACTATGTTCATTTCGATAGTTTCCATTTCTAAAAGGAATTCAGAATTCATGGTATTAACTTGAAAGGAACTTTCTTTTTCGTTTCAAAGCACGAGACAAATGAGAAATGTCGGAAATAACAGTAGCAGGTGCCAGCGGAACAAAGCCATAATAGATTTGCAAAGTTGACATTAAAAAGGCGAAAAACGTATGGTTTATTTTTAAAGTTTTGGAAACCACAATAAAACCGCATACTTTTAAACGGTGGTGTCGCGTGGCGTGCGCCTGCTAAAAACTTTTACCAATTTTTTTATTCTTTGTTTATCATTAAAAATATTTTGGTGCACACATGGTTTCCTTGCTTAATTGTCCGTAAAAATATCAATCCCTTAACGATGCGATGTAAAATCGGTGTTCTCAATCCGTTTATACGGCACACAGTTTATAAACCTCTACTTTTATTGTACCAATAAATACATCATGTTATCCTACTACTACTTATCTTATCAAAATAGAGTTCAAATGACAAATTGATTCTAAATCAGGCGGCCAATTTATAATGGCTGTAAAGTTGTCACCTTTTACCCGATAATGATGTACCATTTAATGACGTATGTGAAATTTAATAGAGGCATTACAATTGACTAATTATATTAATGAAGGAAGCATTGATTTATCCAATCAATGTTTTTCTTAGGTTTAAAATTTCAACTTGTCATTTAGGCCTACTCTACTCAATGAATATAAATACAAAAATAGTTACAAAAATATCTTTAATAATGTCATAAATCGTATATCTTATGATAATAAAATAACTTTGATATAATTTGTAAAGCCGATAGAAACACAATTAGGAATAATTAAAAAAAAAACATCTTTCGTATTATTTTAGAACGTACCATATTTTTTTTCTAAATCAATGACAACTCCGTACCTACCTATACATGCTTTACCTATTTTGGTTAAGAATTTAAGCAAGGGTTGTTCCACAATTCGGTTATAGCACCTGCGTCCGATTGTTATCCAACGCAACGATTGGCCGCTGTAAAATACTCTTTTTGATCGATAGGCCGTATATGTAACTTAACTGACGATTTATACCCCCAGCCACTTTATTAACCTCACAATAGACTTAGAAAATGTGGAATAGAATAATGTACTGCCACGTGTTATCCCTCAGGATATTGATACGTTTTATTGTGCCCGGCAGCATACAGATATGTATTTGTAATACACTAATTATATAAAAATATATGTGTCTAAATAAATAAACTATTGACAGTTTATAGTTTTTGTCGTCATAGCACATGATTAATTTCACTGCAAAAAAATAGCTTTTTGTCTCGTTTTTTAAGCGGTTTCAACTCTCGGCAATTCGTCTTCAAAATCGTGAAAAATTTGCAGATTTTATTGCGATTTATTGTAATTAAAAGGAAATTAGGTATATAAAAATACCTAATAAGTGAAAATGTGCGTATCATTTCTAATAAGCTGTGACTTTAGTTCCTCCCAAAACGTGATGCGTTAATCAGATTCTTACTACGGGTAATTCGGCATAACTCTTGACAATTCCAAAATAAATGTTTCAAAAAATATGAGCAGAAATGTAATATGTTATGGTTGTGCAGTAAACCTGAATCAGTCAGTGAGCAGGCGATGCATCAATTGCGCACCGCAAGGGGTCGCCACCGCACCCGTCACTCACACGTGAAGAGCGGTGATTGTACCTCTCAGACACTCTCAGATATCGATATTTTACATTTCGTAAATCGATTGTTTTGTGATTGTACAGTAGTACCCAAATGATATGGCTTACCGATGTACCTGCGCAGAAGATACTTTTTGTACATTTTCAAAGCACGGGAAGCCGCTATTGGTCGGCAGCTGCCGCCATGTTAGCGCGCGCCGTGCGGAAGGGCGTGACTTGTATTATGAACCTTATAGTAGTGATCTAAGGTCGATTGTAAGTTTAAAGCATTCTTTCTTTAATCTTCGGGGCCATACTTTCTTTTTTGTGTGAACGAAGATTCACGAGCGCCTTAACAGTTGGGTACTACTGAACTAAGCTCCTACCTACTATAATTTATTCCTAAGTAATATAGGAATGAGATCCCGAAGGATTTCAACAATGTGGTTATTCGGATGAAAAATATAATGGATCTGTAGGTAGATGGGAGTAGAATCTCTCTTCAATCAATCCTAGACTTGACTCATGTGCTGTTAGGGCCTACACAACCAAATTTAACTCGTTGTCAACTCGAATTGACAGGGTCAGAAAGAATAAATCAAACGTTCTTCGTAATCTAGTAAATTGATGGTTGTCGATATCGAATGTACATCACTTGAAATGTTTGACTGACACTGGTGGAATCACCAGTGACGCACTTCGGTGAAGCCGACTCTGAGGTCGTCGCATTCCCGCGGATGCGCGAATCGCCGCCGACACCACTCGATGGTAGATAAAGAACACTTATGACATGAACCATGCCTTTATTCCAACAAATTGATTTCAAACATAGAACTCATATCGTTAATTCCGATCTCCTCCGTTGAATTTACCATCGGAGGAACAAAGGAGGCAACGTTATCGTTTATAAATTGACACGTAACTTCAAAACGGTATGCCTCACTGAATGTAAGATTGATGTGGTTTATTTTATGTTATAATAGTTAAATATATGGCTAGAAATAAATACCAACTTATTTTAGTAGCACATTTGATGCTCCATCGAAATGAAAGTAACGATTAGTATTGGGAACCGGATACGTTCAACAATTATTGTGCTAGACTAAATCGTGATCAAGATAACCGATTATTAATCGCCACTAATTACTGCTGGTGTTAGTTCGACCTTTATCTGGACACCATTTACCTACGATGGCTAACAAAAAATACAATAAAAACCGTGAAGAAAGGTACACTTGTATCCCTGTTCCGCTGGCCGATGGCTCACCTGTTCATTGTTTGGCTGGCGGCTGTTACAAACAAAGGGGTTCAAATATCACAGTTTTGGGAGATAATAAGCATTCGATGCAATAAATCTTGCTGGTAATAACTGCACTTGCAGAGCCTTAGATTATCGCTTTAATGTATGGGTGAAGATTTAACGTATGTGATTTATTGAATTGATATCCTTATGTTCCTGCAATACATTATATATGTTACTATCATGGTACTATCAAAAACTTCGAGTTGATATTGCAGGTTTTTTGACTGCTCGTACCTTGCATCGATCTTGGCATTTAGTTATTTTTATTTTGATATAAAAGTAGTTCATATAAAATGTCGCATTATGTTATAACATGCGTGGTTTTATGCGAAGATTTCGCCTCCCGCACGTTCGCGAGCGAAACGGATGTAAACGTCTTGGCTGGGAGTCGCGGCGATAAATCCGAAGTTCGCCGCCGGCGCTGGTTTTGGGAGCCATCAATCATTATGTGGAGGAGCGACGTCGCTGGAGGTTCAATGTCATAGAGTAATACAGCGATAGAGCAATCACATTATTATTATGATTAAATTGACGAGGGGTGACAAGAACATGTCGGATTATGCTTCATGTTGACGGGCCGGTTAGCGTGGTTGTTAAAAATACCATACCTTTTACACCACAGGTCGTGGGTTCGATTTGGAACCGGAAGACACATTTTTGCGCACGAACATGTCTAACCAGACAGGACAAGCGTTTCGAGACTGATTTGACTATGTCGTGAAAACTTCTTGATTTACCTGCAGTAAATCAGTCCAATGCCAATCTCAATATGTTTTTGGGACTGCTCATCGAAGCACCTATTATCCTCCAATAAAAACCGAAGTTTGCATTACGTTTCAAACCAATGTCACTACCACTCATGTATAATTGATCTAGCTATCCCCCGCAGTTTCACCTACGTTCCCGGGACAAAAAGTAGCCTATGTATCCATAAATAGACTATCTGCATGCCAAATTTCATGATGATCCGAGGAGTAGTTGAGGCTTGAAGGCGTAACAAACAAACAAACAAACTCACTTTCGCATTTATAATATTAGTTAAGAAGTTAGGATTAGGATATTAGTAAGGATTAGGATTTTCTGTAATTCTGTAATATTGCTCAAAAAACTTCCTAACATAATAAGCAATACTTTTCTGAGAAGCTCTCTGACTCTCCCTACTCTGTGTAGTATTCTAACGACTTCTTATTAAAAGCTAAACCGCTACGGAGGATGTCAGACTCAATGTTTGATACATGATAACTAGAGGCTACATTAAATCTGGCTGCTTGCGCTCACTCGCGTAATTCACTTACTTACTCCACGAAATTGGCGTAATACCATCTTATTAGGGTTTATAAACATTATTCAATTGGTTTCTGAATGATAAATGGTCAATATGGATAATGGCATGTAAGTTAGTTGGCAATTATAAAATGAAGTATTGGATTTCGGAATCAGAATATTTCTTTTTCGATGCTCGGTGATTTTTATTTAAAAACGATTGTTTTATTCGTTAGTTTTTCTTTTGTTTTGTTATTCTTTTAGTATATATACTTGTAGTCTTACTAAGGCTTTCTGTGATTTCGGCTTTACTGTCCGATATTAGTTTTATGATTATCTAACTTATTTTTAAATGACAAAAAAAAACAATACATGACCGTTGGTTGATTATATTGGTAAGGGTAGTTATTGACAAATGTGGTAATTTGGTTATATTGTTCCTACGTAAGTAATACTGCATAATAATATGTATGAAACAAACGTCAGTGCAAAAGTCATTACCATCAACAGAAGTAGAAAAGCACGATTTGTAAGCTCGCGTCAGTAATAACATTAAGCGTGTGTTTTTGATTGATCTCTGGATAATACTCACCCTAAGTTAATGCTAGACTCATAACGTGCAAATTTAAACTCAATTGCGTACTATTTGAGTCATATTCTGTTTAAAAAGGACTAGGTAATTAATTAATGTTATGGTTATTTATTTACATTTTTATGTTGATGTCTGTAAGGTGTGATTTGCTGTGAAGGAAGATAATGTGTAAGTGAGGCGAGTGTGAAATCAACGCACGACTGAAACGCTAGCCGCGAGCATGGCGATTAGGGTGTGGAAGCTATGCCCTTACTTCCATACGCAATAAAATCTACGAGAATTGTCAGAAAATATTCGAATAATGTGTTCATAAATAAATAAATAAATTGCTATTATAATATTTACAATAAAATATAAATAGGTTAAATGCTGTAGTTATAAGGTTATATTGCAAACTAGCTGACCGCCGCGGTTTCACCCGCTAACGTTTTTTTATGCGGAACCTCTAATAGGTACATATTTTTCTAAAATAAAAGTAGCCTATGTTACTCCTTATAACATCAGCTATCTGCCAGTGAAAAGTCCAGTCCCACAAAATCGGCCCAGCCATTGCGGAGATTAGCTGGAACAAACAGACAGTTTATTTTTTATTTGGTTTATGTACCATACCGTATTTAACTTTCATTGACATTACAAACAGACACTTCAATTTTATTTATTTGTATCGATAAGATGCTTTTTCTTAGCTATCATTAATTATTTTCAGCATTCATTAATCATTTAAAATCATAACATGCATAAATAATAATCACATTAATATCTTTTTTATTATTTGTTTGGCACTAATCCATATATGGCACCTCTAGAATATTTTAGGGAATTATTTATTTCAAGGGCTCTTAACAATGAAGGAGTTACGTTATGGTCTTAAATGTGTTTGTTATTTTGTCCTACAGGCACTTATTAGAGGCTCTTTGGCGGTACTTACCTGAGGCTTTAACTTAACATCGTATTACAAACTACACTTCATCAAAATACTTGCGTTAATGCTACGCAAAAATACTGTATGAAAATATGCAAAGCTCTATCGGTAGTATTCAAAGTCAAAGTCAAAGTCAAAGCGATTTATTCAATTTAGGCCCCAGAAGGGCACTTATGAAGGTCAAATTTACTGAAGTTACCACCGGTTCGGAACTCGGCCTTCAACTGAGAAGAATCCGGCAAGAAACTCAGCAAGGTTACATTTTTTATATATTTTTTGGACAATCTGACTATGTTTGGCTTTTTTTTTTCCAAATACTTAATAAAAAATAAAAAAGATATACCTAAGCATAGATACAGACGAAAAAAGAACAACAAAATAAATAAAAAATAATAACCTTAAAAATACAAAACACACAATTATTGACCTACTGCTATTAAAATACTATTAAAATAAACATCACTTTCAAATATTTAGCTTGAACCTATTTGTTAAAAGTAGTGAACAAGAAACGCTGTAGGAAATTGTAGCATTTGGTTGTGTAACCCCGGCATTATAGTGTTGGTAACAGATAGGCGCAGTTAGCTTTTGAACCCGATGAGTGAGCCTTCATCGGATTTTGTAGGGATGCGCGTTGGCGATCGATATAATATTATCATCTCAATTTCGTACCTTCTCACGAATGAAATAAAAATATATTTGAATTGAATTGATATAACTTTAAGGCTTATAGAAGACTAATTATCAAGGAAACGGGCCACAACGGTTGTTAAAAAAAAAAGAGGTCGAAGTCCTACTAGATGTTACAACCTGATTCGCTTGTATCTGATGGACAAACTACGACGCCAAAAACATCCAATCATCGCGTTTATGGTATGAGTGGTACAGTCTCAGATTTTTAAGGTGATGATACGAATAGTAAGAATAGTGCCATGACGTCGAATGTGTCAAAGGTTCGAATTCAATGGGTTTGAGTATTCGGTAAAAGAAAACATACTTAGGCTGCTTGCCACTTTCGACCTCACATTACACTGTGAGTTTGTGGTCACCCAAGCAGATTCACTTATTTATCCCAGATAAGCCTGAAACTAAAATTTTCTGAAAATTTTGAAAAAAGTTACATTATTTAGTTTATTAGATCTTATGCAACATAAAAAAAATTATGAAAAAAAAATTAAGTGTAAGGCTTTCAGGGAAACAGCCGTCCTATATGTAGGACAGTAGGATAATATACATGATTTTAGTACAATAATACAACTTTTTCTTTACAGACCGTTAGCTGCGCATGAAATTTTAGATGCTTTAGAAAATGTTTCTGATAATGAAGAAGATTATAGAGAACGACTGATATGTATTCTACCTCCTCCTGTTGATCCTGACTGTCTCACTGACGAAGATTCGGGTGAAGAAGATAATGTAACTTTGAATAATTTGCCACGAAACATTCTGCTTCAACCGGCTGAAGTAATGATTCAAGGGCAGATTATGGTGAGTGATACAGAAGAAGAACCTTCTGATTCTACAGGTCGAACTAAACGTAGGCGTACCTACGCATGGAGAAAACGGGACTTGGCAAAAAATCCCGTGAATTGGCCAGATGTTCAAGGCGCTTGCCAAGATAAGCGCCCAATTGAGTGGTTTGAAAACTTCTTAGATGAAGATGTTATTTCGTTGTTGGTGTCAGAGAGCAATAAATATGCTGTCAAAAAGAATTTGCCTGGAGACATAACCACTGAAGATATGAAATGTTTCATCTGCATATTGGTTAGTGGTTATTCATGGCTCCCCCGTAGAAGAATGTATTGGGAAAACTCGGGGTTTAGTTCGACCTGTAGAATCAGAAGGTTCTTCTTCTGTATCACTCACCATAATCTGCCCTTGAATCATTACTTCAGCCGGTTGAAGCAGAATGTTTCGTGGCAAATTATTCAAAGTTACATTATCTTCTTCACCCGAATCTTCGTCAGTGAGACAGTCAGGATCAACAGGAGGAGGTAGAATACATATCAGTCGTTCTCTATAATCTTCTTCATTATCAGAAACATTTTCTAAAGCATCTAAAATTTTATGCGCAGCTAACGGTCTGTAAAGAAAAAGTTGTATTATTGTACTAAAATCATGTATATTATCCTACTGTCCTATATATAGTACGCTAGTATTTGTAACAAGTTATACGTAATTTATTTATATTATTTTGCTAGAATATTTATTTAGTACAAAAGTTAAGGTTATCAACTAGATATTAACACAGAAAAAAACAACTCACGAGTAAAATATAACTTTTTATACATACCTGTCATGTGCCATGTCTGCAACGCACTTTTATTACACACTTATAAGGTAAAATATAAGGTAAAAACTGTTAAAATAACTGTCTTTTTATTTTTTCTAATAAAGCTGACACGTTTCTTACTGCAAATCATAAGACTAAATAATCTTAGATAAAGAGGGTATTCTGATATTTTTTTTTATTTCTACTGTCCTAAATATAGGACAGTAGGCTTATCTGGGTTATTAGATTGGATTAAAAGGCCTTATGGAAAATGTTGAAGAATATTGAACACGACGAATTCATCAGGGCTCGTAGAGATTCGGAACTAATATTAGGTCATTTGTTTTATTCAGTCCGCCATCACTACAGTCAACAAGAGCGTTATAGGTTACTTATTGAGTCGATTAATATTGTACGGCAATCGATAGTTGGCGACGATGCCGACGGGCCGGTGAGGCCCTGAGAGGTTTACACTCCGCGATCGAGGGTCGGCGCCCATTATCCTGTCGATACTCCGATTCGTGAGCACGAACATCGCTGACTTACACCACTATTTACTGTCAAACTTAATTTCTTACTCGTGTCGCTAGAAACTTCATCGGTAGGTCAGGAAATTCAATAGTTTGCTTTATAAAATAGTCGTTAAGACCTTCTCTATATTCTTGATGGAACGACTAAAGTTGGTAGGTTTATTAAAACCTAAATCAGCAGAATCGATCCTCACATAACTAGTAGTAATAGTTTAGATTATTTCGAATCTTGGTATTGATAATAGTTTCTAAAAAAAGTATTTTGTACACCTTTATGTGCAAACTGCAGTGTATACTTTTTTATGGGAATGATATTTTGTTAACCAATTAACACGAAACTTGGTATAAAATGAATATTTTAATGTTTTCCAAAATTAGGTCATAAGGGTGGTTTAACTTAACCCCTTGAAAAAATACCACTGCCAGATACTTAGTCTCAAAACTGGTGTAAAATACTTTTTAAGGCAGTGTAAAAGTATTGTAAGCGATATGCATGGTAAAACTATTTTAGGAGTTGAGTTTATTTTACCTATATATTTTTTTTTCTTAGGTATAACTTTATTTACAACAAATATGTACAAAATACAATCTATATACAGGTCGTTGTTTTGGTCAGCGACGAGCGACTCAGGGTCAATAATACAAATGATACTGGTGCTAAAAAAAATATAAAAAAAATACTTTTTTTTTTTAATAATAAAAATAAAAAATATTTTTTTTTGAAAATCATGTAATAAGCTAAAGTGTAGACATAATACACAACGGGAGTACGAGGGAGTAAAGGGGTGGGGCAATGGCGGCTTGCGCCTAGCTCTAGTCTGTGCACGTGCCTAGTAACCATACTTTGCAGTAATTTTATTTCAAATTGAATAAGGTATTTCTCAACATATTTACAGTATTTAATGGAATTAAGTCCATTTTTGGGGAATATATATTTTGTACTACCGCTCCTGTGTCGCTTGTCGCCGACCAAAACAACACCCTGTATAGAAAATTTCCTCAAGCCTGCCGCTGCTTCCGATTAACGGCAGGGTTCCCAGAAGGCTGGCAGCGTTTCCTCTTTGGATAGCCAAGCTGACGCGTTGGCGGAAAAAGTTCCCCGCCCGCTGGTCTCCGGGGGTCTCGATCAATTTTGATGACAAGGTGCGAGCAAAACGGCGAGCTTCGGACCCCCACGGTCCCATGGTCTCGACCGCAAAAGGCACAAAAATATAATTGGGTCCAATCGATGCGTATTTTTTGAATTTTGAATTTTCCGCACTGGCCGCAGCTGCCCCTGCAGCTTTACAAGTCGCCGGTAAGTGTGATGGCGCGAGTGTATCGACACATGTGGCATCCCACACCAGCGACTTGCCGACACTCCAAGGGATCAAAGACATACCATCTGGTCTCTTGCCTGCGCAATACCGACTGGTTCCAGTACGGAAGGCACGTTAGCGACAACAAGAGCCCTGCGGATAATGTATATATATATTTATTTATTTAAATTGTAAAGGAGCATTGGATCAACTGTATGAGTCGATCCATTGTTTACTTTTGAATATTAGTAACGGCTAAAATTACGGATGCAGTAGGAAATTGGCATAGGTTATTTTTTAACCCGGGGGCGAAGAAGAAATCTTTAGCACTGTTTAAAATAAATTAGCACCCTAAGCGTAAGCAATATGTTATTAAATAAGTATGATTATTCCGTGCTAGAGTTAAGTAATATATTATGTCGGTCCAGTATGACGAGTACGAGTGATTAGTTACTGACTGTTATAATTTAGGCTTAGCGTCAGTGAGGTGTTTTGTATCGACCGCTTGTTAGACTCACTTGTTATGCGCGCGCGCTCACATCCGAACAGATTACCAGCTCAATGATATGGAATGAGATATTTATTTAATAATATAAATTGGGTATTACAAATAATATAAGGGTTAAAAGTTCCAATGATTCCGTGTTAACTGTTTACTGAATTAGAACTCCACACGTTGTTTATTAAATATTAGGCATTTTTCTATGCTTTCAATAAAGTTATCCTAATAAACCTGAAAACCAGTTATATCCGTTATTCCGATGTAATAACAAAATAAGCACGCTATTTGACTATATTTTGTATTTAAATAGTCTCACTCAACACATAATAATTTGTAAGTTCGTCCAGCCAAATATTTCACAATATTTGTTCTGAACAGTATCTACAATGACAACAAAGTGTTCTTAAAATATAGTTTGATGTTTGTGACATCGTTATACTATAGTATAGGTACCCACCTAGTAGGTAGTCATAATAATATGACGATGAAGTTTGGCTTTACAATATAATAAATGATCCATTTTAATATTTTTTGAACAAAAAAGTATTCGCAAAACAATAGGGTTAATATTAATACAGGTCGTTGTTTTGGTCAGCGACGAGCGACTCAGGGTCGATAATACAAATGATACTGGTGCTAAAAAAAATATAAAAAAAATACTTTTTTTTTTTTTTTTATTAAAAATAAAAGAATTTAAATTTTGAAAATCATGTAATAAGCTAAAGTGTAGACATAATACTCAACGGGAGTACGAGGGAGTAAAGGGGTGGGGCGACGGCGGCTTGCGCCTAGCTCTAGTCTGTGCACGTGCCTAGTAACCATACTTTGCAGTAATTTAATTTCAAATTGAATAAGGTATTTCTCAACATATTTACAGTATTTAATGGAATTAAGTCCATTTTTGGGGAATATATATTTTGTACTACCGCTCCTGGGTCGCTTGTCGCCGACCAAAACAACACCCTGTATAACTATTGCTACTGTAACAAGTATTAAGCTATATTTTAGGTATTAGTATACCTATAGGACTGAAGATATCCAAAAAACGGCAGGTAAGGACTCGATGAAGATAGCCAAAGATAGAGAAAGATGGAGATAGTTGGAGGAGACCTATACCCAAAGTGAGGCCATGGAGTTAAATTAGTTATTAATAAGTGTGTATTTATTTATTGAACCTGTTTATCAAATTCATGGACTAAATAAAGATTTATAATAATATAAAAAATACCTATAAGTACTTATTAAAGTTTAAGTTAGGTATAACATATAGGTCTGGTTTATCCTATTATTCTCTATTCATTATATTGTAGTCCTTATAAAAAGCTGATTCCAAACATAGTTAGCCGCATGCAGACATTAACATATCGCTGACCATTTATTTACATTAGTACCATTTCTTTATCAGTTTATCATTTATTGTCTCGAATTTCCTATTGAAGTGCAATATACACAAGTTGTATTGATTAATAGGCGATGACTAAATGTAAATACGATTGAGCTTTTGTTCGAGCACTCTCGATCGGTCTGCGCATCGGGCTGTTTGGCCGCGAGAGCCCAATCGCACAATGATAGTACCAATTTGTAATGATGCCAAGAAATCTTGACAGGTTGTATACGTTTATTAATGACCTCATTACGTGTATAGCAATGAACAAAATCCACAACATATAAATAAAATATAACTTAGCGAAAGCCTATCTATATTTATTTATCGAATCGCGGTGATTAAAACTTGTGCTTGAAAATATGAATGTAATTGCAAGAAGCCACTCTTTAGTAGATAAATTCAATTTTTTTTTAATGATCTCTGTAACTCTTTTGTCAAATTATTCACGGTATTCTAACCTTGACGACAGGCTCCGGAAAATACTAGAAAGGCATTTTGATATTAGAACCCTTTCACTGCGGACACACCGCATTAATATGAATTAGTAGGTTGGCTTCATTCAAGGGTTGTACCACCGCTGGAGTCTTTTGTGTAGGGTCCCTATTAACTGCTTCAGAAGTTCATAGTTTTTTTAATACGCACTCAGCGGCGACATCTTTTGTTGGTCTGACTTATAAAGTGGGTTTCTGTGGGTTATTATGAACACTTCGACCGTCTTTTTAAGCGGTGATCGCATTGTGTAAGAGTATTTTGACACATTGCCTCATATTGTTTATGATTTTTTGAGGTCGTAAATTATTTTTTTAACTGACAGCCTTTGGTGCGAGCGTATTTGACGAGGATTCATAGCAGTATGATTTAGGATTAAGTTGATGTTATGATTTATATGATGAATCTATTGTCAAGTTGGTTCTTATTAATCGTGAAATCTGAGGAATTTTAAAGTATTTCATATAAAGGCGAATCTTCTAGTTTTTTATTAAAATAGAAAATTTTAAGATATAAAAGGATAGAAACCCTCAATTCTATTCCTTGCTTTCTAGTCATTAGATTTAAACAATTCCGAAGTATATTTTAGGTGTTGTGTGTAACAGAGCGCGGTGTCGCATTGTGTGTATGGAGTGTAGACAGGTGACAAAGAGCGCGGCATCTCTTTGAGCGTCACGCGCGACGAACAAGTGTGATAACCAATTGAGGAGAGTGCTGCCGGCACTCACAATGGAGTCGCACAGTAGCGGGCTTCCGTGTCCCCGGTCAAGCAGAACTAGGAATGTTCATAGAAGAGTCCTGTTTCAGTTTTCAGCTGAAAGAAGAATCCACAGAAAGAAGATTTCTGTTGGAATTGTGCTTCTATAAATATATTAAAATATATGAGACTGAAAAATTTATCAAACGAGCTGCACGCTTTTTTGTCGACACCACCTTCAATCATCGTAATCCGCTTATAGCAACGAACAATTAATTCAAAGAAAGCGCAGTAAGTGTTGTTTGAAATCTGCGATGCTTGCAAAATAAATAAAGCTCGTTTTCAGAACAGGTTCACATTTGGTGCAGCCGGCACGGCAGTCAACGTGACGGCCAGAAATAAACATAATTTATATAATTTAATAGCTTAAATAGAATACATTAATCTTCTTAGAGCCCAATAGAAAGCAGATTAACGAAGTCCCAGGAAAAAAGGGACGCTGGAATTGTGACGCTAGAACCGAAAACATTATCCAGCCAGAAGATTCATCATTCAGAGGCCAATAGTAAGTTCACGGATTTATGAACTTTGAATTTACTGGTGTTCCTAACCAAGTTTTTAACCAATTTGTGGGACCATTTTTTATCTTATCTATACATATAAAATGCTTTGTCCTGAATGACTGACTGACAATCAACACACAGCCTAAACCGCTGATCGTAGAGACCTGAAACTTGGAGGGTGTGTTCTTTGAATGACGTAGGCATCCGATAAGAAAGGATTTTCCAAAATTCTACCCCTAAGGGGGTGAAAAACGGGGGCAAAGTTTGTATGGAACAACGTGATTCCTTGGTCCGATCTACTTCAAATTTTGCATAAACATTCTTTAACAGAATTGATGGATGACGTGTTTCATATTTTATTGAAACTCATCGCATAACGCGTTTAAAAAGGGGTGGAAAGTATTTTAGGGGTGATTTGCATCGATGTTGATATCAATACTCCTAGGTGCTTTTGATTTAAATATTCTTTGATATTTGACATACCAATTTTAAAGAGTATTGCATTGCACCGTAGACGGAGAATTACAGGTAGACAGACCAAGATACGCATGCATACGTCAAAACGTGTATGTGTGAGCAGTACTAAGCGTATTTTTTTTCCCTATCTCGCGTACCTATTTTTATTGTTTGACCTCATTGTCGTTGAGGCCAAAAAAGTTTGTGTATTTTTTTTTATACGACTAAGGTGGCAAACAAGCATACGGCCCGCCTGATGGTAAGCGGTTACCGTAGCCTATGGACGCTTACTACACCAGGGGTATCACTCGCGCGTTTCCGACTCTGAAGAAACCTCTTCACACCCTTCTTGAAGAACCCCATGCATCCATTGGGAAAACCACGGCGGGGAGCTCATTCCACAGTCTGAGCGTCCGCGGAAGAAAACTCTTTTGAGCTCGCACAGTTCGAAACAATTCTGGTTTCAATGTGTGAGGATGGACTCCCCATCGATGGCGAGAGCTGCGATGGTGGAAGGTAGCCGTTGGAACACTTCCCGTTGTACAAGCGGTAGAACACACATAAGGAGGCAAAGTCTCTCCTCAGACTGAGGGGCTCTAAACCGTTAGTGAGCTCGGTATATATGATATTTGTTGATGAGAGCAGTGAAACTGAAACACTAATTGTATGTTATTTGTGACTTTGTATCAGCGTTGCCAGACGTCTCGATGTCCCGCGTGGGACAGGTTCTGTCCCGCTTTTGGTATCAAGCAAGTATCATAGATAATTTCTTCCAAATACGATAAAAATCCAAATATACTATATGTAATTATGTCGAACTGTCGCTATCTTCTTCGCTATACCCTGACAGCCTATCTACCTTCAATTCTCTATCTACGCATAGCATCAAGCTTTTATGTGAGTTCAACTTTTTTAAATAAAATCGGATATGACTTTTTGGCGGGAACTTGCAGAGTGACGTTGCGTATTCATTTTTCTTTTCATAAATTCGTGTATTTTGAGTTTTATTGTATATTATCGGTGGTATTTTATCCAATAAAGATCAATACATGTGCACCAGGGAAGTGAAGTAAAATGAATTATGTGTATCGTGGCTTTTCAAGTAGTCTCAAGAAGTCCGTAAAAAGTGTTAGTACAATGGTGGCATTGTATTAAAACATGACTATTATTACCGGTGACTGACTGAGGACTATGTGAAAGTGATTCATTGTGACTAGAACTTATAATATTACTGGAAATTGGCAAAATTCTCAAGCCGTGTGACGCCATTGAAGAAAAAAATAATAATATCGGATTGAATTTTTAAACATTTTTGTCTGTCCATTCCGGTTCATAGCTGATGTTATAAGGTGTAACTTAGCTACTTTTATTTTTGAAAAATAATTAGTGTTCCGCGCAAAAAAACACAAACCGTTCGCGGGTGAAACCGCGGGGGTCTGCTAGTTAGCCAATAAAACTATACACTTATTAAAAATATTAAAACATAATATTATAACGTTGATTTGGTCTATGGTTAAGTGGGTTGTTATTGCGACATAATAACTTGTGGCGAGGTGCACATAAGCCACGGTAAACAATTAGCATAATTTAAAAATCATCTTTTTCTTTGAAATAGACCGACTCGCCGCCTCTCACCGCTTTGAACTACTTATTTTCATTCTAAACAATATATTTTCATGTTTCTACATTATGAGAGAATAGATACACGAAGTAGTAGAATTGGTACTGAAAAATTGACAACATTGGACTGTTCAATCCCTAATTTATTATGAGAATAATTTAAAGGAAATCTTCATGAACATTTTCCAATTTGTACGTTTATATTATATGAAATCAATTGAAAGACAGCTATGTGATTTCTTAGGACTTTGCAGTCAATTAACTCTTAATCACTGACGTACGAATGTGGAAAGTCGCTGAAATCGTTTTATGTTCATAATTTTGTTTTGCGAGGGAATTAGACCAAGTCTTTTTTGGTTGCCTAGCTGCCAGGGTTACATGAGAGGAGAGGGAGAGCAGCTTTGCTGTTTCCTAACGTTTTTGACAGGTGCGTTTGTAATGGACTCCTAGAGGTCTCGTGGTTTTGATATGGATTGAATACTTGAATTTGATATTCACGAAGCAAAATGACCTTGTCATACAAAATTCTGTTAAATGACACTGTTTTTTTGTATTCACAAATATTAAACAAGAATTGAAGTTGAATAACTGAGATGTATCATGCCGAGAAGATCAAGCCCATTGCATATAGCCAAGGATATATTTTGGAAAGCAGGAGCCTGGTGGAAAGGACTCAGTGTTTCTTGGTGGCATAACAAGTGACCAGATGGAAATAAATCTTTCTGCAACAGTGCTGTCGTCTGCGTACCCAAAGATATAGAGCTTCAACAGAAATAATATTGCAGAGAGAACTGAACCATGAGGAACTCCAGCATTGATTGCCAAAAGATCCGACAAACACTCGTTTATGACTACTCGTAAAAACCATTTGTTCACGAAATCAGAAATGCAAGTGCAACAGGCCTTCAGAAACACCATATGAAGGCAGCTTACTTAGAAGGCTGTCTACAAATCTTACACATAACGTAGGTAACCAGATACATGCCTTATAGATGGGTTTATTTTGTATTATTGGTAAGTATATTTAGGTAGATACTTATACTAGCCATCACAAAGAGCTTATAAAAGAGCTTGAAAATAACGGGAAAAGACTACAAAAGTCTCCTGTATACTGTTGTGATCACTTCTTACAGGTTTCTCTTAATACATGGGTAAACTGAATCATATTTTCAGACTAACTACTTTTAATTAACAGAAAAATATAATTAAAATTAAAAAAAAAGTAAAAATACTAATTGATCTACTTTATATACCTCTCTCTAATAGTAGTCATTTTAAAAGAATATGATGTCAAACCATATTATTATTTTAGCTTTATTTAGTACACAAATTTATTTTATATGCACTTATAATTTAAAAACTTCCGGCCGTTTGAGGCTCGATTCAGAGTTCTTTATCATGTTTTGTATGTATTTAAAGTAGCGATGTAAAACGCAACGGTTATATTATGTGCATTCGTTATCAAACGGCCTACGCTCAGCGGGCGTATTTTGTGTAAGCTTCTTACATTATGGGCCCCTAATGCTTACTCATTGGCGAGCATTGAACGAGTATCCCCCTACCACCGTGCAATTAATTGTTTATTGCCGCCCTCATTGGTCCGTGCGCACAATGCTTCATTTGAACATGCTGACTTAGGAAAATAGGGAAATACAGGTAGAGATGCTAAACACAATACAATGTATACATTTGGCAGGTATCTATTTACGCTCAAAAGAAGTAGCTCATTTTTTTTATTTAAGTCTCAATATATTTAAGCTTAATGGCGCTAGGATTTCTAGGGTTCCGTGCCCAAAGGGTCAGAATAGAACACTATTGTTTTGATAAGCCTGTCCATCAATCGGATAGTCACAGACTTCCCAAAAAAAAAACAGCTTACTTTTGGGGTAAATATCGCTGAAATAAAAGGAGGATACGGAAACATGATAACTTTTCTAGCCTTACTAAAATGACGATTTGGGCATCAAAGTTATATACCATTTTCGAGATAGACCAATAGCATTTGTAACTCTATCTAAAAAATGCCATAGCATTACAAGCTGGAACTTGGGATCTCCAATCTTGTGCATGAATAAAAAATATGATGATATTTGTGTTACTCCTCAAACCAACGCCATTGCACGGTTAGGAAAGTTCAGTTCATAAAATTAGATTGGTTTTACTATTATTATACGGAACCTTCAATGCGTGAGTCAAACTAGCACTTGACCGTTTTTAGTAATTTCCTTGAGTATTTGTGGTTTGGAATATTTGAAGAAACCATCCAATTAAGCTACCATCTAATTACTCTCGTATGTTACTTTGTATGCAATGTTGTTAAATACTATACTAATTAAAAACAAATTACGCAAGCCATCAAATTCATAATCTACCGGATAGAATGTAACATATTCTCACATGTTAAAACAATGGCTACTGACGGTTGCTTCGTTCGTTATCTGGCAGATCAATAAATGCCTTTCCATGGAACGTCGAACTACTTTATATACAATTTTAATTTCTACATCCGTCCAATATAAAATGAACTTAAAAACGCTCTTGTTCGATGACTCTATATTAATATATAACCGTTTTGTATATATGATATACAGGTAAGCGCATATTATAATCTTGTTATTGCATCTCACTACGACACATAGTAGCTATCTTGAAGACAAAAACATTCATCAAGGATATTGTCTGGGGTCAAAGAATGCCTCTAAGATGTTTTTACTTAGTTATAAGTAACAGTAGACATCACCAAATGTTTTGAAGTCAAGCTACCAGTGTCGTGGTCGGTACCTAGATGGGTGACCGCGTAGTGGTATTCAAATCGAGCGTTTCCGTGCTTCAGAAGGCATATAAAGCCGTTGGTCCCGGTTAACACTTAATTGTGATAATCGTTAACCTATTTGGAGGCCTCCTAGGCGGCTTGAAAATTCCAACCGTTGTTGGTTGACCACTAGCCTACCTCTGCCAGTCCACAGTAGGCATGCGTGGTGGAGTATTGCCCATTCCCTTTCACCCTCATTTGTGAAAGGAGGCCTGTGCTCAGCAGTGGGACATTATAGGCTAATGATGATGATGAACAGAAGATATTATTATGCGAATTTCTGGGATTATTCCTTACTATTACGAAATTGGCTTGCCGCTGATACACTGCCTTTTCTTCTGTAAGAAACATAATTTTAAGGAATATTTTGTTGGAGGTCTACATTTATTGGAGTTGACGTACCCTAAAAGTGTGTAAAGTTTTAAATATGGGTGCTGTTCGTCACGGGGTGGTCACGGCAGCAATGGGATTCGTTAATGGCGTTTTAATTACATCAGCGTAAACACTCCGCCCTTTCTTCTAACGACTGCCTTGTGTTTGAATTATTATTTAGGTAGGAATTACCCGCAGCTTATTTAAATATATCCCCGGTGGTTACATCCTAGAATTAAACAAGCCTATGTCCCTCATTTGCTTTTATACAAATATCTGCATGAAATTAATTAATTATATTATAATAATAGTGAAAGAAAGAAATAAAAGGCTTTTTTATTTTTATTTTATTTATTTAATTCCATCTCTGTGAAAATAGGCTCCATATGATCCATGCTATCTGCGAGCCAAATGTCATATCGATCTCGACAATACGAACTATATAAAAACACACTGCGCCGATGGTGGTAGTCAAAGCAAGAGAGGAAAAAGTACGTAGGGTATGTAATGACTATGCTCTTAAACAAAGGTGTGTATAGGCTGCAGGTTCGGCAACGCACGCCGCCCTAGCCACTACACGGTGTTGCAGGTATTCATAGGTGTTCTCCATTTAACATTAGATCTCGGTTAGGCTCGGTTGTCTGTTTACGGACTTAAATACATGAAAAGAAATCATAATTATGTTATAAAAGAGTATCGTGTCGCGACATCGGAAATTGGACGTAGCTGCTAGCTAGTCTAAAAAGTTTACACATACAGTAAACTTATTCATCTTTCCTTAAATTCGCGTTAAAACAGAGAGGTAATGGTCAGATTTTTTTACCGAAAATAAATTACCATTCTATGCGCCTTGGGACTTAATGTTTTAAATTTTAGGTTTCCGACGTCAATGTATCGCAAGGTGTACGTTAGAATATGATTAGCAGCTTGTCAAAAGTGAGTTAGGGGCTTAATATATTCAAATATAATCAGCAATGGGTTAACATTTCCACATTTTGAAATAATTGATAGAGAAAGGGTTTGATCATACTAATTTACATTTAATTGGCAGATCTATTTTTATTTATAAATAAAATTGTAATATGATCGAGCTTTAACTGTCCACAAGCTACAAGGTACTACACTAGATAGAGTCGTTGTGGACCCCGGCTCACGTATCTTTAGAAGTTGTCAAGGTAACAAACAATCATTGTGGCGCGAAAGCCGTCCCGCACTAAGGCGACAAGATATACCGTGGTGACCCAGCCGATCTACCCCACCGCCGCAGTGACAGATGTGGGATTCGGTTCTTGAGATGCCCAGACGCAAACCAACTGCGATGGAAAAAACTTGTATTATCTAGTAATGTGCCTATATTGACCGAAGGTGTTGCCTGTAGCCAGAAGCCCGACTCACGTTCGCTATAGTAGCAAGAAGACGAGCCCGGTATTTATTTTTTAATTTACAAAGAGGCTCGTCCTATTGCGTCTGCGAAATGAGGCTTTTTGGGAAGCCCTCATTCGGGCAGGCCATTTTCCATTCGTCCCTGGCCTCTGTCATGTACATTATGGGAATTAGTTAAAGAATTATCAATCATTTTATGATAAAGGCCTTTTGGATAAGTATAACTTAGTATTAGTAAAAAAAGGGCTTGTTAAACTATGTTATTTTTCCACGGATGATATACCTACATAAAATAAGTGTAGTGAGTAGGACAAATCAACACCTTATACAATGTGTAGTGTGTGTGAGTGTCTGATTACTACCTGATTAAACCATAAAGAGAATACCTTCTTCTATAATCGCACTAAACTAACAAGAAGATAAGAACAAAGTTCTTTTTAAATATATTTAATTATGATTAATACAATTTGCGTACCTTTAACAAACAGCTAGCAATTGTAGGTACCTATATTATTAGTTAGGTAAACGCATCGATGAAAAGAATAAATTGGTACCAATAGTTGATGTAGATCCCGATATGATAACTAACCCTCTACTAAACAGTTACAAATGTCTCTTGATATGCGAAGGGTGCTAAATCGTCCCGACAACGTATTAACATATCAGTTTTACATTGTTTTGCATAATTAATCGGTCGATAAAAAGTTATTAACATTTTTTTTTGTGAATAAGAATATTGTGGCATAAGTTCATTTTATTAGGTCTTGGCACTATATGACTATAATGCATAAATTAATCGTTTGAAAGTTTAAGCTATTTCAAGTTTCAATATAAAAACCGAGGTAAGTAGCTTTTTTTTTGTTACTTCATTTTTTCACATACATTTCTATTCAAACTTGTAAGAGGGCCAGCATGCTGGAAGATAGATATCAGAACCATCTACAAGGCGCAAAGAGACAGAGCTCTTTGGCTGTGACGTCGAATACATTTATGTTTAAAATAAATAAAACACATATGAATTCACAGTTATATCAGGACTCCGTGCAGGTAATAGGTAGTTGTCATAATCAAATGTTACTGGTAGATAAAATTGTACTTGTCGTCTAGGGGAAATGTATGAAATCTGCGATATTATGAGTGCGCAATGTTCGTGTCGCCTCATCAAGATAGTCAGGGCAGCGAGGGCAGTCAATTGTTGGAAGTGCACTTCGTTGTACGGTAACTATACACTGTGAACAATAATTTCCGCGCTGACAGTGACGTGTACTATTTGTTCCATGCGTGTTTTGAACGTGTGACTTGGTTTTGATTTTATTATGTCACGCGACCAATGTTCTTTCGTATTCATACATTCTTGGAATTTTTATGATCAAAACCCACACTAAATATGTATTAACAAACATCAGTCTGCTAGATTTAAGAACTTACAAGTAAAAAAAAATCACAGTAAAGACCAAGACTATTATTTTTCCATTCCTACACCACTTGAACTGACAAGCCAGTAAATTAAAAGCTCAAAAGCTCCGTCATATGCAAATCGTCATATCCCCTCGGCTAAATATCGTATCTAGAATATCACGGCTCCCATCGTAAGTCTTGTTTAAAATTCGTTCCACCGCGACTCCTGATATGCAAATGCCGGGCGACATTCGAATACAAAAAGCTTGAGCGCGGTGGCAGCGAGTAAATCAATCGATCAACGCCGGATATACTCGTAGGAATACGTCTTCATTGTGTTCATTAGCGTCGTCGGTCGTCGGGAAGCCGAGCGGGCCGCAGCTCGACCACACCTGCCTTTCGAATAATGTCCTGCATTCCGCAAAAAGCCCACGAATTAAACACCCCTGTCGCATAATAAATTTGATACTACGTCTAGTTTTATATCCCTATGTCATGTTGGAAAACCAGTGCAGACGTCGATCGGCTCTCACGCGAGAACAGATGAATATTATCAGCCGTTATTGTCTTCGTATTTTTCTTCAGGTTGATTTAATTAAACTACTACATACCTATATTTCGGTGCAGGAGAGATACATGCAAAGATAGCTAAGTTTGTGTACTGGGAAAGAGATCCTACTGCTGTTTCGAAATCTCAATTACTCGTTTTTAAAAGCCTTCTAATGTAACAATGCAGGTTTCGTCGATTGATTACGATTTGTTTCGATTCAATTCGTTACGATTGATTCGATTCGATTAATGCATTAATCTAATACGGTCTGTAATGAAACTTGCGGTAATGTTAGGTGAATCTTTGTCTGACATAGAGCGCTATCATAATGTATTGATACCTACGCAACTTGGTAAGTGGTACGTTGTTAGTTTAATTAAAGAGCATTAGATACCTACTATTTGATAAGGATACACATCCATCAAAGTTTTTTTCCACGGTTTCAAAAAGAAATTGAGGAACATTTAAGATGTATAAAAAGCATAATGCTATTCGATCGGGACCGTTACGAGCTATTATGCTATTAAACACCCTAATTACAGATCAAATGTTGTAACCACAATGGCGTCATCTCGTAACGCGTTTCCAACTTCTGTGTCGTAAAATTCATGGTGTGAGAAACTATAGTTTAGTGGTTTTTAAATTACTTTTGAGTTCCGCTTATTGACGTACAATAGCTTATATATACTTAATATTAATAGGTCTGAAGAGTGCTTTTGTATGTTTGTATTTATGTTTAAACGCGCTAACATTTCGATATGTTTTAATTTTTTTAAGTTAGATAACCTGTTTAATTTATGCAGGAAAGTTATAGAAGTTCTATAACATCGCGGTAACGCGAGTGAAACAGCAGGGCAAACTACTGAAGAAATAAACTGATTTTATTTATCATCACCATTATATTACATGCAATTTGCGAATTAATTAAACAATTAGTCATATAATATGACTATAGGTAACAAATACTTAATCTATTTCATGGCTTGTAAAATTTCAGATTAAAAACAAGCCTTATTTAACGCTTTATTATACACATGTTTCACGCGTAGTACGCTACGAGAATAATCTTTGCTCCACAACAAAAATTAACCTTGCCTGTGCATTATGCTTTGTTACATTTTCATACATGAATATAATAATTTATCCGTTTTATATTTCATTTAAAAGCAAAAACCGCAAAGCCGCAGAAACTTCCGTATTTTTGTTGTGATTTTTGCATTGTTATTGCATTGCTGACTGTACTTATGAATACTTATTAACGGAAAAGTTTCTGCAACAAAACCGTAGCACAGCTACTTATTACGGAAACTTATTGTGAATTCAATAGGTTCCATTTTTTTAATACCAGCTCCCATTTATTCTTGTAGGAGTTCCCACGAATAAATATATTATGTATGGAATGATTGAGGATTAATGTTTTTAAAAAGCTTCCTTTTAAACGGAGACCGATGAGATGTAGGCTAACTACTTGCCATCTTTAGTTTTGTATAGCCTTTGTAAACAATGTATAAACTTGCCGAGGTCATAAAATTCCCTGTGGAACGACACCAAAACAACGTTGTTTAGAAAATAAACCTTATTAAAGACGCGTTATCGCACCGCGGGTACGTGTAGGGTATTTACGAGTGCGAGGCATATAGCCTTAAATCCGAGCACTAGCGGGTAAGCCATAAACGTAGTCAACCGTCCATTTTGCCGCTATCGCGACTACAGGCAGCGGACACGCAGACCTCGTTAACTTACCAATTTCTATTAATCCTATCAACCAAATGATATTAAGCTAAAATGAATTTTATATGTTATGGTTAACGTTGATTTTAACTCTGCATTTCTAAGGTTTCATAGTAGTGTTCGTGAGAATGGAGTCTATTAGCATAACGACCCGTGCGCCCCTTAACGCAGCATGCTTGGTCACGCTGCCCCCCGACGTTGGTCGCAATTTCCACAGCGGGGCTTTTCGTGAAAAGTGGTGTGACCGTATATTAATGGACATTACATTAAAGATAAAGAAGATAATTGTTTTTTGTGCTAGCATTTACCTACTCTTTGGGAAAAATTCACGTCCAACAATTAAGTAAAATGCTACCACTGTTGTAGGTACCTTCATAAATAGGGTTTTATAGTATTCAATAAACGTTAATTTCACATCGTTTATATATTCTATATGAGATTTTGGAACTACCATTGAGTTTTTAAAATATAAACAAAAAAGTACTCATAAATAACTACATTATCAAAAGGTAAATATGAACATTTCCTTCCATATCCAGCTTATCACCCTAAAATACATACATCAACTTCATGTCACTGCGGTAAAACTTGCTTTTCACGTAGGTAAATCCAATTTGTGCGGTTCGTCCGAAAGGGCGACTCATGGCTGGCTGTAATTATTCACGTGTTATGACATCTCATTTGCATATAATCGGTGAGGCAGTCCCCGATGCGTGAGGCAACAACGAGGCACTGTAGGCCATTCACACGAAAGCGGTCGACTATCTTGATTGAAGCCGGCCTATGAAAAAACGGCCACTAATTAAAAAATAAACTATAAGATGGTTCGTGAATTATTCACGAAAGTGACCGGAAGAGATTTGCCTTACTCCTACTTCTTTCCAATGGTTATGAAACGCGGATGTGCCCAATTAGATGATAGTAATGTTATTTACAATATAGTTTCACTAAAAGTATACTGACAGTGTCAGTGAACATGGCTTGAAATGAGTACATAGGACAAAAGTCAATTTGAAAAAAATACTCCCACCATGGAATCTTTGTTGTAGAAAAAAAAATATTTTTCTTTAAATTGCTGTGCTTGGATTTTTTTTACATTCTGATGTATAAACACAACTCTATTATAACCAGTAACTGTTGCGCAAAAAGTTTAAGTATATGATCGGAAAGTTAATTTTACTGCACTCAGTGCAGTTTACAATAGACATTACCTAAAAGTTAGTTTAGCATGGCCTCAGAATAAATAATATTACAAGGTTTCATTACAGTTTTTTTAGTTCTATAAGTTTAAAAGTAAAGAATTTAACGTGGACTTTAACTAGTATGGGATTTAATAATGTTACTTCGGGAAATAAAATTATGTGACTTTACATGACATGTGTTTTTTACTGTTTAGTAAAGAATTTATTTATTTTCTTTTACTATTTACTCTATTTGATTGAAAATTTTTCTTATATGTTTGTAAGGTTATTTTAAATTTGTGAGAACTTTATAGTGACTACTTCTATGAAATCAATAAGGACATTTGTACCCATACTCATTATAATATCTTAGAAGTACTAGATACGCCAAACTAAAAGACGTATACTTTAAAATTACATATATCAAATAATTTGCACAAAATCATCGAAGCTAAATGTACTTTCACACATATTATTATGTTATAAGTGATAAATTGACTTGATTTCTCTGCAGTCCATTATGTACATAGTAGATAAGCAATTGGAAAGCGTCGTGAGATGTGTGCTTGTGAGCGTGGTACATTTTGCATGACCTGCATCGTTTAACACATATCTATGCATATCGCCGTTCCGAAACCCATTGTGCCCAGTGCAGACCGCGAAGCGAGCAAAATCGCCTCCTTTATTTGCGAAATGCTGGAGCGATAGACAAAACAACTTTCATAGAGCGAATGCATTGGTATACTGGTAAGCACCATATATTTTACAATTGGCTTAATTGTGCTAACCTATGTTTAAAAGTGGGTGTTTAGATTCAGTACTACAGTATTGTATAGCCAAACAAAGTAATTCTACAAGTTTTTTATGTTAGTTTAAATTAACCCTTACCTGATCAGAAATTGAAATATGTTGTCTAATGAATCTCTATCTGCTGTTCTACGAATGTTCGAAATCAAAATTAGCTGTAATTTTCAGTAGTGTTTTTGCAAACTGTACAATCCCTACACTGTGTACATATTATGTATCTTTGTTTCTACTTTCAGCGAAGACTAACATACGTACGTCAGTTAGAAACTGTACTATGTGAAATGACGATTAAGAACAGTTGTAAGTAGCCTTTGTTCGATCGCGACTAAGATAACTTGAGTCATTGTAGAGGCCACCGGTGGAGCTATTCAAATGTTAAGTGAACATATAGTTTACTCTTCTAATTTAAATAATACCTATATTATGTATGAATAGAGTATCGATCCTATAAACAGCCTATTCGTTTCTGCTCCACTAACTAATGATGATTCTTTTCCTGTTTTCTTTACTTTTTATGTTCGAGATACAGATAGTCGTGTGTGAAGAATTTCCAAGGATATTATTATTATTTTAGAAAAGTCATGATTAGAATTTGCTTACTGCCACTTCAGCTTACGGACTCTACGAAAGCTTTTTTCTTCTACATAGTTCGCGAGCATGCCCGATCCTAAGTTCACTGAATGACTCTGAACTCTTTTTGTATTTTTTTATACGACTAAGTTGGCAAGCTAGCGTACGGACCACGTGATGGTTAGCGGTTTCCGTAGTCACATGAACGCTTGCAACACATGGAGCATCACTCACGTGTTAACGACCGTCTGGCGACCTTACTCATGCGCACCGTCGCCAGAGCTCCTACACAACATAAAGTTATTTGGCTGCGGTATTGTGTAAAGTGGAGGTCCTTAACTTCCCTAGTCGAGCTGCTCTTTGAGCGAAATAATGCTTTGCTCTACCTCTCTTACTTATGCAGCCAGCAGTAATATACCTACCACATCCCCTTTGCGAAAGCCTTTACTGGGAATAATCTCTGATTATATTATAGATGCGATGATTTTTTAAAGCGTCCCAAACGCTGCGAATTCGATTGGCCACTTTATCACTTTACCTTATCGTAACTTTTTTTAGAATTGTCGACATTAACTTCGTTCCCAACCGGCATTAGCGTTAGGTACTGGATCGCAGGTATAATTTTCCTCTGTCTATATATACATATAGACAGAGGAAAATTATAGGTATACACCTATATTCAACTTAAGGTCTACCTATCGGGAAACCCTATTGAAGTCATTGAGCTTAGTGTACAAGGATAATGTACCTTCTAGTCTAGAAGCTAGAAAACCTCTTTGGTTTCCTACTCTCGGCTTGGACATGAACTAATATTGTGGCTTCTGTTTTTTTTGTCAGGCTGATTAGCAGACTGGTAGTCTACCTGATAGTAATGGTGACCGTCTTCTATGGATATTAGAAATACCAAGGGTGTCAATGTGTTGTCGATTTGCACTTGTCAAGACTTCGTACTCGAGGTAAACGATTTTCTCATAGACAACAGATTATATTTCTAAAGTCTTCTATATAATATGGCACGGCGAATATAGATATTATATTGATCTATGATGCTGTAGTCTTAACGAAAACTGTTTTAGTTTTATTGGCAGGTTGAAGGTCGAACGTTCCACACTTCAAACGTTGTGCCTTCTTTCAGGAAATCACTGAATATTTCTCTATGTTTTTATAACCTCTGCCTATTATGTGAATTTCACACAATATTATTAGCGTACAATAGGTAAAGTACTACGTACAAACACTTCATGTACAAACCATAATGTAGTCAATAGAACAATGAGTTTCTCCGTACAAATCCATCAAAGATTTCACAAAATGCAAGACGATTATAAATTTTTTGGAGCTTAATTGAGCCTCTTACCTCGACCCATTGTCAGAATTTGGTTCTCACCGTCATTTAATTACCTAACCGTTTCGTAATTAGCCACATGTAATTGAAATGAAAGGATAATAAGATATACCGTGTATCGGCTTTTCTAAATAATAAATGCTTTCACATAAAGTAAGGCAGACCCTATTCAAATAATATCGTCAGTCGAATGGCATTAAATACATCGAATATTTCACTGGCTATTGTACATGTGTCTACATAAGTTCCAGTGGCATAATTAAACAGGTCTATAATTAGAAGAATATGACAATTGATTTCCGTTATTAAAGTTTATAATTTGGAAATTGGCGTGTTCGATGAGCGGTTACCACCCTAACGGGGGTATAGAGTATTGCAGCCTACATAGCCTGGTATTTACATGGAGGGCCGAAAACGTCAGTTGCGCGAGTTTTTTTCAGTTAATATATGTAAATGGGAAACAATTAGGCGAGTTAAAACACGGGGTAGGCAGTCTAGGCAAGTGCGCCTCGCGCCCCTTCCGTTCAGACGCCATATGTTAGTGGGCGGGCGGCGCGGCGGTCTCGTTCTACCTCAACTATAGACTGTTTTATAAAGCCTTGGACTTTATTTAAATTATTTTTGGTATTTTTTGCTTTTTAAAGAATGAGTCATTCACAAAAAAATGTACAGTATTAGATAAGTATATATTGTCACGCCATTTAGATAAATTTATAAATGTTTCTATCTGATAAGATGTTTCAACTGCGCTTCAAGTCTAAGCGCCTAATACCCAAGGTCACTATCTCGATAGTTGTCAATAAATAGTAAGTAACGTAAAAAAAGTACATTAGGTATTCGTAACTGCCTGGTTAGGTATTTTGGTAACAACGGTCTGTCTGTCTTGCAACTACCTACTCGTATGTTTCGGAAGCAGTCGTACTTGAATGTTCTCAAAGCCATATGCCACCATGTTTCGTATCAATAAAAACTGATTTCCAATCCCTCTTATGCCAAAGTGTATTTGTTTTGTCTGTCCTTCTTTCACACATCAACTGAACAATCTACATTTTTTTTGCTAAGCGATCTCTCTATCCAGCATATTGGATGAACTTGTTGGATAGAGACATAGTCTATTTTTTATCCCTGAAACTCGAAACAAATCGCGGGGTAGAAGCTAAGTAGCCGAAAATAATAGGGAAAAGAAAATGGAATTTTTGGCTTTTACGTTGATTTACCAACAGCCTGTATATGGTTTGTATGACATCAAACACATTAACTATGGGTATCTAACTACTAAATAAATATTGTCGTTTTTTTCTTGCCACTACTATTATTAGGAAGGCTTGTAAATGACAACTTCACATTGGCTTTAGGTATTTCACCTTATACATTTTTAAATCGCTTGTACTGTACGTTTTATTTCTTTTTGAATGGGGAAATTATTTTTTTATCATACGTAGGCAATTGATTTAAATATAATGGTTTCTGAAAACCCCTGGGTTTTATATATCTATACAATAGTAATAATATGTGTGTATCTGTGTGTGTATAAATAATCTTTGTAACTTATTCACAATATATAATTCTTACGACGCGAGTAAAAAAAGAATATAGGTAGGTACACATGTGTAACAGGAAACAATGTATTTTTTTAATCAAATTATGCACCGAGGCCAAAACCGCAGGCACAGGTTTTCCATCTATGACATGTTTCCTCAAGTAGGAGGTCTTCTTGAGGAGACAACACGGTAAACCCTACCTAAGTTTAAAACTCAGATGTGAGGATTACTTATTGACCATGTTAAATCAATTACAGAAATAATGCGTATGCACTCAAAATGGTTTCTGAATATTAAAAGGCTGAGCCCAGATACCATTTTTGAACTGTTACTCTGAAAAACATTTTCATAAGATGGATTGCTTCCAAAAAAAAGCTACTTGCTTGATTTTTTCGTTGAACTTTATCATTCTCAAAATTGTTACGTAGCTGACACAATCGATTTAGAATCGGCTTATATTATAGATCGAGATAAAAACTTAGATCAAGTCTCAAGAATAGATAATTTTAAGGCGATGATAGCGTAGTAGTTGTGTCTTCGGATACCGAGATGAAGGTCCCGGGTTCGAATCCTACAATGAGCTTGAGCTTTCGGTGAAGAAAAACATCGTGAGGAAACCATAGCACGGTGGTAGGTACTTTGTAGTACCCGCCTGGCTGGCTACCACCCTCAAGTTGAAAATCTGTCGCCAAGCACCTTTCGGTATGTTCCGATAGCTGCACTTGAGAGCCAGTTCCTTCTAGGCTTTGTGTGCTTACCACCTTCGGCCGCATCAACACATACCATGGTGAGATTGCGGTCAAACACAGGCCTATAAACAGTAAAAAAAAATGTATCATGTAAATCGAAAATAGATCTAATATCATGGGTGTAGGTTCCAAATTTAATTATAGCCTGTTTCCTCTGAAGATTTAAAATAGATTCGCTAGAGGCAGCGCTAGTGGAGGTACACGTGTTTTGATTTTCCTGTTGACAGTAATGATAAACGCATGTCTTATCATTAAAATAAATAAACTAATAAAGTGAATGAAAATATATTAAAAAATAAATTATCATGCCTACCAAACATTGCGCATTCGCGAATTGCACTGTTGACAGTCGATACAAGCAAGATGGTATAAAAATTGTGCCGTTTATTAATCCACTCCAAACACTTTTTCATGTCAACACATGAAATAGTGTTTGGAGTGGATTCATTGATCGCGAAGAACCGGTCGCGACTCATAACTTGAGCATTGATCTTGCATTGATTGATGTTTTAGAATAAGCACCCAACAGTTTGTCCTGACATGTCCCTATTCCTGGATATGAATAAATTGTCGTCAAAATCACACCCATGTCGGTAATTATTGGGAGCACTGTTGAGATGCAGTCATATACTAGTTGTTTGACCGAAGTAACTAATGATAATTTTTGGAACTAGGTATTTCCAACTTCAATGAAGACCTCAATTGGAGATCCGACTCGGCTGGGCATCGTTCAGGATGCTATAGGGAATTAAAAAGAAGTCAGTGTGTGTCTGGTCACTGATCAGTGCAATAGTCATGACCCATTTTCGGTGAGTGTCGAAATTTCCTGAAATTGGTTTGAAAACACGTGTTTATAACTTTTTCTTATTTTTATGGTGCATGGGACGACACAATATGACAAGCTCTGATTCCTAAATGAACAGTCATATATCTAAATATTATTCGAAAATTTCGGGGGCGATTGAACACCCCCTGCCTTACGGGCCCTATAATACGGGCTTAGAATGTACGTGGTATTACTGTACAGAGCTAAAGAAAGGGCTCAGGATTTTTTTCAGGCTTTCGATAAATGCCAAAAGTTGTATAAATAGCTTTCTGAGTATGTGGGTACAGTATTCCCCAACTTATATGGCGCGTCGTGAATCTTCGTTCGCACAGAAAAGAAAGTAAGGCCCCGAAGATTAACGAAAGAAAGCTTAAAACTTACAATCAACCTTAGATCACTACTATAAGGTTCATAATACACTGTAGCTGTTAGTTCCGTCTCACTCGCAAGTCACGCCCCTCCGCACGGCGCGCGCTAACATGGCGGCAGCTGCCGACCAATACCGTTACCCGCGCTTTGAAAATGTTTCTTCTGCGCAGGTACATCGGTAAGCCATATTAATTGGGTACTACTGTATACATATATAGTTAGGAGTGATAAATGCTTGGGTAGCCCAGATCGTTTATGCAGTGAGCCCATTAATGATGCCTAATAAATCAGGGATAGAACATCCACCAGATGGAAAGATCGTAACTATGAGCCACTTAGAGCAATAGGAAAAGTCGATATAAAGAAATGATCAGTCAACATCTCTATGTTAAATCGAATGATGATGGTGGAAGAAACATATTTTTTTCTGCAACGATGTTTTCGATGAACGTCTCGTTAATTTTTGTAATAGTTGTTGGCCGATCTTTATTGAGTATCGTTTTCAGATATTTCACGAGTTTTGAAAAAAGAAACAGTGATCGTGGTAAACGCGATCATTCGGCGGTCGCGACCTCTGTCGGGGAGTGGCCATGCTGGCGCCGCCCCCCGTCGAAGCGCGCCCATTGGGCGGTCGCGCTCGATTGTTGATAGATGTTTGACTCACTGTTCCTTTGTGGACAATACTCACTAACTTATTTATACTAATGAAAATCTATTTGAGATGGACTTAATAAATACTGGGTGTTGTTTTGGTCGGCGACAAGCGACCTAGGAGCGGTAGTACAAAATATATATTCCCCAAAAATGGACTTAATTCCATTAAATACTGTAAATATGTTGAGAAATACCTTATTCAATTTGAAATAAAATTACCGCAAAGTATGGTTACTAGGCACGTGCACAGATTAGAGCTAGGCGCAAGCCGCCATCGCCCCACCCCTTTACTCCCTCGTACTCCCGTTGAGTATTATGTCTACACTTTAGCTTATTACATGATTTTCAAAATTTTATTTTTTTTATTTTTATTATTAAAAAAAAATAAAGTATTTTTTTATATTTTTTTTAGCACCAGTATCATTTGTATAATCGACCCTGAGTCGCTCGTCGCTGACCAAAACAACAACCTGTATATCAGTAGAAGGGTGGAATATTTTTATCAATTCATGGAAATTTTAGAAATAATAATACTTATTATTAGTATAAAAACATGGATTTTTGTTATAATTATTATACAAACAAGGTAGTTATAAAATTTGGCGGCATGAAAATATTTTTGATTACTAATTTGTTGAAAAATATTCATAAAAATAGTTTAATCAAAGACCTACTTATTTGTATCTTTTATTCTGAAAATATGTACCAATATGAAGGTCAAATATGTTTAGGTTCAACTTGGGTTGAACTGATATGCCTCAACCATCATTGATATGTCCAATTAAACTGTCAATTCTAGGTTAGTATATATTTTATGTATATTTTCGAAAAGTTGAACAAAAAAAATTAAATGCAAACGTAACGCGGACCTTAAAGTCAGTCAACCTGAAAAGGGTGATGCGAGGTGAATAAGAATAGATTAAACGCTTTGTTCTATCAGGTACCTACATATATCGTGTAATATGTCACAATATCCACCACAGCTTGGGTGGTCCTTACTAGATATCACAAATATTTTGAGCACATTATGATGGAAATGTGCGCTGTCTCTGCAGTCGCCGCGCCATTGTAGCGACGGACCACGACGAATGTTGCGTGTCGCTTACTTATATTTGACCATTATAACTTGACCCTCCAGCGAAGAGGTTTCCAAAGAAAATCTCTTATCCTATTCATATGTGCGAGCACCCGCAGGTGTCAAGTTAAGATGATCGTTCAGTAGGTGTGCATGCGATGTGTTGCATCTCGATTCTTTATGTGCTGTGGGTGATGAGTCGTCGGTCTATTGTGGCTGGCTCTTTTGTATGCTGTGAAGCGGGTGCTAATGCGAAAGGTACATAGAGAGCAGTCTATAGTTGCATGGCTTGGGGGCTCTTGTGCAATGACTTCATACTCAAACTTCATTAAGAAGGACAAGAGAGTTGCGATTATGAATCTATAATTATTCAACAGCTTGAATAATGATGGTGTTACCTACTCCTGAATAATGATAAAGGAAGAAATAAGTAAGATTTAATTTAAAGATATATCTATGAAGTACATAGACGTTTCGTTGGATACAGATGAGGTTTTGAGAGAACTTTTGAGTGTACTATTAAATATGAGTCCTAAGAATTTAATTTAAGGATAATAATCCCGTATAATATATAAACCTGAGTAAGTACTTAATCGTTACATTCAGGTAACTATACACAGGTCGCCGATAGGAACATGTCTCTGTCGGTGCGAGATAAAAGTCGGCAAGTGCGCTGCGCCGGCACATAAATAAATATATTCATTAGGTGACACCCACGCCGTATCTCGGCACTAAATCCTCCGTGTGTCGGCCTCTGTCTGTGGAGGCTGTACAACACCACGCTCACTGGGACCATTAAAACAAAAAAAAAAATCTGGTGGTGTGTAAGGCGCCCGCGCCGTCTCCACTCGATGTAAATGTTGTCAAATTGTTTTCGAGCTCCAATGGAGACACAGCTTATTCGATTTGTTTTTTTGTGGTGGAATAAATAGATACACTACAACAATTAACTTATCAATTATGTGTAATATTAAGTTCCTGATCAGTTGAGTTTTTAGAATTTTAATACAATCTTTTTGTCGTCGATATTCTGATAATAATGAACTGGAAGTGAACAAGATTCACGCAACATATAAAAAAAACAGCTTATAATCTCTCAGTAAATGTATTGAATACCTGTTGTCATATAATAAAAGCTGAAGTTGCAGTGCGCTGGTCAAAAATACCATCCAACAGATAACCACTTGAGTAATCTAGTATAAAATAATAAAAATAGAATGGAGAGAAATGGTTCGCTGGGTGCATGCAACCCTCGTGGTATATGTAACCTCAAGATGCTAAATATAAAGTGCTTAAGAAAGGCTAATACTACCGGTTCCATGTATTTGATTTGGCGTTATATCCTTTGAAAGAGTTTCTGTGTTTGTTGATACTTTGACAAAATAATAGTAAAAGGTACCTACTATTCCACAAATTGTATCTATCTCTCTATGTTTTTGTATAGTATTGTCATGGTAATGATAAAGTCATCAAAATAATTTAGTATTGTGATACTACCTACTGGTATTGCAAGCATCTTTAGTCTACATAACCACTTACTACACTGATGAGCAATATAAAAAAACCACTAACATCATGAAATATTTCCGATTCTCTTTTAAGTTACATGTAATTTATAAGGATTGAATCGTTAGTAGCCATACATTTCAGATTGTAAATATAAAAAAAAAATGAAATAATTATTATTTATTATATTAATTTCATGATGTACCTACCTACATGAAATCAATAATCATGACAGGCAGGGATTTGCTAAAATAATCACTACTACTATAAAACGTAAACTAGTTTATCTCTATTTACTAAATTATTTTATTAATTATAGAGACTAAATCTAAATTACTTTTAACGTCGTCCCGTCGGCTTCGTTATTATTTTATACAGGTCAGAATTATATCCTGCAAACTAGTACTAGTGCTAGTAGCCAGTGCTACTAGCTCTAGATAACTGTAAAGCGGCTCTTGATAATAGAATAAAGCTCAGTAGCTTTATTCTATTATCAATACAGTCGACGAGCCGGTTTACACAGTTAGGTTGAGCTGATAATCTAATGCTGGTAAATATGTACCTGTGTATTCCGATTGTTGCACTTGAGAGAAATAAAGAAAGTAGAAAGAAAAAATACATATCCATATTTATAGGCGCTAGTTCTCATGTTTCAATCAAATCATCACTTTCCACGGTGATATTATTATCAAACAAAAGTCTATCTACAAAATGCTAGGGTAACCGCTTACCATCAGGTGAGCCGTGTACTTGTTTCATACATCAGTGGTACATAAAAATGGTATTAGGATTACATGATAGATGTGTACGTTTGACAAAAGACAATTTTGAGCTGATATGAAATGGTAAAATAAAATTGATCTGATCACCTATAAAAATCAATATTACCTAAATTATTAAACCATTATTTACGTAGGTACGTTCCCAATCAAAAGAATTGCACAGAATTCACGCCTCGTCAATTTTGTCTATCTATCGTGTATATTTATTTTAGGAATAGATAGGTACCTACATATAATAATAATAATAATAATAATTTTGTTTCTCTAGTTTTACTTTTTGGCACTTTTGTATACCTACTATAGATTATGTAAATGTTCCTATGTTGTGGGGAAGACACTGTCTCTTGTAACACAGTTATTACTACCACAAGAGACAGCGCTTCATATTTAAATGTATTTTACTTTTTTTGTACACAATAAAGTTTTATTATTATTATTATTATACTACACTGAATCATCTACACAGCATACATTATAATGCTGTCCAGTTTGCAGGATATAGTTGTCGACACAGCTAGGGTTATCCAGCAGAAATTGGTGAAAACGTGAAAATGATATTATTGTTTTTTATTACGATTTCGTTGAAAACATTACATAATTAAGAAGTTTTGAAATATTCTTGCTTAAAATAATAATATAATTATTTGTTACTTAAACATGCATAAATTATATATCAAAAAAATAGTTTTACATTTCAAAATACAGCAAGCTTTATATAATTTACGTTACAATTAAATGTTCCTATAAAAACTTAAAGAAACGAGTTCAACGCAGCACACTCATTCGTTTACCTTACAACAGTTGCGCATCGGTAGGAACCTTCCGGCAATTCACTTTTCCCTATATAATTACAAAATAAACCATCGCAGTGATACCTACCTACTCCCGGCGTTATAAACTATCAGTCGGTCAAAAGATTTGAATACAAGTACTTCTGTCACTGTCTTAATAATAAACCTGGAACTTGGCGTAATTAGCGCTTATTCAGATTTAATATTTGTGCAAAAATATTCAAGGCAGATAGCATTGCGACGCCATGTGATGCCTCTATTATTTCTTTAATACCATAGTTACACGAAAGGGTGGATGAGAAATTAAACATGAATATTTCTTTGCCCCAGTCTACCCATGTGTTCCTACTCTATCTATGAATTATTAAATTCTAAAGCCTTAAAATCGTTTTCAGAGTGAGCAATAAAGCTCAGAATGTAGAATCAGCTCTTCGACTTAATTAGTATGGAATGTAGGCACCCAATACATTATAATATAACTATTAAAACCGACGCTAAGCATGGTTAACTAGAGTCGCGTTTAATTAAGAAGCTGAACTCTATGTAGCGTTGTCTCTAAAAATGTTTGAGAATTGTTATAGGAACGAAAGAGAGAGGTATACATTAACACTTCTCTATATAGAAATGATAAAAGATCACCTGTGCTCACTACCGTAATTCTACCGCGCGGTAGAGCACCTGTCCCTTTCATACGGTTCATGCTTAAGCCGAACCGAACGAGTGCGAGTAGGAGTAGTTTCATACGCATTCCAAGTCAAAACGACGTAACCACAATCTCATCATCGTATTATAGCCACCGTTATGTTCTGAGCGTTAAGAGGCATTTTATATATTTTAGAATTGTGTATGAATTACAAAAATCTAAGAACGGGATGGAAGGTTGCTTTGGAATCGAAATGTTGTCGTAATTTTGACGCGCTCAGAAATCGAATTAAGAACGTTAGAGTGAGAGGTGCACAGAGGCTCGATTCTGTGGAGGTTTTTTGTTATTGTTTGGCGGTGGAGATTTTTCCAAGGCGTGCAAATGGGAGTAGGCGCGCGAGTGGGCGCGCCGGTACGACAAGCGCGCTCTTCAGTGTTCTGGCTGAGCTTCAAGCGAGCGCGTGCGAGACGAGTGCCGTCCGTCATATAGGTGCATCATACCTGTCTTATCACTAAAGTTGAAATAAACCAGCCTGACTGTTATCAAAAAGGGACAGTGAACTGTATACTAGAGTGAACTTTTGGTTGGTGTCGCATGCTCAGATTGCAGGAAGCTCGTTCGTAGTTGGAAGGTGGCTCGACCATGTTGATATCGGCGGGCAGTGGCCCCACGCCCGAATTCTCCCCTGGCTCGTGCTGCGCCCCCTGGAAGATGGAGCCGGCGCCCCCTGCGCCCGCGGCCATCACGCAGCAACTCAATATGTCATCGAATGGTATGTACAAAATCTAATGACATTCTTATTGGAAAATTTCGTAGAAATTTTTTAGACATTTGGGGTACTTTTTGTTTTGCTTTTTGTAAAAATGTTTGGGTCTCAAGATAAGGTACTAAAATTGCCACAAACTATCATTATCCAAAACTATAATGCATGATTTTCAACAGCCTCCAATTTAATAGGATAACATAACCTAATAATGAGATACTAGTATTTTTAATTTATTTAAAATACCTATATAAGAAATGTAAATTCAAGATCTGAAAAGAAAATAACTTAAATTATAGCAAAGTTTTTAATATTTAAAAAATTATAGAGAAAATTATACATGGTAAGCAATACCAAGGTATTCCTATTACTATGAACCTGCAAAAATTTATTGCTTTGCGATTTAGAAAATGTGCACAAGATTGCTTAATATTTTTAAAATAATACAGATTTGAGTTTATAAGTAGCTAGCCAATTTAACCAATCTACAGATTTTGTTCAATTAGATTAGCAATATCAATCAAAATAATGGTAACTGTGTATTCTCTTAGTTTTATTTGTATAATATTGTTGAAAAACTTATGAATTTCTTTACCAACCTTTTATAATTATTCATGCTGTCTGTATGAGGAATACATAAAGTTGTTTAATTTATAAGAATTGCCCGTCGGCAAAGATACCAGGCGCATTGGATTCATTAGTCGTTTAAATGTTAAATAAAGTTATAAAATGTATACAAAAAAATATTCAGAACTGTTATTTCTTGCAAGGGTTCACATTAATTTAGTACAAATTCAGTAAATAATCCGATATAATTGTTTGCAATTTAGGTACTTAATTTAGTAGTAAAAATAGTTTCAGCGATTATTAAACAAATTGTAGAATGTAACTATATTATTTATATTTGCAATAAATATACTAGACTGGTAGCATTTCCCCTTTGAATGGAAATACTACTATAATCTCTCATATTACATATTATGTACTCTGTCAGTCCTGAAGCTTAAATATTTAGCAGCAAGTAAGAAATAAAAAAGTGTTGTAGAGTTCTTAACTCCTATACTATATCTACCTAAATATATTAGATCAAAGTAGGTATTACAATTTAATTCTTACAAGATTTTCCATACTGCAGTTGAGGGTTACGTCACTTATCCCTATTTAATATAAAATAAGTATCATAAGGATTATTTTCCACGTTAATTATTAATTATATTTTTGATTTTTAAAATGGGTTGGAACTTTTAATCGACGAAGTATCTGTATTAATTTTAGTTTGTGACACAAGAAAAGTCGAGTTGAAATGACCACATTCAAAATCAATAATTGTCGAAGTTTTATTTGTATGTCCAAATTTATTTATTGCTTGTTAATAAATTATCTATTAAAATAGTATAATGTATCATGTTTATAATTATTCAAAAACTATAGGTAAACTGCAGGTTATAATTCAATTAACCTTTATATTAAAATATGTATAAAATCAAAATATTATACTAAATGGAAATACATCTAATAATGGAACGTAGGTATAAGAATCATTATTGTATATCAAAATACAAAGTCTTTGACTATTGCGCAAATATTAATTTCAAAGCACGTCATAGTCAATCAAAGTCTATTTTTATAGTGCCGTGATAGATAGTCTTGATAGTTTGATTAAATTACAAACAACCTAATGATACCCATAAATTGAGTCTCAACATGACGCGTTTAAAATTAACTAAGTAATAGGTCTTATTTCTAAAAACAAGCCTGTTGGTCCTCCCGTTTGTCACCCGTTTACCTTTTGGTGACGTCATTAGATCGTCATTTGTCATCGCCCAAGCTGAACTCAGCTGCCACGATGAGTGAGCGAAAAACAGCAGCCATCACACGACATTGTTCGCATTGTATTGTCGATCGAACTAATTAATCGGTAGATCGGCCGCTAGATTGGCCGGTAGCGTTTCCGGTGAAGGTTGCTCAATATTCACCCGGCGATTTATACGCGATATAGTATTTGAAACGTTTTGATTGACGATAGCAAATAATTGGATAAACAGTACTGTCGGTATCTTTGTCAGAAGAGAAGATTGAAGTACTTTGTCTAATTGCTTTATAAAAAAACGTCTAGGTGTAAGTGGCCTTGTAAATATCCCTCTCTACAGGATTCCGTAAATACTGTATTGATTTTATTATACGTTGAGAATCTTAATGTAAAATTTTAAACATTGATTAAAGCGTTTAATTCGCTCAATTTCCCAGTATGAAATAACATTATCAATTCAAAATATACTTACATAGTAGTTGTACAGGTACTTTGAATAGAGCCTTATAGGTATAGGTCGTCTTCACGTTATCCACGGCAGAGCTTTCCAAAACATGTAGGCATATTGTAAAGCTTTGTTTTTAAACATCACAGTTTGCTTAATGGCTATCATTGACTTAGAATGTACTATCTATACTAACTAAAATAAGCAAATTAATTAAATAAATTTATACTAAGATATAAAACAAGATAAAAAAGAGGATAAGATAAAGAATCTACACTGCAGACATGATCAACCGGCTTAGGTTTATGGAGAAGGCCCAAAGGAAGCTAAAAATGCATATCTTAATACATATAATATGTGCTTTGTTTAAGCAGTAGTTTAGAAAAGAGGTATCACACAACGGGTTCCCGTTCCAAATTCAGAGCAGCCCAACAGCTGGGGAAGTACCTACACCCTTGCACAAAACTTTATGTAGTATTGTGTTCTTGCGGTATATAGGGTCGCAAGAGCTCTATGCCGGTATTGGGGACTAGCGGTGTAGTAGGTACCAAATTATACTGCGCTTTTCCCTGAATGTGGAATCACTAAGAATATCTATAAGATTGTGGCTAGGGATCTATCATTATCAATTTTTTATGAGCTTGTTTTCTGGTTTTCTGTCCTAAAGATGTAGATTTAATATTAATTGTAAATTAATGCTGTGTTCAAAACCTATATAACTTAAGCTTTGTGTGCTCACACGCATATTTACTAATCAACGGCCAGATTTTAAATAAATGCAAGCTGAAAAGTAAATATTTTGTTTTAAATATTACTTTGTTATTTCGTCATTATTAATTTTTCTTAAATGCACAAGAATTTGACCAAGGTTTTGAGATGTTTTTCCTTGAACATCACACCCGTAGCTCATATCAATAAGCCAGGCCGTCACACATATTTGTCCATATCTTGAAAAAAATGAATAATTTTTAAATTTTCTTAAATGCACTATAATTTGACCAAGGTTTTGAGGTGTTTTTCCTTTGACACCATACCCGTAGCTCGTATCAATAAGCCAAGCTGTCACACATATTTGTCCATCTTGTGTATCTTGAAAACAAATACACCGATTTCGATGAAACTTGCACTGTTCCCTAAGTTGAAGTAAATGTAAACCAATAAAAAAAAAATGGTTACAATCCGATTAATATCTTCGGAGATATGCGTTGTCAATAATACATACATACAAACATACATACAAACATATATACGAACATACATACATACATACACCTATGAAATTTTGTATATTTGTTTGGAAGGCCTAATAGATTATCATATTTGAATATAAAATATTACAGTTCCAATAATATTACATACATACGAGTTGAATTGATAATCTCTTTTTTTTAAGTCGATTAAAAAAAACTGATATTACAAACAAATTGTTATTTTGAACAGAATGCTCATTTTCTATAATACCAGAACATTATCGCACATTTTGTATCACTCTCACAAATTACATCATACTCCAGTATATAATTTATATGTATATCAAGAAAATATTTTCACGTCAATTATAATCTGACTCATATCTGTTGAATAAATTTTCATCGAGTATAATACCTAATACAAGGCTGTGTTTTTTCACGTCAACGCTTACAACAAGTGCATTTGCTCAGGTGCGCCAATAAATCTAATTAACATTTAAATGCTGATCACGCATAATAATCAGCTGGCTTTGTAAACTGAGACGATGCCCCTTAATTAGTAGACAATAGCAACAATGTATTACTGAGCCATAAAGTCGGCTAAAACATTCATACAAGGTGTTAATGAATAAACGGAGGAGCACTTGTTCACACTAGGCGGGTGCCGGCCGTGTGACGCAAGTGTTGGATGCCGACATAGCTTGCGCGAGCCTATGCCAGGATACCGAAACCACCTACTTACACAAGTATGATTGTGATTTTAAGACGGGGCATCAAAATTTATCATCATTTTTGACTTAATATTCTAAGTCCATCACAAGTCTGATCAAAAAGGAAATTATAATTTAAGTTATTTCAGACCTTTATCTAGGGCCCCACAAAGCCAAAAACATGATTCGAAGACTTTCATTCGATCATTTATTCGTTTTAAAAATGGTATTTTTTTAGCTTTAATATCATTTTCTACGTAAACGGCTTCAGGTTTCTGTCTTAAATTTGTCTTACAGCAAGAAAACATAGTTTACTAGGGCATGGCAAACCAAAATTTTCCTAGATATTATATAACTCATTTTATAAACGAAATTAGTTTTTAAACTTTTAGTCAGTTACTTTTGGACCATTCTACGTTCAAACGTCACACGCGATATTCAACTTTGTATTCGTCCTCCCTCGAGTTATAATAGCAATGAATAGGCAGCGGTTCTTCAGTACCGCGCAGTGCGCTCAGGAGAAAGGATGTATTCGTTTTTTTGTTTTTTTTTTTTTTTTATTTGTTTCAATTTCGACGAGTTGTTTGACATGACAATGTTTGTAAACAAATGACACTCTGTCCACCAGTTCAATTACTTTTTGACGTAAAAAATGATAGAGAAAAATGAATCTTAATCCTGTATAGTAAGATTCTTTTGTAACATCATACCTTTGATTTTAACAGATAAACCTTATCACAAAGCATTAAAATTGAAACTCGTGGGTATTCTTAAACGTCAAAAACTGATGACCCTGGTTGGCAGAGTTTATGTTTAGTTTCATTTTAGAATACAAAAGGAACAGATCCAGTGGAGTCGCCAACGAAACATAGAATTATAGTTAAATTAGAAGTAGCAGTATGAGAACCTAGATTTGTCTGTAATCATTGTATTTTACAGATATGGATTATGTACTTTTTCACTTAGCGAACGTTCTTGTTTCAATAAGAAATCTAATATATAAAAATAAGTCGGGTTTTCCTTCCTGACGCTATAACTCCAGAACGCACGAACCGATTTCCACGGTTTTGCATTCGTTGGAAAGGTCTCGGGCTCCGTGAGGTTTATAGCAAAGAAAATTCAGGAAAAAACGCGGGTGAAACCGCGGTGGACAGCTATTATATATTTTGATGTGAACCTTTGTAATTATTTTATTGATTGTAATATCAGATTGTATTAGAAATTATTTGACGTTATAAACTTCAGTTCTACATTTTTGGCATTATTTTGTAACCTTTTTTATATTCTCTCGTTTCGTTGTATAAAACTAGTAAACTCAAAATCATCATCATCATCATCAGCCTATAATGTCCCACTGCTGAGCACAGGCCTCCTTTCACAAATGAGGTTGTAAGGTAATGGGCAGATACTCCACCACACGTGCCCACTAAGGATCGGTGGAGTTAGGGCTAGTGGCCAACCTACTGTTGAGATTTTCCAAGCCGCCTATGAGGCATCCAACTAGCTTAACGACTATCGCAATTAAGTGATAACCGGGACCAACGGCTTTTCGTGCCTTCCGTAGCACGGAAACGCTCGATTTGAAATACCACTAGGCGGTCACCCATCCAGGTACCGACCACGATGGTGGTAGCTTAACTTTGCCGATCGATTAAGAACGGCTAATTATGCTACACCACAAGCGCTTCAAATTCAAAATATTTATCGTAAACTGATTGATTGTTGATATATCAACGCACAGCCCAAGCCGCTGGACGTAGACTATAAATTTTGCACAAAGATACCTTATACGGTATAGGCATCCACTAAGGAAGAGTTTTTGGATATTTTCTTATGGATTGGATTATTTATGGATTGAATGAAAGTTTCAATGAAAGTCAGTCAGTTTTGAAGTTAGAATCTTCAAATTATGTGTTTAGGGCTGACGATTGTGATAAGTGTCTCAGCGTTTTTGATAATTCCACCCCCAAAGTGGTGAAAAGGGGCATGAAATTTTGTATTCAAGTTGTTTATTCACAAAATTTTATATTCAAGTAAAAATATCGTACACGTGTATCGTGTTATTACTAAGCCTCTACTGCCGCCCGTCTATTTGTCTGCCTGCCTGTCTACCACAAGCAAATATCTCAGCTGTCAGGATCACATCTTTGTGTGCCGTGCTAGGGTATGTATTTAAGTTAAGGAGGATATTTGCTGTCGTCGTCTCCATGGCCTCGAAGACCTGAGGGACCTGTCAGTTTTGTGAGCGCGCGTAGATCACGGTGTCCACACCAAAATTTACGCGTACCTTAACAGGGCCCACAGCTATGACTCCGAGACAAAACGGTTATTTGAGCAACTGCAATCGATGACTGACAAAGTACTGAAGCAGTACCTCTCCGCGGAGTTAGTGATTTTAGCTTCAACGCTCACCAAGTTGAGTGGCATGGTTCTCGGTCCACTGACTTTTCGGGGAAGACTGCTCACGACTTTGCTCTGGCCTATGGCTTCTCGCAACTGATTCTTTCTCCTACGAGAATCCCAGATATTGAGAGCTATACTAGCTCCTTACTGGACCTTCTGCTGACTATGCGACCGGACGGCTATGCAGTGACAGTGGATGCGCCACTCGGCTCATGGGACCACTGTCTCGTCCGGACGCAGGTGCCTTGTGCGTGGCCCGATTTGCTCCGGTCACCCGGGTGTCGTCGTGTGTGGCACTATAAGTCAGCAGACTGGGATGATTTGCGTGGATACTACGTATCGTACCCGTGCAGGCAGCTCTTCTTCGCAACAGAAGATCCTGACACCTGTACAGTTGCCGTCGCTGATGCGATACTGGCGGTAATAGAATGTCCTTGAACATCAGTAAAAGCATCAGGATCGTCCTCATCGTCCACTCTCTTGAAGTGAATCCTTGAAACATCTAAATCTGCTGGCACTCATGACTTGCATGCCCAGGTTCCGAAATTCTGTTCTAAAACTATTGTTTTCCTAATTACCATTCTGTTCAAAAGAGACTTTCTTGATTGTTATGTCCCTTCTGTCTGGAAGTCTGCCTTCATTACCAATTTACAAGAAGGGTTCTAAATTAGAAGTAGCCAACTACCGCCCTATCTCAAAATTATGTATAATATCCAAAATACTTGAATATCTTATCTAACATCAAGTTTACGCAGCTTTAAAGAACTCTTTCAACCAAAGCCAACATGGTTTCTTAACAGAATTGACCATAGTCTTCTCTTATCCAAGCTAAAAGGCATAGGCATAAGAGGTGTCGATGGTTTTCATCTTACCTAGAAAATCGGAGACATGCTGTTGTTGTCAATAACTACATATCAAGCTAGGTTCCCATATGTAGTGGCATTCTCCAGGGTTCATTACTGGGGCCTTTGCTATTGATAATATTTGTAAATTAACGAAAACGGTGCATTAAGACTTCTCATGTTCTTTGTTTCTGATGCTGACGCGCTTCTCTCGTCTGCCTAAGTTTGCCACTTATTTATTTACTTATTAAATATAGATTCAGTCTACTTTGCCGCCGCACTGGGGCACGCAATTGTTGTCAGTGCGATTAGAATGTAAATATTATGTAATGAATCTAAGCTTGTTTTGAAAAGAGTAATTGCTGAGTTTATTGCCGGCTCTTCTCAGCAAATGCAACCTTCCGAACCGGTATTAGAGTATTACAGTCAGACTTTTCATAAGTGCCTGTGAAGGTCTATTTAAATAAATGATTTTGAATTTTGAATTTTGTGATGCGTATGAATGTTTCACTCAAGTAAAATGGTTAAAAATATTGTATTGCACTTACGTCTGAAGCCACTTGGAGTATGCATTGCAGGTTTAGAACCACAGATACAAGGACCTTGTTTCAAGAATCGAAAATATCTAACAGATATTTCTTGAATACCTCTGCTACCTCTTTAAACATAAATATGACTCGTCTATGTACCTTGATCTTGATAAGAAACATCACCTGTTACATCTGCACCAGCGCTGCGAAATTGCCGACCTTACTTACCTGTTGAAGATAGTATCTGGAAGTGTCGACTGTCCAGAATTACTATCTAACATATCGTTATATATCCTCTACGCCTAATTGGCGGTATAATAGTCCCGCATGCCTCTACATGTTACAGGCAGAATGCCTTCCTTCTGCGAGCTGGCGACAGGTATAATAGGCCTTGCACATGAGCATGACATTGATTTGTTTGATTCGAGCATTGTTTCAGTAAGGCGCAAACTCAGTCAAATCTTTTTCTTAGGTAAGCTGTTAAGAATAATATCTTCTGTGAATTATTCCTATTTTGTGTTACATTTCTAAATGTTCTCTTTATTTTTTAGTAGGTTATCTTTATTTTTAATCCATTTATCTTTATTAATTTGTTAATCCAAAGCTGTTGGTTTTTGACACTGAAACATTTTAACCAAATTACTCAGTACGAAAAATCCCTGATTCAGTATTAACCACCCATGGGTTACAGTGGATAACGTCACCATCTTTTTTAAATGTATATATTGTATTACTGAACTTCCCAAGTCCTATCTTTGTCTTTGATTTTCTAACACAGATGTTAAACGTATATTTTAAGAATAAAACTAACCTTTTTGAAGCGAAACTAGCGCGATGATATCAGTTTAAAAAAAAATATCCACACTGACCCTCTCTCCCCTATAGTTTTATTATTTTTACTCTTTTTAGTAGAGTTTTTGTAGTAAATGAATATTAAAAAGCGGCTCTTGAGGCTACTTCTTCGGGGATAATGAGCGTGACGATGGAAAAATATTTATTTTAAAAACTACTCCATTCTTTTTGTGTTATTTTCTTACTCGCGCGTCATCAATCGCGCAAATTTCTATCGGACACTAGGTCGTGCTATCGCGATACAGACAGCAGCGCGTCTTATACATGAGGGGTGGCGGGGTGTGTAGGCGGAGCGAACGTGGGAATTTATTTTTCAGGGTATGGTCTTAAACACCATATCATTATGTCATTTTATATACTACTTATACAAATTTCACGAGTTTTCTTTCACAGCTATTTTCCGTAAAGTTTATCATTTAAAACAACTGAAACGAAACAGGTATATACTTAAACATCGCTGTGAGTGCTATCGTGTAAATAAGCGTACCTATGATCTTTGAATGAAGAACATTTATTCTTTTTTTATACCACTATGGTGGCAAACAAGCATCAGCTCGCCTGATGGTAAGCAGTTACTGTAGCCTATGGACGCTTGCAACACCAGGGGTATCACTCGCGCGTTGCCGACCCTGAAGAAATCTCTTAATGTATGAAATAACTGATGTACAATATATTTACCTTCAACGCATTAAATTAATACTTATAAATTACTTAACATGGTTGAACTCTATTTTTTTTAACGTTTTAGTAGTTTCAGTATAGCGATATAATATCAAAACCTTCATCAAGCAACATTCACATCACCGTCTACATAATATTACCTATGAGTTTTAAAACTAGGCGACTCCACCAACCATTGAGCTTTAAGGTCCAAGTCCAAGGGGAGCATCTCATTATATCATAGGTTAATAACTTAATTGCCGAATATCAAACAAGAATTCGCTTATGGCATTTTTGAGAAGACGACTATGATAAACATTGCTCGTTAAGATATACACGGATATTGTTTGTTTGGTCACCTGTATTATAAGGTATTAATTACGTAATGTATGAAAACGATCGTATGCGCATTGAAGCGCAGTGCAGCAACTTAAATATTAACTTAAAAAGCCTTGCTTCTACTACAATTTATATATAATGGATTAAAAAATCAATGGGACCTGACTGTCACGTACGTTTCTTCGTACTTTGAGTTCACAAAAAACCTATTACCTAGGTTAGCGGACAAAAAGTCTTTCTTGACAAAATTAGAACGGAACGACGTTTTTAAATGAGCGCCATAGTTGGTATCATCGATAGCTACTCGTCAACATACTTACCTGCACATTTCATTTTTAATTTAGACCTTATTGCTGGATAATAAGGTGGTAGCAGATTTCTTTTTATAGACTTCTGAACCTTTTCAGAACGTTGATTTATCATAGATCACGTTAATATGCATCTTTGTTTTTCTTGTTTATCTATTATTGCCATTATAGGTGTCCTAGATGGTATACAGTGCTATGTTATTATTTATAAATAGCATACTGGAATTTAAAACCGAGGATATTGTGTGTGAAGATCCTTATAAATCAAGAAAGGTTACTTTACAGAATACCATAGTCAATTATTTTATGTTGTATTTCTGCGCGTGATTAAGGTTGCCAGGTTACACTAGGGAGGGAGGGATTGGTCCGTAACGCGTGAGTGATGCCTCGGGTAACCGTTTGCTATCAGGCGGGGCGTAGGTTTGTTTGCTGACATCAGTTTAAACACGAATTCGAATTTCAAAACTTTCGGACAACAGAATTAAATTTTGACTGATATTTACTTTAATTTTAATGTTTCCGAAGCTAAATAATGGAACTAATTAATTTGTTTCGTTCATCCATCTGTCCGTAGGTATATCACAGCCCTTTTATTTTTAGACTATTTAGACTAATCTAAATTATTATCCAATTTTATTTATATCATCGGAAAATGTGAATAATAAAATGCAAAGATTAGATGAACCAGATGAAAATAGATTTTTACAAACCTATTTTGAATAGAAAATAGGTTTGAAATTTCGTCACAATATTTTTTAGAATACCTATTATCATAAATCAAATCATTTATTTCAAATAGACCTTCGTAGGCATTTATGAATAGTTTGACTCTAGTAAGGTTGCATTTGCTGAGAAGAGCCGGCTATAAACTCAGGAATATTACTCTTTTCAAAATAAGCTTACAATTAGATTAATTACATAATATTTACATTCTAATTGCACTGCTAACAATTGAGTGACTTCCACAATGTTTCTTGTTTCATAATATTTTGTTAATATGAAATATAAAGGACATTGACAGGATTAAGACCAAATGCTGCCAAATGTGAAAGTACTTTCAGATCCTTGCATCAAGATATTTTTTTTTAAATGGGGAAGAATGGTCTCAGAGAAAAAAAAATAGTTTTGCTTTAAACAGATCGCTTTGCTCTACCTTAGTGTTGTTTCGTTCAAAGAGCATCTCGAAGAGGAAGCGTATGGGCCGTAACGCGTAAGTGATTTCCCAGGTATTGCAGATATCTTTAGGGTGCGGTAACCATTTACCACAAGATGGGCCGTATATTAATTAGTTGGCCGAGTTTGTGTAAATAAAGGCTTTTATGGGAGCCATATTTTATTTTATTAAAATTTAATTACGTCGTCTCCATCCATACCTATAACGCTGAACTTGCAAATACTGGGTAATTTCTTATCCAATAATATAACAACCCCAACGATGCGTGGGCTAGAGTCCATAAGAAACGATTGCTGTTCATGTTTTACGCGGGTCGGAGAACAATTGGTTGTTGTGTGCATATTATGCCTAGTTTGGTTTTTAGGTATCAAGACGTTGTTATGCGCCCTGCTCTTTTCCTAGATACCATTATAAATTGATGACGATAACGACGACTAATATACGACTATTATACAAATATACAAACACTGTCAGTCAATAGTATAATATTTTTTTTATGTTATAATAATATTAACATTGTTATTCATCCATCAATGATAAAAATATTAAAAGTAATTATTTTCATTAATTATTGAGTTCATTTCTCAGAAATAATTGATCCCACCAAAAACATTTTTACGTAAAATGTTGCCAAGACATGGCTAAAAAGTTATCAGATCACATATAGAGCCAAGCTTATAGCTCTACATGCACTTACTCTACAAAACCTAACTTCACAAACTCTACACATTAGTCAAAATATGTGGCTTGGCCGTTTCGCTACCGTCACATGGCGGTAAGGTGAAAAATGTATTCACTGTTCATTACTTTTTGTTATTCAATAGTTCTTGTAGTAGTGAAACGGCCAAGCCACATATTTTGACTACGGTGTGTAGAGTTTGTGAAGTTAGGGCTTGTAGAGTTATAAGCTTGGCTCTACATGAGATCTGATAACTTTTTGACAGCGCGAGCCATATGTCTTGGCAACATTTTAAATAAAAATGATTTCACTTCTTTTTGTTTATAATTTCCAAGTTTTATAATATTTTTGTTGTTTGTGTACTAATACAAGCTTACACACAAAATTTCAGCTTTCTAGGACTTCAGAGAGTACCCTATGAGTTTTGATGATCATCAGTGAGTCAGTGACGAAATCGGGGTTTTTTAGACATCAATAAAATTTAAAGTATATAGCTATGTTATTGAAACTTAATATATTTAATAAGTTCACTATTGACATCATATCCTGAGAATTTTGTTTATCTGGTATAATCCAAACCCACGTTATGAGAGTTTAAAAAACCGACGAAGCGCTTCGCTTGGCTGTCAATCTCAAGAAATCATTTCCCTCGCGATTCCTCGGAAGGTTTTGAAGTGCTTTGATTTAAAGACTAGTGATAGCCTAAGGAACATAATGCACTAAGTATGTCTACACTGAGCAGCACTTGGTCCAACTTCTATATTGTCCTTTAAATTTGCAGTTGATGAAATGAAGAAGGTGAAATAGATACTTAGTAGGTCGTAGGTACATGTATCAGTTCCTATACTATACGTGATCCAACATGCAAATGCTTGATTCATCAAAAAGCTTTTTTTGATGATTGTACTTTAATATACTTCATCATCATCATCATCATCATCATCATATCAGCCCATGGATGTCAACTGCTGAGCATAGGCCTCCCCCATTGATTTCCACTTCGAACGGTTCTGTGCCGCTTGCATCCAGCGGCGCCCAGCGACTCTGACCAGGTTAATATACTTATGTATACCAAATATCAAGTCAATCCTATCACTGGAAGTGGGTGAAATTCGACTTGCAAGATTCCACCCGAACAAACATAGTACACACGGCTACAGATCAAGCTATACATTTCCAATATAAGCTGACCTCTCATTGTATGGAAATCCTATACAATGCAAGATCAGCTTATACTGGAAATTTATAGCTTGATGTGTATATTTGGATTATACTGGAAATGATAATAATTTTTTTCTAGTTTCATTTATAACATAACTATTTTCATTGTATATTGGGCGGCATATTCCCAATATAGGGGCCCAAGCGGCAACGATACGAAGTGGCAGAGTGAAAATTCGAAAAGAGCACTGGACGTAGTAATCTATAAAATCCATAGACATAGGATTAGTTCGAAGCGTGGGAAAGACATAATCAAAAACTATATGAACACTGCGAGAGAGAAAGAGACGCATACACAATTCTAACGTGAGCCAAAAAATATTATCTTGATAGAAATAATGAAAGATTTCTTTATATTTCCACCAGAACGCACAGAATAAAAATAGGCAGGTACATAAAAAATAATAATTATAATGAAAAATAAAACAGTAGCAACAATAATAATAATCTTCTAACGTCCACTCTTTATTTTTTGGATTCAAAATGCCAATAATCGTCTTATTTGCATTATAATAATACCATCGCGTTCATACAACTTATTATATAATCTAATATATAAAAATCAATGTTTGTATGTTCGCATTTTATGAGCTGCCATACTGTTTATCCGATTGCGATAAAACTTTGTCAACTTATTGCTTATACTTACAGACAATAGCTCTCCGCGTCTGTCTGTAAATCCACTAAGTCCTTCTAAACGACGCCGACGCAACGGATTTTGATAGGTTCAAGGTAGGTTTATATATATAATACGTGCATTATATATCATAATTCTATATTTTATTTATTTGTCTGAAACATGGTACAAAATAGGTGTAGTACAATAATAATGTGGCTCAACATGTTTCACCAATAACTGGCATACAAGATAATAAGTGGTTACAATATTAAAATTTTATGAAACATTCAATCAATAATTAAAAATAAACATTTACAATATAAATACACAAACGATGTCACAAATAAAATTATCCTAAAATACAATTTATATAATTTTAAATATTATAATGTCGATTTATCATTGAAATTAAAAAAATCTTGCATACTATAAAAACAAATTTCTATCAGCCAGTCAAATAATTTGATTTTAAATAAGTTCATTCGTAATTCCCTGGTGCATTTTGGAATATTATTGCCATTACACTAAAATTTTTTTGGTATAAGGCACTTTTGGAACTGATCATTTTTAATCTGCTTGGGTTTCTGGCATATAATTGATGTTTTCCCAAAGTTTCAAACATTTCTGGATGTTCTTTAACAAATATAGCCATTTGCATAATATACATTGGTAACCGTCAATAATTTTAATCTCTTAAAGAGTGGACACGATTCCCAGGGGCTAACGCCACATATTGTCCTTATGGTTTTTTTTTGTACTAATAGCACTTTATTTATGTCTGTTGAGATGCCCCACAACAACAGACCATACCGTAGAATGGAGGCTACATATCCATGATAGGCTGTTAAAGCTGCCTTTTCGCTAACAACACGTTTAAGCCTCTTTAGAGCAAATACAAGGTTGAGTTTTTTACAAACCGCATCTACATGGCATTTCCAATTACAATGCTCAACGACCATAAACCTAGAAAACTATAGACTTCAGTTGCCTCTATCGGTTGCTCGTTACATTTAATATTATACAAAACTTTTTTATTGTTATAATTCCTGAAACTCATATACCTGGTTTTGGATATATTTGCGCACAGTTTATTATGGTCATGCCAGTTAAGTATTGAGTCCGCTGCCGAATTCATTAATGCTTCGTGATTCTCGAATGTGATTTTATCATCATGCGTAACTACTACCGATACGTCGTCCACAAACAGTACACACGGATGTTCCACTGCGGAGGGCAAATCATTTATATACAGGAGGAATAATAAAGGGCCCAAAATGCTTCCTTGAGGTACGCCAGAATTATTTGCTTTATATTCCGGCCTATATGAACTAAAATATTTTTGTTGATCCAAAGAGGAGACTTCGACACATTGTAACCGATTTGTGAGATAGCTTTTCAACCATTCAAGTACCGAGCCTCTGATACCATCGTTTTCACACATATTTATCAGTAAAGACCGGATTATATGCATTTGCATATTTAAGCGATCTTCAACGGTAATAGCATATTTTACCTAAGATCTAGTTATGACTTATGATGCATATTATCGATACATTTACAATATTTAAGCGAACGAGCGACCTATGTGATAACATAGCACTCAAGTTCAAATTCTGCCTGCATACGTCAGTGTATGTGGAGCGATCCATTTCCACTTATAAAACATATTTTGAATGATCGAAGACACAATCTTACCACTGAAAATTTGGAACAATCCTTGATAGTTTAAGTTTACAAAAATATTAAATATTGTAAATGTAATGTAATGGTACTGTACCTATTATAGTCTATCAATGGATAATTTACTAATTGTAAGCTGATTTTGAAATTAAAAAAATAATAATTTACTTTTTTATTTTTTGGGTTCCTTAACTTATCATTTAATTACGCATATTCTGCCAATTTTCATGCATATTCTGCCAATTTTCATGCATATTCTGACAAGTTTCATGCATATTTAAGCATTTTTCATGCATATAACAAGCTTTTTATGTTGCATATAATCCGGTCTTTATTTATCAGGATATAAAAAGTCGATGTTTCTTAAAGACATACAATTTTTTCTTTCTTTTAATATAATTTAATTAATGGGTAATATAATTTCGAAGCTATTTTGACCAATATATTAATCCTTATACTGGATGTAACGGGAAGTGTACAATTAACCATTACAGTAATCCACTTAAGTATGTTGATGACGTAGATATTAATTTTTGAGTAATTTATTTTGAGCTGAAACTTTTCATAGAGAGTCCGTACCTGAGGGTAGTTTTCACCCCTTTCGGATGTATATACCCGTTTCTTTATATCCAGTATCATTAAATAAAATAGTTACGACGGGCATTTTATGTAGATAAAATTTGCCATTGCACCTGTGCGAAGTCGGGGCGGGTCGCTAGTTTTATTCTCAAAAATAAATAACTCATCCATTTAACGTTTTAATTTAATTAAACAGTTGAGTTTATGGCTTTCCGAAGTTAATATTAATAAAAAAGAATCCCAATATTAAAAAAAGTCACTTGACCATCTCAAGTGACTTTTTCTCATCAACATGGACTTTCAAGACATAACGGAAAAATACAACGGGAAAGGTCTTATGGTATCCAGCGGTACAATACAACTTGGTACAATTTGAAATTGTTTTTGTAAACTTGAAAATGTCCCTAATGAAAAAATCAAATTGGAGTTTCTACATCACTATTTTGGAGTCTTTTGGTTTTTGTTAATTGTTTGATAGATTTGTAGATCAGGATCGGTCTTAAAAAGTACGCTGATATCATTAGTAAGTTCATTGAATGTAATATAATATGTTGCACTATCAACATGCTTATGATCATGAATTGATATAAAAAGAGTACAACGCGGTGGGCAGGTTCATTTGATTTATTTATTTAAAGCCTACTTCCGCCGTTGGCTGCCATCCGAACTCCAAGCCGACTATTAAATCTTTGCAAATCTTCCTCATTGAATATGCAACGCAGAAGTCATAACGGGAAACAAGTAGGTACGTAATGTTCGCCAAGCGACCCAGCATTCAGGTAAATAATACTTAAAAGTCATAATACTCTACACATCAAAAATATTTTTATTACAAAGGCCTTAAGTGTATACAGGGTGTTGATTTGGTCGGCGACAAGCGACCCAGGAGCGGTAGTACAAAATATATATTCCCAAAAAATGGACTTAATTCCATTAAATACTGTAAATATGTTGAGAAATACCTTATTCAATTTGAAATAAAATTACCGCAAAGTATGGTTACTAGGCACGTGCACAGACTAGAGCTAGGCGCAAGCCGCCATCGCCCCACCCCTTTACTCCCTCGTACTCCCGTTGAGTATTATGTCTACACTTTAGCTTATTACATGATTTTCAAAATTTTATTTTTTTTATTTTTATTATTAAAAAAAAAAAGTATTTTTTTTATATTTTTTTTAGCACCAGTATCATTTGTATTATCGACCCTGAGTCGCTCGTCGCTGACCAAAACAACGACCTGTATAACGAATGCGTTTATCGATTATGCCAACAATGTCAGAAACTGCTTTTGAATCGCATTGCTTGGGAAAGTTACTACTCCATCCTTTTTCACTTTACTGATAATGTCGTCTTGCTTCAATAAGAATGAAAACAGAAATAACTTGTAATTAATACTTAGATTAACAAAAAGTGGAATAATCACCCAACTACCGCGCGTAGAATAGCCCGAAACCAATATACAATAGGTATATCCTTTATTTTGCGATTGTGGAATTATATTTTGAAACTAATTATGAGAAGTTATAATATATAGTACTGAGGAGCTTTTGATTAAACAAGTAAGAAGGTATTTTGATGATAAAAATCTGGGGGCACGGAAGTGCCCCCCCCCCCCCCAAGATAGCCAAGCGAAGCGAAAGGGCACTACCTACCTTTTCTCGAAGCGCTTCGTCGTTTTTTTGAACCCTCATAACTTGGGTTTCGATTATACCAGATAAACAAAATTCTCAGGACATGATGTCAATAGTAAACTTATTAATAACATAGCTCTTATACTTTAGATTTTATTGATATCTTTAAAACCCCGATTTCGTCACTGACTCACTGATGATCATCAAAACTCATAGGGTACTTCCTGAAGTCCTAGAAAGCTGAAATTTGGTATTTAAGCTTGTATTAGTACACAAACAACAAAAAAATTATAAAACTAGGAAATTTCAAACAAAAAATAAACATAAGCAACTTACAAAAAGAAGTGAAATCCCACCAAAACCATTTTTATGTATAATGTTGCCGCCAAGACATATGGCTCGCACTGTCAAAAAGTTATCAGATCTCATGTAGAGCCAAGCTTATAACTCTACATGCACTTACTCTATAAGCCCTAACTTCACAAACTCTACACACCGTAGTCAAAATATGTGTGTTTAGGCCAAAATACCTATAATAATATTTATAGTAGAAACCTACTCATATTGAGTTTCAATGACGAGCCTCTACTTCCCGATTCCTCTCCTTTTCCCACATCATATGTGAAAGCGAGAAAAGAGCTTCGGGAATCTTCGAGATACTTCGGCGACGCATCGCCAAACGCGTGTGTGCGAGTGAAACGAAACGCGCGCGCCCCGCAACATTCAGTACGAAAGACGCTACAGACCGAGGCGCATTGAACTTTGTGATTGGTGAATTGATATGAAATAATAGTGCTTATCACTGTGCTGGATTACAATAGGAGTTCCTGGAGTTCCTGGTAAGTCCTTACCTTTATCCTAGGAGGCTCCTCGTTTTCCATATTAATATTTTTACGCAAAAACCCATCATTTTTCTGGTACGCCTTCGAGCGGATTCATTTTGAGTCAGCCATTACAGCAATTTAATTTCATATCAAATCACGTATAATTTCCCGCTTTCTATAGGTTTTATGCCTCTAAATAGGTATATACCTCATAATACGTAAGTCTTATACCTCATAAATAGGTTTTAGACTATATAAATACGATATTTCGTACTCCCGCCATTTTTACCACGCCAATCGTGATAAAAAGTAGTTAGGTATTCAATACCGCCGCCGCTCCTCCATATTTTTAGGACTTAGATTTTATAGGTACCGATTCGTATCTTATTATACGAAATCATATGGTGTACTAATAACCGCAATACGTACTTACTATTTGTACTATTACTACGCATATAATTGCATTCTATGAGCCTTGTCTGTCGACTTGAAATAAACTTTCATGCCTATAGGTAGGTGCCTAAACTGTTGGATATACCTACTTACCTACAACATTTTACTTTAATTAGGTAATTTTGCAATTTATTATTACGCAATCTTTCACAATGGAAGCTATTGAAACTAAAATTAAAATATTGGAAGCTAAAAATGAAGCTATTTTTGAACAATTATCGTTCTTATATGATTCTTCTAAGAATATTTCCACGTCCGCGAGTGCAGACCTTCGTTCCTCAGAGACATTCATGGCGGACACTGAAATTATTAGTACAATTCGTCATGAATTTAGTGCCAATTTAGATACAATTAACGCGTTAAATATGCAACTTGATCCAGAATATAAGATTGATTATAAAAAAATGATTTCCTTTGATACAGTGTACACCCGAATAGAAAGGGTTCGTTCTCTTATCGTCAGTAAGACAAATACTACGTCGAATGTGTCTGCGCAGAATACTATTCCGTCCCAATATAAAGCTCGTATCAAACTACCACCAATTCAAATTCCGTCATTTGATGGAAAAATAGAAAATTGGCCCGTCTTCTTTGAATCTTTTAAATCTAATATACATTCAAATCCTGATCTTTCGAATTCTCAAAGAGTACAATATCTTGTAGGTAAATTAACAGGAAATGCTTTAAAAATCACGGCAGGTATTATACCGTCCGGTGATAATTATAATTCTATTTGGGACAGCTTAGTTCAAAAATATCAAGATAAAAGAGCATTAGGCTCACACTACATGTCTAATTTATTCAATATTAAACCCGTATTAAATAATTCCGCGTCTTTAAATACGTTCATTGAAACTTTCCACGCTTCTGTATCTACTTTGGAACAGTTAGGTATTGAAGATATGAAAGATTTTATCTTACTTTCTTTAGCTTTAAAGAAGTTAGATCCCGCAACCGCTAATTCCTTTGAAATGTTTATGAGGAATAAAGAAATTCCTTCTTATAAGGATTTTGTTGATTTTATTAAATCGCAAGTAAAAATATTAGACCGCACTTCTACGCCAATTGCTGGCTCCGCGCGAACCGCCCCAGTCGGTAGCAACCTTAATAATCCGCCGGCTTCTCGGTCTCAACCGCGTAATTCAAATAAAGTCCACCATGCTTTCCTTGCATGCGATAATAATAATAAAAGCACTTGCTTATTTTGTAATAAATCTGATCACTATCAGATTTTTAATTGTTCCTCTTTTAAAGCACTTAATACTAAAGATCGTTTAGATTTTGTTAAATCTAAAAGAGGCTGTGTAAACTGCCTCAGCCTTACGCATACTGCTTCTCAGTGTAAGTCGTCGTATAGTTGTAAAACTTGTAATAAACACCATCTCTCTTGCATTTGGCATCATCATTCTCTTTTGCATTTGGATAGCAATTCGCAATCGCAACAAATAGTTTCTGACTCGCGTCCCTCTCACTCGGCGCGTCTTGATAATAGCGATAACCGCATCGCGCCGTCTCCACACGCGCAGGACGCGCAGCCGTCCGCCGCCGCCCGCGCCGCGCCGCGACCGCTCCCGTGCGCAGCCTCGCCCGCGCATCCGACCGCGTCTCCTTCTAACGCTACGGACGCTCCACAACCGGTGTCGCTATGCACCCGAGCGCGAGTTGATAAGAATAATGATAACGAACGCGATTCTTTTAATAAATTAAATCCTTCCCATACTACTGTACTTTTATCAACCGCTCAAGTTTATGCGTCTAATAAGGACAATAAATATATTTCAGTTAGATGTTTAATAGATAACGCGTCTCAAAACAACATAATTACAACTGCCTGTTGTAAACAACTAAATTTAAATATAATACCGCTTAGCAATTCTTTTATAAATGGTGTAGGATCCACTTCGCGTCCTATTCGCGGCTACGTTCAACTTAAAATAACCGCGAAAAATAAAAAATATTTTTATAATATTACCGCTCTTGTCGTTGATTGCATTACTGACAGGTTACCGACTGAATATGTTGAGACTTCTATAGTGCAACATTTAGGTAACTTACCGCTCGCTGACCCTCTGTGGCACATCCCCGGAGAGGTCGAAGTAGTTCTCGGGGCACAATTGTTCCCATTTTTATTATTAGGTCAAAAAATTATTGCACCTCCCGCTCCTTCTGCCCTTGAAACTGTGTTCGGTTATATTCTTATGGGCGACGTTCCCGCTAACTCTAATATTAATAAAAATGCATCCACTTATTTTAATACCGCGACCTTTTTCATTTCTGGTCCCAATGACCTTACTATTTCTTTAGATGATTCCCTACTTAAGTTTTGGGAGCTCAAAGAAATTCCCGCGCAAAAATTTATGAGCTCGGCCGAAAAGGAGTGTGAACAGCTGTTCTCTCGTAACTTCTCACGGGACTCCGCAGGCAGATATTGCACCGCGTTACCTTTTCGTGAGGATCCTGACGTGTTAGGTGATTCCCGTTCCGTTGCTCACCGCCGTTTACTTGCTTTGGAGCGTACCAAGCTACGCGATCCACAGCTACGCGCTAGTTATAATGAGGTTATACAGGAGTACTTAGATAAAAAATACTTATCTGAAATATTGCCTTCCGATTCTGACGACCATGATAAAGGGTACTTCATACCGCACCATCCCGTCGTACGGCAAGACAAGGAAACAACAAAAGTTCGTATAGTTTTCGATGCTAGTGCTAAATGTCACAATGGCATAATTATCACTAAATGATATTTTACATACGGGACCCAATTTACAATCTGACTTGTTTATTGTATTACTGAACTTCCGCTTATTTCCCATTGCTATTACAGCAGATATAAAACAAATGTACCTCCAAATTGCTGTTATTGATGAGCATAGAAAATATCAAAAAATATTATTCCGCTTTGATCCCAATGATCCGATCCGCGTATTTCAATTTAACCGAGTTGCATTCGGTCTTAAGTCCAGTCCGTTTTTAGCCATGCGCACTGTGCGCCAGTTATGCTCGGATGAGAAAAACCTATTCCCTCGCGCTGCTGAAGTAGCTTCGCGTGAAATATTACGTATAATAGTATACATACTTAGATTTTCTCGCATAATTTCTCGTGATCAAGGTCACAGCCGCATCACAGCTTCTGAGCTAAATAAAGCTGAAGTATATTTAATACGCTCTGTAAAACAAGTTAATTTTCAAAATTTATTTAATAATATTCAAAAAGTTAAATTTTCTTCCCCGCTTAAAAAACTTGACCTCTTTATAGATCAAGATAAAATTATTAGAATTGGAGGTAGACTTTCAAATGCAAATCTTCCGTATGAAGCTCAGCATCCCGCTCTTTTACCTAAACATGACCACGTTACTCATCTTATTATAGACTATTTTCACCGTGCTCATTGCCATACTGGTGCCAATCTTCTGAGCTCACTGTTGCGCCAGAAATATTGGATACTGTCCGCTAGAAGTGTCATTAGACACAGAGTACATTCATGTAACTTTTGTTTTAAAAATTCCCCTTCATTTCTCAGCCCAAAAATGACTGATTTACCCTCTTGCCGCGTTCAGGAGACCAAAGCGTTTGTGCATACGGGCGTTGACTATGCTGGACCCATTAAAGTAACATTATGTAGACGCAGAGGTCAAAAGAGCCAAAAGGCATATATTTGTTTGTTTATATGCTTAGTAACCAAAGCTGTACACATCGAATTGGCAACTGATGTGTCATCAGATACTTTTATTTCCGCTTTTAAGCGATTCATTTCCCGTCGAGGACCTGTTTCTTTTCTTTACTCCGATAACGGAACTAACTTTGTCGGAGCTAAAGCTCAATTACAAGAACTACTTACCGATCAGTACCGCATTGAATGGAAAATGATTCCACCCCGCGCCCCACATTTCGGAGGATTGTGGGAATCTAATATAAAATCGATTAAAACTCATTTATACCGTGTTATCGGTTCGCAGCTCCTCACATATGAAGAGCTCCTCACTGTTCTTACCCAAATTGAAACAGTCTTAAATTCTAGACCGCTTTGCATTTTATCTGAGGATCCCTACCCGGAGCCTCTTACTCCCGCTCACTTTATAATGGCTTCACCATTGACTTCATTGCCGCTTCAGAATGTGTCCGAGGAAACCATATCTTTACGTTGTCGGAAACAATTATTAGATCAGATGGTGTGTAGCTATTGGAAAAGATGGCGTATAGAATATTTACATAATCTTCAAGTTAGACAGAAATGGCTCATTGATAAAGATAACATTAAGATTGGTACTGTGGTTCTTATACACCAAGATGATATTCCCCCTTTACGTTGGCCGTTGGGCATAATATCACAAGTTTATCCTGGCAAGGATGGAAATATCCGCGTCGCTTTAGTAAAAACTTCAAATGGATCATTCAAAAGACCGTTTGTTAGCCGTGTTTGGACTTGTTGGAATCGTCTTGAGATGCATTTTGACCATATATGGTTTTCAGGGTCTGATGATGGAGTAGGAGAGTAAGCACTGGAACTCCATAGTGGAGCATCGTATCCTAGCCGTGTTTGGGGTTAAGTCAAATAGTCAAATGTTAAGGTTAATAGATCATAACTTATTTGCATTGTGTAATTAGTTTGACTATTCAAATTTAAAAAGGCATATTTTTAAATAGCAAACATAGTTGTAGCAGAAAACAAAACAAGAAATAGTGTTTTAAATTCACTTAAGAATGTTATACGTTTCAATTTCAGGATTGTCTACAGAACATGGCACCCATTCAGATCTTAAGTCTTTTGTCGGTGAAGTCGACAACTACACCATAATTATGATAATATTGAACTTGGCTCCCATTTTCACATTTATGTTTTTGGTGGGATAATTATTTTCGAGAGACCTAACCAAATCGAGTCATCACTGATAATGTATCAGTTATTATTTTAAGCATTATTTTGTGCATGTTATAAAATGTTTTCTTATTTGATTATTCTCAATATTTATCACCAGACCCACTATACAATACCTACGTACTTAGTACATATGTAATTTTAGTCAACAAAATTGACGTTTATAATAAAATATGATGTAGCTGAAGGAAGTCATACACAAAATATACGACATAAAGGATAACATTAACCTTCTTACCCACCGAATTGCAAATAAGTCATATTTTGCAATCGGCTCTTAAAATAATTTCACGCACAATTTAACTCAAATCACTGAAATCCACACTTTATTGCAGAATCAAGTAAAAAACGGTCTTTAACCCGACTCATATTCATAATTCATGCGAATTTTTAAAAACAATTCAAAAAGTGCTGTTGTTGAATGTAATCCTTGCAATCATATAGGGGCATAAGCGAGCACTTTTGATCTTGTATTGAAATTTACATGAAAGGTGGTAATTTTCCGCCGCGTGATGACATTAATAGCTGCGAGAGTCTCGGGTAGAACAATATTTTTTGCATTAAATTGTTTTACATTCGGACGTACGTACTTAGTCTGGAGTTGTTGTGCGCGCTCCCCTTCGCATTACTTTACATATTTATACGACGCCTGCGCAGGTGTACCAAAACCAAACTTAACCTATGTTTGTTAATAACAACAAAAAATATCCATTTGCATAAAAGTGTTAATAGTAAGGCAACATTAATACCATATTATCGGTTAATTACCGACGCGTTTTATAGTCATTTCCAAGGATTTAAGTAAGTGCATTAATTTAATTATAACTATAAAATTACTTCTAGCTGCTCCTAATAAAGTCATTGCATTTTTATAAGAAGCTAATCGAATAAGAATGTTTAAGCACTGTATAGTCACGAGAGCGATAAGTAAAATTACACTTGCGTTAGTGGCGAACCTAATTAAATAAACAAACTGTCTAGTTAAGATCGTTATACATTAACAAATAGATTAAATGAGATCATAAAAGCTTAAAAAACTGACGGGCAATAAATATGTGAGACGACCATGCGCCGGAGTCAACGCCAGTCAATACATTCTAATCAGTGATTTATTGCCACTAATCCTCAGCTCAGCACAAATAAGCTATCTTGTCGACTTAATGTTGTATCAGCTCAGGCGTGAAACTCCCGCGCACCACTAAGTGGTCCTTCCAGTTTCCACTCGAAATATTTTAATAAGGCCTCTCTGCTCACGCACCCTAATAAAAACACACACACGCACTCATGGACACGAACCATCTCCTTAAAACCACTGCTCGTTCGAGTTCAATTTATTTATAATAGTAGCGACACTAAGAATCTACATTTTTGCTCTAAACGGTGTTAATTTATTGACCGTGGGCAGATAATATCACTTTTTTTCTCCCATTATTAAAGCGATTACATGAGAAATTATACGTCGAAGTCCAGTTCAAAGCGTTGGATCGAATCATAGCCCATAATCTAAAATGAGCTTTAAAATGCTTCAATGTGAATGCAATTTTCATTAACTCGAGGCTCGAGGCTTGATAATACTTTCGTTGATGAAATCGTCTTATTGACTCGCTAATAAAAAGTGTAAAGTTATGGACAAGTTATGCCACTTGCATTAATTTCGATGCTTAACCTGATAAACAAATTATGGTATATTAAGTTAATAGCTTAATTTATAATTGAATGTGTTACGATGTGTTCATAAGAAAGCATTGTTACGATCGGCCTTTAGCATATCTGGTCGCTGTAAAGGACAAATTGTGGATAAAAATGTATACCTACCTAAACGTATTGAGATACCAAAACCTTGGAGAACTTTTTAATTTTATATTTATGACATCAACGAATCCAGTTTGTCTGCCTATAAAATTTTATTTTTACACCGTTCTATCTGATTTTAACTGTACATTTGCAATTTTAATAAAAACAAAATGTATTTTATGTATGAATGGCTTTATACAGTATTTTTTGTTCATGTTCACTTATGAAATTGAATGTGAAATGTCGTGTCGGCCATAGTCTGTCATCATAGAAACTGTTCGCGAACTGAACTTTTCCATTACAATTCACACGGCTGACACAGTACCTTACCATTACGGTAGTTTGTAATAAAGCCTTTTTCAGTTCTTTGATACGACATGTGATGTGTAATGATTGAGCACGGGTTTAGTAGTTGACTGTATTATAGAATCACAGAATAACTTGCCGGAGGCATTCTCATTATAAAAACACTGCCATAAATGTATGTCATTGCAACAAGACATAAAGTTGCACCAAATGGTTCTGGTAATTTGTTTGTATTTTGATGGCTTCATTTTATGTTGCAGTTTGGTCAACCTTTTTAATGGAAAGATTTAATGAAGCCGCCTAACCATAAAATTTTCCTGGATTTTCTTTCAACTTTGAAATTTAATTTGAGTTATTGTACTGTTTACATAAAATAAAATTATTTTGGTTTTGTAAAAACAGTATGTGGTCCAAAAATTAGGAAATACTATTACTATTATTTCTACTATTACCAAAAGCTTTTTTTTTAAATTTTGTTTAATGATTAGATTTCTTAAATTAATAAATTAATACGTAGAGCCTACAATGAGGGCGATGCGAATCCCTGTGTTTAATGAAAAAACTGACAATCGAGTGGAGCGTAGTCGAGTGCGAGCTGAATACTCGTTCGAGGCTCGCAAGCACGTCCACGCTACGCGAACAACGAACGAATCCTGTTCGTTCGTGGCTCGGCTCGTGCTCGGTTCGCGTAGCGTGGACACTTCCTTATAATTTAATCAAAATCAATAAATCGATGTTCATGTTTTCTCTAACAGGAATATCAAAAAGTCGTTTAACTATGCGTTGGACACGCACGTATTCGTTACAATCCGGAGCGATCCATTTTCAAATAGACTTTGGACATCTTCCCCAGTCCGCAACTCATCAAGAGCATATCAATAGGGACTCCTGGCGGCACTCCAAGACGAGTTTTGTATCAGTTTTACTTAATTTACAATGACAATTTTGTTCATTTTTCTAAATAATAAACGATTTTGAAGAGATACTGTACTAAAGTCGGTCTTCAGCTCAGTAGCTATATTCCAATCATAGATCTTGTACAAAATACGAAACCCTTATTCATTCACCTTTAATATAGAAGTTCAAAATAAGTATTTTTGTTTTGCATTGAATTTGAAATCCTCATATTTATTTCCCTCTGCTTCTTATATTTGAAAGATTTATCTGCGAGTTTTCTGGTTTCATTCAAAGCTTCAAATTCAAATTCAAAATCATTTATTCAAATAGACCTTCGCAGGCAGGAAAAGTCTGACTCTAATACCGGTTCGGAAGGTTGCATTTGCTGAGAAGAGCCGACAATAAACTCAGCAATTACTCTTTTCAAAACAAGCTTATTAGATTCATTACATAATATTTACATAATATTATGTAATAAGCTAATAGGGCTTAACGATATACTTTTCTACTGTACGGACTGTTTTCACAAGCCTACGGTTGTCTATTAGGCATTTAACTCAAAAGATCTAAAACATTGGCATATAAAGCTAAAACCATAGATTTTACTACAATATAAATTAAATGCGAAAGTGTGACTCCCAGTTAATCAACCATAATCATCGCGATCCACATGGTGAGAGGTCGTCTCACTTGGCAGTTTTTTATACGTGCTAACTTATCCAAAACCTTTCTTCCTCATGGGTTATAATATAGAGTAAAGTAAGAATAGAGTTTGCTCTGAGCCTTATAAGGTGACATTATTAAAAGCTCTGTTTGTTGTTAGACATAAAATTGGTTTTCAGTAATTCTGTGTTTAGGCCCCAAGGTTGTGTTTTATTATTATAATGTATTCTCAAAAGGGAGATTTCTCTCTCGAGAGAAAATCAATCCTGTCTCCGACAAGGACCAAACGGCTCTATGGGGCCAAGTTAGATTAGGGTACTAGAAATGTCACAAATCAAAAACATTTTCCGATACATTTTGTTAGGAACATAATGCTAATGCTAACATATTGTAGTGACATTAGCTATAAGTGACATAAGCGAGGTAGAGCATGGCAATATTTCGGTCAAAGAGCAGCTGGACTGGGGAAGTACCTCCACTTTACAGAATACCGCAGACAAATAACTTTACGTGTGTTCCTGCATGTGAGTAACGTCACCAGAGCTCATTGGGGAGGGGGAAGGGTCGGTAACGCGTGAGTGATACCCCATGTGTTGCAAGCGTCCACCTACCAACAGGCCCTCACTGACTTAACTAAAATTTCCACACTGCATACTTAGTCATTTTGTACCTAAGTTAAGACACCAATTAGTGCAACTATCTTGATCTTATCCATTACAGGCGAGATTAGCTTTAATCTTGCATGTGTACGATTACCTATATAGATAAATTAAATACTATTAATAAAGTGCAAACTTTTATAATAAATCAAGTTGAATTCTACATTTCTAAATGAGGCAGGATGTAGTACGTCATTACTATCGTACAAATATGCGGGCAGAAAAGTGTATGAAAATCCATTGTTAACGTTTGAAGCCAGAAGAAGTACATATATGAATCATATAAATCTTTTGTTTACGTTTATTTATTAGTCGTTCGGTAACCTATTTTAAGACCCTCGTTGGTAATCGACCATATTCTTTCCTTGCTGAGCAATGTATACAGGGTTATTGGAAAAACATTAATAACCTCTCAGGACTATATTACTAACATCATAAATAACAACTTTTGTTCTATGACTTTTAATTTTTCATCAGATTTTAATTCATCAGACTTTCATATAAAATTGAAAATATTAAAATGTCACGCTCTAATTGTTACGAACTCTACGCATAACAAAATACTGTATGATATTGCATGGGAGGCGTAGCTACAACTAAATGTAGAATTAACATGTGTTAGATACAACAACGAAATCTTGAAATTTTGTTTTTGGTAAAAGTATTATGTTTTTAAAAAGTTATAGAACAAAAGTTGTTGTTTATGATGTAAGTAATACAATTCTGCAAGGTTGTTAGTGTTTTACCAATAACCCTGTATGCTTTTTATTTTATGGTAACATGTTTTTCCTTTCGTGAAAACATAATTGTCGTAAACTGGAGGTCTCATTTCCCCATATTGATGATTTACCTTATAACTTACCTTCATATCTGCAATGAATCCGTAAATGTTAATTCTGCCCATAAATATAGTTTGCCGCTTATGCTCACCTTATGGCAGACATTTCAAGGGATGTGAACCCTAGTTAAAACCCTAAATAGTTGATAAGTGAGTTTTATCACATATAAAGGTTCCAGTTCGCAGCTGACCGCAGGTAGCAGCAGCAGGCGACACTGTCGCATGTGTAATACATGCGACATGAAATACCTTCCGTAGCTAGAGCGACACGTCGCGGCGTGCTTCCATAGTATTACATACGAACGTACAGTATTACCCAACTGATAAGGCGCGTCGTGAATCTTCGTTCGCACAGAAAGGATAGTATGGCCCTGAAGATTAACGAAAGAATGCTTAAAACTTACAATCAACCTTAGGTCACTACTATAAGGTTCATAATACACTGCAGCTGTTGGTTCCGTCTCACTCGCAAGTCACGCCCCTCCGCCGGCGCGCGCTAACATGGCGGCAGCTGCCGACCAATAGCGTTTCCCGCGCTTTGAAAATGTATCTTCTGCGTAGGTACATCGGTAAGCCATATTAGTTGGGTACTACTGTAAGAGAAAGAGTAGAATTGCGGCGACAGTGTCGCCTACTGCTGCTGCCTGCGGTCGGCTACGAACCGGCACTTTTATAGTTAGGAATATATTACGAAGCACAAGTTTTATCCTTTAGATAATGCATTAAGTTAGAAAAACTCAAAATTTGGAACTATGCGAGAATAATACTTTATAATGATCAAGAAACAATCCTTATCTGTAAGCGAATTTGGGCTTCAGATACTCGAAAAACGTTTTGTAGTCACATTCATTAAGTTTGAAAATATAACTCGTTTTTTTCAGTATATACATTATTGTTTTTTTTTTTCAGTACCAGTGTCACCCTCGTCTTCTGGTGGCGGTGGAGCAGGTGGAGGGTCTGGCACTCCCTTGTACCCCGGAGCGGCTTCACATCCCCTGTCATCGTTATTGTCTCAACAACGGTTGCTGGAACTCTCCAGATTTGGCCTGAGGCATTACGATATTGCTCATCATGTCCTCTCCCAGCAAGGTGCTGTAACCAAATTGCTTGGTAAGCAAGATTTTTTAAATCATTGATAAATTACATGAACTGTTCGAAATTCCTATATAAAGGTGGAGGTTATTTATTTTAACGATATTTACGTACACGATCACTTTGTAAACTTAGAAGTCATATTGAATTATTTTATACTATCATTTTTTTTTATTTGTAATGTATTCCATTAATAAAATCAAAATAAAACAAAACTTAAACAATAAAAACTACTCTAAACTAAACCTAATCTTTAAAAATAAAAACTATTCTAAATCCGTGCCAGTGGGTAACGTTCCCAGAATACTGGCAGCATTGCCACGTTAGATGGCAATGCTAAGCTGCTGACCAAACTATAAATACATAAACACGATTTTTAAATGTGTGACTTAATAACTGTGTAACTAATTAGGTACCTCAACTTTAAACAACTTGAAGCGTTTTTCTTTTAACATCGATTGAGTTGGCCAACCAACCTAAATAGCCTGGCCTATAGTTTGAGGGAATAATTTTAAAAAATACGAATAGCATTATCTGACAACAATAAAAAGCCGTAAGCCAGTTCACTTATGGTTCAAAATGATTAGAAGAAAATAGAAAACTTGTAAATGCTTGTAGAAAGATAATTGATAAAGCGAACTTATGCCTACTGGGTATCTATTCCACTATAATTAACGTATATGTGTATTATTTATGAGGAGTTGGTAAGGTGCTCTTCAGTGTAGTATTGATGTATATAGCGTTCTTTATGGGACTGCCTTGAGACCATTATTGCTTACGACTAAGTTATTTGCGATAATTACTTCACCGCCCGCCTAGAATTATCAATAAGTAGTGTATCTGCCCGTATTACTGTTCGTTATGACTTGCATACATTTATTTTATACAGTATTGTACTTACTATAGATATTTGTTATGGTAATAATTTAGGTCGTCTATGACATAAATCTTGCGGATGAGGGTGTTCCTCTACCTACTAATCTCATATTTTTTAATCTACTCTGACATCGTTATGTTTCAATTGATGAATTAAAAATAGTACTTTTCTGACACAATTTAATCACACGCCTATTTGAAAACTTTTTTTTATTATAGTTAACTAAACAGTGCTATCAAATAACTTTTTTCTATTATAGCACACCATAGATGTATACTGGGTGTAACGAAAAGGGTATATACACCTGAAAGGGGTGAAGACTACATATATACTCTCTATAAAAAGTTTCAGCTCAAAATAAATTATTCAAAAATTCATACCAAATGTTTGCATCCCAGTTTATTAAATTAAAATGAAAACCAACATGTCACCGGTCAATGAGGGTCATTAACATCTTGCATTATAACATTTTCTCTTCAGCGCCTAATACCAAAAAAGTGGTTTACTGTAATCTCAGAGTATATAAATACCTGTAATGAAACACTTTCCGTTACACTCTGTATATATAAATACGTCTATAAAAATAAAGTACACGTCCATGTTTTTCATTTCAAATTAATTACTTCGTTTTTAGGTTATCTTCAATTTTAATAACATACCTATGCGTCGGAATTTCATGAAATTAGATAAAGTAGTATAGGAAACTGCACATAAGTAATTAATTAGATATTATAACACTCATGTGATACTATTAAAACCTTGCCTACGGCTCGGTTTTTAAATTCACACACGTCGTAGAGTTTCATAAACTACTATGAAGTATTTATTATAGTAATTTCTACGGTAGCTTATGGAAATATTAAGCAAATCTTATCACTTAGTAATATTATATTTGATATAGGATAAAGTATTTAGTTAATCCTATTAATGTGTTACACTGACATATAACTGTAAACATAAAATATAACCTATTAAAAATGCTCAGACTTGCAAACAAAAAATTCAACCGTTTATTAATCCCATAAATGATATCGGAGCATCCATTGACACTCGGCAATTTGTCGAAAGCGACGCGGCCACGGTCTGTGTTTAACTCGGATCTAATAACACGGTTAGGGCGAAAATCTCAATCGCTATTAATCAACGATAGCCATCGCCGGAGCCTGCCGCGACGAAAGCTGCTATTGACTAAAGCTTAGATTCTAATCGATTCATAAAACTTCCAGCGTGTTAATTATAAGCCACCGGGGTGCGGATGAATGCGCCCGCGCTGCCGAAGAGATGCGCCTCGCCGCGAGCATGCGCTCCCTGCGCGATCCTGATTGGTGATGTCAGAACTATCTTATCATCGGTGATTCTTCACAGCCTACAACCATTTATTTGACTGTTTCCTTTACAATAATTATTGGTGCATTTTAACACAATCTTCAATCGAGAACTCGAATCAGAAATAATGCTACAGTGAATCTCCAACGAGCATTTTTTATAATTCTCGATGAGCCAAATGCCGAGTGTCGATGATTTAATTGTTCATACCTTGAAGGCAAAATATTTGCAATTGTAAACGTAGTATTAAGACCCAGGAGGCTACGTAATCGCCATAGTAATTAATGTTCCTTAATTATGGTAAACAATGTAGATGGAATCAATTATAGCGCTATAATATCATGGTGAGTTTCAACCGAAGCGTGAGTGGACTACATGGCAGACACTTGGTTGTATCGAATTAATTCGATAAATTAGATCTGCGGGCGGTATGTCATTAGAACACATGGGACACTTTGTGTTTGCTCAGAAATCGTGAACGTACTATTCTGAAAGCACTGACGCGTGGATCGTGCACCCTATGTTATTTTACGCTGTTTGAACTTTGAGGTTTCTTGCCGAAATGTATACTTTATATTCCGTTGACGAAACTAAAAAAAAGTAGAGTTCGTATGGTCACACCAAAAATTTTATTATGTCCATCAATTCGGTGTCAGGTCAAACATACTGCCCGCGGGTCATATGCAGCCCTTGATGCATCATGTTGCGGCCCGCAAATTGCCATACAGATTGATACATAGCATATTTGTTCACTTTTGTTAACGATAACCTTAATTCACCTACGTATCACATTGTATCGAATTCGAACTACCATAGCACGCTACATGCTATACGCTACCTATTGTGTAACTTTCAAATATAATTTTTAGGCATAGAATTAAAAGAACAGTTGGTGATACATGAGAATGTGAGAGTGTAGTGTCAATCAATTTTAGCCCGTGGTGATTTCATAACGTCATGTGTCGAGTTCCCACGGAAGCCTGACTACGAGCCGCCCAGGGCCGTCAGGTCTAACCACTTACGTATTTAACATAGGTACACCGCCGTAGCTTAAAAGTTATTATCTAGCCTAAACAATTTCCGAGCTGACGGCATCGAAATGAGCACGCATAAATAACGCCCCATGGTCGAGTTTGAGTATTAAATTGTCGGTTATAACTGCGGAGTGAGCGAAGTGACAAATAAATTGAGACCTCTTCAATGCTGAATTGGGTTGATTATGGTAACGTATGGTCGAATGATCAAAGCACATTGGTTAAATAAAAACCTGGGAAAATGAATAAAGATAACCCCTTAAAAAAAAGAAAAATTATATTCAAAACTGCAAACTCGTGGCCGCCACCGGCACACACCCGTAGTGCTCACTATTTTTTAACAGCCATAAAGTCAGCAATAAATTCTTTTAGATTGAGCAATTATTATTCAGCTATTCTTTACTGTGTCATAATTTCGACGTGAAAGAAGAGAGAGGCAAAAATCTTCATCTCGCCTATTTAATTTATAGTTTGGGAGTAAAACTAGCAATTCATTATATTTAGTGTGCCTTACTATAACAACGTATCTAACCTATACATTTAATTTGACGAAACAACCAAAATCACGAAATGGGTAATTTTATTTTAAACCGGTCATTTTATTCGTATACAATTTTTTTGTAGTTAATGATACCTACTCAAAAAGATTGTCCGCGGATCGCCGCAGCGGGTAATGAAACCGTATTTAGGCTTTGGTCCTATAATCAAAATTGAATTATCCGGGTTGACATTCTTGCTTCACAATAACAACGCTCTTTCTTTTTTCTGCTCCAATTCCCTTGAGTTAATTTTGAATAGTTCATTCTTTTCTGTCGATTTGATGCTATTTGAAGATCATAAATTTTCTGTCCTAATGTCATGGTACCTAAACTGTATACGTGGAAAAAGATGTAGCTTGATCTTGAAAATATCTCCATGATTTTGATGGTTGACATAAAATTTTACTAGAGTATAAATAGAATTAAATGCGATATACAAATAAATAATAAAGAAAATAAATAACTAAATATCATGGGACATTCAATGTCTACATATAAAAATGAATCCCTATTTCCCTTGGTCATGCCATAACTTGAGAACTTGACTTTATCTATTTCATCCATCTTTTTTTAAAGTTTTCTAATACTCTGAGACGGTTCACACGGAAAAAAAATGAAGAAAGTTGCGTAGAAAATTTGAAAATTTAAGAAAACTTAACTGGAGGGTAGGTTACGCTTTCTTACCCACATCATCTTTCACACAATCCATCCATCTCTTTTTCGGTCTTCCTCTTCCCGTATATGCATCCACTTTCATATTCATAACTCATTTAGTAGCGTGTCGTTCAGTTCTCCTTATAACATGTCCATACCACACTAAACGGTTCCCTCTCAACTTTTCAGTCACTGGCGCTACTTTCAAGCTTCCCCTTATATACTCAAATATTCTAAATACCTGTCTAAATTGGTATTATGAACTCCATCTATAAAAAAATCGTTTGGAACCGCTTATTTCTAGTAAAATTGTAGTGATATTTTCGTAGATATTGGCTCACGGATTGGAGGTGTGTCCTATAACTACGTATGAAAATGTAAAAAACTTACTAAAGCATCATTGGAAATGATACTGACGGTTTTAAGCATGTTAAGTTCTTGTCGAACTCTATAAATATAAGTACACCATTTTTTGTTTTAACGTTATTAATTGCTTCTGAAGAAGCAAGCGCGAACCGATTTTCGAAGTTTCGTACAAAAAGTCGATCAATCACCAAATCAAGGCATCGTTAACACGCATTGCATTATGTTCAATAAATCAGGCCATCCAGGCCCACTTCGCCGCTAAAGATTTTGATCTATTAACTGGATGACAGTGCACTTCTGCTCCGCGGCTAGCGTTAGCGCCAGCCAATATAAAAGGGCCACTTTTAAATACCTTTAATACAAATTTAATTAACTGGCTTCAGTCCTTTTCTGTGACGTTTAAAAAGATCTTTGTAGGAGCACCGTGTAATGACTTTAAGCGTCCATAAATGATTCTTGTGTGGAAATTTATTAACCGTCGTTTTGGTTGTGCATTGTGCCCTTTACAACTCTCACTTCCTTAACAGTATTGGTGATGATTAATTGCTTATCATTGTTTTGCAAGTGAAGTCCTTTTTGAATGAGAATAATAAAAACGCAACACGAGATTATTCCACACCTTGTTCGTGTAGTTATTGAAGTTTCACTTACGTTTATGGTGACGAAGTTATTTAAGTTTGAATTAACATTGCATTAAACTCATCGTATTATTGTAATAAACATGAAATTTATAAATAGTACCCACTCATCCACTTTGAAAAAATATTTATTCTTAAGTAAAGTTATGCGTTGAATTGTAAACTTCGTATAAAAGCTGTTTTATTATAACGATCCATTCAAGTTTTTTCTCCTCCGTATATGGTTAACTAGCTATTATAATGAAGCAGTTAAATAAATAGCTACAGGTTAAGGTCTCTATAGAGAGTAAATTAGGTTCTTATCGAATATAACCTATTAGAAAACTTACGACTGATAGTAAAGACGGCAATAAGGAAAAATATGCATATTGGTGCATTAAAGTTGGAAATATCGAAGAGGTTTCATAATATTACCTTGGTAGAGGAAGCAGGCACGTTGACAATATTATTGTTAGATATTGGTACTGAATATTTCTTCTTTATTTGGGTTTATATTCCAATATTATGTCATATTATAATATTGCCGGTTTAGCCAGGTGCAATAAATAAATTAATAGTTCCTCCTCCTATATACATTATGTGGAGGAACTTAATTTTAATGACATATCCTAATGAGATTGATTCTAAGATTTATATAACAGCAAATAAAAAAAAAACATAAAATCCTTAAAATCTATATAAATGAAAAGAAATAAACTAAATGAAAAAATTGTTGTCAGAGGGCAACGTTCCCAGAATGCTGGCGGCATTGCCACGTTGAATGGCAATGCTGATTCTCTGACCGAGGTATATGCCAGCATTCTTGTCACGAGATACTTCGACCAGGCGTTTAGAAATTTCGCGAAAAAGATGGTGACTGCTCGGCCCCCACGGACCCAGAGTTTCAACCCCAAACGGCTCAAATATGTAACTGGTATCTATATTACTATATTTGCGCCGCTTGAGGTTCTCTGCTGACATGGCAGCGCCACCAGCCTTATTTATTGTCTCTGGAAGATGAGACGGAGCTAAGGTATCGACACACGTGGCATCCCATACCAAAGGCCGTCCCAACTTCCAGGGTACAAGTGTCATTCCGTCGGGTCTTTTACCATCGTCACGAAACATACCATTGGGTTCTAAAATAGCTGTTACGTTGGCGCTGGTAAGGGCCCGGCGGATGATATCATTCAGACTGGCGTGTCTGACAAATCTGCCAGCGCTTTTGGTGCATGACAGTCCGTGGTGACCGAGTTGGTCGACAGCAGTGCCGCACTGACAACGATGTGATGCATAAATGGGTAAGCCCAAACGCAAACAAATGGCAGTTCTGAAAGTGTTGGAGTCCAAAAGTGTCCCCATATGTGACGATGGGTGGGCCTGCAACCAAAGTCCCGATTCCCAAGCACTAACAGCAGTGAGACGGGCCCTATCCGCGGAGCTGGTTGACGTTTCGAATAATTGATTCCGTACCAGCTCACAGAGGGGGCCATCCCACAGCCTCTGCGAGGAAGGGACTTTGGGCAGTTCCACATTCGGGCAGGCCAATTGCCAAGCAATTTTGGCCTCGGTCCAGCAAGATACCTCAACGTTTGGTAGTAAAATAAACAAAATACGCTTAATTAGGTTATCTGTGCTATGAACCGAAGACAAAAAGGCTGTCAATGATACACTAGAAATTTTGCGAATGCCTAAGCCCCCGTGCCTAATAGGCAGGGAGGCTTGTGACCATCCTCGACTGTCCAGATTTATGTTGAAAATGGAGATGAGTGTATCTCTAATGGTATTATCCAAGCCTTGTAATAAATTTGGGTACTTCCAAAGCGGACAATACCGAAGAGAATACACAAATTTTGGAACAAAAAGGCAATATCTGATGATTGTAAAAGCCGCGTGTTTATTAATTTTTAGAAGGCGATCAGACACATTATTGAAATTTTGTAGTTTTTCCTCGACAAAGGTGGATATTGATTCGTCAAGGATAGGGGAACCTAAGAGGCGAAGCGAGCCACTGTCTAAAAGTTTAATATTTGGAACAAAGAATTAAAATGTTCAAATGCTAAATCTTTTGCTAAGCATATGTCAGTAAGAAATAGTTCACATTTTGAAAAATTGAGTTCTAAGCCTATATTGTGAAAATCTTTTATTAATTGTTCCAAATCATTTAAGACAGTGGTCACATCTCCTCCCAGGGTCCCATCATCGAGATACCAGACGTTGAATTTTGATTTCAGACGTTTTATGATTGGATGAATGGCTAAACTAAAGATGGCCGGCCCGAGGGGGTCACCCTGTTGACACCCTACAGCTGAATGAATCAAATTATCGCCATAAACTAATTTAAATGGTTTACTATAACATTGATTTAAAAAATTGAAAGAATTTGGAATTTTCTCCATTACTTGTGTCAAAAGGGCACCCCTATCAATGGAGTTGAAGGCATTTTTGATGTCCACCTTCAGCAGCACTTCCCCACCTTTGTTATCTAGAAAGGTCCTTAGTGAATGCACAGCAGCCTCGCAGCCGCCCCGTGAGCCAAACCCTAGTTGTGTCGGCTGGAGTAAATCTCTTACGATCTCTCGGTTGGCTCTGCAACAAATCTTGGCAGCGAGGCGGCGGAATTTGACTAGTGCTATAATGTTATCCTTTTTCTATACTAGTAGGTATACCACTTATTCTATTTCTGAGTATAAAAAACATAAATATAGGAGAAGAATAAAATTATAAGTTTACTGCGTACAATTTATATGTACTCATAGAATTAGCAAGACTAGTTCATGCGGATACTTCACCCGCAAGTGCGCGCCCGGGAGCACACGTGAGTTTCACGTAAATAATATACATTTAACAACAATTTCAGTGGTACCTCACACGATCCGCCTTTGCCTAGGCAATGGCGAGTAATTGGCTCCGGTCATGCGATTACGTTTCTAGTCGATTTAATTATCGCAAAATTATCAGTGTGCTGGCCTACCGCAATTTAGCTATCAATCAATAGGAGAACAGCTCGGTTATTGGCGTTTCTGACTTGGACATGACTGCAATATGAATTTTCAATCGTTACGGTAAACAGTAGGTACTAACAGTGAAAGGCGACGTTGGCGTTTCATGCACATACGTCAATGGCTGCCGCTATGGGCACGTCGATCGTGTCGGTCTCGGATGCCACCAAAGACAGAACATAATTTTAGGTGACGCCACTGCCACTTAGTCTGTCTACGACGTAAACCCTAACCTTTGATGTCTTCTATTTATAGGCTAAATACAAATGCTTTATTATCAAAATCTTCATCATAGGTTCTTGAAAACTCTTCTGAGTTTAAACCTAGTTTAGAGACTCAAAAAGCATTGTGCTTTTAATCTGAGTTTTACACATAATTCATTATTATCAGGTTTTTTAAAACTGACAATAGTAGAACATAGAAATAAATAATTTGTTATCTATCGATCGGAAACGTTCAAGATATAAGGCATTGAATTAGTATCTACTTAGTTACGTTATTTGGTTCATATTTTAACCTAATGAAATAGTTAAAAAGGTATACATAAGGTATACATAAGGTCAGTATATTCGTGATGCTTGTTAAAAAAAACAATAAATACTTCTTCAGCACTTTAATAAACTGTTAATGTATCACAATGCTCCAAATCTTGCTGAAACAATTTACACGAAATGTTTGTTCACTCTATACCGTTTTATAGCACGCCACCTTAGGTTCTTAATTAAGTATAGTAGGAGTTATAGTAGAAAAACGTAAAATTCAGGTACGTTAGATTTTACTAAAACTTAGCACCTACATACATATATCCATTGTTATATGGTTTACATTATAAATCATCTGATATTAACATAAATTTTACTTACCTATTATGGGTATGTTTCGCCAAGTTGGTGTTCTCAAGTCTCAGTTTTTGCACTGATGCACCATTTTTGGCGGTAAGCTTTAGTCTTATCAAGACATAAAGACCTTTATGAATTTATCGTGAATGGCGTTGACAAAAATGTGAATAATATAAATAATGTGTTGAATAATTCAGCGTGTTATCGGTATGGAGGACTGCGTTTGCTCGCGCGCACAGTAAAAACGCAGCACCGACGCTCGCCGCCCGCTGGAATGCCGCTGGTGCGTTTTTACGTAATTGTCCTGGAGCACGCACTCATCCATTATCTAACTGGCTTAGGCATTGCTGAATCCATATTTTTTACCATCCTTCTGTATTCATAAACCACTGGTTATATTTTAATGCGTTGTTGTCGAGTCAATTATACGCCAACCTTTTTATAATCATAATTTTGTAATTATGATACTTTTGAAATTAAATCTCCAAGCGATATTTAATTTATCACACAACACCTCTAAGATGTCATTGAACGCTCATTATGAGAGCCTAAAAATGGGTGCAGATATTGCAAAATTAATTAAGAATTCTCGTGGCATACACAAAAGTTTCATTTGCCGATGTCAACGATTCTGTAATAATTATTAATACCATTTGAAGCTTTCATTGTTATTCTTACTGCCGTGCTTGATTATCATTTTTTTATGCGAGTGCACGTCCACTTTCCGTTTAAATACAAATGTGCACGAACATAGTAATGCTGTTTAAAAAAATATTTTAGCCTTTAACCCTTTCAAATAAGAGTCATAAAGGCGCAACTAAAAGCATAGCAATTAAAAGAATTGATTCGCGACAAGTAAGCCGCGTTTACTCACGTTTAGCACTCAATGAAATTGCATCAATCGGTATCGTGTCGCTATTATTGGTATTTTTATTTGAGGCTTTAATTTGATTTTAAATTTTCTTTTATTTCCTTCATCAGGAAGCAGGTGACAATCAGTTCAATTTTGTTTTTGTTGTTTTAATACTATGCTATGATTGAATTTGCTCTCTATTACGAGCAGTACATTGACAGTTGAATATGGGCGGTATTACGTAACTTAGTAAAATCTTCTATTTTATTGAAATTATATGAAAATGCCACTGACAATATCTTATATACATTATTTATTTGATTTTAGGTACCTTACGACCGCCAGGGCTAATCGGTGGGAGCAAGCCAAAGGTTGCAACCCCGGCAGTAGTGTCCAAGATAGAACAATACAAGAGAGAAAACCCGACCATATTCGCGTGGGAGATCCGCGAGCGACTAATCTCTGAAGGTAAACAAACAATTATCTCTCAATAAACGTAGCACAGGTTGTATCAGTCAGAAGCGAAGATATTTCCCGCATTGCACATATATCTACTGTGAACGCCGAGGGCGATCACGAGTTCACGACTGACCTATGAGTAGGTACGTAACCATGCCCGGCTGGAAAATTCAACAAGTTTCTTTTTACAAATATTTTGATGCGAGCATTTTGATTTTGTGTGTGTTATTGGAAAAAATCCTACTTACATCTACATAGATGTAGGAGATCTATGGATGTTGGTATTTTTACCAATACCGTTAATTACGTAACAGATAATATAAATATTAGGGAAGTAGGTAAGCTAGTTAGGGAGCTAAGCCTAAGTATAATTTTCGTCATGTGTTACCTAGGTTATACAAATATTATAGACTAATTGATTTTTTAACCAAACTCTTTGTCCAATTTTATTAGCTTGTATAAAAGTTTAAAATAACGAATTAATATATTTTTAGAATAGTGACAATATTGCATGCATTTTACTCGTGTAAGGTGGCTGGTGCTAGATTGCGTTGCCTATGTCTAACTCAAGCTAGTTCGTCCTGGGCTGCGAGCTGGCCACTGCATGCAGCTCCCGTCATCTTGAATATACGCGTTGATCAGTATGTAGCAGTGAATTATTGTAAGAATTGAATATGCCTATAATCTCGAGTAGTTGTGCACCTTAGCCTGCTATTTCCTGGTCTTTTGATGTTCATGCCGATCTATTTAAATCTAAACTTTCCTTCGGACTGACTACGATTTTGACAGCACTCGTTCTTCACTGGAATAGGGTTGAAAATAGTAAATCATAAATGTGTCGACTCTCTGAAATGGACTGTTATTTACGGGTTTTCTTTAGATTATACAGAATATACACATTAAATTGAATAAGTGTCCGGTTAACATTCTAGTATAATTCTGTATCTTATATATTACTCGGTTAACATTTTTCTCAAAACCCTCTTCTGTGCACAGTATTTTTTGTGTTAGGTATTTTCATTGCGTTACGTCATACACGACACTCAAAGAAACCAATTTTTGTGAATTTGAGCTTAGACCTGGCCTTAATACATACTATTTATACGAGCGATCTATGTATCTATACAACTTTCGGAGATATGGCGGTTTTTCGAAGTGACCCGTTATTTTTGCGTCCGATTGTATTTCAACATCCTATTCAGATAAGCAAGGAGGAGGAGGTAGTTTTGGCAAATTTGGACGGTATGTTTTTTCTATCATTGCTTTTATCATGTTTTGGTTGGTTAGCTTTTTCCAACCCAGTTAGTTTAGTTGAAGACTATGATAAAATCTACATTCTAAAAAGGTTAACGAACGATATTCTTTCTAATTCTACTATGCACTAATGCATCGATGTATTATGTCTGTCTAATTGTTATATTCTATTCTTGAACGATTTAAATCGTTCAAGATTCTATTCTATAGTATACATGATATTTAGTCTAAACTTGTCAATAGTCACATTGATAACAAATTGTGTGTTTAGTAGTTTCCCTTTAGTTATTTTTTTATTTCTAAGGCAGACTTAAGTAAGTCATGCTCACTTTAAGGCCTTTGCTTGCGGCGGCGTCCTGTGACGGGTCGCTCACTTCCCTCCAATATGGCGAGGAGGGCGATGGCTGCCACAGGCGTCTATCAGTGCGATTAGAATGTAAATATTATATAATGAATCTAAGCTAGTTTTGAAAAGATTAATTGCTGACTTTATTGCCGGCTCTTCTCAGCAAATGCGACCTTCCGAACCGGTATCAGAGTATTAGAGTCAGACTTTTCATAAGTGCCTGCGAAGGTCTATTTGAATAAATGATTGAATTATGAACTATTATTTTGGATAAGAATTTATGATTTGTTAAATTAAACTCATGCAAGATAAACATTCAAATAAAATAATACAACGTTTACATTCTCCATTTAATTGTTTAGATGTCTGAGAAGTATAAATAGAACTAGGTGCAGTGTATAACTATACTAATACCGCATATATGTGGCGTATGTAGTAGGTGCATTATTATAAAGTCGAGCGAGGCGCGTAATACCGGTGAGCGACTCATGTTACAAAACCTGGCTTGCGTGCGCGCACACGATATAGAACTCGCGACCGTCTGATCATCGAATTGTAGACACGTCATTAAAATAATTGATCATAATTTATCTACCATTATCTATCAAATAAATATTTAGCTCAATGTGTAATTCATGCTAAGGAATATTTTTTTCGATATCGTTATAAATGCGACATTTTGTATGCCACGTAGAAAATGCTATAGTACCTATTACAAAAATGGTATAATATGTGCCATTTAACATTATAAGTGTTTTATTAGAGCTGGTACTTTATAACTCTATTTTAGTGAAAATAATTTGCATGTGAAAATATTATTTTATTTCCTTTGTCTCCATTTTAAATAAAATAATTTATAACAAAAAAATATCAAGGATTTATTAATGTGATTTATATATCCGAGGTAATTTTGAATTAGTAAAACATAAGGCACAAGTCATTTTGGAGGCATATTTCACGTTGTCACCAAATTTTACTCATAACTAATAAATAATTTATTAAATTGAATTCAGATAGATGGAAAGCTCATAATTAAAATACAGTAATTTAATATACAATTAGGTGTAAATCAAGCAGGTATGACAAATATTCTACAGAACCATTATCATACATAATCCTGTATCTATTTTTGTAAAAAGCAATGAAATCATTTGTATTATTCCCACTATAAATCATGTTACAACTCAAGCTTATCTATGTAGCTACAATCAGGACTCCTCAGAAGGGCTCCAGATTAAACCATATAGATGCTCCCATCAAACCGTGATTCGCAGCAGCTTGATCTAGGTGGTTTTGCAAAATAATGACTAACCTAATTCATACAATATTACCTAAATAGTATCAACAAAACTACATTATACAAGTGCTAGCTGCTCTTTCCATGGGCTTGTCGGTATCGGCATGTCTTTAACATTCCACATCGAGGGAGTGAGACTTGATGGTTTTCAACCCTACTTAAGGACTTACTACAAGCAATATTGGTCCGAAACACTACCTAACTATTGAAAATATTAAATTACCTAATCTTTTTAAAATTTCAAACTCTAGCTGTTACCGTTATAGTGTGACCGTTTCTATACACACGATCGTCTTTTTTTTGCTATTCTCGCTTGTCTTAGGAACCCAGAAATAGTAATCTAATATCTAGAAACTACACTGAAAAAAATTATCTACAAAACTAGTTATGTAAGTTGACGTTTTGTTGTCGGGAAACTAACTTTAGTTATAAATTAGTAAATCATCAAATAATCAAATAATTCAGTAACGAACAAACACTAGTTTTGTTACTGGTAAGTTTAGTTCGCAAGTCACTCTGTTTAGGTCGTCAAATTTTGTGTTACTGTTAAATATAATTTTGTAGTCACTTGCAGTCTATTTTTTTCAGTGTAATGTCATGCAATTTTTAAAGTAAACTACATGTAATATATTTCAAATATGCTGGCAATAATAAATATTGAGGTAATTAAATTACTATACTACACTACTTACTATACTATAGGCTTAGTATTTTTTTATGAGGTAGGTATTAAATATGCCCAAAACTCCTGATATACAAAGTCGCATAACAAGTTCCGGGCGCAAGGTCGCCACAGTTGGTGAATTTGTTCACGCGGTAACTGAATACTGATCCAATTATATACTTGAGTCGATTATCTGAGTACTGAACTTTAGGTATTTCGTGTCAAATACTTTTTGGGAGGTCAATAGGTAAAGCCATTGAAGTGCAACCCCGAATATGGTCTAATAGTTTTGTAAATGGCCGTCGGCTTACTGACAGCGGATATGCTGTAACTTGAGAACATGTATTAAATTTAAGGTGTCTATGTGCAACGAGCAAAACAATATTATATAGCCTATTGTTTCTTATGTAAAATTATATTTAAGGTTATCAGACGCAGATTTAAGTATAAATATCTCATTTTATAAACTATCACCTTTTGTTTTTTAATTAGGTACTGTCATATTTAATCTTGAGTTTTTTTTAATCATCGAAATATTATAACTGCAATACAAAGGTGATGAATCGATATCAATATTTAACTACTTAACACTGAATTTAATTAAATTAATAATTTGTAATTTTGTTTCTTGTTAAATAGTTCTTGATCTGAAAATTGTGTCGCCATGACAAGTAATCGTGCCCATACTTATTGATAAGCAAGATGGGCGTCTTTGCCTCTGAGGCCAACGAGCCAATTGCGATAATTGCACCAACGACACCTCTCGTGACCATGCATGACGTTAAACACCACCAGTTCTTTCAAACGCCTTAATCGGACGATCCGATCACAATCTATATTAAACATTAACGTGTTTCATCGAAAGCTTAAAATCGCTTACCTGAATGGCGGTTCTTATGGTCTTAGTTTGCGAGACTCAAGTGTTTCAACTTCATGTTTTCTCTAGTGAGTAGTGCAGAGCAGAGCAGTAGGGTGCGTGCGATCGCCTGTGAAACAGGTTTCGCTTACAAGACCACTTCTGGTTTACGATATCACTGGGGACCGGATTAGGAGACGATAACATTCTTGATGGGAAACACTGTGCTAAACTGAGATGTTAAATTGGTGCACAGTCATTAAATCCACAGGGGATGCAATCATTTTAGAACACATGATTGGGCTGAGCATCATAATATATTCAACCATTATAGGTACGTTCAAAGCAATAACACCTTTTTATCACATGGGCAAGTATTATTATAATATTGTCAATTACAAATTAATGTATTTGATACCAATCAAATAAGATGAAAAAAACAACACTAAGAAGAAATAAAACATGAATGTACCTATTTCCAAAGTTATCGAAACTGGAAATACTCAAAGAAATTGTTTTCATATTATTAGTATGGTAAGAAAAAATAAATATCTTAAATCCTATCTGCCATTGGTTGAACAAAATAACATAGTTCAGTCTCTAAAATACTATACAAACAAGCTTATTTTTTGATGCTTTAAAAGCCTCAAAGGTTTACGCAGTGAAAATCGAAAGACTGTGTAGCGTATGCAGTGAAAACAGAAAGAACGTATTGTATAAATATCAGAAAAGGACTAAACCAGTTATTTTTCGTAGCTTTTAATAGAGTCAATATCTCGAACCCATTTAAGAATATGTAATGACAAAATCAATTGTTTTTTGAGATATGAGATATTAATGGTTTTCTGACATATTTCCTGCAGGTGGATCATAACGTCTACACGTCTACAGCAATGCCAATTCTCCTGCGCACTTCGTTCCTTCAAGAGACTTTACATTACATTATACTATGTAACTCCGGTTGATATTCACATTACTTTTATCATTTGGAAATATGAACGCATCCTTAGGAGGGTTCGAACAATTGCTCAATGAATACCTTTTTTGTGCTTTTTTTATTCTTATCTCCGTGGTCGGCTGACATTATCGTCATTTGTTGAAATGTGTTTAAAATAATTGCTCGAGCGCAGTGTGCGCCCATGCCTCCGTTGTATACGAAAATTGCACGCGATCCCACGTCGGTTGTTTTGCGTAAATGCTCACATATTTGTCGTAAATGCTTCAGTATTTAAATAAATTCTGCTGTATTTTGACTCAAACGTTTAAATTTTACAGTTAAGGTTTGCGGTTCTTTGTACATTCAATACAATTATTGCATTGGAAATGCTTTGTTCAATTTTGTCTGAGGAATTCCTAAGCGAGGCGAGGATGTAGTTATGATTGATTCCATTAGATCTGACGATGGTTTCGGTGTATCAAAGTGTGTTGACCGGCCGGACCACCTGCTGACGAGGGAGCCTCGAGTAACTTTTATAAATACTAGAAACATAAAGCATCTAGAAGTGACTATTGGACATTTTATTGATTAAATAAATACATTAACATTACAACAAAACATTCAGATTGCGAAAATAATCAAAGATAAAGACTTGTATTGTTAGAAACCGTAGAAGGAGGTTATTGGAAATTTAAAGCAGAATTTTAGTGAATCGAGGTTGGCTATAATTTGTTTAGATACTGTAAATGTAAATAGATGTCAATCGCCAACAAACGGTGTGATTGCCTCAATCCGCAAGTGCCTGGGAAAAGGCAAGGATGTAAAAGGGCTATATTCAGACAAAACAAAAGAATTCTGTTTCATAAAAACATGGTCAAGTGCGTGAACTGGCACCCAAACAGGGTTCTGTACTATTATACGTTAGAGTAGTACAAAAGACAAGTGTTAAATTGACAAACTTTTATTTGTCGAGCGTTTGCGTAGTACACTGTATGCAATTATCCGCACATATAATTTTGTCTCGTAATAATTCCACAGTAAATTAATAATATTCAGATTTATACCCTCACTTGTTCCAAAAGACTGCACTTTGTGTCAAATTTTAAGATTGTAGGTCACATGGAAGTAACCTGTAGGTACATTTGAAAGAATAAAAAAAAACAATCATTGAGTGGGATAATATTGAGTCATAACGGTAAAAAAATGATTATATATTATGTAGTCAGTAAATAAAATTCAAATATAAGTCTTGTTACATTTCTGTGTAGAGTCTTTACAATTTAGTGGTCTATGGTACAGTCAAAAAATGTAAGTAATAGAATTTTAATGAAATTTGTAACAAAATGATCGTGCTCACAATAAAATGCCTGTTATCACAAGCGCGTGCTCGATGCTCTCCTATTGAAATTGGCCAAATTGATTAATATTTCATTTAGTTATAAAAGCGGCACGCTTCCATGAAATTTATTTTTAGGGGCTCATCAGAGAGTTACCGGATGTGGATAAAAAACTTCAAATACCTCCTATTTAACAACAAGTGATTTTAGGTGTATCCAATTTATTTATAAGAGCTGAATAAAAATAATAATGAAATGTTTTTCTGTAGAGTACTATAGCTTCTTTTTTTTTTGGTAGATTCGATTTACCTCAATTCAATATTTATACAAACTTTTACTACAATAGAAATCTGTCAAAAAGGCGGCTATAAGTGGTGGCCGTTTGTCGATCGCCGTCGAGGCAGCAGTTATCAAAACAGAGCGGCTCATCGAAGCCGGCTAAATTTTAATAAGGTGCCCACTACCGCCTTTGTTAACGATGACGACGCAGTTTCGGACAATAGCTTGCGCAACTTATCTACTAAATCGATATCGGTTTACGAGGCGTTACGGGCGGCTCTAGCTACTGACCACGTTTTGATTAATTGCATTCTTAGCCTACAGACTGTATGGGTAAGGTTGCAGCCGAAATTATTACTGGCGCCGATTAATTAGCGAAACCGATGACGAGTAACTTTACGGTCGGGGTGTTAAAATGTTTTGAGTTGGTTATAAAAACGCTTTTGTAATTTATTCTTAAAACATTTTGATGTTGTTTTTACAACAGTCGGTTAGCGTTCATTATTAGGGGTCTCTAAACATACCTAAATACCTCATCGTGGCATGAGATCGCACCATATCTACAGATACGCACGTACTAATCAGCGATAAATAGAATGAGAGTCTTTTCAAAAGTTTTTTGACATTTACTAACAAGGTCCCATCTCGTTCACCGACATTGTACCGTAGAAATAAATCAAATCGATCTCTACACAGCTTCCAATAAACCGATACATTTATTGATTTGTTACAGCATTAAATTGGTTCCCAGCAGCGCACCGCATCAACAGTGTTGCTCGTCACTCGGGAGGGTCACGGTCATGATTTTGGGTCTCGTTTTTGGGTAGCTTTTAATCGTCGATCGAACATGCTCTTCAATAAAAAGCATTTGATCCTTTTTTGCTGTTCTATTGTCACGTTATTGATGAACCTAATGTGCTTTGTGAGACATGAAAATAACAGTTAAGTATTACGAAAAAAGCGTACACACGAGTACGTGCGGATAAATCGTTCTGATTTCAATATTGAAAAAGAGTTATAAGAAATTTTGCAGTTTTCATTTTGATAATTAAAATTTCTCTATACAACAGGTAGTTTGGAAATCTCACGCAAGTAGAACGATTTTTCCTAGTGTGGTAATTATTCATTATGGGCTGACACTCCTTTTGTTACGTTACCCATTCATTGCTAATTGAAATGGGTAGAAAAGCGGGTGCGTAGAGTAGGCGTTTAGCGCAACGGTTGCTGCGAGCGGCCCCCTGCTGGTACGGACACCTTTTTACTTGGTCCACGCTGCGGGTGCCAGTTGATTGCATCCGATCTCATCGTTTTATGTACCCCATAAAGCCAACAATAATTCATTTAGACGACGTGACGCCACTCACTCGTTAACTGGTTCCAACTGTTCAGCGACGACGTGATTTTTTAAAATTTGCGTCAATACATAGAGTTCCGGTACGTTAATAAGAAAGTTTATGTCACAATAATAAGGTTTGCTATAATAAGTAAATTATATAATTTACATTTTATTTTATCGAAAAATTTCTATACAATACAGTTTTTAAATCAAAATACATAAATACAAAACGTCGCTTAGAGTGAAAACCTCAAACATGTGAAAGATGTAGGTAACTTTACAGAATCGAAAAAAAGACGCCCGCTATTCGAATATGTGATTTTAGTGTGTAATTTGTATACGTTTTCAAAAGCATAAGATTCATACAGGTTATTATCGTAAAGCTTTTACGATTTTCTTCGTCTTGAAAAGTTATCTCTTTCGCATAAGGTTTTCACTCTCAGAAGGCGACGAAATATAAAGGTGAGAAAAGAATTGGTAAATCACATTCCTCTAGCGATGCGTACAAATGAAATACCTATAATTTTCAAATTTCATTTGTTTACGGCCCCGCTCGTATGAATAGTGATTTGTTTTACTTAATAAGGCCACTGATCAGCTCCCTTTAGTCACAGTGTAATGATATAGAGATAGCATGAAAAATACCTAATATAACATTTATTCCGGTAAAATATTAGCTCTCCACGGGAACCCGTGGATGTGAACAATGTGTATAATAAGCATGCACCTAAGTCAATAATTAACTTATATATATATAATTACTACAAAATTGTTAATCATTAGTTTTCTTGATAATCATTTACGGCCAATTGTGTAATTTGGCTTGACGGCTATTGAGTAAGTTAGCAACACCGATCAACTATAACTAATTAGCATAATCCGATAGAGTCAAATATCCGTTCGAGTCGAGATTAACCAAACCTAACGAAGAACCGGTATAAGTAAAACAAACAAACAAATTCATTCCGAGCCATTAGGCACGAGATCCGACTGTTAATGTCTCAATTTAGAAACGAGCGTAAATCTTCAAAGGCGTGACAATTACTGTTACTTCCCGGCAGTACAAACAAAAAGGTTTTCCGTCAATTATCGATAAATTAACCCGATTAAACACTCTATAGCCAGACGGCGCCGGAGTGTCTTATCTTTGGACATGCCACGCTTTTAGGCAGGTACCAACTTAAAAACAGTCCGACGCAGAAACATTAAGATTTTTAAACCAATTTGCTTTTTATTAGGATTCCAGGGGAAATTGATCCTCGATTCATTTCTGGTGCCCGTTTAACTTGCCTTATTCAGACCAAAATACGGAATTAAATATTAAACATGACTCCAAACAGAAATAAGCGGAGTTGGTTTGATACGTTTGTAAGAGGCTGATTCTATTGAAGACTTCTCTCATCAACCTTTTAATAGAAGCGGACCCTATTGTGACTAATCATGATTAAACGACTTTAGACAAATTGCATGACCGTGACTAAGCATGTAGGGTCTCGGAACCGAGCCCAAATTATTAGAAGAACAATTATAGATATCGCATTCCCACCTGCAACCTGTTCATGGATAATGATCTCATTTTAAACAAATAGTGAAACTAAACCCATTGATTGTTGCTCAGTGTTTGATTGACTGACCAAATTAAAATGCAATTGATACCAGCAAACTTACATTCTTATCATTACTAGCTATCGAAAACAACCGACAAAATCAGGTTGATTAAACTTATACGTGGGTAGATATACCTGAACGTTTTATGCCAAAACTAATAGGTAAACATAACAATAATTTTACATATCTATTAACTTACTAGAATGTTGGCATCATGTTTTGGCTACTTTTATTTCAAATCACAAATCAGGTTAACCGTATTGAAAGCACGTCTAACGAATAATATCGATCAAAACGATTGATAGGAAAGTACGTGCTTGTTACTAAATAAAAATCAATTTAACTTTTCTGTTCATGATCAAAGTTTTTTATCATTTAAGATAATAGTAAACGAAATAGATTAACGGAGACACGTCGCTGAGCTCTCACAAAACATTAACAGATTTTCAACGGCTTGTTTTCTTTTTGAAAAACGTTGCTTTCAATATAATTTGAGATCTCGACTGCTAAGTGAAGATGAGGTCACCATTATACTGTTCTCAGCCTTGTCAACCTTTTGACGTGCACTCTGGTACAGAAGACGGTTCTATCACAGCGACTTCTTAACGCGCCGATTATCAGCCAAACAAATTGTGTTGAGGGCACCTTTTTGTGCTTTACGACGTGCTAACAATGAACGAAGCCGCGCAACTGATCATTACCATTATACTATATAAGGCTTTGTGTTTTGAGTAAATTATAACAGGTCCATTTTGTGTTTTATTTGATACGTCGGACGTTGCTTGCGTCTCGACGCGCGTCGGAGCTCCTCACAATAGAGCTTCATTACCAACGGTGACCGCATTAAAACCCTCTTTACAAATCGCGATGGTTTTAAGCACCCGACCATTATTATAATAATTACTGTGCATGCCTCTAGTCCATCAAATTGTTTCTATATGACAAATAATTGACAGGGTGGTTTATTTTTATAATATGTCGAAGTATTATTTACTATACTAGTCATGTCTAGGAAACTTATCTTCGACCGTATGTACTTGTATAAAGAGCGTCCATTAAGCAATTACATTGAATTATTGTTCCGATATAATTGTCGCGAGTTGATACCTATGTAAATGATAGGTTTCGATAAACGGAATAGATCTACTTTTAGTAAATATGGGTAAATTACCTTTGAACATTGCGAAGGCAAAGTGTTAGTAATAAGTCCTGCATGGCCACCAGTTGCCCTACCTATTATGGTTGTAAATTATTCGCGGATACTATTTTGATATTGCATCAAACTAAATGTGTCTATTTAGTAAACAGAAATTATTATTTAACCATTGAATTTAACATGGTGTAGGCTATTAGTTCCAACGTCGATTTGTTCGCATATCAGAAAATTGTGTACTTAAGTGCTCATGGTACATTACATTGAGACTAAGTGCAATTATGCTAGTTGAAATATGTAGTAACAAAATATTTCTTTTATTGATGACAAGGTAATACAATTTTGATTACCGGTCAAGCGCGTACGTAGAACTATGTATAATGTAAGGCTCTGTTGGTAGTAATGATGATCTTAAATATATATTATATGTATATTGAGTATAATGATACTAAATATTACATTTAAGATGTTACTAATGTCAATCAATACTAATAGCAATGCTTACTTTTGGATATGTCTTAAACCCTTTGTATAAAGAGAGCGCATGATTTTTGGTGGACTAACTCATGTGAACTAGAAGATTATCGCTGGCTGGGAAAGTTTTCCTAATTATTCAAGACTTCATTACAGCGCTGTAAATGTTTGTTCATTGATTTATAGAAGCACGAAATATCTTGGATTTGAGACTCTATTCACATACGCAAAATGGTTATTTTAACCCTTTTATGTAGAAAGTTTTTTAGGTAAAACAATGTAGATATTGCAAATATGCTGCCTCACACAACACGGTATTTGCAAAAGCGATAACAAAACATAGAACGTTCTTCTGTTGTTAGTAACACATTTGTAAATAGTTTGAAACAAACAGAAGCGTGTTGTTCAAAATAACTCTTGCAAGAGCGCGGCTGCTCAGTAGCACTACGAATTCTACGACAATTATGCTCGGACAGGCTATGATTAAATTATGGCACTTATTCCGAGTGTTTCCTGAAAATTACATGGGATGGCTCTCCAAGGCTGCTCTGGCACGCGATCCCACTGCACGCATTAAACGTTATAATGGCCAGCGATTTAAAAACGCGACCAATGACGCATCGGTTTTAACGCGCTGCTGGTCACTCATTTTATGCACACTGTAGGTACCGTAATTAAATGTATGCGTTGTTTCGTACTTGTTGAGTAAGAAACAACGCGTTTTTAAACTGTATTTAGATAAATTGTTTTTGTACCTATTTGTATTCAACACGAATGGTTTGCGTTGGCTGGCAATTATGCGCGGTTTTATTGTAAATAGGTACCGTAGGTATAGAGTTAGAGCATTGATGAATGATATGAAATATATTTATAACTTATATTAAAGATTTATAGTATTAATTTTGTAACTAAGGTTTACCATAGTTTGAGTATCGTAACAGAGAAAACTAAATGAATTGTTAACCTTTAACCTATTTCTCTTGTACTTTATTTTTTATACATCTATGTACAGTACAATTAATAACGATGTGATACTTACTTTATTCAAAGAAATATAAGAAATAAGAAATATTTATTGATCTCTATGTTGATTTACTACCAATCTCAAATAAATTTTCGTCATTTGCTTAGTTTTCAAACTCCCATTGATATTTGACACTAAATCACGATTACACCAACATACTAAAAAAAATATGAAAATTAACATAAACATAATTTCTTCAATAGGCGTGTGTACAAACGCGACGGCACCAAGCGTTTCATCGATCAACAGAATACTTCGGAACAGGGCAGCGGAGCGCGCCGCAGCGGAGTTCGCCCGAGCTGCTGGCTACGGCCTGTATGCTGCTCCACCTCCATATGGTGCTTTTCCCTGGGCAGGCGGTGGCGGTGTCTGGCCTCCTGGCTCTCTATCCCTGCCGCCGGGGGTGCCGGGCCCACCCTCAGGGGTGCCTCACCCAGACGCCGTCCAGCAGGGATACTTGTCATCTTCTGGCAGAGGGCTTATTGGTAAGATGTTTTGCTGTATTATTGAGTCAAGTCAAAAGTAAAGTAAGTTACTTGTCAATACAAATTTTAGAAGCACTTATTTTATGCCGCTTAATAGGACTTTATTTTTTCCCACCAGATGTAGATGGTGACGATTCTGGTTCTCTGGATGGCGAGCAGCCAAAGTTCAGACGAAACCGCACCACCTTCAGTCCAGATCAGCTTGAAGAATTAGAAAAGGAATTCGAAAAGTCCCACTATCCATGCGTCTCTACCCGGGAGAGACTCGCATCTAAAACCTCGCTGTCGGAAGCGCGCGTTCAGGTAACTATCAACATTTAAATATCTTTAAGTACATACATTTACAAGTTAATTGATATAATTATAATATGTCCGGGCAACCAAAGAGTTAATCAAATTGGAGCCACAATTTTATTGAATACCAATTTACATTCATGAATATTTTGTGTTAACACATTGAAAACGGCATACTAATCACGTTTATTTACCGTTACTGACAGGTTTGGTTTTCCAACAGACGAGCCAAGTGGAGACGCCACCAGCGCATGAACCTTCTGAAGCGCGGTGGCGGCTCGCCCCCGCACCGCCTCCCCCACTCCCCCTCTCGCTCCCGTTCGCGTTCTTTGTCCCCCGCGCGCGCCCCCTACCACACCCCACAGATGGGCGGCGAAAATAGCGCGTTCAAGTCACTCGCGCATCAAGACACCAACGCCCTGAAAGCACTATCGCATCAAGCGCACTTCGATAGCAACGCACTGAAAGCGCTTTCACAGCAGACCTCCTTCGACGGGGGAGCGTTCAAACCTCACCCGGCGTTAGAAAACAGCGCGTTCAAGGCGCTAGTCCCGCACTCGGCGGCCGCGGCGCTGCTGGCGGCGCAGTCGATACAATTAGCTCGCGGATACGATTCACATTCCGATTCAGATGAGGAGATAAACGTACACGATGAAAGCGACGACGACGGCGACAAGTTGAGAAACAAAACCATGTCTAGATCGCCGAGCCCCTGTCGACGGCCGCCGGCTTCTAATGATTTACCCCTACAACTAACTAAGCACGACCGTTGATGTAGAGTCATTTTAATTTATTTATTTACCCACATAAAGTATTACAATTATCATTCCTATTGAATGTCCATGTTCCGAATAATTATGTAAATTAAGAATCTAGAGTGCTAATACTCCTGATAGTTTGTAAATTTCTGTAAATATGTAGATATTTGAGTCGTTAATTATGAGGAGAAAGATGGACGAGCAATTTTTGTTTTTATTTCTGTAGATAAATCCATAGATAGATGAGTATGTACGAACATACCAATTTTATAGTGGATTTTGGTTCATGTTCACACGAGCAGAAAAAATACAAACATTATTGTAAAATTATAGGTAGTTCAGTTATAAATTATTGGAATGAAGAAATAAAATAAAATCTATAAATTCATAATTAACTATAAATAATTCGCAACGGTTTGGAGGGGAAAACCAAAGTATTATTTTCAGTGTAGAATAGCTTTTGTTAGGGTTGTTTGCAGGAAAGTTAAAGTTCCTAGTTAACAATATTATTAATTATTTTTAACTATCTAAATATGGTTTAGATGAATTTATATTACTCTTATAGTTCAATTTATTTGAAAGTATTAACTATTTGGTAATTAATATGTTCCATGTAAAAAGCTATACAATTAAGACGGGCACCATTATAAATTCCTATCCATACCTTTATTAGGGGTACCAACTTGGATACCAACTAGATAATAATATTGTGTAAATATCGTTATAAAGTTATTAAGCATTGTATATTATTTATTGCTTAAACCGTAAAAGTTATTGTAAGATATAATAGATGATTTACATACGTACCTAAGTTTTACGAAAATAAAAAATATAAATATTAATTGTGTTTTCTTTACCCGTTCTCACTCACAAAGTCACATACAATAAGTCAATGATAAGCGAATATAAACGTAACAATTATTTATTAGTACCTACCTACATTAATTACACACTTTAAGATTAGCTATTCTATATTAGTATCATCAATATCAACTTAAGTGGGAATTTAGTAGGTATAATTAGTATGTGTAGGTATGTATTATTAAATTGGAAAAAAAAATCTATTTACAATCTTTACATGAAACGACTTGTCTTGACTGACTACAGTCTACACAACTACATCAACAGTGACTACTGTGCGGCTGACGAGAGAATGTGTTTTTGACACCTGTTAATATTAGGCTATTCTCGGAAACGGCTAGTACCTATTGCTATAGGACTGTCACAGGAAGGACCGTTTCCGTGATTTGGCCAACATTAGCAGGTGTCAGAAACGCATTCTCTCGGCGGCCGCACTGTAATCTATCAACGCACAGCCTAAACCACCTGGGGATGGAAACTAGAAATTTTGAATATACACTCCTTTGCAAAAAAAACGGGCGGTTTGGATTTTTCTACATTATTGGTAATTATTTAGTTCTATAGTGGTTTTAATAGCCAAACTATGTTACTGACACTTAAATAAAGATCTGGGTATGATAAAAAGTTAATTTCAAATTCGAAACTTTTGTTTTTAATAATAATGTTCCCTTTTTCAGTTTGTGACTTTTTACTTAGTTTTCGCGGGTTCGCGGTTAAAAGTTTATCAGGCAACTTAAACTAACTTTTAGTAGAATAATTTATGTTTGTTGCATAATCCTGCCTTATAGTGACTTAAAACAGATATCTTTGTGTCGATTGTAATGGCAGAGAAAGCAATAAGAGCTAGTAAAATTATAGCGCTGCTGGAAGAGGGCTGTAGCCAATGTTACGTCTCACGGCGTTAAACGTGAGTCGTTCAACCGTCCAAAGAACCTGGACTCGATACCAAGACACGGGTTCCGTTCAGAGAAGGCAAGGTTCTGGGAGAAAAAGTCGCACATAACCACGAGATGACCGCTATTTAATGACTCAGGCGTTGAGGAACCGCAAATGCAGTTACATAGACCTAAAAGAAACCTTGAAGAGGTACGAGGAGCACAAGTTAGCCTATTGAAAGTGAGGAGGAGGCTTTTAGCGGCTGATAAACACAGTTGACCAGCTCGGGCCCCCAAGTTACTCCGTGAGCACCGGATAGCTCGATTGAGATTCGCTAGAAATTGCCTATATTGGAAACTAGGTAACTGGAGTAGCGTACTCTTCTCCGATGAGGCTCGAATTGGTCTGAATGGTGAGGACCAACGTCAGCGAATGTTACGAAGACCAGGGGAACGCTATGCCGACGTGTGTTTTAAAGAAATTACCCCTTATGGTGGAGGGTATGTTATGTTTTGGGCGGGAGTAACTTCCCGCCATCGTACCGAGATAGTATTCATTGAAAATGGCTCATTCAATGCCTTAAAGTACACAACAGAAATCCTTTGTCAACATGCACAACCCGCACTGACTGTAATTGGTGAAGATGCCATTTACATGGACGATAATGCTTGGGCCCACCATTCTGGCGACGTAGATGCTTATATGCAAGAGGTCGGTATTCGTCATTTGGACTGGCCAGCGAGGAGCCCCAACCTTAACCCCTTTAAGCACGTCTGGGACCACCTAAAAAGACGAGTACGATCTGTCCAACCACTTCCACAAAACATCAGGGAGCTTAAACGTGTGATCTTGGCTAAGTGGGAATACATTCCACAGAACACAATCAAAAGCCTGGTGGAAAGCATGCCAAGACGATTACATGCCATAATCGCTGCAAGGGGAGGTCATAATCGTTATTAATTTTTATTTAGTATGTCTTTTTTTTAATAAAAATACTCGTAGTATTAATTTAATTATACCCATAAAAATGACCATTTTCTGTTTACATTGACTAAAAACCCGATTCCAGGATTTAAAGTGTTAAAAACTATATTCCCATTGATAATAAGAAATTTATAGTCATTTATGCTAATGAAATACTAAAAATATTAATATTATCCATAGAAAAGCAAATGACTGTAAGGTGCCCGTTTTTTTTGCAAAGGAGTTTATTATAGATTCCTATTAAGGCGTACTTGAACATTCAAGATCTTCTTGCCTGCGAATATTTTCAGAGCGTACACATATTCATACACCCTTAATCAATTATTTTGATTTACTACTGACGGGTAATTGGTGATATTTACCCCCTTATTCATAATCGCTTTTAACTAACTCAGTGTAATAGTGTGCCCTGTCTCACTCTTTCGATCGCCAAATGTCACCTGTCAGATAAAGACATCGGAATTTTAGCTAATCAACGTTTTATAACTTTAATATGAATAAGGGGGTTAGTGCACATCGTACTATTATTGTCTTAGACAAGCTGGTCACCGCCACTGTTTAAATTGTAGAAGCTCATGTTCAGGAGGGAGCGAAAATACCTCAGATGAATATGATGATGAAATATTTATTGATACTTTGCAAAAAATGTTCTTTGCTAACATAACAAATCAAATATAGCGTAAAAATTACTAATAGTTATTAAAATGTCTGTACCTACTAATATACTTAATAAAATCTGATGCGAGAGCGATGCTATCTGTCAGCTATATTTTCACAGAAAATTAGAAAATAATAGTTTTGATCCCGGAGATGGACATGTTACTTTTTATTTTGGAAACGCGTGTGAAACCGCAGTGTACGACCAGTATAAAATAAACCCACAAGTGATACAAAAAGAATAAATTCGATGTTCCGGCAATTAATCCCTTTAGTCTGAGGTATACTTAACTCTCAGCCCTTTTACAAACGTATCATACAAGACAATTATAATTTTTTCCCTATTGTATTAAGTACAAAGACTCAGATTCAGTCCTTCCCGGATATCGGCAATCATTTCGGTGAAAGCCGATCGAGGTCAGCACAAAAACATGATTACAGGGGAACAAAGCATCATTAGCAGATCTTTAAATGCTTTATCTTTTTCATTGTATCGCTTTATAAAGTAAATATTAGCAGCGTACATCAAATTGATGGTATTTAGGGCATAATTAAGCAATAATTATCGATGGATTTTTATAGGAGTCAATGGTAAAAGCTTATCAAAAAAGGAAATAATAATACCTATACTAACATTTTTGGTAAGTTTTGTTCTTGTGACCAGCGCTATTTTCAGGACTGAAATTACTCGCTATTATGCAATTAAAAATACCTAAAAATTATACAAACAAACAATACCTTCCGAACTGGTATTAGAGTCAGAATTTTGAATTATAATTTTTTTACATTTACCATGGCATTTTTTAACATTTATCGTCATATTTTGTTGAGTACTATATTAAATTATTTTACAGAAATGCATAAATATTTCAGCGTATATAGTATATGAGATGAATACTCAAAAGATTGCTTATAAAATAAATAAAAGATTAAATTAACTTATTAAAAATGAATTTAGCCTAAATCTGTAAATATATCGCTCTAATCGTAGTAAAACCGTTCACACAAATAATAATTTGGTAGGCATATTCGATATCTGACTGTATGGTTTGAATAATAAATGTTCATATTATGTAGATGCGAAACTATCATTAACAAATTGGCAGCGATGCTGAATGTTTGAAATCGTTTATTCGCAGACAGCAGTCTTATTCTAGACAATTCCTTTTGCAATTAAACGATTTCAATTTAATTAGTTGCTAACAGCAGATGTATTAAAATAGATTTATTCCTTAGCTTCCCATTAAATATATATATTTAAAATTTAGTTATCTGTTCAAATAATCGTATTACGGTACAGTATCTCTGTACGAGTAGGAATTAAACTCATATTTATATAAAGTCAATCTAACTAAAGTGTTGTCAGACAAATTAATATACAGCATATTTTATTGTGATGTCGTAAAAATCACCTACACAGTATAAAGTAATTTCGTTTATTCAGAATAGTGACGCGGTCCGATAAAGTTGTTGGGTCGTGATAGCCGCGGAGTGTGGATGCATGTACGCGCGCCGCGGCCCAATAACAATAAATTGTGTGCGTCGTTTGAAGCGCCGAGCGGACACTCACGCGTTATTACAAACTATACTCACTTCACTCTAAGATCGCTGATACTTCATGAATACGCCATCAATATTTAAGGTGTATAAATTAATATTGTTCAAGAGTTAATTTAATTTATTTGATGACAGCACAACAGAAATAATTCTAATTTAATTCTATTTTTTTGCAACAGTCATCAGAATATCGTCCTCGCTAGTAAGGTCGTACGTTGCGACGTCCCATCCAGTCTCGTCCCGTTCAAGCGGTCCGAGCTGTCATGATGGTAATCCGACCGTTCCCATTTAGTCGTAACTCGTAAAAGTCCTTCCCCTCACTCTCTGGTAACGCCCTGAGGCGAAATTTATGCGGTTTCACCCGCTTTCTTGGGTTGAAAAGAATCATTACATTATATCCTATTCCAAAGCCAAAAGTAATTATATAATTTCATGAAATGAAAAACCTTTCATGAAAATCTTTTTAGCGTTTTGAATATATATAACACACACATACATACAGACACACTCCAAATTTATACTATTCGTATGATATATCATAGGATAGTAGGATTCTAATTAATCACATTTCCAAATATTACATTCTAATATCTATATACTTGTACAACCTAAATGAAATATAAATAATAGTATGTCTGTATGTATCGAGTTTACGCGTCCAAGGTACCCTGCTCCTGTCACAGATGGGCCCAAGCGGTGTGAACCGACGCGCTCGCGCACTATCGCACCAATAATTTAAACCATAAAAAGTGCTAATATACCACGATATGACTGATATTAGTCCCCTTTTCATTTGCTGTACGTATACATAGGATTTATATATTGCAATGATTATAATGATATGAATGAAATCCTTACGGCTTCGTGATAGCGCCACTGATAGCTAATAGGTACTCACATATTAATATTACGGCCTTTGGCTGGTAAGTAAACGGGAACAAGCGAGTTTTCTCTAGAGATTTCTACTTATTTACACAGCAGTTGAGCCATAGAATGTATCCTATGTGTTGGAGGTTTACTTCATATCTTCAAGATATTACTTCAAGTAGGTATTATTGTAACAGATTATAATAAATTATCATAAACAAACTTAGTAGTATTAAAAAAAGTTTTGCTTATGGAAAATGTAGGCGCGCGTTGATGTCTAAATAAGGGAACTCCAGTTTAGACTTTAAAATTGTGTCAAATTTTTATACATTAAAAATTTTCCTAGATTTTATATATATTTTTTTCATCTGAAATATTAAAGGCACTATGATCAAAAATACCATTGTCTGAATTTCATTGAAAATCATGAAAAATACTCATTCAACTCAAACGGCGGTGATTCAGGTACCTCTAAGAATGTTCTACCTTTATACTTCTACTTACCATAATTCTTGGGAAAATCTGTACCTAATTATACAGTGTGTTGTTTTGGTCGGCGACAAGTGACCCAGGAGCGATAGTACAAAATATATATTCCCCAAAAATGGACTTAATTCCATTAAATACTGTAAATATGTTGAGAAATACCTTATTCAATTTGAAATAAAATTACCGCAAAGTATGGTTACTAGGCACGTGCACAGACTAGAGCTATGCGCAAGCCGCCATCGCCCCAGCCCTTTACTCCCTCGTACTCCCGTTGAGTATTATGTCTACACTTTAGCTTATTACATGATTTTATTTTTTTTTTTATTTTTTTTTGTTATTATAAAAAAATAAAGTATTTTTTTTATATTTTTTTAGCACCCGTATAATTTGTATTATCGACCCTGAGTCGCTCGTCGCTGACCAAAACAACGACCTGTATACAATATAAATATATAATATAATATTCCCATTGGTATGGGGAATGAGCGGTTTTTCTCAGCACTACGTTGTGGGTTCTTCAAAAAAGGCGTAAAAACTCTTCAAGGTCATCAGCACATCGGGAATCCCCTAGTATTGCAAATTTTCATAGGCGGTGACCAATTACCATCAGGTGGAACGTCTGCCTGTTTGTCAACCTGATGACATAAAATATATAGATTAGTTATGGAAAATTTACAAAAAAATATAAGCAAAGAATATTCCACCCACTTTCTCCTAAATTCTGCCTCACTTTCATGTCATCGATACTTATTTACCGGAACTGCATATGAACGAAGTTTCGGAGTTAATTAAATGTTTTGACGCCTTAACTCCTTAATTCATATTATAATTGATTTCACACACTTCCTTACAAAACGCCCGAGGATATGACATCATTGGCACATAAAATTCACATATTATTCATATGCAAATTAAGTGAGCAATCATAACATAAATTCCTTAACATACCCACTCCGGCCAACCTTACAACGAAGATCAATAAAATAATGTCCCCGACCATAACGAGCAGCTTGAAATTTCTGGGCCGACATTTTAAATTAGCCTTCCAAACAAATGCAGAAGCATAAAAATAATAAAGTTCTTTTATCAGTTTATCTGCACTATATATTTAATAATTGAATTGAAATCCTATATTTATTGTATAAAATTTAATTACAGTATTGATTTCAATATTAGCTAAACTATTAAAATAATCGCACATTTTTAAAGATTCCATCAACTTCATTATTGTGGTTTCAACTTAATTAAGTTCTTTATAATTAACTATTTGTTAATTAATCAAATTAATTAAAATGTCACATCCACACAACTATCAACGAACTAAATCTTAAAATCAAGTTAAAAGATTTGTATTTCATCTATTAGTATAAAGAATGAAACCGGTCACAGTGTCGTGAAGGTAAAATGTAGATAAATAATACGGTGCCACAGATTCCCATAAAGTCATGAGCAGATTCGAAATGTAAGCACATTAAGTTATCGGCCAAATTATCTCGATGTGTGTTACAATATTTATTTGTTTCTCACTCACGACGGGATTTGGGTGTTTGTGGGCAGAGTGTTCTCTCCCAATTAGGTGGTTATTGACGTTTTACTGTTATCAGGTTAATCTTGAAACTCTGACTCGTATTCATAGTATGGTCTGACTCTTTTTAAATGAATTTGGATGTGTTAGTTGTATATTCGATAGTGGTTTTTATAATAATCATTACTTTAGTAATAGTAGGAAGATTTTTTTATACCCGTAATACCTACTCATATAAATAAAGCATTAAAATCAATAATATAATTACTAAATAATAAAAGTTTATAATCACTCGTATTCTTATGTTTAAGAATCTTTTAAAGTTAAATAATGAATATCATCTAAATATAACATGATAATAAATAACATACGATTGTGCGTCTACACTATAAATGTGACATGAGTGCAACATCGCCTAAAGTCGACATTTATCCCAAAAAGGGAAGCTGTTAATAGAGTCATTCAACGTTACCGGTGGAATTATCTACAAAGAGAGAAGTCGGTCCGGTGTCGGTCGGAAATATAAATTTATTTGGTGGTTGTCGCTGCGACACGGGCGCCCGCGCCTCTATCTCGCCGCGTAATCTTGAACATTGGCGTTAAAGAATTTAAATTATACGCTGATACAAATGAACGGGCGAACCCAACTTATTTATTGCCTTAATCCAAATTATACTGACTAGGTTTTTTGGATGTCGAAGATATTGTCACATGATCAAACTATTATGTCGACACCGACACGTTATTCGATTATCATAAGCTTATGTTATGTTCACCGTGTTTGTAAATTACACTGTTATTGACGTTTTGTGTCCAATGTTACACTGTAATGCTACGAGAAATCGTGTTATGATCATAACTGGGAGCGATAAGTCATTGCTCTCGCGCATATAAGGCGGGACGTCAACTTTACACTATAAAATCCAATTACTAATATTTCTCTTTGTCGGGCTGTAATTAACTGCAGCAACCAATTCGCGCATGCGCACCGATCAACGAGCGCCTGAAGATACCATTAGTCTTGCTACTATATCTTTTTCAATAGACCTAAACGTATTCAAGAATTTGTAACATTACATTACAATACTGTAAATCCAATATTATTAAATGAGCAATATAATTATGCTATGCGATCTCAAAAACAGCTCTAAAGATTTCGATGAAAATTGCTATCTTTGGGCGAAAAATCGATCTAGCTAGGTCTCATGTCTGGGAAACCGCGTTTTCAGAGTTTTCACGTATCAAGCAAGTCGTTAGATCAGTTATTTCATTACAGCATAATACGTAAGCGATAGGCCACTAGTCAAAGAGGTAGAACTCCATCTCATAGATCGTGGGTTCGATCTCCGGTCAGGTGGAATCTTTTGTACTTTTTGACCTTTTTTTGTACACCAAGCAAAGGTCGGTCAAAAAGGTACTTATTTTGTTATAGGTGGTAATAAGACTTCACTACATGTGAAGTACACTTACAATTTTATTTTGTACTAGCTGTCTGCCTGCGGTTTCACCCGCTTTCTCGAGATAAAAAGTAGCCTATAACATTCGAGCCTAGCTTCCTATTAGTGAAATATTTTTCCGAACCCGGCGGTAGTTCCAGAGATTAACCCGTTTAAACAAAAAAAAAACTCTCCCGCTTTATTATATACGTATTAATAATATAGATAAAGACAAGCTGGTATGCGGTCCACCTGATGTTAAGTGGATATATCAGCAATATGGGGATTATCAATTTATTGTCGATTTTATACAAAGCCTTAATTTTTAACCATCTCTCCACTCTACTAAACGCCATGTCTTCATTAACATAGCTCTATTGAATTTGCTAAATGAATTTATTTCAAGACATCTCTATTTTAAAGCCTATATGGTAATATGCACGGTGCAATCATCTTTATATGCCCGAAAGCAAGAGGTGTGCACTCATTAGATAGTATACTCAGTGTATCACCTTTTAGCTGATGTAGAGTTTATTATGTTAGTTACCAACTGTTTTAGTAAAGTATAGAAAAAATTTAAACAACGGTTTAAATTTTTATAACTTCTGTATAAATCATTAACAAATTAAGTACAAATAATTATAGAGCTTATAACATTGCTCTAATTAGATCACATTAAGTTTATCAACGACATTTCACATTATTATTTGGTCAAATTTGCTCGTAATTTTCTTTTCTCTTCCAATATCTTTTTTAAATTACTAATTTCTTTCGAAGAAGAATTTTGTACAGTCATATTTGACTTTTTGTTATGTTTTCGCATCTCTGCCCGTTCAGACATGTAATTTTTAATAGATTGTTTAGCTTCTTCCAATTCATATTTTGTATTTGCGTTATCTTCCTTGACAAGTTTTTTTTTCATTTCCAATTCATCTTTTAAGGCTATCTTCATTACGCTTATTCGCTCTTGTAACTCTGCCATGGACATTTCACACAATAAGCCAACTCCAGATGACTCTGTCAAGTCTATTATTTTTGGTAACTTAGCTTTTTTCGCAATAATCGCTAATATTTTTATTTCTCTTATCATATTTATTTTACGTTCCAACTCATCCTGTTTCTCTCGCATTGTCTTTTCTAAAATTATTTCAGATTCTTTTCTCAGTTTATCTGCAGTGGTCTTCTTTTTCGCTGTCATTCCATTCCTAGCTTGGAGTAGGTTAAGCTCATTCATAGAAAATTTTTCGACTTGTTTGCGATTACGTTCGGTCTCATTTTTTTTCCACTTTTCAATTTCCTGATTCCATAATTCTTTTTCTTTTAAGAAGTCTTCATATCTCTTTTTATTTTCCTCGTAAAGTTTTTTTTTAGCTATAAGGGCTTCTTCATGTGTGATTTGACCCATTAAATGTTTTCTTTCTATATCAAATAGTCTTTCTCTTTCTCTTTCTTGTCTGTTATATTCCTCAAGCTCTTCAACTTTTGTGGTATTATTGCAACTGTTCACTAAGGTTTCGAGCCATTGTACTTCTTCTTTTTCTGCTAGCTGAACTCTTTTATGAATTCTTTTCACTGTTGTGGCAGTTTCTTTGACAGATGGAGTTACATTCTTATGATAAGTCTTTTTATTCTGGCTCGAAAAGGGTCTTATATTATTTTCACTTTCGTCCCCGTTGTAAGTAATTATTCTACTTACAGGATCAGATTTTATCTGAGCATGGTGCAAGTTATTATTTTTGACATCATTTAACAAACGTGCAGCTTTTTGTTTATTTTTCTCATGAATTTGCTTTAACTTTTGGTCGATAGTACTTTTTGTGAGCATTTTTTTATTTTTATTTGATTTCAAATTTGGTGGAGTTTCTGTCAATAAAGGATGAAGTGGGACAGGTAGTTTATCTCTAATATTATATCTTTGATTGAGCACATTCGGTTGTATAGGTACTGTTGGCGACTTTAGTCTTCTTTTCTCAATTTTCTTTACATATTCTGCGTAAGTGTGAGCCATTTCACTAATGTAAGGCTGCCATTCAAAAAGTGGTTTAATTATCTTATCTGTAACATAACCAGCATCATAGCTCTTCTGTGCTACTTGTGATATATACGTTAAAACTTCATTATTGCTCAAAAATTTCGTAAACGTATTGAGTAAAGCTTTGCTCAAATTAAAGGTACACTTGTACAGGAGCTGCATGTCCTTTGGATAAATTTTGAAGGTGACAGAATAAAGTATAATTATAAAATAATTTTGATCATCTTCAGAGAGCTCCTCAGACATATAAGACGCTATTTCTTTTAAAAACGCTTTATGTTTTTGTATTCCTAAGAACGATTCTGTTATCCAAGATAGTTTTGCATCCTCTGTAGTTTCAGGACATTTCTGAATGTATGTCTTCATGTATTCACATGGTGACACTTCTATAGATGCGTCAAAATCAATGATAATATTTCTTAACATTCTTACATTACCAGATGTGTAATAGTAAACCATTGTATAATTTACGGTTTACTACCCTGCATGCAATTTCAGAAACAAATGGAAAACATGACACAAAATACAAACACGATGATATTTTTTTGACAGTTTCATAACGTTTTATGTCATTATCATAAAATTCATAAATATATAGCCAGTGCAAAAACATTACCGTAATAAACATACGATGAAGGCGGTATATGTTTATTGTGTATGTTTTATAATAAAAGATGAAATACCTCAGATTAAAAATCATAAACTCGCAAAATATGAAGAGTTAAATTAAATGAAATATAGAAGAATCAACCGTTCACAAAACATTCATCATAATATTCCCATCTCTCTTAGAAGTAGCTCGGTCTGGCTCGGGAGTATTTAATTAGGTAGCCAGTCTGTTTTCGCCGGGTCTGTCATTAATCAATCACTTGAGAGGCGAAGCTATTATTCGACAGCTCGACACCTCTGCCGGGAGCGCTCCTCTACGCATAAAATGCAAGTCACATGGGGCCTCTTAAAATATAATAATCGTGTTAAACACAACCATAAAAGCCATATTCGATTAGAGGAATTTTAAATAGGTTCTTGTCTTGTTATCTTCGGAACACTGTCGATCAGTAAAGCTACGGATCACGTTAGACGTAGTTTTTGTTCGCTCTCTTTATAATTACTCCAGCTTTACTATGGCGTGTATTTATAAGGAGCTTGCTGTGGGAACAAAAGAAAAGTATTTTATACTAGCTATCCTCCGTGGTTTCACCTGTTTTACCAAGGTAAAAATACTTGAGAAATCTGGGGGCTTGGTAGTGCCCCCGCCAAGACGAGACAAGCGATGTGCAAGGGCACTACCTGCGTTTTCTCGAAGCACTTCTTTGTTTTTTTGAACCCTCATAACTTGGGTTTAGATTATACCAGATAAAGAAAATTCTTGGGATATGATGTCAATAGTAGATTTATTAAACGTGTAAAGTCAATTGCATAGCTTTCATACTTTAGATTTTATTTACATCTAAATACCCCGATTTCATCACTGACTCACTCACTGATGATTATCAAAATTCTTAGGGTACTTCCTGAAGTCCTAGAAAGCTGAAATTTGATAAATAAGCTAGTATTAGTACACAAACAACATTAAAAATCAAAAACTTTTACCCTCCAACCCCTTAAACTAGGGATGGATGTTTTTATGAGAATTTCGCAAATGTTGATGCTAGTAGGTCTGAAAATTGATATAAAGACTCCTTGTTATAAATAATAAAATATTAATTTCAGGATCTTTATTAAATCACCCCTATCCTTTAAATTAGGGGATGGAAGTTTGTAGGGGTACAAACTTAATTTCATGCTATTGATCTGAAATATATACAATTACACATTCTAATTACAAATACAAAAATACGTGTTTCAGGTAACTTACAAAAAGATGTGAAATCCAACCAAAATATTTTCATGTAAAATGTTCCCAAGATGAGACCATATGGCTCGCACTCTTAAAAAGTTATCAGACCTCATGTAGAGCCAAGCTTATAGCTCTACATGCCCTAACTCTGTAAGCCCTAACTTCACAAACTCTACACCTTAGTCAAAATATGTGTCTTGACCGACACGAACAACTACAAGAACTATTCTTTAACAGAGATGTAATGAACAGTGAATAAATTTTTCACTTTACGCCCTAGTGAAGGTAGCGACACAGTCAAGCCACATTTTCAATAAGTTATTGAGTGTGTAAAGTTGGGGCTTGTAGAGTTAGGGCGTGTAGAGCTATAAGCTTGGCTTTACATTAGATGATAACATTTTAACAGTACGAGCCATATGGTCTTGTCTTGGCAACATTTTATATAAAAATGTTTATTATTATTATTATTGTTAATACACTAGCTGATGCGTGTATATCACTTCAGTGTACTTGTTCTAATGTAATTATCGAGATTATTATTTATTGAATGTCATATTTCAAGACAGAACAGACAAAACATTACATATTAAAACAAATGTTACAGACAACAGACTTCATGATAATGAGTAATGTTGAAAAGGATTACGACTCAATTTTGATGGCTTGTTATAAATATGAAATGTACTATAAAACAGACATGTGTAAATCTGATTAAGGCGCAAAAAATCATAAATACTCAATTAATAAATGGTTTCAAAGGTACATTAAAACCATTGAAATCGATAAGTATTTATGCTTCTTCCTACTAATCATACCCAAATCGGGAGCTTCAGCATTTACCGAACTATTATTGCATTCATAGAGATATTGTATAAAGGTTCTCTTTTACCTTTTTGGGAACAGTCTCTAAAAATACGTTTGATATCTAAAGAACAATAAATTCATAATGATCATGCAGTTCAATTTCATTTGTATCATCCACATCTAAGTTCATAACTGATGGTTACATCCACAGATGAGAAAGCGGTGGCTTATTGACTCTGTCAAAATTAATTCGACTTTGAACACAAATCAATTTCAACATAATATTAGCTGTCAGGGTATGTCAAATTACCGCCCTTAATTAACGATACGGCTCTCCTTTCTCACGTCTTATAAACGTCTTACATTTTGATTGTTGGAACATAATTGTTATTTTTAACTCTCCTATTGTATTGTAGCTCCCTTTGCTTACATATTTTTCATCTATGATATCGTAATGAAGATATCGGTGTAATGTTTTTCTAAATAATTATGATAATAACATCTAATGGTAAGAACTATGCAAGCGAAATAAGAATATTAAGTACCTACTGACTTTCCACTATATTATGTGGACCAAAAAAAACATATACTTCAATTATTTTAGTAAAGTACCTACATTGTGTTTAGGGGGATTTCGTAAATTATTAAGATTTTCTTCTAAAAACGGAACATAAATAAACAGCAATGAGATTGCTGTAAAATTATTATTCTCGAAAATGTATACACATTTGGTTCATTAAATCATATATTAACGCTCATACATCTCTTAAACGTATATTCTTGTACACCTACCGGTCGGAAACAATTAGCAAGGTGAGATATTAATATAATGGCAGCGATTTTTCCACCCATATCGATGGAAGGCACCTTGTTTTCGCAGGTGGCTGCATTACAATACCTATTCCCTTAGACTGTTATCGTTAATATGGATATAGGACGTATGTAAAATATCGTCTCTTGCATACTAAATAAATATAAGAAATCAGTATTTACTATGTAGATGTGAAGGTGTTAGATAATAATATGGTGTTCCTAGATAACGTGTCTGGGCAGTACCTATTTCAAAAATTGTGGCATTTTATTAACGTATGTAACCTGTAGTTAACAGTGACGTGGTTTAAGAGACCTTTCTACGAATAAGAGGATGCAGATTCAGCTTTCATGCGCATCTGGTTGATAACTTAATATACGAATTCCTTTTAACATGTTTGGTGGTAAATATTTCATAAAGTAATGAAATAAAAGTTTGAAGCTTGAAATCTACCAGCCCAAAAAGTAAATCTATAGGCAATTTTTTCTAGTCAATTTTGTTAATACAAGGTTTATGCTAGATCTGACCACCTGAATGAAATAATAACTAAATTAAGAACCAAAAGGTAAATTTATATAACCGTCATCTTAACACAAACCAAGATATTCTTCAAAATTATAAATAATGATGCCATAAAAAATTAAGTAGGCAAAAATAGAGTGTTTAAATCAAAGGTAAGATAAATCCTAAGTGGTGAGGCCGACCGTTCGTCACGAGAGGTTACAGAGTTATTTATTGGAGTTTATATCACGACTTGTGAACAACTTTATCTGCTTGCCTCCATTATGTAGTATTGCTCCTTATAATCGGTTTGGTAATAGTAATTTATGTATGGTAGCATGGAACCATAATTGTAGAGTTGTCACTTTAACTAGTGTTAAGTTAATTGCATAGGAAGTGGATGTGAGCGCGATTTCCGTCACTTTCATTTGAAAATCGGTTGAACGAACAACTCCTTCCTGCAAAAAGCACATAAACTGGAACGCAAAATAACTTATAATGTTAGAAAAATCTTGTGATACATAGAGATAGATGGCTCGTTATAAGAGTATGTTATAAGTACCTAAATCAGTATTGCACATCTAAAACAAACAGCTAAAAGAAAATCATTTTCCCTTTTATTTTGATTATGTATCACATAAAATTATTTCTTATTAAGGATGAAGTCATCGTATTATTTACTAAAAGAAGAGTACTACTGATAGGGATGATACTACTGGAAGTATCATTGTCTACGTTCCAAGGAGTAAATTCCATCAGCCAGCAATTTCTTAAGACCGGCGGGAATATTAGTAGACCAGAAAATGGCAGGCTAAGGTGTACAACAACTCAAGATGACCGATTCATTGTGAGCAATATCCTAAGTAATAGACAATTTGAGGCTGTACTGTGCTTGCGGTCGAAACAGACTTCAAGATCTTCGACAACAATTTGAACCCTGACACGATACTGCGACGACTTCATGAAACTATTTTATAAGGTCAATAGGTTGGCAATCACGTAGAGAGTTCCTGGTAATAAGTTATAGGTATAAGTTAATAAATGTATTAGGTACGCCGTATAGTCAAACATTTTTTCATTGTTATTACATCAACTATTTTCCTAAACAATTTTATCACCAATATTAATTTACATCAAACGTGTCCATACAATTGAATATAACACAATTAATTTATAATAAAGCACAAGGAAACTGATTAAAGGCTTATTAACTCGGCCCACCTAAGAAGAGGGTTCATCAATCTCCGTGGCCAGTTACAAAGAACCTTAACAAAGAATTATGGGTATTTATGTATGGTTGCTACTATGTAGTAGGATTATTACTTCAATTTAATGACCGACCGTGATTAGACATTACCTTTCCATGCCTCTATAGCTTTATTATATAAATCTTTGAGAGAATGTGGCTGAGGTAGTAAATTTTTTTTTGCGCTTAGCCTACTAAGGCTTCATTAAATTTTCCAAAAAAAATCTTATAATAAACAATTTAAGTTATCCTATAAGGTGCAGCACAGACGACAAACCACATCGCGCTGTGAAAATTGAACCTATACAATTTTAGGCCTTAACGCACACGACGCTAAAGTCCGGCACACAAACCTTTGTTTCACACAGACTTTTTGTGTGAAACAAAGGGTTTCACGCAGACTCCTTCGCATAAAAAGTGCCTCGTCGCGCTGCCCATAAACTAGGTACCTACTCGTACCGATATAGTCTTAGTACTGAACATTTGAAATATGCAAGCACCCATAGGCTAGGGTACCGCTTACCAACGGGCAGGACTTATGCAACCTTGCGAATAAAAAAACATGTTTCCCCATCATTAGTAAGATTAAATAAAGTTACACTTTTAATAAACCTAAGTGATTTATCCAAACAATTTTGAGTACTTTAGGCAGCGGTACAACTTTATATTGTAACAATATAAAATATTATAGACACAATTATGTATGTATATTTTGACGTAACCTCGCTTCAATCCGAAATAGAGTTTGATGACCACCGATGTTATTTATTTGTTTAGTAATTTATATATGGTTAGTTACTGTTTTATTGGCCGTATTAAATCAAGCTCCAATAAGGCAGCCATTCATGTTTATTTTTACGAAGTTTCTGCTTGGTATGTCCAATAAATTATTGGCTTGGTCACTTTTATCACAGGACCATGGTAACGTTTATCGAACGATATAGGTAATGTGGATTTTTTTTGTATCTTTTATTATTTCGTTATATTATTAATATACCGACGTAGCCAGAGATATGTTTAAATATCATTGGATGTAGCGTTATTATTCTCAGTTTTATATATTTACCGGAGTAAACAATAAACAATCGAGAGAAAAAAACAACATTATTTAAATTTTATTAATAACTGGAGAGAACAGAGACATTTTATTTTAACTGGCTTGTTTCTGGAAAACTACATTTTCAGTTATATGGCATACAGCATGAGATACAATTTCCTTAAACATCGATTAAACTTCAACTTCGAGTGAAGTATCTTATCCACATTAACATATCGCAAACCACAAAGTGGCCCAACTCACTCGGGTTTATTGATTGACAAGCGCAGACTTCGATTAACTTCTCGCAACTCGGCACAGGCATTAGCTTTACTTGAGGCCTTAAACAATTATACCTGAGTATTTAATCGTACCTCATGTTCGTAACTAATATTAATTAATATACATATTAGACCTTATGTAAATCGAAATAAAGACAGCCAGATTACGGATTTCATTTGTAGAGTCGGTAAAAGGTTAAAGAGAGGAGATTGCGATGGTATGGCCATATACAAAGACGCCCAGACGACCATATGGTGAAGCTTGCGCTCAACCTGCCAATGACGAAACACTTGCGCGGAAGACCACCCGCCACTTGGCTGACGACGGTTGAAAAAGACCTAAAAGATGCTCAATTGAACAAAGACATGGCGCAAAACCGTGCTAAATGGAAGACGAGGATAAGCAAGGCCGAGCCCAAGTAAATGGGACCAGGGCGAGAAGGAAGAAGAAAGAAGATTTGTAGAGTCGGTAAGCTATAGTGGCTTGGGCAGGCTACATTGCCAGATGCATTATTAATTTGATAAGGTTGCGTTTTAACTAATTATCATCATAGTAGTATGATGTAGCCATATTCAGCTTCAGATTTTCTGGAAATCTGATGATTCGTTATGTAACCCACTACATAAAAATATGGTTTTCTCTTATAACAATTGATATGTTGAAAAGTACTGTCAGAAAACCAGTTTATTAAGAGCTGATGTAACTTAATATATTTATATTTTGCAGTTTTCAGTCTTTTACTCAGTGTCAGAGTGAATATAGTTATCTTTCAGTCAGATTTTAGTCAGTTAATTGGACATTTTATTATTTTAATTATTTGGTTTATTAACAAGTGGCAACGCTAATAAGACATTAGAATGTGAACGATCGTTTCCTAGCGAGACGCATAAATCTCTCCGCGAGTTTTTATTGGATCCCAAAAAAATGTTTGATCATGACGAACCATTCAAGGTGTAATTGGGTTCACCGGCTTCACATAAAATATGAGTTCTTGGCTTGGGAACGTTTTATAGAGAACATAAACACTTTATTGTATTTTATCCGTATCTCTTTATACACTGTACGCACATACATTAGTGTTTACTGATAGGAAAATAAATCAAAGATCGTCGAATTCTCAACTTTGGATTCCTGTTAGATTACATTAGGTATTTGTCAAAAGTAAGTACCTATGAGTGTTTGCTTTCGTTCGCATAAAGTCATAACATCAAAAACGTTATTACTTCTCGATTTAACACACTTAAGTTTTTTACTTCGTATCGATCCCTTTATGGGAAATAAAAAATCGTAACATCAACCGATCGAACAGTTAAGTTTAAGTACATTGTTACGCGCTACTTTCTCTTAATAAGGGCTACCATTAAACATATTACGACCAACGGTCATAATTATTTAATGCTTTAGAGCAAAATATACTTTCCAAGACTGAAAAATAACATATTTAGAATCTGCATACACGCCAGTATTTTCTTTTAGACAAAAAAGAATATATTTTGAAAACAGTCTTTGGTTACATACAATAGAAAATGACCGTATTAAAGAATTTGAAAGTTCAGAATTCGCAAGTTCTTACAAAACGGTTTAAACTCATGAGTCTTTTTCATTTAAATGAGCAGATAACAGTGGAAAGTTGTTACGCTCCTGTTGTTATATAAAGCATAACTGCAATTGAAGCTAAAGACAAAGGTGCGCGACACAGAGGCACACCAAAATTGCTATTCAAAATTTTCCGAGTGAGTTCCACTTCAGGTGAGGTTCATTTGAGCATAAAATTACATTGTCTCACAGACATTGTCGGGTGGCAATGAACTGCACTTTGACATAAAATTGCTTTGGACGCTATAAATCCATTTCATTACCTTAATAAAGGACGACTAAGGAATTCGATAGGAGAGCCATCATTCCCCGAGCGATCTATCATAGGTCATAGTCGTTAATTAGGTTTAGTTTTTTTTAACACAACAAAATAACTATCAAAATTGTTAACGATATAATTTGTGAAGAAATTGTAAGCCTCAAAAACAAAAATGCTTATTGTACAAAAGGCGAACTAGCTGTGCACCGGCGCTAATCTTTTTCCTTTCTAAATTGCACGCATCGGACGTTAGCTGATTGTGGATGTTAACAATTGCTAACAAGGTGAAAATGTTACGCGAACGTTTCCAAAAAACTTCTTTGAATAATCCTTTATTATATTCAGTTGTACCTTTGTCAATCAGAAGTGGTTAAATACACATTTTGTGGTTGAAATAATAACCCTCGTTAGCTTCAACAAAGAGTTGGGAGATATGTAAATTCGTGAAAGGTTCGACTACAAAAAATCCAGGCTCATGCGTGTAACAGGTGTGTTACTGATCCTGATTTCTAATAGTAGCATTGGGATAGTAATTACTGAGTGAATCTGGTATTGAACGTATGTGTATACTTTTACTGTCGACCGCAAACTTTCGATTTTCTTATGATTCTCAAAGGACATTCGTCACTATAATTACATAAAATTAATATTTTTACGTTTAAAACATGCGTGTTGGCAGATGTTTTCCATTTGGTGTGTTTACATATTACGGCTCATGTCCTTGTTTTCATTGACTTTTTAACTTATTCTATTGTCATATCTATGTATTTGTACCAACTACAGTACAATAGCGTCAATGTAATGTTTTTGTGTTCAGTTTTTCGATCATTTGTACTCATACTAATTAGGTATATCTATGTTTATAAAACTTACATGGAAAACTTCATATAAGCTTTATCAACAGACTAAAACTTCTTTTACCATTATTTCTTAGTCGCCTTCTAATTCTCAAGGGATTTTATATTGCACTTCACTTCATAAAATTCCTTATATTTCCTATAAAACTAAGCGAGACATCATAGAAAACAACTTGTAATAAAGAAATGTGATATCTATTATTATATCTAGTGTTTCACAGTAGCTTCTGAAATGCGCGGGTGTTGGCGCTATCTGGCAAGAGCGAGCGTGGATTTATGAGCCATCCCAACACTTCGCGCCTGCACTGCGCGTATACCATGAAACCCCAAAGAGTTATGTCTTAAAACACTTTTATCACTTATAGCGCACAATGCACAAGCAGTTTTGAATAAATTCCTGTTAACTTGTACAGTCACTTACAAAAGTAATCAAACGGTATTATCACTTTGGTGGAGTAATCTGATCTAATGGAAAATAACTAACACGCAGAAATCAACACATTATGTTGTGCGGATCTATACTATAATATGTTTCGGTATTTTTCTACTTTAATAGAGACGTAGTCAACTATACAATTATAAAAATCTCATAATAAAAAGTGAATGCTCCTACTACAGGTCGGTTTATTAAAGCTGGCACGTTCAATATATTTACACGTTGCGCTAGTGTAGTGTCTCGGATAAGTGGGTGGCGTGACGTCGCATTGCATGCGCATCCTGAAATTTACCTATGTCTGTCTCTCGCGCGCGGTCAAGCTTTGAATATGAAGGAGACAGTTATTTTGCTTTTGCCACTGCTCATAAATATAGAGTGGTTTTTTATTGCATTCGTACGTTACAGTTGCCAGTCAGTCATCATCATCATCATCATATCAGCCCATTGCTGAACATAGGCCTCCCCCATTGATTTCCAATTCGAACGGTTTTGGGCCGATGGCATCCAGTGGCGCCCAGCGACTCTGACCAGGTCGTGGGTCCACGACCTGTCCGGTGGGAGGTCGTCCCGCTCGGCGCTTTCCAGTACGTGGTCGCCACTTGTGAACCTTTCGTCCCCATCGGTTATCGACTCTTCGAGCGATGTGGCCTGCTACTTCAGCTACTGTGGCTACTTCAGCTTACTAACTCTACGAGCTATGTTCGTCGTTTTCGTTCATTTACGAATGTCCTCATTTCGGTCCCTGTCACGTAGAGATTTTCCGAGCATAGCTCGTTCCATAGCTCGCTGAGTAACTCTGAGCTTATTTATGCGGCCAGTAGTGAAAGACCACGTCTCTGTCCCAGTCCAGACCAGTCATTGAATTCTAACTAAATCAGAATCAATAATGTAATAAAACAAACTATATCGTGAAATTGCATATGTGTGAGTACTGTGAACGTGCCAGATTTAGTTAACGAACCTGTATGAAATGTTATGCACTAGGCATGAATTTAAATCTTATATCTTTTCGAAGACAGGATACCCGTTGTAGTAGCAAACCAAGAGAAATTATAATGCACCTTATCTTACCTTACTGACTCTACTAGATTAAATCGAAAATATGGTTATGATTGGAGTCGTAAACGCAAAATAGATATTAAAATATAAGTATATTTTACGTATTAACGTTTATTGTAACAGATTCCGAGATGAAAAATAAATTATTTATGCAGCCGCTTGAGTATAATTTTTATAATGTGTTTTAGTTTCCCTTTACAAGATTATTTAATGAATGTATACTTCCATTAATTAATACATAATTGGGCGATTGAATGTAACTTTTTTGTTGTTGCTTAGGTACTTGTATCAGTTACCACACATTTTAATTATCAGTTAAGTATATTTATAATTACTTAATACAATTCTTCATCAAAAACACCAATAAGAGATTTACACTAGTTTCCTTAATAACATTTAGCCGTGGAACGAATATCTTGGTCATGAGAGATAAATCATGAGCTGTTGATTGGTCAGTATTGTTGTCGGCGCCCGCACCCGCGCCCGCGCCGCGTAGAATGGTAGCCTCCGCAGGCTTCCATTCGATCCGTGTAATAGTGGTAAGCCGATTGCAAGCTTGGGTATAAAGCCTCCGAGACCGTATTTTATTTCCCCCTGAGAGGATTGATTTATTCGCACCACGGCAATTACACTTCTTGTGCATGTTTGTATAAGAGCTGTATCTCCGTTAAGTTAATCATCGGTTTGTTGTATGAAAATGTTATCGGAGCTATTCAATCAGTAAACGCTACGTTTATAATTGCCAATTAATTTACTACACTATTTTAATTATTTACATATGTTTAGTTTGTAAGCTCTCTCAGACTGAAAATTCTATGTTAAGATAATTTATTGATAAATATAAAATAACCTACCTAACATAAAATATAGATTCGACATCGATAAGTACAATCTTTAATTAACCTACTAACTAGCCTGTCAGTAGGTATTGTGGTGTCATTAATCAATAATGTCTATACTATCTTTCGTTACAAATTTAAACAAAGTTATCTGAATCCAGAAAGGAGTCCTTAAAAAACGTCTCTAACGTGACCTAAATAGGTATTCGGGCCGATTCCCTGTTTCGGTGTGCGGTCGCTTCTCACTTGTGACGAGGAAGGATTGATCGATGATTATGTCTCCATCCCGATCCATGTCCCGGGCTCTTGTAAGCTCTCCCAGGCTCTCCCGGGCGAGACAAGCCAACTACACCGTTATCAATGGATTTCGGTAGCATTTGATCTTGATCCTTGATGTTTTGACAAGTTGATACTTATTGGTGCTTGTGTATCGGTAAAGATTTCTCGTGTATTTATTTATATAGTGTAGGTGCCGATATACATCTATATAAGGCTTTGAGATATGGATCGATGCGAGAATTTAATTTATCTGCTTGAGGTAGTGATCGAAAGCCGATCATAATTTTAAATTATATAAATATTTATCTCGCATAGAAAAAGATAATTAAAATCTTAATATTTCGAATTCATAGGTGAGCCCATAGAATGAATGTTAGTAGGTATTTTATAAAGATACTTCATGAAAATGATCAAAACGATCATGATCATAATACAAGGTATCTCGTTCTACCTGTGTCATTCACTGTGTCAGCGCAGGTTGCTCCGCATCACAAAAAACTCCTTTCAAATGTAAATCAGCACAAACCGACAAAGCAAATTGTCACAAATAAACACTGATACATTTAGTTTTTTGTGAAAGTTTATAAAAACCCGATCGCATCAGCAAAGGGTCAGACTAAGCCAATCAATCTAAGATAAAAATTTCTTTTATTGATTTTTTGCTGCTGCCCGTTTAACTTATTCTTTGTGACTCTGAACTTTGATTGTTATCCGTGAGACTTTTGATCAAATACAAATGTTTCCTGTCAGAGATTAAGCGCACGCTTTTTTCAAAACAATTGTTACATATTTTATACTTCTTCATCATTTTTATGGTTCATGTTCTTTTACTTACCTAATTTAAAACTTATATTTCGAAACATGGTGGTTGATAAAGGAATTTTTATTTATTGATCTATGATTATAAAATCTTTTTAATAAAGTTTGCTCTTTGAGCTTGGTTGTTTTTTATTCGTTAGGTACTGTAATCTACATAGTAATGTGTCCACTCTTATTGCAAATCAAATTAAAAGTTTAACTTAACGTAAACTGAAATAGTATTTCTCTATGAAATGTAACATGTGAGTATGTACAATACATGCAGTGCAGCCGCAGAGAGAATGCTTTTCTGACACCTGGAAATATTGGCCAAATCTTGGAAACGGCAAATAGGTATGATTGGACTGACACTAAGCAATACCTTAGAAAATACTGAACCTTCCTGTAAAAATTCTCATCACAATAGAGTTAGCCGTTTCCGAGAATAGTCAAATATTAACAGGTATCAGAATCTCCCGGCGCACTTTAATTCAGTTTTTTCCACTATATTTTATCACAATATTATCATATATCGGCTCCAAAATCAGTTTTTACAACAGGACATATATTAATCTATATGTCAAAATATAAGTATGTAACTCAAGACTAGTTTTTATTTTTCCCATACAAATCCCTGATATTCATTTTCGTCTCGTCTTATAACTGGCTATGTTCTTCTTGCACATACAAATTCTTTAGTTTTTTCATTATATTCCATACGTCTTACGTCTTTTGACATAACAACAGCAGTTCAGTTCAATAAAGATTCGTAGTAGATCTGTTAGTGAGTCGGTCACATACCTACATACATTACATACATATACATTAGACCGGGCGCATACTATAAGAAATTTTCTGTCAGAAATTTTCGGACGCCCGCTTGCTCATACATTTTTGGACGTCAGACACGTCAGAATTTTCGGATAGTATGCGGAGTCTAGAACAAAATGTATGAGGAAAGTGCCTTCCGGCGGGCGTCAGAAAATTTCTGACAGAAAATTTCTTATAGTATGCGGCCGGCCTTACGCTGAAGCTGTGAGGAATTTTCTCAAAGGTCCAACATCATAATTCGCACCCTTCCTGGAAGAATGTTGTAAGTGAAAAGTGACAACTTTTCAGGAGTGTAAAAAACTGTCCTAAAAATTTATCAACATTATTAAAAATATGTAGTATACATCAAATGATAGCTAAAACTACCTGTAACGGGCCTACGTGTTTATATTTTAAATTTACTCAATGTGTATTGAGAAAAACCTAAAAAGGAGCGTTGCGTAATTATTCTTCGAAACATATTAAACACTTGATCCATCAAGTGTTTAATATTATGAATATTGCATTGTTGACATGTTATGGAAGTCTCGCTGTTCGGTATTATTGCAGATAACTCTTTATTTGAATTCTGATTTAGTAGTGCATTTAATGTGTAAGTGTCGTTTACATAGGTTTTCCTCGAGCTACTCGTTTGTGTAAATAACGTATCAATTGTTATATAATATAATGTGGATAAAAGTTTCGTGGATAAAGTAAGCAACTAGACTTGCACTACGATACCCACCAAATAAATTCGTTCAAAATGTATGTAAGTATGAATATGCTATTAGTTATATGGAACTTTAGTGAATAATTAAGTGCAAATATATTAACTTCGTTTTTATGATGGAAATATAAATATTTTAATGTTGCAATATTTTACATATTTGTATTTTATTCCTTCATTTTCAAGATAAAAATTATGAAAAAAAATGACAATATGTATTAGTTTTTTCTTGATTTTTTAGTGCAATAAAAAAAAATCACGCAAGTCGACTTGCATCTTTGTTCCAGGGGGGTGCGAATTATTAGCGGTTGAATAAATAATTACATAAAGTGACATAGCATTTTGCTTTTTCATAATAAATCAATACTTGTCTTATGACGAAAAAATATAAAATAACACAAATAATCGTGTCAAAGATAGACCTTACAGACAATATAACATAATAATGATTCATGTGTTTTCTTAATTTACATCGTTTTAAATGGTCATTCATAGTATAATAATAACAACAATAATTTAAATAAATAACTGTAGTAGCTAATAAAATGTATTAGAGTAGGCGTGATGGCTGGTTATTCAAAACTATATAGGTAAACGTATTTTAAATTTAAATATTTAAGTTTTGACACCAAAATTTAATGCAAAATACGTTTTGAGCTGCAACAAGTATATAGGAAACAAGTATTTTTATAGCAAAGGTATCTTATAAGGTAGGTATTATAACAAAAGAAAAATCATTATAAATATAGCGAATGATTATGATATCTATCCTTCCCGAAACTTCGTATTTTCTGTTCAATCGAGTGATCCAGACAGGTGTTTTATAATATGCACAGAACTGAAATACAATCTTAAATCAAAATAAAAAGACAAAAGGATTTGAATACGTTAGTCCAAATATTGATTTAACCCTATCAACGACGGAAGCAGGTGCCCGGCGCACGCGCCTTCCCACTCCGAATCAATAAGCGTTTCCCAACTATGAAATTAAATGATAATCACAACCTTTTTTAATATTTATATAAGAAGTTAATAAGTACATTTGGACTGTATTAACAGAGATCGTCAACATTTATGGATTAGTATGAAGAAGACGTTTAAAAAAATAAGTCACAAAAATGTATTGCAAGTCTACTTATATAGGTTTTATGTTCTAAAAAGGTAGGTACTTCAGCGAGAGACACCTATTTAAAGGTGTCAAAAAGGTAAAACAATGATCTCAGACCATATGGGGCTGTTAAAACAATATCTCAGTTCACCTCGCAAAGGATCATGTTTGAAATATTAATTTAGTTTTTTAGTATAACCCCAGAGTAAATAATATACTACGTACAAGTATAAACTATTCTCTCCACTTTAAAAAAATACAAAGTAATTGAGCAAAAAATAAAATAATAAAGATTTTTATACATACCTTAAAAATGTTATCAACCTCTGAATTCACACTGCTATTATTCATTTTAACGGTTTGCCGGCACCCATGAGAGGGTTGTGCGTCACGCTTCACTCCGATGTTACGGATAGATACGATAACGTAGGAGCCTAAGCCTTTTCGAGGCAGATGCATAAACTCATAATTGGGCCGTATCAAAGCATTAGTAGACTGGGAACATACAAATTAGGGTCACTTCGGTCGGATAGATAGGTACTCACTTAAATGTAACTTAGTTAACATGCATAATTTATGAATATGTTATTTTAATTAAGGTAATTTTAACTATTTTAAATATGCATCTACATAGTAGATGGATCTTTGAGGCGTCATTTAAAAAAAATGTTTACCATGCATGGAGATGGGATGATTTTGTAGCGTCCTGAAAATCATCTTCAAAGTACTGTAGAGATTTTTCTTAATTTTAAAGTAAAATAAAGGTAACAAACAAGGTAACTTTATTTGGTCGCTATGTACTGTTTATGTACTTAGGTCCCTTTACGACTATTCATCACAGGTGTTCTTATAATAAACTAGGTAAGTATACACTTTTTGAAAGCCAATTTGAACAAGCTAGCTTCTCAGTTCAAGTTGTATTTGGAACCGGTGTAGAGCCATTTTTTAACGTTCATAAGTGCCTTATCAGGGCCTAAATTGAATAAATGCTTTTTGAATTTGAATTGTATTTGCTAACGAGTTCCACTCACATTCGCCAAACTCAATAAATGCAAAATCCCTGATATCTTATTCGTTTGAAGCGCTCTAACAAAAACAAAAATCCCTATCATTCTCACCAAATCTTAAATAATAGGGTAATTTGTCAGAGCTAAGCAGTTTGCATATGAAATCGCGTATCCAGCCTTTGCTCCCGAGGCCGAGGGCGACTGATGACTGTTTAACACACGCTCGTACAGACACTTTCAATAATAAAGAGTGATGTAACGCTATTCGAAGGGTTAAAGGTGATTTAAGGGCAGATTGTGGCAAACCAGCCCTATTTATTAGGAAAAAAATTGTAAGATAAAATAATATTATCAAACAATCATATTAAATTAAAATCTAAATACGATCTGAACATTATTATAATGGCAATAATAACTAATTTGAAAAGTTACCAGTTAGGGAAGTGGGTGACTAGCCACACGACGCCCGCCGCAAGCAAAGGCATGTGTGCCTTAAATAAAATAAACTAAAGGGAAACTAATAGTTACTTGTTTCTCATTAGACCTCAGAAAGTATTGATGTAGGCCGGCCCCCGGTATAAAAGTATAGAAGACTGACAAACAGGCAAGCCGTCCATCTGGTGAGAAGCAGTTACCGTTGCTTATGGACATTAGCAGTATCAGTGGATGACAAGGGATTTCCAAAGTGTTTCCAACCTTGAAGTAAATAAGACTAGAAGGTAAATTAGCAGTTAATTAGGTGCAAAATTGAGGGTGGTACGCAAATATGTACCAACCTACTACAAAGAAAACGCTACCGCTAAGTACCACGACGATGTTGTGACTAAAAGTTCAAGCTCATTGTAGGATTCGAACCCTTGAGGTTAGGTAGGTACTATCACTGAGCTGCCAAGATACTGAAAAGTTGTGGGTTGAGAGCGAGGCAAAATTCAAGGTTCAATTCCTCTTAAAAAAAAAATGTCTCGGTACTTCCTAGGGGCTCTACAGGCCGGTCAATCAATACTGCAAATGGAATTCATTATTCGAATTCTCCGCAGATCCTACGTAATTCCATTATTTCTTGGTAAAATTGTCGCTCATTAGGTATACCTACTCATACAATTCAATAAATATTGATAATTCGAACCAATTTGAACCTTAAGTACTCACACGATTTGACAGGTATTTTGCCATAGAGGTATCATAAGAAAACTCCTCATCCATTGCATTTCGGATTTGATAAATTGTATAAAATCGAGTTTTCTTTTTAGCCCCCCTAGCTATTTAGTAATCTGTGCCCCTAGTCCTTCCTATGCCTAGCTTGTGGTCTTCACCTCCAAGCTAAATCATTTGGTGGTGCCATCTACTACATATAGAACACAACATGGATACACAAACTGAGCTTACTAACCAAAGCTTGTATGCTAGTTACTTTATTTTTCCACAGATGTCGCTGTTATTCCTTTGAATAATCTGCCATCTACTTTGGCCTGTTAAAACTTCTAGAAAGTGTTGAAATGTAATGTTACTATGATATAATTTTAGTATAGATTTGAACTAAGAGATGACTCTTTTTATTTTATTATTTCTTGTATAAAATAAACATTTTCAGCAGTTTTGTGATTACTTTAAAATCAATGTTCAAAAAATAAATGATGTATTTTATTATTTATTTATATTTATTTAATTGACCAAAATTACATAATAATAAATTTCCTCAACACTTAACCCAACTGATGAGCACTTGGCTTAGGCCTGTGCCATCTGGACTTCCCGGCCAGCCGGAGGAAAAAAATATATACTAAAAATAATTAATAATAATAATTTATTAATAATCAACACATACCATTACAAATTTTCTTGTGAACCTCGTACTAGGCTGGGCCTGAACTGTGAGGTTCTATTACTATCCCGTTAACAGAATTACAAAACGGCTAAAATTGAGTTACAATAATAAACAACATAAAAATAATAATTGAAAATTAAAATTAATTTAAATTATATAAAACAATCATCAAAAACTAATGTGATCTGGAAAATGCTACTATGAGTGTGTGTATGTGAGGGGGTGTTGGGGTGTGTGGGTGTGTAAGTATTCGTATAGTGTGATTGGTATAATATAATAAATGGTTTTGCATTACCACCTGTGTATCAAACACTAGAATTCATAATTATCCCGTAGGAAATAATTATGAGAATTTAGCATAAACACAAAAAGTACCTATTAGAAGCATTGTGTTATTTCGCTTGCCGATTTGTCCGTGTAAGCGGCAGCACAGACAACGGACTTTAGTCTGCGGCACACAAAAAGTCTGTTTGAAAACAAAAGGTTGTGCGCCGGACTTTTTGCGCGTCGCACATAGAAGTATTTTCATGTAAAATCTGGTCAAAAGTCGAATTTACGAAGTTTTATAAAAACTTTTTAAAACCACACATTTTTGCAGATTAATAACCGGCCCATCGAAAAGGGGGCACAATAATAATTTAACTAGTTGACCCTTCCCGCACAAGCAGTCGGAACCCAGTCGTTGTCTATACCACATTTCTTCGTTCTCGGCGTTTGATATTTCTCACTGCGTTAGAGTTTGACTGTATGTTTGATGTGATAAATTGTGGGAAAAAAATATTTACATGGAAGTACAAGGTGTGTAGATTATTTTAACATGAAAATTAAATACTTTATGAGCCATTTATGTACTTAAAAAAAATCAGAAAGATGATTGAAATAATTTTTATATTTATTTTATTCAATCGCGTTTTTGTTTATTTGTCAAGGCTTTTCATACCTTTAGTTTACGATTAATAAGTTAGTCTAAAATATATTTGAGCAAATACAATAAAAATATGGCCATTTTTATTATTATTAATTAAAGTACATAGTGAAAATGTGGACTTTTATGACTTGATGTTGTTTTTTTGGAACAGCTACCGGTGAAATAGTGAAAATAAAACATGCAATGCTGTTCACAATGATTGGTGGCAAAGTATGCATTGCTGCTAGCTGCTACTGACGTCGCCGCGTCGCAACGTCAACTATGCGTTGTTTGTTATATTGATAACTATATAACGATATAGAAAACTACTGAACCGATTTAGATTAAACTTACACTGTTCCCTAAGTTGAAGTAAATGTAAACGAATAAAAAAAGAATTGTTACAATCCGACTAATATCTTCGGAGATATGCGAGGACAAACATACATACATATATACATACAAACATACATACAAACATACATACAAACATACAAACATACATACATACACCTATGAAATTTTGTATATTTGTTTGGAAGCCCTAATAGATTATCATATGTGAATATTGTGTAGTTCCAGTAATATTACATACATACGTGTCGAATTGATAATCTCCTTTTTTTTAAGTCGATTAAAAATATAACCTATACAATTCTAAGCAGTAACGCACACGACGACGCACATAGGAGTATTTCCATGTAAAATCCGGTCAAAATTATTTAATGGTCTTTTTAATAATAAAACATGGTTATATGATCTTTAATGATAATAAAAAAAAAACATCGCAAAAATTAATTTAAATCTGTCCAAAAATATAACAACGCATAGATGACGCTGCGACGCGGCGACGTCAGTAGCAGCTAGCAGCAATGCATACTTTGCCACCAATCATTGTAAACAGCATTGCATGTTTTATTTTCACTATTTCACCGGTAGCTGTTCCAAAAAAACAACATCAAGTCATAAAAGTCCACATTTTCACTATGTACTTTAATTAATAATAATAAAAATGGCCATATTTTTATTGTATTTGCTCAAATATATTCTAGACTAACTTATTAATCGTAAACTAAAGGTATGAAAAGCCTTGACAAATAAACAAAAACACGATTGAATAAAAAAAATATACAAATTATTTCAAATTTTTTGGTTCATCTTTCTGAATTTTTTTAAGTATATAAATGGCTCATAAAGTATTTAATTTTCATGTTAAAATAATCTACACACCTTTTACTTCCATGTAAATATTTTTTTCCCACAATTTATCACATCAAACATACAGTCAGACTCTAACGCAGTGAGAAATATCAAACGCCGAGAACGAAGAAATGTGGTATAGACAACGACTGGGTTCCGACTGCTTGTGCGGGAAGGGTCAACTAGTTAAATTATTATTGTGACCCCTTTTCGATGGGCCGGTTATTAATCTGCAAAAATGTGTGGTTTTAAAAAGTTTTTATAAAACTTCGTAAATTCGACTTTTGACCAGATTTTACATGAAAATACTCCTATGTGCGACGCGCAAAAAGTCCGGCGCACAACCCTTTGTTTTCAAACAGACTTTTTGTGTGCCGCAGACTAAAGTCCGTCGTCTGTGCTGCCGCTTACACGGACAAATCGGCAAGCGAAATAACACAATGCTCTACCTTCTAATAGGTACTTTTTGTGTTTATGCTAAATTCTCATAATTATTTCCTACGGGATAATTATGAATTCTAGTGTTTGATACACAGGTGGTAATGCAAAACCATTTATTATATTATACCAATTACACTATACGAATACTTACACACCCACACACCCCAACACCCCTCACATACACACACTCATAGTAGCATTTTCCAGATCACATTAGTTTTTAATGAGATCTGGAAAATGATAAAGAAAAACTAAAAATGACGAAATAAAAAAGTAATTTAAAAAAATTAAATCAACTTCAAAATATACTAAAAAGTATGAAATAACTCTAATCTGACACTGATTTGAAGTCAGCGAAAGAGCACTACGTATTGAAAATATTTCACTGACTTCAAATCAGTGTCAGATTAGAGTTATTTCATACTTTTTAGTATATTTTGAAGTTGATTTAATTTTTTTAAATTACTTTTTTATTTCGTCACATACTCAAAAGAGACGGCGTGGTGCAGTCTGTCGTCTGCTCTGCACCTTAGGGTAGAGCTACCAAAGAGTGCGCACTTTCGAAACTTTAATTTTTAATAAAATCAGGTTTAGGATTACATCCAAAAAAATATTTGTTAACGTGCTTTGGTTCATTAGGAACATAGTTTTAATTCTTAAAATAAAATAAATAAATAATATCCTGGGACATTCCTTACACACGGTTATCTGATCCCAAACTAAGCAGAGCTTGTACTATGGAAACCAGATAACTGATATAATACATATACTACTTTTTGTTTGTAAATACATATTACACCCAGGCAGCCGTTTCGCTGCTACAAGAACTATTGTACTACAGAAAAGTAATTAACAGTGAATTAATTTTTCATCTTACGCGCATGTGATGGTAGCGAAACGGACAAGCCACATATTTTGACTAAGGTGTAGAGTTTGTGAAGTTAGGGCTTGTAGTGATAGGGCGTGTAGAGTTATAAGCTTGGCTCTACATGAAATCCGAAAAATTTTTGACAGTGCGAATCATATGGTCTCGACTTGGCAACATTTTTCATGCGGACCATGAGCGCTAGTAGGGGGTGCCCTTGTACTCCCCTGGCATGAAAGAAAATACACAGAAAATATTTCTTACTATTAAAATCACTTTTTGAATAAAAACTTAAGTTCTCTACATGTCGTCTAGGCTAGGTTGTTGTCCATTTTTTTTCACCACCTTTTCAATGAAATCTGTATCCTCCTCTACTCTCTTCCTGAGACACAAGAGACATCCAGCTAAAATGCGGTTTAGAGACGCATATTAAAATATACCTGCGCGATACGAATTTAAAATTGATTTAATTGATATGACTTAAATGCCTAATTTTATATAGGTATCCTATAATTATAAGGATGTACTGTCAACATTATATTTGTAAGTATGTATAGATGCATATTCACCCCCATAAAAATAATCCTGCCATGTTGCGAACGAATCGTTCCCCTCAAAATAAGACTATTAGGTTTTTCCCTCTTCAAACCGCACGGGCGGACTGATAGAACTAAAGATCGTATATGTGCACCACAAGATTTATGAATGCCATCATAATGATCAGAATATTTCTCGGTAAATTGCCTTATTGCCCATACATCGGTTATAATGGTAATACCACAGTTTTACCAACTACTGTGGTAATACTGTGCATCGATCATGACTTGATCTGTCATAATCATAACATAAATGTAGTTTATATTTAAGTAGTGGAGCCTCAGTGGTTTTTTATTGTATTATTTTTTATTTTTGCTTTCGGTACTCCTTCTTCAAATAGTCACTCCTACAGCATATTCCATAGATGAAGTATCTAAGGATGTGTCCTTACTTTTGCGCCACGTAATTGTAATTATGTGAATTTTACTTCCAACAGCATAGACATAGCCTACGCTACGTAATATAATAAACGTAGGTCATTGACTTAATAATTTCTATATTAGAATACAGAATCATTACTATTGCAATTAGTCTAATGCTTACCTTTGCCTACTATACGACTTTTGGCGGCGCCGTCAGAACGCGCTTAATTTCGCGCTCGTTCTGCCCTACACGGAATATTAATGCTATTAATTTCTGCCATTCAAATTTTAGTAAAGCTGATGCTGTAGTAGCTTTTTCAAGTTCGATTGTTTACATAAGGGGCACTAAATAAGGCTGCGCCAATGAATCAAGTGACATCGGAAGAATGTATGGATAGCGGTGCTACCTCACTTTTAGTAGTGCGGCCTTTATTGCATTGCATCGCTGCTGTAGTCGTGGTGGTAAGTATATTATATTAAAAAGAAGCTAAGGGTTGCCTACATATGCGCAAATATTTTTTTAAATACTTGAATAATAATAATAACCCATAAATAAGCACTCACATTGTCTAAGGAAATATAAAGTTATTTAAGTTATTAAAGTTGCTGTTAGCTTTGTAGACTGCGAAAACCGGCAAATTTCTATTACGATGTAAATTTTCAAATTATTATTTTAGAAGATACTTGATCTGCAATCAAGTCCCAAGGGGTCGCTTCCAATATCTGTTGGACGATTTGAGCTGCCTTCAAATTCCCTTTAAAATGTTGGAGCTCCGACCGGTGCAGGTCGATTAAACGATGTCTTGAATACCTAATAGGAGTGGAGTACTCGAATGCTCTCTCGCAATTCACTCTCCGTCGCATAAATTAGCGGTGCGAGCACACAACCGCCGCAATTCCGCAAAAACTCCAATCGTAGGGGAAAGTTTGGCGATTAAGCCGTGAGGCGTGGCATGGCCAGGTCTGTTCGTGACAGTTAGTGCCGCCACTTGTTATAATCCGTTAAACTTTTGACCCTCGTCAAGGTAGGCTGAGAATTAATGGAAGTGCCTTCTTTCCCTGATTCATGATATTATTTTTTAAATCCATATTGCCGAAAGCTTTGACGGCGCCGCGTGGTGAAAGCCTTCGTTGTGCCTGTGTCATGTAATTACTCGTACGTAAGCGCATACAGCGCTCATCTTAATATAATTAATTTGCATCCTCTTCTATATGCAGACCTCTTAACAAGTTTGCATAAAATTTCCTTGTTTAAGTAATTTTAATGACTGTAAACCTAAAAAGCTCATTCGGAAATTTTAAGTACTTCATTTGAATATGGAAGATGTTTTTGAAAAATAATCGTGACTGTTTCAACACTATGCCTTGTTCTATCTATATATAATTTAACCAACTCCGATATTTTACGATCTCGAGTGGTCGGTGCATAGTAAATTTTATTTCTTCAGTAAGTATACTGCAGTGGTGTTGTATTATTTTTACTGGTCTTCGAGATATTCAGGTATTTACGTTTATTGTTTAATCAGGTAATAAAAAAATATTAAAATCGGGAGCAGAAAATAAACTAAATTTCAAACTGAGTAACGTGGATCATGTTGCTTGATTCAAATGTCTAAAATTCTCCTCAAAATAACTGGCGTAATTATCTAATTGAAATACCTGAGATGCTCGTAATGATCGGAATTTTGTAAGGTAGGCAAGTAATTATTATAAATTGATATTTTAAGCGTTGATAATTATGGTGGGAGTATAATGTCATGCTAAATGCTAAAGTTTGTTAACTGGGTAGATGAGTGTTATAGTTTTAATTAAATTAAGCTTTTTCTAATATTCATTATTATTGCAAGAATTCGATCAACAAAATGTTTAATATAACTACAATCAAGCTATGTTGGTATAATTATAATTGCAACCAAAAAAATGTAAGCAAGTCCGCACACAATAGTTCTGAGTGGGAATCGAACCCACGACCTGCGACATTATAGGTGAAAATCTTAACCAACCATCCCCACAGGCACGTCGACAGTAGAATAGTGAAATAAACAATGTATCATTCACAAACATGAATAAATGAACCGCGAAGAAGATAGAATAACGTCTCTAAGTGAATATAAGAAATAATCAACATAAAGATATACAATCGAACGGTTTCACTCAAAGAATAAGCATTATGATTATCACAGGTACGAACAAAATCACAATAGGATCGGGGATATAAGAAAAGAGAATTCCCAAAGACGATAACATGGCGGGAAAAACGCTACCGTAAACCGAAGGCAATAAAGACTGGCAACAATTTATTTATATGACGCTTCGGGGAGAAGTTATCCGCAGATCCGGGGAACGAACGAGGTAAAATCAAGTTGATGCGTGCCCAAACCGGAATGAGAAAATGGGATGTTTCTCTATATATCGTAATCACGACTAATCTTCTTTCCGCACCCTATTGAGATGTACAGTAAAACAAATATTTATTTATTATATACACAATCATTTGGATTAGTTGGTTGAAAAAAGACTACAAACTGTTTCCACCCATCTTGTACGAGTACAATATCAGTATGGTGACAAGAAGTCAGGGTTCATTAAAGAATAAAAACCGACAAAGAGTCTGAGTCTGACTCACGCACCGAGGGTTCCGACCTTCTTTAGACGTGAAATTTCTTGGTTTGGACCATTACTGTAGAAAGAAACCGGACCGCATAACTACAGATTGTGAAGGAATTTTGCTGATTTCGAAAAATCTGTTAGAAACTTCGTTATATTTTTACATATAATTACATCAATATTTATCTACTGTAATTATTTCAAATTTTTGGGTTGGCGAACTTTGGAGATAAGAGGGGAGGAATGGTATTTTTTGGCATTTTTCATCATAAGTCAAATACTACGCAACTTTCTTTGTAGAATTTACAAATAAAGTGCTTTCATATGACACCCCAAAAAACTAGTAGCCCTACTTTAAAATCTGGGTACCCCATTCCGGCACCTTTTGCAAAGAAATTAAAATATTATACTAAATTTTACATATGTTTGGGTCAGCAATATTTAAAAATATTCCAAATTTCAAATCAATAGCATTAATGGTTGCTGAAAGATACCACTGTGACAGACATAGTTGCACCATAAGGATTCGTTTTTTACCTTTTGATTTTGGAACCCTAAAAACAAGCGAATATGAAAAGCAGAAGACGATTTTTCAACGTCAAACATTGTTTTGATAGCATCTCCTCATACCCAAACAAAATTGTGGAAGCGATACAAATGTAAGTACTTACTTCTCCTTATGCAGTTTCTCACTAATGTTTATGTGAAATTAACACCATTTAAGGACTTTGGATACAACCCCTTTAAATTCTAAGGAAGGAAAACTGTCTCGAGCACGAGGTACTGAAGTAAACTTGAGCACTCAACTGTGAAACAAGATGCCGACAGTGTTTAGTTTCAGAACTTCAATCATGATTTCACAGCGTTCAGTCTTTCAGCCATTAACGATTCCATGAATACCAAAGGTATTAGATAGATATTTAATAAGCCTATAATATTATCAGTAACCTAAAGTTACTTCCTTTAGGGTCGGCAACGCGCGAGTGTGTTGCAAGCGTCCATAGGCTACGGTAACCGCTTACCATCAGACGGGCCGTAGGTATGCTTGTTTACTACCTTAGTAGTTTAAAAAAATAAAAAAAGCATTTTAATATTTTATAGGTAACTCGATGAATTGAACCTGACCAGATATTTGAAATGAAACACTAAATATTTAATAAACGAATTTCGTTATTTACAACAAAGTTAGCTATATCTTTATTTACAACAAATATGTACAAAATACAATCTATATATAGAAAATTTCCTCAAGTCTGCCGCTGCTTCCGATTAACGACAAGGTTCCCAGAAGGCTGACAGCGTTTCCTCTTAAACACTAAATTGAATATACTTCTAATATTTATCACTAACATTTTTTGAGGCATTCGGAAGTTATATAATAAATATCAAAATATTTATAATTATATTATTTTATATTACAGTTTATTTCGACGAAGTAAACACTTGACGGCGTGATTGAAGAACGTACCATTACTGGCAAACAAAAATATATTATCATAAGATATCTTGAGTAACTAATGAAAATATACTGGGTGGAGATTTCGAGATGGCATATTTTCGAAACCTATGTTGGATTAGTCATAATATCAACCTTTACTATGGGACAAACACTGAAATCTCAACAAAAAAAAATACTTTTCGTACATTATGATCAAGTAAGGTTGACACTTAGTAAGAAAAGTTAAGTTTTTTTTTTGATAATTCACTATTGATCCCATAGTAAAAGTTGTTCAGCATGACTAACCCAACATAGATTTCGAAAATATGCCATCTCGTAATCTCCACCTGTTATAGTTATTGTAAAATTATGCAATAGGTAGGTTAGTCGATATGAACAGACTCATAAAAGTCGTGTGCATAACTTGATGATGCGTTGCGCGCAGCAGAGGATTAAACAGTCAAACTGGAAATTCCACCGGCTTTGCCGTCATGGATAGACATGAACGTACTGTCAGCGTTAACATTCGGATTTGTGGGGATCGGGGATATTAAACAAGCCGGCTACGGTCGAAACTGCAATTCAAATACTGTATCTATACCTACGCACGAGAACGAAACCTGAAGCTTACCCATGGGAGCTATGTAATTAAATATATGAGTGTTTTTTATTATTTTTAACTGTCAGAATTTTATTACATGTGCAATACTACGAACTCACTCACATACCTAATACCAAAGCTACATATGTATACGATGCAGTCTATGGAAGAGTTACTGCGTCTTTAAGCTCTGTCAAAGGGATGAGCGATCATCATTCCATCTCTACTTTGCTCTATGTAACATTACATCTTTCCTTCTCCACTTTACTCTATCTAACATTACATCTAAACATCTTGTTTGTATTTTTTACTGCGTATATGTAAATGACCTTAGCATGTATAGTGATGATGTGGCAAAAGTACATAAAGCCCAGAAGAGTTATGTACAGGTACAGTTAAAGACCTCATTGCGTAGTAGTCGTTTTAATAGGTACCTAGTTTTATAAATAGCAAAAGAACAACGTTACGTTTACATTTCAGCTTTCCATAAAATTATACAAAAGAGCAGTGAAATTAAGAATCAGTTAGATAGAACGTGACAGCAACTAGACGGTATCCGTGCTACAACAGACAGTTAGCAAATAGGATCTATTTAATTTAATAGTTTCACTTTGCACACACGACGACCCATACTACATGAGATTATTTTAACCCGGCGTCATTGTGGTAGGGTAAGGGTCCAAATCGCGTATTTAAGAAAGTTATGATTCCAAGATATTTAAAATAATACTGACTACTCAAAAAATGTACTATACTGCGAATTATTTATTATAAAAATATTTATGAAAATTATTATAATTACTGTAATAAAAAGGAAATTAGAATTTTTATTGTAAAAACAAGCGTTGTAGAAATGTATGTTCAAGACCAAAACACTTATGGCAAAGTGTCTTTTTTACACGAAATTTTAGTCGGGGTTGACTATTTTGACAGAATTATTTTCTTCAACATCATCCATATCAGACAATAATTCTTCCGAATCAAAAACTTTAAATATAATTATTTATACCAATTACTTCTTATATTTAGTATTATTTAACCGAATTTTAAGTGAAAAAGAAAAATGCGAAAGCTATTAATTATAATTTTATTTCTAGCGAGGTGTTAAAAGTTCATAACATTAATGTGAAATAGCGTATTATATTGCTTCGTTAGTATTTCCCGGTAGATCCACATTAAATACGATATCCTTTTTTCCCGTTAACGTGGAAAACTCATTAGCTCATTGACTCAGCGGTCAATACTGATCGCTATCACGGAGCCCATGAAATGTAATAGCATCTATTAGTACCCAATATAAATCATATTATTCCATATTATTTTCCTATACTCATAATAAAATTATTTCTCAGCGATACAGTAGCACAGATTGTTATATAGTTATTCAAAATCTATACGTTACATGATGCTATTTAAATAATAGGATATACAATATCAATCACATTATTGCCTACGAGCTGAAACCCCGCGATTTTTCCTGTGTCATTCATTATTCACGAATTTCATTCAGCTTTCAACCGGTATTTTAATGGTAACGTGTGATTGAGTTACAAAAATCCACACAAAAGTATTTTTAATATACGTAGAATAAATAAACATATATTGGCAAACAAGACTAAACAAAACATTTTTTATTCTATACCACACATCTAGTAAACAAGAGAGTTCCCGTCATTAATAAATCCTTGTGTGTAGGTAGTAAAACAAAAACAAATGGTAAAATGTACTCAAAAGGTAAGCAAAAAATTGTCGGAGTCAATTGTAGTCTACCTGGCAGGAGGGGCCGACACGCGAGACTCGGGCCCAAACATCGCGACCCTCCCGAAGGAGTTGCGAGTCCGCGCTCCGCGGTCACGTATAAATTACTCTGAGGGGAATGGACCTCTCTTTGTTGTCCCGACAAACTTACTTTCTTCTAAGGTTTAAATCCTGACTTGAATTACTGTAGGGTCGCACTTTAAAGAACTCTTTAGTGAGCATCCGTTAGCGCGGTTGAAGTTAATGTGGGGGAAAAGTCGAAAACTTTCCATAGGTAGGTATATAAAAGATTAAATGCTTAATTATTGCATTTAATCTTTTGGAGCAACAATTACGGATGAGAATATAATATGTTTTCTAGTGGCAATATACTTAAAGGTTAGCAAGCAATAATATAATAGGACACACGATGGCCAACTTCGTAAATCAAATATTTGCTCCATTTCAACGTTATAAAGTAAACTGAAATATGCGAGATCCTCATATCTCATACACGTCAAACAAAATATCGGGGAGGGCTTGAAAAAACATTAGCGTTGTAATTTGACACTAATTAACCGTGGACGTTATGGAAGCGATACATCAACACTGTAGCTTCACCGCGCCTACCTATCTGCTACTCACCAATCTAACTCGATCCTTGTTGCCTCTCGCAACAATACAGATAGCGTTTGTGTAGAGGGTGAGACGGAGGGTCTATATTTTCTGGGCGTTTGTCGCGGGCATTCATCAGAGCAGTTAATTTGCGAGCAGATGAGTCACAGCACCATCGCTCATCTTGTGTACATATGATTATATGTCAGGAACACTTGGTGTGGATAGACTAACAACCTTGTCGAGATACGAGATATTGACTTCGAACTCGATTCGGAAAGTCTAACTTATGTTGAAACTGATATTAGGTAGATAATTGTTGATTACTGATGATGAGATATCATTGATTTTAATTAAGTACAGTCGAGGACATAAATATATACACTTTGTGTGATCTCTTAAAATATTTATCGAATTTATTTTTTAATTTACTTAACCTACCTATTATTTTATTATGTCACATGTTTGATCTTACGTTTCTATGTATTACTATGGATGGACGACACGACACGGTCACCAGAGCTGATTGGGGAGGGGAGAATGATTGGTTAGTAATGCCTAGTGTATTGCAAGCGTCCATATGGCTACGGTAACCGCTTATCATCAGGCAGGCCGTACGCTTGTTTACCGACTTGCAGCAGCAAGTGAGCCTTAAAAGAATAATTCACTGTTATCTATTTGAAACATTTTTATTGACATATTTCAGTGAATCCTGTTTGGTAAGAGTAAACTGTACTTAAACATTTATTTTTAAAGTTGTAGATGTGCACCCATCGCATAATTTCATGCTTTGTTTTTTGCATTGTCTGTATGAAAAATTCAAAAGAATTAGGCAGCTGAGTCGGGCGCAATCGTAAACATTTCATAGTGTTTTTACGACGTAACCCTACGGACCACGGGCTGTAGGCGGACATTCTGTAATTTCTTTTATATGCGGAGCTGAACTTATTTTATAAGACACAACCATAATCTACAGCATCCACAAGAAAAACTTGTTCCGTATAACTTATTATAATCTGTCTTGCATGGCCCCTTCGTCATCATGCTTGGTACTCTAGGCTACGGCAACCGCTTACCATGTGGCGAGTCGTATATATTTTATGGTATGTCGTATGAAATGTTTATATAATATTAATAATTTCATTAATAATGTAAATATTAAAATATATTGCCTATTACGTAAATTTAAAATCGGCCACAAGCGTGCTGCCAACTTTTGCAGCATAAGGTACCTACGCAAAAAGATTTTATAATATTTAAAGGAGATCGTTAATTTAATTAATTAATATTATTATTAATTAAATAAATTTATAGTCTTTCATATAATTACATACTTAAGCGACACGGGATAAGCTATAATGCTTAGTATCATATGCTTTTACGGGCTAATAACCGAGATTTCATTAACCAAATTAAACGTATACATTAATTTAAATCGGTTATGTTGGTGTATGTACAATCGATATGGTAAAGCTAACAAATAACGGAGTCTACATAATGTTTATTAAGGGCAAACAATGTAAGTTTGCAAGCAGCATGAAGACCTTGCCCCCGCGGCGTTTTACAGTAACTCCTAGTTTGATGTTTGATCGAGTTAGGTCACAATACGGGCCTTAAGGTTAAATATTAGATCATTTGCGTTATTTAAGTAGGCTAACTAAAACAGTCGCTTGTTTCAAGTATCACAATTAGGTCCTTTAACTTCCAAATATAACTAACATTTACAAACGCTGTTATTACCGAATATTTAATTTAATCGAGTAGCGAACTTGCGAGAGAAAATAACAGAATAGAATTTTCCTTACGAGTTATAGCAAACAGATATGTAAGGTCCTTCTAAAGTCTTGGCGTACATTTTGAGGTATGAATGTATAGGTAGTAATAAAAAAAATAGAAAAATAATCCGTCTGATGGAACAAGAGAAAAAAGAAACAAAAATGAACTTTATGTAGGAAAGTACCAAGTATTCATTTATAAATAATGTAGTATTTTCGATGCATGGATTATTTTTCTAATAATGTTTTTTGATTACTAACATACCTACCCATTCCTTTTTCATTTAGACCTATACATTCATCCCTCAAAATATACGCCAAGACTTTAGAAGGACCTTATAAATGCCGCGAGTGCACCACGTCTAACCTTTAGCAAAAACCTTAGCCGGAATTCAGTCACTTTTATTTTATTTTAGTAGGTACTTAGGTATCTAATATGGCACTGAAATAATTTCATAATATGGCATCCGACGCAGCCTTGCAAAGTATAAAATAAGTTACACTATCTGGCCGTAGTCCATTTTTCACGGTTACTTTATAACGTTGCGTATTGAACTCCGCTTCGTGTCCTCATTAATTTTCACTAGTTTGCCCCGCGACATGGCTTTCGTGCGGCCCTAACATAAATACCTAGATAACTCGGACAAAGAACTAGTCCAAATAAGTATGGTGTGTCCCCTGTGACACACAAGGCTGTAAATCGAGATAAATAATTAAATATTTTTGTGTGTGATGCGGACAAAAACATGCGCGTAGGTAATTTACTTGTCAGTTTTACAATTCACTAAGGAATTTTAAATTTACTTTAGTAATGTTATATCGCGCCATATATGTTGTAGTTGTAGTGCATGATCTTCATTAAGTGTTCACGTACTTTTCCTCATAAATGGGGCAAACATTATTTAATTCACTACTACGTGAGCCCGGGATGGCAACATTAGGTACATGCATTTTAAGATTTCACTCCTCAAGCATACAAATTGTATAAAATTGTTTTACTTTATCCAGAGATAAAATGAAATTTCAATGTAACACGCCCTGCAGCATGTATTTTAAAATTTGTAGAGATATTTGGTAAGAGAGGTAGAGCATAGCATTTATTCGCTCGATTGGAGAAGAACCTCCACCTTACAGAATACTGCAGTATTCTGCGCGTGATTTAGGTCGCCAGAGCTCATTGGGGAAGGGGAAGGTCGGTAACGAGTGATGCCTCGAGTGTTGCAAGCGTATATATGGCTACGGTAACCGCTTACCATCAGGCGGGCCGTTAGCTTGTTTACCGACATCGTCATATATGAATAACTGTTAAAAATATTTCGAATAATTACAATAAAAGAACGTAAACATACCTAATGTTAGAGCTTATTTACATCAAACATGCCCTAAATATAATATTATAGACACATAATAATACTCTTCCAAACACGCGGGAAACCATCTTGTCTCGATCTGTGAAAACTCTTTAGTGACGGGACACGCTGATACGAGAGTCGAGCTAGTGTTGTGATCAACTCGACTTAACACTAAGTACAAATAAACAATAATTATTTATTATTAAAACTACATTACTACACTAGCACATAATCGTGAATTTCCATTCAGCAAACTAAAATCTGAAACTACAAATTCGTTTCAGAATTTGATTGAATCAGAACTTCAATAGTTAGAATAAATGCAAGTAAATAAAGTTCTCACGTTGTGAAAGGTTTTCAGCATAAAGTTGAGATGTGTAAAGTCACTTTCAGAACACAAGTGTTGAACTGAAACACTATTTACGTAAATAAACTCATTTCGTTAAGGCGGTCTACATCGGCACAGCTTCGTTTAAAGTTTTAATCGCTTTCGAGCCGTGATAAACAAATTTTAATTAAGTTTTAATATCACCGCGTAATTGCTAAGGCGAACGAATATCACGATATTTTTGTTTATAAATAACTTATTATGACTAGAGACCTTATTATAAGAACATATTCTGTGAAAACAACTTATTCAAATAAAATCTTGTCGTTTTTATAAATTTCTCCCTTCTTAAGATTTATGCAAATTTTTCTTCCTACTAACATTAAATTAATTATCATCATACGCATTAAGAGCGTAATTTTCCTGTAATTTAACGCAAACCACAGTGAGGACATTCTCTCTCCCAAAATGGCCTAAACTTTTCTCCAATCCCAAGTTTTTGTATCCGCTCTCCTCCATTTGTCCCTTGGCATATTTTTTATTTATCAACTTAGGTACTTTCTTTGTTTCCAGCGAGCTTATTGTTAATTTCATTATGTAACGGTCCCACTGAAGAAGTTTTTACTAGCTTCCCACGAAATTGTTTATGACTCGTAAAAATTGCGCTTTGTTTTTTCATTTGTGTTTCTTGCAGCGGATAATGAACAAGTTCATAATTCACGGCCTACGTTCATATTGGTGCGTGAAACTTTTTCAAAAGGTACGTAAATAGAAAGCGTGATAAATTTATAAATTTCGGAAAAAAACATTAAATGGAACAATTACTTGAATAAGTACCTACCTACTTATTGTAAAAAAAGTCTTTGTATTCAACTTGACAAGTGAAATCGAGATAATACTCCAATTTTTCATCTCTGTAGGAGTGTGGACGATGCGACGCTATTCTGAACGAATTGTACCTCGGGGCATGAATTTAATCTCAGAATTCAGCGTGTCAGATTCATAAAAACCGTCACTTCGAAGATATTTGCGTTTTATATCAAGCTTTTTTGTTACGAGCATATACGATGCATTTGCTTGCTTTATTTCAAAACAGTGATATAAAAAAGGAACTATAAAATTTAAAGCACCAAATGCTTTGTTTTTTTTTTACTATGGATACGATTGATACGACGTGTGTTTGACAAACGTTTCAATGATGTGACACTCATATAACGGCTGAACGGATTTGAATGAAACTTGACACATAGATAGATCATACCCTGGAATAGTATACAGGATTTATTTCGGGATAATTTAAGATCCCTCGAGAAAGTGGATAAAACCGCGAGGTGGACTTATAAGTGCATTATAAAAGAGCGCCAAGACACTCTTTTAAGATAACTTGACAGCTTGGATTAATTTTGTGTAAAGGTACCAAGCTACGTTGTTTGTTTACTTGCAAGATGTAAACTAACTATAATGAACTTGTTACGTTACGGTGTGACGGAGGAATCGATGACAAACCGAAACTCACTACGGTACAATTTCGCAATACCTACAGCACTTGCAATGATGAATCGCGATGATGAAAGAACTAAATCGCCGATGCAGCGATACGTCACCACGGTGGACACCGCGCCGACGATCCGCTCCCAAGATCACTTCTGGTACATACATCGACCATTAGACACCTAATTAAGTTAATTTGAATATTGTATTCTTTTTATTAATAAATTAAGTTAAACTTATTGGTTTTTTTTGCATCCTTCGGCTGTAGCCTACGTAATTGGCGCAGTCGGTAGGATCTCGAATCAGTGCGTGGCGCGAACTAAAGCGAAGATTTCCGTAATCTAGCCGAAGCAAGTCCCGCGTGGCTGACCGGCTTTCAGCCCATCGAGATCCTAGAACCTAGAGCTGCAGCCCGACGGTGTATCAAGATATCGATACCGCAGAGATACCAATAATGCGCATGTAAGTACTTTAGAATCTTTCTGGAGTTGCTTCCTTTTTCCTATAAGTCTTAATTTAATTTTCCAAGATTTTCCACCCAAGGCAATCGAGGTCCCCTAGGCTAGAAAAAAATAATCGATTAGATTTACACGACGCAAACAGAAATATTAATTTAGGTAGTTGTAGTAATTTATTAGAATCAACTAACATGACTCAGAAAATGGATCAGATCTTAAAAGCACTCCGCCTGGTCCCGGAATTTGATGGAAACCCGCACGTGCTCACTAGATTCATAAGATTATGCGATCAATTTATTCGTGAATATTTAGAACCGGATCCAGATAACGAATTCATTAAACTTGCACTCATTAACGGTATATTAAATAAAGTAACTGGGAATGCCGCCCGGTTAATAAATTCGAATGGCATTCCGGAAAGCTGGGATGGTGTTAGAACCGCCCTTATCAATAATTTCGCGGATCAGCGAGATGAGACCTCACTCTACAACGATCTCGCATTATTAACCCAAGGATCTTTGTCTCCGCAAGAATTTTACGATAGCTGTCAAAACCTTTTCAGCACTATCATGACGTATATCAGTTTACATGAAACGGTGGCAAGTACGATAGAGTCGAAAAGGGCACTTTATAAAAAGTTAAGCCTACAGGCATATTTGCGTGGCCTTAAAGACCCGTTAGGATCGCGTATTCGGTGCATGCGGCCTGATTCTATAGAAAAGGCGTTAGAATTTGTGCACGAAGAAACAAATACTGTATATATGCAGCAACGGAACGAGAACTCCGAGCGGAGATCGCAACCTCAGTCACAAATGAGCCAGGCCCCGAAATTTTCGTACGGTTCCATGCCACCAGTGGCATCTTCATCACGACCCTACGGATTTAATATGCCAGGGTTATTTAGAAATGTTCCCTTCCAACAGTTCCAGCGTCCCCTACAATCATGGAAACCAAATTTAAACCAGGTCCCTTTTAATAGAGGTCCCACGCGCACGCAGCAAATACTTGGTGCGCCGCCGCCTAACTATAGACCCCAGAGCAACGTCTTCAGACTTCCACCTAGGAATCCGCCATTTAAACCGAATAACTCGGTGCAACCAATGAGTGGCGTCAGCCATTATGTGACGAAAACTTTACCACCTAGTGGACATGATTGGACTAAGTCTGGAAACCCTCCACCAAGAAATTATTTTAAATCCAGAGAAATGAATTTCAATGAATGTTACGAGGATCAGTATGAACCATACTATTCCGATTATTACAATCATGACTGCTATGAATATCCCGAATATGTATTTGATAATGATGAACGTCAATGTCCCGATATGTATTATTCAGACCCACCTGAAGAATCTCATGATGATGTTTCTCCTAATGAACATGAGGATTTTCAGAAGGGTACGAAATCAGAAAAACCAAAATAGAACTTAACTTACAGACCCAAAGACAATTACCATACATACAGATTTTGAGCCCTCCTATCAAGCTATTAATTGACACAGGTGCCAACCAATCTTTTATTAGCCCTGAAACTGTAAAGAAATTCTATCCTTTCTTGCCATGGAATTATGATCCCTTTGAAGTGTCTAATGTTCATGCCACTACTCGTAATGATTATTCTATAACTTTACCTTGTTTTCAGGAATTTAATGAAAATGATGACGTTACTTTTTTCATTTATAACTTTCATGATTATTTCGATGGATTGATTGGTTTGGATCTTTTAAATAAATGGGAATCGAATATAGATTTAAGAACTAAAATGCTTATAACACGTCAGGCATCTAATCCCATTATTATGTACGACTCGCGAAACTGTAATTTGTACGAAGATATAATTCCGGCACATTCATCAAAATTGATTAGAGTACCGATTAATATTCATGACGGTGATGCATTAATTCCCGAGCAATCTATATCGAACTGTATTGTAGGTGAATGCATAACTAATATCAGTAAAAATCGTGGTATTATTGAAATCTCGAATCTCACTCAGAATGACGTAATCTTTTCCATGGATCGCCCGGTTAGTGCGTCAATTTTTAATACTGAGTGCAAGCGCACTAAACAACTACCATCCTCTCGCGCAGATGACGTTTTATCTCGCTTACGTACCGATCACTTAAATATTGAGGAACGTACTAATCTTGAAACATTATGTGCCTCATACGCCGACGTATTTTATATCGAAGAGGAGGCTCTTACCTTTACTAACCGGATTAAACATCACATTCGTACAACTGATGAAGTACCAATCTATACGAAAAGTTATAGATATCCATTTATACATAGGCAGGAAGTTCGCGATCAAATAACAAAGATGCTAGATCAAGATATAATTAGGCCTTCGGAATCTGCATGGAGTTCACCTATATGGGTGGTCCCTAAAAAAGCTGATGCATCAGGCAAAAAGAAGTGGCGTCTCGTAGTAGATTTTAGAAAACTCAACGAAAAAACCATAGACGACAAATATCCGATCCCCAACATAACTGACGTTTTGGACAAATTAGGTAATTGTCACTATTTCACTACGCTAGACCTAGCTAGTGGCTTTTACCAAGTAGAAATGAACCCTGACGATATATCGAAGACCGCATTCAATGTTGAACACGGTCACTTTGAATTTTTGAGAATGCCAATGGGACTCAAGAATTCCCCATCGACATTTCAAAGAGTAATGGACAATGTTCTTAGAGGCCTACAAAACGTTATATGCCTAGTCTATTTAGATGATATAATAGTCTTTAGCACCTCATTACAGGAACACATAGACAACCTAGAAAAAGTATTCAAAAGACTGAGAGAATCGAATTTTAAAATTCAATTAGACAAGTCAGAGTTTTTAAAATTAGAGACAGCTTACTTAGGTCATATTATCAGTAAGGATGGTATTAAGCCTAACCCAGACAAGATTTCTGCGGTACAAAAATTTCCACTACCTAAAACACCTACGGAAATAAAACGTTTCCTAGGCCTATTAGGATACTATAGGAAGTTTATACCTGATTTTGCTCGTATTACAAAGCCTATGACACAATGTTTAAAGAAGGGTTCCAAAGTCACGTATAACGATTCTAACTACCTTAGTTGTTTTGAGAAATGTAAAACCTTACTAACAAACGATCCAATCCTACAATACCCTGATTTCACTAAAGAGTTTGTACTAACAACTGATGCTTCAAATTTAGCGATAGGCGCGGTGCTCTCTCAAGGGCCTATAGGCTCCGATAAACCGATTGCATATGCCTCACGAACTCTGAACACTAGTGAAATAAATTACAGTACAATCGAGAAAGAGCTTCTTGCTATAGTCTGGGCAACTAAATACTTTCGCCCATATTTATTCGGCCGTAAATTCAAGATAGTTACCGACCACAAACCCCTTCAGTGGATAATGAGTCTGAAAGAGCCAAGTTCAAGGTTAACTCGTTGGCGATTAAAGCTTAGTGAGTACAATTTCACAGTAATTTACAAACGCGGTAAATATAATGTTAACGCCGATGCTCTCTCCCGGATTGAAATTAATAATGAAGAAACAAGTTCGATGGCAGTCAATACATCTGAAAAAGCTCATTCAATTTCAGGATCATCCACACTTACAGCCCACTCTAGTGGCCACTCTGAAAAAGCACTCTCAAATTCAGGGTCTTCAACTCTAACAGTTCACTCTGATGCCGAGAACCCCATCTTAGAAGTCCCCATATCAGATGAACCTTTAAATAAATTTAACAAACAGATAAGTTTTACAATAGTAAGTAATATAAAGAAACGTGCAACGGTTACCAAGCCATTTGAAACCCATACGCGTACATCCATTCAATTATCAGAGTCAAATCTCGAGGAAGACGTTATTAATGCAATAAAAGAATACGTCAACCCCAAAGTAAAAACAGGCATAGTAATCCATCCACAAACAGCCATGTACAGAATTATACCCATTATTCAAGATAAATTTAAAAGTTCTGCAATGAATTTAATCCTTACTAAAACTGAAGTAGAGAATGTTAAAGATTATTTGCGTCAACAGGAAATTATACAAAGATATCACGAGGGTAAAACCAATCACCGTGGCATAAACGAATGTTACCTGGCTCTATCAAGAAGGTATTATTGGCCGAAGATGAAGGAGCATATTGCAAAGTATATAAATGCTTGTAATATATGTGGCCAGGCTAAATATGATCGCAACCCTGTGAGACAGAAATTTTGTATAGTACCACCTCCGACGAAACCCTTTGAGATATTACACCTAGACTTATTCACTGCTCAAAACGAAAAATATCTTACCTTAGTAGATGCCTTTTCTAAGTATGCTCAAGCATACTATCTCCGAGATGGTACAGCGGTCAGTGTAGTCCAAGCCCTTCTAAAATTTTGCACTCACCATGGTGTCCCATTGACAATAGTGACAGACCAAGGTCCCGAGTTTACCAACCAACTCTTTGCCGAATTTGTGAAACTGCATAAAATCCAACACCATAAAATACTTGCTCATAGCCCTAATGATAATGGAATGATAGAACGTTTTCATTCCACCATCCTTGAACATTTAAGAATATTAAAATTAGAACAGAAAAGTGAATCAGTTGTAAATCTTATGCCATACGCAGTTCTTGCCTATAATAGTTCCATTCACAGTTTTACGAAGTGTAGACCTCTAGAAATTATAACTGGTCATTTTGACCCACGAGATCCAATAGATATCGATCTATCGGAACACCTACTTCAACAATATACACAGGAACATAAGAAGATGGTTGCTAAAGCGTACGCTATAATAAACGAGTCCTCTTTACATGACCGTACAGTACTTACCGAAAATAGGAATAAAGATCGTGAACCTGAAATAGATTACAACCCTGACCAATCAATCTATGTACGTAATCCTATGGCAAGTCGACAAAAATTAGCTCCTCGTTACACACATGATACAGTTTTAGCAGATCTCCCCATACATATATACACGAAAAAGAAACGCGGACCCATAGCTAAATCACGCCTGAAAAGAACACCAAAATCTTCATTGTTACAGGATACTCCTGCCGATATTGTTCTACCTGGTACGAGCGCAGGACGTAACAATTGAAACATTAGAAGATGGACCCGGTTTGCTTCCTTTTAAATTAGGCCCTACCAAAGTTATATCCCATTATCATTCTTTTCTTCAAACAATTGAACTTGACGAAATTTACGATAAAATTGAAATTGTAATATCTCAGTTAAATGAACTTAGGCCTCAACTTAATAATAAAACTCTATCATTGTATGAGCCACATATTGAATATTTGTCTGATAAGATTGAAAAGGTTTCGGAACAATTGCGTTCTTTTGAACCCAATCGTGTTAAGCGAGGACTCATCAACGGAATCGGTTCAGTCATTAAAAGCATTTCAGGAAATTTAGATTATACAGATGCTATTAAATATAATAATGCCATTAGAATTCTTCAGAATAACGAACATAAATTAGAATCTGAAATTAATAATCATATAAGTCTTACTAAAGATTGGACATTACATCACTCTAAAATTTTGGATAGCATAGTAGAGAATCAGAATAAAATAGTTTCAGTTTTAAAGGTTATTATGAATAATGATAGTACGAAGGAAACGGATTTAATTAAATATGCACATTTAGCTCAGCATTTTATAATATTAAGCGATAATATAGAATCTTTATCGGAAGAGTTATATAAGTTAGAAAATAATTTAGCTTTTATTCGTGCATCGAGCACATCTCATTCTATTCTTAGCTTAAGCTCACTTAGTAATATGATAAAGACGTTGAGAACTTTATACTCAAACCAAGAAGTTCTTGAAATAGACCTTAGGAATTATTATGATATAATTAAGTTGGGATATTATTTTATCAATAGACAGATAGTGATAGTTTTCAAAGTACCGATTGTCTCTCCTGAAATCTTCAACCTCTACAAATTATCCATTGTTCCTAATAAATACCATAAAGTCCTCATTCCAAATTCACCCTATATAGCAATTCATGGAAATGTTTCTATGTACATAGAGACAGAATGTCCGAAGATCAATCTGTGGTATCTCTGCGAAACAAAACCCAACTACAAAATTGGAATTCAACCCAACTGCGTTCCACAGTTAATCAATCAGCAGCAATTAGATTCATCATGTAAACTTAGTTCTATTATACTGACGAAAGAATCTTTAGAACAACTGGATGATATACATTATATAATGTGTTTCCCAAATTTAACCAAAGTCCAAACTTCATGTGGTCAAGATCAATACAGAACTCTTCAAGGAAGCTATTTGGCCGTAATCCCGCATAACTGTTTACTGAGAACTTCAGAATTTACTATAATTAATACTGACAATCGTATTAAGGGACAGGTACTGAAGATAATTGGATTATCACAGATGAATAGTTATTCAAGCTCAAACGAAGAACTAAGTACCATTCAACTCAATTCTATAAATTCAGAGAGCCTGCATGATAGCAACACTAAAATATCAATGCAGACACCAGTAAAACTAGATCAAGTCACAGACCAGACTATGTATCACACTACTATACCCATGTACTTCATACTATCAAGTACATTGGTTATAATCATGATCATTGCGGCCCGCCGTTACAACTTATTCAACTGTAAGAAAAACGAATCTCCGACACTGAAACCTGAACATCAAGAACAACCACAAATGGTAAAACCTGAAAATATAGAATTGAATCCAGCAACATTTCTACTGAACGTTAAAAAATAGTTGCTGTTCTACGGGGGGAGGTGTTACGTTACGGTGTGACGGAGGAATCGATGACAAACCGAAACTCACTACGGTACAATTTCGCAATACCTACAGCACTTGCAATGATGAATCGCGATGATGAAAGAACTAAATCGCCGATGCAGCGATACGTCACCACGGTGGACACCGCGCCGACGATCCGCTCCCAAGATCACTTCTGGTACATACATCGACCATTAGACACCTAATTAAGTTAATTTGAATATTGTATTCTTTTTATTAATAAATTAAGTTAAACTTATTGGTTTTTTTTGCATCCTTCGGCTGTAGCCTACGTAATTAACTTGCTTAAGGAACATTTTTACATTGCAACCTACTTTTTAACTTAACGAAGTGGAATAATGAGATCTCCACTACGGCACTTCTCCGTACCGATACTTGGGTAGCTACAAATTTATGTTTTTTTCCTGGGACATTACTCACACACGGTCATCTAACCTAATGTTTTCCCGTTATAAATCAATATACTATACTAGCCGTTCCCCACGCTTTTCCGGGATAAATAAGATTCGGGGATAATGTAGGTAGTTTCCTATAAGTGAAATAATTTTTCGAATCCGACTGGTAATTCCAGAGATTAGCCCGTTTAAACAAACAAACAAAAAAACTCTATAGTAGGAGGAGTCGTTCCATATTTAATTACAAGCAAAACTATGTACAATATCTCGCTCAAATACTAGTAGGTACCTAAGTAGAGTATTATAATAGTTGTTGCGATGATCGAGCGCGCGTGCAGACAGCGGAGATTATAAGTTGCAGTTACACTGGCACTAATGAATGCGAGCGGGATTACCGCTGCTCCGACGAGCGGCCAATTACATAAAAGTTGCCTGACATCCGGAATCCCGCACCATACATTACACCACGTACCCTGAAGGTATTGTTTTAAAAGCATTATTGCGAATGTTATTATAAAATTATTATTTTCACTAAATTTAGTTTCTCCATTTAGGTTTGGAATAGCCGATTGTTATTTAAATACATCGACCATACTCGCTCACTTCTAAGGCTTACAAAATTGAATCAGTTCATCCCCTTATTTGACGGATGTATCTTAGAGCTTATGGATGTCATGGACTTTTGTGGAAACCTATGGTTATACTTAAGTTATTAATGCTTTGAAGAACCGAAAACATACGTTTAAGCACATGTAAGCACAAGCTTAATGTTTCAACCTACTTGCTGTAATAACACCGCTACAGATGTAGAGCTCGCTTATAGTTCCCAGCAGAAATAACCGGCCGTAAAAGCTTTTTCCGTCGACATTTTTATATTGCACATATCCAAACCTGCACGTAGCTTGTTACGTAGCACGTATAGATTTGAATAGTATTACTGCAATGTAAACAATCAATTTTAATATGGAGGCATACCTTTATATTAAGATACAACTTATGGATAGGAAACTTATGAGATTGCAAATTGGAATCGATTCTAAAAGGATAATATTGCTTCGAATCAATGAACTATAACTGGACAACAATATCACAAATAAAACAAACCAATATGTCAGGTCATAAACCATTCACACACATTCACACTATTGTGTTAGGCCATCTTCACACCTACTGTAATTTATATATATTTTACTTCCTTTAATTTCACAAAATAACAGTTCTTATAGGCTGAGTGTGTCCAAGTGTGTCTCTGTGTGAGAGCTCAGAATAAAGATATTTACATATAAAATACCATTTTCAAAATGTTATTATAATACGAACATGTTCTGATATTTTATAAGTATTATAAATTATATTGGTAATGCCATCAATTGGTGTCAGTTCTTCTATAGATCTTAAGCTGGGTCGCAGTCTTCGGGTTGCTAAATACCTCTGATGTTGACAGTTTCTCAATTTTTCTGGACTATAAATTCTATATAGAATTTACAGTAAAAAAAACCATTAAAATAAATAGCAACATAAACTTTACCCCCTTATTACAAAACATGGTTTAAAGTAAAACCAGGTTTTAAAATAGTCTCGTCTCTTTTTATTATATGACGTTAGAAAGTGACCGAATGACAGTAAAACCTGGTTTTGCTTTAAACCATGTTTTGTAATAAGGGGGTAAAAGAGCTAATTAAAAACAGGTCAAGTGCAAATCGGTCTCGCGCACGGAGGGACTTAAAATATAATTTACGTAATGTGGGTGTAGGGTACTCACGTACTGAGTACAGAAACCTAGACACATGATAATGTGAGTTACATCTTCTGAGATAATAGCTGTGATGAGATTTATTACTCTACTTTTTTAACTTTATCTTTCTAACAAGAAATTGCTTTTGCAGGTCTGTGATTCTAGATGCCATAGAAAATGTACTATGTCAATCTTCTTTCTAATAAAATGTTATATTAATATTAGAAAGGGACGCAAAATAATAATAACCCTCATTGTGACATGTTGGTGATGATTCAATAAACTTAGATGCAAAAATTTGTTATGAATTTTTGAGTTACATCTTGACGCCTCAACGGGTCATCCAGGTAGATAAAATATAGGATACTTTTTATCCCGAAAAAACATTAGATCCCTCGAGAACGCGGTCGAAACCCGGGGCGAAAACTCTATATAGGGTGACTGGTAATTAGTAAACGATACTTAGACACACGATTGTACTCATGATAACAAACAACTTTCCCAAAGAAACATTTTTTTCATTTACTTAGCATATGAGCCCATAATATTTAGTACCTAATAAGAATAAGAAATACACCATCAGATTGTGTTTAAAATTTAGTTATTTATCCCTATTTGTTTCTTTGGGAAAGTTGTTTGTTATCATAAGTACAATTATGTATCGTTTACTAATTACTAGTCACCCTATATATTTATATATATAGTTTCATAATAACTATAACATTCACCGAGGAGACGTTCCTCCGACCACGACGTCGCGCGCACACCTGCCTGCTTGACCAAGACATCGGTTTTGACATAATCCTGGCCTGCCTCTGACACAACCACAATTGTCCAAGGGCTTACTAGTAGAGATACCTATTACTCAGTTAAATACAATAGGTATATTATTTGGTCTTCGGTTACGTATAGCTAAAAAGAGCGTATTTTTGAAAATAACTTTAATGAAATTAAATATACTATTCATAAAAGCTCCATACCATCATTATCATTGTTGTAGCTTTTGAAGTCATTCTCGTTATTTATATTAGAAATTAGTAACTTTATAAATACTTACTACTGCCCGCAGCTTTGCCTGCGTGGTCTTTTTATATTTCACTCTTTCAACCTGTTGTTTCTCGCGAGCCTACGGAAGAAACACGAAAATGCAACGCACTACCTATTCATTCACTCTATATTCTTTATTCACTTAAAATAATCATACACTAATTTGCCACAAGCCACAAGACCAAACCAAGACCATCGTACAACAAAATTTCATATCGACTGAATGAGTGAAAATTAGCATAGAACCCCTTACTAATTTATCCTTTTTTATCGTTCTTGCTCCATCATCCGACCTTGATCACAGTCTATTAACTGAAACCATTCCAAGGAGCACGTTACCTCTGCTGTAATTTGGTAAGAAGTTGGTTTTCCTGCATATTTCCTGGTGATGCTGTAGCATCAGGTCAAAGTTAGAATATCATTGAAGTTACAGGATACCAAATTTTGAATCGATCATTCATCAACTGGAAAAGAGCTGATGATTTTAAAACTGAACCTCAGTACACTCTCCATTACCTTCTGGACCATTACGATCTCACAGAAGGAGGCTACGGCCCTCCAGCCTTAACAGGGTCTATACTGACTGAATATACGATTTTTGAATTTTAATTCCCAACTGTTCGTGAACAAAAAATGATGTCGATCTGGAAGGACAAGCGCATTCGCACTCCCAATTTGCATAGATAAATAAATCCTAACTAATCCTAACTTAATATTATAAATGCGAAAGTGAGTTTGTTTGTTTGTTACGTCTTCACGCCTCAACTACTCAACGGATCATCATGAAATTAGATAGCCAGACAGGCATGCAGATAGCCTATGGTATGGAAAAGGACATAGGCTACTTTTTATCCCGGGAACGCGAGTGGAACCGTAGGGACAGCTAGTGATGGGTTTTTGCGTAAAATATTAATATGGAAAACGAGGAGCCTCCTAGGATAAAGGTAAGGACTTACCAGGAACTCCAGGAACTCCTATTGTAATCCAGCACAGTGATAAGCACTATTTTTCTTCATATCAATTCACAAATCACAAAGTTCACTGCTTCTCTGTCTGTAGCGTCTTTCGTACTGAATGTTGCGGGGCGCGCGCGTTTCGTTTCACTCGCACACACGCGTTTGGCGATACGTCGCCGAAGTATCGAAGATTCCCGAAGCTCTTTTCTCGCTTTCACATATGATGTGGGAAAAGGAGAGGAATCGGGAAGTAGAGGCTCGTCATTGATACTCAATATGAGTAGGTTTCTACTATAAATATTATCATAGGTATTTTGGCCTTGAGAATACGTAGTGTTCTCTAAAGAAAGAAAAAATAATTAATTATAAGAACTAATTACAGATTATAATAATTACTGAAGTACTGAATATAAGATGCGGTATGATTAATTTTTATTGTGAGGGTAATGGACATAACTTGACAATGGGTCTTTTGAATGATCCATTTGAAGTTTTTACTAAAGCGACGCGGATATTTCCATCCTTGCCAGGATAAACTTGTGATATTATGCCCAACGGCCAACGTAAAGGGGGAATATCATCTTGGTGTATAAGAACCACAGTACCAATCTTAATGTTATCTTTATCAATGAGCCATTTCTGTCTAACTTGAAGATTATGTAAATATTCTATACGCCATCTTTTCCAATAGCTACACACCATCTGATCTAATAATTGTTTCCGACAACGTAAAGATATGGTTTCCTCGGACACATTCTGAAGCGGCAATGAAGTCCGGGTAGGGATCCTCAGATAAAATGCAAAGCGGTCTAGAATTTAAGACTGTTTCAATTTGGGTAAGAACAGTGAGGAGCTCTTCATATGTGAGGAGCTGCGAACCGATAACACGGTATAAATGAGTTTTAATCGATTTTATATTAGATTCCCACAATCCTCCGAAATGTGGGGCGCGGGGTGGAATCATTTTCCATTCAATGCGGTACTGATCGGTAAGTAGTTCTTGTAATTGAGCTTTAGCTCCGACAAAGTTAGTTCCGTTATCGGAGTAAAGAAAAGAAACAGGTCCTCGACGGGAAATGAATCGCTTAAAAGCGGAAATAAAAGTATCTGATGACACATCAGTTGCCAATTCGATGTGTACAGCTTTGGTTACTAAGCATATAAACAAACAAATATATGCCTTTTGGCTCTTTTGACCTCTGCGTCTACATAATGTTACTTTAATGGGTCCAGCATAGTCAACGCCCGTATGCACAAACGCTTTGGTCTCCTGAACGCGGCAAGAGGGTAAATCAGCCATTTTTGGGCTGAGAAATGAAGGGGAATTTTTAAAACAAAAGTTACATGAATGTACTCTGTGTCTAATGACACTTCTAGCGGACAGTATCCAATATTTCTGGCGCAACAGTGAGCTCAGAAGATTGGCACCAGTATGGCAATGAGCACGGTGAAAATAGTCTATAATAAGATGAGTAACGTGGTCATGTTTAGGTAAAAGAGCGGGATGCTGCGCTTCTTACGGAAGATTTGCATTTGAAAGTCTACCTCCAATTCTAATAATTTTATCTTGATCTATAAAGAGGTCAAGTTTTTTAAGCGGGGAAGATAATTTAACTTTTTGAATATTATTAAATACATTTTGAAAATGAACTTGTTGTACAGAGCGTATTAAATATACTTCAACTTTATTTAGCTCAGAAGCTGTGATGCGGCTGTGACCTTGATCACGAGAAATTATGCGAGAAAATCTAAGTATGTATACTATTATACGTAATATTTCACGCGAAGCTACTTCAGCAGCGCGAGGGAATAGGTTTTTCTCATCCAAGCATAACTGGCGCACAGTGCGCATGGCTAAAAACGGACTGGACTTAAGACCGAATGCAACTCGGTTAAATTGAAATACGCGGATCGGATCATTGGGATCAAAGCGGAATAATATTTTTTGATATTTTCTATGCTCATCAATAACAGCAATTTGTAGGTACATTTGTTTTATATCTGCTGTAATAGCAATGGGAAATAAGCGGAAGTTCAGTAATACAATAAACAAGTCAGATTGTAAATTGGGTCCCGTATGTAAAATATCATTTAGTGATATGCCATTGTGACATTTAGCACTAGCATCGAGTACTATACGAACTTTTGTTGTTTCTTTGTCTTGCCGTACGACGGGATGGTGTGGTATGAAGTACCCTTTATCATGGTCGTCAGAATCGGAAGGCAATATTTCAGATAAGTATTTTTTATCTAAGTACTCCTGTATAACCTCATTATAACTAGCGCGTAGCTGTGGATCGCGTAGCTTGGTACGCTCCAAAGCAAGTAAACGGCGGTGAGCAACGGAACGGGAATCACCTAACACGTCAGGATCCTCACGAAAAGGTAACGCGGTGCAATATCTGCCTGCGGAGTCCCGTGAGAAGTTACGAGAGAACAGCTGTTCACACTCCTTTTCGGCTGAGCTCATAAATTTTTGGGCGGGAATTTCTTCGAGCTCCCAAAACTTAAGTAGGGAATCATCTAAAGAAATAGTAAGGTCATTGGGACCAGAAATGAAAAAAGTCGCGGTATTAAAATAAGTGGATGCATTTTTATTAATATTAGAGTTAGCGGGAACGTCGCCCATAAGAATATAACCGAACACGGTTTCAAGGGCAGAAGGAGCGGGAGGTGCAATAATTTTTTGACCTAATAATAAAAATGGGAACAATTGTGCCCCGAGAACTACTTCGACCTCTCCGGGGATGTGCCACAGAGGGTCAGCGAGCGGTAAGTTACCTAAATGTTGCACTATAGAAGTCTCAACATATTCAGTCGGTAACCTGTCAGTAATGCAATCAACGACAAGAGCGGTAATATTATAAAAATATTTTTTATTTTTCGCGGTTATTTTAAGTTAAGTTGAACGTAGCCGTGAATAGGACGCGAAGTGGATCCTACACCCTTTATAAAAGAATTGCTAAGCGGTATTATATTTAAATTTAGTTGTTTACAACAGGCAGTTGTAATTATGTTGTTTTGAGACGCGTTATCTATTAAACATCTAACTGAAATATATTTATTGTCCTTATTAGACGCATAAACTTGAGCGGTTGATAAAAGTACAGTAGTATGGGAAGGATTTAATTTATTAAAAGAATCGCGTTCGTTATCATTATTCTTATCAACTCGCGCTCGGGTGCATAGCGACACCGGTTGTGGAGCGTCCGTAGCGTTAGAAGGAGACGCGGTCGGATGCGCGGGCGAGGCTGCGCACGGGAGCGGTCGCGGCGTGGCGCCGGACGGCTGCGCGCAAAGCTGCGCGTCCTGCGCGTGTGGAGACGGCGCGATGCGGTTATCGCTCTTATCAAGACGCGCCGAGTGAGAGGGACGCGAGTCAGAAACTATTTGTTGCGATTGCGAATTGCTATCCAAATGCAAAAGAGAATGATGGTGTTTATTACAAGTTTTACAACTATACGACGACTTACACTGAGAAGCAGTATGCGTAAGGCTAAGGCAGTTTACACAGCCTCTTTTAGATTTAACAAAATCTAAACGATCTTTAGTATTAAGTGCTTTAAAAGAGGAACAATTAAAAATCTGATAGTGATCAGATTTATTACAAAATAAGCAAGTTCTTTTATTATTATTATCGCGTGCAAGGAAAGCATGTTGGACTGTATTTGAATTACGCGGTTGAGACCGAGAAGCGGGCGGATTATTAAGGTTGCTACCGACTGGGGCGGTTCGCGCGGAGCCAGCAATTGGCGTAGAAGTGCGGTCTAATATTTTTACTTGCGATTTAATAAAATCAACAAAATCCTTATAAGAAGGAATTTCTTTATTCCTCATAAACATTTCAAAGGAAATAGCGGTTGCGGGATCTAACTTCTTTAAAGCTAAAGAAAGTAAGATAAAATCTTTCATATCTTCAATACCTAACTGTTCCAAAGCAGATACAGAAGCGTGGAAAGTTTCAATGAACGTATTTAAAGACGCGGAATTATTTAATGCGGGTTTAATATTGAATAAATTGGACATGTAGTGTGAGCCTAATGCTCTTTTATCTTGATATTTTTGAACTAAGCTGTCCCAAATAGAATTATAATTATCACCGGACGGTATAATACCTGCCGTGATTTTTAAAGCATTTCCTGTTAATTTACCTACAAGATATTGTACTCTTTGAGAATTCGAAAGATCAGGATTTGAATGTATATTAGATTTAAAAGATTCAAAGAAGACGGGCCAATTTTCTATTTTTCCATCAAATGACGGAATTTGAATTGGTGGTAGTTTGATACGACCTTTATATTGGGACGGAATAGTATTCTGCGCAGACACATTCGACGTAGTATTTGTCTTATTGACGATAAGAGAACGAACCCTTTCTATTCGGGTGTACACTGTATCAAAGGAAATCATTTTTTTATAATCAATCTTATATTCTGGATCAAGTTGCATATTTAACGCGTTAATTGTATCTAAATTGGCACTAAATTCATGACGAATTGTACTTATAATTTCAGTGTCCGCCATGAATGTCTCTGAGGAACGAAGGTCTGCACTCGCGGATGTGGAAACATTCTTAGAAGAATCATATAAGAACGATAATTGTTCAAAAATAGCTTCATTTTTAGCTTCCAATATTTTAATTTTAGTTTCAATAGCTTCCATTGTGAAAGATTGCGTAATAATAAATTGCAAAATTACCTCATTAAAGTAAAATGTTGTAGGTAAGTAGGTATATCCAACAGTTTAGGCACCTACCTATAGGTATGAAAGTTTATTTCAAGTCGACAGACAAGGCTCATAGAATGCAATTATATGCGTAGTAATAGTACAAATAGTAAGTACGTATTGCGGTTATTAGTACACCATATGATTTCGTATAATAAGATACGAATCGGTACCTATAAAATCTAAGTCCTAAAAATATGGAGGAGCGGCGGCGGTATTGAATACCTAACTACTTTTTATCACGATTGGCGTGGTAAAAATGGCGGGAGTACGAAATATCGTATTTATATAGCCTAAAACCTATTTATGAGGTATAAGACTTGCGTATTATGAGGTATATACCTATTTAGAGGCATAAAACCTATAGAAAGCGGGAAATTATACGTGATTTGATATGAAATTAAATTGCTGTAATGGCTGACTCAAAATGAATCCGCTCGAAGGCGTACCAGAAAAATGATGGGTTTTTGCGTAAAATATTAATATGGAAAACGAGGAGCCTCCTAGGATAAAGGTAAGGACTTACCAGGAACTCCGGGAACTCCTATTGTAATCCAGCACAGTGATAAGCACTATTTTTCTTCATATCAATTCACAAATCACAAAGTTCACTGCTTCTATGTCTGTAGCGTCTTTCGTACTGAATGTTGCGGGGCGCGCGCGTTTCGTTTCACTCGCACACACGCGTTTGGCGATACGTCGCCGAAGTATCGAAGATTCCCGAAGCTCTTTTCTCGCTTTCACATATGATGTGGGAAAAGGAGAGGAATCGGGAAGTAGAGGCTCGTCATTGATACTCAATATGAGTAGGTTTCTACTATAAATATTATCATAGGTATTTTGGCCTAAACAGCTAGTATTATTATAATACGATGGCGTGAAGACAGGAATTGTTATACTGATCTAAAACTCTTTTACGTAGGTATATAAAATGCAAATAAATAATTCTGCATCGCTGTTATTTTATAAAAGTGAAATTCAATACTAAGTTTCGTATTATCAGTAACAAATCCCGACTACGTGCCTCCGTATAATCGGTCGGATAAGAGAGGGCGTGCTCATCTCTTTCCTTTCAAGTTTATCTAGATTTTATAATGTAACCATAGGATTCTTTCTATGTGGAACACCTACACCATTGTGGCCTTGTTATTTTCTATTTTGTTGCTGAACTTGCGGAACGACAGACCGTGGATTTTTAATCATGTTAGAAAACTTGTTATAGAAAATCTTCTTTGTTCGATGGATGTCCATGTATGAGGTAGAGAAACATTTAATTATTATAAGCATAACAGCAGTCAAGGTTATTTCTACACCAATTCTAGTTACGTTTAGTTGCCAAAATAATGTATAAATAAAACGCATGTACATAAACACAAACAATATAGGTACGTTACCGTAGGTTTTTATAAAATAAACGACATATAGAAAATGTATTTGTGAATTTCCAGTCGTTTCCCCCAATGCATTATGTTCGTGTGATCGCGGCGTATCGGTTTCGGGCCGAGAGGAAATTGCCACGTTATGTCTCGATGGGATCACGGCAAACGTCAACTGTTGCTTCTACGTATACGTTACGATGGTTTGATACGTTACTTGGGACATTTTTACTTCAGTATCCTTTTCAAATGGTAAAAATGTAAAATAATGTTTTCATACTGAACAAAGTTGACGGATTCTAATCATTTCAGGCACTTCAGGCGTAGGCCGCTTGCGAGTCCGTAGGCATCTTTTCGTAAGCTGTGAAGTATACCAGGCCAGCTAATACATAAAATCGCAATTTGAATTAGTGCTAGTGCATTGGAAAATATAAAATGTACCTATAACTAATTTTTTTATTCGAACGTCTCTGACGAATATATTGATATTTTCTTAAACAAAATATTGGCAAGGTGAGCAAATAGTAATTACAAACGAAATTGTAGAAACATTAATAACTTAAAACTGAAGAAGTAAAGTGAGAGGCTCTAAGTTCTGTAAAAAAATAATTGAATAAGTTTTCGAGGTTTTATGACAATGATTAATAATTCAATCTTTTTAGGTTCATATTATTACCTATGTATAAAAGCAATGAAAATTACGCTCATTATAACTAACATGACAAAGTAATTTGCATTTGTTTTCAAAGTCAAAGCGAAAACTTTTTAAGTAATTAGGGCAATAACATTTGTTACACGAAAGTTCACACTCCGTGATTCATATTCACGATAACATTTGTTAAATAAGCTTTAAACAATTATCATTAAATATAACCCTTTTCATAAGTCATCCTTTGTTCGCTCTGATTCCACATTCTTGTTTTATACTGTGTCTATTAATTCATTAATGTTTTGAAATTAAAGCGAGGCCCATTCTAACCCGTGTCAAATTATCGTACAATAGATAAACACAACTATTCTCATATAAACATTCCAGGGTTTGCGTATCTAATTATAGTAAATAGGATTGCTTAATGGTGAGAACAACAGATGAAAGTAGTGCGAACTGCGAAGTGGCTGGTTGCGGAAGGCGGATGATACTGTGTATTTGTGTGCATTGGGGAAGGTTTATGTCTAGCAATGGCCACCCATTGCGAAACAAAGATCTGAATGTATAAAGTGGAATTTAAATTAATTCGCAAATTATTCAATACACCTATATTGTCATCAGTGCTTATTAATACATTCACGACCGATATAAGAACTTCCCTCAAAGCGCAAAAAAATATCTGCCTACATACAGTATGTGGGACTTGAAAAATAGCCCTGTAATCCGTAGGTTCTTTTTATATATAGCAAAATTCACTTTTACAGGTATTGTATCATTTCAGTTCTTACTATACCTATCAATTTGGAAGGTACCATCCCATCCTACTAAGCCCGGAGATTAGTAGCGGCAAAAATTTACGGAGGAAACACTCACTCTCGGACTAATGTTCATTGTAAAGGTAACAAATAAGCCCCAATCAAACTAACGCCCGACCTCAATTTGTCTTGGCCAGAGAAATATTGTGTTCCTTAGCATCCGAGTTGCGTACATATGTGGAGAGCCTTTACAGCCGGAGTTCGGACCTCTACGGATAGAGGAAAGGATGTTAAATGATGGTGTCATGCCAGTGTAATTAGGGTTTACTATACCTATTTGTTTTGTTACATTATTGACAAGCTTCCGACCCGCGGTTTCAACCACGTTTTCGATAGATCTAATGTTTTTCCGGGCTTAAAATTATCTTTAGGTACCTTTTAGTATTTACTTACGTTCGGTAACATTCGTACGTAGCTCTCAAACTTTATAATATTAAGTAGGAACAAGGATAGGATTGTTTCAGGCTGTTGTGAAAATGAAAGGTTCCACACAAAAGCGAGTGGTTGTTATAACGTGAAATAATAGATTCTTACCCCCTTATTCATAATCCCTTTAGTGTAATCATAGATCACGGTGAGTGTAATAGTGTACGTAGTATTTATATCACAGAATATTCAATAGTACTACGTACAGAAAACCCACTTCGAAAACGACATTTAAATAAAAAGCGACTCTTGGACCGATACAATAAAGTACAATCCAGATCGCGCAGCGCTGCGCGCCTAAAATTATATTCACCTACAACTTCCCTCTCTTTCTATCGTATAACTCTATCCTGTATGACGCGGCACGTGTTACGGTAGGGTTGTCTAATGACGTATTATGAATCTTCAATATTTCCTTATCGGTTATGTATGTGTCTATTACTATTCTCCTTTCGTGAATAATGACATTTAAAATATCCTAGCTAACTAGTATTAGAGCAGAAAGTTAATACAACTATTTTGGTGAAGGGTTTTAGTACATGCATACATGCACATAAAATCTGGAATGACTGACGACGGGACAAGAACGGCACGACTACCTAGTCCAGGGCCGTCAGCCGAAATTCACAACGTTTGTTATTAATAATCTTCAAGTTTGTTATATAAAAAATAATAAAGTTAAAGAATTAATCAAAAAAGGATATACTGAGTAAGTAGTAACAATTAGAATTGTTAAATTTTTCTGAATATTATTGTACTGATTTTTGAAATAGTGGTTTGTTAAATATTAGTTATTCTAAAAAGGTAGAAGTAAAATCTATACTAATGTATATAATCATTAGTGTATAATAATATAGTATTATAAAGACGTAACATTGGTTTGTTTGTATATTTGAAGAGGGAACTCTCTCTATTCTGGGACTACTAACAGTTTCTTAAAAAAACATCAAAATCGGTTCATAAATGACGAAGTTATCCGCGAACACACATAAAAAAAAATATACCTACAGTCGAATTGAGAAACCTCCTCCTTTTTTTGAAGTCGGTTAAAAATCATTCACATGAGTTGTTGAGGTCTAAGTGGCCCGTTTAGACAAAAGGGTATCTTTTGGTCGCACTATATTTGGCTCTTTTTTTTGACACACTGGTATGCTATCAAAACGGGCCTATTTGATCTTGCCGACTTTAATAAAGTCAGAAAGGACATTAGGAAAATACAATGAAACAACAACAAAAAAATCTAGTACTATGAAAACAACGATACCAACACGAGATTGTGTTATAATAAGAACAATAAACACTTGATATAAGTACGTAGGTATTTATACCCACACGCGTCTTTCGCTGCGGGCGCGGTGCAACCGACTAGCGTTAGTCCGGTAGTCCGTATGCGCGCGATCGTACCTAAACATGGGAGTGAGACAGGCCTGGTAATAGTGTGCCCCGTCTCACTTTTTCGATCACCAAATGTCACCTGTCAGATAAAGACTTCGGGATTTTAGCTAATTAACGTTTGATAACTTTATCATGAATAAAGGGAGTTAGTCCTTACCTTTATAAGTTAAACAGTCAATAAACTTATTAAAAAATCTAATAACCATGATAATGAATAAGCAGCAATTAAATACAATCTTAATCTGCGGCAAAGTTTAGGTCCGCCACTCGCTTGTAAAGTTTGTGAAGTTCAATCGTACTTTAAACGAGTTAATCCACTTTTAATAAGTGTTGATGCTCACTCCCGCCGCGGCCGCTGAGGATCTCATTTCGTTGTGTTAACTAGGGAAATTTTCGACTTAATGTTGTTAGGAACTTTTTAAAATCCGTAAAGTAATGCAATCAAGGGTTGATAATTAACTTTTTCTTTTACTCTGGAAATACTATATTAAGTCTTAGTGAAGAATGAGTATAAAAGCTGAATTAAAGGAGAATGACCGTTTTCTAAGGGGAGTTGGGCCCACTTCGATTTTTTTTGTGTCACAATGATTTATTTTTTATTTTGTAGATAAAATACTATATTTTCATAATCAGTAAACAGTTTTAATTTTCTGACCCGGGTTTACGAGTATTTTTCTTTTTTCTGATGCAGAATTTAAGGTTATTAAATGCAAAAAAATGGTTATTTACATACTTTGTTTTAGTATTTCAATGGTTTAGAAGTAGTAAGTCAGTAATGCCTCTAAAAAATCCATTTGTGTTTATTTTAATGTTTTGCGAAAGATTAAACATAGGTATGCTAGACTTTTTGGCGGGAACTTGCAGTCACGTAGCGTTTTCATTTTATTTCCATAAATTCCTGTATTTTGAGGTTTATTGCATATTATCAGTGGAGTTTTATACAATATAGATAAATCTATGTGCACTAGTGAAGTGAAACGAATTATGCATATTGTGAGTTTTCAAGTTGTCTCAAAAGGTCCGTGGGAAGTATTAGTACAATGACAACTATTTTACTAAAATATGTCTGTTATGGACGGTGACTGATAGTGCGGACTATATGAAAATGTTTTATTTTGTAACTAGAACTAGAATATAACCTGACACTAGCAAAAATAAGTCCTCATAAATAAGATTTCGTTGCCAAACTTACCTATTAAAAATATAACTCGACACTGGCAAAAATAAGTCCTCATAAAAAGATTTGGTTGTCAAACTTACCTATTTATAATATAACTCGACACTGGCAAAAATAAGTCCTCATAAAAAAGATTTAGTTGCCAAACTTACCTATTTATAATAAATATAACTCGACACTGGCAAAAATAAGTCCCCGTAAAAAGGATTTGGTTGCCAAACATAAAACTAAGAAGATTTTATTTTTCATAAAATAAATTAATACTTTTAAGAAATTATTTTATGTTACTTGTTACTATTATTTTAATCATAACATACTGTTGGGAAAATAATCATTGTCATCAAACACAATTATTATTTAATGTCAATAAAAATAAAATGTGTAGGTATTTGGCATTTCTGCTGCATTAACCGACGAATATATCTAATATCACTCTCGTAATCTCGTTTCATCATTACTAGCGTTATTCAACAGAAAAAGACTATATATGTAGCTCGTTTTTACTACGATAAACCTAATTTAACACCTGGCAACATTCGATACTAATAAAAGTGACCCGTATTGCGTACGGTTTCAGATATCTGTGGTGCGGAAGTGTAAAGGAATTCAAGCGAATATATTATTAATTCTGTTTTTAATCCTCGGGTTAGAAAAATATCAATATTTTGTGAGTGAACATAATAAAATAAGACTTGATTTTTGAATCATATTTGATTGAGACACTCGATGACACAATAGTGGGCCCAAATCTGGTCAATGTCCTTTGAATTGTAAAACTATAAATGGTTCAACTTTTAAAATTAGTAAATGAGCTTGCTCCAGTTCTTGCTTGCTTCTTTTTGTAAAATCATTTTTTTTTTGTTTTATATGTTTACTATACTTTTCGGAAATTGTCAAATAGCGTTAAAACTTTAAAATCCAAACCGTAAAAATTACAAAGTAGATACTTCTTTAATTAGAGATCCGAAACTTTGTGTTGATTACTGGAAATTTGATTATTGTATTTGATACACATAAATATGATTTAAATATACCTGGTAGTAAAATGGAATTCAATATATGATTTTTATCCTGAGTAAACGCAATATTATGTACTTAAAAATCCAAGGTTTTTAATTAACTAACTACAAATTGTTATGTTGATTCAAAGAATAAAGCGGGAAGACAGTTTTTTGTAAAAAAAAAATATAGCCGATTGAGTTAATTTTCACGAAATCGTTTTTACGGGTTACCCCACTTGTTGTTACGGTTTATTTCACCCTACGGTATCATTTCTAGGAAATTGTTTCGCTGAATCCTTTTGAAGCTTGCAGGAAAAAAGCTATGTTTGGTTATTCATGTACGTGTATATTTATATGTAAGTAGGTATACTTTGTATAAGGGAAGCGCTCGTAGTGTAGCATGATTTGCTATTCTTAATCGATCAGCAAAGTTAAGCTACCACCGTCGTGGTCAGTACTTGGATGGGTGACCGCCTAGTGGTATTTCAAATCGAGCGTTTCCGTGCTTCGGAAGGCACGTAAAGCCGTTGGTCCCGGTTATTACTTAATTGTGATAGTCGTTAAGCTAGTTGGATGCCTCCTAGGCGGCTTGAATAATTCCAACAGTAGGTTGACCTACCTCCACCGATCCGCAGTAGGCATGCGTGGTGGAGTATTGCCCATTCCCTTTCACCTTCATTTGTGAAAGGAGGCCTTTGCTCAGCAGTGGGACATTATAGGCTGATGATGATAATGATGAGGTATACTTTATTATAACATTTTTTATAAGTATCAATGTGTCAAAAATAAACGATGTTATTCTTAACATAGTTTTGTATAAGAAACTTTTTTTTTTATGTCAAAAGGTTGACAAACAGGCAGACGGTCCACCTGATGGTAAGTGGTCACCGCCGCCTATGGATATTTGCAATACCAGGGGGATTGCCGATGTGTTGCCGACCTTGAAGAGCTCTTTTTACGCCCCTTTTGAAGAACCCCATATCGTAGCGCTGAAGGAAAACCGTAATATACGTATATGTGTACCTTATCCTTGTGGGTCAATAAATATTTTTTCTTTCTTTCTTTCTTTCTTTCTTTAATAGGGAGCTCATTCCACATCCCAATAGTCCGCAATAGGAACGTCCGACTGAACCGTTGTATGGACGATCGAGGCGGCTCGAGGATATGAGGATGAACTCCACATCGCCGGCGTGATAAAAAGGTGATGATGGCACCAGGTCAAAAAGTTCTTGAGAACACTCCCCATTATACAGACGGTAGAACACACAGAGAGAGCCAATATCTCTCCGAAGGCTGAGAGGTTCCAAACCGCCAGTGAGTTCGGGATCGCCAACTATACGAGTGGCCCGCCTTTGCACCGAAGCAAGTGGATCAAGCTGGTAAGCGGGTGCGCCTGCCCAGAGGTGTGAGCAGTACTCCATATGCGGCCTAACTAACTATGAAATGAAATGAAATAATTTATTCATTCAAATAGGCCTTCACAGGCACTTATGAATAGTCAAACTCTAATACTCTAATGCACTAATGCACGGTTCGGAAGGTTGATTTTGCTGAGAAGAGCCGGCAATAAACTCAGCAATTACTCTTTTCAAAAACAAACTTAAATTTATTATATTTATTACATTACATTACATGATGTTTCCTGCGAGAGCGAGCGCTACAACCACGCATTTTTATCATTTAAATATTCGTTAATATTGTAGTAAGCCTTCTGTACTAAAGCGGCCTTTATACGTTCCTTAAACTTTAGTGACGGTTTTAAAAATTCATTAGGGATCTTATTATAAAATTGTACACTCAGTCCTAAAAATGAACCTTGCACTTTTTGGACTCTATAAGCAGAGGTCAAAAGTTTATGCTTATTTCTAGTATTAAAAGACTGCACATCACTTTTTACAAAAAGATTAATATTCTGATGTACAAATAATATGTTTGCATAAATATACTGCGATGCTACTGTAAGGATACCTATAATTTTAAACTTATCTCTGAGGGAAGCTCGAGAACTCATATTATAAATAGCTCGCACTGCTTTTTTTTGTAAAATAAGAATGGTTTCTATATCAGCAGCTTTACCCCAAAGTAAAATGCCATAGGACATAACACTATAAAAATAACTAAAATAAACTAATCGTGCTGTGTCTACGTCTGTTAGCTGTCTAATTTTTCTAACTGCATAAGCAGCTGAACTTAGCTTTCCCGAAAGACATGATATTTGGTTGCCCCATTGAAGTTTCGAGTCTAAAGTAATCCCTAAGAATACTGATGATTCAACAAGACCTAAAGGCTCATTATTTATCATTAAATTACAGCCTACTTTTTTTACATTTGGTAGAGCAAATTTAATACATTTAGTTTTCTTTGCATTTAAAACTAGATTATTTACAGTGAACCAATTTAATACCCGAGATAATGCACCGCTTTCATCGTCAAAATTAGATTTCAGTCTATCAACACTAAAAATCAGTGAGGTATCGTCAGCAAACAGTACAATTCCACAGGTATTTTTGACATAAAAAGGAAGATCATTAATAAAATTTAAAAATAGAAAAGGACCTAAAATAGAGCCCTGCCGCACCCCCATATGCACAGGAGAACCAGATGATTTAATACGATTGACATCAACACTTTGAATTCTTTCCCCGAGATACGACTTCATCAAATCAAGTCATCATCATCATCATCAGCCTATAATGTCCCACTGCTGAGCACAGGCCTCCTTTCACAAATGAAGGTGAAAGGGAATGGGCAATACTCCACCACGCGTGCCCACTGCGGATCGGTGGAGGTAGGCTAGTGGTCAACCTACTGTTGGAATTTTTCAAGCCGCCTAGGAGGCATCCAACTAGCTTAACGACTATCACAATTAAGTGATAACCGGGACCAACGGCTTTACGTGCCTTCCGAAGCACGGAAACGCTCGATTTGAAATACCACTAGGCGGTCACCCATCCAGGTACCGACCACGACAGGCGTAGCTTAACTTTGCCGATCGATTAAGAACGGCTAATCATGCTACACCACGAGCGCTTCCAAATCAAGTGCTGGACCCCTAACCCCATAATAATTTAGTTTACTTATGAGTGTCTGGTGATCAACACAATCAAAGGCTTTAGATAGATCACAGAAGACTCCAATAACATTCTGTGATTTCTCCCAAGCGTTAAAAATATTTCTTAAAAGTGCTACCCCGGCATCAACAGTTGAACGACCCTTTGTAAACCCATACTGCTCACTATGTAATAGTTTATTCAAATTAAAGTGAGCGAGTAATTGCGTTAAAATAATCTTTTCAAATACTTTACTCAAGGCTGGCAAAATGGAAACTGGCCTATAATTAGTAGGATCACTGGGATCTCCCGCCTTGAACAAAGGTATAACTTTGCTATATTTCATTAAATCTGGAAATTGGCCAAAATCTAGGCATTTATTAAATACTAAAGCTACTTACTACTACTACTACTTTACTAACTAACTAGATTATAACAAATAGCATACTAAATAATCAGGTTTTTAGTTCAGTAATAGGGTATTACTAAGACTCCGCTGTCCGTCCGTCCGTTCGAAAGTGAGCTATATTTCATGAACGGTAATAGGTATACAGTTGAAATTAATCAGAGAATATGTATTTCTATTGCCGCTATAACAACAAGTGTGTATGGAACACGCCGTGTGCGAGTCCGACTCACACTTGGCCGGTTTTTTAGCCTATTGTATGCACGTAGGAGTGTGAGATTTGGTATAGTTAAAATTTATATGAGGAAGAAGTCAACAAAGCTAATATAATATTTTGATATAATAATGCATTTTAAATACATATATCTATAGTATATGTAAAAATGAAACCCTATTTCCCTTGGTCAAGCTATTACTTGAGAACGACTTTACCTATTTCATCCATCTTTTTTAAATAGTTTTCTATTACTTTGTAGTAGGTTCTTACGAAAAAAAATAGGGTAGGGTATGGTAGGGTAGAACACCACGCAAACGAAGTCGTGCAAGTTACACACACTATAATGCGACATTACATGCGTTTGACACACCACACACATCTACTCTTTTGTTTCTCTTATTCTTCTTAGTTTTGTAGTATGACAACCAAATTCTTTTTCGGACTTATTTTTTCCAGTGTCAAGTTATACTCGTATTATTACATTATTATTTGTGATAAAAAATTATAGTCTAATTTCGACTTATGGGCGAACTCTAGTATACTGGTTGGAGATTTCGAGATGGCATATTTTCGAAACGTATGTTGGGTTAGTCATGCTGAACAACTTTTACTATGGAACCAATAGTGAATTCTCAAAAAAAAAAAGCATGACTAACCCAACATAGGTTTCGAAAATATGCCATCTCGAAATCTCCACCTGTTATAATATGCTTGATGTTAGATGCATCCGTTACAATAACAAGGAGCCAATAACTTTCTGGCTGATTTAGGATCTGTATCGTATTAAATGAGTAAACATTTGAAACCATTTTGTTTACATTATCAAGTGTAAACATCAAATATAGTCCCACAAATGAGGGAGGTATAGTACCTTTTGAGAGATAACAGTGGCGCCGCCGGGCGAAATCATTTCCGTTGCGTCAATCACATGTCCGCGCGGCCCGTCCAACTGTACATACGTCCACTAATGAGTTGGTGGGCCCGTACAAATCGCATCTAGATACACCCAACCTATTGCAGGTTAATTATTTTTTATCTAACAAGAGTATACAAACGGCGAGTGTGCACTAAAACTAAGCTGGATTGCTTATAAAGATAGAGTAAAGAGTAATATACGTTGCTATTGGTTTATATGGTTTTTTTGTTTTATATTTCAAATCGTCGTAATTATGCTTCCATCCGTGGGAACTTTGTAATATAATTGAATGCTACATTTTATTGATATCACAAAATTTTTGTTATACCACCATTACATTACCATTGGTGGCAAATAATCTTCCGACCCGCCTGATAGTAAGCAGTTACCGTAGCCTATGGACGCTTGCAACACCAGGGGTATCACTCGCGCGTTGCCGACCCTGAAGAAATCTCTTCACACCCTTTTTGAAGAACCCGATGCTGTACTCCATTGGGAGAACCATGGGGGGAGGGGGAGCTCATACTACAATCTGAGCGTCCGCGAATGAAAACTCCTTTGAGCCCGCACATTTCGAAACAATTCTGGTTTTAATTTGTGAGGAGGACTCCCCGTCGATGGCGAATTTCAAATAAATACAGTTTGAATTTTAAAAAAAACCGGCCAATGCGATTCGGACTCGCGCACCGAGGGTTCCGTATAAACTTGTAGGTATGTAAATAGTTCGTTCATCACGGAATCGAGTCTCAAGATTTTCCCCTTTTTTCCGATTGTTATTTTTTTGTGATGTAACTACAAATTTACAGTTTTCGGATTTCTTTCTTTACTTGTTCCTTGCTTCTTGCCAAATTGGGGAGATAAACAACAAAGTTATCCTATAAGGGTTCCGTTTTTTCTTTTTGGTACGGAACCCTAAAAACAATAAAGTATTCATCATCATCATCATCAATGTCCCACTGCTGAGCACAGTCCTCCTTTCACAAATGAAGATGAAAGGGAATGGGCAATACTCCACCGCGCGTGCCTACTGCGGATCGGTGGAGGTAGGCTAGTGGTCAACCTACTGCTGGAATTTTTCAAGCCGCCTAGGAGGCCTCCATCTAGCTTAACGACTATCACAATTAAGTGATAACCGGGACCAACGGCTTTATGTGCCTTTCGAAGCACGGAAATGCTCGATTTGAAATACCACTAGGCGGTCACCCATCCAGGTACCGACCACGACAGACGTAGCTTAACTTTGCCGATCGATTAAGTACGGCTAATCATGCTACACCACGAGCGCTTCATAAAGTATTACTAGAGTGTAACCTCCTTATTCAGAATAAAGTTATCAAACGTTGATTAGCTAAAATTCCGAAGTCTTTATCTGACAGGTGAAATTTGGTGATCGAAAGAGTGAGACGGGGCACATATGAATAAGGGGGTATAGGTATAAACACGAATAAAGTAAACATAAATTTTACACACAAGCGATTATAAATAACACGACACTTTTCATACTCAAAACCCACGTTGCGATTTTATATAATATAAAAACTGTCATCTGTTGTCGCGATATTTTTAATGGAAGCTAAGTTTTATAGGCAACATCGAAGACTGTCGGGGCTGACCGCAAGTGGCGGGCCAAGTCGGAAACATTAAGGTTCCATCAGCGGCCATATTTTCCGGCGGGCGCTGAATTTTCACGGAGGCCCAACTCCGTCCGGCAACTCGACACGCCTTTGCACTCAGACACTGGCGTAGGATGAAGTGGAATTGTGTTCCCTGCCGACGTTCTACGCCAATATTTTCACATACGTTTCACAGCTTAAGACTCAAGTCAGCTTTGCTGGGTGATTACATTTTACAAGCCATCAACCTTCGGTTAACAAATTATTACTCATCAGTTTTTTTTTTTCATGAACATCATGTTATTATGAACGTTAGCTACGTTCTATCCTTTCAACTATCTATTAAAATTTTAGATAAAAAATAAGAAAATAAAAATGTATTATAGATACCTATATATTATACATTATATAAAGATAGTACCCAAATTAATGAATTGGAATATTATCATGGCTTTTGTTACAGTTTTTATAACAGCCTAGAAAATAAGTTTCATTAACTCCATATTACTTTTGAAAAAGTTTTGTTCCTGGCGATAAAAAATAAACATCTCATCTTATCTCATAAGTTTGGGTAGCTTTCTGTGAAATGACACCTTTGGGCGTCTTTGTCGCCCAACAAACGCCCCGTGAAATTGAAACAGACCGGTCCATTCCCCAGAAAATTCACAGCATCAAATTCCTTCTTTTCATTCCCTTTAATCTGATAGAATACCCACCACTGTCCTATGTTAAAGCAATTCCATCATTAACCTGTTTTTTCCTTTATTAAGTATATATTGAGTTGAATTTTTAAATGCTTAAAGTTTATATTATATCTTTCAAAAATACTTCGTCATAAAAAATATTAAGACCAAGTAGAACTGAGCTAGTTTACTTGACCTATTTTGCTTTGGAAATGATAAGTAGAAACTTTAAAGTTATGCAAACACTTCGATACACTATCAGTAATCTCCACTTTACCACGACATACAAATTACGGGGTCGCATGTAATGAATATGTCCGTGATCTATCAGAATTAGAAGACCCTTTTCCTGTCACTCGTATGATCGATGTGCGGAAATGAACACGATCTTTTTCTAAGAGTATGTGATATAGCGCGGAATCGGTTCACACTTCATCACTACGTGGTGACAGATGGCATTCTTATGGAGGACTTTAAAAAATTACACAAACAACCTACATAGCTTTAAAAAAGTTTAAAGTGTAAATATAGAATACACATCATATTTGAAAAAAATATTACAAACCTTATAATTTTTTTTGTAGTTTGATCTAACGACAGTACCTATAAAGTTATATATATTCCTTTAAGAAAGATTGGTCGTACATTAAAATATTTTTACTTTTTTTAAACATTTCTTACGCCTCCAAGATACATAGAGAATAATTTATTACGGAAAGGATTTTACAAACACATATCGCCAAACCCTCGAATAATGCCGTTTTAAGAATATGTGGGAATTCCTCCAGGTGATACGACAAAAAATGTATTATATCAAGTTTCCTTATAGCGACGCGAATAATGTTTACCTGCAGGTAGTTACTATTTCTATTTTATTTACTGTAATTTTAGAATAAATCTCTATGCGTATTATGAAGGAGCTATTTGTGTAAGAATAAGGATAATCGTACACAATATCTGTAAGATGATATTTTCATCAAGACCTATTGGAAAAAGAAATGAGATTTTATTTACACGTCTCTCATCTTTCCGTCCGCGGAACAATCGGTCCCATTCAAGTCCCATTGCATTCGCTATTGTATTTGCCGAAGGCTCTACTGCTCATGTCGATTACCGAATTCGAACGGAATGTGAGTGAACGCCAGCCATTTGCCAGGAGTGAATGGCTGCCGTTGATTATTTGCTAATAATGCACCGATGATAGGGGTTCGTAAACGAGAATACGCCACAGTCAGAAATGAAGCACTCAGAATGATTTCCATATTGAACAAAACAGTCGCAGTGCTCTTTACTTAATTTAAAAATGCACCCGGACTTAGTAAGCGACCTCCTGTGAGAATAGAGCATGACTGCGGCTCGAGTAATTGCCTTCACAACGTACAGGATATCTGCGGTGGATTAATTAGCTGCTTCGCGACCTGAAACTTTTAATCTTTATAATGTAGCTCTGATTACCCAACGGCGAGGGTAAGGCTTTTTTAATGCAATAACATTTTTCAATCTTGCTATGATATTGTTAAACCGAATCGAATAGAATGGTCATCGAGCGGACACACCACGGACACCGCATGTAATCGAATACGCTATTGAAACGATGACAGCCCTCCCGTCTGTTTGGGATCGAAAGCTAAATTATTTGTATCGCAACTGCGGTTATCTGTCAGTCACGTTGAAACTGAAGTAAATCATTCTATGACTAATTTAGCTGCGGCGTTTCATTACATAGTAGCTTCGTATTAAACTAATTTACTGATTATGAGTTATTCTCGAGTAAGGAAACATCAAATTTTTGTATATGTAGTATGTTACATATGATGATATTATGGAAATCATCGATGGATTGAATCATAATATTCTGCTCACGTTTGTATTAACCCACCGTTAATTAGCTAACCAAATTGGTTGCACCTGTTGTATGTTTTCCTAGATCTTACTGACTTTTATGATCATGCTGATAATGATGTTCACTTAATCATAGATGAATTTATCTCTAAAAGTTTTACTTATTTCCATAATCTCTATGAAATCTCTTCTATGAAACTTTGGGGTTTTGTACAATAATAATAAAAAAAAAATTATTGTATGTATATCTACTCCTTGAACGATTTAACCTCTGGACGTGAAGCAAGACAAATTAGTATGAAATCACGTTCAACCAACTTTTGCGGGGGGATGTCACTCTCACAAAGATCTATTTTACGTAATTATTACAACGAATGCAGAATCGTGTGTATTTATACTTCACGCATACTACTATTTTTATTTGTGTGCTATACAGGTCGTTGTTTTGGTCAGCGACGAGCGACTCAGGGTCGATAATACAAATGATACTGGTGCTAAAAAAAATATAAAAAAAATACTTTATTTTTTTTTAATAATAAAAATAAAAAAATAAAAATTTTGAAAATCATGTAATAAGCTAAAGTGTAGACATAATACTCAACGGGAGTACGAGGGAGTAAAGGGATGGGGCGATGGCGGCTTGCGCCTAGCTCTAGTCTGTGCACGTGCCTAGTAACCATACTTTGCGGTAATTTTATTTCAAATTGAATACGGTATTTCTCAACATATTTACAGTATTTAATGGAATTAAGTCCATTTTTGGGGAATATATATTTTGTACTACCGCTCCTGGGTCGCTTGTCGCCGACCAAAACAACACCCTGTATACAGGTCGTTGTTTTGGTCAGCGACGAGCGACTCAGGGTCGATTATACAAATGATACTGGTGCTAAAAAAAATATAAAAAAAATACTTTTTTTTTTTAATAATAAAAATAAAAAAAAAAAATTTTGAAAATCATGTAATAAGCCTAAGTGTAGACATAATACTCAACGGGAGTACGAGGGAGTAAAGGGGTGGGGCGATGGCGGCTTGCGCCTAGCTCTAGTCTGTGCACGTGCCTAGTAACCATACTTTGCGGTAATTTTATTTCAAATTGAATAAGGTATTTCTCAACATATTTACAGTATTTAATGGAATTAAGTCCATTTTTGGGGATTATATATTTTGTACTACCGCTCCTAGGGCGTTTGTCGCTGACCAAAACAACACCCAGTATTTATACTATTTTTGCATAGCACGCTCTCCTTTTCTAATTACAACAAATACGAAATTTCTTTACGAACTACATACACAAAATTTACATTTACACTAGTGCATGGCACAGTCGATACGGTAAGTCGATGAACGAATGAACGATTTTCGGTACGGTATGGCAAGTAACATAATTATTTTCAGTCTATTTGCAATAAGTCATATATTTTATTTATTAGTTATCGTTTACTAACTTTTTAGATTATGGCATCTTACTGATATTATAAATGTGAAAGTTAGTTTAAGATATCGATGTTTGAAACTAATCATGTATAAACAGCTAAACGGATAAAGGCACAAAATAGGAAAAAAACTGTAGAGCGGAAAGTAGTAGTAAATCATTGGTAATACTTAATAATAAAACAACTTGACCTATTATGTTGACAATTTGTTTGTGGGAACATGTATTTAATTTATTTATTCATATAATGTATTTAAAGAGACCTTGGTATGGAACCCTAATGCCCATTTTCGCCAACAACTCTTAAATAATAAGTAACCCTTAGGCGCCGATCCCACAGAGAGAGTTCTGGAGTTCCGAATTCCGAGTTCCGATGCTGCTGGTAGGAAGTGGATGCGTCGAGCCGAAGATAGGGTGAAATGGCGCGCATTGGGTGAGGCCTATGTCTAACAGTGGACTGCTGTAGGCTGATGATGATGATGATGATGATGAATTCCGAGTTCTGCATTCCGTGTTGACTATTGTGCACACAGTAAGCAGTCTAGAGTTCTAGAGTTCTGCAGTATTCGCTACTGATCGCACATCATACACTTTTTTTATTTTCAAAGGCCCCATATAGCTTACAGTCAACGCGGAATGCAGAACTCGGAACGCGGAACTCTAGAGCTCGTCTCTGTGGGATCGGCGCCTTAAAGCTAATTAGGTAACAATTAACGCTAGTTTTATTTTCAACGATATTTAGGTAACACCTAAATTTAAAAAAACTTGCAAGTTTGAGGTGGTATATAAAAATAATTTGGAAATTTATGCCCTAATAAATAGATATTTATACCTCTATGGTTTATAACTTACCTATAGTAAAGTTTAACATAGACGTAATCAGGTAATATATTGCGTACGCAAAATCTTTCATTCGTTTTTATTATTATTATTATCTTGAATTTTATAAGGTATTGCTATCGGGGACAACCAATAACCTAAGTATGTATTTTTTTGTAATATTTGTTTATTCCCGACTGCAATACCTTATAAAATTCAAGTTATATTCAAAATTCTATAGATTTAAGAGCTTGTTTTTCTCTTTTCAGTTAATTTATGTTTTACGCAGTCGGGTTTTTTGTTTCTTTTAATAATTTAATTTATTTCAGACTTTTTAGTTTTATATAGAATGAGTTGTATGTATTAGTAAGTAAATGAGCGGTACGGTAAAGTAACACTAACAACCGTCGCAACTCTGTGTGTTACGTACGGTAAGCGCTCAGTACCTACTGTCGTTGCATTAAACGTGGTTTTTTGCAGTTTACGTCAAAATGGTAGCATAAAAGTATTACAATATATACATATATGGAATGGTCTATTTACAAGCTTTCATTTGATACCCATATTGTTATAATATCGAAACTTTTATTTTTAATACCCCCCCTAATTTTTTATTCTTAGACGCTATATAAAAATAATATACCCTATGACACTCCCCCAGTCAAGACGAATCTAATGACACCTCATATGCTTAAATCCATCAAGCCGTTTAGGCAGCAGAGCGGCACAAAGAAATAGACATACATACATACATACATACACTCGAAAAACATAACCCTCCTTCCGGGTCAGTCGGGTAAAAAGCATGGTTCGTGGCGAAAGGGGTGTAGGCGCGGTCACTATTAGGGCAGGTCCAGAGGTTAAATCGTTCAAGATCTACTCGTATAATATGACTTTTTGTCGAGTAAAGCTGTATGCTTTTCTTGCTATTATAGTATGTAGGGTATGTTGGTTCCAAAATATTTAAATCTCAAAAAGTCTTGAACTAAGTATGACAACAATGAATGAGGATTTCAAGATCGACCGATAGGATTCAGCCTCGAAGAATCATTTATTTTCACTCTACTGGCTAAAAGCAGATGTAATGAAAGTATTGTTTAGCTACATTTATACTCATGTTTTAGCGAATTTATCTTGGGTATAGAAAATAAAGGTAGAAAATAAATGATAGCTGGAGATGCGGTTTAGAGAAGAAACAACACCTACGCCGCCGCGCCCGCCGCCCGGCTGGCTCCCCGCGGGCCTTGCTCTTCGTACATAAATCGTAGATACTGCCCTCTGCGGTGCTCGGCTAACTATAGCCATTTGTTTGCACCGTCTCTGATTACACATCTACGAGTATACAAACACGCTGCGGTCACGTTACATTGAATTATATATAAACATGCATGATTCATATTCTACTGAGTTCAAACAGTACGAAACTAAGGTATAAATGTAGCTCTCATGGCCTGACCATGAGCCTTTACCTTAGCAAAGACGTGATATATCTTATATAAAATCTGTAGGTTAGGTAGATATTACATACATATTGGATGGCAAAGTTACCCTTTGAAATTCACGCTAAAAATTAATATGCAATAACTTAATTGTATACCTTTGTTTGTTCACATAGTGTACATTTAATGGTATTGGATTTAACCTTTCTGATTCGTAGCGTGCAAATAGAGAGCGGTGGTGGGTTGACTCAGCACTTGATTCACCATGTTGTGAATGTGCTCTCTTGTGTGCACCGTTTGTTATGTCATCCTGCAACCCGGGACGGTACACACATACTTACAGCCCGATATAGTCCAATTAGAAATATATTGCTCCACTGCTGATGAAAAAACCGTTTGATGTTTCACCGTGGATGAGACGATTCCATATGCTCTAGCTTGTGGACTCGTTCCACTTTTAGTATTTTAAGAGTAAATGAAAATGTACACATGGGATTTGTGAGAAGTTATGTTTTATTTTACGATGCGACTCAAAATAAAACTACAGGTTTTACTATTGCACTTTTTGGCATTTTTATTCTGATACAGACAGACTGTAATCATAAATACCTGAAAGAACTAAACTATCTAGGTATTATAAACTCTAGATTTCTATTTGACGTAATATTAGATACAAAGGATAGAGAGTAATACAAATAAATAATGATAAATTAACGATGATATCCAATTATATTTATATTGTTTGTAGCATACTACATAATCTTCATCTTTTTACTATAAATTAATATTTATTTTGTTACGGAATTGATCGTAACAAAATTCAATTTAGTTACGACAGACGAACGTCCTTTATCTATGCACAGAAGGTCCTTTTATTTGATGGGCTTTCAGGGATACTGGTACCCTTGTGAAGTAAGTATTTGACATACCTACTTAATAGAAAAGTATGGACATACTGTTTTAACATGATTATATTTTTTACTATCTTTGATAGAAAATTTTGTCAAGTTTAGGTAAGCCTGGTACGCCAGTATTTATATTTAATGCCCATTTATAAAAAGAAAGCTAAATGTTTTACATTTCCCGAAAATGTTGGTACAGTAAGAATGTTGATAGTGTAAAGGCGTATCCTCCTTTAGCCAGCGTTGAATATTCATCACATTTAGATAGAAGAGGCCGATAGACCCACATCAGAAAAACATCAAAAATGCATCAAGCGGAAATATTCGTCGACATTGTAAGAACAATATTGCTTCTCACGCGCCAAGCTTTCTAAACCTAGACCGAAACAATATATTTGGTGGTTTTATAATATATCATCGTATTTCATCTATGTTATAGGTACCTACTATTGTTGGATATTAGTAACTTTAGTAGAGCTAGAAATATGTTTTTATGTTGCACAGCATGCTGGTCAATGGACGAATTAAAAAATACAGATGTGACTATGAAATATGAGTTTTTACTTACTTCTATCTAAAATTTCCATCTACCTCAAGAATTATTCTCAACATAAATTTATTTATAGTTGATCAGAGTAGGTACGCGAAAACTAGGGATAAATAAATAAATAAATGATGATATTAAAAATGTATACGGTTAAATAGGTATATGAAAAAATGGTTAAAAGTTTATATAGGTACGAAACCTAAAAAGTAACAAAGAATAATTATAAGAGTTGTTACTCCCTTGCTCCATAAACGTTGAAAATACGTATTGCTTTCATAATCCCCGCTTCTCATTTACATGGTAACAGAATGAAGGAAAATAAAATTAATTTTATGAAAAACATTACTTTAGCGTATTCGTTAAGGGCGAACAAATTGCCAAGGCCCGGGCCGCGACGTGACAACGACCGTTCAGTCACAGTTAATGAGAGGTCACCGCAGACGCGCCACCGTGCCACCGGCATCGAGCCGCCAGCGCCACCCACCAGTTTGTTTGCAAGCATATTGTTGAGCGTCGCGACTCGAGCGCCCCCGTCCGTCGAGCCACGCCATGCCATGCCACCGCCGCGCGCCGTCTGCTACCCAAATATCAGCGCATCACAAACTTTTAATTATGTATGAGACATGAATATGCTTCGTTTAAAATTATTTAATTATACTTTGATTGTTCCCCAGGCTTAACGATTTGCCTACATTAGCAATGTTCATAAACTAACTTAGTATACAACAAAAACCATCCCAACAAAAACATTTTTATGTAAAATGTTGCCAAGACATGGCTCGCACTGTTAAAAAGTTATCAGATCTCATGTAGAGCCAAGCTTATAACTCTACATGCATTTACTTTACAAGCCCTAACTTCACAAACTTCATCAGTGAGTCAGTGACGAAATCGGGGTTTTTTAGATATCAATAAAATCTAAAGTATAACAGCTATGTTATTGAAACTTAATATGTTTAATAAGTTCACTATTGACATCATATCCTGAGAATTTTGTTTATCTAGTATAATCCAAACCCAAGTTATGAGGGTTCCAAAAATCGACGAAGCGCTTCGAGAAAAGGTAGGTAGTGCCCTTTCGCTTCGCTTGGCTGTCTTGGCGGGGGGCACTTCCGTGCCCCCAGATCATAAAATATTGTGATAACGTCAAGTGACAAATCTTGATCATCACAATAAAGCTTTTAATATAACTTTAAAAACATTTATTGTGAAAGTCAAATGTCAGTGAATTTTGTATTTTAATCATACAAATATGTTGTTGTTTTCTTTTGAATATATTCATGTTTCTGGTCTCAATATTGTTTCGCGGGGCAGCATACACAATATGAACTGTGGGAGCCGAGAGTGCGCCCGGCTCGGGGCGGGCGGGCGGCGGCGTTGTACTATTCAAAACATTCGCTACCGAACACGTGTGCGCTCCAATGATTATTACTTCTTATACAGATTCACATAACTTGAACAAATATATGCAGAGAACAAACTTTCTCTTATTAAAGTTTGGTTTAGGTTTGGTTTTGTTTAGTTTATTGATGTAGAAAAATGTAGGTGGTATTTCTACGTAAAAAATAAATGAAAAAATCGAAGAATCCGAGTTTGTGTTCCGAAAACGAAGATGTCTCTTATCTCCAAGAAACAATAGGTACACAAACAAAATTCTGATAATAGTCGAATGTTGTATACAGTGTGGCGTGAGGGTTGATAAACTAATATTAACAGGCACGTATCACAAACCGCAAGATCATGAAAATTTACCCCCGATCCCTCTCGGCATGGCATGGATAACTTCCATGTTTGGCCTCCATACATTATTTATCACATTAGGTTGTACCTTGTTTACTTTGGTTGCCTTTTGGCAAACTACCCAACCTACCGCAGCTAATACGGACAAATTAATTTCCATTCAGTGTTTATGAACAATGATGTGATGCAATTGTGACTCAATGTTCTGTTATGCAATTATAATGTTATGTACAACTACAACTGAACCGTGTGCGGTTATCATACAATTTGTAAACAAAACTACAAAGCCCTAACTGTTAATGACTATGTGTGAGCTTTGTATATTTGATAGAGCTTTATTAATGCTATATTCAAAACAAAGCTTTTTGATGAGAGAATTGTACTATTTGGTTACTGATGATATGGGCATAAAAAATTTTTTAAGGAGACGTCGCGGGTATAATCTAATAATGTTAAATTATGCGAGTATATTATACATTGTAATATTATACAATTTCTAGGAAAAGCACAAATAAAGGTACAGTTTTTTATAAAATACTCAAAACGAAGTAGTGCGCTGAGGCACTTATTTTCGTGTCCTGTTCTCAAGGTGTCATGCAAGCGTACAGGCAACGGAACCGAGGAAGTAATTCTTTTCCCCCGGAAAATAGAAAACTAGTACACATGTACCATTTAAGAAATGCATCGCTTTTAGTATTCTGTTCTAAGATACTGAAATACTTTAAATAGTAATAGGTACCTACTTTGATAGCAAGGCTTATATTTTGGTAAATAATAAATTGTAGTTAATTTTCATTATTTTTATCATACTAACACAGCAAAATTTACATAAGACTAGCTTTATAGCCCGCGACTTCGTCCGCGTAGATTATTTCTTTTTTCTAGATATTAATCATTGTAACAATATAGAGCTTTGTTCATGGCTATTGTCCGCCACTACGTGTGATATTGACAAAAGTTCAGGTAGATTAAGAGCTCATATGCGAGGATGCCACATAAAACCGAAACAGTCCTGCCGCAAATCAACTCTAGCACATTTCAGAGTTTTTCCCTGTGACTACAAACCTTAATTAGGAACTGTTATCTTTTAAATTCAAACGAAAGGGGATTTGGGATCAATGGTATACGCGGCAAGAAGACTGTTTCTCCTCTGGCAGAACCAGTAAATATTTTGGCCTCAATAACATTGCGGCGGAGAGCTGTTACTTGTAGTCTAGTTCCACAGCACAATTTTGGAGGCCTTATCTCTCTTTCCCTCATGTCTGAGGATCGTGGTCAACATCGGGTTTGCTTCTAGTTTGGTTTGTTTAGTTTGCTCCACTGGTTTCTGTCTTCTGGTTTCTGTAAAACTTGGAGAAAGATGAGTATTTTACTTGATCGGACCATCTTGTTGGACGACCACGTAGTCGTTTTCCTTCCGTGTTCCCAACTATGATCAGATTTCCAAACTTTCATCGCCTTTGCGCACCATGTGGCCGAAATACGAAAAAATACGTTGGTGGCATATGGTGGACAATCGTGTTTTAATTTTCAGCTGCGATAGGATTGATGCATTGTTGCGTTTAGCGGTCCAAGGTATTTTCAACATCCGTCTCCAGCACCACATCTCGAATGCATCAATCCTTTTTCTTTCTCGGGCCAGTATAGTCCACACTTCCACTCCATACATGAAAATGAGGAATACCAATGCTCGTATTAACCGGATCTTTGTTTTAATACCGATTCCTCTCTTTTTCCTGATGTTGTTTAGGCGAGTCATTTCAATACGCCAATACCATAAGCCGAAATAATAAATTTTGAAATTTTCACTCCGAAAATAAAGAACTTCATATACTAAATTTAATCCCCCTTTTCACTCCTTAAGGGTTCAAATTCCAACAACACCGATATTCGTTGCGTAAGTTTATAACCATAAGCTTAAATAATAAATTTAGTGTACTTCCATACACAAATTCATCCCCCTTTTTACCCTTTCGGGATCGGAATTATCAAAAACGTTGAGGCACATATAAATTAATTTTCAATTGTCAACCTAAACACAAAATTTGAAGGTCCTAACTTCGAAACTGATGGACTTTCATATAAACTTACATCCCCTATTTTACCCCTTTAAGGATGGAATATCCAAAAATCCTTGGTGGTTGCCTACACTGTGTAATAATATATTAAGTGACGTTTACTTTGAAACTGAATGACTTACATACATCCCTATTACATACATTACATACATTTTCACCCTGTCGGGGGTGGAATTGTCAAAAAAGCTGAAACATGTATAAATTAATTTTCAATCGTTAGCCTTAATACAAAATTTGAAGATCCTAACTTCAAAACTGACGAACTTTCATACAAACTTTCACCCCCTATTTTACCCCCCTGGGAGTGGAATTTCCAAAAATCCTTCCTTACTGAATACCTACACTGTATAATATTAAATTTAGTGAAGTTTACTTTGAAATTGAAGGACTTGCATACACAACTTCATCCCCCTTTTCCTCCCTTCGGTGGTGGAATAATCACAAACGCTGAGATAACTATACATTAATTTTCAATCGTCAGCCTAAACACAAAATTTGAAGATCCTAACTTCAAAACTGACGGACTTGCATACAAACTTTCATCCCTTATTTTACGCTGTTAGGGGTGGAGTTTCCAAACATCCTTCCTTAGTGGATGCCTACACCGTATAATAATACATTTAGTGAAGTTTACTTTGAAATTAAAGGACTTGCATACACAACTTCATCCCCCTTTTCCTCCCTTCGGTGGTGTAATTATTACAAACGCTGAGATAACTATATATTAATTTTCAATCGTCAGCCTAAACACAAAATTTGAAGATCCTAACTTCAAAACTGACGGACTTGCATACAAACTTTCATCCCTTATTTTACCCTGTTAGGGGTGGAATTTCCAAAAATCCTTCCTTAGTGGATGCCTACACCGTATAATAATACATTTAGTGAAGTTTATTTTGAAATTGGAGGACTTGCATACCCAACTTCATCCCCCTTTTCCTCACTTCGGTGGTGGAATTATCACAAACGCTGAGATAACTACACATTAATTTTCAATCGTCAGCCTAAACACAAAATTTGAAGATCCTAACTTCAAAACTGCGGACTTGCATACAAACTGTCATCCCCTATTTTACCCTCTTAGGGGTGGAATTTCCAAAAATCCTTCCTTAGTGGATGCCTACACTGTATAAGGTATCTTTGTGCAAAATTTCAAATCTCTAGGTCCAGCGGTTTGGGCTGTGGGCTGATATATCAACAATCAGTTTATAATTTTATATATTAAGATTTAATCCCCCTTTTCACTCCTTAAGGGTTCAAATTCCAACAACACCGATATTCGTTGCGTTAGTTTATAACCAAGCTTAAATAATACATTTAGTGTACTTCCATACACAAATTCATCCCCCTTTTTACCCTTTCGGGATCGGAATTATCAAAAACGTTGAGGCACATATAAATTAATTTTAACTTCGAATCTGATGGACTTTCATATAAACTTGCATCCCCTATTTTACCCCCTTAAGGATGGTATATCCAAAAATCCTTAGTGGTTGCCTACACTGTGTAATAATATATTAAGTGACGTTTACTTTGAAACTGAATGACCTACATACATCCCATACCTTTTCACCCTGTCGGAGGTGGAATTGTCAAAAAAGCTGAGATAACAACACATTAATTTTCAATCGTCAGCCTAAACACAAAATTTGAAGATCCTAACTTTAAAACTGACGGACTTGCATACAAACTGTCATTCCCTATTTTACCCTCTTAGGGGTGGAATTTCCAAAAATCCTTCCTTAGTGGATGCCTCCACTGTATAATATTAAATTTAGTGAACTTTACTTTGAAATTGAAAGACTTGCATACACAACTTCATCCCCCTTTTCCTCCCTTCGGCGGTGGAATAACCACAAACGCTGAGATAACTATACATTAATTTTCAATCGTCAGCCTAAACACAAAATTTGAAAATCCTTACTTCAAAACTGACGGACTTGCATACAAACTTTCATCCCTTATTTTACCTTGTTAGGGGTGGAGTTTCCAAAAATCCTTCCTTAGTGGATGCCTACACCGTATAATAGTTTAGTGAAGTTTACTTTGAAATTGAAGGACTTGCATGCACAACTTCATCCCCCTTTTCCTCCCTTCGGTGGTGGAATTATTACAAACGCTGAGATAACTACATATTAATTTTCAATCGTCAGCCTAAACACAGAATTTGAAGATCCTAACTGTAAAACTGACGGACGTACATACAAACTTTCATCCCTTAATTTACCCTGTTAAGGGTGGAATTTCCAAAAATCCTTCCTTAGTGGATGCCTCCACTATACAAGGTATCTTTGTGCAAAATTTCAAATCTCTAGATCCAGCGGTTTGGGCTGTGCGTTGATATATCAACAATCAGTTTATCATTTTATACAATAAGATTATTATTAAGATTACCCTCTTAGGGGTGGAATTACCAAAAATCCTTCCTTAGTGGATGCCTACACCGTATAATAATACATTTAGTGAAGTTTACTTTGAAATTGAAGGACTTGCATACACAACTTCATCCCTCTTTTCCTCCCTTCGATGGTGGAATTATCACAAACGCTGAGATAACCATACATTAATTTTCCATCGTTAGCCTAAACACAAAATTTGAAGATCCTAACTTCAAAACTGACGGACTTGCATACAAACTTTCATCCCTTATTTTACCCCCTTAGGGGTGGAATTTCCAAAAATCCTTCCTTAGTGGATGTCTACACCGTATAATAATACATTTAGTGAAGTTTACTTTGAAATTGAAGGACTTGCAATACACAACTTCATCCCCTTTTTCCTCCTTTCGGTGGTGGAATTACCACAAACGCTGAGATAACTATATATTAATTTTCAATCGTCAGCCTAAACACAAAATTTGAAGATCCTAACTTCAAAACTGACGAACTTGCATACAAACTTTCATCCCTTATTTTAACCCCTTAGGGTGGAATTTCCAAAAATCCTTCCTTAGTGGATGTCTACACCGTATAATAATACATTTAGTGTAGTTTACTTTGAAATTGAAGGACTTGCATACCCAACTTCATCCCCCTTTTCCTCCCTTCGGTGGTGGAATTATCACAAACGCTGAGATAACTACACATTAATTTTCAATCGTCAGCCTAAACACAAAATTTGAAGATCCTAACTTTAAAACTGACGGACTTGCATACAAACTGTCATCCCCTATTTTACCCTCTTAGGGGTGGAATTTCCAAAAATCCTTCCTTAGTGGATGCCTCCACTGTATAAGGTATCTTTGTGCAAAATTTCAAATCTCTAGGTCCAGCGGTTTGGGCTGTGGGCTGATATATCAACAATCAGTTTATCATTTTATATATTAAGATTAGCGGATAGATAGAGAAGCAGTATTAACAAAAATAATACGTATAAAGGCACACTTAGTGGCGGATTAAAATTAATCATTTGTACCCGAAACAACTATATAGGTACCTAAATAGCATTTACACTGCTACAAGTACAATCGTAAATCTAGTAAAGCTGAACTGAGTTTGTACGATAAATCAAATGGTATATTACTATTTAAGGTCTTAATGGACTAATACAAACAATTAGAGGGTCACATGAAGTGATTAAAATAGCATTTCCAAGAATGGTGCCGGTGTTTGGCACTATTATAATGTTGTTATCAGCAACCGCCCGCCGGCTTCCGCTTACAACTTTGTTCGCGTAATAATGCCGCTCATTATTGACCGATGTCAAGCTTTTGGACTCAAGTAGCTTAAGTGACTCAGATGATAACTAAATAAAAATACTATTATCATAACAATGAAACCTCAAAAGCATAGATTGAAAATCAGAGGATATCTATCTGTCTGCTTACATATTTGTACTTCAAACTTATTATTTATACAGGTCGTTGTTTTGGTCAGCGACGAGCGACTCAGGGTCGATAATACAAATGATAGTGGTGCTAAAAAAATATAAAAAAAATACTTTATTTTTTTTTAAATAATAAAAATAAAAAATTCAAATTTTTAAAATCATGTAATAAGCTAAAGTGTAGACATAATACTCAACGGGAGTACGAGGGAGTAAAGGGGTGGGGCGATGGCGGCTTGTGCCTAGCTCTAGTATGTGCACGTGCCTAGTAACCATACTTTGCGGTAATTTTATTTCAAATTGAATAAGGTATTTCTCATCATATTTACAGTATTTAATGGAATTAAGTCCATTTTTGGGGAATATATATTTTGTACTACCGCTCCTGGGTCGCTTGTCGCCGACCAAAACAACACTCTGTATAGCAAAAATGTAAAGGACTCTATCTTAGTAGGTTTAGGGGATAGAAATCTAAGACAAGGATATACAGACGGACGAACAGATATGCTAGTAGTACGATACCTATAAAAAATATCTAAGATCTAATAAATAAATAACAAATTGAGAAAACACAGATAAACCTATGTAAATCCTTAATATAACCTTATTCAATCGACCTACCTAACCTATGCTGATGGAAGAAGCTCACAGCTTCATTTATATGCACCCTCTCTCTCGGATAAATAGGCAAGGACCACATTTCACTTACTACAATCCCAGTACACCTCTTGTTTTCATATTTACTAAACAAAGCGCAAACTAAGGCACCGAACAAAGTAGCATTAAATTTATGGTAGAGTGAGCACAGCGTAAAACTCGTAAAAGTGCCTCATATGTCAATACCTTTTGAAATACGGTAATGGAAATACGAAATAAAACAGAAAGCAAAGTATGATTAGTGAGTGCCATATGTCCCATTGTCAGATTTTACTGCCGCCCGCTTCTGCAATATTCATTTCAATACGAAATATATTTAAATATTCACTAAAGTAATATTTTCTACTACAAACTATAGGGAAACCACGAACTATTACCATGGTGAGTACTTATACTCAAGGTGAATCAAACACTAATATCATAACCACCTTTATTTGGGCAAATAAGTAATCATTTTCATATATCTATAAAAGTTTTTAAACAAAAATTTTACTTTCTGCATTCACGGCCGCCAGACTGCAATGCAATCAAATGGAAACAGGAAATGTCTGGTAACAGTTACAGTTTCTCTTTGTCGCGGTACAAGAGGAAAAATAAAGTTCTCATGAAATATCCGTGTCCTTTAACTCAAGGAATGGTGGTGATGACCCTGTTATCGGTACTGGCATCTAGTTTGAATTCTTTTATGGGGTTAAACTTTCCATGCAGAACTTGTGTTGAAATCATTATTATTGGTAGAGTTTTGAAAGATTAAGTACTAATTAATTATTTAACACGCTTATTGATTGGATTTACTACGTCGCGTTTCCGTGGCCTATTTATAATAACTATAGAAATATATTACTTAAAAGTAAATAAGACTTAGTACTAAAGAGAAATAGTGATCATGAACGAAACCGCAGTGGTGGTGGTTCGGTGCTCAGGTAAGATTAAAAGTCCGGTACAGTTGTTTGCGGCGGCGCATGGCGGCCAGCCCTGAATGCACATGCACTCGCAACACTGACGGCACCTCCTGTTCGTTATGATTAATGTTTACAGTACTCACCTATAAATAAATGTAGCCTACACGGGGGATATATTGCGCTGTAATTTCCAGGTTTCATATTCATTTGTCCGTTTTGTGCGAGATCAAAGCGTGCGAAGCCTTTTACGCTCATCGTTGGTGCTTTTGGTATTCCATTTAAATGTTTAATAACATGGAAGTTAATTACAGTTGTGTTTGATTTACTGGAGAACTTACTTATGAGATATTTTCTACTTTTCGGTGATTTCACATGAATTACTAGACTATTGAATACTGTTATTATTATTGTTATATGGTCAATAATAAAATTATTGTAACTAGTTGTAAAAATGGTGTAGGTATTGTGAAAAATGACCACACGGCATAATCTGATTCAGTGAGATCCATTATTATTAGCCGGTAATATTATGAAAATATGTTTCATCAAGGCTGAATAATATATTTTGAGAACTTAAGAAATCGTTTTTTTTTTTTGCCATTTTCTGTATTTTTTTTATACCACTTAGGTGGCAAACAAGCATACGGCCCGCCTGATGGTAAGCAGTTACCGTAGCCTAGGGACGCTTGCAACACCAGGGGTATCACTCGCGCGTTGCCGACCCTGAAGAAACCGCTTCACACCCTTATGCACATACCCATTGGGAAAACCACGGCAGGGAGCTCATTACAAAGTCCGAGCGGCCGCCGAAGAAAACTACTTTTACTTTTCTTGGTCCTTTTTTATTTTCAACTACAATTGATTTGCCTCGTTATGATATTGAATATACGAAGACTAAAACAATGAAACAATTTAATTAAAATTGCAGTATTATGAAGATATTGAACTGTTTTACAAAAAACTTAAACGGACTTCAAAGTAAACTAAGAAGTAATTAGAACCTGATCTGATGACAATTAATGGGACCAAATGGTAAGTGTACCCTTTCAAATACAAAAAGAATTTTCCAAATCGGTTAATAAATGACGGAGTTCTAAGGTAACAAACATAAAAAAATACAACCGAATGGAGAACCTCCTCCTATTTTTGAAGTCGGTTAAAAATAGGGCATCCAATGTTAACTTTTGTGAGTGTATCATTTCTATTCTACATGGTACTTTCTTACGCGATATATAACAAAATGCATGACTCATCGTATAATAAATAATTGGACTGTTTTACAAAAAACTTAAACCGACTTCAAAGTACACTAAGAAGTGATCTGATAAAAATGGGACCAAACTGGAAGTGTAACCCTTTCAAATAAAAAAAAGAATTTTCCAAATCGGTTAATAAACGACGGAGTTATGAGGTAACAAACATAAAAAAAAAAAAAACATTCGAATTGACAAGAAAATCAGTGTGTTGTTTGAATTTTGTATGAAATATTCTCGAGGTAGAAACTTTCCCTTTCGTATAAATTTTTACAGTCGTCTTGTTTTTCTACATTATTTAATAGTTTTGATCCAACAGTTATTGTACATACATTTTCCCGTTATTATTTCTCTAGAAAATTTTTGAAGTTTATTCGTAGAAACCGTCGACTTATTTACAGCATTGAATTTAAATGATGTCAAGGGTGCTTTTACACTAGCGCATTGAAATGCAAAACACCTGATTCTGCAACTTTATAAGGTAGGTTATAAAGGCACAGTTTATTTTTAATTCACTGGGATGCAAGAAATACGGGTCACTTAAAAATTTATGATTATTTCTGGAATGTGAGATATATTAGTGAATGATATTAAAACTTAGAATGAAAGTTTCAATAATAATATTCATTGATTTTCAAAGTATAATCGCTCACTATTTTGCATCATTTGGGGTTATTGTTAAAAGCATTTGGGTCTTCCGTAGGTTCCAATTACCTTTAGGAACTCATTCAAAGCCACTTTTAGGCTTGTAATGGTGTACTTTTAAGGTTATCTTCATTTTCGGAAATAAAAATTAATCGTATGATGTAATTGTAATCTTAACTATATGACGGATGTATAATTTCTAAGAGGATACTTATTCGTTACCTTAGCGTAATGATGGCGTAATGTACGACTGCGTTGTCATGGTGAAGGATGACTTTGCTGGCAGGATTTTTTTTTCAAACTGTTTCGGATACCTTGGCCAAACAAATACCAATCTGCAGTCACTGTTCACGGTTTTGAATCGATACTATAGCTTAAATAAGTTTTTTAAAAAATTCGTCTATCCCTCTGTCGATCTTAGATTTCTATCCCTAAAACCAAGTAAGATATAGTATTTTACATTTTTAGGGTTCCGAACCAATGGTAATAAGTTTTTGTTAAACATTTCATTTTTACCCAATTTTTTTTAGTGACTGTACTTGCATTGTCTTCCAATATAGGTACTAATGTATATCACATATCAAGTCAATCCGAACACTGAAAGTGGGTGATATTCGACTTGCAAGATTCCACCCGAATAAACATAGTTACATAAATTGCAAGTAAAATAAAAGCTTGTAAAAAGCAACCTATTTTTTAACAGTGCTTTAAAAAATCTTTAAAATAATATGTGCGCCGATTGTTGTTCTTTTCGAAAAAAAGGGAAAATTTCAAAATTGTGATGATCCTTTGTAGACGTGGTGAATGAACTATTTAATAGAGGCTGTTCTCAAGGTGACGGTAAGATTTATAGCAGTCGGCCTCGACTACTAACGGCGGCGCGGCCGGTGGCGGCATCAGCGGCCCACCGACCGCCCCGCTGACTGATGCTTTACATTTGTTTCAACTGATTTACTTTCCCCATTCGCACACATTTACACGACTCGACCAACCTACCAATTTATCGATCTTCTGTATCTATTTATTAAGTCAGCAGGATCTCGGTCTCTCTCAGACGTATTTACGCAATTCATTAATTTCCAATGTGTAAAATTCGGTAGGGCGCGTTCACCTCAGACAAAGTTTTCATTAGGAGTGGGTGTAAGTTTGCGGCGAGTGTGCGAGTGGGAACGTTTGGCACGACGCTGATAACACAACAAACAACTTGTTACAAACGTGTTTAGTTTTAGTTATTGCTTCGAGTTCGACGCTTTAACTCATTGGTCTAATAATGAAGAGGGTAGAGGCGGGCGCAGTAATTAAGCTCGGTTTTGTCGGTGCCGCTCGACTAATACACTTACCTACGCAACTATTTGTGTATATCGTTAATGGGAATATGCTGGCGGTGAATATTGTTTACCTGTAATTCATCACAGAAACTGCGCGCGGTTCAATTTTTACACAAGGCTTAGTCAAAGTGATACAAGATTAAATTACGTGCGGGCGCGTGGACGGTATGCGGATGCTGGCCGGTCTAACAATTTTTTATTTTTTCGTACATTCGTTTGCTGGATGTCAAACAGATCGGTAAACCGAAATCAAATTGGGAAATTTGTGTGGATTGGAATCCGTGCTGGCAAAAACGTACGCTATGCCTACGCCTGTGATTTAGATACACGAATTCGTTTTGCGGGGACAGTTCTGTCTGATTCATGATTTATGTTGCCAAAATAAATAACATTTTGATTGAAAGCCAAACTCAAATATCACTTTGTTTTATATAATTTATTTACTTTAATATTTAATATTTTGTTTGTTTTCTTATTTTGGTAGGTATTGTATACGTCAGAGGGTCTTCAAGTTTATTTTAACTCTTCCTTAAAGTGGACAGAGATACAGTGTTAAGGTGGTCGCCCATTTTAACACATTCGCTAATATTTAGTTAAGTTTAGGTATGTTTTACTGGTCCAATAATGTAGTGTAATAAAGTTTTATCCATAAAATATTGAGAATAATACTTTGGTAAGGAGATTCACCTTTGCTTCAGTTTTTATGGATAGAATATAAGTTGAATTCTTTTTCGTAGTCTAATATTTATCAAGATAATCACAATTCCCTTATGTCAACAACTAGTTTAAGTTGAAAAAACAGTTTTACAAAAAACTTAAACCGACTTCAAAGTACCTACATTAAGAAGTAATCAAATCCTGATCTGATGACAATGGGACCAAACGGGAAGTGTATATACCCTTCCTTCGGTTAATCAATGACGGAGTTAAGAGGTAACAAACATTAAAAAAAAACATACAACCGAATTGAGAACCTCCTCTTTTTTTTGAAGTCGGTTAAAAATACCTACTATTAAGGTGTATATTTTCACTACCTGCATCTTTTGTAGTGTGCCCGTTACACGATGTTAGGCAAAGGGGCAGGAAGAGGAAGCGGTTTATCTGTGCTCCGGAACTCAGGAAGACGTACGCCCGCTCCGGTGCTGGGTCCGCGCTGAATTCCTTTAGGCTTTACATTTGTACCAAAATTGCTATTGTATCTACCTCGTATGTATGCAAGCAAGGGGCCACTATTTGCGATCTACAATACACTGCACATTACTTGAATATTGAGTTTAATACTCAGTTGTAAATACATATACTATCCAGTGAAAAATAATTAGGAAGACCTTACTAAACATTATTAAACGTACTATGTAAATATAAATCAATATCAAGATTACAAGAGTGGCATTTCAAGAAAAATCTCACATCAATCACTGCACAGCCTAAAAGTGCGGATCTGCGCCTTTGAGTATACATAACTCAAAGATCTGCGCGCTGCGTGTGTGACGTGCCACCCCACGCGGTCGAGCTGCGATTGCCACGTGTAAAATCTCGATTGATTACACACACATTCTATATAATATAATAATCCAACGCATCAGCTTGGCTATCCAAAGAGGAAACGCTGCCAGCCTACTTACTGGGAACCTTGCCGTTAATCGGAAGCAGCGGCAGACTTGAGGAAATTTTCGTTTTAGGTATAGATTGTAATTTGTACATATTTGTTGTACCTATATAATAATTGATTACTATAAATTACAATTACAGGGCACTAGTACATTTGATCCGCTAGTCCGCGCGGCACCACTCCGCTACGGACAGCACGATTATAAATAAGATTATTTTTACTTTATTATTTAATAGAACTTTGAGGTTAACGTATTCAAGAGATGCATCTATGAAAATTTTCTCTCAGGGCATTTGTTTAGTGCAGCGTTTTATTTTCTTATCTCAAGGAAATGTTTCGCTGGCTTTGTCTCCTTTGCACAACAAAGCTAGCGTCGGACGCTGGTCGACCTTCAGGGACCGATTTTAAACGAAATACTAGGATTCTAACCCTGCACTAACCACTTTTAGTATATATCTTATATAAATGGCTTGTTCGTTCATATGTAGGTGGATACGTCCTCGTGTGATATCGTAAATTCTAGTAAGAAGTGTCACGAGTTTAGAAGTTAGTTTAGAAAGCTTGTACTAAGGATGTGCGGCTTTTTCGTAGTTAGCCATTAAACTTTGTGAATACGAGTCATGTAGGTCTAAGTACTTAGGTGATGTTAAGGAAATAAAATTGGTAAGAGGCAGGCTCTTGCTTATTTTATTTGAAAACCAGATTATATACGTTGGAATAGTCGTACGTAACTACAAGAATACACATATTTCATTAGTTTGTAGTCATATAATGTTTAACACACTATCTACGAACTGACGATAACGACACAGTGTTTAGGGTTCATGTTATTTAACTGAGACTGTAGTCATTAACGCTCGTTAGCGAGCAAACGTAAAAAATAAATACGATAATATATTAGGTAGGTTAGGTACCTAATTTATTTCAATGATCTCCGTAAGGTTCGTCATAAATACTAAATGGGATATAAATGCAAATGTGAAACTCTGCAACAACAAAATCTAAAAGATAAGATATAATATAACTATTATTCGGTTAAAAAAATATATTTTAAATTAAATATAAAATATGGTACGTACATAACTGAGACTAAACTATAAATATATTATGTTTTAGATTAGATTTATAAAGTTTACAGTACAAGCAATATGTACAGGTAGTACCCAACTGATATGGCGCGTTGTGAATCTTCGTTCGCACAGAAAAGAAAGTATGGCCCCGAAGATTAACGAAAGAATGCGTAAAACTTACAATCAACCTTAGATCACTACTATAAGGTTCATAATACACTGCAGCTGTTAGTTCCGTCTCACTCGCAAGTCACGCCCCTCCGCACGGCGCGCGTTAACATGGCTGCAGCTGCCGACCAATAGCTTTACCCGCACTTTGAAAATGTATCTTCTGCGCAGGTACATCGGTAAGCCCTATCAGTTGGGTAATACCATAGAGTAAATAATATACTACGTACAAGTAATACTGTAAGTAGGTAAATTGTTGTCATATGAACATAAACTAACGCTGACTACTGCATAACTAGTAACATAACTACTGAAGTTACCACCAGTTCGTAACTCGGTCTTCAACGGAGAAGATCTGGCAAGAAACTCAACAAGGTTACACTTTTAAATATTTTTTGGATAATCTGACTATATTGGCTATTTTTCCTAAGTATTTGTTTTTGTTTTACAAAGTAAAATACACAATGAAAAACCAACAGCTTATAATGCCTACGGAACCTGAAAAAAGCTAAAGTGCCGCAGCTCTTACAAGGTGCGCGTAAATGTCTAGCAGAAAGAAATACGAGAAAACCTAATGACGCTATTTCCTTTAGCCCCAGCCGCACTGCAGCTATACTCCAAATATAATTTTCAAAGGTGTTCGCCGCCGATAGGTAACACATAAATTTAAACTGCGATAGTAATAGGCTAGTGTTGGTCGAGGTTTGATTTAAGGCGCGCGCGAGCTGAAAATGCAGACGATATCGGATTGCGGGTTTACTATAAGTATAATAACTGCTTATAATCATATTGAAGGGAAGGTAAGGTTTAAATTCGAACATGATATCTGTGAAGATGGATAGGAGATAATTTTGTCCCAATTAAAAAGTACTAATGAATAAAGGAGCAGTTTTTGAAAAATAAATATAGCCCAAGCTTTTCTCAATGTGTGCGTAATTACGGCTAGTAAGTACTCAGGAATAAACTACACTACGTCTTGAAATACTTGCTATTTTTCTTCTTCTTTTTCATTCCTGAAACGTTTTAGTCCCTACGCTATTCGTCCACTAATAGTGTGCTCTTCAGATGGGCGTAAGTGGTGTTTTGCACACCAAACAAATACTCCGTGAAATTAACTGCGCCGCGCCCAGAACGTTTCAGGCACCTCGATTTCGCTAAGATATAGAACATCTAGATATGTCTGTACGAGTATTTATATACTCTGAGGTCTGTACCTACACTTTTATACATATATACTAGTAACTATTACTAAGTATGAAGAAAAGAGTGAATATATTTACCTATTCAAAATGAAAGTTATTTTATTAAAATAAAATATCGCTGGCTCTTATGAATAGTCTGACACTTATCTTTAATACCAGTTCGGAAGGATGCATTTGCTGAGAAGAGCCAGCAATAAACTCAACAATTTACTCTTTTAGATTAATTTAGGTACACTACGTAACTTTTACATAATATATTACCATATCCTCTTAATACCTTCGCTCGCGGTTGATGACAACAATAATCGCAACAATGACATCAAATGACATACGTAGATAAGTTTGTCTTATTATCTTAAAATAAATAAAAATAATAGTTTTGTACAAAAGTAAATCGCCCGTTTAAACCCTACCCTATATTTTTCCAATAATTGGAATATTCCAAAGTTCCGGTAGAATATGGTGTGGAGAAAATGGCCGATGCAATAAATTAAGCCTCTCAGGGACTGACCCGTCTACGGCTTTAATTAACTTTTCAACCAGGCGATTTCAAATGGAAAAAATATCAAGGATTCCCCAAGTTTAAGAGTCACGTAGAGAGTTACAGTTCCAGAGGAATCCGAAGTAAATAGCTTTGAAAATGAACATCACGACTCGAGATTTTGCAGCAGCAGCGGTGAGATTTGGAACTACTAATAAACTGTTTTCAACACACTCGCTCGTAAAGTGACATTTATTGCAAAATACAAGTCTATTTTTTCCTCGCAAGTGTATTGAAAAACGTCGTATGATACGCGTATGCATTGATTATTACACTCTCGGCTCCCTTATAGCGTTCGCCTGCGGCTCACGCCTGGAGTGCTAATAACCAACTTTGCACACATGTATCATAATGTACTATTATCGATTTATTTTACAAGTGTATCATAATAATAATTACGCAAAGAATAACGACTTATTTAACATATAATATAAACTATGAAATCTCAACTAAATAATATACAACAAAGCTACTTTTCATCCCGGGAAACGAAACGAAATCACAAATATACTAAACCTAACATTGGCCCTGATTCTGTTGTATACAACTAAACTAATTTTAATGTCACTATGTCTCTTTCTAACAAAGAACATAAGAAAAGGATGTAAGAAATTTAGTCCTGTCAAATTAGTCCAATGCTTGTTTTCAATATAAATTTAGTCGCCATCTATCGCGGTCACGCCTAAATACACGCAAAATAATACGGCAAAGATTAATTTGACAACTTAAAATATGTTCTATCCTTTTTCAATCATGTTCGTAAGAAAGAGATGAGATGTGACTAAAATTAGTTTAGTGCGATTTACAACAGAATCGGCACCAATATCGCTTAACATTTTGCATTTTCATTCGTCATCGAAAATCGTTGTCTCGGTGACATTTACCTGTCGTGCTTGTGGTTTTTCATGATAAAATATTACACTTGCTAGTAAGCAAGTATGAAAAGAAAAATGAAACCTGATAATAAAAATGTTGGTCATATTGCACCTGCCTGTTATATTTGACATGGGTCGACTTGCATGTATCACCTTGACAGCGCGAGTAAATTTCTGTCGCTTGAATAAATAATCTTGTCGTTTGTGTCACTGAAATTTGTTACCTACATACTTGGATGGGCTTATGAATATTCATAATATTTTTAAGGTTTGTTCTGTTATACTTAATTTCATTGTCATTCAGCATTTTAACATATATATGTCATTATTTACAACAAATATGTACAAATTACAATCTATTTATAGAACATTTTCTCAAGTCTGCCGCTACTTCCGTTAACGGCAAGGTTTCCAGCAGGCTGGCAGCATTTGTATTATATTTTATTTGAATTATGTATCGACTATCGTCGTGTTCTACGGTTGATACAGATAGTATTTTAGTAATACTTTTCTTTAAATCGATGATAGAAGTCACAGATCACGAGATAGAAGTGGTACCTACAGTATAATACTACAGTATTTCAGTGCAATGAAATATATAACCTACATAAAAATAATCAGATTGCCAGTGAAGAGGCCAACACCCTGAAATAAAACGCAAATGAACTCGTATTTGACCGAACAAAGAATATTGGCGAAGAAATTAAAAAGCTTTTGTTTGTTAGTAAACAGAGTAGGATAGTGGCAAACAGAGACATTTTGGCTAAGGCATTGTAATATATTAAGTGCTAGCACGCGACTCGGCAATAAGTCTGCCTCGCCTAGTTTGCCGCTAGATAACAATTATAAATCTCACTAATACTTCTTACTGTCCACACCGAAACTATTGTTTTTTTAGTTTGTATGACCATAAACTTACCATAAGTGATAATGTGGCTGAAAGTGGTAAGCACACATAGCCTAGAATGGAACTGGCTCTGAAAAAAATCTGGCTACTAAAGTATTCCCGTCGTAAAAAAAAAACCTAATACAATAGAGCATAGAGCGTATAAGTTATGATAGCAAATTGTTGCATGGATCATTAATGAAACATGTCTGTATTTTCTAAGTCTATATATACATACTTATACAGGATGATTTTGAATTTCTTAGCTATTTTAAAGGAGTCGCTCATTAATAAAAAATAAAAAATACATGTTTTATTTTTAGATATAATTTTTATAGAAAAAAATAAAGTTATGACGATCCAAAGTTTTCTCAGAATTACTGAAATCGTTGGTCGTACCGCGCGCCAATGCGCTACGTCACATAGCTGTCAACAACCGAGAATGTTAGATACTGCCTATGTATACGAAAACACGAACACTATCTAAATTAAATATCCTATACACCACTCTCGGTATTCTTACCCGTTTAAAATTTATAAAATGAAGCCACAAAAATACAGTAACTCACTTTTTTTATTAACTCAATTACAAACATACTCATCGTATCACAATTCAAACATATGCATCGTTGTAACACTTTAAAACTTTAGGGCCAACTTAAGGCTAATTTAAAATCACATTGAACTGAATATTGCAGTTTATTGACAACTTATTATTTGGTTTTAAATAACTCACTTCCAGTGATCTGCAACCACAAAACGCACAGTTGGGTGGGGTGGCGGGCGCCGCGCGGCATCTTGTGTGAAGCAGAAGCCCTCCATTGATCAAACGGATAGTGTATTCCAGAGAGTTCCATAATTATTCAATTAAATTTAAAAATATTTTGTATCACCCAGAAACGACTGTTGATCTTCTAAAACGTTGCCCTAGCAACCAGTAACCAGAGAATACCTGCGTGCGCAACTAAAAATATATTTTTTTTTCATAATCAGAAATTTTTCAAATAGGTTGACATGAAGTATTAAGCTGAACGCACACCTAAACACGTCGTAGCAATATTTTTTTAATTCTTTGTATGAAATTAAAAGAGAAGGGAAGAGTGGTTTCGTATAAGGACGCTTCCACACGTCAGATAATCGGTAGTCCAATTGTCATTCCGATTTGAGGCCTTTAGAGCGGCTTTGTAAGACGAGTGCTTTGTTAGTAAAGAATTCAAATGAGAAGAACATTTGAATGTCTCTCAGTCCGACTTGAGGCCTTTAGGGCGGTTTTGTAGGACGTGTGCTTTGGTAGTAAGGAATTCAAATGCGAAGAACATTTGAATCTCTCAAATCGAAAGAATGTATTCTCTTATAAAATTGAATCCACCGACTGACATCAGACCTTTTTAGCGAAATAGGCAATTTTAGAGTTTATTTCTAGGATAGGTTCGTTTAAGGATTTATTAACCAAGTCAAACGTTTTAAAAAGCTAACCTGTTTTCTGCTTACAAAGCTGACATTCAAGTTTTCTTCTCTTTCCGACATAAAGTCGGCCGGCGATTGTATGATGCGTGCGGGCTGCCTAATGTATTGTTAATAATTATTGAAAGATAAGTTTCCTCCTTAGTGAAAATGAAAAATAGAATTTATTTTAGAAGATTTTAATGAATGACAGATTCGATTCAATGACAGTTTTTATTAATCGAAATACTCGAAATGTAAACAACATTATGAAGAGTTTATTCCTGATATTACTTAATTTTGTGAATGGAAAATGGAAAAATAATATGGTGAAATTTTAGTAGGTATTAAACACAATTTCCACCTAGTGCGCGTTACGAAAGAATTCACGTATTTCCGCAGCATATTTCAATGTTCCGGTGACGTCTACCAGCTGAAGTTCAAGGTCATCTACTTGTTAACGTTATCCAGTAATGTGGAGTATTTAGGATATTCTTACGACAAAATTATGAAAAAAAAAAGGTTCTTTTTTTTGCACGGATGTGTTCTATTAGTGATTCTGATCCGAGGGAAAAAAAATAGCCAAGAAAATCGTAATCACCCGGTATAAAAAAAATACTAATTATGAATCAGGTATATTAAAATAAATATTCTAATCAGTTACTTCTCTGCTAAAATTGGTATCAGTTGGCCGTATCAGAAAAATGATATAGGATATTTTTTTACTGAATTGAATTTGGGGATGTTTTAATTCCGTTTTATAAAATAGTTATTTTATACATAAAATGCATTTACTCGCTTGAATATTCAATAAAAACACTTCATCAGGTACAAATTCAAATTTAAAATCGTTTATTCAATGTAGGCCCTAATATAATAAGGCACTTATGAACGTTACAATTAAATTCGGTTATTTCATATAAATGAACTACTGCGGTCGCTAATCACTGAAATATCTATCCATATAAAAACGTAAAAAAAATAAGAACTCGAAAAAAAACAAATTTCCCGCCTCGGTACTGATGTTTAACCTTAAAATAATATAATTTAAAGATTTCCCGTTACTACTACCACTACTTTACTACCTTTATGGCAATGAATAGGAATGAACAGTGAAGAAGGACAAAAAATCACAATGTTACGGAATATTCGTATCCGTTGTCGCGGACAGGACATCATAAAAGCATCAAGAAGCCATCAGAGGTAGTAACAGGTTGTCCCCACATACAAGATCCTTCATATTTCAGGCCATTTGCGTAAGATAAATCGTTTTTTTGTCGCTCGTGTGATTATTTTATGTTACACTTTAATTTTAGTAAAATGTGGAAATAAGCTGTTCTTCCGGGGTAGCCATAATGACGTAACACTGCAGTGCTCAGTAAAACCACTCAAGTGTTTGCATAACCTTGGATAGCTTTTCTTGCATCAAATAAAGAATCCTCTTTAATTATAATACCCGGTTTTAATTTTCCCAAAAAATAGGCCTCTTGAAATCATAACAATGAAATGAAATATTTTTTTACAAGGCCACTTTCATTCGTTGTGTAATATCTATTTTGCGAAGGTATGGAATCAACATATGTTACATTTTTCAACACACTTGCTCGTAAAATGACTTTTATTGCTCCGATTTTAGTTTCATAATGCAGCTTATTACACACTAGTACTTTTTACTTTACATATAATTCGCACAGTTTTAAGACAGGTATAATCCCGTATCTCACTGCAAGTGATAGGTACAGTAGTACCCAACTGATATGGCTTACCGGTGTACCTGCGCAGAAGATACATTTTCAAAGCGCGGGAAATGCTATTGGTCGGCAGCTGCCGCCATGTTAGCGCGCGCCGTGCGGAGGGGCGTGACTTGCGAGTGAGACGGAACTAACAGCTGCAGTGTATTATGAATCTTATAGTAGAGATCTAGGGTTGATTTTAAGTTTTAGGCATTCTTTCGTTAATCTTCGGGGCCACTTTCTTTTCTGTGCGAACGAAGATTCACGACGCGCCTTATCAGTTGAGTAATACTGTACTTATGTGCGTAGACGAAGCATTCTTAATTTAAACTACCACCAGATATCCTACTACTATTTTTTATAAATACTTACTTAGCATAAGCAGACAAGTTCCCACGACCTTGGAAGTACCTTACCAACAATGCCAACTGGTCTGTAAAGTAATCAGCTCCACTTTAACAAAATTATATATGTATCCCATCAAAGTACAATATTATAAAGAAGGAGAAGTAAAGAGTGCAGCGGAAGCGTCGACGCGATGACTCCGGGCCTCCCGGGAACGCATCGCCAACGTTTCGCTTCCCTACACAGCGATGTTTATATCAGTTTAAAAGGCGACTTCACCGATCGAGACATTTCCTTTGCGACAGCATAAAAGAATTTCAAGAAATAACAGCTCCATTTGAGTAACTGTAGGTACAACATAATATTCTAAAACACTTGCCCGTTGCCTTATTCTACTTTAACTTCGAATGTTTTACAATGTGTGGTTTTGAGTATCTATAGCTATTATTTATAATTTATTGGTGTTGTAAGTAAATCAATGAGTTAAATAGTGAACCTTGAAAAGAATAGTGTAATTCTTTAGTATGCGAGTATGTTACTCTCACATGTGGCAATTACTGTTTCAAGAATAAGGTACTTACACAAAAATAAAATAAAAACAAAATTAGTATGAAAGCGAGAAAATGTGATACATTTGATTTATTTTTATCTTTTAATATAATATTTTATTACGCTTACGCTCTGGGTAAACTATTAATTTCCTTTATCTACATATACTTATCGGGTTCGTAGCAATTTCGTAGCAACTACAGCATTTTCGTAGTACTACTACGAATAACAAGACATGTTGACTTTGCTATTTGTCAGAGCTCGATGAGAAGGCACTATGCTGGCAGTGTTTGGAGACCAGCGGTGTAGTACCTAATTACAGCGATTCCTCATAACCCCTTAAACACCTTCTAGGTGTAAAGAGATTTTAGCAGGGTCAGCAAAGAGCTTTTATTAACCCTGGTATTGTTTTAACTGTATAGAAACAAACAAAAAAATGTTTCGTTGGTATCATTAAATTGGAGAGGTTGCTTATTAATTTTAATGATAAAACCAAAATTTTGCTTAGCTTGCCACTTATGTAGAAGAGCGCTTCTTAAAAAGTCCTGCGGCCGGGGCATAAAGTTCACCTCTCATGATAATCACACTGTGGACCCCACTTGAAATGGCACGCAAGATAAACGAGACTGCTCCTATTTTTTGTAATACGGTAAGGTGAGCAAATAATGTTTTATCAGATTTTTCTATGTACTAAAAAAATCTTATTTGCTTATTGAACCTTATTGGAAATCAAAACCATAAAGTCCCTTATATATAATGAAAGCGCTTAACTAACGTTAAAAAATGGAGGAGGTTATAATTCTATTCGACGCGGATGTTTATTTTACGTATGTACGTACACCGATTTCTCGGAAATGGCCTAATTAATCGATTTGGACCCTAGCTAAACGTTGATTAGCTAAAATTCCGAAGTCTTTATCTGACAGGTGACATTTGATGATCGAAAGAGTGAGACGGGGCACACTATTACACAGATTTAGTTAAAAACCGATTATGAATAAGGGGGTAAGTCTCGAGGTAATCTCATTAAAAAATATTTTGATGACAACTACATCATTATTATGGAATGCCTTCTTAATTGCACAATCAGACTAGAGTTTCCACGAGTATGTTTTATTTAAAAAAAAAAAGTTTTTGAAATCCAATCAAGTTAGCCTAACTGTCCTAATAAAATCATTGGACCCTGTCTCTATTTTGGCAAGCTACAATAAAAATATATAAAGTATAATATTTGGTTATAATTTAAGCTGGCTGGCTTTTTTTCTTTAAAAATATTTTTTTACTAACCGTACCTTAAATAGAGAAGTGGGAGCATCACTCGAGCCAATATTGAATTATTTATAAACAGGCAGCATTGAATGGGAGCTGAGAAGTGTTTTGACACCAGCTATTGACTGCATACTTACGACTTCTGAGTGATGGTTCCTCTTTGTGTTCATAGCTTTTGTTATTCTTTATAACTGTATCATTCCTCAAAATAATATTTTAGCTTTTTGGTTGCATCAGAACATTCTTAAAGATTTTTTATTGAGTAATCAAATTATTTATTTTGTTATAATATTAACAATTAATTACGGGATATCATATTCGGCAAACTTACTACAGCTAGTTAACACTTAAACTACCGCCAAGACTGACCAATCAGGGACGGTTCACAATATGACGGTTTGACAACGTTAGATTATAAACTATCGAAAATGAATACGTTATATTGTAAGCAGTATGGTACAGTTCACAATATATCGGGGAGTTTATAATCTCGCTAGGTAGATTATAAACTATTTTTTTTTACAAAAATACGGTGACATATACAGGGTGTTGTTTTGGTCGGCGACAAGCGACTCAGGAGCGGTAGTACAAAATATATATTCCCCAAAAATGGACTTAATTCCATTAAATACTGTAAATATGTTGAGAAATACCTTATTCAATTTCAAATAAAATTACCGCAAAGTATGGTTACTAGGCACGTGCACAGACTAGAGCTAGGCGCAAGCCGCCATCGCCCCACCCCTTTACTCCCTCGCACTCCCGTTGAGTATTATGTCTACACTTTGGCTTATTACATGATTTAAAAAAAAAAAAAAAAAAATATTATTAAAAAAATATTAAGTATTTTTTTTATATTTTTTTTAGCACCAGTGTCATTTGTATTATCGACCCTGAGTCGCTCGTCGCTGACCAAAACAACGACCTGTATATATTGCTGTTAAATATATTTATTAGACTACAGGATAATCCTTCTTTTCCTGATATTTTCAAAAGATTTAGACGTCATAAGACCTTGTTGTGATAGTATTTTCTGCTATATTACACTCTATACTGGGTGGAGACTTCGAGATGGCATATTTTCGAAACCTATGTTGGATTAGTCATGCAACAACTTTTACTATGGGCTAATAGTGAATTTTCAAAAAAAAAATTTACTCTTCATAGTAAATGTCAACCTTGCTCGATCATAATGTATGAAAAGTAAAAATTTTTTTTTGAGAATTCAGTGTTGGTCCCATAGTAAAAGTTGTTCAGCATGACTAACCCAACATAGGTTTCGAAAATATGCCATCTCGAAATTTCCACCTGTGTTAGTAATTTTTTTTTTCAGACTACCTATGTTATAGTAAAATATTAACCTTGTAAAAGCAGATCTATCCAAACATACAACTTTTATTCAAATAAGATTCGAAAGAGTTTTATTCCGCTGAAATAATTCATCTTTCAAGCTCTTTTAACGCAAAAAATCCGCTCCTTGTTCGCGTGCGAAAGCAATCTAGCAAAAGCGTGTGAATGTAGGCAGGTGGTGATTCATATTTTTTCTCTTGGACTTCAAAAGGTGCTTACTCGTATCCCAACCAGTCATACTGTAGATAGTTAATCATTTTCTATTGCGCTTTAAAATTAATTTACGCACAATAATCTTACAGTTAGTTTGAATTGAATTGGAACAAAGTAGTAAAGTGCATGCACACAGTTAACAGTAATGTGCAAACCTACATCCATAGTTTCTCGGTACAAAAGCCGTTCCTTTTCCAGGTTTCCTACACGCTGAAGAAAATAAAAAGTCACAATCCATGAGCCACATAAAATCCTCTCGGGATATTTGCATACCTGCTTGTAAACAAATCAAGCGCGCCAACCGAGGCTCTATGATCGAATGGACCACAAAATTCAATTACGTGGCAGACAAAATAAAAACGTCCCGCCCTGTACCGTACCGTATCGTTGATTTGTTTTCACTTTGTTGCTTCGCATCCTACCTACTCACAACATGTATCTATCCGTACCTACTGTCACCAGTAAACTTAGATCCTCTCCAACTTCTTACTTTACTTATAAACGATGGCAAGAAATGTGAATCCAAAGCTCGCAGTTGCTTGGTCATATAATAGGTCGAAATCGCCGCTTGACGTGAAACATGACACTTTTGTTCAGATTTCATGAAGTTTAATTAAACATCTCCCCGCGAACTGACACCTTCATCATACAAGTTGGTTGGTAGCATTTGATTGACTCGGGGAAATTACGTTAATATATTATCACTGTTGATTTTTGATAATATCTCTGAAATATTTCAAATTTATATAACGTTTGGTAAACCGTTTCATAGAAATACATATGGGACTGATAAAACGAGGCTTTTGTTTATCCACTATATTTTACTTTTACACGACAATTTTATTTAGTTTTTTAATAATAAATACCTATAGATGAAGCACACGTCTTTCTTTTCTTCGACACACCCGATCTCTCTTCTCTTTCATCCGTCTTCTTTCTCTCTCTCTCATCTTTCGTTCTGAAACCCTATCTGATGATAATAAGTTTCGTTTAGGACTTAGTATATTTAAATCCTACATACATACTTTTTAAGAGCGTCCCAACAGCGAGCTCCGGCCGCGTGTCTATAAATTCGTCTGAATTTTTGTGTAACGGGTTATATCAAGAGTTGTAAGGGCGCTGCCGTCAGTCACACAACGTAAGGACGCGCTCAACCCTAACTTCTTATAGGTAGTTTTGTTTTAAAGAAGGACCTACTGTACTGAACTATTTATTGATAGATGCACATGTAGTCATGCACCTACATGACTATGTCTTAAGTTTAATATTTAGAATACATTGGTGCCGATTTTGTTGTAAATCGCACTAAACTAATTTTAGTCACATCACATCTCTTTCTTACAAACATTATTGAAAAAGGATAGAACATATTTAAAGCTGTCAAATTGTCTTTGCCGTCTTCATTTGCGGGTATTTAGACGTAACCGCGATATATGGCGACTTTTATATTGAAAACAAGCATTGGACTAATTTGACTAAATTTCTTACATCCTTTTCTTATGTTCTTGGTTAGAAAGAGACATAGTGGGACTAAAATTAGTTTAGTTGTAAACAATAGAATCAGGGCCATTCTCGTATATCGCTATTTAAATAAGTCTGGTTACTTATTATGACTTATTATGACTGGTGGTTATTGATATGACAAAAAATATCGAAATATCTACAGCTGAGGGAATCATAGATAATAATTATGATCGCCCATTGGTTGAAATTTTACTGTTATTCATATATTTTAAGTTTGACTAAATATTCAAATATAGCTTTCTCCAGGTAAAAGTTAACTATGCCAAATCTCAGACCCCCTCCGTTTACGCAATATGCTTATAAAGGGTTACAAAGTTTTCTCTTCACGTATTATTATAAAATAGATAATAGTATAACTGCCTTCTATGGGTTTTACGCAAAAATTTCCACGTGATCCACTAACTTGATTATATAGTGACATTTATGTATAATATACCTTGGTCCGTGACCCTACAGCTTGTACACTTTGCAAAAGCATCCTCATTTATAACAAACGTTATACTGACGTAAATATCAGTTTGTGAAAAGTATTATGTTCTAGTGAAAACGCTTTACCTTGAACGCATCGTGAATTTTGTAGCGATGCACGTTGCTACAGTGTTCTCCTATTGTGAAATATGTCAAGAAAATAATGGCGTACAGCGACGTAGGAGCGTTTTGGTCTCGGCTGTTTCGTGAGATAATGCTTTGAGATGAACGATGAAATTGGTATCATGATGGACGGACATTTTTTAGACAGACATACAATGGGTAAATCAAGCTCATTAGTGATGTCAGCAATTTAATTTCGGAAATCAGTCTTGTTACTGAAATAGGATAATGATAATAAAAAAGTAGAGAATTATCAAACCAAATAAAAACACGGAGCTACGTAGAATTAAGTTCTGAATACACACTAAAAAGCTCTGCTTCATTAAAGAATTGTCTTTTTTATTTCTACTTAATCAAAGTATCCTAATGTTCACCTGTACTGTTTCAGGAGGAAATGAATTAATTCTATTTTACACAAGAGTGCTTTAAAATAAGGAGGCGCTTTCTTGCAGCAAGAGAAATACCCCGTGAAATTAACTTCTGGATTCAGTTCACACTGGACACCTCTCAGGTACGAAAGACAAATGGCCCGAGGGGCAAGAATTGTACGACGTACTTACTTACATGAACGGAACTTAAAAAGTTAACGCGCTTTTAGATAAATTGGCATTTTTTCATTGTGTATTTACATTACAATGAATCGTTAATAAACCTCTATGATTAAATTACAAAACATGATACAAGATTAATAAGATTTATTCATATGTTTGTTTTATTTTGCTTTGACTATTTATCTAAACGTTAGCTAAAAAAATACCAATGCACCATTCTGATATTAATCTGGGGGCACGGAAGTGCCCCCCGCCAAGACAGCCAAGCGAACCCTCATAACTTGGGTTTGGATTATACCAGATAAACAAAATTCTCAGGACATGATGTCATGTCAATAGTAAACTTATTAAGTTTCAATAACATAGCTCTTATACTTTAGATTTTATTGATATCTAAAAAACCCCGATTTCGTCACTGACTCACTGATGATCATCAAAACTCATAGGGTACTTGCTGAAGTCCTAGAAAGCTGAAATTTGGTATGTAAGCTTGTATTAGTACACAAACAACAAAAAAATTATAAAACTTGGAAATTTTTAAACAGAAAAAAAAATCATAAGCAACTTACAAAAGCCACATATTTTGACTAAGGTGTAGATTTTGTGAAGTTAGGGCTTGTAGAGTAAGTGCATGTAGAGTTATAAGCTTGGCTCTACATGAGATCTGATAACTTTTTGACAGTACGAGCCATATGTCTTGTCGGCAACATTTTACATAAAAATGTTTTTGGTGGGATTAATATTTGACGAAGTGTTTTAACGCATACCAAATACTTCATATAATAATGACATATTTATATTTAATATCTATTAAAGGCATAATATTGCAATGCTTAGTGAAATCCCGCTGTATTTTAAGAAATTCCCCACCTCTCCTTGGCCTCCACGTGAATACTTTACGTTGTCGGCGAGCGTTCATAAAAAAGACAATTTCCCTTATTGCCGCAATCTGTTACACATGTTCCGCACAGGGTTATGTCTGCAGCCGCCCTCATAAACGACAAAGTAAACCATAATTTATTGCGCAAATTTAGGGTCAAACGCAACAGTCATAAATTGCATGAGTATATTATTTTGGGCTAACTACGCGCCTACTGACAGCGGTAATATTACATACATTTAGTTTATTTATTTCCTTATTCTGGCCAACTATTTTACTTTAAAAATGATACGTATAATTCTAGAAACTCATCAATTCGGGTTACGTCCTGAATCAAATGAAGACATGAAGTCATAAGATATACATTATTGATACAAGTTTCCACTAACGACCAAGTTGCGACATGAAAAATGTAGGCATCGCTTTGAAAAATACTATCTGAACTTTTGAAAGTCTGAAACATAGCTCTTCTTTTATTCATGCTCTGACATGTGGCGTTCTCTCCCGTTGTGTACAGGCTTTCTTCCCTAACAAAATAAACAACATTTACTTGGAGTTAGGTCCTTTGAGAGCCTGCTCCCTGTACAAATGTTTTATGAATGAGCTCTTATGCAGTTACGACTTTATATGTACGTATGGTATTGATGCAGTGTAGCTACGTTCGTGAGTAATTATATTACAACCACACAGAGCAACGTTCTTACCTCCGTAGGTAACTACTACGCATACACACATATGAGAGCATTTTTAGGCAATATACTATTTTCATCTTTGCACAGATTCTTAGAACATTTTAAGATCATCCCCACCACGCCAATCATGTAGGCCGTTCCCTTTATCACGAAAAACTGTATCTATCTCTGTCTCTCAAGGAAAAATTCACACGTTTTCCACCGCATCGCATGGTTTTCATGAATATATACAAAAGTTATTTTGTGCCCAGTATACGGCGTCAGAAGGTATTTATTCCATCACGGCAATGTTTATTCTTATTACTTTTTAACTCTAGGTTCAAATACATTGGAATAAACGTATTACATAACATCGTTAAGGTAGTCAATCTACGATCTAAATTCAGTGTTAGCGTCGGTCATATAAGGCATACAATAGGAGAAAGGTATTGTGTATTTAGAACGTTTTCAAACTGGTTTCACTGGTGGAAAACTTGAAAGGCAGGCAAGGGGAATGTATAGGCTGTAGTGAGACAAGTCTTCAGTCGCACCGCGCACATGCTCGCGTGAAGACGAACTCAGAGCTTAAACTGTACGTGAAATGGCGGGAACTTTACGATAACTTTCGTATTATAATACGCAACGACATATCCATACATATCACGCAGAACTGTTTTGATAAATACGTGCTTAAAGATAAGACATTAAATATCAAAGTTTAAATATTATAAAACAGTGCTACAAGAAAATTTGTGAAGATGGCAGTAATTTTTTTACAGTTTTAACAGTATGTACCTACTTACTTTTTTTAGTATGAAATAGTCTTGTTTTTATATTTACATAATACGTCAAGTTTGTGATATTATTTGAGTTTTAGATAAAACGTGTGCGTGCGAGTACGTACATTTTCAAAGCATTTGCTACGAAATTTTATTCTTAAAGAAAAATATGATCTTTGCAATTTCAATAAATGCAATTATTAATTATATTCATACAACAAGTTAAAAATGTTTTGAGCCATATTTTATTTACAATTTTATGAAATAAAATAGATTATTTATACGTTTTATATAATGATCTAAGTTTATTACTCAGTTTAAGATGACATAATAACACATGCATAAGTTTTACATGAATTACACATAACTTATTATTATTGTACACATAATTGAATGGCTTTGACTTTGACATAATTTATTTATAAGTAACTATCACATCAAAACTAGTACGAGTAAACTAAACAACTATAGCAATAGTTTTAATTTTACTACATTATTGCCAGTGGCCGAATAGCATAAAAAGGAATTAAATATGTAGCCAAACAATAGGAACTAATCCAATTACATATGTGAACTGAAATCACAAAACGGTATAAACAAAATAGTGGCTACGAAATTCCCGGTGGAAATAATATTCGGACAAATGAAAATTCCTACCGATGCATTCGGATTCGTGAGCACCGCGCGGGGGCTTTAATTCCCTTGACTGTTGCGAATCGGCGCATGTTTTTTCATTAAAACGCATTCAATACGACGACGACGTGGCATTCAAAAAGCGGACCTTTTCAAAAAATATTTCCCTGACATTCCGCTCTGCAGTGCGCTCGTTTCATTCACGGCCTTTTTGTATAGAATTAAAAAATCTACGCTTTTTATGTCACCGTTGTGTATATCCCTATGTAATCGGTAAATGTGATGTTTAATTAGCAGTTTAACAATATATTAACGAGCTCTTTATATACATATTCCACAGTTATGGAATCCAACTTTAATTGCCATTTTAAATTGAAAGTTTTATTCTTCTAAATCAATATAAATAAACTGGTATGTTTAATTTCACGAAAGGTAATTAAGAATAAATCTTTGAAATAAAAATTAAAATCACATCGCACCGGACTAAAAAAAAACCTGAACAGCTCATTCGTACTTACAGGCATTATAACTTTGTCTGGCGTTAATTATAGTTGTTTCTTGGCTGACATACGGTTTTGTGCTGAAGTGGTTGTGTTGGGGTCTCAATGACACCCTCACCTCTCCATTAGTACACCGTGAAGCAGGGTTAACGACCGGTTCGCGTGATACCACACTACTTTACGCTTATTTATACGATGAGGCGAACAAACCCGGGCTCCGACATTCGAACATTACAACATGGCCCGCGACATATCAAATTTCCATTATCACCAAGTGCTTTAACGTCACCAATGGCCCATTAATTTTTAACGCAACTTTTTACATGTTAGGTCCTTTTGTCAATCATTATCGAAGCGTTACTATAGGTATTTGCTTCACTTTTATCAATCTACCAAACACAACACACTATAGTCCGATCATCGTTGTCAATCAATCAGCCAATAGAACAGCACAATATTTACGTCTCGTCAGTTTTGCTGCAATATAGAAATATAAGTATCTAGGCAGGAATAAATTAATTAGGCAATTAGTAAACAAACATGTTCATATTATAAGAATTCGGGTCGTTAATATTTTTAATAACTCGACTATCTAAATGAACTTATTTTTTTAACAATTTGTGTCCTCTCTTTTATTTATAACTAGCTGCCCGGCTGACTTTGTTTGCGTGGTGTTATACCCTACCCTACCCTACCCTCGAAACTTTCTTATTTTTTTTCCGTAAGACCTTCTACAATGTATTAGAAAACGTAAAATAAAAAGATGGATGAAATCGGTAAAGTCGTTCTCTAGTTATGGCGTGGCCAAGAGAAATAGGGATTCATTTTTATATACATAGAGAATAATTCGATTGATAAAATAATCACGATAGACAATAACCCCCTTATTACAAAACATGGTTTAAAGTAAAACCAGGTTTTAAAATAGCCTCGTCTCTTTTTTATTATATGACGTTAGAAAGTGACCGAATGACAGTAAAACCTGGTTTTGCTTTAAACCACGTTTTATAATAAGGGGGTAACTGTTTAAATTTGTTTGTTTATGAGTATAAAAATCACATATCATTGTTCAAAACAATAATGTCCATGACTGTAACATGATTTTCCTTTGGTTTCAGGTTTCATAAAAGATGAAGCGAAATAAATATTCAAGAAGCAAAGTTTAGTAACTCACAGTTTCAAGAAATACGTTCAGTTTTACAATGAAAAAGCTCAAGAAAGAAAATTGTAATAATAAAATATCATAAAGAAATTCCGATGTCGGGTCCGAAAGAAAGCGTGTCATAGACAATGCACACCCTCCTTGGAGCGGCTGTAGTGTCGGCATTACTGCAGATACTTTTCTCCTTTACAGGTAAGAATATAATATTATACTCCAAATAAACTGCAAGAAACAGCTCTATTTTTCACTTCCACAAATACGTGATGGAAAAACTTGTATCGTTTTCAAAATAAGTATAGTTATTTTTATGTTGAATGAGGTTGGTGTTTCTTCCTCCTTGCAAACTACAATTTTCTCTTTGTCCATGTACATTATACTAATTATTAAGTACCAAAAATGCGCTTAGGAACAAAAGCATAACTTTCGAACAACGAAAACAAGAAAAGTGTAGGTTTGTAATTAGTGTTTTTATCGTAGCTTCGTCCCCTCTACCTGCGGTTAAGCAGCATGTAAAATATACCTCCATAAAATAAAAGAATACAACCCATATGCTAACGAAAACAAAATTCACTTTTGTACGTAACTGCTACTCCAGGAACATTTCTGAAAACGGCTACACTTAATGTTATTGTATGGTAATCTTGTTTCAAATTGAAATTCAAACTTTAGAACAAACTTAGAGATTACTTCCTTGTAAGCGTGTAACGATATCGTTTATTAAAATCGGTTGTTATACATCCACATAAGAAAGTATTTCCAGTATATAATTGTATGGTGGATAGTTTTGAAAGACAATGTGACGTCACCTTTTGGGTAAGACCCAACCGCGCAAAGACAGGCGTCAGCGTCGGCCGAGGGCCGGAAGCAGCTGTGTCGTTCGCGTGCTGTTTGCCAATTTATCACTAAGCTGATTATATATAGGCTCGTCCTTGCGACGTGCTTTATGACCTTGTTTGCTCTCCTCCCATTGTTTCACACTCCTTTATTTACACACCTTTTAAAACATAAGACAAAAGTTGATGGTAAATTGCTCGTGTCAACAGTACGTATTTTTCTTTGTTTCCGCATTTTGTTTGATACAATTACATTATTTTGAGAGAAACTCTTTATATAGTTACCTAAAATACTAAATAATAAATTAACTTTGACTCCTGTAGATACACTACATTATTATGGAATAAAGTAAATACGAACGATAAAAAAAATTACAGCTTTCAATTATGTTCAAATCAAACTGGCACTTCCAGAAATTAGTGCGTTCAAACATACAAACTCTTCAGCTTTATAATCATTATTATACATTATTTATTATTAACTCCTACCTAAATTTATGTTTAAAAAAAAGAAATACAAACTCCTCACAAATGATGTAACTACCACATATCCACAAATAAAACGAATAAATTGCATTAAAGTAAACAAGAGGACAAACGGCGCGCCACAAATTGTGTTTTCACTGCTATATAGGTCTGGAGTAGTCCGGAGCGCAGGTGGCCTGGCCTGCCTTAAGCTCAGGCGGACCGCAACCAAATCCGCATACGACTTTAATTTAACTTAGCTTCACTGAATATTGTCCTTATACTGAAATTTAAATTATGAGTTCAAGCTGACGAGACGCTTACACCACCTACCGAGTACACCCAACTTAATTGAGAATATAATTTCAGTTAATTTTGAAGCTCAATTTAAATTAGACATTAAGCTCTATCGGTATAATAATTTATATTAAAATAATCTTGTTTTTTATCCGGTACTAATAGTTAAGTAATGTTTAAGTACAGCCACGAGAATTAATACAGAAAGATTTTTTATTATATCATATCGTTTTGACATAGTAAAATGTTTAAGATGGAGTATGTACTTTATGCTATCTAGCCTTTATACACTAATGGACACAATATATTCAAACCATAACACGGCATAACTAAACATTATTTATGGGTTCTCCATACCCAAAACCGGAATCGATATACAAGAAGTCCATTAAGATGATAACAGCTAGAGATACCCAGGAATGCGCTCAAATGCAATAGTATGGAATTTGCATAGGTAGGAGAGTTTGCCCCCGCCACGCCGCCACCCGCCCCGTTCGCGATACGGTCTGAATACGTAACGTGCCTGCATCTACCGACCCCGCGAAAATACAGTTTCATAAGCGACAAACCATATTTCCTACTACTAAGGATTATCTATGATGAAATTATACTGAAGCTCAATTGTATGCTAGATTAGATATAAATTAGATATTATAATAAATAAAATCCCGACGGACTATGATGCAATTGTCAGTTTATATTTTGTGAACTTGTTTCATGAACGAAATCTAGTAGAAAACATTGTTTTATTTTCTGAAGTAATAAACTACTTATCTATATACAAAATGTTATTTTAAACAATAAGTACCTAAATATAGGCTTGAATTAATATTCAGTCCCAAAATCATGATCCCAAATTAGTAGTCTTAAGTCTAGTACCTGATTGACTGATTCGTACCTCAGTAGTTCAAGGAATATTTTCTCCAAATTTGAAATTTCTAGGTTATTGTTGTACTTATGTCTGTCAGTCAGTGTTAGAGTTTCATTAGCCAGAAAGAAGTAAAATAGTTGTTTGTCGGTATTAAAATGTCTTAGAAACCACGGCGTTCATGAAACCCAAATAATTGTCATTTCTAGTTTTTACTTTAGAAGTTGCTAAGAATATAATTTCAAAAAATGAATCACAGTAATTCCAAACACTTAGGTCAACACTATTAAGTACTTATAAAAAGAAATAGGTATGTACATCATCATCATTATATATTTTTTTTCTGAAACTGACGCGCTACCCTACCAAACTTTTTATAACTCTATTAGTTTGGAATCTATTTGTTGGAATATTTGTAGATGCTAAGAAATAAGATAGCAGTAAAGTCGCGATGACATAAAGCTATCCGATTTGACCCACTGTTTGATTTCCTCCCTTCCCCTTATTATACTTTAGCAACTATGACATGGGAACAACTAATGTAACTAATGTTTTTGACAAACTTATCTTCTATACATATAAAATGCTTTGTCCTGAATTACTGACTGATGAATCAACGCACAGCCTAAACCGGTGATCATAGAGACTTGAAACTTGAAGGGTATGTTCATTGTAGGACGTAGGCATCCGATAAGAAACGATTTTCCGAAATTCTAACCCTAAGGGGGAGAAAAACGGGGGCAAAGTTTGTATGGGACAACGTGATTCCTTGGTCCAATCTACTTCAAATTTTGCATAAACATTCTTTAACAGAATTGATGGAAGACGTGTTTCGTATATTATTGAAACTCATCGCCTAACGGGGTTAAAAAGGGGTAGAAAGTTATTTTATAGTGCTTTTGATTTAATTTACATTTTATTTTTATTTTAACACATGTTTGAAAACTAAATCCGATTTTATTTTAAAAAAGTTCTCTCACTCACATAAAAGCTTGGTGCAAATAAATGGGAATGTCAAATATAAAGAATATTTAAATCGGATAAGAATTCGAAATTTAAATTTTATTTGTTCTTGGATATTTGAATGTAAAACGTACCTTATACCCATGACTTATACCTTGATTTATCTTAAAATAAATGACACATTTTGTAAATGGTAATAATAGAAGATTACCTACTTAGCGAATATTTGCAATTGCTGTAATTTTGTTTGAAAGTTCATTTTCACTATTTCATTAGAATATTTTGAGTATTAATCCTAACTAATATTATAAATGCGAAAGTGTGTTTGTTTGTTACGCCTTCACGCCTCAACTACTCAACGAATTATCATGGAATTTGGCATGAAGATAGCCGATGGTATGGAGAAGGACATAGGCTACTTTTTATCCCGGGAACGTGGGTGAAACCGCGGGGGACAGCTAGTATTTATTATTAGGTATGTGTTACCCGAGAAACTAACTAGAATAATAAAATTAAAATAACTGGAAACTACACAAATGATATCATGTAAAATTAAAGTGGTATTTTTAAGCACTTTGAGTAGACTACAACGTTTAAAGATATTCGCGCCAACGAAGCTTTTGTTATACGGGCGTCGAAGAGAAACGGGATCGGCGCAGCCTTGCACATGCCACGCAAAGAACACCCAATGCACCGTGAAATTGCCTATTTTCCACGTGATTTTATTTATTTATTTCATACATCGATGACATTTCCATTCGTTCTGTTACGGTTCAATGCATCGGAAAATCGCTACGGAGTTCTCAATGGGACTGAATCATCTGCCTTTATAAAAGTGTTTACTAATTCACTCGAATGCACGGAGACAGACGGAACACTTAATTGAATCACTTTTAATTCTTGAGCATTCATGAACCTTACCTAGGCTTACAATGTAGAAATAGTACAACGCGTCTCGACAAGAACTACGTCCTGTTTAAATTTGTACAGAACTTGGTGCATTGAACGGTACTGCGTAGACAGTAGGGTTTCGTTTAGAATGCAAACGTAGACACAGATATATCATTTGCCTCACTCAAAACGGAAACTGATTCATTTCCGATGCATGGTTGAAGCTCTTTGTGGAGTTCGTCGGCTGCGAATTGCTCACGTTTTCAACATTTGATTGCGACATCAATACCTTTGATATGTTGTTGATTGTACATATCTATTTTCGATGCACAATTCTATTTTGTAATAACGGAATCATCAATCACTGTTGCGGTTAATAATTTGTAAGAAATCTTCGAAATAATATCGTATTCTCCTGAGCTTTCAGACGTACGTCGTCTTCCAGACTTCCTGTCGAGAGTTAAAACTAAGCAGACGCTGACTGGCATCTCCCGAGCGAGCACTTCCCTGTTTCACGTAACATTCGCGTCTGCAAAATGCAACAATGCATAAGAATTCAATCTTACGTTTGTTTCAATATACTCTCCTACTATCTTTGCCAAAATAATATATTCCATTGAACCTTTTAACAAAATTAGAATACATATTGAAATGTATCTCATTCTCATGTATCAAGTATACATACTTACAAGAGTAATGAATGGTGCTACTTTATAGTTACTAAGTAAATTCATAGATTGGAAACGATGTACCGCCCGCCTCAGGTGTTGTTTTCGACGGTAAAGTTGCTTTAAGCCGCACTGAGCTATACTTAGTGTCCATACAGGCTTGCGAGCTCACTTAATGTTATCTCTGTTTCCAAAGTTACAAAGCTATAATAATTTCTATCAATTTGCCGAACGATGGAAAATTTTGAAATTACTAAACCGATTAATATTACCTACGGATTGTGTAAATAAAGAGAATGCATATAACTAATACAGCACGGCTCAAAGAAAAGTTAGTAAGACATTCTTCAAATAGGGAGCATTAAAGTTTCAATACTTATGTATGCACCGTATGCAATGCAACTTATTATTTCGAATAAACGGTAGCGTATTCCGTGAGGCTGAAGTTTGTTGAGTAGCATTAAAAGATTAAAAGTCGACAGTTCGCTCAAGCTGTATCGAATCCAAACTGGAAACGATCTCTCGACTCGACTGTAACATATATTTGCGATGCAGGCGGCGCGTCCGTGGCGAACTTCGCCTGGCGAATGCAAAAATTTAAATTAAAAACATAAATCAGGCGTGTATCGAGTAAGTTTCGAGATTGGTGTGTATTTCGAGTACAGGTTTCGGTGTATTATGTTGTTGTGAAATTTGTTGATTCCTTTTTGTTAATTTAAACTTTATTTTCCATCATAAATGGAGCTTACCTACCGTGATATAATATGAATTTAGACACCTCGGCAAACAAGCGGGAAGTGGATACCGTTAGGGAAATGATTAGAGGAAAAGATACTCAGATAATTATATCTTAGAATTTCAACTCGGTATTTTTGAATTAATTGCTTTGAAATTATGATGAGTATCATAATCGCATAATCTTAATTAAGAGAACTTTAGCCAGCTCAAATTAGAAATTTTAATCTTCTGTAAATCCTTCTCCCGTGAGTCTGTGGTGCTTATATAAAGTTGGAATATTTGAGGATTTTTTAATTACGTAAAGCTTTTTAAAGCTAGAATTATTTTAAATTAAATAAATGTTTAATAACATTAGTCTCGGATGGGAAATCATCCGATGATTCGATTGAAAATTAGACCAAAAAGACTCAAATATTGTATTTCAATGACATATTAATATTTTACCCTCTATAGGTAGGTTAGTTTACCTAACAAAAATTACTTCGAATCATATTAGTATGAAGACATTATGAAGGTTACGACATGACTATAAAAAAATAAAAAAGGCTGTTCTATTATTAACAATATGTTATATACTCTGAGACAATATTATGCTGTGAACCATATATACTTAGCATTACGCTACGCTAACTAGACCTAATTAGCATGGAAACGAAATATGACTCTAATATGACATGATACTTTGCGAGAGAGAAAGAGATGCATAGATATTTTAGTCGTGAGTCAATGTTATTTTCGAAGATCAACCCATATCACCACACCCGGGTGCTCATGTATGATTTCGTATTATACTGAAAATAATTACGATCATGCAAATAAAACTAGAAAAGTGCATATTGTCACGCCGACGTTAAATATTGTGTGAAAATTTATTTCATTTCGTTTGTATTTTACAAGTGACATTAAAAAATTTATAACAGTAATTTTCAGCGCAAGTGTTTTGTAATTACAATATACCTACACCCAAACACAAAATTACCATGCATTTCTGTAATTAGGGTAGGCGTGCATACTGCATTCAAGTTTAAGGGACAATATACATCTTAAATAATAGTTAAAAGATCAATCATTTTCTATGGTCATTAATCTTTTTACCTTCATATTATAATAGAGTAAATTCGTATGATATTATATATTGCACTAACATGCTTTGCAACGCCACTCGTTTTCCCTTTATCTGACAGGCATTCCCCTGTATACAGAATAAAATTCCATCGCATTCGGATGAATGGTATAGGATACTACAGCATAGGAACGCATACGTTACAATCAGACCCTGATTTTGAAACATATATAAAAATACTAGCGACCCGCCCCAGCTTCGCATGGGTAGCAAAGTAGTTTTATCCACTCTTCCAATTTACACAAAACCTTAATGAGTGATAAACCTAAACCTTTCTCATGAATCACTCCATCCATTGGTGAAAACAGTATGAAAATCCTTTTTGAGTATACAGGGTAAAAAAAAAATTCTAGCCAGTGAGGGCAACTTCTGAACCACAGGTCTTAGAGAAAAATGCTGAAGGGAACCCCGAGCTAAATTTTGGAGAAAATAAAAATGCCATTAAAAAATATAAAAAAAAATGTGTTTTAAAATTAAAAAAAAATTTTTTTTTTCTTTTTCTGCTTCTACTTCACAATACGAACAAAATTATGTATGACAATCTTGGTCTGAAGTTGCTAGAAGTTATCAAAATTGACCTCAAATTTTTTGTCAGAATGCTAAGAACCAATTCTTTATGGCTAAACATAGTGAGATCCCTGCGAGATCTACTCCACCTCATCAAACTTTACGCAGCATAAAACCATGGTCAAGGAAAATATAAAATAATATTTTGGATAACTTCTAGCAACTTGAGAGCAAGATTGTCTTACATAATTTTGTTCATATAATGACGAAGAAGCAGAATTTCGAAAAAAAAAATGTTTTTGAAAAAATTCAATATCTTCGAAAATACTATTTTTTTTAAATAAATTTTAATCACATTTTAATTTTCTTCAAAATTCAGCTTGGGGTTCCTTTCAGCGTTTTTCTCTAAGACCTGTAGTTCAGAAGTTGCCCACACTGCCTAGAAATAAAAATTCGCCCTGTATAGCGTTCAGTTCGGTCGTCTTTGTTTTATATGTAAGGAAGTTTTGTATCTATGGTCAAACCAATAGACGGGTAATCGTAATAATTGCCAATAGTTTGTAGTTAGATGAGCTACAAGATTTCAGTAGCAACTGTAAATGAATATGAAATACTTGCCCTGAAATTTATATATCCGTATTTTTTTTCCGGATTGCTTATGTATGTGTTGATACACATACATAAGCAATCCGGAAAAAAAAATACGAAACTACATACTTTTAGGAGCTATCAATTCAGATAATATTGGTACAATTGGTACTATGAATTTCTTTCATATCTAATCATTCGTTTCACGAAAGAAACTGCACCTATCAATATATGTTTGAATTTTATAAATAATGTAATACATAATGTTTCTTGCCGGAGTCTTCTCGTTTTAAGTGTATTCCGAACCGGTGGTAAATTCAACTGTATGTACCAATTTAACGTTCATAAGTGCCTTACTAGGGCCTAAACTGAATTAAATGACTTTTTGATTTTTGAATGCTATTTTAATTATATTTAAATCCGTTGGAAAACTGTAGAAAAATGAAATTATTCAATTCGAAGTCAAACTATCTTCTTCTGGGAACCTTGCCGAAAACAGTGGCAGACATGAGGAAATTTTCTATATAGTATACATAGATTGTAGTTTGTACATATTTGTTGCAAACTATCTTAATTTAAGTTATTCTGTGATTACCAGGTATTCTATTAGATATTTTTAAACGTGTAATATTTTTGAATTAAAAAGTATCTACGTAGAATGATTTTCTTGTTAATTTTTTGCTACGAGAATTTTGTAGACATCAGTAACTAACGATGCGTTTCACAAATAATTAATCAATCAACTTTTTAAATATTTTTAAAAACAGTAAACATTACTTTTATTCTCAATAATCTTTCAGACGTTTGTTTACCTTACAACATTCCTTACCACATTAATATTAAACAATAGTGCTTCTTGAGACGACCACAAAGTATATTACTTTAGTGAAACTGGTTCTCAATTATTTTTAAGATATTCCTGTGGTTTTCGTATGAATTCCCCGAAACCATTTCAAGCTACTCTCCTGGAACATAAAAATAAAATATGAGCTGGGAACTCAAAACTATTACTCTACAAATACAGTTTTATAACTGTAAGCACGCGTTGTGTACTTTGTAGGATGTTTTAGACTTACACCCAAACGCTTATTTAAGTAGGCAATATACTGATTAAATAGTCACGTAAAACGTTCATCATCATCATCCTATAATGTCCCGATAATTGTCTACAATAGCGTTTATGAGTGAGGCCATTCGTTTACGTATAATGACTTCAATTTCAAAACTTTAAGGTTAAAACTGAAGCCATCATAAGCCAACAATTTGCCATTAAATCACTAATAAACGTTTTAGGTTGAGTGTCTTAGCTTCACTATTATTTTAATGAGGAGCATAGAGTAGAGTATTCATAATGAAATTGTGCAGAGTTAATTAGAGTTGGTATGATTGCAGCCGTGAGTGGCGTCAGCTGGGAAGAATGGTGGACCTACGACGGCATTTCAGGTGAGTTCACTGCACTATTATTATTTTGTTTTCATTATTTGTTACATATTATAGTTGGATTTTGTTGATTATACTGAAGCGCTGCCAATCATCTTTCATTTTATATTATAAAATAAATTAGTTTGGAAAACGATAGAAATATATTGGGCACATATTGGGAAAGACTGACAAATGAAATACAATTTAATTTTTATATTTGATACGTACATATTTTGCCTCATTATATTTATTATTATTACTATTAGTCGTACACAGAATCAATGTAGATAAAAATACATTATTTTGATAAGTAAAAACGTAACATCAAACGCAGTGAGTGACTAACTTTGATTTTGTGATTGAGGAATGATCATCATCATCATCATCTTTCTGTCCCACTGTTGAGCACAGGCCTCCTTTCACAAACGAGGGTGAAAGGGAATGGGCAGATACTCCACCACGCGTGCCCACTGCGGATTAGTGGAGGTAGGCTAGTGGTCAACCTACTGTTGGAGTTTTCAAGCCGCCTTGTAGGCCTCCAACTAGCTTAAAGACTATCACAATTAAGGGATAACCGAGACCAACGACTTTACGTGCCGTTCGAAGCACGAAAAACGCTCGAGTTGAAATAACACTAGGTGGTCACCCATCCAGGCAAGTACCGACCACGATGCTTAACTTGCTTAACTTTAACGATCGATTATGAACGGCTATCATGCTACACCACAAGCGCTTCTATTGATGAGGATTCAATTCGTGAGGAATTTTCACAATATTTATATGAAAAATCCACAATCTCAAAAATAAGGATAGATCGAATATTAATTTGGGACGTAAGTTATTTTGCTTTTAAATTTAGACCAGTTTCTCACTGCGTTTGATGTCACGTTTTTTTTCACTTTCTTAATTTCGGGGCGTTAGTCATACTTGTAGTATCCTCTTTAGTGTCTATACATTTTGCCTTCAGTGGCTTTCATTAGGTGCCTCTTTACAATCTTGTTTTGACATCTCCCAACACTTAAAAGCAAATAATTAAAAGGCTTAATATTTTTTGTATAGGTACATTCAGTAATATTTGACGTGTTAATATACGTATCAATTGACCTACCACAATTGTACCACAAATTCGTTTGTGGAGCCGGCGCGTATCAATTTCTCTGTCCCGATAACATTTTTGCCGGTTTACGTGACATGAAATTTATACGGGCGATTTATCTTGCATTCATATTACGTTACTCGCAAAATTGTGAGGTGTGTTATCATACCAGTCGATTTCATATATTTTATTTTAGCTTTCTTTAATTTTATATTTTTTCTTTACAATAAAGTGATATTACGAGAATATTATTCTATTCATGTATTTAATTACATATCAAAATATATTAAAATTAACGTTTTGTTGTTTATCTTTAGCGTGATGAAACAACTTTCTCGTTTTGCAATATTCATTGCCATTAGTTGATGTAAACAAGCAGCAATGTTTTGTTATTAAATAGTTTTATTTCTTGAGAAATACACACAGTCAAATAAGGAGGAGTGATAATATCTACCATAGATCATTATTGGTATTTTTTTTTTCTATTGTTATACTGTTTTCAGGATTAGAAGATATCGGTGACAGTTCACATTTTCCGGTTCACTCATACTACTTGCGAGTAACTATATCATATTTTACAATAAAATATTTTAATTTCCATTTTATATCATTGCAAAAATACAATATATATCGCTATACATAACTAAGAAATAATTTCAGCACATTAATATAGCTTGATAATTTTAAAAATTAAGAAATTGGATATCCTTAAAATACATGCTGCATGAAACGGAACATTTACCTATAGTGATTGACAATGCTTGATCGACAGGGAAATTCAAAAAAGTATCGATATATGTTATATCGATTATTTTTGAGTAGGTTTATCAATATCGAAATATTTTTAATTACCATAATTTCTCATAAATCCTTTAATAATTATCTGAAATTAAGAACAACGATAATAGTACAGTATGATACATGTGTGCAAAGTTGGTAATTACACACGAGGCGGTATTAAGCAGTAAGACAGTGATAAGGTAATATAATTTGGAAAATAAAAGCACTAAAATGAAAATCGATTAGACTTTCTTTATTAACTTTCTCGATACAACGAAAAAATCGATTGGATATCGTTAAGACGCATGACTATAATTGTCAAAAGTGAACTGTCACCGATATCTTCTAATCCTGAAAACAGATTAGTTCCATATTTATATTACTCTAATCAGTTACCTACCTAGTATGTTACACTATCAAAGTTTTAGCCAAATGCTGAGTATGAGTAACGAAGGAAAGGTCTCATCGTCCCGGCACCTAGCTGGTCTTTTTATCGCGAACCTATTCAACAGCACAATAGTTCACTTATAAAGGTCAACGCAAAATAATAAACAACTTTTGTGGAGTCAGACCCGTCCTATCATTTTGTTCTGTTTAATACGCGAGAAAGATATCTTATTTCTATATTAATTCCAGGCTGATTTTGTATCTACTTAAACTATAAACCTGAAATCCTATATGCATTAAGTATCTAATTGTTCCCCCAAACTGACTTATGCAAATTAAGTTTTCTATATTGTATACCGTAATTCAGAAGGAAAATAAAAGAAGCCATGTATTACGTACCCACCTAAACATGGTGCCAAAAACAAAAAAGTTTTTGCATTAATGGAAAGTTCGCTTAACGCGTGCCCATAAAGTGGGCGTGACCGCAACCGCTGCGCCGGCTTACTCATGCAATTTTCAAGGTCATAAATAATAAAACCGTGAACGCGATCCAAAGCACTTTGGCTACTTTCGCGCCGCACTTCGGTCCTATATTGAAATACCTTGGGAACACAAAATTTCATAAAGGTTTTTTTATTCGCCATATAATTTGCGTATTACTAGAAAGTTTCCTAAAACGTTTCGCTTAGTTTAGTAGTTAGTAGATCACTTGTTAGATAGTTCGTGAATCATGGCTTTTCTTCGAGAAGGCACGCTCAAACGTTCTGATACCAACCATAGATAAGCAACTTTTAGTCAGCGTTTCTCTGAGGTACAGACATGAATTAGTAATTTAGCTCACTGATACTGATAGCCTCGATGGTAAAATGCTATTTATAATTTTCGACATGCACCGAGCATAATGTGTGCGCTACAATAAGGCCATTGTCACAGCGATAATTAACACGATATTTCTGATATTGTGGAATACAACGTAAATGGACGTCCATAAAATTGTGATCCTGTGTACACATTAAACATGGCAATTTACCTAACGTTATTTAAATTTCGTGAAAACTGTTTAAACGGAATGGAATGATGTTTGAAAATGTTGCATTTAATATTCATTGCATACAGTTTATTGATAGCATACCATTTCTAGCGTATTATTTGTAATTATATTTTAACCCAAACGTTCAAGTTGATAGTCAATCAGTCGGTGCTATAGGAAAGAAGCTATTATACAAGGTGGAAATTTTAGACGGGTCAGTGACAGCTTCCTTAAGGGTTGAAGACATGCGAATACGGTCTTAGGAGACCATCCCTTACTTTTTAATTTATTGCTATCGGCATTATAGGTACCTGTATACGATTAAAAATAATTCACCTTTGCATTGCTATTAAAAATAGTTGTTCCTTTGTTGTTATAAAACTAAATGATGTTCTCAAATTATAAACAAACTAGCTGCCCGGCGCAACTTCGTTCGCGTGGTGCTACCCTACCCTACCCTACCCTACCCTACCTTATTTGTGAATTTAAGCCATCCAGGGCGCCACCCAAACGCATACAAAAAAATTCAGTAGTTCAGCTGCTTAAGAGGAGTTCAGTGACATACACACGTGCAGAAGAATTTTATATATAAAGATAAGTAATGTAATAATATTGTTGATGCAGGTCCAGCATTCTGGGGGTTGATCAATCCCGAATGGTCGCTATGCAACAAAGGCCGGCGACAGTCCCCGGTCAACTTAGAACCGGAAAAACTCCTATTCGACCCCAACCTACGGTTTTTGCACATAGATAAGCATAGAGTAAGTGACATTTATATCCTAACTAATATTATAAATGCGAAAGTGAGTTTGTGTGTTACGCCTTCACGCCTCAACTACTCAACGGATCATCATGAAATTTGGCTTGCAGATAGCCTATGGTATGGAGAAGAACATTTTATCCTGGGAACGCGGGAAAAACCGCGGGGGACAGCTAATTAATGATAATATTACCTTCTCAGCAATAGCAAATTCAACTGTGGAAAGTAAATGGGAATTGAAAATTATATTTTCCTATCTTTCTGTATATGATAAAGAATATATTTTCTATTTTTTATGATTGATGTGGTGACTATAATAAAAAGAAACACTAATAAATAATAATAAATATTTTATTGAAAGTCATCTTAAACAGTTAAATAATATTTATTTATTTTAATATTTGTACACAGATAAATGGTCTGATCAGCAACACGGGTCACTCAGTAATCTTCACCGTAGAGAATGAGACCCGTCACCACATAAACATCACCGGGGGCCCGCTCTCCTACAAGTACCAGTTCCATGAAATTCACATACATTACGGTCTTCACGATCAGTTTGGTTCAGAACATGCCATCAACGGGTATTCCTTCCCGGCTGAGGTGAGTATTCATTTTAAAAAAGCGTAGAGCTTTTGTACTTTTGAGGTTTCTTTCGTCTTCTTCGAGTTTGGTTTTTCAATAGAAACGTTTAGGTTGATGTTCTATTATTATATTTAGGGTTCCGTACCCAAAAAGTACCAACGGGACCCTATTACTATTTCCATTTGTCTGTCAGTGGGCTGTATCTCACGAACCGTAATAGGTAGACAGTTGAAATTTTCAGAGAATGTGTATTCCTATTGCCGCTTTTAACAAAAAAACAATAAAAATGAAATGAAATAAAACCAAAATTAAAGGGAGCGAGTCTGACTCAACTTGGCTGGTTTTGAATAAACCTATGATTCAAGTTATTTCCTTTATTCAGTCCATACGGCAATTATACAAATCATGTAATTCATAAAATTAGTGATAGGTCGAGAAATCATGCAAAATACTTATTACCTAATCTGCAATATAATCCAGCTAACCGAAATCCCTAACGAAATATCCATGGTTCATTCCACGCATTGTTTGTATAGTTTCACTGAAACCAGTTTTTTCCAGGCGCAAGCACACATAAAATCTTCATTTCTTTACCCCTATGATACTTAAGTTGATCTTACAAAGTGTAGGTGAGGCATCAAATAAACATGTAACATAGATAAACGGTAAAATGTTATCAGGAATTTCTTCTGGAGAGGTCTCAAAAGAAAGCGTAACAGATGTTTTCACGCGCGTCGCCCGCGCCGCGCCGCGCCGTGCCTCTTCGCCCGCCCTGAGACGCTGAAATCCCAAATGTAATCCCGACGAACGACTTCACTGCGAACCAACTCAACCATGCCTCCTGTTTATTTATGTGACAAATTCCTACGTAGCCGCGTTAAATCCAAAATCATGTGCTCATTCTTGTGTGGAAGCATTTTTTACGCCCATTCGACTTGTATACTGAAAACGCGATGTAAATTGCTTTGTCGCGCCTACACGCAAATTAATTTACGTAATTGATTTATTTTGTTGGTCTCAGTTATTTTAAACTTACAGAACAGTTCTCGAGTGAATTTATTTTAAGATCCAATAAGGGCACTTTATTGGAATAAACATTAAATTATTACAAAAATATTTACTTTACTTTCGCCCTGCTGCGGCCGGTCGGCTTAATTCAATAAAGAAATAATAACATTAAATTGTCTGTAAACAATGAACTATGAAAAATAAGTAAAGCAATGATTTTATGCGATATTATTTGTTGCAGATACAAATATTTGGTTTCAATTCGCAGCTGTATTCGAACTTCTCGGAAGCTCTACACAAAGCTCAAGGAATTGTTTCAATCTCTCTACTATTGCAGGTATGTATATATTTGTATGACACTTTCATGATTTCACTGTCACAAAATTTAGAGTTATGCTATTTGGATATTGGATAAATAAAAATCGTTTTTATAGGTAGGTACATATAAAAAGCAAAATATAGCAAGTTTTTTTAAACACACACTAACGTAATTGAAGTTATCGACGAAGTGTTATCAACAGAGCCGCACCCATTCATAGCTTTCCAACCAAACTGAGCGCAGTTAATTAAGGAAATTGGAATTTTCTGCGCACCATTAGATTAGCCACTAAAGCTATTAGTTCAAATTAAGAACTGTCTAAACGAAGGTATGAAAGTAGGTGTAACGGCCAGTCACTTCGAGGGTCAACACAATGCCGCCCTTTAGTATCAATTAACGTTACAATTAATTGCTGCCACGTTGCATTTATTTACTATCAATATTCGTAAACGATCCAGATTAAAATAAATTGTTACAATATTTTCTAATATCATGAATGTACATGAAAAATGATTTTCATGACGACAATATTTATGTAAAAACACACATAGGATAAAATTTGCAGTAAGTTGCTAATGATAGAGCAGAGTGGGGGAAGCTTCAGCGACAAGGGCATATTAAAAATAGGAAGATAAAAAGTGATCTCTAATTGCTAAGGAAACTTAAAGTAACGCTAAGAGCTATCCCGGATATTGACCCAATGTTATAATTTGATCGTTTTATGAGTTTCCTTAATGAAGGCCAGCGCGTGTGTTAGCACATCCCAGCCGGCGTTGTCCCGGGGGAACATGTTTACCAACACGTTCATATTTCGCTCGTGGCCGCCGTTAACTGAAACTTTGCAAAGGCAAGCTAGTTCTACACAGACGACAAACAATTAGTGTCGTTACCTCGTGTTTCCTTTTTCTTTTATCGTTACAAGTTAAGACAACGTGGTGTGACACTTTAACAAAAGTATTGTGGAAATGTGTGTAATAGTACGAGTACCTATAAGTTAATTTATAGCGTGGGGTTTTAGAAATTACGTTTGAATGAAAATAACTATCTTTTGTTTGATTTCCCACAAGTAAACATCTTTTAACAAACTCACATAATAATAATATCCCTTGTTTCAGCTCGGTGATCTATCAAATCCAGAGCTAAGAATATTGACAGAAGAATTAGAAAATATAAAATATGGAGGTAAGAAAAACTTCCTTTGATGAACTGTCAAAACACGTTTTCAGAATTATGAATGTGCCAAGTCATAATTCTGACTGAACATACTCGTAATATACTTACAAAAGCGGTGTGCACTTTATTCCTGGAACCGACTAGTTATGGCTGCGCCTGCATTTTGCATAGTGCTATCAAGCCTATCGGAGAACAAAGGAGCTGTTATATTATGTAGATTAAACCTAAATAGTACAACATCCTTGCAAGTAGATATTAATGTGATGCTTTAAAATAGAAAAGTAAGATGTTTCTTTGGTAGGATGTTTGTTGTATAAGAATGTAGAATAAAGTTTAATGTTTGCCCAATTAAACCAGTTTCTTTTGGTAAAACCCGTTACACTAGAAGCCAGAATTTTATAAAGATATTTCTTACATGAACATGAAAATATTAATATTCAGAGGAGAGCTTGAAGTAACTCAGAACTATACTTCTGAAGAACTTTAAAAATTGCGCACATCTTTGCAACTCAAAACAATTTTCGTACTTCAATTTTACTTCTAAATCATACCCGCACAAAATAATAGAGGATAATAACGAGGAGTGTTGGGAAAGTACCTGAAATGTTTGTTATAGTTCACTAGGCTAACGATGAAAGTTTTATTGTAACTTCATACATTATTTCATTATTGATCTTTATAAATATCCATATTGGTTGGACGACAATATATTAACTGATGATTTATAGACACACAGATCATATTCGTGTTAAAACAAGAGATTTTTTTTTTATAATGGCGTCACACGGCTTGTTTATTTTGCCATTTTTCAGTTATATTATAAGTTCTAGTCACAATAAATCACGTTCACATAGTCCTCAGTCAGTCAACGTTCATAAAAGTCATGTTTTAGTACAATGGTGGTTGTACTAAAACTTTTCACGGACTTCTTGAGACAACTTGAAAAGGCACGATACATTGTACATGAATCATTTCATTTCACTTCACTGGTGTACATGGATTGATCTTTATTGGATAAAATACCACCGATATGTAATAAAACTCAAAATATACAAATTTATGACAATAAAAATGAAAACCTGTCGCCAAGCACCTTTCGGTGTGTTCCGACAGCTGCACTTGAGAGCCAGTTCCTTCTAGGCTTTGTGTGCTTACCACCTTCGGCCGCATCATCACTTACCATGGTGAGATTGCGGTCAAACACAAGTCTATAAACAGTAAAAAAAAAAACGCAATGTCACTCTGCAAGTTCCCGCCAAAAAGTCAACAAGAGATTTAAAAGCTGGCATAGAATTATAATTTAAGAAATTTTTTTTCTGTCTTCCTGATTGTTTGACTACTCGTATGACTCGCACTGTAAAGCATATAATATGTATTTCCATAGGTGCTGAAATGCCAGTGAACAAATTATCAGTACGTGGGTTATTACCGGACACCGATTACTACATGACGTATGATGGCTCAACGACAGCCCCAGCTTGCTTCGAGACAGTCACATGGATCATCGTCAACAAACCTATTTACATCACAAAACAACAGGTAAACCTTGGTATTGGCCCTGATTCTGTTGTTCACAACTAAACTAATTTTAATCTCACTATGTCTCTTTCTAACAAAGAACATAAGTAAAGGATGTAAGAAATTTTGTCCTGTCAAATTAGTCCAATGCTTGTTTTTAATATAAATTTAGTCGCCATCTAATACGTAAAATACCTAAATACACGCAAAATAAGACGGCAAAATTTAATTTAACAACTTAAAATATGTTCTATCCTTTTTCAGTAATGTTCGTAAGAAAGAGATGAGATGTGACTAAAATTTGTTTAGTGCTATTTACAACAGAATCGGCACCAGTATAGGTTATATTTTGATATCGAATTCCCTTTACTAATTATTTTTATTTTCATAAAATTAAATTAAGCTAAAATTATCTAAATTTATTTATGTTTCACTTTCACTTTATTGAAACAAATGATGAATACAGAAAGAAGGTACATAAATAAAGCTGCATACAAGTTACTAAAGATCCTTAACAAAGTTGAGCAAAGTCAAGAATCCAGTAAGTAAGTTGTTACAATCAATATGAGCGGTGGGGTATGCATCCGTTCAAGTTCACCCTATTTGCATTACACGCTTGCTTGCCTACCAACTTGGCACTAGATGTACAAAATATGGAAACTTTATCAGAAATTCAACAACTTGTGTGTATGTTAGCACTAAAACTAATATATGTCTGGAATATTGTCCACAAACGATATTTTCAAAATTATGTTTAACATTCAGTTTTGTAGTAGCATTATTTGTATTCTTCTATTGTTAAAATATTTGATGTTTTGCGGGAAATAGTACGTCTATATAGGAGCTCGATGAAATATGATAAAGACGAAAGTTTTGAATACGATCTTAAAACTATGTAATCAAAACATACCATTATTGATATTTGTGATAAAATGTGAGCTAATTTAGGAACAGCACAAATATGAGCACAAAGAAAATAGTGTAATTGATTTGTTAGCCGTGATTACAGAGCGTGATGTCGCCAAGTGGGCGGCGCATCCAGACTAATAATTATTTCTGTGTATTCAACCGTGGTTGAGGCCAGCGTAATAACATTTTCATTTGTGCTCACGCTACAATAAACAACTCACGTCCCTCGCCTTTAGACAAAGACTCCGCCGTGAATTATGTACGTGTTAAAAGTAAACTGAAAGTGCCGCGTTGTGTGGCTGTTATTATAAATCATTGTTTATGTTTTCCGTTTGTGTTGGTGGGAAAATTAAGTGCTAGTGGAAACTGCTTGCAATCTAAGAAGGAGTTGAGGGAACGCCATGTGGTTGCTTGATGCATCATTCGTTGTTGCATTTGCATTTTAAATTTCAAGCAAATATTATTATGGCTTCGTAATATTAAACTTGTTACAATTAAATTAAGCATTTCTAAATATAATTTGAATTATGAATTGGTTTCTATATAAGTTCCTTTCGTAGAAACAACAAAAAATATTTATTAAATAAATATACCATATTCCAGATTTTTTTTGCTCGTTATAACCAGTAGAACCAATCCCCATAAGTTTATGATCATGTTATTATGTGACAAAACTCAAAAGTGATCAAAATCTACTGATTTTGATCACTTTAATCTTCTTCTTTTTTAGTAATAAGAAGATTTTTTGTATATCCTAAAAATACCGTCATTATTATCCCAGTAATCATAAGGTATTGTAGGGGTGAATCGGCTCTCTGGTACCTATACTAAAAATACCTCCCTGTCTGTATACAAAAACAAAGTCTGCAATTCCAATACACTGCACTTATAAACAATTTTCGTCCCATTTTATAAAATCCTTACCACATTCCCAACTCAAAATAACAGCTGATATCAAATACTCATATTTTCTACACGAAAAATCAAACTTTTGGCGGAGTCTATAATCAGAATCAAATTGTTTAATACAGCGTTAACAGCGATGCGAATGAGATAGCGACGGTCTTGTCGCGTGCGCCGCGCCCGTTAATCCCGAGTTTCTCTGTGTGGGTGAATGTATATGCACACTAATACTTAAGTGGAAGAAATTTCAATTTACTTGAAATCATTCTACACCTCCACCTTTATAGGTACTTGTTCCCTACTACGTTATAATGAAAGCGGAACATGTTCGTGTGGACTGAGAATATTTTTGGAATTAGGTACCTATTGTATCTACTCTACTGTACATCTTTAGGAAAGTATTCTTCGGCTAGGTTAAACAAAATGATAGAACGCTGTATAAATTATAAATATATTACACATAAAATCGAAGTGTTGAATACAAACTACAAAATCTTACATACTTCAAATCTCCTGATCTCCTTACTAATTCCAAATATGCTATTAAATTATTAAAATTATACAGGTTTATATGTCCCATAAACACTGTACGCATAAAACGTTTACTCTAGCGAAACGTTAATATGCAAGTTACGTCATGCGATTTAATTAAATCGTAAATGCTATAAATAACGATACCTAGGTACAACATTTGCTTTAAAAATTATGCTTTTGCAAACTAATTCTGCATGCAATTTTTTATTACTTTATTGAACTTTTTGAATCGCGACTGGGTTTTACGTTAACAATAAAAACTTTTTTAAATTATAACATGTGAATTGTTTAAATTTTATGACGTTAGCTGCATGGTCTGAGGCGGCTGATGCAGGGTGACGCGCGGCACCCGAAGGCTCCCCTCGGAAACAACTTCAGACCGCCCCAGCCGCTCCACCATCGGGCCGTACGAACCAACATTGACTTCGACTTGAGCAAGGTAATTTAAGCCCTAAAGAACACTGTATTAAACCCAAAACTGCATATTAACACCTTATACTAATAATTCCTAATGTCTGTTAAGGTTGGTACCTACTTACTAAGCGATCCACTTAGCCGTTGCAGTGCATACTCTATGAATTTGTGAGTTTGTGCAAGAGCATATTACACGTGGTGTAAATTAATTAGTGTAATAATTACAATTCAACATGCATGGGTTGTGATCCTAATATTGGTAAGTTCAATCATTTAACAATATAGGTAATTGATTATTCTGTTTTAGTATCCCGGGAAAACGTGCCCGAGCATGCAGAGGGACATGCATTACAAAGGTATGACATAACTTTTGAACTGTATATCTACTATTATAATCAAAGAAACTATATGGGAATTTATTATATTTTACTTTTTTGCAGCCAAAACATGGACACAATATTAAAAATCCAACATTCCACTACGGTAGGCATTCAATTTATTGCTGCTATGTAGAAAAATTATATAGACAAAAATAGATTAGATAAGTATTTAAGTTTTTGTACATACTTCTTGTACAGTCTTAATATATCCTGCTTATGATAAATGGAGCTACAAAGTGTATTTTATAAGTTAGAAAAATAAGATGTGCGTCAAATTGACTCTAGTGTAGTTTAGAACGTTACTTTATGACGAGTAACAAATCTTTATAAATTATCGATATGAACGTATAATCGACATATTTTATAACGGCCTATGATTAGGTAAAGCATACATAGATATTTTCGGATAGATTGTTTGAACCTTGCCACCGGTTACATTGCTAGAAATAAATGGCGTTTATAGCTGTATTAGAAAATTATAATAGCCTAAAGTAATTTAAGATGGAAATTAAATAATTTTAGCTGTTCAAAAAAAACTATTATGCATTAATTATTAAATAATTATACTGACATTAAATTATACTAAACTCAAATATATACTTTGAAATTCTGTTATTAAAATATTTTATTAGAAAATATATGAGATTCAACTAACGATGGATTTAATTAGATATTCATATCAAATATGTGTACGTAAAGAATAAAAATGTATGTAATGTAGGCAGTTAGAATAAAGATCATATATCTACTTATTGCTGTAAGGCAGCTATAGCTTTAAATAATTGATATCCTGGTAAATTATATTTCATTGCATTAATGTAAAATGAATTCACATGATCATAAATTTATATAATGTATATCGCCTGGCTTTCTTGTAAGATCTATTAGAAATATAAATTATTTGAATAAATAATATCTGATAAAAATTATTTTATTTTTGCTACGTCTATGCAAAATTATTTCCCTACAGTCACTACCACAATAGCTAGTTAATAAAAGACAACTGTAAAACATAACTGCTCGAATAATTTGGATTTGTCTGTAAACAAAACGCAAACGTCTCCATCGTTTACCTTGGAGCCAGTAATCACAAATTTAAAGTTATGGTTCTGGGGCGTACCTTTATGTATCTCTAATGCAATGGAGTGAAACCATCTGTTTTAGTGTTTCCTCCACTCTTGTGTTTGAATAAAAAGCTCATTTGAATTCTATGAGAATCGGAATTGCTCTCCTTTTCGCTGTAGTAACTTAATTTAATCGAGTTCCATCACAATTTCTTTTACCTTTAGATTAGATACTGAAATAATGCTGATATAAATGGGAGACAATTTCGGAAATGGTGCAGTAATATATTATTATATATTACTTCTTTAAATAATAACAGAACATCATACCTACAGACTTACATTTCAACAAATATAAAAAATACAATCTACACAAACGAGCAATATAACAGTCACATGCAAAGTGCCTAAAGAAATTTAAATATCTCCTAAACTACACAAGTTCGTTTAATTAAGTTGTTATTTTTGTTTCAATTTGGTGTTTTAATGCGTTATTAAATACATTTGAATGTTGCTTTTCACTTCAAGGAGCTATTTTACGGGGTTTCGAAAATATTTCATGATAACTTAGTGGCTGTTTATATAGCTCGTCACAGTCTATATGGGTATAAAAACATTTCCTCATCGCTGTCGCTAATGCCGATCATCGGAAAGGTTTCCAGCAGGCTCCGCCAGTTTCCTCTTCTTTATATACCTACCTACTTATGATGCATCATTAAAGTTAACATTGGTAACTATACTAAAAAAATTTTTACTGCATCACAGATTGGTCTTGAAGGTATACCATACATAATAATAATTCTCTTATTAATTATTGTAATTATTAAAAGGAACTAAATTACCTAACAATATGTTACTGATTATACATAATCAACATAAATTAAATAAATAAGATAATAAAATTATATTTAAATTATTCTTATTCTTAATAATAGATAGGTATAAAGTATGTTTCACTGTAAAATCACCATTAGCACATTCAGGCTACATTGAAATAATTAATGACTCAAATACAACAATTTTGATTCCATACTAAATATAGTATGGAATCAAAATTGTTATAGCATTTGTTTATTTAAAAAGAAGTGTAGTAAAATTAGGCATGCTATAAACTAAAGATTAAGATATCATAAAATAAATTACTCGATTTTCCACACAGGAACGCGACTCGACGTTATTGGAAAAGTTCCCGCCGGGGCACGTTAATAGACTTACACAAATTGAGTTCATTAAAATTAATAATAATCGAGCTGAGGATCGATTCTTAATGCTTTTTAGGTTGAAAAGTAATTTTCCATTTCTAATTCTTCGAAGTTGAGGCGAACGATATGTTTTGTTAGAATTGGTAACTTTTTCCTATTCCGTTTTACAAGTGCGATTGGTACAATTAGTTGCAGAAATATTGAGGACATCATTAATTTTATTTATATATTTTTTTTATTATTGTCGTCATTATGATTATTTGTGAGCCAATTATTGAAATGAACATTTCCCTCAGCATTATAATAATGCTGACGGGCTGGTTGGTGTGTAGGTTATAGACCCTGACTGGCTCACCTCAGGCCGTAGATTTAATTCCCATCCAGTGGGTAAGTGCATATACCTACAATTTTCAGTTTTCTGGTTTTCATAGTACAAGCTCAGATTAGCTTGAAATCAAATGTCTGCATGTGAAGTATGATTTGATTATACATAAAAAATGTATAGGTACTTTCAACACTTAAGCGCTTAAATAATAATGCTTACTACAGAAAACTGAATCTATTGAATACATAAATGCAAAATATGGATATTTAGTCCATTTTATTTGAAAGAAACTCCAAAGTCCTAATCGTATTAAAGACCGGAAAATCGAGTTGAAAGTTAGCAGAAAACAGTTTATTTCTTTTGCCACTTTTCCATTTATCTCCACAAGAAATGTCAGGTTTGGTAGAGAAAGCCAACTCGATCAAACTCTCTAAGCGTGGTGGTACAAAACTGCAACCATGAGGACGACACATCAATACAAATAGGGATTTTTCGTTTCAAATCCAAATTCTTGCAATTGTTTCGGAATCTTTGTTCATAAACTCACTATCTGTACTAGTACATCTAGATAAGTCTATTCTACTAGATTATTATACATATTATTTACATTCACTTGTCTTATTGTTAGTATATAAATATTTTTGTCAAGCCAATCCACGTACAAGGTAAATCACGTGAACGGAATTGTTTGAACAACCTGCTAAACACTTGGCGAGAGGCGCGCGTCTTGAGTGTGTGCTCGTAGACGAGTGAGCTCCGATGTACTTGAGTTTCGAGTTTATTTGCTCTATATTCAGCGTGTGACAAGATTTGACGCCGCGTCGCATCTGTCGAGTGTGCATAGCGCTTTATGTTGGCAAGATGTCAGTGATGTGTTGAATCGATGTTTGCCTTTTGTGTTTGATTTTCTTATAAATATGGCCGGTATCTAGAAGCCTGATCAATGTAATATCTTATTGAAAATATAACTGTTGTCAATGACTGGTATATTAGTAAAATAATAACTAATGACCACGATCAATGCAACTTGGAAGAAACGTTGAGGTTATTCGAAATCATATTTTGATAATTCTGTGCGCAAATAAACCCTTATTAATATAACAATAGTTGTTATATGAATATATTTAGAGAGCTTCAAAACTACAAGATATTGTTAATGAAGTTTGAAATTAAAAAGACGGCAACAGTTTAAATATAGATTAACATGGATTTAAGGCGCCGATCCCACAGAAAAGAATTCTAGAGTTCCGCGTTCACTACTGTACACACAGCCAGCGAGCAGTCTAGAGTTCTAAAGTAAATGGGCAAATTTGTATGGAGCTCGGCCAGCAATAATTTCTATGTTTTTTATTAGGCAATAATATTATACAGGGTGATTTTGAATTATTTAGCTATTTTAAAGGAGTCCACTCATTAATAAAAAATACATGTTTAATTTTTAGTTATAATTTTTATAGAAAAAAAAAGTTATGACGATCCAAAGTTTTCTCAAAATTACCGAAATCATTCCTCGTACCGCGCGCCAATGTGCCACGTCACAGAGCTGTCAACAACCGAGAATGTTAGATACTGCCTATGTATGCGAAAACACGAACATCATCCTAATTAAATATTCTATACATAGCTCTAGGTATTCTTACCCGTTTAAAATTTATAAAATGAAGCCACAAAATACAGTAACTCACTTTTTTTATTAACTCAATTACAAACATACTCATCGTATTATAATTCTAACATATGCATCGTTGTAACACTTTAAAACGGTTAATTTAAAATCACATTGAACTGAATATTGCAGTTTATTGATAACGTATTATTTGGTTTTAAATAACACACTTCCAGTGATCTGCAACCACAGAGCGCACAGTTGGGTGGGGTGGCGGCACGCGGTATCTTGTGTGAGGCAGAAGCCCTCCATTGATCAAACTGATAGTGTACTTCAGAGAGTTCCATAATTATTCAATTAAATTTAAAAATATTTTGTATCACCCAGAAACGACTGTTAATCTTCTAAAACGTTGCCCTAGCAACCAGTAACCAGAAAATACATGCGTGTGCAACTCAAAATATTTTTTTTCATAATCAGAAATTATTTCAAATAGGTTGACATGAAGTATTAAACTGAACGCACACCTAAACACGCCGTAACAGATGCACACGCTGCAATTTTTTTTTCTTTGTATGAAATTAAAAGAGAAGGGAAGAGAGGTTTCGTATAAGGACGCATCCACACGTCAGACAATCGGTAGTCCAATTGTCATTCCGATGTGAGGCCTTTAGAGTGGATTTGTAAGACGAGTGCTTTGTTAGTAAGGAATTCAAATGAGAAGAACATTTGAATTTCTCTCAGTCCAACTTGAGGCCTTTAGAACGGCTTTGTAAAACGAGTGCTTTGGTAGTAAAGAATTCAAATGAGAAGAACATTTGAATCTCTCTCAGTCCGACTTAAGGCCTTTAGGGCGGTTTTGTAGGACGTGTGCTTTGGTAGTAAGGAATTCAAATGCGAAGTACATTTGAATCTCTCAAATCGAAAGAATTTATTCTCCTATAAAATTGGATCCACCGACTGTCATCAGACCTTTTTAGCGAAATAGGCAGTTTTAGAGTTTATTACTAGGATAGGTTCGTTTAAGTTTCATTAGTGGCCGCTCATGGGCCAAAATACTCATTGTCCTTTCTGCCTTGTGTTACTCAGTAAATAAGACAGTGATAGACGTGTCACCTCAACTGCCAGCTTTAGAGAATGGAACTTCGACAGAACTCGCGTTCTCTTGAACTCCGAGTTCTCTGTGTGCAATGATCAAAGGCGCCGCATAGATTACCAGTGAACGCGGAACTCAGAACTCGGAACTCGGAACTCTAGAACAGCTCTCTCTGTGGGATCGGCGCCTTATGTTCCGAAACTGGCAGTTAATCTCTCAGGATAACATAAATATGGTTTTGATTACATGTAAGATTAAAAATATAATGATAAACAATTTAGTGCTTTTTAAACCTTGATGAGAAAATATTGTTTTCTTGTAACAAAAAAAAAACATCTGATGAAATAAATGAATGACGACAGTGGCAATAAAATATAAATTCTGTTACTGAAAATTAAACTTAATGATAGTAACAAATGAAACCATACAAATTATAACATCTCTCATCAAAACATTTGGTCCAGTTTTGCTGCACATAAAATATTTAAATAGTTATGATTACCTGCTCATAAAACAACCGAATGCATGAAAACTTAATGTACCATGTAGTTTTGCTGCAACTCCAGTTAAAAGTTTCATTGCTACGGTGGCGTACACTACACGTCGTTGAAGCCAATTCGACTTTTATGCAAAATGTGTAGTTCAGCCAACACAACATAAATAGGACCATAGGGATGTTAGCAGGACCCGAGATAGGTATGTACTTGAATCTTAAATTAAAAACAACGAGAGCCTACTCTACATTTTGTTCAGTGTCCACAAAATGATGAAAAAACATGATTATAAAGGTTTATCATTATCAAGAGCTAATATAGTAACTCGGTGTATCTCTACTGTAAGGGTTCACCTCCCTTATAAATAACAACGGGATACCACGGCACAAGCTCGAGCAACGAGCGACACTTGTATTGATAGAGGACGTCAAATTTCTCTTGATGCAGATTTCTTCACCTTCAACACTGAGCTAGCAGATGCGACCCATGTAAAATCTACAGAAAAAGCTACATTGCAAGAATATTTATGTTCATTCTATGACATTGTATTGATTATCATCTGAGGTCCATAGACTTAGGATTTCGCCCATTGTTTTATACATCGAAAATGCCAATTATCGTCTTATTTGCATGATAATAATACTCCAGTGAAATTTTAATAGTGTTTAGGTAATGTTTGGCTGCTACGATTGATCTGGCTGCTTGCACAAAGTATTAAAATATTTCTTTTATATAAAAATCTGCTTGCAGAATTTAAGAAAAGTACGTAATGTGCATAACATACCTTTCCTGACTGGTACCTGAAAATTGGTCGACGGGACAAGTAAGCAGGTATTCATACGTTTGATGTACGTATTAACACTACTCAACTCTATACATTATGTCCGTCAGAAAATAATTAATGTCTGGCGGCCCTGGGATCTTGGTCTTTATGTTTCAATAAATATTTCGAGAGTTATTCAAAGTTAAATGGTGAAAATCCCAATCATTGATTTAAGTCTATCAAAGAATAGTGAAATTTTTTGTTTTTTTTTTTCATCACAAAGAACATGCAATTATCATAGTTGTTTTATTTACAAATCAAGTAGCGTAACTACGTAGCGTATTTTTCTCTCTCATCTTATGTGTAAGCATAGAAATATAAAAAAGATACTTATTTTTAAAGCCTCTATTTAAGAAAGCTGGTATACCTACAATTATCTTGGCCACCAGCCCAGACAAATAAAAAACAGAAAATTTACTTAAATGGAAAACTGCCAAGAATGTTGTCTTTACATATAAAAGTTATTGCGAGAAAAGAAATCCGCTTTCATACCCCGACTAACTCTTTATTTGTATGGGTGATCCCTTGGGGTAGAAGTTAAAAACAGCTTTCACCGGCCGACGCGTTTGAATAAGTTTCACTGAAGTTATATTGAAGTTGTAACCTTCGGACCGGTTTGATATATGTACCTCTCGCATCTGTAGCGAACAGGCCCCGTCGTGGCCAAAGTTAGTGTACTCGTAAATTATTCAACCCCTCTTGTATATACATACTTGTCGTAACCGACTGCCGTTCGGTAACAATGCGTTGTTATGTTCCATTTATCGAAAGTATTGCGCGTTTGGTTTATTTCAATTTATTCAAAATAACTGAACGGGAAAATGCTTTATCTGTCAAACACCATCAATCTTTCATGGTTCACTTTACGATTTCTCAATATTTATTCCATTCACGAAAAATCATAATTTAAGATATGATGTTAATTCTGCAGTGACTATTATTAAAGACTATCTGCGGAGATCTCATCAACGAGCTCGGCCACCATGGGCTTTCGTGCTCTCTAAGTGCTGGTCGAATATCACGACACTCGGCTATTAATGACATTATCCGCAGGGCTCTTGTTGTCGCTAACGTGCCTTCCGTACTGGAACCAGTCGGTATTGCGCGGGGCGATGGCAAGAGACCGATAGTATGTATTTGATCCCTTGGAGTGTCGGCAAGTCGCTGGTATGGGATGCCACATGTGTCGATACACTCGCGCCATCTCACTTACCGGCGACTTGTAAAGCTGCAGGAGCAGCGGCCAGTGCGGAAAATTCAAAATTCAAAAAATACGCATCGATTGGACCCAACTATATTTTTGTGCCTTTTGCAGTCGAGACCATGGGACCGTGGGGGTCCGAAGCTCGCCGTTTTGCTCGCACCTTGTCATCAAAATTGATCGAGACCTCCGTAGACCAGCGGGCGGGGAGCTTTTTCCGCCAACGCGTCAGCTTGGCTATCCAAAGACAAGACAGGGTTCCCAGAAGGCTGGCAGCGTTTCCGCTGCCAGCCTTCTGGGAACCCTGTCGTTAATCGGAAGCAGCGGCAGGCTTGAGGAAATTTTCTATATATAGATTGTATTTTGTACATATTTGTTGTAAATAAAGTATGTGGTATATTATCCATTTAAAGACTATCTAAAAAAATAACAGTAACAAAATCTAATTATTCAACAACACTACAAGCTCAGCGCTACGAAGTTGCTACGAAATCGGTGCTACGCATCTACGAAGGATCGTACGTAGCATCGTATTGTAAACAAAACTATAAAAGCAGCGGTGTTTATTTGTGACATTATTGGATAGTAAATATTTCCTTTTTTCAGTTCTTATGTTGTTAACCTTAAGGGAAAACCCAGCGCAGCGGTATCCGACTAGGTAATATTAGTACGATGTCATAGAATTGTATCCACTCTTGGCTATAAATATAACACCAAATCTTCTTGCAAGAGTTAACGGTATTGCACGGTTTCAACTGCTGAAACCGCTTTAATTGTTTGATTGTACTTTAATATTTACTACATCTGTGCTAACAACAACAAATGCATCATGATAATAACATCAATAACTTGTATTTTATTTTTCATGATGCTTTTACAGGATAATGACTCAATGACTTTATCTTTCAAATTACCAAGTTATTTTAAAACAACAAAAGTAAATTTCTTATATTATTTAAAAAGGCAGAAAGAATCAGGAGTAATTAAAACGTAATTAAGCATGGCAATGGTTTCAGGTGTCCATTCTAATCTCATGTACCAGTACAATAAAAGCGGTGTTACTCCAATAAACCTACCTATTCTGAATAATTTGATGGATTTTTTTTTATTTATAATTTAAGTTTAAGGTTTTTATTTATATTTAAAATTTTCAGATATCTTGCCTGATATTTAAAACGAACGATAATAGATAAGGCAACAAGGAAGCAAACACATTTCAGATGCATGCACCAGAGCGTACAGTAGTGTTTATGGTGCTGGGTTTTCTAATCCTCAGCCACAGAAAATACTATTCTATGAATCCTAATGGAATACCAATACATAACCAAAATATATATGTTATAATAACTGTGTAAGATAAAGTTATTTTCTATGCTAAAATTAGCTTAGAAAGCACACGACGCGAATGAAACAGCGAGTGTTATGCAGAATAGGGCCGCCGCACCCGCGCGGGCCCAGCCGGGATCTAGACGCGTGTGCAGATTCCCACGGCCCGCCCGCAGACATGCGACGTTTATTAAGCTCTTCACGTTTTTGTTACCTGCCGGGAGATTTATTACTTTTAATTATTTTTCATTGTCCGCTACCGTTATTCGTCTTACAGGCATCGTATTAAATTATTATACTTACAGGATATGAATTACTACTAAAGCGCAAGTAATTTATGAGCGAGTTGAGAAAAATGGATAACTATTTTGGGAAACAGCAGTAATAGCATAGAATTCTATCTATTACCTCAGAGTATATAAATACTACGTACTTACTACGTAAAGAAGGGAAACTCACACGACTTCCGTCACCTACAGTCTTCGCAACAAAATCACGTAAGTATATAATAATAGCACTCCTGATAGTATGTCCCCGCCCATTGACAAATGGCTTCACCGCTCACTGCGTGTGCATATTATTAAAATTCGTTCGCGTATATAAAGTGCCTAACTAAGGTGTGGTAATAGTATTTGTTGAAATAGTCGCCACTACCACAGAGTTAAGAATATACTACGTACAACCTATTACCCTGTAAGATCTGAGAAATTCCTATTTCAAAAAAGATTCAAGATCTTGTTAAGAACTAAACCAATTTCATGAATCATAAAAACGGTAATTATTTTCATATTTCAGAAACATGATTTACAAAATAACAAGCCCTTCATCGGTATTCATCGCGACCGCGGTAGGGTTCATTAAAATGCGTTGAACAATAAACGGTGGGCCCGCGGGACCTTTTGTAAATGCACGAGTTTTAACCACATTTCAATCTGTGGTATTATTTTTTTACCTTCTATGATTACATTTTAGCTGTAAAAGTAAATATATTGTAGAAAACAACTTTTCTGAGACAAACAACTACCTTCCTACGTTTTTCTTTTCTTTTACTAAAATAACGCTGTTTCATTGATCTTAAGATAAAATAAGAATGTATTCATTGAGGGTGGTGATGGTCTTTAATGTATTAATAACAAACCGCGTTCTTACAAAATATTAAGTAAGATTTTAGTACTTCAAATAGGTAATTACCTTCTTTTATAGTAAATACATAATCCCATCAAAAACATTTTCATGTAAAAAGTTGCCAATACGACACCATATGGCTCGTACTGTCAAAAGTTATCAGATCTCATGTAGAGCCAATCTTATAACTCTAAACGCCCTAACTCTACAAGCCCTAACTTCGCTCAACTCTACACACCGTATATTTAATAAGTTCACTATTGACATCGTATCCCGAGAATGTTGTTTATCTGGTTTAATTCAAACCCAAGTTGGATTCAAAAAAACGACGAAGCGCATTGAGAAATGGTAGGTAGTTGCGCTTCGCTTGGCTCGTCTTGGCGGGCGGTACTCCCGTGCCCCCAGATGCAATATATGTTATCAGCTCTTTACTGTTTTAAAAACTTTTGTAAATACTAGCTGTCCTGCGGCGCCAATTGTGTCCCATTAGAGATAAAGAGTAGCATACTCTTTTTCAGCCCGTAAAATATCACTATACCAATAAATCACTGTTGCTGCGTCGCGGCGTCGCGTCGTCGCGTCGAGAAAGAAGGACATACTCGTACCAATAAAACACACTTTTGAAATTAATATCAGTAGGGACTAGTAGGCATGTATAAGATTAAACTTTTTACTGAATAATGAATAATTTATGATGTAAATTGACATTAACAAAACATATTCAAATGAGATTTAAGACTGCATAAGACCAAGGCAGTGTAAGGCTAATGTAATGGGCTAATTTATAATAGCTAGCGGAGGCCGCGTGCAGGCACGACGACGCCCAAGCGTTGTTCCCTATATCTATGACTCCATGGCCCGCCCAACGGATTACCATATGCGCCATAGGAGACCGTTTATTAACTCACACCATCATATCAAACTACTATCGCAAGATATTTCAAATATAAATTAATATTACCGTCTTGTGTTGTTAAATCATGAAACAATGTCATTTTTAAATGCATATTCCAATTATCAACTAATTAATGTCGAATACCTCAGCCAAATCACCAAATTGAATATAAGACAGCATCAATATCCTAGATTTTTTATTCGATTCATGTATGTAATGTTATTAACGTATTATATATAGATAAAACTATTCGATTATCCAACGTGACTGCAGGTTGGCAGCATATGGGTTAAGATATTCGACTAAGCTCAGACACGGGCCATTCAAAAGGCTCTCTAAACGGAAGGATACGAGCCGTAAAATAGGATTTCATGCATGCGTTGGCTTGTGTGAACAAATATGTACGGTTGACAACGTACGACCTTTGCCAATAACCTCCTTGCTGAATAAAAAAATGACTTCTTTTCCATTTTCAAGAAAGAAAACTTGTCCGAATTATTATTTTTGGGTCTTTAGCTCTTTCGGTCCACTCTTTGTTCGGTCCGCGTACCGAAAAACCTAAAATGTTGTTATGTCTAAATTTGAATGGAAAGATTCGGTCCGCAAGAAACAAATACTCTAAAGGACATTCAAACACAAAAGTTTTGAATTCCCGAATGCGGTAGTGCTAAAAGAGGGCTATATTAAAAGATTTTACTGTCAATCTTAAAATCAATTGTACAAAAAATGAACATAAAAAAAGTTCGATGTGCGGTTGAAACTTTTTACAGTTATTTTTACCAATGAAATTACAATGTATGAGACATTGAAATACATGCCGGGCATTAGCTACAAAAATACTCATAAAACCCATTCAGGTATACAAACGTAGGTACTTGGTTTTAATAAAAGATAAAAAAATCGTTATTATCTTCACTCTCTGAACCTGCATCGTAGATTCATGCCCAGGGTACTACTCTCAGAGCAATCAGCAACACATACGTATGTCTGGTACCCCAAGTGGGCAATTGCAGAACCGTTTTGAATATTGCATTTAGCGCGACTATCTCTACGACCTCTAGTCTCTTGGTACTCTTTTTGACATTGTGACCTTTGTTTTATAAATAAAATATTTGATAGCATCTTTGAAAAAGTAGTAACAAGAGCGTTGGTTTTTATTACTTACATTTTGAAAATATGGCAAATGTATTGTCCCTGTACTATATAAAATCTTAGTGTCGTTGCTGACCGGCTCAATAATCCAAGTACCTATTACTTCTAACATCCAAGAAGTAAGAATCTATTTTCGTAAACAGACATTGTTTCTACGTAAAATATATAGTGTAGAGTATTTTTTTAATTTCCATTGTATAGTACATAATAATAAGTTCATAAATGGCAAATCAGTTAACAGTAGCACGAGCTACGCTACGCTTTGTAAACAATTTATAAAAACATTTATAAAACTCGATCGAGCACATCTTGCATTCATGTAACGCAAGATGCTTGAGTGGGGAGTGCATCAACAAAGTTATCAAGGATCATCATTGACATTTCATCTCGTTGCAACGGACATAGTTTGCAATTCGACTCCAAATAGTAGTAATCTAAGTTACTGGTCGGATTGTGGAGTAACTTAGACGGAACTGTACAGCTAAGCGTATCCATTTAACTAATGCACTGCCCGACTATTGGTCTTGGTGCAAACGAGGCACTTTGTTCTACTGACTAACATAGGTATTAGCTACGTTACTTACCCGTGGGCACTTCGTCTTTCCATTGTTTACAATGTCTGCTAGTTAGATTCTGCCGACTTAATGCAAAATTGTTGATTCTAGAATATCCCAAAGATATCCTGTAAATACCTAGTCTATGTCCTTCTCTATACCATAGGCTATGAACGTACCAATTATTTTTTTATACGACCAAGTCGGCAAGCCAGCATACGGCCCACCTGATGGTAAGCGGTTAACGTAGCCATATGGACGCATTAATTGATTTATTCCACTTATATTTTCGTAACAAATATTTAGTGATGAATCTACCTAAGCACTATAATAATAGGATTATAATAATTAAAATTGTAATTAAAATTACGATACAATATTTGACAAGTTGTCCTTAGTGTTGCCCAAAATCGCTCACTTATCGCTCGCTTATCGCTCACGCGTTACTGACCTTTTCCCCCTCCCCTATGAGCTCTGACAACCTTACCATCAGGCGGGCCGTATGCTTGTTTGCTATTATCCGTTCAGCGGTTTAGGCCAAACAAACAAACAAACAAACTCACATTCGCATTTATATTATCAGTTAGGATATATTAGTTTATGCAACAAAAGCGTTGGCAGATTTACCAGACACGCCAGTCTGAATGATATCATCCACCAGGCCCTTACCAGCGCCAAGGTAACAGCTATTTTAGAACCCAATGGTCTGTTTCGTGACGATGGTAAGAGACCCGACGGAATGACACTTGTGCCATGGATGTTGCGACGGCCTTTTGTATGACCACGTGTGTCGATGCCTTAGCACCATGGCGCTGCCATATGTCAGCAAAAAAAATTAATAATTTAGATAATATATCATAACTATCTTCTAAAAATCTTAAATCACATATCTACTATTTTTCTGTTAAATCTTATATAATTTATACTAAGGTATCTAAGTAACAATTATTATTGTTATTTAAATTAATTTTATTTTTCAATAAAAAATTATCATAATAATTATAAAATATTTACAATTATACTATCGAAGTGTGACTGTATAGTACTACAGGTTTCTGCCATTTCACAGTATAGTAACACACAGTATGTTTCGCCCTAGAGTCGATAAGTATCATTTTCATCCCGCTTCTTAGATAAAAGTATCTCCTTTCAGAGTACTAGAGATGAAAACCCTATTTGTTTTGTTATTAATTAAATCGTTAAATATTCAAAAAGTAGTATATGTATTATATCAGTTATCTGGTTTCCATAGTACAAGCTCTGCTTAGTTTGGGATCAGATGACCGTGTGTGAGGAATGTCCCAGGAGATTTATTTATTTATTTATTTTATTCAAGATTAATACACACACACAAACTATTCAAAATATCTCATGTGGGATTTGTGCCTTAAAACTTTTGGTTAACAACAATGTTTACAATCTTTTGATTCAAAACCACAAAACATAAATGCATTTCAATATCAAATTTTCAAGCTTCACCAACGAAGTTCTTAGTTAACGTCATAAAACCAGCTGTTGCCAATATTTAATATAGAAAATTAATAGCATCAAGCCACACACTTAACCAATATAGCGATCAATAAAAAACCTTTTACTCAATTTAAATCATAGCCATTTCGCTTTACCTACACAATAAACAATTATTGAATTTACTATGATAAGGCAATTAGGTACCGTGTGTAGTTTGAATACGGTACTGGCAACGTTATTAGTTCCAATTAACGTGGTAACCTCAGCACATGTATGGGCAATTAAATGGAGTGATACCTTACTTCCATTACTACCCTCTGTGTTGTTTACATCAATTAACAGGCATGTTAATTTTAATGCTCGCATCTGTTGCCCGCTTTGTGTGGCGTGCGTTTAGTGACTCCGCGACGCGACTTATGTACCTATCTATGTAACTATATAATTTAAGCTAAATTGTTTGTTATTTTATATAATCCATAAAAAATTAACATAGTTAACCGTTGTGAACATACTCATTATTTACGAAGACACGTGGTTTAAGGGTCTCGCTTAAAAATAAAAGCTGAATGCGTTGTCACCCCTAAAATAACTTTCTACCCCTTTTTAACCCCGTTAGGAGATGAGTTTCAATAAAATATGAAACACGTCTTCCATAAATTCTGTTAAAGAATGTTTATGCAAAATTTGAAGTAGATCGGACCAAGGAATAGCGTTATCCCATACAAACTTTGCCCCCATTTTTCACCCCCTTAGGGGAAGATTTTCGGAAAATCCTTTCTTATCCGATGCCTACGTCATACAAAGAATACACCCTCCAAGTTTCAGGTCTCTACGATCAGCGGGTTAGGCTGTGCGTTGATTCTCAGTCAGTCGTTCAGGACAAAGCATTTTATATGTATAGAGTTTAGATAATGTTTTACTAACTATTTTCAAGACCAAATTTAATCTGTTAGGTCTTTCTTATATAAACTCTAGATTAGTATCATTGCTGTTTACAAGGTCACTAACCCGACTCTATAAGTAATATAAAACGACAAAGATCAATATAGCATTAAACTAAAATAAAACAGTGACGGTGTATGGACGTTAAGGCTGGAATGCAATGCCACAGGTCGTCGTTTTTACGTTCCCCTTTAATGTTATTTCCCCGTTTATGACACTATAAAGACGATACCGGCCACTACGCGTAATGAAATCTTGTGTTCAATACCGCTCAGATAGTGTTTTCACTATAAACAAGATATATATCTAACTAATTAATTAAGCTACACATCAACTTATTAATGCTAGAAAAACCGCGTCAATAGTAATTCCACTTGTAAACACCTGATTCAGGTTTTAAGTAATAAAGTGCTAAATCACATACGGGGATAATCTTACATAACATAGGTATCTACAAACATGCACTACCTTTGTAATGTGCCCGCATCAGCGAGACTATCTAACATTCACGACCTACCTGTATGCTTCGATAGTTCGCCCAAGTACGTACATACTCCGAGCTATTATTTACCCATTAGTTACTTAGGCATATTGACTAACACTACATGGCGTTCGCAAACTATTAATTGATTGAAATCAAATATTTAGGCGATTGATTTCATAGCTATAAGATATCATTACTATGTCCATTTTAAGTTATGTAGGATAATTTAACAAAAGATGGCTTGACTTTATCGGTTTATTTTCATTTAATTATTTCACATTTTAATTTGAAACTGTAAGAGCTGTTTGAAACTGTGTTAACCCCACGGGGCACAACCTGGTAGCCTTCTCCATTCAGCTCGTATCTAACATTCATAGAGATATTTCTTTAGGAAATTATCCACTGACGGAGGCAGAGAGCCAATTTAATTTTGTACTATGTACTTATTTTATTTTTATTGAATAAAAATTAGTCAACTCATTCAATCATTCAATAAGTCAATCTTGCATTAACTTCAAGGGTATTCATGAATCCTCAGAAGTTTATTTAAATCATCTTATTGTTTCGGTGATTTTGTTGTTGCTGTTGAAGACATTTTGATCTCCAATTATAGTTATTTTTTTTTTAAAACGTTGTCGGTTCCCTGACTAGGCTACACTATAGCTATGTTATTTTTTCACATATGTGTTAGATCCAAAAACGACAACAATTTTCATAAATTACAATAATTAAGTAAAATTTGCTCATCAACATAAATATTTATGCTCTTCTTTCATGTCCTGTTAACTTTTTCCAGTTTGTAATGTAATTAGAAGCCGAATATTTTTACTAGTTGCAAATGCACATAAAACATAGAATTAAAACTTAGGAACATTTTATATATACCTCAAACGAATGAATCCCTTTTAATCGCGAGTAAACTGCGCAGTGGAAGCTAATATGTAATTACCAATGCATTCACCAGTATTAAATACATGTAGCGTAGGAATCTATAAAGTTAAAAGTGACATTGTCGAACACGTAGGTACCTATTGTCGCTCGCTAATCCTTTGCTCGCTTCGTGCGGGGCACACAACTTTGCCTCGAAAGCATTTCGCACTCCGCGTATACAAGTATTGTTGGATTTATAACTCAACTTTCCACTTGTCTTCGTTTTTTTCTTGTTATATATAAGAATGATAAATACGTTCCATGTCGAGAACACATTCTGTAGTGTAGACACATTTTAAAGGAGGTAGAACATTACTGAGTACCGCAGTTGTGTTCTTGCGCGTGAGTAAGGTCACCAGAGCTCATTGGTGAGGTGGGAAGGGTCGATTACGCGTGAGTCCCTGGGTGCTGCAAGCGTCTATAGGACTACGGTCATTTGCCACTTACCACAACGATGTCCAAAGTCAAAGCCATTTCTTCAATTTAGGCCCTAGTAGGGCACTTATGAAGGGCAAAGCTACTGAAGTTACCGCCAATTTCGTGAGTCGGCCTTCAACTGAGAAGAACAGGCAAGAAACTCAGTCCATCACATACAGTTGCCTACTGGAGTCATATTTTAATCTACCTTTTTTTCTTCAGAAATCTCGTACCAAAATAATGAACAGATTACATAAAAGCACTATCTTTACTACACTTTTGTTAGTTGATACTCCATTGCGACAACAAATAATGCGATAACCCTCACGTATTTGAAAATAGTTTGCAGTTACAGGAATTGTCCTAAATATTTGAAGACTGGATATATTTTACCTCAATAATCTTCAAATTCCAATAGAAATGTACATTTACCTCACAAAGTTTTAGGCGGTTAACTTTTCAGCCCTCTTACCCCCGTCGGGATTAAATTTAAAACTTCCACTGACTATCCTCATGAAGTTGAAATGAGTTGCATTTATACAGTGTACTCATGAATTTTTCTTTTATAGTGGTTACTACATTTCTAAATAAATTACATTGGGTACACAATGTATGTAGACTTATAATAATTAAATTACCTCAGTAGCATAGAACAACAATTGTATTGTCAGTCAAAAAGTTATAATATACCACAGAAATTGAAAAAATAAAGATGCTTTGCTCAACAGATTACCTAAAATTCAAGCGTGTTGTTATTCAAGTTAGTAGGCGGTACCGTTTTACCAACAGATGATATAATATGACTTACCATTTAGTACATACATACTTACTGATGACACAATATCTCGGTCGCTCTCATTCTTTTCATTACATACTCGTATTTTGTGTGCTACATCACGCGGAGCGCTTTCTACCTACAAATACCTACAATACAAGGTACCTCTCAAGGTATCGTTTTAAGGCGATGATAGCTCAGTGGTAGTGACGTCGGATACCGTAACGAAGGTCCCGGGTTCGAATCCTACAATGAGCATGAGCTTTCGGTGAAGGAAAAAATCGTGAGGAAACCATAGCACAGTGGTAGGGTACTTTGTAGTACCCGCCTGGCTGGCTACCACCCTCATGTTGAAAATCTATCGCCAAGCACCTTTCGGTGTGTTCCGATAGCTGTACTTGAGAGCCAGTTTCTTCTAGGCTTTGTGTGCTTACCACCTTCGGCCGCATCATCACTTACCATGGTGAGATTGCCGTCAAACACAGGTCTATAAACAGTAAAAAAAATACCTATATGTGCTATTACCGTGATAGGACTAGTGTCCGATGATATTCGTGTATTCATTATTGAATATTATTTAATTCCTCAATAAATAACACACATCAGTGAAGAAGTTATCGCTTATTAATTCAATACTTGTATTGTAATTGATTGAAGATGTTATAATCATTAAATGATCGGTCCCTTGTATAATATTTATCAAGTTCTGGTGCTACAAAAGCAATATTTTAGTTTAATAAACAAGTCTGGACAACTGTCGGCCGACAATCTTCCCTCTATTCATATAATCGATTGCTGATGTTATTGCACAAGTTCCCGGCTTTATTGATAGAGTTGCCAAAGTAATCCGACTGCTATATTAAATGTTTCTAAATAGAAAAGACAAACAAATAATAAATAATGGAACAATTTTTCCTTTTTGTTATAATAACGCTGTGCAAATATCGAAAAGCGTTACAACCTATATAATTATGATGAAAGTTTAATTCGATTAGAATGCAACATTGTAGATTGAATTGAAAATTCAAGCATATTTTCATCCAGGTAAATATGATTTTTTATTTTTATGTACGGTGCTATTTGGATAAATATAGCATAAATTAAAAAAAAATGTTTTGGAAAGTTGTTTGTTATCATGTGCACAATCCTGTGTCTAAGTATCGTTTACTAATTACCAGTCACCCTGTATTTTGAATCAAGGAACCTCCCGGTTCCTCCTTTCACTTCAGGGCAGCATTTGGTCCAAACCCTGTCTCAGAATAAGTATAGTTCAAATATAGATACATGGTAAATCCGATCTTATTATTAAAGCCTACATATATTTTATTTCAAAGTTAACTTTATTACAAATATGTAAGAACGCTGTTATGATGTTATCTCATAAGATATCTAATAGTCTGCTTAGAGTACGGAGAGAGGAACAAGCACACAGCTTAAACGTGCGAGACATTATTGGTCAACATAATTAATGCCGAAAAGCTTACCCAAGCGGTTGTTACGTGGTACGTAGAGACTGCATTATTACATTTAAAAATACTGGCTACAAAACATTATACAATACACTAAAGAAATTCAAAGAAAAAACTTTATATTGTGATAACATAAATCTCTAAGGGACAAGGGGAACAAGTCATGTCTACCGGTTGGAAAGAAAATCACAGTCGATTTTAATCGTCTTGAAGAAAATGGCTTCGGTGCATTTCATCGGCCGCTCTAAAGAATTTCTCTTTTTAATATGAGCATCGATTCCAATTACAAAAGATCAAAGAATCGCCGCGCGGCCCACTTCGTCTTTGTTCAAACGAAAGATGAATTATTCAGAGAGCTGGAAACGTTTCAATTGGCCAGCTATAAAAAAGGAAACGGTTCGTTGCTTCTTCCACTAAATTAAAAATTTTCTTTATTTTCGTTTAGTCAATGTTTTGTGACAATTATAATTTTGTGATTATTGTACAGTTAATAAGCTTTATTTGTCGAGCTGAGCGTACGCACCTGTGTATTTGAATCACTGACTTGGTAGTAATTTAAATAAGTGGCAGATAAAGTCTCTTGGAGGTAATAATTAAAGCAATCTTGCAGTTGTTATACACGTAGGTAAAAAGTTTTCAATTTTCTCAGTATATTTATTGTATACTAGAACCCCAACAAAGTGTACTCGAAGTACACCAATTTAAGTACCTACTTAATTATATAATTTAAATTAATAAACTCCAAGAGAAATTATATAACATTAACCTTGTTATTTTTAACCAGCCTGGATTTATGGTGGCGACACCTGGCGGGGCCGCGTAGTCAGTGATTGAGAGAGCCAGGCCGTACGCGAAATTATTAAAGCGTAATTTATGCTTGCAATTTGTACGTAACTTGAATTCGTTCCTTGTGTCATTCATCACGGCTGCCACAGGCGAAACGATTAATTTCAACAATCATCTGTAAAAACGACCAATTACGTACATATATTTATATGAACCTACATGATGGATGCACGTTGATTTAACTGGCTGATTCCTGTCCGCCAATAAATACAAATGTTTGCGTTGCTGTTTGAACGGCTATTTGTTACTCATAATGCATTTAGCTGAATGGATTTGAATGGAATATACTGATATAATACTTTTCATCTCAGGTAATCCATAAGCTCCCTGTAGATCGTGATAGTGATACTGTGGGTGAAAGGTAAGGTTACTCAATCATGCTGTGATGTCTGATTTTTTAATCGACTTCAAAAAAGTTTAAAGATAACGTTAGGCATTTTTTTCCTTATTTTTTTTTTTAATATCCTAGTCTATTCCTCACACGGCTGTCGGGCTATCGCGTATCTTTGGTGGTAATTGTAACGAACACCATTCATGATTTGTAGAGATTTTGTTGTTTGTATTGTGGAAACCAGATAAATGATGCATGTCCTCGTTGGGGATCGGACTCACGACCTGTGGCGTGAGTCCGATGCCCAACCACGAAAACTTAACCAACCACGCTAACTGGCCCGTCAAGTAGATCCCTGCGTGAATTAACAGAGTATAACCGTATAAATTGTAAAACAATGTTATAACCATTGATTTTATCAATTATTATTACTTTATTTTGTTTATGACGGAATACATAAAGAATAAAATCATATCTTTAATAGGATTATTTTCTACGCAGTTCTTAAATGCAGCGTTACCTGAAAGCTCAGAGTATATAAATACTACGTACAACTGAAAGTGTTCTTTGAGAAATGTTTTAGTTACTAATGAGCAATGATCGTTAATGGCAAAGTAAGTTAGAGAAAAAGCAGATGAAGTAAAAAAAACTGACCTCCACATGGATGGAGCCACGGGCAAAAAGAAATCATAAATGTCTGCTCTCTTAGTTTCTCTATAGTTTTAACATGGGCATGTAATTTTAAACGAATAGATAGATACAAATTTGATTTCTATAGGCAAATTATAAGATACTTTAACTTTTAGTACTTGTTTATCTACAAAATAATACAAATAAACAATATCTGTATGTTTAATAGGTTGTCCGTATACTCTCCTTTGCCATCCACCCGATGGCGACGTAGCTGTGAGCTGTGCTGTGAGTAGCGGCACAAGGGCCGGGGAAGGCTATCGTCAAAAATAAATAAAAACCGGCCAAGAGTCTGAGTCTGACTCACGCACCGAGGGCTCCGACCTTCCTAGACGTATAATTCCTTGGTTTGGGCCATAATTGTAGAAAAAAAACTGTAGAAACATCGTAATATTTTCATCAATGTCCATCTGCTGGAATTATATCTGATTTTTGAATTTGCGAACTTTGATTTTTCGGAGAAAGGGGGGGGGGGAATTCTTTTGAAATTTTTCATCATAAGTCAAAAACCACGCAACATAAAAGAAATTAAAAACCTAATTTAGAATAAACAAATGAAGTTCTTTCATATGATACCCCACTTAAATGCCTGTGACAGACGGACGGAGTGGCACCATAAGGGTTCCTTTTTACCTTTTTGGTTTGAAACTCTAAAAAGAGGTGTTTCAAAGCACGCTGAGCATTACGAAATCATGAATCGTTCAGTAGACAATATGCTTATCTACTGTTTATTACAATAAATAGGATATAGGGTACCTACTCACGTATGTCGCATCGAATTGCAATATTTAATTAATATACATGTGTATATCTCTTAATTTATTAACAAACACACACCAACGCTTACCGTTAAGTAAGCGTAAACAAAATTCATTGCCAAAACTTTATTAAGATTCCACAGTAGATACAGATAACTTTTCCGTCAGTGACGGCGCGTCCGCTTCCTGGCGTCGCCTTCCGCCGGGAAGCCCCCTCGTTCATTTTATTTTAGTTACGTTTCATATAATCCAATACCGGTTTGGAATTTAGGCCAAACATAAGTATGTTTTTTTAAGATATTGGTCATTTTCTTTTGTGTATTTTTTTGGTATATATTTCTGTCTTATGCATGTATGAGACACTTTGTGGATTATGCTCAGTGGCATTGTTCAGCGTTAGTGGTGAGATGTGATAATTTTTTTTCTTCAGAGGACTATCCAAATAAAATTAAAACACCTGAAGAACTTGAGATGGTAGAGTTCATGATAGGTTTTCTGAAGGTATCACAACAGCCTTCGAGGAGAATTGCCCACCACAAGAAAAAACACACGGCATTATACAATTTTAATACCCACACGTGATGAATAGCTTGGTCACGTTAGGTGGAAGATAGCTCCTAGTAATACACCAACGCCAATTTTGGATCTGATGAAGGCTGTGGCATTCATATAAAATATATACACTTGAATAGCCACAGGCACCTCTTCTAGCACCGGCTAATTCTAAGCACACGGCATGGACTTACACAAACTGGGTGAAAATAACAGGGTCATATTACAGTGAGTATCTAAATACTCGGGAATAGGGATGTTGACTGGGTAAAAATATAATAATTCTAATTAGTCCGTCAGTTAGATTATCAAAAAATATTGGACAAGTATTTTTTGCTTTACCAAATCATTAACAATTGACGAAGATAAAGCGCGACTAAGTTCGGGAGTGGGGACTCGTGACGTCACTTGTTCCTAAAAAGTGTACGACACCGTGACGTCACGCGGAACTTCGACACACGATATCTTCGTATTCTTTTGTTTAATTGACAAAAGAAAAAATACGTGTCTAATATTTTTTGATAATGTAAATGACGGACTAATTAGTTTTTTCCAGGAAAGTAGCCTATTGTCAATGACGAACCAGCCGGAGATTAGGACACCATATGGCTCAGAGCCAATTTGTAGCTTGGCTAAACTAATTATGAATAATCTATAATTTAGACTCATCCATCGATTCCTGGAATAAAGCTACTGGAATGAAGCACTTTATTGTTAATCATCTGTTCACCATCAGCAATCTGTGATGTAAGCAAGGCTTGAAATAGCATAGCAATGTATGATCCGAATTACCTTCATCATCATTCAAATCAAGCCCCCTTTTGTTCATTCATGGGCTGCAATAACAATTAAATTATACAAAATTTTATTATTTTCCTCTTCGGAGCCATAACTCAGTAGAAATATTCATGAGGAAACTTTTTAAGTAGAGATTTGTAATTGTTCGTATTGTCTTAAAATATGAAAGAATAATAGGTACTTAATGTTCCAGGCAATTCTTATAAAATTAAGATACTCAAGAAATTAATTAATGTGGTTAGAATTTATTTATTTAGAATTTCTTACTACTTTCTTATTTTTTTAATATAGGTAAAAAGTATGTAAATTGAATTTGTGTCATATATTTTGGGTGTAATCAAAAGTATAATATCGCTTAAGCGATAAGACCGCCTATATTGTATAACTTCCTTAATTTGATTTATTATGATTATGAATGAATGAATGAAATAAATAATATTTCATTAATTTATAATATACCTAATATAATGTGCTCATGCACATTATGCACTCGTCCATTCTTTTAATAAGCCCTCTGTCATGGCTGAACGAGATAGTTAGTAAACCCAACGTTTGGAACGTAGATAGTTAGTAAACCCAATCTTAATTCTACACAGAAAAAATCGCGGGTACTAAGAGCTGTAATTTTGGGTTAGCGATACAATTTTATTTATTCTTAATAAGAAACCGGATTCCCTGTGGCTTGTTTCCCTTTTGCAAATTTTCGGCTTTATTAAATGTAACAAGCAAAATAACAATCTGTATTGATAATGATTACCATACAACGTTTATACTACGTCGGGATTTCAGTGTCTGTTACCCTAGCGTCCAATTATGTTTTTTTTTTTTTTTTTTTTTTATACTACTTAGGTAGCAAACAAGCATACGGCCCGCCTGATGGTAAGCGGCTACCGCAGCCTATGGACGCTTGCAACACCAGGGGTGTCACTCACGCGTTGCCGACCCTGCAGAAATCTCTTCAGACCCTTTTTGAAGAACCCCATGCTGTACTCCATTGGGAAAACCACGGCAGGGAGCTCATTCCACAATCTGAGCGTCCGCGGAAGGAAGCTCCTTTGAGACCGCACAGTTCGAAACAATTCTGGTTTCAATATGTGAGGATGGATTCCCTGTCGATGGCGAGAGTTGCGATGGTAGAAGGTGGCCGTGGGCATCATCTTAAACAATTCTACAGAACACTGTCCGTTGTACAAGCGGTAGAACACACATAAGGAGGCAAAGTCTCTCCGCAGACTGAGGGGCTCTAAACCGTTTGTGAGCTCGGGATCGTCAATAATTCTAGCAGCACGTCGCTGAACCGAGTCTAAAGGCGCAAGCTGGTATCCAGGTGCTCCCGCCCACAGATGGCAGCAGTACTCCATATGAGGCCGGACTTGCGACTTATAAAGTTGCAGCCTTTGCCTCGATGTGAAGTACTGCTTCGCTTTGTTGAGCACTCCGAGTTTTTTGGATGCCAGCTTAACCTTGTCTTCTAAGTGACTACGGAACAAAACGTCGCTTGAAATGTCGACGCCAAGGATCCCAATGCTGTTACTGATGTTCAAGGACGTGTTCTGGAATTGTGGAGCCACAGACCATGGGGTTTTCTTAGCGGTGAACGCGCAGGCTTGTGTCTTAGTGGGGTTGAAATGGACTAGGTTTAGCCGACCCCAATCGGAGACACTAGTTAGTGTACTCTCGATTTCGGACAACAGCCGTTCGCGGCTTTCCTCCACCTCGGAACGAGGGATATTAGCACGGCCCGTGTAATGAGCGTCCCCTGTACTGTCGTCTGCATAACAATGAATGCCGTCAATGGATAGCATATCATTGATATGCAGTAAGAACAATGTTGGGGACAGCACAGACCCTTGCGGGACGCCGGCATTTATGTCCATGCTATCGGAGCAGCTACCGTCTACGACGGCTCTTATGCATCTGCTGGACAGAAAGCTGGCGACCCATTTGCATAGTCCCTCGGGAAGCCCGTATGCTGGTAGCTTCGCTAGGAGACCCCGGTGCCAGACCCGATCGAACGCCTTCGCCACATCTAGGCTCACTGCCAATGCCTCACCTTGACTCTCGATGGCGAGAGACCAACGCTGTGTGAGATACACTAGAAGGTCACCAGCCGAGCGACTGTGGCGGAAGCCATATTGTCGGTCGCTCAACAAATCGTGATCCTCTAGGTATCTCAGGAGTTGCGTGTTGATCACTCGCTCCATGACTTTGGAGAGAAGGGACGTGATGGCGATAGGCCTGTAATTCGTCGGGTCCGATCTATCGCCCTTTTTGGGCACTGGGTGCACGTGGGCAGTCTTCCACGAAGACGGGACTTTCATTTTGGTGAAGGAAAGCGCGAAAAGACGCGTTAGTACAGGACACAATTCAGGAGCACACCGCTTCAAAACCACTGCCGGTATGCCGTCTGGCCCGCTCGACTTATGGACGTCCAGAGAAAGCAGTTCTCGCCGGACTTCCCGTGATTCGTTTCATGTGGTTTGAATACCATCTATATTAGCTGCCTTCGTCAAAGTGTACACACACTACGTGTCTGTAGTAATTAGGCAGTAATATGGTACCATAATTGCCATTTATGGCTACCTAATTGTTTTGTAGCTATGCTTTGATCAACAAAAGCCTACGCCTCAATTCGGAGAATTGAAATCTATAGTATAATACTAATTGCATTCAGTAACCGCATCATAAAAATGGAATTTGTATTCAAATGTAGAATACATGACCCAATTTTGATCATCAGCTAACTGTGACACGATCACGGATCAAATGCACCTTATCTATTGTCGAGAAACGATTTATTTCAAATCATATTCCAAACTATACCAAAAAATTCACATACATTAATTTTGTAAAAACAATAAGAGAAATAAAATCAGAAAAAAGGTAAAGTAGCAGTATTAACAGTTTCAACTCGATTCAAAAGGCTAAGGAAAGTCAAGGTTCGATTAACACCCAAACTGCCGAAAATTTTCCAATCAGCCCCTGTAAATTGGAAAACTTTTATATGCGTTCAAAAGTCCAGGTGTATTTCTATCCCAGTTCCCGAATCCCAGGAAAGTTTTTGCTCAAATCGTCTCTAAAAAAACGATTTAATTAGTGTCGATTGAAAATTCTTACCGTAAAAGTGAAACTCATTTACCTAGCCGCAAATTGCCATCTTTGTTTTCTTAGCAGATTTTTTGCACTCTGAAAGTGTCGTGCAGCATTTTAATTTTGTGGTAGATTAGGTAAATGTGTATCTTATAATACTGGCTAACTTATGATGGTGTTACACAATATATTCCACGTGGCAGGTCGTTAATGCCTCAACTTAACCGAGCAATAAAACAATGTTATTATTAGTGTGTTGCAAATTGGTTTTTGGCTCGATACCGTGCGCGACCGCACACCGTATTCGCGGTCATTAGCAATTTTGGCAGAGCTACATGAGCCCGCGTCTGACTTATGAATTTATGAGATTCAACAAAGCTAAATTGCTTTTCACAATCTTAATATTTTGGAAAATGAAATTTCCAAAATCTCATACATCCAATCATAAAATTAAAACACTTTCATATTAAAAAGAAAGGTAGTCTAATATAAAAAAATTTTCACTGACAGTCTACTAAAAATGATGTATATCATCTTTTTTTATCATTACTACATTATTTTCTTCCATGACAGCAACACCTACGTAGGTTCTCATTTCAGTTCAAATATGTAGTTCTTTTGAACTGTAAGAATATTGCACAATAAATACTAATGAACCAACTACTTTCCCTGCGTCGCGGTTAGCATACCTCCATCCCTACTTGTAGTATTTTTAGCTGCTAATCAACATTACATCTTATACTGCCACCTCTCATTAGCAAACCTTTGTCTTTAATTAACAATGCAGTATACAACTAATTAACTGACTCTGTCATATATTATGATTTAAATGTACTTGTATGATCGATCATAATTAGAATATACGTATTACAGTCCACAAATAACATTAAGAAAGATTGAAAAAAAATCGTTTATTTTCACCAGAACGCACAGAATAAAAAAAACCGGCCAAGTGCGAGTCGAACTCGCACACGGAGGGTTCCGTATAGTATTAACTAACTCTGCTATGAAAAAAAAACGCCAAAAATATTGAATGAAAGGTAAATTGCGGTTTACGATTTGTGACGTATAAATTAACTACTTACTAGATCTCGTTCAAACCAATTTTCGTTGGATGTTTTTATTATTCTCTTATTTTAGAAGTTACAGGGGGGGGACACACATTTTACCACTTTGGAAGTGTCTCTCGCGCAAACTATTCAGTTTAGAAAAAAATTATATGACGAACCTCAATATCATTGTTGAAGACTTATCCATAGATACTCCAAACGTATGGGATTGATGAAAAAAAAATTTTTGTTTCACTTCTAAGTATGGGGAACCCCCAAAATTTATTGTTTTTTTTCTATTTTTGTGTGAAAATCTTAATGCGGTTCACAGAATACATCTACTTACCAAGTTTCAACAGTATAGTTCTTATAGATTCGGAAAAAAGTGGCTGTGACATACGGACGGACAAACAGACAGACAGACATGACGAATCTACAAGGGTTCCGTTTTCTATCGCTAGTACGAGTAGTTGTCGGTACCACTACTCAATTTTTGTTACTTTTTATTTCAAAAGTAAAAAAGGTCAATTAAAAAGCTTCCGTCGGACAATTCATTGCTACTCGACGTCCACGCCACTTGAGTCTAGAATATTTAGAGCAGTAATATTATAAATTCGGAATATAAGTGCTCCCACTCAATTTAGAGGGTGCACTTGAGAAAATTACGGGAAGGCGGTCTTATCCTCTTCAACTGCCACTCCCAAAGGTTTGAACTGAAATTATTATCTGCATGATTCTTATATACAAAATCCCGGTACAATCCATAGCCACTGATTTCTTTCCTTTGATATTTTAGTCTCAATAAAAACTTTTCAGGTAAATAAAATCCCAATATTTTTTCGTCGGAGGCATCTTAAGTGTTGACAGTCACCTTACAGTCAAATTAAATTCAACTAAATATAAAACCGTGAAAACTCAGCAAAAATCCGGTAAAACAGAGGAAGTATCCCCGATAATTATTCAAATTGCTCCCTTTATATTTTTATTCAGATGTTACAATAAAAATTTAATTTTGCGTAATTTAATTCTTATCTTCTCTGGCAAGACCATATCTCAGAAGAAAATTCGTAAATTATTCATGAGGAAAGTTTTAACGGGGACATGATTTTAAAACCGACATTTGTAAGCCCCGCTAGGCAATAACTGCGGGATTTAAGGAGGCTCCTAACTATCTTTAAGACTTTATAACCTAGATACGATTATTATTATAATAAATAAGTACAAGGTATGTATTTATAACGTTTAAAAAATAATTGAATTGTTAAATAAGTAAGCAAAATTTACTGTCATTTTTTTTGTTTTGTAAATATATTTTGTTTAAATAAAATTACAGCGCCGACAATTTTCCAAGACCTCAGTTTCCTGGAATCAAACCAGCTCGGCACTGAAGTTTTCGTGTGCTTTGTTATAACAAATTTACAATTCGAAATGAGAAAGCAAACAAGTAAAATGGAGAGTTGGGAGTCATCGTTTACATTTATACACGAACGTTGTTATGTAAACACAATGCTTAAAGCATCGGCGCAAAGTTCAAAAGTTAGTTTTCACTTCAAAGCTAACTGGACCTGTTTACTTACTCTGTCATTATAATGAATATCCAATGCTTTAGTTTAGGCTATTTTAGTTTTACTTTCAATGTAATTCATTGCTTATTATAATAAAAATATTGTTGCTTCTATTTAATGGCCCCTTCTCAAACTGCTTGCTTTATTATAACGTCAAACTAAATATTATGACAAATTGTCACCAAAGCATACACGGGCCAATATTATTAATTAAACATACTGCCTATGCGTATATTATTTAAATCACGCCGCGGTGAGTAATCAAGTGGGTACAATATAATCCATAATTTATTACATGGTAAATATGAAATGTGCCTAATCACTAAATCCAGAAATCACGCACGATTCATAGGTACTCTGATTTATATGCAAATGTGCTTATGCGACAAGCGATGCCTATTGGAGTAGCTGCCGACGTCAATAGAAGACTAATTTGCGCGGAGCAATCAAATTTCTGTTAATTATGACGCCGTAATTATGTGTCTCTCACTGTGCGAGCATTAGGGGCACAAAGCATGTCGCGGGGTTCGCATGTTCATGTCAAATTATTTTCTAGTACCTACTCTTTTTAACCGACTTCATATTATACATTTATTCGCGTATTATTGTATGTTGCCACAGGGGAATAAAGCATGGAACTAAGTGCTGAAAAACTTCGTTATATACGAGTATTATACAATATAGTATTCTGATTTCGGACCCGTGTTTTTAACTTATTTTTAATGATTATATGTTGTATGTCTTCTTCAATGATTTGATGAATTGATTAGTTGAGTGTATACTTATCTATGGAAACTAGATAACTGATAACTACATATAGGTACTATGTACTTGATTTTTGATTTTATATATTTACTGATCGATTTGCATTGCTACTAGCGATGAAGCCCGAGTTCAGTTCTTATTATATTCAGCTAGTTAATATAAGACAAAGATTGTAATAATCATGAACTTTACAACTTTTATCACATTTAATTAATTACATTTATATTAAAAAGCTTACATCACACATATTGATATATGATCACATACACATTTAATAAATTATAAAAACATTTATCAATTTGAAACTCGGGAACAACATGAAATTGCTAAAGAATCTTTCGTTTCGTAAGAGAGTTGTGTTACTGAGAAAGTTTGCTCGTTACATAAACAGTTTCAAATATCAGCAGTGTTATGAATTACTTGGTTCTATTTACACAAGTATTCAAGATCGTTGATCCATTTAATTGACTTTTTGATAACATTATTGTTACACACGCTTTTAAACAATCTGTCTAAATAACAGCTTCTATATTTTTTGAGCAACATAAATAATATACGTAGATCATTACAGCTTATAATATAGAAAACTTACAGGTATAAATACAAAGATACTAAAGGCACGAGTTGTATAGCAAACGGGCGATTGGATTTGAAACAAAGCTAACGAACCGTTGAATCATGTAAACAGAGGCCAAGACAACCGTCTTGTTTACCTAAAGAGCCTTTGCTTCATTAGGATCCAATTTACTGTCAACAAATTAATCCCCTTTCGATGTTATTGTATATCTGTGATACCATTTAGTACTATTTCAAAACAGCTTGTTTAGCTTGGGACAAAATAAAACGTAGGTAGGTAAGTAATTTTGAGGTTTGTCATCTGATATACCTAAGTACATTTATTTTATTTATTTATATATATTATTTTGAAGATTTTATTTTTTAAAGTCTACCTGTCTTATTACAAAATAAATGATAATTATAAGCATTTTACCCCGGCTTTTTTCGTTATATCACTATAGATTTCGCGGTAGTTGTTTCACATGTAAAAATGTTTTTTGATGAATCTTAAATTATTTCAACAAAATATAAATTGCTTGAAATGATAAAATTGAGCATGAATAGCTTTCTTTTAATCTAAGTGTACACTCAAACTGAAGGGAAAATCCTATTTTTCAGTTTGTAGATTATATTAAACAATGAACTTAGCAAAACAGAACAAACAAGATTTCTCTCATTTTCAATACACGAACTAATAAAGGAAATCGTTGAATGGGCCAGTTCAAGAAAGCAAACTGTTAAGCGGAACACAATGCATCAAAACGGTGAACTTTTCTATTGTTGACTTTAAATTAATTGCTTTTCTCGCAATTTATAAACAGGACTTCAGATATTCGCTTTAGAAAGCGAGCAATCAATTGCAAAAGGATCAAACCCTATCATAGTTAGATATAAATATACACGTACTCGATAAAGGAATAATGGATTCCTTTATTTTCTCATGAGAACTCTGTACAAAATATAAAGTTAGGATATACTTCTGAGTATACAAGCCGTTGTTGGCAAAGATATAGTACAATAATAGTACACACCAAACTTGTTTGCTTTATGCAATACATTAGAGACAAGAAATTAAGACCTAATTGTTACATGATAAAGTATTTTACCTACCATTGTAATTGAGTTAACTGCAGCCGGTCTCTAAAATGTAAATTGTTTGTTGAAATTTGCAAATTCATTTGAAATACGTGAGCGTTGAGTGAAACAGACTTGTTTGTAGTACCTGCAATAAATTGCAATTAGGAAAGCTGCTGTGTCTTGTTATCGAGTTAGCAGCCTTCAAGCCTCTCCTCGCTGCAGGAACACTCCAAATAGCGGCTCTGGAAGGAATAAATAGCTAACAATCTTTAATATTATAGGTACGTAACGCACTTGAGATTGCTATGGTGAAAGGAAGGGAGAGAGGTTAGTTTGCTCCAGACGCAATTTCTCGTACCGTTAAACTATATCAAAACCAATCAATCATATTATAAGAATAGCCGTTAGCATCACACTTTTATATTCAATGTTTCTGCAATCAAAGTCGCTTTTCCCAAGAAGCGTACAGTCACAGATAAAATAAACGCCGAATCTTTCCTCGTAAATCTGTCAGCAAAACAATTCGTACCCTTTCACGAGCAATAAAATGCTACCAAGAAGAGAGGCAACGAAAAAAAGTATCATAAATATAAGATTCATTTATATTCGTTCAGTACCCCTTGAGGGGAAAACTGAGACCGCGCATTGAAAAAACAATGTGAAAAGCTCAAACAATATTTACATTTCACGTATTTCACAGACGCGTACAATAAAATTGTTATTTAGGCACTCGTATTAATTTCAGACGGCTATCGCTCCAAAACCAAAGTAAAGCAAAGCAAGTTTAAATTAAAATCCAACAAAAACCCCAATCCCTTTTCGACCACCGATCAATTGAATGTTTCCGGCTCTTTACACTATTGATTTTTCATGTCCTTTGATCTATTCTAATTTCTCGGAGTGTTAAGGGTACCTACTACACACCGATACAAAACCTATCCTTTTATTTTGGTTCGCAAATACGTTGTGCTTTCAGAATATATCGTAAAATCGTCCAACCTCAACATTTATGTCATGCAACCTCCTGTTTATTATCACTAACTGAATTAGTGGTTCAGGCCAGAATGGAACACTAATGGAATCAATATTTCTCTATAATAGTTATAACTAAATTTAGCAAAATTTCAATTAATTCTATCTGTGTACATGTTTTCTATATCTGTAAAACTATTTTACGTGACGTTAAAAGAAGATCCATTATTATGAAACGAATTAGCAGGCAGTTAATCGAAGTATGTGAAATAAACCAAAATTTAGATAAATTCCTAATAAAATTAATTTATTGGCTTACGCACGTAACGCTTACTTACGTATATATAAATTACCTTCACAACTGGGGCTTTAACCCATTCGATGAGACTACATAACAGATGAGAGAACAAATCCGCTGTTAATTACCCATTCGTGTGTAATCTTTTAATTAACTAAGTGTAAACTTATTCGCGCCACTGACAGCAATTCCTTTATGTTTCTTAGCTACAACGCCGTCTGCTACTGCTTCCTATATAGTTATAATTACTTTGATTCTGGCTTTTGTTTATCTAATATATTGTTTGTGTTAATCATAATTGTGAAAGAATAGACTTGAATATTGTGGTTTGGTATAATTAATAATACTGAAATGATCATGGTTCAATTTAATCAATATATTTTGTGAATAAAATTCGAACTAAAATATTGAACTACACCAATATTCTCCTTCGTATAATTTGAATCAAAGAAATAAGTAATTACTTCTTTGTCTTGCATATTATTATACTAGGCATAAGAACATCGAACTAGCTCCCCTTGTAATCTCGTAGCAAGCTCGTAGCAGTCGTAGGCGGCTGAGCTAAACGTTTTTGTAGATATTCGTATGAAGACTTCTGTAATAATATTGCCTTTAATTTACCATTGATTTATTATGCTACATTAGAAAATATTTTAATATACAAAATAGTAAAAGGTTAACAAGGCTAATTGCAGCAAGGCTTGCAAAAAGTTTTTCTCGATAAATTAATTAGAGTTACAATCCTGATTGTATAATGCTTGTCTATCGATTTTTAATCAAGCAACGACGAGACGAACATTAACTAATTGTATCAGTGCAAATCTTAAGACATACAATAGGGGTGTGGTGGCGAAAGCAAAAGGGGTGAGTCGTAATTGTGCAAAACTTGAATAATTATAACGTGACTTCTAGCCTGAGTAACACGTGCAAACCTTTTCTAAAAGCCATTCATACAGATTTTCATTCATAAAATGCACTTCAATGAAAGTAACTCAGTAATATGTATTCATTTAATCAGTCTTATGTGAATAGTAAACGTATACCTTTAACCATGGCTTTACAACGTAATGCTCTTTGGAGGCAGGCAAAGCTGGCGAATACACAAAGAGAATCCGCATGTCATGGCCCAGCGTCAGGTGCGCCCAACAGATTCATGTGATAGGCTTTGCTCATTGTCTGCCGTGTAAGTGCATAATTGACATGGCCTTACATGCACATAATCTACATACACCTATGTTTACGGCCAGTATGTTTATTGATGCCTTATTTAAATAATTTGAAGTATAAATACTTCAGAAAAAGTACTGTACTCTCTTTTTGTTTCTTCAATCTAGTACATGCATACGAGATACTGAGTATATCAAGTCTTGCCCTCATGGTTTAATATCCTTACTCTAAGGTCTGTCTTGAATAATTATATCAATTAGGAGTCGGACAATATAACAGACTTAAATTTAAAACTTACTTTGAAATTAAATATTGAAATTTCTTACAACGTAGACAAGTATCTTGCTAAACACTTACCTATGTTATGAAGCTGATATTTCTTCGTGAACAAAGGTTTGGTATCACATAGTGCCCCATACGTGATAGGTGGGGTAGTCTTAACCTTAGCTGACAAGGAGTTTAATAGCCCAACCGGACCATTACCTGCCGGGGCTATTTACAACCGGGTCACGTGCGCCCCAGTTGTCCTACTGTCTAGACACGCTTTAATAATTTATTTACGGTTTAAATTATTAACAAACAAGATTAAGTTATTCATAATTTGTTTAGAAAGCTAAAACAATTTCAGCCAAGTATTTTGAAATGAAATTGAAATATCCACAAGTACTATGATACAAAAGCTATACTAAGTAAGTAGCTATTAAATTTTTAAACATAGGTGCCTATACCATGTATCATCTACATGATATTAAATATTTATATATAAATTGGTAGTTTATTCGATACACACTATCAATTAGCATTTTTATAGGTACTTTTTAAAATCAAAAAGTACGATCAATACAAGTAGCAGAGACTTTCTTATTAAAGTGAATTTCTATTTCAATTAGAAAAAACTCAAGAATCTCCATTTCCTCGTAGTTCAATGAAATAAAAAAAACGAGTAAAATGCATAAACGTGTTCAAGCTCAATTGGCCAGCTGCGCGGAGGAAATCGTGCCTCTGATGTTCTTTTAAATTTTATTACGACGACGGGTTTTTAACCTCTTAACTTTTTCCTTTAAATAAACAAGATTTAATCTGTACTAGTATTATAAACATGAGTAGATACTGTGCCTTTTTTATAAGAATTATATTGAAGTTTATGTGTAGGTACTAGTACCCAGCTTTTGTTTACTTTTGGCGTGGGTTTTGTTCAAAACTGATGCAAGCACAAAATTTGAAATCTATGAAAAAGGTATTTTTTATATTTACTAGGATAGGCTTATTATCTCACTATCTTTAGTCTTATTTATAGTCACTGATTACGTCATATTTTTTTTTTCATTTTTTCTTCTAAAATATTATGAACGTAAGACATCAAAATATGTCTCAACGCTAGATTAAAGACAATAAACCCGAGGTACAGTGTCAACTCGGCATGAGTCGGTACTCGGTTGTCATATCTCGGGGGGAACCTTCGCGCCTCGCCAGTTCTGACGTCTCTCCGTTCTACCCCACAACACAAGTATGCATACCGTTTACTTTTCCCCTTCATTGTTTTATTTTTCATATTGCCCTTGTTTTATTATTCGTTGACTATTTTACCAAATTGTATGAACATCAAATTTTATATGCCATATACATGCTAAGACTAGCTACCGGGTTTGCAATAAATATGTAAATTATACGTGACTTCATAATATCAATTTTAATGCAAATGCTGACATATTTTTTAAAAGGTTTAATAACAGGGCAGAATAAATTAATATTGATTGATTGAAGATATACTATAACATTAAAATTAAGACAATAAAAACTTTATGTTTGAGTGTTAAAAGCTGTTTTGAACTAACAACACTAAGCGCTTTCTTGTGTACGAGTAAAAAAGCGTCAGAGTTTTTAAAACAGGAAGCCAACACTTTAAAGAAGTTAAGTGGAAAGTTAGCAGTCTCAGTTTTATTTATTAACACTTAGTGGGAAATAGCAGTTACTTAGCTGATCTTTATATTAAACCTTAAAATAGCCAATATAGTCAGATTGTCCAAAAAATATTTAAAAAATTTAACTGTAAATGTAACCTTCCTGAGTTTCTTAACTGTTCTTCTCAGTTGAAGACCGACTTACGAACTGGTGGTGATTTCATTAGCTTTGACCTTCATAAGTGCCCTACCAGGGCCTAAATTGAATAAATGGCTTTGACTTTGACTTTGAAACTCAATCTCCTGAATAAGATATATGTTAAAATCTAATATGGTGCGTTGAGTAATCTCGTGAAATTATACTGATAAAAATATAGGTGCTACGCAAAAGTGATATAAGATAAAAATCTTTTATCGACAAAAAGAGCCAAAAAATTGAATCTAATAATTTTATAGGCTCTTTAAACTTCCGAGAACGGCTATTAGAAGTAGGGCGAACACGTTTTATCGGGAAACGCAGAAGCCATGATAATGGTGGCTCATAAAGAAGTGGCGCGGCCGATAGATTCCGCAAGTTACCAACTTTCGGGGCACCTACCGCCATTAGCGGGGTACTAATGCGGTTGCCATCACAACTGCCCCCAACTTCACGTTACCGATGTCATTATCGTTTCATAAACTATTCAATAAGGGTCATTTATTTTATCTTAAAAACACTTGGGACCAGCAACTGAATCTCAATAGCGCCCTTATAAATCGATCTTTTCCCACTGAAGCTGTGTCACAAAAGCTTATGAAGGCAGCCTGAGAGGGTTATTCTAATCCCTTCACAATCTATTCAACACACAGAAAAACGAGGTTTGGGTTTGGAAAAATACTTACAACAATAGTTTCAAAATGTTACGATTCTCATGTTATCCATTCAAATTTCCGTTTTCTCAACGCGACGCAAAGAAGAACATCCGTCCGCTTTGATTCCGTGAACGTATTAGCATTGGATTTGAATAGAACAAACAAAGGGATTGTTCAAGACAGTATGCTTTCGTAGGCGATTGTAAATTCAGCGTATCGTAAAAATCCCCGCTCGGCTCACTACCCATCTTCTACAAGACATAAGTACAAATTTGTTTGCAATTTAAGTGGATTTTAGATGCATAAAGATACCAACACAACGAGGCAAATAATGAAAAAATAACTTTATTTATAATAACGAGAACCTACCGTTTTGTGAAAGTTCTAGTTTTATCATAATAATAACTTGAACACACGAATTCGCTATGGCAATACATGTATGTGGAATCTATTAAAATAGGTAAACAAAGACCTGATCATAAAATAAAAGAATATTCTTATATTTTTCCTTATAGTTGTATGTTATGAAAATGAAAACAAATATCGTACTCGTGTGCTATCGGTACCATGCACAATGTTCCGCAGAGGCGCATCTCCCTGCCCATATTGATAAATCCTTACAATCGTTCTGGCTTTGCGAATTGCACTCAGACGATCCAACTTGCACCTTGTATTACATTCTCTTTCTACGGATTACCAATTGCAAATGTTGCGGAACCCTTGCTATGTGTTTGTGTATGTTTTTTTACTTAACATGTTTTAGCACTTGAAAATTATTAACATACAGTTTTTATACCTTATTATCGTCATATACCTGGATGTACCTATAGCCTGAATAAAAATTACACCTTTTGATGGTAAGAATTACTGGTAAAATAATCTAGAATCCACTCAAAGAATTTAAAACGTCCAGAAGGATAGTCGCCTCTATAGGAACATGAAATAAACAATCCAGAATTGTCAGTAATTGACAGTCTGTGTAGTTTGCATAGGGTGGCAGATAAGAATATGTTCCCCTAAATGGGGGAATTTAAAAATTTCGTTCAGGAGATTTTTATTATTCCTAACTAAATATTACATATACATAAGTACTATTATACAAGCAATATTTGTATATAATATATATCCTATACCATTAAATGTACAATATTTGTATGTTTGGAGATATCTCGAAAACGGCTCTAACGATTTCGATGAAATTTACTATATGGGGATTTTTGAGACCGAAAAATCAATCTAGCTAAGTCTCATCTCTGGGAAAACTATTATCAAATCTGCTACCTACCTTTTCTCGAAGCGCTTCGTCGTTTTTTTGAACCCTTATAACTTGGGTTTGGATTATGCCAGATAAACAAAATTCTCAGGATATGATGTCAATAGTGAACTTATTAAACATATTAAGTTTCAATAACAAAGCTCTTATACTTTAGATTTTATTGATATCTAAAAAACCCCGATTTCGTCACTGACTCACTGATGATCATCAAAACTCATAGGGTACTTCCTGAAGTCCTAGAAAGCTGAAATTTGGTATGTAAGCTTGTATTAGTATACAAACAACAAAAAAATTATAAAACTTGGAAATTTCAATCAAAAATAAAACATAAGCAACTTACAAAAAGAAGTGAAATCCCACCAAAAACATTTTTATGTAAAATGTTGCCGCCAAGACATATGGCTCGTACTGTCAAAAAGTTAAAAGCCGTTTCACTACTACAAGAACTATTGAATAACAAAAAAGTAATGAACAGTGAATAAATTTTTCACCTCACTCCCATGTGACGGTAGCGAAACGGCCAAGCCACATATTTTGACTAAGGTGTAGAGTTTGTGAAGATAGGGCTTGTAGTGTAAGTGCATGTGGAGTTATAAGCTTGGCTCTACATGAGATCTGATAACTTTTTGACAGTACGAGCCATATGTCTTGGCGGCAACATTTTACATAAAAATGTTTTTGGTGGGATATTTGTCTCTTTTACTAAAATATGCCAAACAAATATAACTTCGGTTCGGCGATATGATCTTTAGGAAAACTAAGAAGAACATAAAATTATGTATCTATAACAGTATATAAACGAATAACTAATTGCGACTAATGCATACTAATGTTATCATTATTATGTAGCTTTTGTATTACTCTTTGATAAGTATAAAAATCCGTACTGAACTCTAAAATTATTTGGCTATTATTTATCTAAAATGAATTGAAACGCCAAAAATTTTATAAAATGTTCATTTCAATTAAATTTTGAAGACAGTAATTTTTTTAAAAGAAGTTAAAACTTATTAGTTTACTAAGGACATTGATAATGGCTGCAACATATTTTCCATTTAACTAAAAACAAAACATTTTGAGTCTAAAATAGATGATGAATAAATTTATTTATAATTTGTGTTAGCTCTTGTACTTGTTAAGTAGAGAGTATTAGTTACTTGTTATTGTATCCAATAAAATTAATTTTATTTACTAAATCTGGTTGTGCAGATAATATTTAATGAGGAGTTTTCTCATGATACCTCTATGGTCAAAATACCTGTCAAATCGTAAGGTTCGAATTATCAACAGTTTGACGGGTATTTTGAGCATAAGAAAACTCCTCATTAGAGCAAAATTAATCAGTAGGTACTCGATATCATCTTTTTATAAAATGTGGGAAATTAATTTTCATGGTGTGGCAACCTTCCATAAAACATAGCCGAAAAAGATTTCAAAAATAAAAACTTGCGGCCCCAAACGTAAATTTCTAAAATAAGTTTAGGTACTTACATATAGAAGGTTAGTTTTTCCTTGGTTTTTATAAGTATTGTGACAGTATTTTAATACGCAAGTCGCAGTACGAACTGAGAGCGATTTGCTCAGGAGATCCTTAAAGTGGAGTGATATTAAATGTCATGCTTTAGTAAGGTGAACTATCCATCTGGGTAGAGGCACGATGCCCTATGAAAATCTTTAAATCCAGTATTCAAAACAAAATTTATTGATAATTTGTATAATTTAAAAAAAAAACACTATAATTATGAAAAATCGAGATCATAATTAAAGTTTACGTATAAAATGGTAGAAAATACCAACCCAGAGCACGAGTCGAGTAGACTGCGCTCGTACTACGTCATGCGTCATAATGTTTTTTTGTGTTTTTTTTTTTAATGATAAAAATGTTTAAAAAAATTTTTTTTAATTATTATTACCTATGCATTGGGTACATAAAGTGGGCTGCGTTTCTAAGACGAATAAAAAGTACGGAGTATAGCGTGAAAGTCAACCTTGGGAGCTTGACAAAAGCAGCACGTCTCCTGAAAACGGGCATTTGGTCACACGGCTTCTCACTTCATAGTGCCTCTTGGGATTTGTTTGCGGTGACTTTAAACGTTATATAATTTTGTTAAAGAAACATAATGAGTAGGAGTAATAATAATAACCAAAAATTCAAAAAATATGCATCTTTTGGACCAAATTTTATCTGTTTATGCCTTTTGCGGTCGAGATAATGTGACAGTGAGGGTCCGAAGCTCGTCGATTTCTTGCACTTTGTCATCAAAATTGATCGTCTCTCACCTCTGGAGAACAGCGCGCGGTTAGCTTTTTCCGGCAAAGGATTAGTAGTTAGATTCATTAAATTTATGAAGAAATAATCATTTCTGGATGCCTTTCCTCATAAGTTACTTAATCATTTAAAAGCATATCGACAAAACACAAAATAGGGAATATCAACTGAAACCTAGCCTTTCGCTATCACAAGTCTACACGTGATATAAAAAAAATGTGAATAATAATATATTATACGAAGAAATTATTAAGCAACTCTACTTAAAATATTAACAAAGACCAGGTACAAACTGCACCAGCCATAGGGAGACGCTAAAGTCACGTATTTTGCAAAGACATAAAGCTTCCTAACGGGTATAGGGCTATCCAACTCAAGCCATTCCCCACAAAACTGGCCACATATTTATTCTTAAATGGTTTCAATAAAATAAATTGCTCTAAACTTGTGGCAAATAGTAAACTTCTGACAACGGATAAGTCACAATGATAAGCTGTGATGTGATATGAAAGTCTTGAGACCTAAAAGGTTATTTTAAGTCAAGGTTTGTCGTTAAATTACGACGGATGCTTACATTGGGCCTAAAAGTCTTATCTATCCACAAATAATTTCTGACTATAGTATTATAATTGCGAATGTGTTTGTGCGTGTGTGGATGTTTTATAATCAAATGCGTAACAGTTGAACTTATTTAGATCATCCCCAGGAATAGACCACAGGATATTTTCTTACCCGGGAAAATATTAAGATTACTGAACAACCCTTATAAATCTTAGTACTAAAGGTAATAAATTAAATGTTATGTATATTATTTTATATTTGTCAAACAAAAATATACATTATCTAATTCATGATTATGAGATAAACACACACCCTCTGAGATTGGTGGCATAGCTTAGATAGATGGAGGCCGGTGTCTGACCGCGCCGTGTCACTCAGGGTATGAAATTTACATTGCACGCATATTTGCGGCGCCCGAAAACAGACCGACTTGGATAGCAATGCCTAACATTTCAGAGATTTAGCGTTATATCTGTGAGTATAACTGCTAATTTCCATGGATATTTCAGTGCGGTAATTTAGACATGCATGGCGATGAGAGCATAAAACAGAGTATTAGTTACGTAGTAACTATTTAGTAATCTGTGGTATTAGTGGATAGGTAACTTACCTTCGATTCGGCATGTGAAATTACAGCGATAACATAATTAAGAAAATTATTTCAATTCATGTATTTAATGTTCTTTCATGAAACTTCACTATAGTAATAAGGCCGCCCATTGTAACACTTTAGTATACTAAGTTTTTTTTTATTTTTTATTTTTTTCAATCATGTGGTGGTATGTGACAATAAAGTATTACCTATATATCTATATATCTAATAGGATGGTTTAGCCGGTTGCCGGCCACCTCTGTGACAATAAAGTATTATCTATCTATCTAAAATATCTAACCAATTTTCGTCCACCAAAAATGAATTTTGAAAAATATTGATATTGTGCAAGTCACATAGATAAATCTAAGTATAAAAATCAATTGCCACAAGTATGTAAGAGCATCAAATGAGAACGGCTCGACTGATTTGACTGATACCTGATCTGTTCGTAATTTTCAACACAAGGGTTTGTTAAAAGATTTTTTTTAAATGTATCGGTAAAAGTCTGATACACCCGAGCGACACGGGCACGAACTGCTAGTAAAGTATATAGAAGAGTGTATCTTGACTCAAAAAGACCAATAATAAAAAAATACTGTCTTTTACAGACTATATATATGTGTGTTATAGGTGGAATAAGTTATTTATGACAACAAACACGTGCATGCACAAGCGACTCTCTAAAGGGGCTGGCATGTTAATGGATATGATAATTTACATAAACACATTTGCTAAGATTTTGACGCTCCCACTGTATGCTTGACATTTGAAATCTCTGACATGAATATTGCTTGAAATTTCCTACGCATATAGTATAACCATTTCACATATTTGACACCTACGTAGAGACTGTCTCTTTCTTGCCTTTGAAACATTGATGAGTTAACCCTCCTTTGTATATTTTGATTAAAGTTATGGAATATAGGTCTCAGACATGTATTCAAATTCATTACCTAGAATATCTTCCACTTAACAGCTCTATTCAAATGAATTCCTTAAAAGTAAGATCAATACAACTCAAGGTTTATATAATGAGTGTTAATAAAACGTTTGTGAAATAAACAGGCAGGTGGAAACGAAGCAAAAACATTACAAACAAATTCTAATTGAAAAATATACAATTTGAACTCTTCTTGCAATAACTATTATTTAGCAGTAAAGATTATAAGTAAATTAATTTATTCTGTATATTTTTTTTTAGTATTTTTTTTGTCATTGATTAAATCAGCATTACTTATCATGCTGTGATTGAAGTCAAAAACAAGCCTTCATAAATAAGCTTCGGTACTGGTTAATATTCTAATTTAGTTTTTGTTCTTAACAATAAATAAATAACAAATTAAAAGTACCTAAACCATAGCATTCCGCAAGGCGACTTCATTAGAAAAGTTTGTAACCCTCAAAGCCTAAGTCCCCACCGGTATTAATAAAGTTTTGTTACGGACCCGTCCGTTGGAAAAGAAACGTGTTAATTATCTGCGCGCAGTCCGGCCCTGGCCATCTGTCACGTGGGCGAAACCCACTGGGAATAAGATATCGGAAAACATTGGACGCCGTTAAATACATAAATAACTGTTCTATAACTCTATCATAAATATTATGTAATTTTGTGATGCATACTATTAACTATCAATATGCGAGTAACTAAGCGAACCTGATACTTTAGATTATTCCTTTTTTATATTTATTCTTAAAATTAAAAAAATATGTCAACCTCCTTAATTAATTTTTAATTAATTATCGAGCGGTTTCTTTTGTTTTGGAATTTGAATAAAAGAGATGCTGCTACGATAAAAATAATTGTATGCAACTGTTATTTTCACCTATTAGTACTATCTGCATAGTAATTGGTAGTCATCAGGTGCCTTCACTGCATGCTTACGAGAAGCATCCTACATAGTTAGGTATCGAGTTATATTGAAGAGAATATTTAGTCAGTTAATACCTCACTGTTACTAACATCCGTGCAAGTATCTTAGTGAGAACTTTGTACAATTAATTGTAGAACTTGTAACATTGCGTAAGCCATTGAAAAATCTCCTAAAATAAACACCTTAAAATGTGAAAGGAGTGTTAAATGACAGCAAGAGGCACACCATGCACAGGTGATAAATTTCACTGTTAATACCTCCGAGCCAAAAATGAAGCAATTTGTTCTGTAGACAACAGGAGATGAAAAACATTATTTAACACAATGTTTATTAAGTTACAAAGGTTTATCACCAGAGTGTGCGGCGCGAGGCGATGATATTTATTGTAATTATTATTAATAAATATTAGGTGTTTTGGAACAGGATTTATTGCACCTGTTTATTACGCACCAGACATAACGCAAGATTTTTATGAATAAATGAATTGAATTGAATTGAACCTAATATACCTAGGTAGCACGAAGTAGCATGCGTAGCAGCATGCTCGTGTCGGTAAAAACATTAAAATATTCTCCTTTAGTCCTTTCCATTCCACTAAAAGCTACATAAGCTAGCATTGCATAGCAGTGGCTCTTGTTTAGTCATTAGTTATACAATTGAGGAAAGTCCATAATCTATTTGCTATGTCTCAATTTAATAGGTAAATTAATAACAGAAATCCATTGTTATTTATTTAATAAAATATCATTGATCCATAAAATCAATTGGAATAGCAATAAGAGAGGTAGAGCAAAGCGTTTATTCTCTCAAAGAGCAGCTCGACTGGGGAAGTACCTTACAGAATACCACAGCCAAATAACAATGTTGTGTTTCTGCACGTGAGGAAGGTCGCCTGAGCTCATTGGGGGAAGGGAAGGACGGTAATGCGTGAGTGATGCCTCGTGTGTTGCAAGCGTCCATATGGCTACGGTAACCGTTTACCATCAAGTGGGCCGTATGCTTGTTTACCGACTTCTTCGTATAAAAAACATCTCTATCTATCAGATCTAGTGAAAATAGCTCTTATAATTTATGTCGATATACTATTATGGTAAAAAATAAGATACCTACAGCATAATACAGAATATGAACATAATCACAGCAAAAGAAAAAATATGTCATAGACCTATATTGTTAGATTGGACATAAGCGAATATTGTAATTTAGGCATAACGCCCGAGTCACCTGAGCACCGTAGTTCTCAACACCCGGTGCACTGATGGCTGTAATCAAAGAAAACAGGCTAATTAAGTTTGTGCCCCCAAATATTTCTTATCCGGCCCACGCTGTATAATCCGGCCCTTTTTACATTATGATTGAAAGTAACCTATTACGATTTGTAATAAATAAGATTGAAGTCTAATTGGAATGGAATATCCGACTTATTTAACTACGCAATTGATGTGTTTTATTACAGGCTTTTATTTAACATGCAATGTATGTATGTAACTATGTTCGGGGGGAATCTTGCAAGTCCAATTTCACTCACTTGCAGTGGACGGATTGACTTGATATTTGGTATACATTAGTATATTGGATGACAATACAAGTACAGTCAACAAAAAGTACAGTCACCAGATAAAGCTTGTATTAAAATGAGATTTTTAACAAAAAACTTATGTACCTAGGTTTTACTATAATAATCCACAAAAATTGTTAAATGCAAAGAACGGGACGGGTATTTTGGCACATGTTGGGAATAGAGCCTATATCGAACTGTGGACGTTGTCTGAATTTTTTTAGGTTTCCGTTCCTCTATCTCCCTCTACGTCTATCGGTCGATCAGTCTGACAGGCTTTTTCTATGGCTTTGTTAAACGCACATGTTTATGGGGATTTGTTAGCCAGTGCCATCGATTTCATTTGTATTTGATCACAGTCTCACCTTGGTAAGTGATGATGTGGCCTAGGTGGTAAGCATACAAAGCCTAAAAAGGCTTTTATATTAAGAAGTCGTCTCTGAGCTACAAAGAACCTAATTGGAGGAGCTTTGTCCTCAAACAAAAATAAAAATAGCTATACGACTAATTTGATCATACGCGATGCGTAGGTAAGGAACTATATCACTAAGCCACCGCGGCTAAAATATGTTCTGTGCGTAAATATAATTATATTTTTTCGCAAAAAGACTTGTTAGTGTTAAAATGTAATTCAACTATAACATTTTAACACCTGGGACATAGTATTCACATATCTACATTGCAATGCGGGCTTCTCCCCAGTCTACGGTAGGTGTTTGCTCTAAAATCAGTCGTTTAAATAAAACTGTTTCGTTTTTTTCCTTTCTGGAAAATTCAATTCTCTCAGCTGCTGGAAACACGTTTAGTTACGTTTACTTTACACATTGTACGGGATTTTTAGATGTTAATAGATTCGTGAGGATTGTCAAATTAGCGGAATACACATTTAGCTATACGAAGTTGAATACTTTTTTTAAAGTACCTACTTATATTCTTACACTCTTTCAAACTACCCAATATTAGTTATACCTACGCTTTTATAATACCTACTTATATACCCAACTTTTATTATATCTATACTATAGATATAGATGAGATACTAATAACTTCTTCTTCTTCTAAGTATATTTTAAGAGCTGTGCTCTTAATGTAGCTTTATAATAAACAAGAACGTAAAAAGAATCTACACGAATATTCTCTGACATTTACATGAAAATATATAAATAAATAACAGTGTCAAGCCGTTGTAATCCAAGAAAGATGGCTCCAGATTATTAAAGCTTAATTTCGCAAACTCTCGTATACAGGATTAGCTTTGACTAAATCCTCGCAACAATTGTTGATGCTTACCCATAAAATGAAGCCTCGATTTTATATTTTCCTCTCCCTCCCCAAAATCAAACCCTTGACACCATAATTAAATATACTATACGCTGTGTTTTTTAGCGTTCCGTACCCAAGGGTGCCAAACGGGACCCTATTTATAAGTCCGTCCGTCCGTCCGTCTGTCCGTCTGTCCATCTGTCTGTCTGTCAGCGGGCTGTATTTCATGAACCGCAACAGGTAGACATTTAGTTGAAATTTACACAGAATGTATACACATCGTCTATAGCCGCTATAACAACAAATAATAAAAATTAAATTAAATTAAAAATACAAGAAACGATTGTTTACCTACTTGATTGTTACCAATTTTATACAATTTATCACGCCTTGTTGGAGTATCTTCTTGCTGGTTTTCAATACTTCTATTAGCCTTAAATCGTCGCTAAAATATTTCACTTTCATTGGTGTCGCAATCAACGTGTGTTAATGCACACGTGGCGTTGGGGTTTGTCTGGACGACATGGAGAGAATGTGCACCGACGTACTCGCCGGGCTGTTCATCTTCACGCCCGGGCGCCCCCGCGTGATCAACCGGCCGGGTGAGACCCATTGGGGAGGCCCAGCCAACGATCAACAGCGGCGGCGGCTAGGTGTATACTTCTTGGGGCAAGGGGAGATGGGGGAGACTCAGACTCGCACTTGGCCGGCTTTTTATTTCAATACGTGAGAAAATTACCAATTATAAATAATGTGGGATGAAAAAAACCATTACCATGGTAAAGAATAATTGACCGAGCGAGCGAAGCGTCTCCGTTTCAGCTTGGACAAAAATGCTTTCGTCTGTCCAGATGTCCGTATGTCCGACGGATGTCCGGCTGTTCTATTCTACAGGTCGCATTTCTCAACCGATTCTCGTGAAAGCAAGTTCGGTAATATTAGGGTGGTTTCTATATCAAATTACTTAAACGACAAGGGAATTCCATATAATTATTAATAGCGTCAGCGACTGCCAAGCGATACAAACAGGCAATGAAACAACGTAATACTATCGCTTCGGAAAACTCCCGTATGAGGAGAAGAAGCGACGCAACAAACTCCTCATGGGCCCCGATAGGTTTACTGTTATAATATTACAATTAATTAGGTAATCACTTCACTTCACAATCTTAGTCTTAACTTATAATAAGTTACAGAACCGGGTAAAACAATGATCGTACTGATCTGTGTCTAGCTCGAGAGCTTGTGAAAAACTAACTCTTACAAATACAAATACCCTCACTTTTATATGCTTTGCTATTTGCGTTATGGTCAGTGTTGCCACATCACTCAATCCTTCTACCATAATAATATTATCCAACCAATATGAATAAATATCTAGTAAATATCTAACATTATCGAGACTCGCGAGGTCTACAGCTCACAGAGCAACTAAGTAAGTTATTTGTACTGAAACAAAAACACTATGCACCGCTTTTATTTTATTTTGTTACAAAATAAAAGATCTTTGATCAATAAATTCTATATCGATATAAAAGATAGTAATGTCAATAATATAATAAAATAAAGTAAATAAAACGAATAAATCTTTATTTTTTTTTATTAAATCCAATCTGTTTGCAAGTTACAAGTAAAACAAGCAACAATAAAACAAATTCAAAACAAACTTTTAACAATAATATTTTCATTCAACAGACTGTGCACAGCCTTTTACAAAAATTAACATCAAAAATGTTTTTGTAGCGTGCATTTGATCGCGCCATGACAACGAAACAGCTTGATTTCAAAGCGCTGCCTAACAAACAGTTTTAAAAACCTTTGGTCTTGTGCGCCTTTCACATGTCCACGAGAAATGGCAGGCATTCTAGCGCTCCTACACACATTTTCCCATGGGTTTTTCTACGCCAATACATGTAAAAAATCTTACATTTTTAATACGTACCAATTTGACTTTCTCTTCATTTCTCAACTAATATTTAAGATTTTTTCAAATGTAAATCATGAAATTACATTTGAAAACTTCACAAAAAAGCTTTTCTTTGAAAACTTACGCATCAAAGGAAATACAATGTAAGTATTTAAATCAATCAATTGAGGTTCCATGAAATATAAAATACTACGGCCTCTGTTTAGCAGCTCTGTAATAATGCGAAACTGTGATGTTTATTTAACAATTAATTTCATTTCATTGAAGAATATAATTTACCTACTTCATTAAAGATATGTATTTTTTTTTAAACAAGATTAGCGACTAGTCTGTAGATTTCCTTCTCAGTAGACTTGACCAGAGTGAAACAACTGACTTCCGGATCCCATGTTTATTTACTGGCTAGGAATAAATCCTATATTGGAATCAAAGATTCAAAACTCCACAATTTCAGTAGAAGACCCATGTCGTAGAGGTCTTGGTACAAGTTAGAATCTAACCCCCTTATTCATAATCGCTTTTTAACTAAATCAGTGTAATAGTGTGCCCCGTCTCACTCTTTTGATCACCAAATGTCACCTGTCAGATAAAGACTTCGGAATTTTAGCTAATCAACGTTTGATAACTTTATTATGAATAAGGGGGTAAATGTATTCTCTATATCTATTTGGGTCGATTTCCCCTAACGGCTAGTAAAATATTGTAAATCAACGCAGTTTGATGTTTTAAATAATACTTGTTAGTGCCTCGTCTACAGTTTTCTTTTACGAAAACATTTTTAACTAATTTAGACTACGTTGAATTAATGGTGATAGAACATTTGATAATAGCGTAATTTTTTTAATAAGAAAGGAAACCCTATCAATCGTGAAACTAATTTTGTCTTGATAATCGTGATAAAGCAACAAAATAGCAATTTGCTCGACCATAAAAATAATTGAGTTCAAACTGCGTTCAGGCAATAAAAAGCATGAAAGCAGGCCCAATAACCTTTAGCAGGGGAAACGTGGGAACACAAGCACCTGCTAAATAGTTAGGAATAGAGAGGAGGGCTATTAGGCGCTCACACCACGTGAGCCAATGTAACGACCTCAGCCATTTCGGATGCTCCATTACCAGGATTTTTAAAGAATCATTGGCTATATTCTTTTTATTTTCTAAATGTAAAAAGGAAAGCAATTGGAAAACAAAGCAAATTACCAATTCTTACTTTATATCATACATAATAAAAAGCAAAAAATATATACAAGTATATTTTTCAAATATTCTACTCATCGCAGAACAAGAACAGAGTTTTTCAGTTTGAAATTAGGTATATATTGAAGAACATAATAATATTTGATATGAATTCTTAATTTTAGAACATGAATTGTAATAGCATCATGCACCGAGTTAGCGTCCTAACTGTAACATGAATTATTAAAGCGAACTACATTGTATCGCTTTCTACCAACTTAACTGACTGCTACTCACAAACTGGGTCATTTTGCGTTTAACATATATACCGGAAAATTGGAGAAGAGTGAATATACTTGTGTATCAGTAACATTCATGGGCCACCTTATTTCAAGAATAGTAGGCGAAGTATAGATAAATGCACTACTCCCACTAGAAAATGAAGACTAGTGTTAAGGGCATCTTTACAACACACTAGGGAGACTGCTAACCGTGAGTTATGACGGCATTTTCTCCACCCTTATGAGGAAATACGACAGTTTCTGCTCCGAGACGGTAGAGGGTCGAGTCTATGATTGCCTAAAGTTAAGCTAGGTAACACTGGCACATAAAGCTTCTATTTTAGTCACTTTATGGTATATATAAGTTTATTAAAAGTAATAGAATTTTAAATCTGAAAGTGAGATTCTTTTTCGTAGTAGACACCCTGCTCTTTATGCATCGTGTGACCTTCGTGCTTAACAACACCCCGCGAGACACTTTGAAAGCATCAAATTAAAACTGAGAACATGGAAGTTCAAAATTATGCGGAAATTGATTTATAAATAAAACACTATAGAAGTGACGATCGTTTAGCATGATCAACGTCGAGCAAAGCAATTACGTAGGGCGCATCGGTTGCAATATCGAGGGCAGTATTGTAGGCTGGACCATGATCTAATATTCATCGTCGGCAGACGTGCCTGTCTACATGGCAAAGCATAATACGTAATTAGATACAGCAAATGCTCCCAGGGTCTCGTGCCCGCCCGCCAACATGCATTATGCACGAATCTAAATTGAATGTGCAGTTAGTTGCGTGGATTAAACCTCGACATGTAACGTCACATGACCGCTCTACGTTTTTGTTAATGTTTTTATGCATATTACATTCTATGGTTTGGATTTGCAGTAAACAACAAATTCCATTACACTATTGTAAGTATAAATAAACACATTGCAGCATTTCGATATGAACTCAGCATAGATTAAAAATAGTAATAGTTTCACGTAATATATTATTAACTCTGTGGTAATGTAGTAATTAATACTGATGTCGTACACCAGGCAATCTCACAAAGATTTGCAGGTCTGTTTATTTCATCCATACTTTGTCGTCACTATGATAGTTTATAATTATTAAAGTGTGGACAGATTTGCCGAAAGCCGCTGGATGCAAGCAGCTTACAACCACTTGATGTGGAAATCTATGAGGGATGTTCAGCAGCAACCACGCCGGGGCTGAATAATTATGATCATAATCAATATGGTGACCGTTTATTTACATTAGGTTTTATTTCATACCAGTTTCGGCTCCATGGTCTCATCCACATTCCCAGGATGAAGAGCAAAATACATCCATCGCAGCGTGAAAGAAGGAAAAACACTTTCGCAGATGTAGGATAATTCTTTTTTTATACCATGAAGTTGGTAAACAACTCTTCTTTAACTTACCAAACACTAAATTAACAAATCTAAATTATATTTATTCAAACTTTACCACTACGTACGCCAAATTATATTTAGTAGGTATGTTGAAAATATCGAATGCCCAAAATCGATCTGATGGCTCCTCACTGCCTAAACGAATATAAGATCGACTTAACGAAGGTATAAAAATTCAATAACATGTAAATTTCCCTTTCCTGTGTCTGAGCGCAAACTTTTAAAGGAAGTTCTTGACAAAGCCAATTGATTGAGGAGCTTGTATTACGCTATGTATTTTTATTCAGCAGCCAATAAAGTTAACTTTGCTTTATTGCTTATTTAATGAAAAATAATGAGATATATTAAATTATGATTGTTAAATAAGATTTTAATATAAATAATAAGACAGATCATTGTATAGTTGTGTAGGTATTGCAAAATACACGCTGGCTTACTCCTTAATTGATTAAATAGTTATTAAACGCAAACATACGAGTAATATCGCTGAACAGGTAACACAAAGCTAGCAATCGTAGGTATAATGTGAATTTCATGGAAATTACACCAATGTTTATCCATATCCATGTTATGTAATCGTAACATCGTTTTCAGTATTGGTCAATATTAATTTTGTTACTATGATTTTTTATACCGCTTGTACAATGGACAGTGTTCTGTATAACTAATTGTTTGACCTGATGTCCACCGCTACATTCTATCATCGCTATCTCACCATCGACGGGGAATCCATCCTCACACATTGGAACTAAAATGGTATCTTACTGTGCGGTCTCAAAGGAGCTTCCTTCCGCGGACGCTCAGATTGTGAAATGAGCTCCCTGCCGTTGTTTTCCCAATGGAGTACAGCATGGGTTCTTCAAAAAGGGTGTGAAGAGATTTCTACAGGGTAGGCAACGCGCGAATGATACCCCTGGTGTTGCGAGCGTACATAGGCTGCAGTAACCGCTTGTCGCCGCGCGGGCCGTATGCTTGTTTGCTACGCAAGTATACGGTCCGCCTACCCGTAGTCCTGTATGCTTGCAACACAAGCGGAGCATCACTCACGCATTACCGACCCTTCCCCAATGAGCTACGCGAACTAGCTCACGTGCAGGACCACAACGTTACTTCCCCAGTTGAGCTATTCTTTGAGCAAAAAGATGCTTTGCTCTACCTCTCTTATTTTATACATAATATTTCATATAATGTTAAGTCATTTGCGTATATCTTGTATAAGTACGGCCATAGCTCGACTGCACCCGTTCCGTTTCAAGAACTTGGTTAACTAGTCTCTGAGACACGCAGACGTTAGGTAACGAGTGTAGCAAGTCTACGACTGTTTGATAAATTCCAACCTGCCTCTGTTTAACACTTAAATTGATTGAATGCAACTGCGCTAACACTAATGAAAGCTCACAACTAATTACTCAATACGTAAACTAAGTTTCCTACCGAACTATTTCTAATTGTTAAGACGGTTGTGTATATTTAGAAGACTTTTCTTATTTAGCGATCGCAGTAGATTTTCTCATACAGAAAAAAGTTAATAATAAGCAGCAAATTCCTTTTCCAATATGTAGTCTTGTTTTTTGTTCAATCTAAATTTCCAGAGACAACATAATGTATTTTATTTTCATTTATGTGTCTATATTATGTGAGCTATAGTCTTTTTTGAACTCGCCCGCTACTAACTGATGTACCTACTATTGCATTTGATAATAATCGTTTTTTATGCAGTTAAATCTTTATTAACTTTATGCTAATTAAAATACCTATTTAGTTACAATTATTTCCTTTGATAATATTTTACGGACAGGCAGGATAGACAATAAGAAAATATATTTACAAAAGATTTCTGTCAACAAACGGACGTCTATTCAACATTTTTCCCTTGATGTTTTTTTTGCCTTGAATGTTAATATTGATTAAATTCGACATTGTATTCTATTTCTCCATTGAGAGCAATTAAAATCTTCTCAAGGTTTCTATTTGAGGCGTTCAAATCGTATTTCAATGATATTCTAGATTTTTCTACCAAATACCTACTGTGTTCACTCTCGTAACTTAGAGAAAATGTAACAGAACATTGCAGTTAATTTCTTCCCTATTAGCTTATATTGACATACTTAATTAAAACTTTTAAATCCATACATTTGAAAAAAATACTGTTTGTTTCCATTCTTGTTAATTATAGATTATATTCCGCCACATTTTTATATCACTTTTAACATGTTCTGATACTATTGATTGTGGTGTTTCCTGATCTATGACCTCTATAATATAAGACCAATTTCTTAACCTCATCAGGGCCTAATCTGAAAGAAAATATTAGAAGTTTTGAGTTTCATTAATAATATTTAACCATGTCTTAGGGTCCATAGAACGTGGGTGAAAGCTACATAAAAACATATTTGCTAAGTGAAACCATATAGATACCAGTTTCGCCCAACTCCTCGAGCTCGCTAAACATCCACAAGCTTAACACCCTCACGGCGTCGCTGCAGCAGTATTTTCTCATAGAGACCAACAAGATTGAACAGGAGTAAGGCGATCATAACTCACAGTTAAATGTGGCCCGTGGTGTAATCTCGGAGCGTGGACGAGCGCAATAATCCCCAGCCGTCCATTCTATCGGTAAACCTTGTAATTTTTATACATTTACTCACGTAACTAAAGTTTATGACCGCAACAGTTAGTATTGGTATATTTATAGGTTTCACATTTGTATTTTTTCTAGAATGCCCTTATTGTAGACGATAAAATAGAAAGTAAATATTTTAAGAGAGGTAGAGCATAGTGTTTTTTCGCTCAATGAGCAACTCCACTGGGAAAGTACCTTCGCTTTACAGCAGCAGCCAAATAACTTTATATTGTGTTCTTTTGCGTGAGTAAGGTTGCCAGAGCTCATTGGGAGGAGGGTTTGGTCGCTAACGCGTGCGTGAATGATGCCAAGTGTGTTGCAAGCGCTCATATGGCAACGGTAACCGCTTACCATCAGGCGGGCCGTAGGTATGCTTGTTTACCGAAATAGTCGTTAAAATAATAATAATAATAACCTTAAGGTATTTTAAATTCGTCATCTTATGTATAAAAAATACTTGACCTCATGATGAATCCAAAAGGAGATCGAGCGAGGCAGAAAGCTAGTTATTCGAATAATTTAGAACAGTAGAGGAAACATATACTCAGCTACAATTGTTTTAAAAGCACCGAGCACATATTATCGTGATTTTATGAAACATAGTTGTAGTTGGAAGTGATAACCACATATCCCACGGGCGGCCACCGGGAGTGCATCGATACACCCGCACCGCAGAGCTGCAATAATAATCAAAGTAAAGCAACATGCGCTGAATTTATTTTCCAATTCAAAGTTCATTCAGAATTAAGTTCCGTGCAAGAGAGAGCGGCCGCCCTGCAGCCAAATGGAATTGCTTTAACTCTGCACTTCGTAGACTTAAAAAGATCATCATACGAATTATCCATTATTTACTTAACTAAAATAGTTAAACATATCTTCTGTGGTAATTTATTAATAATTATTACAATGTAACTTACATGATAAATTAATATTTTTTTGCGTTAATAACGCCGTGTCTACGAGAGTAGCAACATGAAAATAAGAGGATTAGCTCCTGTTACAAGAAGCTTATTGAACCTTGTGCATCACTTCAATTTAACAATACAAAGCAGTTCAAATATTCACTAAACAATACATATTTTAATGATGGTTGGATATTTCTATATTTCATAGTTGGTCTCATCCCATTATAAAAAGTCACCCCGACGTTATGTATCTATGTGTTCAAGTTCTTTGATGTGTACCAAACAATAATTTGGCGATTGTTTTTTGCAATAATTCGTATTGTATTCAATGAATATCCATATCAAACCTCTATAGTATAACCCACAGGTGTAGCCACAGACTAAGTAGAGTTAAGATGTAGCCTCTATTATAATAAAATAGTGGCTAATTTACAAAATATATTTTTGGTACTACCGCCCCTGTGTCGCTCGTTGTCGACAAAAAAAACATTCTGTGTATATCTAGCTAATGTATCTCTATAAAAACAGATATATTCCTGTTAAATCAAAATATGAGATAGGTATCTCAAATATGAATCTTATAGTAAATATTTTTTGTAAAAAAAACTCATCGAGTGTCAAAGTATTTAGTACCAAAAAGACATCGGTGATAGTGTAGTACAGAACAAATACCGGGAATGACATTTGATTTCCCCGCGCACCTCGTTAGTGCAGTTTAATGCGCCGCCTGTAGCGATGCTCGTTTTATTATGCTAACGGGCGAGCGTTGTAATATTTTGAGTACGTCACCGGTGGTGACATGATGCATATTTAAACAAAGCCGTCGCGCCGTGAGATTCCAGCAAAATTGTTGCACCATTAAACGTCACTCCAGATAAAAGTGCTCCCCGCCTCTTTTGTCGAGCGCTTGCAAGAAAATTATAAGGTCATTAAACTGTTATTAAAATATTTCTTCTTGACTATGATGACTTTTAAGTAGAAAGTAACATCCCTGGAGAAGACAAAACGGGCATCAGAATTGTTCTGGAAGGTACTCACTTAGGTTCCTATAATATGAGATAGGTTATATCCTGAATGAAATATAGCCACTAAGGGATATCATAGCTTCCTTTTAATGAAAGACTTTTCAGTAGTTCCGAAAATTACTTTCTACATTTAAACTCACACACAAACCCTTACAATAATATTAGTATACATATCATATTATGCAAATGTCAGTACGAAATCTTAGTTCAGAATTTACTCACGTTGTGAACGTTTTCGAATGGTGACTTGACAATAACAGTATTATAAAAATATAAAAGTTCTAATTTATTTATTTATTTATATACTAAACTGTGTAAATACTCTCAATATATCAGCAACGAAATCACATAAGTGTCTGTTTATAGGGAAACTTTCCCCTCATCTCTTTGAAAGTGAAGTCATCATTGAGAAAAAATCGGCCTATGATCTGTTCGAGCCGCCGCGCCGGATGCTTTTGACAGTCGGGCCACATCGCGACCTGAACGATTTACATATTACGTGACACTTTTACGAAGCTCGCCATTGACTCCAGTCTGATAGACTGAGACATTGAAGACGATATTGTTTTTCCGAATGTAGCCCTCTGTTCCGGGCCCTTCAAGGGTGAGATGTTTTTTTTATTGTGCCTACTGAAAATTCTATGAGCGCTCTTGAATACCGATCGTTATTCTCATGGAACGCTCGGTTATAGCATCCACGTTTTATGAAATAAATTACGTTACGAGATACTAAAACAAAGATTATTGATTAAATTATGTGAAAACATGTTGTGCTACACGCCGACGCCGACGCCGACGCCGACGGTGAGATTAAATTATTAAACATAAAACGGCTGGAAGACTTTGATACCTACTACGTGATTTACACCCTTGAAGCACGTTACATGCTTATGTCATTACAAACAACATTATTTAGATTTCGCAATTCAGTTGGAACCTTTGATGTTTCAGCCGTAGTTTCTATCCGTACAAGTCGTCTTAATTATTAATTTATTTCCGACATCTACCTTTGCATAATCTACCTGAAATTGTCTTATTAGAGATATATATAAGGTACCTAATTACCTATATTACGGAATTAAACAAAACAAAAACCAATTAATAGGCATTGTAAAGCAGAATCTTATTTAAACATACAAAGAAAATCCAACCGAAGCTTTTGTAATACGAGAAACTAAACTGAAACTCGAATGTATTTCAACTGCATTTGCTTAAAACTTGTAAATATTAAGTGAAAATTCTAGCCAATTAGGCAAGCGGCCGTATTGCATCCGAGAAAACTTTCTGTACTGTCGTGCTTGTTCTGCGAATAGAACGGAGAGCTTATTGGCTTTTGATTTACTTGCACAAGTGAAACTTTAAATAAATACGGACGACACTAACATAACTAACTAAAAATAACATATACATAAATGTTGTAACAATATCATATTCCATATTCATAAATGCTAAAATAAATGGTTACTCGTATTCTATGCAATATGTCAATCGGAATAGGTACGTATACGGTATTCAGTACTTTTTGTATATTTTTTAAAAACTATGTGAAAAAAACGATGGCACAGTACGCAAGCAATTTAGAACGTGACATTGTACCGATACGTGGACAGATGAGTCGTCCATTTGTTGTCAGGGCGATGTACCGAACACATCGGCTCCGTTTAATTGAGCTATTTGTGTTAGTCCGCCATGACAACGCCACAATGTAACTTTATACGGAACCAATGTTTATTTTTCATATACGTGTTTGCTTTCGATACCCTATTGCGCTGCCTGAAAATGTATTACAGAAAAAAACATTAATATTTTTGTTATTAATTGTGTGTTTTTAATTGAAATACTTATTTAGTTAAGGTCTCTATCAGCACTAGGTATCCATGATGTAAATATATAAGTAGTGTTTTTTTAGACTCACATTTACACAGCATGTTTATATTTAGTAAAGTTATAATTTATAGGTGTCTACTTCAGCTGCTAACCCTATTGATTGAATTGCGTGAAATCTTTTGTTTCTTGATGGAAAAATGTTAAACACCTTATTCATAATAAAGTTTAAAAACGTTGATTAGCTAAAATTCCGAAGTCTTTATCTGACACGTGACATTTGGTGATCGAAAGAGTGAGACGGAGGACACTATTATACTGATTTAGTTAAAAAGCGATTATGAATAATGGGGTTAGAATATAGGATTGTTGATATACAATAGTTTATGTTATAACACCTCAAAGTCCAAATAAAAACAATGTACCTGCCAGTTAAAATGGTTTAATATTTTTTTTACAATATTATTGAAGAAGAAAATTCATATCTAAACAAATTTCAACGATATCTTATTTATTTTTAGCACGCGCCGATGAAATAAAATATATTCTAACACAATAACATAACATTTCTAGCAACAGTTCCATCAGTATTCAGGTAGAAAAAGTGAGAACAAAAAAGCGTAACTTGTTTTGTGGTGTTTGCTATAGAGCTCCCTCGGGCGCCACATAATTCGGGAGCTTAACAAACGAGCGGGATAACACATGGGTTACACCAGAATAGCTTTATGTTTCTATTACTAACAACAAAGCTAAGCATTCTACCAAAATAGGACTGCTTTTATTTTCACAAAAAAATCTTACATACTTTTTACACACTTCACACTGTGTGTGAAGACCAGGTATATATATTTATATATATAAGTTATCTGGTTTCCATAGTACAAAGCTCTACTTATTTTGGGTTCAGATAGCTGTAAGTGAAGAATATCCTAGACATTATTATATTATAACTAATAACATTTTTCTGTTAACTTTTTGAAGTAGGTATTCGGTATCGAATGGATTTTTTCCTCGATGGTACTCGGTATATTATTATTTATGGTACTCGGTATAGAAATTCAACAACTATTTCAACTAACAGAGAAGGAAGACATCTTGGTTCCTTACAGTCTGCTGTCAGAAACTTCTCGTTCATTTACTGAGAGTTTCGATAGTTTTCCGCCTGATTTCGAATTGTTGCAGATTTAACACTGAGTCAAAGCGCGCTCTTCTGATCGCAAAGGCACTAAATTAGATGCCAGTTCAGAAACTGCCCGATGAACTAGAATTATTTAGCGTACTACTGAAACTAGCATATTAATTACGATTATCTTGAATTTGCAATTATATTATATTATTATTATATTATTTTGCTCAGATTGTGGAATGAGCTCCCCGCCGTGGTTTTCCCATTGGAGTACAGCATGGGGTTCTTCAAAAAGGGTCTGAAGAGATTTCTTCAGGGTCGGCAACGCGCGAGTGATGCCCCTGGTGTTGCAAGCGTCCATAGGCTACGGTTACTGCTTACCATCAGGCGGGCCGTATGCTTGTTTGCCACATTAGTGGTATAAAAAAAAAATATGTATATCTTTTTTGATACCAATACTTTTTATAATTACCAGCGAGACGTATTAATATGGGCATAAATACCAATGTTTTGGTACATTTTCCGTCCATAAAAAAATGCCTATACCTAACTAAAACAATCTTTGCGACCATTTTTTTCCATGAGACAACACTTAGCAACGCCTGTAGGGTGCTGTCGTTATTCAACCTCTATCAATATTTTATCGAAGGTTATTTTGAAACCCGTGACATTTTCACAATATACTGTATTAAATAAAAATATGGCGTTAAAAAAATTGATACTAATATATTTCATTGAATAAGGTTTATCTTCTACTATTTCGGTGAAGTTATCTTCACAATTGAATCATATTTTGATCAATTTCGAAAGTCAATAATGAGGTGAGTAGGAAAGGGTACATAAATGTGTATTCCTAGCGTCGAATCAGTGAACAAAATATTTTTCTTTGTGCTATGTGCACAAACCACTAAACAGAGTAATTTAGATTTCTAAGTTGGATTTCCAATGCTAACCTAAGACAAATAATAACTTTGACCTTGCAATCAACAGTTCTTTAACCCGTTCACCACGCTATACTCCAAGATAGTAACAACAATCAATGTCGTATGAGCAATATAACTGTTGATATGCGCAGACTTTTTTTTCGTATACAACTAATGTAGCAAACAAGTAGACGACCCGCCTGATGGTAATTAAGCGGTTACCGTAACCTATGGATGCTTGCAACACCAGGGGTATCACTTCGCACCCTTCCTGGAAGAATGTTGTAAGTGAAAAGTGACAACTTTTCAGGAGCGCAAAAAACTGTCCTAAAAATTTATCAACATTATTAGAAATATGTAGTATATCAAATGATAGCTAAAACTACCTGTGAGGGGCCTATGTGTTTATATTTTAAATTTACTCAATGTGTATTGAGAAAAACCTAAAAAGGAGCGTTGCGTAATTATTCCTCGAAACATATTAAACACTTGATGGAGTAATTATGAATATTGCATTGTTGACATGTTATGGCAGTCTCGCTGTTCGGTATTATTGCACATAACTCTTTATTTGCATTCTGTTTTAGTAGTGCATTCAATGTGTAAGTGTCGTTTACATAGGTTTTCCTCGAGTTACTCGTTTTTTAACCGACTTCAAAAAAAGGAGGAGGTTCTCAATTCGAATGTAATATTTTTATTTTTTTTGTTTGTTACCTCATAACTCCGTGATTTATTAACCGATTTGGAAAATTGTTTTTTTATTTGAAAGGGTACGCTTCCCGTTTGGTCCCATTGTCATCAGATCAGGATTTGATTACTTCTTAGTGTACTTTGAAGTCGGTTTAAGGTTTTTGTAAAACAGTCCAATTATGTAAATAACGTATCAATTGTTATATAATATAATGTGGATAAAAGTTTTGTGGAAAAAGTAAGCAACTAGACTTACACTACGATACCCACCAAATAAATTCGTTCAAAATTTATGTAAGTATGAACCTCTTTTTATTATAATATCATTGAGTATGAATATACTATTAGTCATATGGAATTTTAGTGAATAATTAAGTGCAAATATATTAACTTCGTTTTTATGATGGAAATATAAATATTTTAATGTTGCAATATTTTACATATTTGTATTTAATTCCTTCATTTTTAAGATAAAAATTATGAAAAAAATTGACTTACCTTGTTGAATTGTATTACCTTTTTGTTGATTTTTTAGTGCAATAAAAAAAAACACGCAAGTTGACTTGCATCTTTGTTCCAGGAGGGGTGCGACTTGCGCGTTTGTGACCCTGCAAAAAACGTGTCACACCCTTTTTCAAGACCCCATGCTGTACTGCCTTGGGAAATCCACGGCGGGATACTCATTTCTCAGTCTGAGCTTCCGTGATTAAGAAGCTCCTTTGAAACCGCATATATTACAAGACCATTTTGTTACCAATGTGTTAGAATGGACTTCGCGTCAATGGCGAGAGTTGAGGTGGTAGAAAGCAGCCGTAGTTATCAGGTCAAACAATGTTTGTTGTACATGCAGTAGAACACACATGAGGAGGCAAAGTCTCTCCTCAGCATAGGGGTTATAAGCCGCTTGTGTCGATATATCGTAAAAACTGCCACTCAAACACCAAAGCGTTGCAAGATTAATCTGTACCTAGAATATTTTGACTAGACTAGCATCATCAGCGAGCCAAAATATCGCCAGAAATATTTAAAATTAACTCAACACCTACGTATTAACTTCGTCAGTAACTAGGGTACATTTAAATCTCTACCGGGGCTTTCCACAATCCTTGTAGCTGGCATTTCTTAGAAAAGATTTGATAATGCAATAACATTTAAATCATACAAAAATACAGCGAAGTAGTCAACTCATCATTCTGACTAGGTACACGCTATAAACTGGCCGCAAAAAATTGTTCCGCCTTGAAAATATAAACACGTAATAAAATACCAGCAATTAAACAATAGCTAGTAATTTTGTTCCATGTAATAATTTAGTATCAAATACGAGAGGCTATCGCAATGGCAAGGGTAGGCGACAGTTAGGTTTAGGATGGGCTTTTGGTCGGTGGCTGAAGTATGTAGGGGATGTATGGCATATTGCTTAAAAATAATGTTTATTTGAAGAATTTATGGAATACTAGAAATGCTATACATTATCACAGTTCGATTTCAATATCCAAAAATACATAATTAAATTATTGACTTATCGTAGTGCGAATGCGGTATCGAATAAATAGAAGAGAGTAAACATGACCGTGACATATACGTATTTGATTAGCGGTCGACCTAGACTTTGTTTAAATTCAAAAAAGTAAAACATGCCAATTAGTAACTAGGTATTAGAAATTAATTTAATAGTTACTAAATAAAAAACTTTACGGATAGTTTTATTATTTTTACATTTCTTGACAGATCCATAAATTTTGGTTGAGTTATTATGTTGAGTATTACTTTTATTTGGGACATTTTATTTCACTTTTTCAGAGTTGATCCGTTTGCATTGGTTTGGTTGAGATGAGTACTTATAACCTGGAAAATGTAGTTAGTCAAATATTTTTTTCCTGTAATTTGTAACCGAGATTTCAATGTCGGGATAGTTCAGGCCATCCTTCCCCTACGGCGGGACAGGTGTCTCACTCTCTGCCACAATAAATAGCTATTTACCAGAGAGTGCGGCCTGACTGCGGTGGCGCTCCGCCGTCGGAAGGTGTTCTCAATTTGTCGCCCGGAATGAGATTGTCGCCGCTTTCAGTATTAGGTAAGTGGCTTTTACATTTCACTTTACACAAGGCGACTTTGATTTAGGTCCGACTACCTGATAAATATCGACACGTGAGTGGACTCTACTAAAATGATCTGCGTTTTAACGATAGTAAAAAAAAACAATCGTGATCTATCCTGCTTTGCGGTCATTCCAATTAATAATTGTGTAGGTACTCACGTTTTAATCAATATAATCTCACCTGTTAACAATCGCTTTTTTTTCTTGATTAAAGACTTCTAAAAAGCCCGGCAATCGAGCATCACTCTGACAAAAAACAAAAGTTCGTTCAATTAAAGACTATAAAAACATCTGTCCAGAAAAAGATTAACAAAAAGCATAAGTACGACTCGTGCATTTACCTTTGAGGTGCCATAAATAAGTGTAAATTTGAATTTCGAATCAAATAATATACTAAGTAAAAAAACCGGCTAAGTGCGAGTCGGTCTCGCGAACCGAGATTTCCGTACAGACTTATAGGTATGTAAATAGTTCATTCATCACGAGAATCGAGTCTCGAAGATTTTTCCGCATTTTTCCGATTGTTATTTTTTTTGTGAAGCAACTACAAAACGGTTTTCGGATTTCTTCCTTTACTTGTGCTACATGACCTTGCTTCTTACCAAATTAATTTATATTTCCATAATTCTAGGTTAACGGGAAGTACCCTTTAGGTTTGATTCCCTTGCGATTGTCAAAATATGCGGCATTATAAACGGCCGTATCGTTTGTATCTTTAGCGTGTACCAAGAATTCTGAGTATTTGATATTATTTTCACCTTGATACGCGTTCCTGAGAAAATGGGTCTTGACAGACGGACAGACAAACAGGCAGACGGACAACAAAGTGATCCTATAAGGGTTTCGTTTTTTTTCTTTTTAGGTACGGAACACTAAAAACAAGTATTCCAATAGAGTCGATTTTTACAAGCTTTTATTTAACTTGCAATGTATGTAACTATGTTTGTTCGGATGGAATCATGCAATTTGAATTTCACCCACTTCCTGTGGTCGGATTGACTTGATATTTGGTACGTATATTGGAAGACCAAAAAAAAGCTTGTAATTGTTGTTTTTGTAAAAAAGGATTTTTTTAACAAAAACTTATTGAATTCTAAATTCAAGACATTGTAAACCCAAACGTGTTATTATAGTTTACAGTTGCCAAAAATTCACAATGAGGTCCTGGACGGAATGTTTTCCGATGACAGTTCCGTTAACCACACATCCCATAAGGTCAGGCGTTTGTGCTAGCCTACGTTTCCATAACACGTCTTTTTAACCATTAGTTGAACATGCAGTCATATTATACAAATAATAGTATATTATTATGAAACATGTGATACAATAAGACTTACCTAATACTTAAAACACTAAAATAGTGTATATATTATATTGTCTACTTTCCGTAAGTGTACCTATCAGAGATTGTACTGGATTTGTTGTCATATCTACATCGTTACATTCACTCTATGCATTCATGTATTTGTACATTTAATTCAGAACCATGCCCAACTGAGCTTAAGCGTGAAATTGACGCCAGATTGTGAAAGGATGAACGAATATATTATTCTTAGGTGCGATTTACGTTACTGCAGTTCATACCTTTTCCTACTAAATAGTACATAGAGCAATTTAATTTAAGTTAGTTTGTGTTACTGAAATTTAAATTTAATTATTAAAATTCATGTAAATATAATAATAGGTTTGCTTCAATAATCGAAACAAACAAATGTTTATATTGTAATAATCACAAGGAAATTATAATTGCACATACAATTCCACAAATTAATTCCAACAAATATAGAGACATAAGTATTAAAAATAATGTTGATGAGTAAATATCGGATGACGTCTCACATTGGACATAAATATTCTTTATTAGTCATACATAACAACTTAGCAGAAACCGGTTCCTAGGAAGATCTACCAGCAAAATGATTTTCTGAACATCAGTTATTCGGTGGACTGCGAGTTTGTGAGGTTCCCATACTCAATCCAATAATTTAATAAGCATTAAAATGAAGTGTTTGACATTGGTTCTATTTACGTCGTATTTTATTATTATTATTTCAACAGTTCTCAGTGCACCACAATATGAAAATTTAAGAGGTATGTTTAGTGAACTCTTTTAATGCGGTATTTGTTTTGTAACCTCTACAAAACAAAAAAGTTGGTTTGCGAGAACTAATTAGCAAATCTTAAGCCATGGATTCGATCATCATTGCGTAAACAATTTGTTTGCGCGAACATATTTTACAAGTTTGTTTATTCGGGCAGAATCTAGCAAGTCGAATTTCACCCACTTCCAGTAGTCGGATTGACTTGATATTTGGTATACATTAGTATATTGGATCACAATGGAATTATAGTCAATAAGAAAGTAGTCACCAAAAAAGCTTGTATTCAAAATGAAAATGTTAACAAAAACTTATTTTAAAAGAACTTGTTTAACTTTTATGTTATGGTAACAAAAGTTTAGTAAGGAAGCGCTTTTATAGTTAAGAAAATTTTACTTAATTTTAATTGAGTTTTGTGATGAAAAAGCAACATTTTTGTGATGAGACTTGATGCATGGTGTTATAAATCAATAGGGTAGGTCAAGGTGATATTTCTTATGTACTTTAATATAACCACAGATCTACCCATATCTGTGGATACCTATCTTTTTGTATACAGAATGTAAAAGACTGAACATGATATGACTTTCATTAATTGGGAATTGTCGGATATTTTTTGATGCTATGCGCTTGATTGGTGGTACATAAAAAACACTATGAAATATTTAAATGCAGCTAGTATTTATTTCGTCTCGCTGTCTAATCCGTTAAGGAGTAGATTCCCGAAATATTGAGTATTGCCATAATGGGATGGCCCAATTTACAAAAAACATCCGAATTCAAAAATCATTTCGATAAATAGAGTGGCTTATTACACTTTTTTAGTTAAAACAAAAAACCTAACCATGTAATAGGATATTTTGCGTACTTACTGATAAAGATTCCATTTCAGATTTTTTAAAATAAAATTAAGGTTGTCGGTACCTAATTAGCACCTACCTACCGTCCAGCATGGCAGAAATTTGAATTACAAAAGTATAATTCTTCGAAGGTTTTGAATACTTTATTATAATTAATTTAAAAAAACAAACAGTAATAAAAAACACATTGGTACCTATCCTAAAATTATACATACCGAGCTGTACCCATAAAAATATAATAGTACATTGTGAAACATGTGTATAAATTTGGTTTCTCTCGGCTTCCTTATCGCGTTCGCCTACGTACCACCTCGTCTGTAATGATCAATGCACACGCGTGTCATACGACGTTTGTCAACACACTTGCGAGGAAAAAAACAGACAGTATTTTTTTTTGATAATAATTAACCTCACAATGAGAACGTTAACAAATATGGCGCGCAAGTTTTTTTTTGACAGCGATGCACTGTCAAACTGTTTTACCCGTTTAATTTAAAAATACTTCGTCTACACACATATCAGTTGCAGTGAAGTACGTGCTTAAGACAGCCTCGAGTGTGATAACCAACTTTGCACACATATATCATAATATATTTTAAGGCAATGATAGCTCAGTGGTAGTGACGTCGGATACCGAGATGAAGGTCCCGGGTTCGAATCCTACAATGAGCTTGAGCTTTCGGTGAAGGAAAACATCGTGAGGAAACCATAGCACGGTGGTAGGGTACTTTGTAGTACCCGCCTGGCTGGCTACCACCCTCAAGTTGAAAATCTGTCGCCAAGCACCTTTCGGTGTGTTCCGATAGCTGCACTTGAGGGCCAGATCCTTCTAGGCTTTGTGTGCTTACCACCTTCGGCCGCATCATCACTTACCATGGTGAGATTGCGGTCAAACACAGGCCTATAAACAGTAAAAAAAAAAAAAAAAAATGTTCTATTACGCCAATACAAAATCGGAACGTATCCACTATTATATAGATATTGTTTTTTGGTATAGCGTCCCTTACACTCTGTATACTCGTACGTTTATTACATTGTTTTAATGAAACTGATATTTAAATTTAACTTTAAACTTTTGTTCTTCTTCAGATAAGAAGTTACTGTGGATGACACTACAAGATCCTTTAAATGATTTACCAGATACAAAAAGGCCACGACGACAAGATTGGAATTCTTTAAAACAATTTAGTAAAGATAATTTAGTATCGCAAGAGGACAGTGAATCATCTGATTATAGATTATCACAGCAATCGTACTTCAAAAAGCAACCTTCGTCTTTTGAAAGCGAACCATCTGATGATAGAACACCGCCACACGATGATAATCGACAAACATCTTATTTTGACTCCTATGATAGAGGTCCGCCTCACTATGATAGAGGTCCTCCACCTCCACATTATGACAGAGGTCCTCCACCTTCACATCTTGACAGAGGTCCTCCACATCATGACAGAGGTCCTCCTCCACATGATAGAGGTCCTCCTCCTCACGACAGAGGTCCTCCTCCTCACGACAGAAGTCCTCCTCCTCACGACAGACGTCCTCCTCCTCACGACAGAGGTCCTCCTCCTCACGACAGAGGTCCTCCTCCTCACGACAGAGGTCCTTCTCCTCACGACAGAGGTCCTCCTCCACACGACAGAGGTCCTCCTCCTCACGATAGCGATCGGCCTCATTACAGTAATAGCTATCCAGCGCCTCATAACGAAGACAGACAGACCCGTCAATCATCACAGTTTGACCATCAAACACCTCCAGATGGAAGACGGCCTCCACCACCCCCTCCTTATGATGATAGACGACCACCACCTCCCTATGATGATAGACCACCTCATCGTGGCAGCAGACCACCTCCCTATGATGATAGGCCACCACATCATGGCGGCAGACCACCTCCCTATGACGATAGACCACCTCATCACGGCGACAGACCACCTCCACCTAGATACGATGATGGGTATAATAGACGCCCACCACCCCCTCCTCCTCCAGATAGAGGTCCACCACGCTTTAATGAGAGATCATCAGACTATAATAGACCTTATGACAATGGACCACCAAACCGAGAAAGAAGACCTCCTCCTCGAAATGATCATTACGAGAGAAACAGTCAGTCACGATATGAAGATTTTAGTCAACCTCCATCAAGGGACCAAGATGCAAATAACCAACCTAATGGGCCATCGAATGAAGGCAATAATAATGCACGTTATGAAATCGAGACAACAAAATCAACAGAGCTTCTTACTCAGTCACCAAGAAATATAAATGATCTACAAAATAATAAGGCAATGTTTCGTTTTCAAGACACTACTGAAAATCAAAATGCAGAATATCTGATTGATCCTAGATTTGCATCAGATGAAGATGAAGCTTCTACACAGAGATCAGTGACTACATCTCGTTATTCAAAACAAACGCCTCGTCCATTATCTTCATTGTTCCAAGTGGTTCCAGTTACTCCAGAGAGCTAACTGGTTTTGTATTGATATTTTGTACTTACAACCATATTAATTCATAGATCAATGAATGTTTCTTATAAAGATTGACCAAAATTTACCTACTCAATGGGATACATTTGCAATAAATATGTGTTAAAAACTAATTACATCGTTTTTATTAACTTTCTATCTATCTATTCTAAAATTTCATAAAATCTTATATTTAATACACATAATACTAATCTATACATATAATACACATAAATATCAATGTTTGTCTGTCTCTTTTGTTCGGATCTTTGGCTATTGTTCGTAAGCCGGGAAACATTTCTAACATAGAAAAAAAGGTGCGTAGAAGCACGCCAGGCTCTGTTACTTCTATGGCAAATATCTAGTATCGATATTTTTCATAGAAGTTAAACTTTTACGATAACCAACGGATTTTACCTAATAACAAGGAGAATTTACGAGGAAAAGATATTATATAGATTAGTTTATTGCAAAAATAAAAATACAGTTTAATTTATTTCATAAAATAATAATTCTAATTTTTATTTTTAGAAAAGCGTTCGCCACAAGGTCCATGGTTGGAAACGCATCTTCATCGTCGTTCCACTGATATAAGAGGGCCACCAAATAATAGGGGACCGGCTGCGAATAGGGGACCACCAGCTAATAGAGGGCCTCCAAATCGAAGAGGTCCACCAGATAACAGAGGACCACCAGAAAATAGAGGACCACCTGAAAACAGAGGACCACCAGAAAACAGAGGACCACCAGGAAACAGAGGACCACCAGGAAACAGAGGACCACCGAACTCCAGACAGCCAGATAACGATGAGAAATTTGATGATTCTAGGCCAGCATTAGATAACCAAACTCCATTAGAAGTGAATCAACCAGGGAACCAAAATAATCATCAAGGAACTGAAAGTAATAACAATCCAAAAAATAATGAAGCGACTGTTGAAAAAATACAAAATCAAACAGTGAATATTGATGATCGAACAAATGATGATAATGATGCATCGCCTATCACGAATACTAACAATGAACAATTAAGTACCAATTCATCAGATACCAAAGTGATTGCTACTTCAGGAAATATTGTTTATAATGCTAATACTATAAATAAATATTCACCAATATTTCAAGTTATGGCTGTAACTCCTGAGCCATAAAATGATTCATGAACAGAATATAACGCTTACAGTAGTTATAAAACTAAACATTGTATTATATCCATTTTAATAAGACTGCTAATCACACCTCATTCTGTTGCAATGTTGCTTTATTTTCACTCCAAAAGCCGATGCTGATTATGGCCAGATTATTTATTTTAATTTAAAATTCTGGACTGCTCTGGGTAACTTTTTCATATTATATCGCCCATCAATATTTCAAAATGTTATTGAAATAAAATCCAAACTTTCCATAAATACTGCTGTGCCTGCGTGCTGCTCAGTGAAGAACAACATTCGGTTAAGTCATCTAACTTACTTCGAAATCGGGAAATAAGCATACGCACCTGGAACCCAATTCTCACTTCCCTCGAACTAGCCTTCGAATCGAACTTACGGTTCGAGTCCTATTCGACTGCAAAATTTCGAGGGGCGGAGTCAATTCGAACGATCCCGACCAATCAAAGGACTAGTTGAGTGGTTTTCCTTCTAAAAATGCCGGCCTTGAAATTGCCGGAATAACGTAACGTGATTAACACACGATAAAAGTTCGAATTCGTACTTTTTTCGATCGAGCGATCAATTTCGATTGGCTGAGAATTGGCTTCCTGATGGTAAGCAGTTACCGTACCAGTGAAGAAAAACATTGCGACAATACATGCATAGGAAAATAAATTAATTTATCATTGAAAGACTACTCTAGCATTGAAAAGTTAATAATATTTATTTTATATTTGTAATTATACATAAAATTAGAATTAACTAAATTAAAACATATTGCAATAAAGTTTATACTTATAACTTTGTTAGTTTTTTTACATCCTTTGTTTCAGTCATTATCAGCAATATTTAAAACTATTCCAGCTTTCTAATCAATAGCAATAGTGGATACTGAAATAATACCGCTGTGTCAAATGGACAGACTGAAAGACGGACGGAGTAGACGCACCATAAGGGTTTTTACTCCATTTTTACTTTTTGGTTTCAGAACCCTAAAAAGATATGCCAAGTAAGAGTCGAACTCTTGCAGTATGTATTCCAAACAAAAATAAAAACGTACTTTATCTCGTAGGTCAACTATGTTATTTTACTAGCAAATTAGTAGTAGGGCAAATATTATGATGTAAATATTTTATCATTACTTTGCTAACACATACCTACTTTGCTCCACACACCTGCTAAACTGCAAAATACTTACCTTTTAGATAAATGAATAGCTTTTATATTTAGAGACAAAATAGTCATGATATATTTTTCTTTATTACCTATTACATAACTTTTTTTTTCATAAAATCTGTCCATTAATTCCCATAAGGTTTAAACGAACTTATTATTGGCTAAAACTGATTTAAAGTTTTATTTATAATGGTGATTTATAAATAATTTTCAAAAATCTAGGCCAAGGTGGTTTCTTAAATGAAAAACTTTATGTGTTTAAATGATCGTTTTTTAATTACCTTATCCTGTTATGTGTAGAACATACTGCTAAACTAAGCTCTAAAGATAGATATTTAATCTAATATTTGTATTCGATAATAGTATAATGTTACAAAAATAAAAATACAATAACATTAAAACTACAATTTAGACAATTTTTATCAGGAAAATATAGTTACCAATTGTATATGAGTATGAGTGTTGTTAAGATCTTTGTTATTAAGGGCGATCAAAAGGTAGGCTTGCATCTTCCATCTGGAGTACGCATGTAACCTGTGGAGCATGCGCCACTGAAGTTCTCTCTGCCGTCTTTACCTTCAGTAGCGTTGTCTTTTGAAACATTTCCAACAGTGGTGGTCGGGACTTGCGTTGTAGTTGTTGTTACGGAAGCTTTCATCGTTATTTCTTCTGGTTTTGTCGTAAAAGAACTGCCTTCATTATCATCTCTGAACACAATTACGTCATCTTGCTGTTTATTGCTATTATTTTTCAAACTAAATAATGATCCAATGTCTTGTGCCGTCGTTTCTACTCTGGCTACGGTCTTTCCAAAAACATCTTTCAATGTTCCACTATATGTTGAAGGTAGCGTCAAAATTATAAAACAAAGAGTTAAACAAAATATCTTCATTATTACAGTAAGTAACACGCGATCGCTTGTCAGGTCTTGATAAATAATTTCTCTCAACTGAATTTATTAGAAGTGGCTCTGCTATATGATAGCTTTTGACCTCTTAATCTAACAGCGAAAACGAGTATGGTCAATTCCACGTATACGTAGATAAAAACGAATAGGTATTTTATCAAGGCAATTCAACATGGCAGTGTTCATCATTAAATCACAGTTTATTAATATCTTGACACTTGTTCAGCAGTTTTTATAAACTTAGAGACTTTTACAGAAGATCTGATCTGAAAAAAATAATAGGCATAATATAGTTACTAGATAAATAAAGGTACCCAAACTTTCAAAACTAAAACATTCCTGTTAAATATTTATAGGTATGACTAGACATCCAAATATTAAACCATAAGGTGTATTACTATACTCGGGGATAATGTAGTATTAGTGAATGTTTTTATCGAATCCGACTGGTAGTTCCAGAGATAAACGCCATTAAACAAACAAACAACCAAACAAAAAACTGTTCAGCTTTATTATATTAGTAAAGTAATAGATAAAATAGACAATTTTTTTATTTGAATTTGTATTCGCAATAATCTAAATACCTTTACATTCTTTGCCGGCAGTTGCCCAATGCATCACGTCTTTGCCCCAGTGGGCATTCCAGTTCTGGTACTCTTATAACTTGACTACTCTTAACGGTGACCGATGAGACTGTTGAAGTAGCCATTCGAAGTTTTTCGTGAAAATTAAACACTACACGAGTTTGGAATGTTAAACACATATTCAACATCATCACTGTCATGAATAACACAATTTTCGCGTCCATTTTAATGTAATGCAATGAGCACACTACGCCACGCAATATATTGGTATATTAGATCACCATGGCTGTCTGCATACTCCGTTGATATCCTTAACCTTACTTCCTGTACATTTTTCAGTATTGAGCGGTACATTAATCATACTAGGTTTTCCCTCGTCTTCCCCGTGAGTATTTTTTATGTTATTAAGATGTTTTTTGGGAGAGACGGAATTTTCAAAGTCCTTCACTGGATTTCCAAATATATCTAGTATATCCTGTGCTGAGAAGGGTGCAGCAGCGGCACAAAATAATAAATGAACAAAAGTACTGAGCACGAGTATCTGAGTCGTCACAGACGTCATTTTACGGTGCTAGAGAATATTGCTATCCACAATGTTTATCAACCAATAGTCATTCGACACAATTACGATAAAACGAGTACACCAACACGGTACAAACTATTTATCAGTACTTAATACTTTATGTCCATACAAGATAATTTTTTATTTATTTCAAGAGTCAAAGACAAACAGTCGTTATTCAGTTGCGTCAATTACAATGACCTATAATTAGAATTAGAATTTTATATATTAAATAAATAAATTGTATAAAAATTTAATGAGCGAAATATACTATCTATAACCATGAATAGAAATATAACTAGCTGTTCGTGTCCGGCGTCGCCCGGGTGAAATTTCGATTACATTATTGGAGATTTTCTAGGGATTCCTGTTTTTTTAATAATATATAATAATATTCTATGTTACTCAGTGATAATTTAGCTTTTTGCTGGCTTTTAATTTTTAAAATTGGGCCAGTAGTTATTGAGTTAATTCATTACAAACAAAAATACAAATATCCAAATCTTCTCTCTTTATTATTAGTGTAGATGAAGTAACTTCCACATTTAGGTACTCTCATCTAACTGCAAAGACCAATATTTTTTTAAATTAGAATAGTACCCACCATCTTCAGTTCTTCATTTAATATAGTTTTATCATCATTTTTACAACTGTAATGAAGCTGCAATATCATCGTGTATAATACCTACCTGATGCCTAAATTTTATCGAATAGTAATTTAAAATCACAACGATACATATTTGTTTCGTCCAATAGCATAGCTTTATATTTATTTTTTAGTTATATAACTAAACTTATCAGTTATTCCTTGTTACCTACCGGTGTTACTAAAAATTTTACTACAGCTTTTCCTATACAGGGTGTTGTTTTGGTCAACGACAAGCGACCCAGGAGCGGTAGTACAAAAAATACATTTTCCAAAAATGGACTTAATTCCATTAAATACTGTAAATGCGTTGAGAAATACCTTATTGAATTTGAAATAAAATTACCGCAAAGTATGATCACTAGCCACGTGCACTGACTAGAGCTAGGCGCAAGCCACCATTGCCCCACCCCTTTACTCCCTCGCACTCCCGTTTAGTATTACGTCTATATTTTAGCTTATTACATGATTTTCAAAATAATATTTTTTTTATTCTTAATATTATAAAAAAATTAAGTATTTTTTTTATATTTTTTTAGCACCAGTATCAGTTATATTATCGACTCTGAGTCGCTCGTCGCTGACCAAAACAACAACCTGTAGTTACGAACTTCATAATATTCTTAGAAATCACATCCGGTACTCCTGTCATTTCCTAGAGACATTTCTAACGTATTTCTAAACCGATGTTTATAACGCAACTACTGTGAATACTTTAGTTTGAACTTCAGACTTATTGATCAATAAAATAATTTAACGAATTGACAGGTTCACTTGAACTTATTGTGCCAATTGACTTCTATCATTCCTTGTATTATTGTCCATACACAATAGAATCCTCTACAGATATGCATACACTTGTTTTATTGGTATATCTATTCCGGGATATTTTTATACGTCTTGAATTTGAAGATCACTAAGTATATGCTTTGACTTTATCAGGCAATTACCAGCAAAGCTTACGGTAATCTAATGATGGCAATTTAATAACAAACACTTCCTAATGTTTTCAAAATATTTATTTATTGTACTTATGATTAAACATAATACATATTGACTTATTAATGACTATTGGGTAGGGTAATTTTGATATCCATAGTTTAAATCCACGTAGTAATAGTTTAAGGGGAAATCCCTTTAAAAACATTGAGGGCCTTTCTATTTATATCATGTATTCTACGAATAGGCAAAAATACCGTTGTTTTGACTCACTCGCCACACGTGCTGTTACCGATTTACTAATGCCTACATTAATCGTTTATTTCCTAGTAGAATGACTTGCTGTTACCCACAATGTATGTAAGTTCTTTTTAGGGATCCGTACCGTAGTTATCCGTACGTAATGGGTATCAACAAGTTTCTTTATACTAAGCCTGTCTGTCGATCTGTCTATATACTTATCTGTCCGAATGTCCAAATTTTTGTGTGTACGTCTGTCTGTGTGTGTATATCTGTTTAGCTATACCCAATTTAAATTTACGTGTCACTATTACATTACACATAGGTACATTAAGTGGGCTGCGTTTCTAAGACGAATAAAATGACACGGTGTATAATGGCCTCTATGAACAACGTCGCAAGTCTAACACGCCTTTGGCCTTGGCCGATGGTGTTTTTATAGTACGGAAAAGATTTAGCTATATAATGTACCTAATTAGTGTCAATCAAAAAGGTCATATATTCATTAAACGTAAGATTTTTGCTGTCACTATAAATTCCGCACTGAACTAGTGAAGATCAAAGAAACAATTCTAATTACTTCTACAATCTGATGCTGAAGAACTAGGTTGATATAAATTATTCTTGGTTGATATTCCGAATGATAAAGAGCTCTTAAAGTTCATCATCGTGAAATTCTCGTTAGTGGAGCCCGCAATACAGTTTCGCTTCACCGATTTCATTCGTGCCGGTTTGCGGGGAAGATATACCTAATTTTTGTGGAAAAAACTGACCTATTGAAATTTTCCAATTACTTACATTGTTTATTTTTTGTTTATAGTATTTTCCACTTTTTAAATATGGAAACACATGTACACAGTGTTTGTATTACTTTTGTTCTTGTCAGTCGTACTACTTTTACGAGTACGTATTACTTTTGTAGAGCCTAGAAAAAATTGCTGGCCGTTTTCATCATATTTCTTCCTATTCTTGTTTTTTCACTTATGTTTTAAAAGTGAATTTAGATGTTAATCCTGATTTAAAGTTAAAAATATTGTTGATTGATGGACATTTTTCTTTGTATGTAGTATTTGTAGGGTCCATCCATTTAAAGTCAAAGTCAAAGCCATTTATTCAATCTAGTTCCTAGTAGGGCACTTATGAATGTCAAAGCTATTGTAGTTACCACTAGTTCATAAGTCGGCCTTCAACTGAGAAGAACAGGCAAGAAACTCAGCAAGGTTAAAAATTTTAATTATTTTTTTCGTCAGTTTGACTATATTGGCAATTTTTTCCAAAACATTATACATACATACTTTTTTTTAATTTTACAACATCGGGTTCAAACGAAACACTTTTGTGGTGGAAACTCTATCCTTCCGTCCGTACATCTCTGTCTCAGACTAATCCAAGTAATCTCAGTCCTAAGCCAAGTAAGATAATTGCATAAGGCGATGTTTACTAAGTATTAGAAAGAATCGCATGCCGTGATCGTGGTGAATCATAAGATGAGTTTGAGCTTTCGGGGAAAGAAAACTTTCTGAGAAAAATGCGGTACCTACTACCGTACTTTGTCACGACGTAATTTTTAGCTCATGCCATGACAGCGGAGAGTTAGAAGATGTAGGTACAATTATGGAACTTACCACAGTAGGGTTTTCTGAGATTCTTAAATTTATTAAACACCAAACAAAAATGTTAAAACTGGATTACTTTGTATAATGTGACTCATTGGTGTATGCACCATGTCCCAAATTTTTTAGGATTTTTGGATCAATGGCCCACGCGCGGACAGACTGTTATCCAGACATTTTAGGCCTCTACCATGTAGGGAATCTCAGCATTGTCTAGAGATGGAGATATAATTTTACTAAAAAGCTCTGAGATACTATGAGTAGACAAAAATGCTGGAAGAGAAAAACATACCTAGATTTTGTTCCGTTGTCAAGGCCTCCGAAACGTATAGGTAGCGATGCCCGACACCTAGTTCCCTCGTTTAGAATTTTGACTAGTTTTTTTTTATCCAATTATCAATGTCGGTCATACGGCTATTATATTTCCACAGAGGACAACATCTATTGGAACGAATAAACAAAACCAAATAATAATGATGGTCATATGACAATTTATTTCTAACAGTCGATCGCTAATGTCGTTAATTTTAGACTTTTCATGATTAATGAATGGGGCAATGGACTTATCTAAAATAGGTGCTCCTCGTAGGAGGCAAAGGGTCTCTTGTTCAGGACTTTTATGTTGGGACAAAATGATTTTAAATCATTTATCATTTGTGCTTTGTTAAACGGTTCTCTCAATAATGAAAAAAGTGTCAAGATTGTGACTGAATATTTAAAGGCAAACCTTATACAAAAATTGTAAAATACTAATTTGAATAGAAATTTGAAGAGACCAGAAACAATAATTAAAATAAAAAAGCGGTTACATCGATAGAACTTTAAACCTCAAGATGAAAATCTGTTTGAAATTGGCAGCTGCAGAGGAGAGCCACTCCACTTCCAGGCTTTGCATGCTTTATCAACTTTGGGCTGCTCCGCACTTTTAATAGAGGTACCTAAAGCATAACGTTATTTCACTCAAAGAGCAACTTGACTGCGGGAAGTCTACCGTCTACATCTTAAAGAGTACCGCTGCCACATAACATTGTTGTGTTCCTGCGCGTGAGTAAGGTTACCAGAACTCATCGGGAAGGCGGGAAAGGTCGGTAACGCGTGAGTGATGCCTCGAGTTTTGCACGTACCCATAGAGCGACGGTAACCACTTACCACCGGCGAGCCGCATGCTTGTTTGCCGACTTATATGCAAAACAAAAAAAGAAACTATTGGTAATTATCCAAAAATACTCTGAAAAATTATAGTATTATTTCCAAGCAAAAACTAATTTACTGTGCCGGCCCTTAATCAGAATTGAGTGAGATTGTCTTTTGGCACCCTTTGGTCGAAGCGCCGTGGCACGCCGTGCAGCCCCACGCTCCTCAAAAGGCGCCATCAAAATTTTATTATACACTCGAAATTGTTTTTGACATTTGGCATTTTGGAGCCCCCAGGCCACCTGGCGCCTAGAGAGACCGATCCTGTTGCTCTTCTCTATGGCCCTAATTTGCATGGATTTATCATCAAATAATAAATTCATACAAACGTTCATATGTCAGGTAGTAACTTATAGGAAAAGTTATGACTATGTAACAAAATTAATATACTTCCTTCTACCATAATCAAAATTGCACAGACAAAGACACACAATAAAGTTGGTTACTATTATTGTACGGAACCCTCCGTGCGCAAGTCCAACTCACACTTGGTAATAACAATTTATTCAGAAACTGTCTGACGTAGAATATGCTCTGTTACGTTGTAAAGGAAGGACAAACAAGGAAACTTTAATTCCCATTTATACTAATTGTATGTAAGTTAAATAGCTTAGTTTTATTTACTTTTACGTTTTCAGACTATAGGTAAAAGGTTAGAAAATGTCAACATAAGAAACCCTGTGCTCATTTATTACAATACCTAACATTTATACATTTATGAAGCAAGCGATTTATAAGCGATTATGAATTTATATATTCATAATCGCTTTTTAACAAAATCAGTGTTATGGACACTATTACACTGATTTTGTTAAAAAGCGATTCCGTCTCACTCTTTCGATCACCAAATGTAACCTGTCAGATAAAGACTTCAGAATTTTATCTAATCGATATTTTATAACTTTAGTATGAATAAGGGGGTTAGAAAATTACATCCTCGCGCAAGCGAGGAAGAAGGAAGATTTGATTAACTCGTACTAAGGTTACATCATTCAATATAAGCCTATCTAGATTTGAATAGTTTGCTGTCCATGGCTAACCTCGGGAAGACATATTTTTTTTTATTTATTTATTTTATTCTGACAACATACAGTAATTAAGTAACATTTTTACAAAGTATCTTAACTTAAAATTGTAGACTTTGAGTGTCAACTATTGTTCTGTTCATCATTTACAACAGTAATCAACACCCAAACAGAAAGGTTGGCTTATCAATTACGAATAAAGCAATACCACAGAGGATTAAACTAAATACGTAAAATACGAAAAACGTAATACAGACAAGTTCATATATTTGAGTTAATTTAGTTAAACTAGGTATACTAAACCACGTTTATCTATGTACTCATAATTTCACCTACGTAACCCCAGCCTTGCAATAGACCTATTATTATCCTGTGCTAATACAAAGAAGGAGCTACGTAGGTAAGAGTATTACAATAAAAAAGTTAATTACAAGGTACATATTATTATTTATTAACACGCTTTAATTTTACAGAAAATTTTATTGTATCAGTAGTAATAGCATGATTTATAACAATATTTTTTGAAAAAATTATTCTACAAATATTGCAACAACACTCCATAGTGCGTGCGAACATTTCAAAGGGTGGTATATCGGACAAATATCCTTTGATGCCATAGCTGATATCACTGGGTGAAAAATGCCACATAAACGGCACGTAAGCGCGGGAGGTATTTCGTGATTAAAATGCCTACCTCTTAGAACGTTATTTTATAATTACACTGTATGCGTGAACATTTATTTAAAATTTCAGGCGACACATAACAAAATTCATTCGAAAGATTTTTATAAATTGCGGTCTATTTTGTTCCACCGATATAGAAGTAAAAAAAATGGCTGTTGAGAAAAGTTTATTAGAATAACCCCCTTATTCCTAATATTAGCTAAAATTCCGAAGTCTTTATCTGACAGCTGACATTTGGTGATCGAAAGAGTGAGACGGGGCACACTATTACACTGATTTAGTTAAAAAGCGATTATGAATATTTTTGGCCCCAACTGGGGCACCCTCAGGCCATGTTACCTAAATCTAAACCGGTTGAGAGCTTGCTCGCCGAACTTGTCCGCGTAAGGGTACTTAGGCCAAATTTGGGTCAGTACCTTCAGGTCCATTCAAAAAAAAAAAAATGGAGTTATTTAAATCGTACTAATATTATTAGTGAAAGATTGCGTGTATTATTTGTGTGATTGTACGTTACTCACGCTGCCCGTATATCTTATAACCTAGACTTTGCATTCCGGGAAATTATAAGATTCTTTGGGACATAAATATAGAGAAACAATAAGTTATTATTTTCAAAAAGTTTTTTATTAACAGAATATAGTCATAAACTTAATATTAACCCTTAAATCAAATGATTTTATTAATCGATACCACATTACACATGAGAACAAAGAAACTGATTTATGCATGACATACAATTATCTGAATCTGACATGGAAATCGCTAATGACTACGATTTATGTTTTAATTAGTCAGTGTGTTTAAAGCAACAGATACAATAATGTCATTTTAATGTAACATAACCGTTGAATTGATCTGCTTTCATTAATTTTATTACTTTTGGGTTTTACCTGTTCTATAACATTTTATTGAAAACAACTTTTTTCTTAAATGAGCACGTAGATCAACTTGCTGGGGAGGCTTCTGGTGGGGGTATTCCTTTCATTTGTTTACCTTACTGTTATATATCTATAGATATAGCAATATTTAGGGGACTGGGAAAGGTACAAGCAAACGACTCGGTAGCTAAATACACACTGATTTATTCAGGTAGTACAGTTGGTGCGGCGTAGCCGACACACGTATAGGTACATACATATAATCGTCTGTAGTAGTAGGCATTACATACATAACAATCCCTCCACCTTATAGCTTTAATAATAACATATTAAATACATGAATTAGAAAAATCTTCTAAAACTAAGCAAAGGATTTTGCTGGCTTTGCTCATCATCGTCACTCGAGCAAGGCTAGGCGAGTCTAATCTCAACGGTGTTAGCTCTCGTCTACGAGCGAGTACGGACACTCCTGGGGGTGTCTCGTGAGTCATGTCGAGGCCCGCCCTGGTGCCTTCATCTCCCTCCCCCTCCAAATCTCTAATCTCTATCGAGGTTGGCGATGATGTAGCGGTGCCCTCGCTCGCAATGGCGTCGGAACCGTCTTCGACGTGATTGCTCAACGTTGGCTGGATGTCGGGGACGACATCAGAATTCCAGTCCGGACGGTAATGTGGCTCTAGTGTAGAAATACGAACTCTTACCTGGTCTACATGTCGAGTTACCTCACAATTTAGTTGTGGTACAAACACAGCAAACATTACATTTCCTAATTTTGCCTTAATTATGCCCTCAAGCCAACAAAGTTTCTTATTATCAATATTTTTGGTTATCCATACTAAATCATTTATTTTAAATTCTTGTCTTTGTCTACCCTTATAGTTTTTAACCTGTAAGCACTGCTTTTTTTCTACTGTTTGAGTGAGGTGTGTGGATGAGGAAGATGACTTTGTTTCAAAACTTGGTTTAATGAGGTCTAACCTTGAGCGTGGCTTGCCATATAATAATTCCGCTGGTGATTTTTCAGTGGTACTGTTTATAGAATTCCTATAGTCAAACAAAAATTTTAAAATCTGTTCTTGTAATATTTTCTTATTTGTATTGTCTAGAATTATTGCTTTAAGGCCTTTTTTAACTATTTTCACAAAACTTTCGCCTTGCCCATTGCTAGCCGGATGGTACGGAGGAGAAAAAATATGTTTAATACCATTAACCGTACAGAATTCATGAAATTCCTGAGACGCGAATGAAGTGCCATTATCAGTCACCAATACATGTGGTATACCTACCCTTGCCATAAAGTCATATAATTTTGCAATGACTGCCTTAGATCCGTATGAATTTGTCATCGTATAGCATTCCACCCACTTACTGTAAGCGTCAACAATAATTAAAAACATTTGATTATTAAACGGACCTAAAAAATCTAGATGAACACGATAGAACGGTTCAGGTGGGTACGGCCAGGGGGCGAGCGGCGCGTGCGGCGGCCGGGGCCGCAATGCGGCGCACACCGCGCACTCCGCTGCTAGTCGCTCCAGTGCCCCGTCCACGCCGGGGAACCACAACCGTCTGCGTGCCTCAGCTTTCATCTTAATTATGCCAAAATGTGAACTGTGCAATTCTTTACAAATCGGCTCACGTAATGAATTTGGTATAACTACCTTGTGACCTCGCATCAACAGACCGTTTTCATACGATAACTGTAATCTTACATTATAATATGGCTTTATTCGTAAATCATTAACCTTTTTAGGCCAACCGTTAATTATATAAAATTTTACTTTGTTTAGTATAGGGTCATTCTCGGTATCTCGGCGCAGATCATGTGACGTCACCGGTAGGCTCCCGTCTATAACAAAATGTACATATGCCGTGCGGTCCTCATAGCTAGCCTCGTCCTCACAGTGAACTGATCCCCGCGCCCCGTCCGCCCCATCGCTTTTCGCGTTCGCATCGCTCACCGCCCGTGATAAATAATCTGCACAGTTATCGCTACTTTTAACATATTCAATGTTATAATTATATGCAGATAAAAATATCGCGTAGCGTTGGAGTCTGTTCGCAGACACTTCGGGGATACCTCGGTAAGGGCCGAAGATGGATAAAAGTGGCTTATGATCTGTTCGCAGTATGAATGGGACTGACCTGCCGTACAAATATTGATGGAACCGGCGTACCCCGAATATTATAGCGGTCGCCTCTTTCTGTATCTGTGCATAGTTTTTTTCTGCTGAACTGAGAGTCCGTGAAGCGTATGATACTGGTCTCTCGACCCCGTCTTTGCATATTTGCGATAGCACAGCACCTAATCCTATTGGCGATGCATCGACAGTTAATATTAAATTCGCGTCTGAATCGAAGTGAGCTAAATATTCATCTGTAGCCATAATCTTTTTAATGTTATTAAATGCTTCGTCGTGTTCCGAAGTCCATTCCCATTTAACATTTTTGCGCAATAAATTGTATAATGGGTGTAAAATTGACGCCGCTTCCGGTATAAAGTTTCGGTAATAATTCGTTAACCCTAAAAAAGACTGTAATTGTGTTACATTTACAGGCTTGGAAACTTGAAGAATAGCCTTAACTTTATCTGGCGATTTCCTAACCCCGTTTCTATCTATGATATGACCCAAGTAACAAAGCTCATCTTTAAAATATTCACATTTAGAAGCTTGTACAGTCAATCCTGCGTCCTGTAAACGCTGCAAAACCGCTTCTAGGTGCTGTTTATGCAGGATCCTACTTGACCCAGTAACCAAAACATCGTCCAAGAAGAAAACTACCCCTTCTAGCCCTGCTAATACACATTCCATCGCACGTTGGAAAATAGCCGGTGCTGATGATAATCCAAATACCAGCCTGGTATAATTGAACAACCCGCGATGTGTGTTTATGCATGTAAGGCTCTGTGATGACTCACTTAAAATAAATTGATTATAAGCCATTGATAAGTCTAGTTTACTAAACTGAACACCACCATTAAGTTTAGCAAACAAGTCTTTAATCGTCGGTAATGGATATTTGTCCACAATTAATTGCTTATTTATTGTAACGGAGTAATCTGCACATAACCGAAGTCCGCCGTCTTTTTTTATAGCTGGAACGATTGGTGATGCATAATCGGAGTGCTGTACGGGCTTTAACACCCCTATATCCACTAATCGGTCTAGTTCCATGTCAATTTTTTGTTTTAGGGCATAGGGCACGGGCCTAGCTTTAAAAAAAATCGGTTTCGAGTCTGGTTTTAAACGTAATTCTACAGTATTTTTATTAAAAGCCCCCAGTTCACCGGAAAATACTTTTGGATATTTAGCCATAATATTCTGTATGATGTTATTATTTACCGTTGAATTATTCTCATACAATGCATGAACAGTGGGTGCAAACTCTAATTTAAAAATATGTATAAAATCTCGGCCTAAGAGAGAAGGTCCTCCCTTGCGCACAACAAACATGTCAAGCTCGTATGTACTCCCGCTGTATGTAACCGGTAAACGTACAAATCCGCACGTTTCAATCTTGGTACCAGTATAACCCAAAAGTTTTTTATTGGTGACTAACAATGGCCATTTATAAAAATGCATTTTGTAAGTGTCTTCTGAAATTACGCTAACTGCTGAACCACTATCTATCTCGAATTCTAAAAACAGATCACCGATGCACACTTTTTCTATCATTGGCTTGCCTCTCTCACAACTAATATTATAAAAAAACTCACCGTCATCGTCATCTCCGTCATCCACATTACCTTTGCCGATGTATTTTATTTTATCGCCAACCGTGCACATTCTACCTAAATGACCTTTTTGGTTACATTTTTTACACTTATAGCTTTTGAACCGACACTGAATAGATTTATGATTGGTAAAACCACACACACTACACTTTTCTTTTTTGGATATGTTGAACACGCTATCCTGGCCTACTCCAGTGACGCCGGCGCCGGCGCCGATGCCCCCAGGCACCGCCGTTGCCGCCGAGGCATGCTTGCGTGCACAACGCACGCTTTCCGCCAAATTCACTGCCTTTGCCAAAGTTAGTTCCTGTTGATCTTGTGCAAACAGCTTATCGCGTTCGTGTCCCGGTACCATGCCCATGATGAATCTGTCCAAAAGGGCCTCTTCCAAATTCTTAAAACCACAGTGTGCCGCCAATCCTCTGATCCTGGCCGCCCATTGAGTGTGACTCTCACCTGTCCGTTGCGTAGCTGAATAAAAAATTGACTTTTCCGAGAACCCAACCCGTTTAGGTGTGAAGTGAGTGTCGAGTAATTTAAGTATTTCTTCGTACTCGGTCTCTTCAACCTTGCTAGGTAGTGCCAAATCACTAGCAAGCTTATACGATGATTCGCTGAGCGCACTCAGTAAAATTGCCCTCCGTTTAACCTTGGATTTGTCCTTTTCATCGGTGATATCGTTCGCGATGAACCACTGGTTTAATCGCGATTTGTAGCTGTACCACTCTTGCGAAACATGATCGAATGATGACAAAATACCGAATGTTGCTCCCGAAGACATATTAAACGTTTTACACGTGTGATCCGTACGTCGCCACTGTTATATATCTATAGATATAGCAATATTTAGGGGACTGGGAAAGGTACAAGCAAACGACTCGGTAGCTAAATACACACTGATTTATTCAGGTAGTACAGTTGGTGCGGCGTAGCCGACACACGTATAGGTACATACATATAATCGTCTGTAGTAGTAGGCATTACATACATAACACTTACATATCAGATACACTACAAATAGTTAAGAAACAGTGTGTAAAACAGTGGAAGGAGTACTTTGACGAGAGGTCTCTAAGCAAAGGTATTTGGTATCGTACAATACACTATAACATAACATGTAAGTCTTGGATTAGTGTTGCTAATATGAGTCGGGATGAAATTGTGATAGCCCTAAGACTTCGTTCTGGACACATCCCATTTGTTTTGGTTACTTGATGAGAAAAACTGAATCTCCTAGTTGCACTGAATGTTGTAAGGTGGAAGATGTTTACCACATATTAATGGAGTGTGTTCGGAACGAGGTGGAGAGAAATGCATTAGTTCAAAAATGTAATATGTATTTGTTCAATATAGGATTGTGTAACAGTATCCTGGCATTCCCGCTGTCAGGCAGGGCTAAAATCTTGTACCAAATGGTTAAAAAGGGTATAAGTCGGCGGTAATTAATTGTAAACAATGTTGATTTATGAAATGTTTTACTGTAGCATCAATGAGGGTGGCATGCTCAAATATGAGTAAACCCTCTTAAAAAATAAAGAATAAAAAAAAAAACTTTTTTCTTATTATTATTAATATAGGTACCTACCGATTTAAATTATTAGGAACATATTCTAAAATGCAACAATATATCAGTAGGTAGATGTATCTGACTCAGTTTTTGCAATGTTTGCTTCGGAAATGTTTCGATTTCTTGTGCTGAAAAATAGAAAATTTGGTATTTAGATAACCAAAGGAAAATGAGAAGGAAATGTTAAAGAAGTAGATAGACACATATTTAATAAGGATTTTTTTTGTATTCTACAAATGTAGTAAACAAGCATACGGCCCAACTGACGGTAAGCGGTTACCGTAGCCTATGGACGCTTGCAATAACAGGGGTATCACTCACACGTTGCCAACTGTGCAAATATCTTTCCTTTCTTGAAGAACCCTATGCTGTTGCATTGGGGGAACCACGACGGGGACCTCATAGCTTCATAATAGTAGTTCAATGTCGGCACATAGGTAATTTCATATCCATTGGTATTGCAAATATTCATAGGCGGTGTAGACCACTTACTATGCCTCTCAGGTGGATCGTCTTACAGTTTGTCAACCACTTGTAAATAATATGTGCGAATATAAATTTATTCCTAAAAACTGAATTTAGTTCTTAAAATATAAGTATTATTTTACTAGCTGTCTCGCGCGGTTTCACCCGCGTTCCCGTGGTAAATAGTAGCTTATGTCACCCGGGGATAGTGTAGCTTCCCAACAGTGAATGAATTTTTCAAATCAGTTCAGTAGTTTCGGAGCCTATTCAATGCAAACAAACAAACAATCAAATCTTTCCTCTTTATAATATTATATATAGTATAGATATATTTATTTAGGTTCACTTTATATCACAATATCTATCTTTTACATAATTTAAGTGGTAATTAAAATAAAAATAAGAAATGGTACATAATACAGCATACTTACATGACTATTTTCGGCGACTTCGTTGCATTTATCATCTTCTTCAGATGACGATGATGACGAAGATGAAGATGACGAAGAGGACGATGACGAGTCATCATTTTTCCTGCCGTGACGCTGTAATGTTAATGAAAAAACCCATGAAGTAATTAACTGGATTGATAATTCGAGTTTTAGATGGAGCCACTATACTTGGTTAGTCACTCTTATACAACTATTTATTAGGTGACAGACATTGTGTCATAGGTTAGATATTTCAAAATTCAAAGTCAAAGCCATTTCGTCAATTTAGTCCCTTGATTTAGTCCCTAGTAGAACACTTGAAGCTCAAGGCTACCACCAGTTCGGAAGTCAGCCTTCAACTGAGAAGAACAGGAAACAACTCAGCAAGATTACATTTATTAAAAAAAAAATGGATTAATCTAACTAGGTATATTGGCTATTTTTTTTTTCAAATGTTTTAATAGTTAAAATATATAGCTTAATAGTTACCTGAGTATAAACATAAAAAAAAACAACAAACTGTTTACTATAATATGTAGGTATACTATCTATAGCCTGCTCAACTACTAATTGGCAATTATGGTACACTAATCTAAGTAGTAATAAGGCAGATACCTACATCATGCATGATTCAGCGAATAGGTATACTTAATATGTGAAAAACAACTACACTAAGCACGGAGCAAGTCGAGTTGTAACATTTTTACTCCTCCTTAATATCTGTTAAAGTGGAAATAAAATAATATAACGCGGTAAAAGTTGGGGGAACAGTTTCATCATTATTGCTCATTAGAGCCGCAATTGAGGCTCGCTTGAAGAAACTCGCCGTAACGCTAACATTCTCCAAACAAATTGGAGTGTTTCACTGAGTTCTTCAGCTACGTAAGTAGGTGCTTTTATGCTATCCCTACACAGAAAAATATCTCTGGTTATGTAAGCTTTGCTTTTTTAGAGTATTGTTTACGAGTAATTTCTGCTTATCTCGTACGGTGACTTGAAATATAAAAGAAGCTGATTGGGCATTCAACTAAATATCATATCTTCATCCATATAGCTCGAAAACATCAAATTCTAGCACCAAAGGCAAGTTGTAAGCAAATATCTGTACGTAAGTCACTCAGAGCTAGCGACTATCCCAAAAACACTAATAATCTTTTTTCATTTTGCTTTTATCATAAATTTCACCAAAAAAAAAGTGTTAAGGTAAAGGAAAACTCTTCTTCTTATGCTCATTGCAGAAACTACAAAAAGACTGGTGGTAACTTTTCTATCTTTGAAGATCCTTAAGTTACCAACAGATTCTAAATTTTTTCCCAAATAATACATGGCTTGTCTTTTATTTTGACTGTTAATATAACATCAAATAGTTGAATTGTGGGCTAAATAATTTCAGATAAAATTTGCATTTATATTTTTACTATTTAATTAGGTATTTTTTTACTTACATTGTTGCAGTCATCCTCTTCTGACGAGGATGATGATGAAGACGAAGATGATGACGAAGAAGACGAATCATCGCATTTTTTCTTCTGAAATATAGTTAGTTTTAGTATAAATGATATGCATATTTATGAAAGTTACTTATAGGTAATCATTTTTTCAAAGTTTCTTCGCACACAGAGATCAAATCTAGCATCATTGACAATATGTATAAAGCATATCGTAAATATTCGGGATGTGATATCTAGAATAGGATACAATAGCACCTTATTGTTATTGTTATAATATCTGCAACACTATAATAACAAAACCTTCACCCCTGAACTGATCTAAATCCTTTATCTACAAAGCGAGACATTTGTGAACCTATGACCTTGGGTTGAGGGAATATCTATCGCTTCTAATTTATTAAATTATCTTGTCGTAGATTTAATCAATCGTTATATAAATGCTTTTATTATTATTTAAAAAAATCATATAAGTTTTTTATTTACTCAACGAGGAAACTGCAATGTGCTGTCACCAAAATTTTATATTGTGTTTATGATGAGTAATATCATAAATAATAGTACCAAACTCCCTACCCACTTTTGAAAACTAAGCAAAATACATTAAATCGTTGTTCATACCATTATTTAACATATTTATTATCGTTGCATCAATTATTTTCGTGAGAGGATAGCCATTTTGTATTTAAAAAATATGTGATAATAAATATTACTTACATCATTGCTTTCATTACAATGGTTAGATCTGAAAAAAGAATTATAATTATTAAGAAAAAATGGGGAAATTTCGTAAAATAATAAACTTGCTAAATCGCTATGGAAAGGAATATGATGGGAAAAAGATTAACTGATAGAATAAGAGCTACAATTGTGAAAAACGCATACACGGACAAAAGCTTAAGTGGAAATGGGCAGGACGACAATCAGGGGAAAACAAAAAATACATAAAAGGCTGGACGAGATATCGGGTTGACGAAATATACCTACGCAAATAAACGTAAAAACAAACCATAATTTTATATTAACACTATATCTGTTTAGCAACGGCTTATATTATTATTACATAGCAACAACGGTTAGATTTTCGGGAAATGTATTACAAATATTTAGAAAAATCGTTTTTTTTTTTTTTTTTTTTTCAATAGAAAGGTTTATTTCTATAGCATTTCACAAAACTAATTTACTAAAAATAATAACAACTATAACAAACTAATATTAGAACTAATCGGAAATTCGAATATTTATACCTTTTCTTTAGGATTATCGGGATTCAACACAAAAAATATCTTACTTGGTATTGCATGACTTTGCCTCAGTCAATGCTGCAACTGCCAAGACAGCGAGCAGGATCAATATTGCTTTATTCATTGTTTGAGCTTCTGCAGACACGAATGAAATAAAAAAAAACATGTTATACAAGTGATACCGTAGAATTATAATTACCTCTTCAAAGATCGCAGTTTACTATAATACTGATTTAACTACTAGCACTATTCATTATTTTATGACTAAACAATAAAAATACCTAAAGAATTAACAAATACTATTACTTTTCTAATAAATCTTGAGTTATTTAGTATTTACCAACATGTTTTAATTATATAATTAAAATCAAATCTTACGGTAAAAGATTTTAGCTTTTAAATGCTAAATATCAATGTGCCGATCCGAACAAGTGAATTGCACCAACTGGATATCAATAAGAATATTCGAGGATAACCTATTTAAAATAATGTATGTAATACTTGTGCGTAATCTACTAAAGGTCAAATTGATAATGGTCATAATCAGTGCCAAAACAAACGGGGTCAGTATTGGTACTTAAAATTATGCATCAGATTGAATTAAGATTTTGTTTTCATTTATTACAATTGCTGTAGTAATAGAATAAATCATTCCTTGAATGAGTTTGTATGTTAAACCCATTAAAAAACCTTTTTTTTCTCGAATACAAAAAACAGCCCATCGTAAACACATTATTATTTGTATCATCGCATACAAGCTCAATTCACTTTGCTTTATCTGGATTATTCGATAAATAGTCCGTCGTCAGCGAGAAAACAAGCTCCTTACACAAATAGAAGGGATTTTAATATCCTTAAGTAGTGATGATACTGGCCTTCTCTCGTATAAAAGACTTGCAAAGTAATCCACAGAAGGCGTACAGATATCTCACAAATCTGCCTGAGTCATCGCATCCTTTTCAAATAAATACGATCCGAAAAGAGTTTTAAAAAGAAACATCTATTTTTCATAAATCGTATGTTTGCAGATTTTGTACATTTTAGAAAATTTCACAGTTCATATGCATGCATACATATGTAAACGTTATAAAAAATTACAATAATGTAGCATTTCCTTTTTCAGACACAGTAATAGAAATCGTATGCTTCGCGTGCCATAAATCTCATTAGCCGTGGTAGGTACCTATTTATAAAATAAAGTACCGATACAAATGTGCCATAAAGATCGAAATTACTGTTTCGGCAATGTATAAACAAAGAGTCGCTTCCCTTGACTAACTTTGAACTTATTGAATTTACCTTCAGCAAATGCTAAACGTTACCTACTGCAAGTAAAATTATGAACCGGTTTAAACTTCTCGATGAAGTGGAGTTCGAAAATAGCATTATAAATTCAGCAGTTTACAATCACAGCGCTACTTGGCGAAGGCAAAAAACCTTGGCTTGAAACTCGTTCTAACTTTTCCTATTTTTCTGCGTTAATTTCACCTGAACCCATTACACTTTGCAACAATTCTTAGTGCGAACGTTTCTATTAGGCCGTTCAAATTGCATTTTAAATGACTTTGTAAAACTTTTGAAGGGATTTCTAGTACTATTAACTCGTATTTAAGCAGAGACAGAGGCCGGTCAATTACTCTACGCTACGAGGCTACGAGCTACGATTTTTGAAGAGAAGCGTTGTAACGCTCTTTCGGGATGTAGACTAAAATGAGAAAATTTGTAACAAACGACTAAGTATCTACGCTAACTAATGATGACACACACCCAATAAATTGCATCGCGGAGTGATACGTTTACTATACGTTACGAACGCATCTTCTGTCGGGTGTCTCACAACAGTTCACTAGTTATTCCCAACATCACTTTTGAGAAAACTTCCTTTGTTTTATTTATTGTCCCAAATTACAAGTATATTATATTAGTTAATACGCATACTCATAACGAGATGAATACACTTTCAGTTTTTCTTAAAAATTAAATTGACACGCTACTCGTGTTACGGTTCATAAGCGTCGAAGTGGAAAGTAAAGCGTAAAAGTAGTATCCAAGTTGAGCAATGAAATGTTAAGGATGAATAAGTTAATTGGCCCCCGGAGCGTATCGGCGGGGCCTCCTGTGGCACAGAGGAATGCATTTAAATTGGATTTTAAGAGTAGAAATCACCGGCGCGCTCTCCGCCTCTCCCAGCCTTGTTAGAGCCAATCTCAAAGTTTACGTAAACGAATAAACCTTCGCCGTGAAACCAAATTTATCGGTATCAATTCAAACTACGTCTATGTATAATGACTAGGCCCATTTAACTGAGCTGCGGGACGAATGTCGCGATCGAAGACTCTTCTTGTTCAGATGTTACATTTTAATTGCACAGTTTTATTGCCGACGTTATATTCTGCGACATAAGAGTATTATTTTTGCGATTTTTTTTTAAATAAAGTAAATTATTTAAAAAGTCTCGAACCTACATACAATGTGATAGTTATAAACAAGCAATAAGTTACTTCCGCGTCAAATACTGAAGTAAGGAGCGAAGTAGCTTAATATGTGTTCCCATAAATGTGGGTTTATGTGTGTAGTGTCGTTCTATAAAATCATTACGATCAAGTGGAATTGCCTCGTTTTTACTCCACCCGCTACTAGGTACTCGTGGGTACTTCACTTTATGCCGCGTCTGTAGTTACACTTTGAAATTGAGCTTTTAAGCGAATTAATGAATTAAAGCCTTCTGTGTTATTAACGCTTTAATTTCTCTATGTTGCAGGTAAGCGGATTGCCTGTAATATGTTGGCTTATAATGTTATTGCATTTAGGCGATGCTCAGTAACTTGGATGCTTGGTAGAATTCTTGATAATATATTAGGTAACCCATAGAAGAATGACAAGTATTTTTTCTTTTATGTGTTCAATCCTTCGTGTTCCAACAGGCAAGTAAGTGCTTTTCCTATGTCAGTATGCTAATATGTGAATTAATGTGCAGTAAGTATGCAGCTAAGCAACCGATATTAGAAGATATAATATCAATAAGTTAGACTAAACTGAACTTGATAACCTGTCTCAAACAGTTGACTATTCACTACTATCATTATGTGGTTTTAATACCACCAATTAGTATAACTGTTGACTCGTTCACATTTAGAACCACTAATTACATTCTATTCAAATCTGTTCTAAGCTAGTGTATTCAGGTACTTAAAGGATATCATCGAATTATGATACATCATTTTGCGATCAATCTATTGGCTGTTTATGTGCCGAGATAACATCAATTACGTTATTATGGGGACGTGAGAAGCGGTCTCGAGAGAAATTCAATAGTATTGTTGAATTTTCGCAAATGGTCTGCGGTGTCGCTCTCGTAGTGTGTGACAGCCAGGCTCTAGGGCGAACCGTTGCTTGTCGGATGACTACACGATGGAATATTGGATTCATGGCTCACAAAATATCACCTACCTGATCGGAACCCGTTATGCTTGTAAAACTAAATCTTCATTTACCTCTACAAACGGTTTGGTGGCTTCCCGTTTCTAAACTATTTTGGTTGATACTCTTTCTGATATAGAAACTCTATTTAGGATTATAAATGTTAGCATAGACTATTGATATGATAATAAGATATTGAAAATTACTAGATATTCTAACGATAGAAATACAAAGTTATCGTTCTATATAATGTTAGGTACGTTCGCATTTTCCTTATGAAGTTCATTCCGATTTGTTACAGCATACACGCAACCTACTGAATTTTTGTTACTCATCCACTAACCTGACCGGGCTGTCCACTTAACTTGAATAATGATGTGCGAGGGAAAGGGATCGGAGAGGTGAACCGGCAAAATGCCGGAGGTCCATACAATCTGCCCACCAAAATGGTTCATACCCGATCGGAAAACTAATTCTTTCTTTCCGTTACTTTTTCAACTTCATTAGTTTTGGCTCGGTAGGAGACATGCTTTGTTCATACTAAACTTTGTTCGTACGTAAATACTTGCAATTGTGAATAATAAAAAAAAAATATTATGACAGATTTGACGCTGCTATTTAAATGCAATTATCTACGATACTTTTCTTACAACGTATCTAATAACTTTCTTATCTTAGGTACTACCTAATTAGATAAGAAATCTCATGTACTCGATATAAAATTTGGATGATGCCTAATAATAAAATGTAAGCACAAGGCGGCGATGTAGTTGCGGTGCGTAACCCCGTGGAAAGAAAACGGCTTTCTTTACGAGCTATTCCGCTGAGCCAATATTTCTCCGCGACAGTGCGCGCCATCATAAAATAAAACGAAAAATTCCAACGTACTGCCTCCAGCCGCCATGAAAATCATAAGAGGCGAGATTTTATGGCCTATCGGTGCGGGTACCACTCCTCGCCAGGTGATTAATAACATAAACAATACACAACATTATTATTGTTATTGCAACCACTGAAATACCTACAAAGGTCGATGTAATGATGATTTTTTCGTATTTATATAGGTACAACTGATTTAAAAAGAGCGTCTTAAATGCGATCGTTTATTTTGAATCACAAATACCACTTATTCCAGATAAGCCAGGTACGTGAATGAGCATATGGAGTGCACTTATTATGTTGTGAGCTCGAGTCTCGTACGACAACCGCTTGACAAAATACTCTGCCAATTGTGTCGGAGCACCGCCCTCAATTGTTCGAGATGAAAAATGGCCTATTCGGATTGTTCACGAACAAATGCGTACCGTGCGGGTCATTACGCTTTGTTTTAGGAGTAAGTACGACAAAAAATTCACCGTGAAAAGCTAAAATTTTTGCTTCCGCCCTCTTGAGCTATGAGCAAGCAGTATTTAAACCACGGCCAATTGTTTCGCCTGAAGAATAATTTCCACACCAAAAAGTAGTACTCATTTCACTTTTAATACAATGGTGCCACTTACACATTAATTTTCTTCATAAATGTGCTGTTTTTTTACTAGTAAAAATGTAGGATCCTGATATTGGACGAATAATATCGAAAGATGAAAATCGTCGATGGAAATCATAACAAGAGATTTTACTGCTCGGCATCCGATTGGAACGGGATGCCAAAGATTGTTTCAGAGCTCGAGCAGGATTGAGGCGATAATAACAATGTCGTCACTTCCTCAATCTAACTTGTTCAATATTTCCTGTAGAACCGATTCGCAATAAATTTTTATACGTCTGGAATATTTTTATGCGACTGATTTTCGACCTTCACTTTTGAGGAGATAAATCATCTTTCTTAAACTAAGAATTACTAACGTACAACTACGGAGCTATCATCGTCTTGAACCTTCGTAATTCTACCACGGGGTAGTGACGTAAAAAGCCGTCAAATTCGTGGGTTTGAATCGAACAATGAGCTTGATATTTTGGTGAAGGAAACCATATCACAGTTGTGGGGTACTTTGTTGTAGTATTTACCACTTGACTGACTATCTCCTTCACAAAGCATTTATCATTATGTTCCATAGCCGTAATGAAGTGCCAGTCCCTTCTACGCTTTGTGTACTAATCACATTCGGCGATATCAGTATTAAAATTTTCTTTATACAAACACAGGCCTAAACAAAAAAAAAAAAAAGGGAAACAAATTAATCAAAATATTAGGTTTGCTTGAGGAAATTAATGAACTAAACCTATTTTATTTGAAGACCTATATTTTGTTGTAACGAGTAAACATTAGATGGTCATGAAATTGGGAATTCTCTTTTATAAGACAAGCTCGATTTGTTAGCGGTGTGGAGGTAATTTCTTGTGATTCGTCGTTCGACGCCCGAGTCTCGACCCGACCCCATGTTTACAAGTCACTTTACGAGCCATGTAATTACTCTCATCGTAACACAGTTACCGCTGTGGTTTATAAACCATTGCAAAATTAATTACTCACGACATTATTTAATCATACCATCAGATCTTAATAAATAATTATAACTGAAACATGGAACGCTATAAAACGTATTTCATAAATTGCTTCTTACTTCACATAGTGTCTCTAACGTGTCACTTATACTATACTTCAAACACTCACTAATTCCGAAATCTCAGGAACTATAAATAGCCTACAAACATGAATTCGTCTGGTTTTCGTAGACTAGTACGCTGAGAAAGGATTTTCCTAAATCCAAGGAGAAAATACATTTTTTATTAAAATAATTTGGAGAAAATCCCACAAATCAAACAGTAAAACCATCTACAAACCAAATTAGTTACCAATCAAAAAACTGATGGACATTTTAAATTGGTCAAACAAGTAGTTTTATCGGCCAGCTGAATAAATCCATCAATCCAATAAATAAAACAGAACGCGTCCGTAGATTGGTACAATTCAATCAGCTCTCAGGTATCCGTTCATCTTGGTACCTGTAATATCTCTCAAAGCATGTTTAAAACTCATCATATCAAAGTTATCGGGAGGGATGAATGGTCATTAATTAATTAAGGTGAACCCTTCGCGATGTGTCCCTCAGGATCCATTACTTAATTAACATTAATCATGCGCTGGTTTCGGACTAAGCTTTCAAATTTACAGCGATAGGGCAAGACAACATTAACGTATTTCACGTTTATCTTTCGATCATCTTCAGGTAGTTTCAGTGCCATGAATTTAAGACTCGACTTCAACCTTTTATAATTAGCTTCTAACTAATTAAATCCATCGGACACCCGTCTCGCTCTTTAGTATTGTTATCTTTTCCCAGAAAAGAACACGAAGGCTGGCATTACTCAAAGCCAGACTTTACTAATGCATTTTATGGCCGTGGGTAATATTTACGAGGCCCAGGTGAACGCAAAAAAGCGACGGTAAGCACCTCATCGCGGGTGATTTTTTAATATTAGTTTTCAGAAAAATTACTTATGCTAAACGCAATGTCCTAAAACAAAACAATGATTACAGTGGCTGGAATATAATAGACATAACATAGCAAAAGAGCCATCTTCTCTCAGATATATAATTATTTATTTTTATAACCGCAACCTAATTGCTTGTTATATTTCTTTTAGCACCTAAGACTTAAAAAGCCATTCTATAATCCCCGTATTAAGAGTTATACGTGGCAAGGGATTTGAAACGTGTTTTCCCCTATTTTCAGAGGCCAAGGCGTCGCATACCGCTATCCCGGGGGATTCCATTCCGAAAAACCTCCATAAATATTTCTTACAGTATTTGTATCTTCCTTGGAGTATCGTTAGCACAATGTTTCCCTTTTTTTCTCCAAACCGAGTAACCATCTGCTCCCACCATCTGTAAATACTTGACTATTATACTATTGTTATGTTTAATATGAATATATTTATCAATATAATTAATTTTGTAGTACTTTGGAACGCAAATATAACTTGTCGATTTTGTAATGTTTTATGATTTTATATTCCTCAAAATTTTGAATGTATGATTATGTTTTTGTGTACATTCATTGTTAGGTAAGTATAATATAAGCTATGTTCGCACTATCTTATGTACGCCGGTCATCATTTAGAAAGGGAATCTCATAATGTGAACCATTTTATATCAATTAGGTAACATAGCGTTCTTCCCAAAATAATAATCAAGACAATAAGTTGGAATAGCCGTCATTTGTATTCATTTTCGGTGCCGACTCACCTCGATCTCGTAGCCACTATAGTCAACTGAGAGAAAGGACCAATTTGATGCAAACATATAAAATATTACCAAAGTACGTAGACACTATGCTACATGACAAACGTAAGCACTTTAATACATTTGCTCTGAACGTCATTACAGTTTATCGCTACTTTGGCGCGGACCCGAAATAAATAGCGGCTATCAAAGAGCGATTACACAAACTGTTCACAAGCTCATAAAAAGACAAACATTACGAAATCTCTGGTGTCAAAGAAAAATAAATCTGTAATAAAGTTTAACAGCATCGACGACAATAACGTTTGAATGACAGTAACAAAATATAGACGATATAGTCAATACATGGATTGGTTGTTAAAATTAAATTTGATCTCCGATATTACAGATTGTAAAAGAGTATCACAGATATAATAGCATATACACAGTAAAAACAAATGCAATCTTTAAAAAAATTACATTTCCCTATAATACCTGCTAATTGCTAATACGCGATCTACAACGTACGTAATCAGGAGAAATACCAGACCTTCTTGAATATCTCTACTTGAATGATTTTTTAAGTAATTACTTCGATGTATACGCAGACTATTTTGTTAAATATAATATCGAAACAAAATCAAACATATATGGAGTTTTTAGATCCGTAACATTTCCCTTACCTATATCACTTTAAGTTCTGTATTGTTTGGAAAGCGTAGTATAAATTTTATTGCATATATTTCGAAGGTATCGAAATTCAAACTTAATTGTCAATTTACGCCGTTCGCGTTTATGTGCTTGGCAAAAACATCTGGCTTCTTGATTGCTTACGTTTTTATGTGCACTTAGAAACTCAAACGCCACTCCCGGGGAAAATGTACACAGGTACCTAAATAATGCAATCACAATGCTCCACATTTATAACTACGACGTATATATTTAAATTAAATTGCTATTGGGAGCAGGTACATGTTCCGATAATATTGCCTATGAATACTCGTACGTGCTAAAAAAGATTACATGTCAATACACGTAGGTATTGCTGGAGATCGTATGTATCCAGATTGTGATTTTCGTAGACGTAGCAGTAGGTACCTACTCACTGATTCCATTAGCTGATTAGCTAACGTTCTGTCTGATCACATTAATTTTGAAACATTTGTGTAGATAGGTATTAGGGGCACAAAGTATCCGATGATATTAGTATCTAAATATCCTATCCTATAACTATTATAAATGTGAAAGTATTTTATTTGTTTGTTACGCCTTCACGCCTCAACTATACTGAACAGTGGTATAGCGGGAACGCGGATGAGACCGCGGGGGACAGCTAGTTTTACTATATTTCGTAATTCTGTTGTATTTTTTCCCCATACGCATACGTAAAATAGCGTCGTAAATGTTCCAATAATATTATCTCTGAAAGCGAAACCGTGTAGCACGATCCTTTGGGGATTTTAAGTAACCGCATCCTAAGGGTCAACTGAAAGGTTTGACCATACAACAAGCATTCATCAAACTGAACGAACAATAGCTGCAAATGAAACAGCTACCTACATGAGGGTTATTCTGGTTACAGAAAACACGCGAGATATTATGTATCAAACTCACAAATAAATTATCAAAACAACATAGACGTTAATACTTTAGTAATCAAATATCAAGTAAGTAAGCTTTTTATGTGAACAGTTTTATTGTTTATTATATCTACGTCCACTATTTTTGTTACTGTTTGTTTTCCAAATAGAATAAAATAAATAGGTAAACAACAAACCAGGTAGGTAATTTGAATAATACGAAGATTCTAGAACAATTAAATTGATTTATAACATTTTATTCAAGGGTCTATTATAGTTTCTCCTGATAAGCTTATGATAAAAACAAAACACGTGTATTTGTGAATTTGATATCAGTGGCTATGTTTAATTTTCTTATATTGTATTACGAGTGTAATGATAGCAAATAAATCTTGATTTATATGACTTTAAGTCAGTTGGTACAGAACTGTTTTTTAACTTTTCTTTGCACCATGATATGGTTTTCATATTTGAAGTAATAGCGTCAGCGACTGCCAAGCGATACAAACACCATGATTAAGGTTCTGTGGTATCAGGATTCGGTGGGCGTAGTGCAGGCAATGAAACAACGTAATACTATCGCTTCGGAAAACTCCCGTATGAGGAGAAGAAGCGACGCAACAAACTCCTCATGGGCCCCGATAGGTTTACTGTTATAATATTACAATTAATTAGGTAATCACTTCACTTCACAATCTTAGTCTTAACTTATAATAAGTTACAGAACCGGGTAAAACAATGATCGTACTGATCTGTGTCTAGCTCGAGAGCTTGTGAAAAACTAACTCTTACAAATACAAATACCCTCACTTTTATATGCTTTGCTATTTGCGTTATGGTCAGTGTTGCCACATCACTCAATCCTTCTACCATAATAATATTATCCAACCAATATGAATAAATATCTAGTAAATATCTAACATTCGGCCTTTCCTGGCATCAAGTTTGTCCTCAAACTTCGCGTAACAAATAAAGTTATCAATATCGTAAAATAATACAGATAAATATACATCACTTTTTCTCAGATGGATCCATCAACATCAGTTCACCTATCTCTAAAACTAATACTGACAGTGTATACAGACAGTTATCAACTCCAATCAAATTCAATCACCAAATATTATCTTATCTATCCCATCTTTCTATCCCATCTTTCTATATCTACCTCCTCCATCTATTTCTATCCCATCAATCTATATCTAACCCATCTATCTATATCTATTCCCCTTTTTTTTGCCAGAATTTGCATACCGACAGTGTACATACCGACAGTGTATACAGTCAGTTATCAACTCCAACCAAAATCAATTACCAAATATTATCTTATCTATCCCATCTATCTATATCTCTCCCATCTATCTATTTCTATCACATCTATCTATTTCTATCTATTTCTATCACATCTATCTATATCTATCCCATCTATCTATACCTATTCCCTTTTTTTTTTGCCGAAAGTGTTGTTTAACATTCCACAAGGTGTAAGTAGCAGTTTATAGATTTCTTACACTTTGTCAAATAGCTAACATGCAAAAACATTTGTTATATAACATTTTAGATTAACGGTTACATTACATATGAATTAAACACGAATAAATATTAAACTCTCTATCTGTCCTTTCCCTCCTTTTCTTCTTTTATCTTCATATGAATTAGACTATAATTAAAATACAATACAACATTTTAAAATCCAAATTTCTAATAATCGTCATCTCTATGCTTATCTATTTTTTTTAACTTTCCTTATAATTTCTAATCTTTTCTAATCCCTTCTTATCTCTCCTAATCTTTTATCTCTCCTAAACTTTTCTAATCTCTCCTAATCTTTTATCTCTCCTAATCTTTTATCTCTCCTAATCTTTTATCTCTCCTAATCTTTTATCTCTCCTAATATTTTAACTCTCCTAATCTTTTATCTCTCCTAATCTTTTATCTCTTCTAAGCTTTTATCTTTTTTTCTAATCTTTTCTATTCTCTCTTTTTATTCAGATGGCTATATTAACATCTAATTCATTATATTCATGAGATGGCTATATCAACATCTATTAATTTTATTCAGATGGCTATATCAACATCTATTAATATTATTCAATGGCTATATCAACATCTATTATTATTATTCAGATGGCTATATCAACATCTATTCATTTCTATCAATCAACATCTATTATTATTATTCAGATGGCTATATCAACATCTATTAATTTTATTCAGATGGCTCTATCAACATCTATTAATTTTATCCAGATTGCTATATCAACACTTAACCTCTCTTCTCTTTTTAATCGTTACTGGTCATACCAAATATTTTCTTATAAGAAGTGTCTCTTCAAATATTCATTCACGCTCTTGCTACTTAAAACTGTATATCTGTCATCATACCGCACGTCTGTCATCAAGACTGCACGTCTGTCATCAAGACTATATGTCTGACATCAAGACTGCACGTCTGTCATCAAGACTGCACGTCTGTCGACAAGACTGTACATATGTCATCAAGTTTCTATTTTTTTTTCAATATTTTATTGAGGAAAACTGCATGTCCGTTATCAAAACTGCATGTCCGTCATCAAGACTGCACATCTGACATCAAGACTGCACGTCTGTCATCAAGACTGCATATCTATCGTCAAGACTGCACGTCTGTCATCAAGACTTTTTCAACACAAGATTTTATTGAATAACTTATTTGCGTTTTTGTTGTCGAGTTTATAAATAAATGAATGGACATCTGCTTTTTTTTTATCACAATTAAACCTGTATCTTATCGAACCTAACTAGCGTAAATTCTATGCTTTGATACCTACATCTTATACCTCTTCTCTCTTTCTCTCAATATTATTTCATCTTATCAGTGTCCTTACAAGCGTTTTATATATTTTTATAGGTACATTTTTTTATAAACTATTATTCCGTATGTTGCTGATGTTAAAGCGGAAAACTAAAGACTACATCGTGAAAAACATCTAAATTTCTAACCATATTTTTCACACATTTCATCCACCTTTTTCTACTTCTATTTACTACTATCTACTTTCATATTCATAAATCTTTTAGTCTCAATATCACGATAATATTATGATCCAATCTTTTTTTTTACTTCTATTTACTACTATCTACTTTCATATTCATAAATCTTTTAGTCTCGATATCACGATAATATTATGATTCAATCTTTTTCTACTTCTATTTACTACTATCTACTTTCATATTCATAACTCTTTTAGTCTCAATACCATGATAATATTATAATCTAAGCGAGTCTGACCAACAATCCAACGCCGATACGGCCTCACGGTGAATCACACGTCCACGGTGAATCACACTTCCAATCACATTCTGGTGTGAAAAGCTCTACCAGATATACCTGAAACCAATGAAGTCCAGCACAGTAATAGATCATTTCACTTGGCCATTTCTGCCTACATTTGCGAGCCAATTTTGCTATTAATCGATTTAGTTTGATCATTTTTCTAACGCTTACTCATATTAACCAGAGATCTAGAGTTAATTCCTACTTATCAACTTTATGAAGGGAAAATCTCGTTAATTCAAAGTAAACTAAAGTAAACTAAGTACTAATTGTGTGTTGCTTTTTGAGTGCATAGTGTTCAGATCATATAGCAGATTTTATTTCGAATGACGATGTTTCATTCAGTTCACTTGTGTGTGTGCCTCCCCCTGTCTACTTTATTTTTGCTACTTATTCTTATATCTGTGGAAACTTTTAATTAGCTTTCAATATCTATGTAATTATAACTTTGTTAATTAAGAACCTAGCTGTTAGTTTCCATAAGCAAATAAAATAAAATAAAATAAATCTCAGGCAGGAAGTACAGTTAAGAAACCCAAATGTAAACTTTACTAAGATCAACCAATCATAACAGCTACACCAAACACTTTGTTACACACACACTACCCTAAGGGAGAAAGCCACAGCTTTATAGTTTTAACTTCTATAAAAGTACACCACACAAAGCTTTTGCTAACAGACTGACTACTCGGGCGCCAACGCTCATTTTTAACGAGCTGCGACTACTAATCTTCTGCGCAGTTAACGTCAAGAAAACGAATTTGAATTCTACATCGAACTCTACATTGACTACATTGACCTCTACATGGACCTCTACATGGACCTCTACATGGACCTCTACATGGACCTCTACATGGACCTCTACATGGACCTCTACATGGACCTCTACATGGACCTCTACATGGACCTCTACATGGACCTCTACATGGACCTCTACATGGACCTCTACATGGACCTCTACATGGACCTCTACATGGACCTCTACATGGACCTCTACATGGACCTCTATATTGACCTCTACATTGACCTCGTAACTTGAACTCGTAACTCGTAACTTGAACTCGTAACTCGTAACTTGAACTCGTAACTCATAACTTGAACTCGTAACTCGTAACTTGAACTCGTAACTCGTAACTTGAACTCGTAACACGTAACTTGAACTCGTAACACGTAACTTGAACTCGTAACTCGTAACTTGAACTCGTAACTCGTAACTTGAACTCGTAACTCGTAACTTGAACTCGTAACTTGAACTCGTAACTTGAACTCGTAACTTGAACTTGTCAGGTTAAGCGGTTCAACATCATTGGGAAAGAGTATATATCTACCAATTTACTATCAATCTTAAATAAATAAAGAGTCATCGAGAAATTTATCAACAGGTGTTTAGAAACTGTTTATAGTTATGTAATTACTATTTACTTAGAAGTTCTACATTACTGAATGTAGAAACAGGTTGAAGTTGCAATGTAGGGTAGGTGTTAATAAATAAATCACAAGACCACGCTTCAATGTATTTCATTTATTCACCTTTAGATTTCCGATCTGAACTTCAATATTTAACTTCAGTTCAGATAATAGACAATAAGAATCAGATTACGTAATTCAAACGTTAGGATGATAATACAAAATTTATTATATAGCATATTTCCGAATCAGGTATACCTAACTATATCAGTCTACTAATGGGTTTAGATCAGGATAATAAATAATCATTTAGGCCAGACTTTAGAATGTATTTATTCAAATATCATATCAATGGCCAAAATCATGAATTTACTCTCAAAGCTACCACCGGTTCGGATGGCCGACCATATTGAGAAGATACCGGTAAGAAACTCAATATTAAGGTCTTATGTACGGCCACTACACATATTCAGAGTTATTCTCTGTATACAACAAATACACAAAACACATTATTTTAAAATGATCAATCTTTACAGTTGAGAATATCAAATATACTTATCTTTATGTCGACGGACGTCGGACAGTAATTTCACATTATCACGATTAACTACATTATTACCACTATAAGTAATCACTTTCAAATACAAACGACGACTGGCCAAGCCCAGACCTACCCGCCCATTTTATAATACTTTATTCCACAACCAGACAGGGCATTATCACAACGTGAATACATTTTATCAACAAATGTCACTACTCTTAATAATAACTTTAGTAAACCGTTATCAATAAAAATTATAGTACTAGTTGTTAATTATTGAAATAACTATTATCGAATATAGGTATGATCATAATTATGATTCGTCAAAGCAATTAAATTGTTCAATAGAAATATTAATCATCAAGAGTCAATTCACATCTTGTTACTTTAAAGTAAAAATGTTTATCAACAATTAATTATCCTAGGAGTCACTTGATGACTCTGCAATTATTTTAATTCAATTGTTATCAGAATTATAATTTAAAAATAACATCAAGTTTAATATCAATTAATAATCATCAACATAAGTAACATTTAGTTCAGTAGTGTTGCCACTGCAAATAATGAATTTATTAAGTAGGCATTTAACTATCAGATTTAACTAAATACCTAACACGGCCAGACTGACATGTACTTCGTCCTCGAAGTACTAACATCACATTTATTATTGACACCCGTTAAATTCCTGGCGTCCAGACACAACCACAAGGAAACCCACAGGTCTAGCCATAGGCTTAAATACAACCAGCAGTACAACAATGCCACGGTCTAATTACAGACAACTACAGGTATAGCAACGAGTATAGTCGAAGGTACTGCCATCGGCACAATCATAGAAACAAAATATCTAAACATACAAATTATTTAAACATAATAAAACTGTAGAACCAGTATGTTTGTACATTAAAATATATTTACCAAAAAACTGATCAGAAAACAAATAAGGTTATGAAAATTGCCGTCGTTCTTACGTCAGTCCATTAGAACAAAAGCTTTAAAACTACTGAACAAATTTTTATAGTCTCACTTATTCACTGTGGGAAAACAGACAGCTATACAATAACAAACTTAAAATATCAATAGTTATCAGGAAGCCAATAACAGGTCTTCGCGGATATATGCCAGTATAAGAACCATATCTGTGGCCATTTATGTAACACGTTTAACACTATATGGAAATTATCAATAACATTAACATGTAAATACAACACTAGATTATTTAATGGCAAATAATACAGAAATACAATTCACAACACACTTTTCCGAATAACAATCCGTATTATTCGAAAAAGTATTCGCCTCGCCGATATACCGCTTGTGCAGAAAGGTCAAAATCGTGTTGCCCAATAAAAGTGATAAAGTTGTCGGTATCGTGTCCATAATTAGAATTGACAAATGTATGGACATTAAGTTTTGGAAAGTTCCGATACGATCTAGAGGGAGTGTTCAAATCCATTTCCCCGATCAATTCAGAGCAATCTACTGTTTTTGATTCTATTTTCAGTAAATAAGAAATATTCGAAATTTCACGCCGCTTGACAAGGGAAGTTTTTTTTCAAATGTATAAATAGTTGGAAGACTTATATGGTTTTTTTTTAACTGAAAATAGATGCTTGACCAACCTCATTTGAATCTACAAGATAATAACATTTAAATTATCACTTCATCAAAATCGGTTGACCAATGAAATTTAATTAATTCTGCGTGAGCGAAACCCAGGCGAAAAGCAGTAGGTACATCATAATTACTTAGTTCCAGCCATGGGCACAACCACAGACAACAACATATATAGCCACAGGTCATACATCTGTGTCATAGCTACAGTCACCACTACATATTACAATATATACTACATATATAATGTATATATAATACATTTAAAAATATGATTAATTAAATTTAAATACTCGCCTTGTCACAGGCACAGTCGCACAACCAAAAGCTCAGCATAGCTTAAGAAACATCCATTCTTAAAATAAAGAGACACTTTATATTCTATGTTCGATCCCATACCATTTCCATTCAATTTCATTTCATTTTAGTAAAGAATATTTCCATTTCCAAAAAGTAAATAAAAATAGTTAACATTTGTTCATTGCCACCGTTCTTGTAATTCATATTTATACAAAACAAAGTAACAACGGCCTGTTGCTTTGTCGACAATATATTCTAGTCCCGCACCTGCTGCACATGAGATAGACTTAGAATAAAGCAAGAGACTTCAGCAGTTCACTTCTAATCATACATATTTTTTTTTAATTCCATTGCTACAGACATTTTACAAGACAAAGTAACAACGGCCTATCGCTTTGTAGCTTCTAGCCCCCCACCTGCTGCGCATGAGTCAAGACTAGAAAAAGCAGGAGACTTCAGCAGTTCATTGCCACACTCTTCAGTACCAAAACAATCTATCAACACTCTTCAGTGCCAAAACACAATCTATCAACACTTCAGTGGCAAACAATCTATCAAATTATTTTTCAATGAACTAATAGAACAGGATTAATATTCGGAAAAAATAATCATTGGCATCATTATTAAATAATACTCACATTACAGGAAAACTTAAATCCATGGCAATATTGAATTATCCCAAAAATTTCAAGTAATGTACCATTATATGATAAGGTGTTTATGAAAGGTCATAAAAACTTTATTTTAAATCTGCTGTTTAAATAATCTCTCAAGGTTAAAATTAAATTAATTAAAAGGGAGACATTTTCTGTTGTAACAACACATCCATAATCTGAGAAATACATTATAGAATACTCCTACGATCTGGTGCATTTAGTTTTTATTTTATGTACTTATTTATCAAATTCTACGCCAAAATGAATTATTACCGTTCGGCCACACTGACAATTCTATGCAAAGAGTACATTATATAATCCGAGGCGCTATGTTTAATATTTTTAGCTTACGAAAAACATTGTACACCGAATCTTCCGCATTTCAAACTTTTTTTTTTTATATTTCAAACAAATTATTTTATGTGAATCAAATATTTAGTTTCAATCTACTACACCAACATCAAACAGGAACAACTCAATGATTATAATGATTCCGAAGAAAATATAAATTATGGAATTGGCAACAATCACATGTACAAGTCAAAGCCATTTCCAACTCGCGAAAAAATGATTTTTTTTTTATGAAGAAATTTTATGGGTAACAATTACTTAGATACGTTTTGCCAGTGAGAATAATATTTAAAATTTTCCCGTACACAGTGTTTCGCCAATTCCAAATTTCACAAAATAATATGTGTGTTATCTATTTGCTATTCATAATTTATGCTCAATTATTATGTAATATTTTTTACAAAAAGATAATTTCATAAAGAATTTGCTAGTAAAGGGAGTCAAACTCTTCGTATACATGATCCTCTCAAATTCAGTCAACTCAAACCAGGTAATCAAGGCAATTCAAACATACAGCCATGTTAATTATTTCCAGGATTAAATATACACTTAGGATTCCGAATCCTTTTTGACCCGTTAGTGATTTTCTCTGGTTAGAGCACGAAACTAATGAACATTAGAAATAATACTATTCCATATTAATTCGAAAATGTCGTCGTAACTATTAGTAGAAATAAAATCTAAATTTATTTCATTCCCTTCATTATTGCTATAAATATGGAGTTTAAAACACTAAATCCGCAATAAGCTTTGTACTATGGATGTATTGAAATGAAATGTTATCAAAGACATTTTTAATTAAGTTATTATTATTATTTTCTTGACCCGTGACGCGACGCGATTGAAATCTACATTGTTGGGAATCGGTCATTGGCATGGTGTTTTAGTGACAGAAATAACTTTCTTTTTGTGAAATACAGATTTGAACATAATAAATCGCTAATTTAAAACTCACAACAATAGACAGATTTTATCTTTAATATTGTTACAAAAAAAAAACATTCATAGTAAACCAAGTAAAAAAAGGACACTAGTAAAAAAGGGACTAGTCTTCAATTTTAAAACAAGAAAGGTGCTCCATTATTTACCAATTTTGAAATACCTATATTCCCATTATAATACCATTATTAATTTGATTCTAACAGTTCTAGATTTTTTTTTTTTACTTAAAAAGTTTATGTGACTCCCTGTTATAAACTAATAATTCTGGTGAAATCTAAAGTTATCCTACAAAATGTTATTATTTATATGTGCTTTTGTTATTTAATCTATATTAATACAATAAAGCAGTAATTTGTTTAAATGGGACAATCCCTAAAGTCACCAGTCGGATTTAAGAACTGATAGCCGGGAACGTGGATGAAACTACGGGGAACAGCTATTTTTTAATATTTCTACACCGTATGTTATGGTAGAATTCGTCAGACTCTTCTTTTTAACCGACTTCAAAAAAAGGAGGAGGTTCTCAATTCGAATGTTTGTTACCTCATAACTCCTCATTTATTAACCGATTTGGAAAATTCTTTTTTTATGTGAAAGGGTACGCTTCCCGTTTGGTCCCATTGTCATCAGATCAGAATTTGATTACTTCTTAGTGTACTTTGAAGTCGGTTTAAGGTTTTTGTAAAACAGTCAATTATTCTTTACATTATGATATGCAATTTATTTGAACGGTTTTATTAGCTTTCCCGCAGCGGCAACCAAAAATGTAAGTTCCTCAAAATCTACTGTGTTAAATATGTGTAGGTTTTTAATTGGATGGACAAAAAAATATATCTATGCCTAAATCGGTATAATTACTAGTACGTATTTGAAAATTCATTTTACAATTTAACTGTACTGAACCTTGTTCCGCACATACTAATCAAGTTTTCACGTAACACACTTTAAGTTACGTTTTGTGAATCTTGTCAACATTTTTGGGACATCAGTTTACAGAGACAAAAGATCTTAACATAAAAATATAAAGCCTTGCAAGGCCCTACCAGACCAAATAATCAGCTTCATCATTTGCTGCTCTTGTCATCAATGGATCTTCTTTCAAACAGGATGTATAAGGCTTCTAGGGGAATCCAACGGTTTGTCGTCGTACAAATTATCAGCTTCATGATTTGCGGCTATTATCGTCAATCTTAACTGGTCCAGTATTCCATGTACTTCAAGATCCAAAACTCGACAGTCTAGAAAAAACAAGTCAAAATGTTAGTTTATAAGGGCACAGATTAAGCGTATCCCACTTCTGATGTCAGGTTAAGCGGTTCAACATCATTGGGAAAGAGTATATATCTACCAATTTACTATCAATCTTAAATAAATAAAGAGTCATCGAGAAATTTATCAACAGGTGTTTAGAAACTGTTTATAGTTATGTAATTACTATTTACTTAGAAGTTCTACATTACTGAATGTAGAAACAGGTTGAAGTTGCAATGTAGGGTAGGTGTTAATAAATAAATCACAAGACCACGCTTCAATGTATTTCATTTATTCACCTTTAGATTTCCGATCTGAACTTCAATATTTAACTTCAGTTCAGATAATAGACAATAAGAATCAGATTACGTAATTCAAACGTTAGGATGATAATACAAAATTTATTATATAGCATATTTCCGAATCAGGTATACCTAACTATATCAGTCTACTAATGGGTTTAGATCAGGATAATAAATAATCATTTAGGCCAGACTTTAGAATGTATTTATTCAAATATCATATCAATGGCCAAAATCATGAATTTACTCTCAAAGCTACCACCGGTTCGGATGGCCGACCATATTGAGAAGATACCGGTAAGAAACTCAATATTAAGGTCTTATGTACGGCCACTACACATATTCAGAGTTATTCTCTGTATACAACAAATACACAAAACACATTATTTTAAAATGATCAATCTTTACAGTTGAGAATATCAAATATACTTATCTTTATGTCGACGGACGTCGGACAGTAATTTCACATTATCACGATTAACTACATTATTACCACTATAAGTAATCACTTTCAAATACAAACGACGACTGGCCAAGCCCAGACCTACCCGCCCATTTTATAATACTTTATTCCACAACCAGACAGGGCATTATCACAACGTGAATACATTTTATCAACAAATGTCACTACTCTTAATAATAACTTTAGTAAACCGTTATCAATAAAAATTATAGTACTAGTTGTTAATTATTGAAATAACTATTATCGAATATAGGTATGATCATAATTATGATTCGTCAAAGCAATTAAATTGTTCAATAGAAATATTAATCATCAAGAGTCAATTCACATCTTGTTACTTTAAAGTAAAAATGTTTATCAACAATTAATTATCCTAGGAGTCACTTGATGACTCTGCAATTATTTTAATTCAATTGTTATCAGAATTATAATTTAAAAATAACATCAAGTTTAATATCAATTAATAATCATCAACATAAGTAACATTTAGTTCAGTAGTGTTGCCACTGCAAATAATGAATTTATTAAGTAGGCATTTAACTATCAGATTTAACTAAATACCTAACAAACTCGTAACTTGAACTCGTAACTTGTACTCTTAAAACTCTAACTTGAACTCTAACTTGAACTCTAACTTGAACTCTAACTTGAACTCTAACTTGAACTCTAACTTGAACTCTAACTTGAACTCTAACTTGAACTCTAACTTGAACTCTAACTTGAACTCTAACTTGAACTCTAACTTGAACTCTAACTTGAACTCTAACTAGAACTCTAACTAGAACTCTAACTTGAACTCTTACTTGAACTCTTACTTGAACTCTTACTTGAACTCTTACTTGAACTCTTACTTGAACTCTTACTTGAACTCTTACTTGAACTCTTACTTGAACTCTTACTTGAACTCTTACTGGAACTCTTACTGGAACTCTTACTAGTTTGAACTCCTACTTGAACACTTACTTGAACTCTTACTTGAACGCTTACTTGAACTCTTACTTGAACTCCAACTTGAACTCTAATTCTAACTTGAACTCTAACTTGAACTCTTAAGTGAACTCTAAATTGAACTCTTAATTGAACTCCGTATTAAACTCTAAATTGAACTCCGTATTAAACTCTAAATTGATATCCGTATTAAACTCTAAATTGAACTCTAACTCTAAAGTAAATTCTAAAATGAACTGTAAATTGAACCCTTAATAGATCTAAATTGAACTGTAAGTTGAACCCTTATTTGAACTCTAAATTAACTGTAAACTAAACCCTTAATTCAACTCTAAATTGGAACTCATTGAACTGTAAATTGAACTCTTAATTGAACTCCGTATTAAATTCTAAATTGAACTCTTAACTCTAAAGTGAATTCTAAAATGAACTGTAAATTGAACTGTAAGTTGAACCCTTAATTGAACTCTAAATTAACTGTATTGAACTCTAAATTTAACTCTAAAGTGAATTCTAAATTGAACTGTAATTTGAACCCTTAATTTAACTGTACATTGAAAATGATACAAGTCTTTAGAACCTTGAATTAAATTGGGAATAGTGTGAATACTGGAACCGCTTAATACGCCCAGAAGAACTGAACTATTAAAATAACTCATAAATCTATTTTTTTTTTAATTAAGTACCTATTTCTTGTGAATTTAATATTAATATCTCTAAATAAATTAAGTACGATTTTAGATTTTTAGTTTTTTTTTTGAGATTCTTCATGGCAAACCCTTACCAGCACGTTCTAAATTATTCAAATGAATCATGATATCTGTTCTATTATTTTTGTATAAGCTGTAAGTTTCTTTTAAATATGTTAAAATAAAATCACTAATATTTACTGAAAATTAACAGTGTTATTTTCGTTAATTAGAAATTGTTTCTCAGGAGAAACATGTTGATCAGGTACTTTAGACTATACGTTTGTCGAATGAGCTACCTATTACCACCATTATAGTCATGTATATATCTAGCAGTCAGCTATGTATTCAATTTAAAAATAATTATCAAAATACTTTACAATTAAAACCAGAAACACAGTTTTAATAGTTCGGGAGCCTATGGATTCAAAAATAAGCTGTAATGTTGTATGCCAATAAATTATATTTTTTGCAAAATACAGAAACTAATCGGAGTCGTATATAACTTTTTATAACATATATTCTATTATCACTTTGTTACAATTTTTATTATGAGTCGAATGTTACTTGAAATAGATGTATTTTATTTATTATTATTATAACACACTCAAATAAAATTTACCACTAACTTCATTCCACGTTTGCTACTTCAGATTAACCCAGCACGGTAGTACTTATTCAAAGTTAATTAATTCAATACAAAACACTAAAAAATAACAAAATATTTTTGTTATCCGGGTTGTAGTCCGGTACATGAACCGACTCTCAAGTCTCAACCTTAAAACATTGTCTTTTGAACGTCCTATAAATATTTCATATCTATCACTGTGTCAATAGATCTGGGGGAATTCTTTCAACAAAATACACTTATGGAGCAACCGGCAAAATAAGGAGAATCACCCAACTAGTTAGATAGCTAATGAATTAATTTATCGCACAATTAGTGAATAGTAATTCATTTTAAAACTTATGTTTTTACAAAGTATCTTCCTTCCTTCCTTTCTAGGATATATATCATATTAAATTGCTACATCCTATTATAGGGTCATATGTATAGAATTTTAAATAGGTACCCAACGTACCTATACATATTGTAATAAATAATTGAGCTTACACTATACTTTTAACCAATAAAATCTAGCTAACTTGACTATATTTTCAACAATAATTAAATTATTTAACCGTTCCCCAGATATTTTCACAATCTATTAACAATCAACATGAAATCGACTCACCAGATAAGTGTTCAGGCAATTTGTATACACCAACATTCAGGCACCACTATATGTACATCAGATAGCCACTCGCATGGCACACCCGGCGCCAACTTGTGTCACTGGTCGCTACCAGCATGAACTATACTGCAAGCGTGCCGCCCGCGCCGTCATCGGTCTATTATTCCGTCTAACATTCGTGTATTGGCACGCGCATTTCACAACCACCCACAAATGCACTTATTTTAAGGTATCAAATCACTTGATTAAGACTTTATTCTTTCGTTCCTTACTTGTTCAAAGTTCTCAGGAACGTAGTCTTTTCAAACTATGTGGAAACAATCCAAGTACGGTTTTCATTGCCTCTCTTTATCCCAATTTCTGATAATAGCGTCAGCGACTGCCAAGCGATACAAACACCATGATTAAGGTTCTGTGGTATCAGGATTCGGTGGGCGTAGTGCAGGCAATGAAACAACGTAATACTATCGCTTCGGAAAACTCCCGTATGAGGAGAAGAAGCGACGCAACAAACTCCTCATGGGCCCCGATAGGTTTACTGTTATAATGTTACAATTAATTAGGTAATCACTTCACTTCACAATCTTAGTCTTAACTTATAATAAGTTACAGAACCGGGTAAAACAATGATCGTACTGATCTGTGTCTAGCTCGAGAGCTTGTGAAAAACTAACTCTTACAAATACAAATACCCTCACTTTTATATGCTTTGCTATTTGCGTTATGGTCAGTGTTGCCACATCACTCAATCCTTCTACCATAATAATATTATCCAACCAATATGAATAAATATCTAGTAAATATCTAACAGAAGTATCGTTTTTACTCTATATTAGAGCACTAGGAAGAAAACTTGTGATATCCTACCTTAACAGGCAAAAAAGAACTAAATGGATGAGTGTTTTAGTATTTATAAATACAATCTATGATTGTTCAGATAAGATGTAAAGGTTTGTAGCTACATAGTACGAAAACGGGCATTTGAATAGCCCCTAGGTATGTTAGTTATTCAGCGCGTGACTCGCTGGGCGGCCAGCCCGCTCCCTCGTAAATCAAACTCGCCATTCGCTTATGCATTATACAATTTTATTTGTGCGAGTCCGCTGAATAGGTAATAAACTATGGCAGGTGAAACGTTCTGCGTGTCCGAATGCGCAGGGAATTTGAAACGTACGCAAATATTCGTGTGTTTACTACGTTTTACCGTGGTAAAACTCGCCATGACAGCCGAGCGTTGCATGCCAAATGGTGGGATTGAAAGCCTTTATAAAATATACCAACAACACTACCAAAATATACGACACATCTACTCTACTCCTCTATCTCTGTAGGTTCATTATTTGTTTCAGTTGGATGTAAGGAGAGTAGGAATAATTATGGAAGCTAATTTGGACTCTGTCCATAGAATTAATTACTAGTTACCTAAATTTTATTATTAAGTAAATACTCAAAAAAACTCAATTTAATTTAATTTTCGTCTCAGGGAAAGTACGTTATTGATTTACTATATTATAAGTATAAAGTATACTCTTTACAACAAAGTGTATGTATATTGTATGTAAAATGGACATTCTATTTAGTGGAAGTAGGTAGGGCGGTTAGTACGAGTTAGTTTTCCGGAGGTCTCTTCATCTTGCAGAGCGGCGGAGCAGAAAATTTACTCCTACCCTCGTTCCACACGTCGCTGCTTGCGTCTCGGCCCATCTGCCAAAGGCTAATCTTTTTACTAATTTCATTATTTTACAACATAAGTATGTTCACTAACATAACACTCGATACCATTGTATTTATGTTCTCTGTAAATCTTTATGTTTTTAAAGGCGTATGTTTTTGATTTTATGGTCGCTTTTTCATACACCTAAACGCTTTAATTAGAATAAGAATCTTTTGCATGTCGTGCATTGACTTATATATTACTTGATGTCGTGTCGTAAATAAATAGAATTACAGTAGTATCGTATAGTACCTAATTGGTGTTTCACGATAGACAGTATATCTTTGCTTTAAACATTCTAATTTCATTCCAATGAACATTATAAAAATCCATTATAAAAATATTTATTAATCTTCTTCAATGTTAAAATGACACTACAATTTCAGTATTAAACAGGACATTGGTATATCTCCTAGCTAATATCTCCTATCTTGCCAGTTCTTCTGAACTGAAGGAAGTCAGTTCCAAAACGTGGTAACTTCTGTAGCTTTGACGTCCATTACTAACTAAATAAATTAAGTAAAATTTAATTAATTGAAGCCTAATTACAATCATAATGTGATCGATTATATTGATTATCATTATTGGATACAATGGTAAACGCTGATCAGCATTCATGTTAATGAAATGGGGACTGAAATGATCGTAATTACGGCGAGCGTTTTTACTGCATTGTTGGCAGCCCCCGTCGCCGGAATCACCTGGCATTACCTATCGTTGTGAAAATATTTTCAACAAATGGCCCATTTATTCAAGCACCAGACATGATAACTTTTGTAATTACAATTACTTAAATTCGCATTTTGATATTCTTCAAGCTCGACATAAACATTTAAGATTTCCGGGGGGTTTTTAATGAAATTTTCAGGAATTAAAAAGCATATTCAGAATCCTTTGAATGGGACATACCACAGTACGTATGAAAGTGCATTCTAGAGTCAACTAGATTAGCGAGTATTAAACCCAATTATCTACCATAAAAGTACTCAAATTATAACCATAACTCAACAATTTGTGAAAAATAAACAAGAAGATAATAATTTATTATTGCGGCGCCGGCGACATGTTTACGGTAGCGAGGCTTAAACAGCTTTACACAGACGAGATGGATTAGAAAAATCCCTGTTACAGCTACGTTACAGAATGTCGCATGAAAACTTAGGAAAGCCTTAAGTATAACTTTATAATAATGATAAACTTTCGCCTTCGACTTTGTTGATTCTTATAATTAACTAATCGAGTCTTTTTACCTGCAACTCGTTCCCCATCAGAATATGGAATGTTTTTAAGTTGGTATGATGTTAGCACTTAATGATAATCAATAGTTACAGATGAGCTCATTGTCATTAGCTTGAACTCTCGGTAAAACCATCGCGGGGAAGCCATAGCACGGTGGTGGAGTACTTTGTAGTACCCGCCTAGCTGGCTACCATCTTCAAACTAGGTACATGGATTATCATTTACAATAATAATAATTTTGTAATTTTCATTTGTGTTTTTAACATTGAAGAATCTATAACATCATGTGGTTTTTTCAAATATATAATTTGAATTGATTGTCTAAGTTGAAAATGTACCTACTGGTGTAATCCGACAGCTATACTTTAGAGGCATTATCACTTCCATACTGAAATTGTGATCAATAACAAGCCCATTCACAGTAAAAAGAAAAAAAGTGTATCCGTGATATTGTACTAGTACCTAATATATGTATATCGAAAGAGGTTTATATTGAAAGTTTGTCGCACCGCGTCGCGTCGCAGGCCCCTGTCCCGAGCCCTAAGGACACACATTCTACTTTGTTCTTACACGAAAGTTTTAAGAAGTTGGTTAACAGATGTTGCGCCTGACTTTTGTCCCCCATGTAAGTCATGTATTCTTTTACAAATATATGTTTGTCTTAAAAGTAGTGAGTACCTAAATATTGTTTATTTCGTGGTATCCTTTAGTATAAAAACTAAGGTAAAACGCACAACAAAACTAAGATAGTAAGTGTACGTGCAACTAGCAAAGACGTAGACATCCTGTAAGAAAATTTTACGATATATTTTATTTAGAAAGATTTAAAAAAAAAATGTATTACGGTAGTTATTTTTCTAGTCAATAGAATATTACCTAATATGAAATACTTACATACATGAATATGAAATACCGGTAGTGCAGCTATAATTGGGATGAAAAATTACCTAAAGCAATTGAGGTATGGCAAAAATAAATATGCACATTTACGTCTTTTTTTTTTATTGTAAATATATGATAAGTATAAAATTAAATATAATATACACTACTCGCCAAACTATGAAGTTTGATGGCGAGCCACGCTCTTTACAGATTATTATACCCACCATTATTAAAAATACATACAAGAAAGGCATTTACATGCAACATAAGCTAAAATTACCCTAAGAACTCCACTTGCCAGTAAACAGTATGCCCCCCCCCCCCCCCCCTTGTTGAAGTCGGCAATTTTTTTTATGACTATCGGAAGTCTTCGATGACATTGTAGGTACGAGCTGTTCTGAAAGAGATATATTTTCAGTCGAAGAAGTTCAACTTGTATTCAGGTTGATGACTCTATCAGTAACTTTAAGAGTCTGTAGACACTGTACCGTACAGGTAATACAATATGTCCATGACAATACTTAAAATTAAAAAGATTACACAGCGGTCTAAATTGGTATCGGTCGAACCTTACTTTTAAAAATCAAGCTGCAATGCAACTCGTTGAGCCGCAGCCGTTACCAGACTACCGGCTCAAAATACTGTCCAAACGTGACTTGCCGATATTGCATCATTTGTACCACATCTAACCGCATGTGCACGTACAGATCTTCAACGCTGCATCACCACACGTTTTGTTATACCTAGCCATCAACTAAATAGGTTTGTACGCTTCAAAATAGCCGTAACTGAATATATTGGTAAAAATTAAACGACCTTTAGTTATTTATATTATACCTTCCTAATTTGACGCATTAAATCTACAGATTTTTGTTTTTTATTTTGATAAAGTTTTTGTAAATATCCAATATCAGACAGCTTTATCAGTTGAATCCATGAACCGTGACTTTATTTACCAAGCATCATAAGTAAATCACAATTTTTTTACTACGGATATAAAAAAAATGATAGAGCGGAATGGAAGAAGCTACACCGACAAGAGCACAGCTCTTAAATACAGAAGAATAAAAAAAATATGATTGAATTGTATCAAATTGATTTTCCCCATAATTTCCTCAGTAGAAAATAATATATAAGGTATACTTTTTATTGAGTTGAAACCAGATTAATTTTTTAATTAACAGTCAACCATTATTTATTCTGATAAATCGAAACTGAATGCGGTGTAATTTTTTTGGAAAGCAAAGACCTCTTCGGAAAACTCTCCCGTGTAATGGAAATCGTGCCCCTTGGCCCCCAGGGCATCGCTGATTCTCTACACAAAAGGCCCAACAAAAAGGTCCTGCCGTCACATGAACATTGTAAAACTCACCCTCGTATTCATGTCTCGACTTACAAACCATTTCCACCTTAAGTCTAATGCACTTAAGATCTACTTTCCTTTTTTGAAAATTATTTTGTAACAGTTTTTTCCAATCCGATAATGCGACCTTAGCGTCGGGATCATGGTTTACTACAAATTGTATTAGAGTAGTAGATTTAACTATTTACGCGGTGCCAGTGTTCAGTCCGGTGGGTAGAGGGAAACAACTCTAACCTGACAGAGCTACCGTTCTTATTGTTCAACTATCGATTTACATTTCTTACTTAGAAACTAAGCAAAGTGAACGTAGAACACTAACAGAGAACAGAATCATCTAAACAATGAAATATCTACTAATTATACTTTTAAACAAATTGGAATTGTTTTTCAAATACTTAATTCTTAAAAATAACTGAATAAATTCGAATTCATATTTTATTTGTCAATTAAATACCGAATAACGGAAAATGTGTCATCTACGAGGTAATGTATTTATCTGAGGAGTTAATTGAAGTTGCCATTACGTATGCCGAATACACATACAGAAATGCGATGTCAGAGTAGGATACTCGGCGTAGCTTCATCTTGAGTGCATCTCTCACGATCAGAGGAGCTTTTGCCTCCAAGGAATCGATTACCTGTAGACGTCTCGCATTCCGCAGATATCGTCTTGATCTCGATCCGCTATGACGACGTGTATTAAATATCTAGCTAGCAACGTCCGTTCGTGTTCTGAATATTTTTCCTTCGGACGTAATAACATTGTGAATGCAATTCATTTGTTTTTCTTTACCATTTGAGAGCATAGATATTTTAGGTAATTTTACCTGGTTCTTGGCTATTTGTTCAATTTAAGTACCTTATTACTATTTACTATGAATAAGTTAGTATTACATAAATTTCTCTGATAACAAGAATTCACGGCAAAAAAAAATAACAACGGCCGAATTAAGCATGGAAAATTCATAATTATATGTAAGGAATTTATATACTGGGTGGAGATTTCCAGATGGCATATTTTCGAAACCTATGTTGGGTTAGTCATGCTGAACAACTTTTACTATGGGACCAACAATTAAATCTCGAAAAAAAAATTTTACTTTTCATACATTATGATCGAGCAACATTGATATTTACTAAGGAAACTTTGAAATAAAAGGGTCTAGCCGTACAAGTATAGGCAATCTGCCCCCGATAGAAATTCCTATCAATGAATATATAGTCTTTTAGGGGAATCTATGCGAAGTTTGTACTGATAAGTCGAGTTTGTCACAACACTAGCTCGACTCTCGCATCAGCGTGTCCCGTCACTAAAGGACTATTAAGAATTTGACAGATCGGAACAAGATGGTTTCCCGCGTGTGTGGATAAGTTTTATTATGTGTCTTTAATATTATTTATAGGGCTTGTTTGATGTAGATAAGCTCCAACAGTTCAGAAGTGCGATCAGAACTTACATCTGCGATATTTTCCAAGTTTTTATGTCGAAATATGTCGATTTGGACATATACATTAGATGGCGTAGTTTCGAATTTAAAACTTTTCTCAATGGATGAGATTTGCTGGAACAGCAATATACCTGAGCTATTTTGACTTATAACAAGTAGAAACAACATTATGGATGTTTATTGGACTACAATTTGGTGAGCTTGTTCCTTGTTGTATTCCTCCTCATAAGACTTAAGATTGATATTGAATGTATGTATGGTTCATGAATATTAGTTGAAAGAAACTAAGACAATAGTCTCACCAGTAGAAGTAAAGTTGTCACTTACAAGAAAAATAGTATGAAAAATATAACTATCTTTGTTGAAAGTTTGCCAATAATATAATTGTCATAAATATTCAATTAATACCTACTGTGGTCATAGTATAGTGTATGATTATATATTGGTGTACACATATTATCTGTTAACGGTTTATTTTGAGCAATTTATTAACAAAAAGGAATATAAGAGGTTTGGTATGTTAGATGGAACGGAGTAGTTCCTCAATTTGGTATTGAACAGGAAAGTAAGGGTTAAGCAATTGAGATAGAAATGCAACATTATAATTATAAGAATGAATTATTAAATAAGGTTTGGTTACAGAACAGAATTATCACAGTGATTTATCAGTGATTACATTCTCAATACTGTTGGCTGAGAGCAAAGTTAAAATAATAATAATAATTACAAAACATGATATTACTAGTTGTTCAGTGAATAACTTATTGGAGTTACACACATGAAAAAAAAATACATAAATAAATATCAACCAAAATAATAGTAGCAATTTACTTTAATGAGTTATTTGAATAATAATATTATGTGGACATGATTTTCAATTATTCTGATTGTTTATATATGTGTCTTGTATATGTATATCAGTATGTTTAAGGTCCAATGCTGAGAAAAGGCATTTCATAAATAAGAATGAAAAGGAATAGGCAAATAGTCCACCACATATGCCCGCTGTGGATCAATAGAGGTGAACTGGTAGTCAGCCTACTGTGGAGTTCTTAAGCTGCCTAAAGGGCCTCTAATTAACTTAACAATTATCACAAGTGATAACTGGGTGCAATGGTTTTAAGTGAATTTATTATATATTTGTTCTAAATGTTAAATAATCTAATATGAAATAATTTATTTACAGCATCCATATAGTCTTGAATGATATAAAAACAGTTAAGTTACAGCTGTATGTTACATGGAAACCTATATGGCTTTATTACTAGACACATATTGGAACAAATTAACTTAAGAAGGCAATAACAAAACTACAACTTTAAAGGCTTTGTAAACAATATTTATGGTGTACTAATAGAATTATTTTGATAAAAATGATTTCAGTATCTTACTCTTGAATTTGGGAAGAGAATCATGAAATATGTTGATACCACATTCATTATTACCATTAACAATGTTATGCTCATTTCATTACATACCCTTACAATTGGGGAGTTTTATACAAGGTTCATTTGAATTGAGGGTATATGGAATATGTTAAATGTTGTGCCTAATTTGTTAAAGGACACAATAAAGTGACTGAAGCGAGCTGAAGTTCTTCTCGATTAAAGAGTAAAGGTCGATGACCTTAACACTAAGACATGATGACCACGTAACTTTCAAGTGCAAATTATAAGTTATGGATTATACCTATTTAATTATTTGTTGCAGCTCCTATAGTATGTGGAAACTTTGAATTTGTTATTATGTGAAATGGATATCATAAAGGTAATCGATAATGAGATCATACGGAACAACAAATGGGAGAAAAATAATCGGATCACGAAAAGTAAACTGTATTATTATTGAGTATTTGGCTGATTTGGATTTGCCAAGGAAAATTGCACAGCCATAGATATTTGAATAAGCTTACATGCCAGAAAATGTATGGAGACTTAAATTGTAATTTAAAAAAAAATGGCATTAAAACTACAAGGTGGTGAACTAATAAAACATTTTTAAACTTTGAAAAGCTAGGGCACCCGGTGTGCGACAAACTGCGCACGGGCGACTGGCTCGTCTAGTATATATGGCGGCGTGCGGCAGCGGGTTCACGCGTGCGCTGGAACTAACAACCGTGCAGCTGCAGTCGGCGCTGTATGCGCGATGCAGTCGGCGCGATGTAGTCGGCGCTGTATGCGCGATGAAGTCGGCGCGATAGGCGCGATGCAGTCGGCGCGACAGGCGCGATGCAGTCGGCGCGACAGGCGCAATGCAGTCGGCGCGGCAGGCGCAATGCAGTCGGCGCGGCTGGCGCGATGCAATTGGCGCGGTGTAGTCGGCACGGCCATTACTAATCGCCTCTGGGGCCTCAGCAATACAAATTGCCTCCGGGCCTTAACCACTACTAGTCGCCTCTGGGGCTCCGCCAATACTGATCGCCTCTGGGGCTATGCTAATACTAAACACCTCTGGGGCTTTACCGATACTAATCGCCTCTGGGGCTTTGCCAATACAAATTGCCTACGGGCCTCGCCAATACTAGTCGCTTCTGGGGCTTCGCCAATACTAACCGCCTATGGGGCTCAGCCAATACTAATCGCCTCCGGGCCTTCACCAGCACTAATTGCCTTCGCCAACATTAAACGACATACAAATAGCCTTCGGGGTTGTTAATAATAAAATGATAAAACTGAAAATATGATGTAAGATGGCAGTCTGGAAAAAGCAGTCATAATGCGAGTTATAATAATTGGCGATGAGTGAAAATAAATTGTAAATTAGCGGAAATCTAATTTACCTGCAGTTTGAGGTGCAAATATAATATAAAAACATATACGATAGAGACATATACGAAGGCCTTATCAACTACGAAACACCTTCGCGTCTTCTCCAATACAAAATTGCCTCTGGGGCTTATCAACTACTATTTATTTATTTATTGAATATGACACATCAACAGCATACATATTAGACACGTAAACTACTAAACGCCTTCGCGGCTTCTCCAATACAAAATGGCCTCTTGGGCTTATCAACTACTAAACGCCTTCGCGGCTTCTTCAATACAAAATGAACTCTGGGGCTTATCAACTACTAAACGCCTTCGCGGCTTCTCCAATACAAAATAGCCTCTGGGGCTAACAACTAATAAACGTCTTCGCGGCTTCTCCAATACAAAATGGCTTCCGGGGCTGAAAAAGGCTTCGCCAATACTAATAGCCTTCGGGTACTTAATTGACTTTGTTTGCGTACAGGATTCGAACTACATCAATGGCCTTTAGGGCAATTTCTACACGATTGCTTATGGATCTATCCAGTACAAGTCATGCTCAAATCCAGAAGACTGCACTGCAGCAAAGTTTTCACTGGTATTCCTTCGAGGGCGAAGGAATTGCAGGATGGCCGAACTGATAAGTCGAGTTTGTCACAACACTAGCTCGACTCTCGCATCAGCGTGTCCCGTCACTAAAGGACTATTAAGAGTTTGACAGATCGGAACAAGATGGTTTCCCGCGTGTGTGGATAAGTTTTATTATGTGTCTTTAATATTATTTAAAGGGCTTGTTTGATGTAGATAAGCTCCAACAGTACGTATACTTATTTTAGCCATAGATGAAGTGGTTGTGAAGATATATAAAAAAATAACAAAATAGAGGGACATTTAAAAAAAATTTTTTTCTCCAAAACTACTTTACTTAGACAAAAAATTCCAAAAGCATATTGTAGTGGACTCCCTAAGATGTATTCTCCAATTTTTTTCTCATACAAAGTTTCGTCTTTAATAAAAATAATAAAGGTAAATAAAATTTAAAAGTTATTTTTATAAGTTTCCAATTAAGTGACCACCTCGAAAAAATTACAGTGAGTGTGCTTTAGTGTCCTTTATTCACCTATTGATTCATAATTGAAATCCAAAGGGGACAACATAGTCAAAAAAAATAATTACATGGCCACTTGTTGCACTGTATGATTTTGCACATTTAATTTTTTCAATTAAGATATTTTTATAATGAAAGTAGCACAGAAATAACAATTTCATTCGATTTACTAAAATATATTTGGCAAAAGAGTAGCGCTCAGAAGTGTCAATTTTAAGAACTGTACTCCCGATAAGTTTCCTATAATTTTTCATAAGACGCCATCTCTCTCTAAGAAGGCAGAACTTCATAACCGATCACAGATACACACTGACACTACGCACAGAAAATATTAGTGTATCAGTTGGCCTCAAAACGAATAGCAAGTTACGACTTGCTATTCGTATATTTTATTATATTATATTCGTATCGTTATAATCAGCTCATATTGTTATAATATGAGTGTTATTGAGCATGATCGTTTGCTTGTTAAATAATTTGACTTTTGGTAAATTAATTCAAGATAATTTCAATTATGAATCAATAGGTGAATAAAGGACACTAAAGCACACTCACTGTAATTTTTTCGAGGTGGTCACTTAATTGGAAACTTATAAAAATAACTTTTAAATTTTATTTACCTTTATTATTATTATTAAAGACGAAACTTTGTATGAGAAAAAAAATTGAGAATACATCTTAGGGAGTCCACTACAATATGCTTTTGGATTTTTTTGTCTAGGTAAAGTAGTTTTGGAGAAAAAAAAAAATTTTAAATGTCCCTATATTTTGTTATTTTTTTATATATCTTCACAACCACTTCATCTATGGCTAAAATAAGTATACGTACAAACTTCGCATAGATTCCCCTAAAAGACTATATATTCATTGATAGGAATTTCTATCGGGGGCAGATTGCCTATACTTGTACGGCTAGACCTTTGAGAATTCACCATTGATCCCATAGTAAAAGTTGTTTAACATGACTAACCCAACATAAGTTTCGAAAATATGCCATCTCGAAGTCTCCACCTGATATTTTTCTAAGTATTATATCTTTTGTAAGGTCAGTATGTACTCACAGCATTCTCCGAAATGAGAATCGGCAAAAAGCCGCAAATACAGTCCAGTCTTTTATGAACTTATAGACGTTTCCTATTGTGTTAGATACCGATGGAAAACACAATAATAAGCATTATCTTGCCAAAATCCTTGTATCAAGTTTTGAAATCGCTTCGCATTGTTGTCTTTTGTGTTCGGGTTCGCATTCGTTTTCCATCGTACACCATTATTCACATTAAGTGGACAGATCTCGGGTCAGATCCAGGCACAAGAAAAGCACAAAAAGTGCCCGCTTTATCCGAGCATGATAAATCTACTTCAAATCCGAGAATAGCGTCTTTTATGAAGGAAATTGAAATAAACCGACCGTGCGGATAACGGCTAAGTAAGAAGATCGGGATCCTTTTACGAATATATTGGTGAATCATTTTCATTCATCAAGCTATCATTCTGTTTAGCAAAGCCTGCCTCCGGACCTCCCATTTTTATTTAGTTTTGATTCAAAAATATATAAAATCTTAGCACCAATACCACCTCTTTGGTAGTTATATTAAGTATATATTAAGTAAGATAAATTATAGTATTCTTTGAGTAAACTCAATAGTTAACGAGTAAAATGGCTGTGACAAACAGACGAATGGATGGACTGACAAACTATTTTACGATTGCTCCTTGTTTTCGTTTACGGGACCGATCCTAAAAAATCAATAAGGGATTAAATAGTAGGATTATCTTAAATCTACAGAGAGCAAACGATATTTTAAATAATTCAACTTCCTTATTTTTCCATCACTGTACGTGATTCCATCACTGCAGAGATTAAATGTAAAGGAGATGTATTGATTAAAATAATTATAATTTGTTTAATGTAATTTTGTTAATTTATTTTGTAAATCAACTGTAGAGACTCCATAATGTAATACGAGCAAATTCTCACAAAACTGCATTCTACAATAAGAGTGTAGGTATGGCCTACTGAGAAAAGCTCTAAAGACTATTGCTCCCCGGGATGATATAGATAAGTATTAAAAAACATGTTTTTTTTGTTTTTTTGTTTTTTTTTATACCACTAAGGTGGCAAACAAGCATATGGCCCGCCTGATGGTAAGCGGTTACCGTAGGCTATGGACACTTGCAACACCAGGGGTATCCGTTGCCGACCCTGCAGAAATCTCTTCACACCCTTTTTGAAGAACCCCATGCTGTACTCATGATGTTGTTAGCAACAATACTCATCTCATTTCACAATTAACTACATAGTAGGTAGGTACTTATGCAATAGCCAATACTGAATTTAATATTTTGTCGAGGGGTTTTGCTATGTTTGTCCGGTTATTAATAGATATCCTCATTTATTAGTATTTTTTCCATAGCCTATATCCATATTATCCATAAAAAGAACGACTAAGAAGAAGAACTATGACTTAGGAACATCCATGCAAGTGGATTTTTAGGGTTCCGCACCCAAAGGGCGCTAGCATGATTAGCCGTTCTTAATCGATCGGCAAAGTTAAGCTACGCCTGTCGTGGTCGGTACCTGGATGGGTGACCGCCTAGTGGTATTTCAAATCGAGCGTTTCCGTGCTTCGGAAGGCACGTAAAGCCGTTGGTCCCGGTTACCACTTAATTGTGATAGTCGTTAAGCTAGATGGATGCCTCTTAGGCGGCTTGAAAAATTCCAACAGTAGGTTGACCACTAGCCTGGCCTGTGCTCAGCCGTGGGACATTATAGGCTGATGATGATGATGATGATGATCCAAAGGGTACCCAACGGGACCCTATTACTAAAGCCCTCGCTGTCCGTCCATCCGTCCGTCTTTCTGTCAGTGGGCTGTATCTCATGAACCGTAATAGGTAGAGCTGAAATTTTCACAGAATATGTATTACTATTGCCGCTATGACAACAAAATAAAAATGAAATAAAGTTAAAAATTAAAGGGGCCCTTACAAGAAACGTCGTTTTCATATTTTTTTTTCATGGCAAATTTGATTTAGTTAATATTGTACGGAACCCTCCGTGTGCGATTCTGACTCGAACTTGGCCGGTTTTTTTATATTACTCGTCAATGTATTTGCTTATTTACCATATTTTTTGTGTTCCTGCGCGTGATTAAGGTCGCCAGAACTCATGGGGGGGAAGGGTCGGTAACGCGAGAGTGATGCCCCGGGGTAACAAAGTGCTGTAACGTCCCTATGGCTGCGATAACCGCTTACCACCAGGCGGGCCGTACACTTGTTTACCGACTTAGTAACTAGTAGGAAAAAAACTTTCCGAGGTAACATCCAAATAACATTTATTTATATACTTATAATAACAACAAAAAATGGCTACTGTATTTATATTATAGATAAGATTCACCTTTATTATAATGAATAACAATTATAGCAAGTCAAAACAATGTTTATAAATGTTTCATTATTTTAAGTTTTCTCTTACATAATAGATAGTAGAATGGGTTACGTCCTTTTTTGTGGTGGAACAGAAATCGAGCGTGAAATGGTTACCACACGAAGCGGTTGTCTCGCGAACAAACGAAATAGCTGTCGGTCCGGGCGTTTGGCGGAAAATTGGCTGGCCAACCCGAACATACTAAAGCTTGATAATAACGCAATATTTCGACATCGCAGTAGGTATATATAGCTACCCATACTGTGGTATCTGATGCCATGACAAAAAATCTAAATGCTTGAGTATAAGGGGTATCTACCCCTTATGATAAAGGATGCTCTGATGTTTATTACTTAGGGGTTGTAATTAGAATTACGTACGGTTTTTTTTTTATGATATAGTTGTAGTTTCGGTTTGTCTTCCTTAGGATTTTTTTTTTATACTACTTAGGTAGCAAACAAGCATACGGCCCGCCTGATGGTAAGCGGTTACCGCAGCCTATGGACGCTTGCATCACCAGGGGTGTTACTCGCACGTTGCCGACCCTGCAGAAATCTCTTCACACCCTTTTTGAAGAACCCCATGCTGTACTCCATTGGGAAAACCACGGCAGGGAGCTCATTCCACAATCTGAGCGTCCGCGGAAGGAAGCTCCTTTGAGACCGCACAGTTCGAAACAATTTTGGTTCCAATATGTGGGGATGGACTCCCCATAGATGGCGAGAGTTGCGATGGTAGAATGTAGCCGTGGGCATCATCTTAAACAATTCTTCAGAACACTGTCCGTTATACAAGCGGTAGAATACACATAAGGAGGCAAAGTCTCTCCTCAGACTGAGGGGCTCTAGACCACTTGTGAGCTCGGGATCGTTAACAATTCTAGCAGCACGTCGCTCAACCGAGTCTAAAGGCCCAAGCTGGTATCCAGGTGCCCCTGCCCACAGATGACAGCAGTACTCCATATGAGGCCGGACTTGCGACTCTTTGGCCCGATGTGAAGTACTGCTTCGCTTTGTTGAGCACACCAAGCTTTTTGGATGCCAGCTTAACCTTGTCTTCTAAGTGACTACGGAGTACGGAACAAAACATCACTAGAAATGTCGACACCAAGGATCACAATGCTTTTACTGATGTTCAAGGACGTGTTCTGGAATTGTGGAGCTACAGCAAATGGGGTTTTCTTAGCGGTGAACGCGCAGGCTTGTGTCTTAGTGGGGTATACAGGTCGTTGTTTTGGTAAGCGACGAGCGACTCAGGGTCGATAATACAATAGATACTGGTGCTAAAAAAAATATAAAAAAATACTTTATTTTTTTTAATCATAAAAAAAAAAAAAAAAAATTGAAAATCATTTAATAAGCTAAAGTGTAGACATAATACTCAACGGGAGTGCGAGGGAGTAAAGGGGTGGGCGATGGCGGCTTGCGCCTAGCTCTAGACTGTGCACGTGCCTAGTAACCATACTTTGCGGTAATTTTATTTCAAATTGAATAAGGTATTTCTCAACATATTTACAGTATTTAATGGAATTAAGTCCATTTTTGGGGAATATATATTTAGTACTACCGCTCCTGGGTCGCTTGTCGCCGACCAAAACAACACCCTGTATAGTATCTTTTTTATTGTTTGATCGTATGTTTCAGTTTATATTATGTTTATACCAATATGGTAAAAATAGCTACCTAGTGTATTTCGTTGTTAATTAACGCATAGGTTTTTCATTTAGGTACTTTCAACTTTACCGAGTTGTAAAGTAAAAATTTTACAGGAATAATTTTAAATTATCAGTATTTCAGGCATTAATTGCGACTACAATAGTACCAACCTACCTATTCAGAAAACGTTTTTTTATCAATACTAACAAACGAACAAGAGATTGGCAGAGCGTTACGAAGCTATAGAGCTAGGAAAATAGTAAACAATGGAATTGCATAAAATTGACGAAACGTGAATTGTAAAACTAATCAGTAGGTACCTACGTTCCATTTTACAAACGTAAACCTGATCTATGGATGATAAATAGGTATGTGTTTACAATCAATAGGTTTAAGAAATACATATTAAAAACAAACAAGCATACGGCCCCCCTATATAACGATATAATATTACTATATTCTATTATCAACGGAGGCAAAACGAACCAAACTAATGATTATTTTATTCTTTGCACGGATGTTTTGAAAACAGCGTAGTACATCAAGGAGTACCTATCACAATTACGTTTTTTGGATTGACATTTACAGTTTGCAAATATTTTTTGTTTTTTTTATTTTAGGTTATTCTTATAATTCTACTCGATATCAGAAGTTCATAAATTTAATCGGTTACCCGGTTGGTACAAAATCTAAATATTTAAAAAATTGAAAACAATGTCCGAGGAAGAAGCAAGGATGAATCGGGATGAGGACCTGAAAAATTACAACCTACGAGAGGCATTATCTGCAATTGCTCATGAAATTGAGAGGTACCTAATAAATACCTACTTACATTACATAGTTTATTTATAATACCTAAACTTCAAGGAAGAATGTAATAAGTTGTTAAGTTGTAATACCTATTTCTAAATGTGTAATATTTACTTGATCGGAGATGTCTACTACATCACCTTCTTAAACCCCCGAATGATAGAATACCGTCTGCATTCGTGTTCGAATTAAGATTTTCTTGAACTTTAAATACCTTGGCAACAAATTCAAGTATAAAACAATAATTCGTAATTTCATAAATCGTGGAATATAAACGGTATTTTATTATTCCGAGATGTATGAGGAAGATATAGATAATAATCCCAATTATTTGGACTCGCATTACTTCATGAATTTTGGGTAAATATATACAAGTAAGTACTGACCTATTGGTCAGGCTCATTAGGCATAAAAGTTAGATACGCTGACTGCCATGTTACATTGTGGATTCGATTCCCACTCAACAGTACATATACGTCCCAATCCCCACTAGGTAGGTACGTGTATTGTCTACCATCTGGACCCAGACGAAAATTACTTTGACTTACTTCACAATTGCCCGCTTGAAATAAATCCTTCTAGTTCAAGGGAACGCATAATTTAAGTATTTCAGTAGATGACGATGAGTGCTATCCATTTTTATAAGTGTAACCTAAGATCTGACAAGTGTATCGCTTTTCCATGAACAGTTAACTACAAGCTGTCCACGATTCCATCACATTCTTAACATGTTGTATGCTTTCTGAAACGCTACATTTCATTTTCCAAATTTATAGGTTCCATAATACAGAATCACACCAGAATCTCTCCGAAAGTGAAGAAGTTTTACAAAAACTAATAAAGTGTAAATCAATGGTAAAAAATAAGACAAATAACCTTGATAAAATTAAAAATAACCTGAGGACGGCATGTTGTGAGTAGCTTCTTTTCACTATGTTTACTTTATATTCATCAACAGTGGTTGCAGGCGGAGATACAATACGTTATATTTTACAGTTGTTGCTAAAACAGTCATATCGGCAAAGGAAAGTGAAAAATCGTCACTCAATAGTCATTTAAATGATGCAAGAAGTGAATGTGTTGATTTAACACTTACAAATAGGAAGAATGAAAACGTGATACATAGTTTGACTGAAGAGAATCATGCTCTCCATAAACGATTAAATATTTTATGCAATTTTATCCAGCTTGGTTATCAAGAATTACAAAAAATACGCAACGAGCAATCAGGAGAACAATCGGTTGAAATACAACTGAAAAAAATTATAATTTGTTGCGGTCAGTACTACGCAGATTATTTTAACGAAAAAGCCAAGAGCACCCTGTTAGAACAAAATAATCGATTTTTAAATAATAGACTCAATATATTGGAGAATAAATTACAAACTACTTCGGAGGAAGTTAGTAATCTAAAAAACCATAAAGAAAAACTTCAAAAAGAAACCGCTTTCCTTAAAAATGAAGCCCACAAAAATTTGAACATCGTTTACTCTGAGTACAGAATGCAACATCAAAGTTATCCTAATGATTCTCACAGAACTATGCCTAAAATTGAACCGGTTAAATCAATTGCGAAGGATAATGATCTAGATTTGACGTCACATCTTTCAATGGTAAAACATTTACTGAATGATCAAGAAACACTGTTAAATGATATAAAAAGTATATCACAAGAACTTATTACTTTAGATCATGTAGTTGTTTAACACCACTGAAACTTTGTTTTATACGAAAATATATTCGGAGTACAACATTATTTTTAATAAAACCCTTTATTTACAGACCATCCATACATTTTAGGGGTTTATTTATTTAATATAGCACACAACACAGAATACAATCAATACATGACAATTACATACAGTTAAAGGTATCGATCTGGAATGTACTCCAATACATGTATGCCTAGATGCATCATAGCAAAAATATATAATTGATATTCGCTAGAAGTACTATATAGAACAAGAAGTACTAGTAACGAAACACGTATACACGTATTAGGTTACATTAAATCAATGGTTAAATTTAAAACAAAATATAATATTATAAAAACTTAAACTAAAATAGAATAGTTTTTAATTGTGTCCGGAACTGACACAATGTTGCATTGAAAATATCGATGCCTCTATTAGTTACAAGGATCTCATTGTAATGGCGACACATTCGAACAATAGGGTTGTAGAAAGATGTATTGTTGGAAAATACCTGAAGGGCTAAAATATTGTAGTTACGATTACGGGACCTAAATCGAGTATTGAAATTTATGAGGGATAGAAGAGTAGGGGAATCTAAAAAGGAGTTGACTATTTTGAAAAGTAGGTTGAGTTCAATGTAATTCCGGCGCACAGCTAGAGAGGTCACGTGGAAGTATTCCATCCGCTCGCTGTAGGAATTAAGCTTACGACCCATGCCACATCTGTAACTGACAATATTCAGGCAACGTTTTTGAACGCGTTCGATGCGATCGATGTGAACGCTCTAGAATGGAGACCAGATCGCTGAATTGTACTCGAGAATACTACGAATGAGTGAGTAATACAGATAGATGAAGAAAGTCTTTTGTAGATCTCGAGACAAACCCTAGCAATCGTGAACCACGGTCTATGATATAGTCATAGTGATGATGAAATGTAAGTTTATCATCAAAATATACCCCCAGATCCTTAGCAATGCTCTTCCTCGCAAGAATATTTCCCTCGAGGGAATAATCAAACATGAACTTATTCATTTTCCTGGTAAAGCTCACGACAAAGCACTTATTGATGTTGAGCTGCATGTAGTTACGATCACACCAAACAGAGAGCGTGTTTAGGTCATGTTGTAAATTCAACATATCGTTAGCTTCTCTTACTGTACTGTACTTCACTTTCAGATAATATCAGAGGTTTGATAAACATAAGATTTTTTTTCGTAAACTCGCACCTAAAATCTTTCGAAAGCATTGACGGTATTTCGTGGATCCACTAATACGAGATAGACTTCATCTTGTAGTTTTCTATGTATATTTCAAAAATAATAGGGTTTCCTTGAAATCTGCCAAATTCTGCCACTATTTTAAATCGTCAGCTTATTCTGCCAGAGCTAAAAAGGAGCCAAATCTGCCCAAGTGGCAAAAATCACACTGGCCGTGGTCACACTGATCGTACGATGGGTAAATAAAAAGTCTCATTCCCTAAGGCTAGGTACCAAAAAATGAAATTAATAAAAGATACAAAAAAACCCGACTGCGTAAAACAAAAAATAACTGAAAAGAGAAAAACAAGCTTTTTAATCTATAGACTTTTTAATAATAGGTCTTTACCTATGAAATTGCCGTTCTGTAGTACTGGCCATTTCAAATCAAAATAATTCTTGTTTGGCTAAGAATTCTAATTTCAAATTAATTTTATTTTAAAAACATGGAATTCTTTTTCCAAAAGTAGTCATTTGTTTAATGATTAGTGTTACATTTTCATCGCATTTCAATCTTTTTCGTCATCATGGATACGTTAAAAATTCGAGTAATTATGGAATATGAGTACCGTCGCCGTCGTGGTAGCAACGCGGCACAAGCGGCACGCAACATCAACGACGTTTACGGAGCTAACACTACAAACCAACGCACCACCACATTGGTTTGCTCGCTTCCGTTCTGGGAATTTCGACCTGAAAAATGAACCTCGCGGTCGTCCGAAGACTTTGGTCGACAATGACGAATTAAAGGCGATTGTGGAAGCTGATGATACACAATCGACGGCTGAATTAGCAGCAGCTTTCGACGTTAGCGTCAAAACAATATTGGTCCATTTGCGTCAATTTGGCAAGGTAAAAAAGCTTGACAAATGGGTGCCCCACGAACTCAATGATCGCCAGCGCGAAGTACGCGTCGAAACGTGCCTTGCACTGCTCAACAGACACACAAATGAAGGAATTTTGAACCGCATTGTTACCTGCGATGAAAAATGGATTCTGTTTGATAACCGCAAGCGCTCAGCAAGTTGGTTGGATCCTGGTTCAGCACCTAAACAATGCCCTAAACGAAAACTTACCCCTAGAAAAGTAATGGTCACTGTTTGGTGGTCTAGCGCCGGTGTGATTCATCACAGCTTCTTACCAAACGGGTTGAGCATTACTGCAGATGTGTACTGTGAAGAACTGAACACAATGATGGAGAAGCTGGCACATCTCCAACCAGCATTGGTCAATCGCTCGTCTCCGCTGCTTCTGCACGATAACGCGCGACCTCATACTGCACAGCAGACGGTCTCCAAGTTGCAAGAATTGGGGTTGGAAGTTCTCCGTCATCCGCCCTACTCACCAGACCTTGCGCCTACAGACTACTACTTTTTCCAGAATTTGGATAACTTCTTGGTGGGAAAAAAATTCAATACCCGAGAGGCAGTACAAAATGCCTTTGAAGAATTTGTTGCCTCCCGTCCAGCTGATTTCTTTAAGAAGGGCATCAATAAACTGCCACTGCGTTGGCAAAGATGCATTGATTGCATGGGTGATTACTTAGATTAATACAAATAAAAAATACATGAAAAAAATTCGTTTACATTTTTTCATACAAAACGGCAATTTCATAGGTAAAGACCTAATATAATTTGAATTTTATAAGGTATTGCAGTCGGGGACAAACCAATAACCTAACTAGGTATGTATTTTTTTTCCAATCTTGTGGATTTTTTTTGTTTATGTAAAATTTTAACTCATTTACATGCAAATATTACTAAGGAAAATCAAACACAAAAACTTAATATTTTTATTATTTTTTTGTAAAGTATCGGTACAATTTATTCCTACTATACTTAGTGACCCCACATCATCGAGGAATAATCCCCCACATATAGTTTTTTAAATTTGCCGCGCTTTTTCAGAGTCAACTTTCGTGTGCCGAACTATTATAGGGCATATCATAACAGGGCTGATCATATAATACTACAGTTGAAAAATGTTTGAATTTTACTTTAAAAGGAACAACTAAACGTAAAGTAGTAAACGAACTAGAAAATAAATAAATACAGTGGATCGGTAAGCAAAGACGTCAAGAAAAATTGGACTAAACACCATGTATTGCGACAAGCTCAAAACAAAAAGAAAGATCGAATGGCTAGTTTGAACAATTTTTTCATTCAATGAATTCGAATTGAAGTAAAAATATTTAATAATCTTTTTTATTCAAAATACTTGAATTATAGGTGTAAATAGATGAATTAACTTTAAAGAATGGTATTTTGATTATTACTAAACCACAGACTACCCGGACGGCATTCTCGCTATTACAAAACTGAGGAACAGTAATGGCGGCGACTATTTATGTGTGATTTAATTTAGGGTTGCCATGTTAGGCTAAATTTACCCACTCTTTTATTATGTTATACCACTATTATACTCAGACAAATATGTAACGGTCGACAAGTTTAAATGAAAATTAAGTGTAAATGTAGGCAGAATATGCCGTATCATTTTAAAATGTTAATGGTGGCCAAATCTCGCTATGAAAATATCCTAACTAATATTATACACATGCGAAAGTGAGTTTGTTTGTTAATTTTATTTTTGTTCTGCTGTCATGCTTCAACTATCAACCGATCGCTAAAAAAGGGTCAAAGATTTTTGTTCAGCCTGGCATATTCATCAGGCGCCGTTTTTTTTAAAGGCTGCTTTCGATGTAACCTTTATACATCGATTGAGGACACTCATACGAATATAAAAATAATGGCGTGCCTATGTCCATCACGTTAAAGAGTTCTTTGCAAAAAAATATCAATGTTTGACATCTTCAATAACCATGAAAATTTAGTCATTAAATGTTTTTTCAACACACTCGCTCGTAAAGTGACGTTTTTAGTGTCTTAATGCAGCTTATTACGCACTAGTGCTTTTTACTTTACATTACCGCACAGTTTTATGATAGGTATAATCCCGATTATGCTACGTTTGTACCTCACTGCAAGTGATATGTGTGTAGACGAAGCATTCTTAATTTAAACGGGTAAAACTATTTGACAGCGCATCGCCGAAACAAAAAAAGAACCTGCGCGCCATGTTTGTTGACGTTCTCATTTGTGGTTAATCAAAAAATCTATTTAAAAAAAACTGCTTTTTCCTCGTTAGTGTGTTGAATAACGACGTATGACACGCGTGTGCATTGATCATTATACTCTCGGCTTCCAAATCGCGTTCGCCGACGGCTCACGCGCTTAATACCGCCGCGTCTGTAATGACCAACTTTGCACAAATCTATCACAAATGTACTATTGCGCATTCTACGGTGCTAGAATAGCTATATTGATTTATTCCTACAAGTATTGAATTTACTGACATATCGGCATAACATATGTACAGCAGATATCCGTAATACTATTACATTAATAAATAAATATAATAAATAAATATACTGGGACATTCCTCACACGCGGCCATCTGAATACAAACTAAGGAGAGCTTGTACTATGGAAACCAGCTATAACTGATAAAATACATTATACTACTTTTTAATATACATAATTATACCCAGACTCAGAACTTACAGACATGTTCATGCACACAAATGCATGTCCGTTGTGGGAATCAAACCCACGACCTGCGGCGCGATAGGTAGAATCTTAACCAACTGCGCCAACTGTCCCGAAAAATATAAAGCAACTAGCAGCGAAACCCGGCGTTGCTCGGGTTAAAATACATTGCATGTTTAATGGTATAAAAATATATATAAGGATACATTTTTTAACATATTATAGATTTCTATTTTCGATATTGAGAGACTTTTCAGAACATTCAAATAGTTTGTTCTTTTTTTTACTCGACTGCAATCACAATTGAACTGACGAAAAGTCACTGAATTTCGATTTATATACCGAAATTTCCAGTACCAGATCACTCTAGAATATTGAGATGTACATCACTTCGATTTGGTTTTTATAGATCAATAATAACACTCGTACACATTTTGGAACTTTCCAGACCAATCCAAAAATTCTCGATCATAATAAATTGCACTCATTTATGAACTTCCCAGATAATTTGGAAAATTTCTAGAACGTTCTCGAACATTCTTACTCGATAATAACAGTTTTGGGACATTTTGGAACTTTCTAGATGAAGCCAGAAATTAGTAGAACTTTCTCAAACATTCTATATCGATTATAATAGTTTGCATTCATTCTAGAATTTTCTAGATCATTCCAGATATTTGTTGAACTTTCTAGAACACTCCAGATAAACTATAACCTTTTAACTAATTTTGGAACTTTCTAGATCATTCAAGAAATTTCTCGAACATTCTAAATCGATCATAATCAATTGCACTAATTTTGTAACTTTCCAGATCATTCGGAAATTTTCTAGAACGTTCTTGAACATTCTAACTCGATAATAATAGTTTTGGACATTTTGGAACTTTCTAGATGAAGCCAGATCAATTATAACCATTTTACTCATTTTGGAACTTTCCATTCCAGAAATTTTGAGATCTATTCAGAAGTCCTCATGCGTTAGAAAAGGACAGCAATATATGTTTTAACATTTTCGCCACCCACAACCACCCCCTTCCACCCACCGCGACCAGACTCCCTTACTACCACCTGGAGACCAAGGGGTATTTACCACCCCAACGGGAAGTTGATTGGGGTTGGTGGTGATTGAGAAAACTGCGTATTTACGTACCCACAAAAGCATTTTATATATATTATTAGATATTATTAGATTTATATAAATCAGCCATACACAAAGCATACTCCGCGGAGCCCTAAAGCCTCTATTGGGGCTCTGCGATATTATGGCCAAAATACATTACAATGCATACCGGGTGATTCCCGAATCACGCGGTACACAGGAAGACAAGTTCAAAAAATAAATTCAGTTAAATAAATAATTCGAAATAGTTAATTTGATTACGATAGTCCAATAATTTCATTAATTTTAAATACAATAAGTACCTATATTTTACAACCTACGCGGTAAAATAAAGAATACCTACACATAAACTATTCTTTGATTATTTTAGGGCTCCATCAAATAATTCGCTTTCTAAAACGGGTCCGTTCGCCAAAAAAGATTGAGAACCACTGATATAAAGTATGTGTATAAGTCGCGAAAGTTTAAAATCAATTTATAATAAAATACATATTAATAATAACCATAAAATATAACATTCCCATATTTCGGGTAATTTACACAAGTGAATATTGGCAACACTGGCTTTGTGACAGATTATTTTGTTCTGGAGAATGAATATTTGTTTTGATGTATAAAATCAAAACTAAGTGATTGAATTATTAATTTACCTGTGAAACGTGATTCCTGGTATTTTTTTCCTCCGGTCAGTACGGTTTTTACACCATTTCACTACACAAGACATGCTGAATTTTAATATTTTACGGCACCGCAGACGTATTGACTCTGTTGACGTTTATCCGCGTAATGGCCGACTAATGTGTGAATGTGTGCGTGCCGGCATGTACGTACAGCGAGGTGGCCGACTCTGAGCGACACAGTTTTTTGTAAGCGAGAATACATCCGCCTTTTTTAAATATCTGTGTACTAAACATAATTTAACCAAACCCTGACGTTTTGCGTTTTTTAGTGATTGTTTATTTCTTGATTGCTACTTACGCTGCCATCTATGATCTTTTTTGAAGACTAATTATAATTTGTTCTGATTAGGACCCCATGTATAGGGTGACTGGTAAATAGTAAACGATACTTAGACACATGATTGTACTCATGATAACAAACAACTTTCCCAGAGAAACAAATAGGGATAAATAACTAAATTAAATAAAAGCTGATGGTGTATTCTTATTCTTGTTAGTTACTAAATATTATGGGCTCATGTGATAAGTAAATTAAAAAATTGTTTGTTTTCATAAGTACAATCATGTGTATTCTTATTCTTGTTAGTTACTAAATATTATGGGCTCATGTGATAAGTAAATTAAAAAATTGTTTGTTTTCATAAGTACAATCATGTGTCTAGTATCGTTTACTAATTACCAGTCATCCTATATAAATAAAAATGACTTTTTAGTAGTGATACCAACTTAGCAACTTTATAGCTAGATCTAGCTATTTTTTCGTATTAAGCTACAATTTACTGAAACTTGTAGCTAAATATTAAACTACATTTTCTTGCAACTTTTCAATACTTTTGAGAGTTCGGAATAGAGCACTGGGTCACGAAAGAAAAATACTAAACGCTACGCTATGAGTCTGGGTGTGGGTAATGGTCGGTGGCCGGGAATTCTTCTTTATTCAAACCGTATATTACTCCTATAGTAGTCTGTACTACCTGTGTTCTGCCACTTTTGGCTCCTGTTGTTTTATCAATTTAAAACTAATGCTCGCTGTTTTAATAATATATAGGTACCTACGTATATTATTGTGAAAATGGAACTAAACCTGTGAAAAAAAACGTACGTAATTTACTGATTTTTAATACTCTCGTCGATTAAATAAAACTTGTTTTTTATATAACTACAACATAACATTTAGCTATTTCTAGCACCTTTTTTGGGTAGGTAACAAAATCTGGCAATCTAGCAACTTTTTGCAAGATGTTTAGCTAAGTAGCTACTGTAGCTACTGGCTAAAGTTCAGCGTTGCCATTAGGGTACGCACTAGTACGCATTGCGTACTATTTTGTTAGATAGCGTTCTCGGGTACTCTCTCTTCAATTTGCGTACTATTTTATTGTTAATACGAAAAATACAACAATTTTCAAAATAAAAAACCGAACAAGTGCGAGTCGGACTCGCACATCGTCGAGGGTTCCGTATAATATTAACTAACTCAACTTTGCTATGAAAAAAAAAGGCAAAAACAAAACGTTTTTCTGTGGGCGCCCCCTTTAATGTCAAATTTTATTTCAATTTGTTATAACGGCAGTAGAAATACACATTCTCTGTAAAGGACAATGGCGAAATTGGCCCTAGCTGCGTATAACGACATAATATATATCAAAAAATTGCTTTATTAAAGTTAAATTAAATAACATAATTCAATATTTTTCATGACTAGCAGTATGTCTAGAAAATAGAAATATACATTTATATATTCATGGACGAATAGATAAGGACAAGCAAGCCCATACAAAAAAGCGTAGCACCGTTGCTTAGTTCTCGTAGGCTATGTAGATGTCACTACGGGTATTGAATCCACGATTTTTAAACGATTTAAAAGTGAAAACGCATTCTGAAGAAAACCTTATCATTGAATCTCATTTGCGATCTTAATAACGCAAAGACAACCGTTAGATGGCGTTGTAATATTAGACAGTACGTACATAGTATATAGTAGTAATTAGAAAATGAATAATAATAATGCTAATAATCAAAAACTAGATATGTGTTAACATTAAAAAAAAAAAGTATTATTTTAGTTAGACTTTCAATTGGTCCTAGCTTTTAAACGCTCAACGACTTGATGCGGTAGGCCATTGAGATATATTATTATTATGTCGATGGCGGTAGGCGAATTTGTAAGCTTGCGCAAGAGCCGGCAAGAGCTAACAGCGCGAACACGAAATAATCTAGGTAGGTAGATATGTCTTCGAACGCAAAAATGATTTAAGAGGACTCAATTCGTCATACTTTTCATACAAAACCTCTGTACTTATTATGGCGTTGTTAAACATTTTTCGTTCGATGTTTTGAACAAATTAGTATCTTGTGCGCTATATCTAGCCGTGTATCTAGGCGTAATTTAAAAAAAGTCTTAAACAAATTCAGTCAAAGCCTCCGAAAAACAGCGTTTTTGCTTGAACTTTGGCCATATCTAATGTACCTATAAATTGTAAAAGTAAAGAAAACATATAGATACCAGGCTTGCAAATGTATTTGAGATTCTAAATAACTAACTTTTTTTTCACAAACTTGTAAGATTTTTTCACAAGAAGTATACTCCTGGAACAAGTTTTATGAATGCGAAATCATGAATGACGACCTAGCGAAGCGGCCGCGAGTGATCAGCGGAATTTACCTACTGATAACCGACGGCCCTGATACTGTCTCTATTTTTTCGCAGTCAAACATTACGTTGGATGAAACAACAAGCTTTTAGACTATGCTTGCGTTGAAGTTGCGCCGGCCACAGAGGGCCACCTTAATGTCAAAACTATTTTCAAATACCGTTATTGAACGAATTTCAAAAGAATATTGTTAATTTTAAAAAGATTGTGTCTAAATCGTTTTTCTTTTATTAAGTATATCCATTATACATGAAAAAAAAACGAATAAATACACGGAGGATCGAACCTCGGATCTTTAAGTTTTTAAACTAAAAAGCAGTATTACAGATACCTATACATCTAAATAGATGATGCGAGCACAGACGCGAGTTAGGTAGGTACTTCGAGTGACAAAATCTGTGCAGAAATGGGCACAATGTTTTTCTTTTGAAACTGTTTCGCGCGGACAGAGAACTCGCATAAGGCTGCATGTCCACCAGAGATGAGGACCGGCGGCGCGTGGAGTCGCCAATGACCTGGGGTGTGACCTTGCTTCCCGCTCCGCCATCCAAACCCCTACCCTCGCACTAAAACATCGCACGCGCTTGCGTTGCTGTGGTTATTATAGCACGATAATGTAAGTAGGGTAAACAGGATAGTTATCGGCACTTAATCATCATACCTATCATTATATTATTTTTAAGTTATAAGAATGGAATAAAAGCTGCTACTTGTAGTCTAATTCAATTGCTCAATTTTGGAGGCCGTATAATTCTAATCAATATGATTTATTTATTTTATTATCATGGAAACAACAGCACTTAAAATTAAAGGTACAGTTTGAAACAATCTTTTAAAACATTGCCAATTACAGTTTCCTTCTTTTTAAACTATACAAATCATCGTTTTGATATAATAACGAAAAGCAAAAGTGAAAATAAACCAAACCTACACGCATATATGATAGGAGCACCTACACGCTATATAAGGACACATAAGACCCGGTGGATTGAGGGAGTAAAAAAAATTACAGGATAATTTCCGACTCATCAATATCGACCATGGTGGCAACAGAATTATAAATTATTTCTACACCTTTCTTTCTTTCTTTTATCAACATTTCTTTGATAGCAGCGGCTTTGTCGGTTTTGGGAGTCCAAATGGCTCTCTCGCATAACCACTCCATGGTTTATGTTTAATATTTTTAACATCAGAATAAATTGTATCTCTAAGTTCCGCATAACTCATCTGGTATTTGAATCAGCCCATCTATTTGTGGAAAGTTTCCGTTTCAGATTCGAAAAAGAATATCTGAAAATTTATCGGCAGAAACATACATGCATTCATTGTTCGATCAGCCGCTAGGGGTCTATGTATGTGGAGGTAAATTATTTTTTTATTTCCCGAACTGTTGAAAAAGCGGTGTAGTATCGTTTTTTGTGTGGTGTCGTGGTCGGGATTATTTGTCTTAAATTACGCTATGAGATCTATCCACAAGTTCTTCAACCATTTCCTGACCACTGAGATATTTGCTCGTGGCAGACAGATAGACAGACCGAAATACGGGCGGAGATCTTTCCATAAATTTCTCAATAATTTCCAGACAGCTAAGATATTTCTTAAGACCTGTCAGTCTGAGGAGAGACTTTAGCTCCTTATGTGTGTTCTACCGCTTGTACAAAGTACAGTTAATAATTTACTGAAAATTCTTATAGGTGATGTAACTGCCTTTCAAATGAATCCTTTTCAGTATCTTTACGGCATTTAGAGGCAAAGCAATCGCATTTTTTCTGCACAGCTATCTAAATAAAAATAAGAAAATTAAAATTGCGGCCATTCCAACAGGAGAGGGTATGAACATTATTTGAAGATGGTTTTGTCGATACATTTTGTTGTATTACACTACACGCCATTAAAATATCGTTATTCCGAGACCAAACACAGTATATACATTTGTCCAACATGTATAGTTGGACCGCGGTACCCAGGCACGACGACCCAGCCTGGCGGAAGATTTTCCCTTTTTAATGAAGATGTCATTTTTAACCTTGCACATCCATATTGGTGATCCCGACGTATTGGATGGGAAAATTCACAACCCTCCAATCACAGAACATGCAGTAGCACTTCTGAGCAGCTACCAAGCTCATTACTCCCCACCGACAAGCAGTCACACAGCAATCCAGCTTCGCCTTAACCAGTTCCAACGCAGCCGATTCACTGTGCTTCCTGGTCCTGCAAGGCACACATCTGCGACAGCACTCATCGCCCGCACTGTCCACCGCAGCATACGTCTGCATCTCTTCGACTGGCTCACCCTCGCCGGAGTGGCAGTCTCGGCACTACGTGGACTCCCATGGCTCAACCCGTCACAGCACCGACGCAACAGAATACTGCTCAGCCTCGACATGCTACAGACTTCCTAGAAGCACTGGCACTTGCAAGCTATACTCAATGACGCAACAATAGACCGACCTCTGGTCTAGGAAGGGAGTAATGTAGCAACCACCTACATAATGGAGTTCACACGCCGATAGATAGATGCAGCTCCAACATCCTGCATCGCGCTTACGAAGTTTTCTCGGCGATATGCATATATAATCATATCAACCTAGGGATGTCCACTGCTGAACATAGGCCTCCCTTCCATTAACTTCCACTTCGAACGGTTTTGGGCCACTTGCATCCAGCAGTGCCCAGCGATTTTGACCAGATCGTCGGTCCACCTGGTGGGAGGTCGTCCCGCTCGGCGCATTCCAGTACGTGGTCGCCATTCGAGAACCTTCATTCCCCATCGGCTATCGGTTCTTCGAGCCGTGGCCGGCCCATTGCCGCTTCAGCTTACTAACTCTACGAGCTATATCGGTAGTTTTCGTTCTCCCCTTATTCGGACCCTGTCACGTAGAGAGATTCTGAGCATAGCTCGTTCCATAGCGCGCTGAGTGACTCTGAGCTTATTTATTCGGCCAGCAGTAAAAGACCACGTCTCAGTTCCATATGTCATCACTGGTAACACGCACTTGAGGACCTTTGTCTTCAGACTCTGAGGTATTTTAGACGTGAAGATGTGCCGGAGCTTCCCGAACGCTGTCCAGCCAAGTTGGATTCTTCGATTGACCTCTTTGTCGAAGTTGGACCTACCTAGTTGGACAATTTATCTTAGGTAAACATACTCGTCTACAACTTCGAGAACAGTGCTCCCAACAATCATCGGCATTGGCGGAATATGAACATTAGACATAATTTTTGTCTTGTCCATATTTATTTTGAGGCCTACCTGTTGGGAACTCTGTTGAGATCATTGAGCATGATGTTCAAAGCTTCCAGCGATTCCGCCATTATGACTATAGCATTGGCAAATCGAAGGTGAGTGATGTGTTCGCCATTGAAGTTGATGCCATATCCCTTCCAGTCCAAGAGCTTGAATACATCCTCCATTACAGTGGTGAAGAGTTTCGGGTTTTTTTTTTTTTTTATACCACTAAGGTGGCAAACAAGCATACGGCCCGCCTGATGGTAAGCAGTTACCGTAGCCTATTGATGCTTGCAACACCAGGGGCATCACTCGCGCGTTGCCGACCCTGAAGAAATCTCTTCACACCCTTTTTTAAGAACCCCATGCTGTACTCCAATGGCAAAAACACGGCGGGGAGTCTTACACCCTTCTGCAACTGGATTGGTACCGTACTCACCTCCTGGACTCAGATCGACATGGTGGCTTTGCTGTACAAACACTTCAACACTTCGATATAGCGATAGTCGATTTGGCATCGCTGTAGACGATTCGTAATGACTCTCAAAAACAGATTATAAACGTGGATTAGGAGGGATATCGGGCGGTAGTTCTTCAATAGAGCCTTATCGCCTTTCTTAAAGAAGAGTACCACCATGCTTCCACTCCATACCTTTGGCGTTGTACCTTCGTGTATGACGGAATAAAATAGCTTCTGAAGGACTACAAGTACCGGTTTACCACCCGCTTTCTAAAGCTCTGTTGTAATTCCGTCTTCACCCACCGCCTTGTTGTTTTTAAGCTGTTTCAGAGCCATTCTAATCTCGTACAGGCTGACGTCCGGGATATCTTCGGTGTAATATCGGGTCAACTTGGCTCTTGCGTCACTGACCGGTAATGTATCTGGTTTCGGTGACGAGGTGTACAGCTGTCCATAGAACTTCTCGATCTCTGGCTTTGACGTAATGATGTTGCCGGTATCGGTCTTCAGCTTGGTCAGTTAGCTTTGACCAATAGTCCTGTTTTATTTCCTCTTCAATAAATGACTTATTAAAGAGGCGTATATCGTGTCACATTGCGTTTGAGATCTGTCTATTTAGCTGCCGATATTCGGCTGTATCAGCTGAAGACTGCAAACTCATTTCACGTCGTCGCTTCATGAATTTGAAAGTTTCATCTGAGAGTTTTTGGGTTCTATTCGTACGGCGGGTTATATGTTTTTAAATAATTGTGTATATGGATTTTATATCTGAAATAAATGTATTATTATTATTAAAGAATTTAGATCCTACCGCATGGACAGTTTCCACGAGCCTGTTGTTTGTATCGTCCGCTGTCAGGCAATCATCCAGGCATTGAAAGCGATTCTGAAGTTCGAGCTGAAAGCTTTCAGGGTCCTGGATATAGGCAGTTTGGAGTTGGAGCGTAGACTTTACCAGACATCTCCACCTGGATGTTCAGGTTCAGTGTGCCTCTTACTAATTGGTAGTCGCTGCCGGTCTTAACCCTGTTGATCACAGAAACAACACTGAAGATTTGCCACTTTGTCGTCAAGATAAAGTATATCTCGTTTTTGGTGGATCCATCGGGGCAGGTTCATTTCCTGTGTGACCGCTTTTTGAAAAAGGAGTTCATCATAAAGAGTCCCTCCAACTCTATGAAGTCAGCCAACCGTTGGCTCCTAGGATTCCTCTGCCCAATTCCAAACTGCCCTCAGCTCATCGTCATTTCTTATGCCTAGCTTCGCGTTAAAGTCCCCCATCAATACCATATAGTGAGTTTTAGAAGCATGTATGGCTCGTGAGATATTATTGTATGACAATGTCTCTATCTCGTCATCTGGGTGTGATGAGGTCGAAGCATATACCTGGATGACCTTCAGCGAATACCGTTTGGTAATACTGAGTATCAGGTATGCGACTCTCGGTGAGACACTCTCTATCCTCACTATATTTTTGATGAGGGGCTTGCGGACATTAAACCCGACACAACCCTGTGACAGACAGGTGATCACCCTCCCGGTAGAAGAACAGGTTGCCGGATTTAAGGATTATCGTGTGCTCCCCCTCTTCGGACTTCTGATAAACCCATTATATCCTATCGCAACCTGTCCACTTCTTCCTCCAGCTCAATGAGCTTCTCGTCGGTCCTCAGAGTCCGTACATTGTATGTTACCAGGTCAAGTCGTCGTTGCTGGTAGTCGGATCTCTGCCGAAGACTCTTAGCACCCTCTGCCCCGCCGTTACCGTGATCGCTACCGTAGCCCGGGGACTAGGGGCCGTGACTGTGTGTTGTGTACCATATTAAGGGGTTTTGCCGTAATCACCACGCTTGGCAGGCGGGTTGGTGATCGCAGTGGTGATGACGTTACTCAGGTAGACGCTGTTTTCCGTCCCCTGGTGTATTCCCTTAGTCGCCTTTTACGACACTCAGGATTGGAAGGGTTGGCCCTATTCTATGCCGGGAGCCACACGGCCACATGTATATATAGAACTGTCCAACATGTACAGTTGAACCGCGATGCTTAAAGAAAGAGTCCCGTGTATCCAGACTCTTCTGGCTCATTGAGTTCATGGTTAACAGTAGGCCCCTGACTTATGTACCGCTTGACCATGTAAACAATTTACCCCTAATACCGACTTTCTTCTGACTAAGTCACTTGGACAGTCTTCTGAGCACAACTTCTATGACGAGGCTAGCAAGATACAGGTGCTGGCTGACTTAATGTGGTGGAGATGGGTTAACCTGCCGACACTAACACGACATGACAAGTGGTTTAGAGTAAAAGAACCCCTTGCTGAAGGGGATCTGGTGATAATTGCTGAATACCAGATGCCACGTAACATGTGGTTTGGTTACGTGGTATTGTTTGCAAAACGTACCCTGGTAGTGTTGGTCAGGTGCGGGTTGTGGATGTTATGACAGGACCTGATGTGACTGGATAGCGACGACTCTACAGATGACTTGCGACAAAGCTGTGCAAGTCAGACGTCTGCCGCTCCTCATCTTAAGTATTTATTTATTTTATTTTTACGATTTGAACACCATGATAGGGTTTGATAGGACGACGTTTTATATCGACATTTTTTTTCCAAAAATATTAATTGTTTACTTTCAAGACAAGCAGGTTTGATTTCACCGCAATTTCGATTATAATACATTTAAACTTGCAATTGTGATTCACTAAAAAGAACACAAGAAAATATACTATTTTTCATTTTATTTTTACCACTCCGAATTCTGGGTTGGAACTCAGTCGTGACCTAATCTTCACATTTTTTTTTCAAGTTTTGGGAATATGGTAGAAATGTAGCAGCACACCAGCCGGGCTATTGCGTATCTTTGGTGGTAACCATAACGAACACCATTTATTGATTTTATCCAATGACGTGCGTGGCATGACGAAAACCATTCGTGAGCCCTGATTGGATGAAATTCATAAATGGTGTTTGTTACAATTACCACCAAAGTTACGCGGTAGAACCCCAGGATCCTCCGAAACCAGTCAATTTTGAAAGATTAGGTATAGTTTAGAGTAGTGTTTATTATTATTATTATTTTAGTATACTTAATTTAGTTGTTTACAGGTGAAAATAATTTGGCGGTTAGATCATTTTTGATCCAAATAAAATTCAACTTTTTCAATAAAAAAAAACAGCAAACATTTTAAAGTTTAAACCATCCAAATGAATGACTGCTAGGGCTAAGTTCGATTTCGTCGGTAGGTTTGGTGAGAGGCTGACTGGCCTTCCCTCTGGAAGTCACGCTTTCTGGTCTCTTGCCAAAGCTGCTGAAGGAAACTTTTGCCAGTCGTCCTTGCCACCACTCCGTAAGCCGGACGGAAACTTGGCCCATAGTGCAAAGGAGAAAGCTGACCTTTTGGGCTCTCTCTTTGCCTCGAACTCGACTTTGGATGACAGGGGCGCCACACCGCCTACCATCGCGTAGTGTGCTAGCTCCATGCCGGAGATAAGCATTACCCAACGGGAGGTCCGGCGGGAACTGCTTTCTCTGGACATCCATAAGTCAAGTGGGCCAGACGGCATACCGGCAGTGGTTCTGAAGCGGTGTGCTCCTGAATTGTGTCTAGTATTGATGCGTCTTTTCGCACTTTCCTACACCAAAAAGGAAGTCCCGTCTTCGTGGAAGACTGCCCACGTGCACCCAAAAAGGGCGACAGATCAGACCCGACGAACTGGAACAGGCCTATCGCCATCACCTCCCTTCTCTCAAAAGTCATGGAGCGTGTGATCAACACGCAGCTTTTGAGATACCTGAAGGATCACGAGTTGTTGAGCGACCGACAATATGGCTTCCGCCACAGTCGCTCAACTGGTGACCTACTTGTGTATCTCACGCACCGTTGGCCCCTTAGTCTGAGGAGAGACTTTGCCTCCTTATGTGTGTTCTACCGCTTGTATAACGGAGAGTGTTCTAAAGAATTGTTCGACTTGATGCCCACAGCTACTTTCCACCATCGCAACTCTCGCCATCGACGGGGAGTTCATCCTCACATATTGAAACCAGAATTGTTTCGAATTGCGCGGGCTCAGATTGTGGAATGAGCTCCCCGCCGTGGTTTTCCCATTGGAGTACATCATGGGGTTCTTCAAAAAGAGTGTGAAGAGATTTCTTTAGGGTCGGCAACGCGCGAGTGATGCCCCTGGTGTTGCAAGCGTCCATAGGCTACGGTAATTGCTTACCATCAGGCGGGCCGTATGCTTGTTTGCCACCTTAGTGGTATAAAAAAAAAACCAAATCGCATAAGCCGTTACCGAGTAATCGGTGAACGTATGTACATAAATAAAAAGTACATACGCATCGACTATATACAGGGTGTAAGGGACATCGCCGCACAAACGGATACCATGGGTCCAGGACATGATTCTGGACTCCCCCATGTTGGAATTTTTCGTCGGTTTTTCCCAAATTTAAAAAAAAAAAAAAAGTTTTTTTTACTTTAGACTGTTCATAATCGTTATTCTTACCTAACCCAAAGAGATTTAAAATAAATAAGTTATTAATTCATTACTTTCACTAAAAGTAGCAATGTAAATAAAACTAGAAACGGTGTCTTATGGCGATATTCGCCTGCAGTCAGCGACATACTACGTAGGCACAACGTTATCGCGCGTTTAAATCGCGGTGTTCACAATACATTGCGCGCTCGAAAATGACAATTTCTATAACCGATCATTAGCGAGGTGAATGCCTTTCACAATTTGATTAGTGGCATTAGGTGTAGCCTTTTCGCGAAGTTTGCGTTACCATGCAAAATACACCCTGTATATATATGAAAAAAGGAGGAGAACCTCCTCCTTTTTTTAAATCGGTTAGTAAAACTACATTTCCAAGAGTAATGTTACTACCTAGGTATAAAAATTGTAAGTCCACTAAGTGGTCGTGAACTGGTATAATCACCCTACGTAAGATGATTAAATAAAACCAAATTATGGATAAAAATCTCTAATAAATTATAATATATTTTTTTTAATATACAAATGACCAAAACATTTTTTTTTCTTAATGATTAGTACCTATTCATTGGGTACATAATGTGGGCTGCGTTTCTAAGACGAATAAAAAGTCACGGTGTAGGTATTTAGTAGTTGTGTTTACGGTTGGGTTTGTTCCCGGGAATAAACCCAACTTCGAGTAAATTTCCAATTTGGTGGGAAAAACCCGGGAATTTTCCCATTGGCTGGGAAAATACTCAAATGGTCACAGTTACTAGATTTTGCGTAGGTATAGCGAGAGACACCTTAACAAAATCGTTTGAATAACATTTAACAAGATTTCTATTAGGGTTATACCACGGTCATACACATATATCATACAATAAAAAATATATTTTTTTTTGTGATGAAGGAGTGCATTGTTTTTAAAAAAGTGACGTGTTGTAGTGGACAGGCGGCGGTCCCACACAATTACCACGCCATGGTAGTACATAGGTACTCGTGCGACTCGAAGTCGGGAAGTGTGATACTCGGTTCAGTCCGCGCAAGGTCCGCGTGGGTCCGCGCGTAGGTAATGTAGGTACATACAACAGCGAGTATGATTAAAATAACAATCAAAAGCATCTAAAAATATTTTTTTAGGTACAACTAGCCACTTGAGTATTTTCCCGCCGTTCGGGAATTTACCCGTATTTTTCCATTCTTTCCCGTATTTTCCCGTATTTTTTTTTTAGTTGTGTTGTTCATTTTCTCGTTCAAAAAGAAAGTCCGTAAGTAAATGATGCATCGTCAGTTAGAGGACTATGGAAAGTTGGTTCAAAATTTGATTTAGGCCCGGTTTCAATAAACAAAAACGAATCGTTTTGCTTACCAATGGTAGGTTTTTTTATTGCCAAACTGGGCATATAGATCATTTCATAAGCTAATTTTACCTGTGATAGCTACTTCCATATGGGAGGTCTGATATGCAAAGCTTTGAGGTCTTTGCTTCATTTTTAGTAAAGATATAAGAGTCTTAATTTTAACAAATCTTAACTGATACCGGTCGGTAAATTATTGAAACCGGGCCTTAGTTGTCCTGAACCTACCCAGAACCTAACAACTAACAAATGAAAGTAAATAAAAGAAAAAAGAATCCCTTCAACTGTGATTTTAAAATTAATTAAATTGGCTAACATTTTAATCAAAATTTATCCTTAAAATAATACCATTATAATCTAAAATAGTGTACCTACCCAACCTACTTATAGTAAGCTGTGCTAATGCGTTCTGTACCTACCTACTTGTGTGGCGACAAGCACAGCTACAAGTCTCGCTCGATCAAGTAAAATACAAATTGTGAGCGCGGTCATCCAATCTATACAATTCTACTTATATCTACACATATTCCGTATCTGTCGTCAACAAATCCATCTATCGTATTGCTAAACAACGCCATCTATTTATAGTGTTATCATGTAATGCATGGATTTTACAGTAAGACGATATTAGCGCTCCCGTGTCTTTTTTTGGCGACTTATATCATACTCAAAATTAAGCGCCATCTAGGTTTAATACGAAATTTCGGCAAAGTTCCGAGACACGCTCAAATGTCCCATACATTTGAGCGTGTCTCGGAACTTTGCCTGTCACTCTAGACACTTTACTCTATGATATATTTTAGGTTGTTAGTTAAGCTGATTGTGATTTGGAACGCACCCACAATGTCGTTCCATGTTCCTTTGAACGTTGTTCAAAACAACATATGTCCACAATGTTTTTTTTATATTTGAAACATTTCTGTTAGTCATTGGCTCGCGGTTAAAAATATAACAATGACATCAATTGTTATAATAGGAAGCGCGTCCCTCGCGAGAACCAACGGGTAGAACTAAATGGATTTTATCCACATTTTTAAAATGTACTTATAATAGGTATATCGAACGTTACTCATTTGATACGTCAAAATCGGCATAACCTATAAAACCTTTTAACTCAAATAAAAAAAAACTGCAGCTTTTTGTTAAAATATTTTTTAGAAATAGCATAACAGTTTATTAATCTACAGGAATTCAACAGTGGTTGTCATATACGTTACAAAAAAATGTAGGTCCAAGCATGTATGGAATCTCGCCATACTCCTTTCAGCTGTCTACATATTACGGTTCATGAGATACAGCCCACTGACAGACAGACGGACGGATAGCGGAGCCTTATTAATAGTGTCCCGTTTGGCACCCTTTTTTGGGTACGGAACCCTAAAAAGTAAAATAATTTTAACTTCTGTCAAGCAAGTTTCAGCATAAAATGAGTATTTTTTTTATTCCATGTTCCAATTCCAAATTTTGTTCTATCATTCAACATTCTGTATTACTGTGTGTTACGCTGGTTTGGTTTGGTTTTTTTCTTTCGTGGTTCCTTTGGTTTCGGTGCGCAAACGACACTTACAATGAATTGAACTTGCAATGAATAAACTTACTTTAGCTGAGAAATTACTTGAATATTTTTTTCATTCACTGCGTACTCAAAAGTTAAGTTTCGTACTATTTTTTAGGTGCTGTGCGTATTCTATCGTGAAGTCACTCTGGCAACGCTGCTAAAGTTAGCAGTTTGCAACACTGCTTTTCAGTAGTTTTACTTTTCAGTTTATTTTGTAAATGTTGAAGTTGTCTCGCATTGCGAAATCATTTAATAGCCCTTGGTACAGCGTTAGTACCAAAAGTTTCTTATTATTTTGTGATAATAAACTGAAAATGTCATTGGAGGCAGCTAAACAAGTGGCTGCGTACCGGGCAGTTGATGAATTTATAACAGACAATTGTATATTCGGGGTTGGCAGTGGTTCAACTGTGGTATACGCAGTGCAACGTCTCGCCGAACTAGTCGATGCAGATAAGTTGAAGGTGACCTGCATCCCGACTTCTTTTCAAGCCAAACAGTTGATTATTAAACATAACCTTACTCTGGGAGAGCTCGACACACACCCTATCATAGATGTGACTATTGACGGTGCAGATGAAGTTGACTCAAAAATGACCCTAATAAAGGGAGGAGGTGGTTGTTTGCTCCAAGAAAAAATTGTTGCATCTTGTTCTAAGAAGCTTATTGTTATAGCGGATTACACCAAAGATTCTATTAAATTAGGTGATAAGTACAAGAAAGGTATACCAATAGAGGTAATTCCCACGGCCTATGTTCCTATTAAAAATAAAGTTATTGATATGTTTGGTGGAGAAATTAAATTACGCAGTGCTATAGCAAAGGCAGGGCCTGTTGTCACAGATAATGGTAACTTCATTCTTGACTGGATATTTACTGATCAAGATTTAGACTGGGAAAAAGTAAGCACAGCCATTAAGATGATACCTGGAGTTGTAGAAACAGGTTTATTTGTGAAAATGTGTCATAAGGCTTATTTTGGACAGCCAGAGGGCACAGTAGTTGAAAGGATGCATTGATTATGATATCAGAAGATCTTGTCATAACTGTAGATCTGCCATTAATTTTAAGTTTTAAAGTTTTATACTATTTTCCAGTTTGAATAAAGTTTATTCTTTACAAAATGAACTATCTTTTATTCTGCTAGCTTAATGCACCAGAAACCATCACTGAAAGTTTTCTTTTTTTGGAAAGAACCAAATTAGGTATTTTACATATTTTATTATAAAGACAAGGAATTTAATGTTTTACTGATAATGATGGAAAAACTCAGAAGTGAACCAATACTTTCAATATAAATCATATAGAATACTATGTGCCATAACATTTATTAAAATTCTCTTTGCTATGTACAAAACTGCAGCATGTAAAGACAAAATTTGTGCAATAAATTGAAATCTTAACTTGGAAACTTGCTCTTAAAACTTAATCTAAATTAATATTACACATTAGGTGGGCATGTTGATTTGGAATGCATGATAATATATACCTACCATTGTATGTACTATCTATTTTATTATAGGTTTTTTTGGCAAGATAAGCAGGTACTGCTATCAGATATTTCTCTTCTATCAGATCTCCAAATAATTGTATCATATTTTGCTTAATGTTCTTAAAGTAATCAAACATGATGTGTTAATATAATAAACACACATGTGATAATTAAATTATTTTTAAATTATAACTCTTATAAATTAGATATTTTGGGATACACTCTCAACTGCTTACTACCACCTATATCAGGCATGCCTTTGATTAAATCATTCATAATTGTCACAAGATTTATGTTTTGAGATTCTTATTAGTAAAGACTAGTTTTCTTCATGATGCGTAGGAACTCCTCTTGATTAATTTCTCCATCACCATCTCTGTCTGCTTCATCAATCATTTCATGAAGTTCTTCATCTGTTAAATTTTCTCCTAGTTCTTTTGCCACCCGTTTGAGATTTTTGAAGGATATTTTACCTTAAACCAAAGTAATAGTTTTTATTTTTGTCTATAGGCATGTTTTTGAACACAGCCTCACCAAAGTTAGTAATAATGTGGCCAAACATGTTAAGCATACAAAGACTAGAATATTGGCTCTCAAATTAAGCTGCCAGAACACATTGGTAGGTAACAAACTATCAACAAGAGGGGTGTGGTAGCAATGAATGTGGGGCATTTGATGGATTAATTATTAGCATCACTCATAGGTCGTGGAATATATGCTCAATAGTCTTGTGTATAAAGAGAGCTACCACAGACGAACTATGCAAACTAGTTCTCAGATGCCTCGCTCCTCAGTTTGCTTGGGTAAGATCGACTTGTAATAGCGAGAGCGAGGCACCACCCGAGCTAGTCATGTTACTATGCACTTGTATTAGTCGATTATTCATAATTATCACAAATAACATACAAACTTTCACATTTATAATAATTATATTATGATTGCAGTTTTATACAGCATATATATATATATATAGCAAAATCATTATAAAATCCTATATTAGGACCTGCATTAGGTAAGTAAAGCATGGATGAGTGAGGGATGAACTTTCGACAAAAATTATACAAGCCTGTATTTGTAAATAAATTGCAATAGATAGATTAGTGAAGAATGATAATATTAATATGGTGCGAGTGAATATGTAATATTTACAGAAGAGTGTTTCATATAAACCTACCAGTTTCATCATCATCAAAAAGTTTAAATGCTTTCATGATCTCCTCTTTTGTATCCTTTTCTGCCATTTTTACTGTCATCAAATCAAGGAAATCTTCAAATGATACTTTACTATCACCTCTATCAATTTCTACAATCATCTTTTTAATTTCTTCTTTTCTTGGTTCAAAGCCAAGAGCCCGAATTGCCACTTTTAATTCTTTGGCATCTATTTTACCTGTGTTTTCTGTATCAAATAAATCAAATGCTTCTTTTATATCGCGCCTTTGTTCTTCAGATAATTCAAATTTGGGACCTGACTTTTTACGAACTCCACCTGTTGGAGCATTGCTGGTTGTTTTTTTCTGGGTCACAGCTGTTGCCTGGAACCAAAATATATATTTTTTTTTTCAACTTACCAAACACCTCGAATATATTGTTCCATTATAAAACCATGACTGGTAGGTTTATTGTGTTATTAGTCCCTAAACAAAATAATCAATAAGTAATATAACCAATCAAACGAACGAGCTCGCTACATTAATTTACGCACCATTTCGGTACCTCGTTCAACTTCAAAAATGTTTGGCGAAAAAGCGAAAACCCTAAGTAAGAATTAAAACTATAATGAACTGATCATTTCTTTCTCTTCTCGGCTCTATAATTCCTGATTCCTGGTAGATTATGCCAGAATTATCGAACAAACTTAATATTTCTTCCAATATTTCAATCGGTAATTTTAACCATTGTTTGTTTGACAATTGATTGACATTTGTGTTTTTTCTTGTTAATATGTTCATGGATACAAGTCCTTCAGTCGCATACATTTTATTTATAATATCACTTTCATAATTATAGTCCGCACATTTACTTCCACATTGTCCGCATGATCAGTTGCCGTCCAGCTTTGAGTATACATAACCGTCCAGTCATGTTTTAGTAAAATGGTGGTCATTGTACTAAAACTTATCACGGACTTTTTGAAACAACTTGTAAAGTCACGATACACATAATTCATTTCATTTCACTTCACTGGTGCACATGGATTGATCTTTATTGGATAAAATACCACCGATAATATTCAATAAAACTCAAAATACACGAATTTATGAAAATAAAAATGAAAATGCAATGTCACTCTAAAAGTTCCCGCCAAAAAGTCCATGGATGGATGGTGTTTTTTTTTTTTTTTTTTTGTAAATTTGTTCTTGACCATGGATACTAAGTCCTTCAGTTGCATACATTTTATTTATAATATCACTATAATATAGTCCGCACATTCACTTTCACATAGTCTGCATGTTCAGTCACCGTCCAGTCATGTTTTAGTAAAATGGTGGTCATTGTACTAAAACTTATCACGGACTTTTTGAGACAACTTGTAAAGTCACGATACACATATTCATTTCATTTCACTTCACTGGTGGACATGAATTGATCTTTATTGGATAAAATACCACCGATAATATTCAATAAAACTCAAAATACACGAATTTATGAAAATAAAAATGAAAATGCAATGTCACTCTAAAAGTTCCCGCCAAAAAGTCCATGGATGGATGGTTGGTTGCAGCGTTGCCAGAGTGACTTCACAATAATATACGCACAGCACCTAAAAATAGTACGAAACTTAAATTTTGAGTACGCAGTGAGTAAAAAAATATTCAAGTACTAATTTCTAATTTAAAATACGTTTTTTACTGTATTTTTTAAGTGCTGTTTGCGCACTGTACCTGAAGGAACCACGAAAGAACAAAACTACACCAGCGAAACCACAACAGTAACACAGAATCATGACTTTTTGGCGGGAACTTGCAGATTGACGTTGCGTTTTCATTTTTATTTTCATAAATTCGTGTATTTTGAGTTTTATAGCATATTATCTGTGGTATTTTATCCAAAAAGATCAATCCATGTGCACAAGTGAAGTGAAATGAATTACGAGGATTATGACTTTTCAAGTTGTCTCAAAAAGTCCGTGAAGAGTTTTAGAACATTGACCACTATTGTAATACAACATGACTTTTATGGACGGTGACTGACTGAAGACTAGTGTTGATTGCCTCGCACGTGTGCTAGCACGATTGTAGCTGCACACTTTTTCTGTAAGAGTACCTCACTCATTATGTTGAAATGTGCTACCACAATTTCGATGTCTCGCGAGGCGGGACGTGACTCGTGAGGGTGCGCGAGCAACTCCTCGTAATCGTAGTGTATCTTTGGTCTGACTGCACGGACACATAGTTAAGCTCGCGAGTCGCATCAATATTTTTAAAATTTAAACGATAAACAGCTAAAATATTATTCCTATATTTACATGGTAATTAAATGGTGAGTTTATCGAAATCGTATGTTGTGCTGTGAATGCAACTCGTAACGAGTGCGTGTTACTGTATGTATGTGCATCTTGTATTCTCGCACACATAGCACACAGGTGACACAGTACGAGCGGCAGCCTCGCTCGGGCCTCGCCTCAATCGTGGTAGCACACTGTGCTGCCACAGTTTATAAAAAACAGCCTCGCACAGTTCTCTTTTTTAAAAGGTGTTCTACCCAAGACTACTGAAGACTGTGAAAGTGATAATTATTGTGAGTGGAAATTATAATATAACTCGACGCTGGCAAACATATGACCTAATTTAGATTTTGTTGCCAAAATTAAAATTAAGAAGAATGATAAAACAAAACTTGGAATTGGAACATAGAATAAAAAAAACAAACCGGGGTCGCTAGTGCTAATTTTATGCTAGAACTTGCTTGACAGAAATTAAAATTATTTAACGTTTTATTTTGATTTTTTTTTTGTTTTTGGCTTGACAGTAAAATAGTAAGCAAATCGACGGGAGAGTACCTGAGAACGCTACCTAACGAAATAGTACGCAATGCGTACTAGTGCGTAACCTAATTGCAACGCTGGTTGGTTGTCTCCTTTTTAGGCACAGGGTACTAGCACATACAGCCTTGCTTTATTTGAAATTATTGTCTGATATCGTAGTCAAATCAAAAACAATCACCGTCCGTGAATTTAATAATATAATGCACTTATTTTATTTAAAAAAATCACATTCATTTCAGTTTAATAGTGCACGGATCTGTATTGGATAAAATCATAGACTAGATATTTTCGCTACGCTACAAAATCTTTGAGCAAACACGTCAATATTTAATCAATCTCAAAATATACTCGATTTTATGAAAATAAAAGTAATCGTAACGACACTGCAAGTTCCCGCCATAAACCGATAGGTACACCTTACCCATTATGTGTATCATAAAAAATGAATAAAAACTAATTTTAAATCAATTTCGAGGGTCTGTTTGAATCCAAGAAAAAAGTTAATTAAAACGACGTTTTTTTATGCGGAACATGAGTGTCTTTCACATTATGTCATCAAAGGTGTTGGTGAAGCATCAATGCCTTATTTTGTTGTATTTTGCCAAAAAATACGTAGATTCTACTGTATTCATTTTCAATCTTCGAATCGATTGATGCGACCTCTCTGTTCTTAATATTTGCTTAATATTATGTGGAAAAGTCAAACGTTCTACTGATGAATTCGAGTTGCCTAAGGCCGCTGATAGATGGCGCTAGTAGTATCGAATTGGAGGAAAGAATAGGCTCGTCTAGGAAGTTGGGCTTCGTATTGGTTGATGGCGATGTCTCCTCCAAAACCGCGTTAAATGGTTTGGTCGACTTTTACGTCGCTCCGATAAAATTGATTCTTAAAATCCTGATACCTACCAATATGCATAAATAATTCCTTACGAGTGCTCCAATAAGGGAGATTGTTGTTCGGGATTATTAATAATGCGTGAAGAAACCACCTGGACTTCGATGCTGAGAGATTCTGATCGTCGGCCAGCGAAGACTCCTGCCCGAGACGTCGTCTACTGTTATACCTCTTGAAGGGTTGCAGGTGTTCTTGGAGGATTCAAAGGTACGTGGGCCTTATTTCAGTCTCTGCATTGTGAGGATATTTGGTGCTAAAGGGTGTATCAATCGAGATTTCATTAGGTCAGCCATATTGCTTACAAATAGGTATTGACCAAATTACCGCGTTATATATATTTAATAACTGTACGTATAGACTTTCGGGTGTTGGCTATTTACACGCCACATACCCATTTACCAGACTAGAATAACTAAATAGACAAACTAAATAGAAAAACTGAATACACTTTTTGGCGGGAACTTGTAGAGTTACGTTGCGTTTTCGTCTTTATTTTCATAATCTGCGGGGTTATTTTAAAACGGTCGGATTCGGAATCGGGAGCGGAATCGGAAACTTCCGAGATGAGTTTCCGACATGATAAAATAATAATAAAAATATGTATTTGCACATTAAAATACAATCAAAACTATAAGAACATCAATATTTATTTAACATAGTATGATAATAGTACAATTTAAGTTTTACAAATAAAACCTAAACTAAAATAAATATATTCCGGATGCGCCCATTGCTATTTTAATTTCCGAATTCGAATAGTTTGACGTTTCTCGACGGAAACATCAATCCAATTCATCTAAAAGTTTCCGATAGCTTTTAGCTGGCGGAATTCTTTCCGAATTTTATTTAATGTTCGTTTTTGACCATTATTTAATACAAATGCATTATTTAAACATATATAAAGGTTAGTTGGTACTAAACGGAGTGTGTTTGCCCCTATTTTTAGGTAAATAATGAATTAGAAAGGTCGGCGGTAAAAGTAATAATAGCTACATACTCAAACTTCGTAGGAACTAAAACATATTGGTCACTCAATACCGTTACTCAAGTTGGATGCTAGATTCACTACCACTAAAAAATCTACGTAATCATAAAATATTTGTTTTATTATATTCTCCATGAATGTACTGAAAAAAAAAAACTTTGACATAGAGGGCTTTTTGGCGGGAACTTGCAAAAGTGACGTTGCGTTTTCGTTTTATTTTCAAAAATTCGTGTATTTTGAGTTTTATTGCATATTATCTGTGGTGTTTTATCCTATAAAGATCAATCCTCGCGCACCAATGAAGGGAAATTAAATGAATTATGTGTATCGTGACTTCAAGTTGTCTCAAAAAGTCCGTGAGAAGTTTTAGTTTATTGACCACTATTTTAGTAACACATGACGTTTATAGACTGTGACTGACAGTGCGTACTATTATGATAGTGATTTATTTTGTGACTAGAACTTAGGTATAACCATGAACGTAATATACAAACAGGATTGAACTCTCCAAAAATGTTATCATACAAAAATAAACCATAAGTCATGCACATTAGGGTTTACTTTTGTTAGTTATCTTAGCCGAGGCAATACGAGCCGAGAGAGATAGCCCGAACCGAGGCCGTTTGTCCCTTTTCCTCAATTGCCAAAAGATAAAAATGTTAAAGATGGTAGAAAATATTTCACCACAACAAGTAAAATATATTACGTATAAATATTTTTTTGCTATTAAACTAGTTTTAAATCATTTTATTTTGTAGGTTTTCATCTGTACATAATAATAAATAATTGTATTTAATAAAATAATCAAAATAATATGATTGTTTGGTAGCTATCATAAAATTATTCTGGTAGCACTGAAATCTGACATCAATGGTGTCATGGCGACATGGCGACTTTTTCTGTTGTTTTGTGGAAACGCATAACGCATTTTAAGTTTTACCTACGGTTTTTTATACTTTTTATCGTGAAAATGGTGAAAATGTTTTGTATCAAGACATGTAAAAGTGAATCATATGCTGGTTGTGGGATTTCATTTCAGAAGTAAGGAATAACGATGATTTTATTTACTAACAATGGTGAGTCATAAGTAGTTTGACCATGGTTTATTAAAAAAAATGTAGACGTAAGACACTAAAGTTAGTGTAATTCTGTTTAAAACTAAATATAATTCGTATAATGTTTATTGTGTTGTAATGTGTACCTATTGTACAAATTATTTGTACCTATGTATCGCATAATTGAAATAGCATTATTTTTATGTTTGTTACAGCTTTCCATCGAAAGAAGAAATGAAGCAAAAATGCAATTTTGATGCGATTAAAACGAATGTTTTCCACAAGATTGAAACAATCTGATTAATCCAATGCATAACAGATGAAGAACCGCACGAACTGCAACTAGTAAAAGCATTGACTAATAATTCGTACCTATTCACCACGCGAAATGTAATGCATTCAGAAACTTAGGCAGTGAGAGTGGATTTTAGCAGAAACTAAATAAAACGATTTTGTTTAGCCGTGTTTAATTTTAATAAATACCTACTTTGTCAAGCACATTGAGTTTTATTTCCCTTTGCTTTATTTTAATTCTCAAATAACAGCTCTGTAGAGCAAACTGAAAAAAGAGCAAGGGGAAAAGCCATGGTACCGGAACGAAATTCTGCATGCACCCTTGCCTATTCATACGTAATATTTGATGATTCGACACAGAACGTAACTCAAAAATCAATCATAACTTTTCTCAAAAACATGGGTATACACGGCTACACATCAAGCTATACATTTCCAGTATAAACTGATCTCGCATTGTATAGGATTTCCGTACAATGAGAGGTCAGCTAATATTGGAAATTTATATCTTGATTAACCGTGCGTACACGATTTAACACCCACATAGAACATAACAATGTTCAGTTTCAAATAATGGGTTTTCGTGAAAAAGTATCTCGATATCTATAGTTTTTCATCATGGTTTTATCTCTTCTTTTTTCCATAAATTATTATTTCACTATTTTAAGTAACATAATGTTAATATTTTTGTAATACAAACAATAATTTGAAATCACCTAGTGTCAAAACGCCACAAACAGACAAAATTGGAGGAACTTTGCAATGCAGCGGTTGTGCGCGAAAGGGACTAACCATGACCACGACTACTCTGCCAAGAATGCACGACTAGGAAGAAGAAGTGTCAACCGGACACAAATTATCTCTCAAATCCCACTTTCCTGTTTGTTATAAAAATGTTTGGTCACCCTATTAGAATGGGATAAACAGCCTCGGTATGCATTATCTCTCTCTGCTCGCGTTTTTGGCCCAAGAGCTCAATCCTGTTTGTATATTACATCCATGGGTATAACTCAAATATGATTAGGCTGTATGGCTCAAACCTTTGCCTGACTTTTTCAAATATTATAAACAACAATTACTTTGACCTATCAGCTTAGATTCAGGATTTTTGGAGTGCGTTTACAAAGTTTGTTTTCAATAATGGTAGGAAATGGTAAACCTAAACTAAAATAAAAGTAAAATCGAAATGATTACGGATTTTCATTGTTGAAAGGCCTCATTTAAACACATATCAAATGCATAAAGACAGATACTTGTTATTTTTTATATTTTAGATTAAGGTCTACATTGTGTTGTACTAGAAAAAATGGTTTTCTAGTTTTATCGAACTTCGGAAACTGACTGATAGGCCTAATCTTCAATCTACGCCTATCAGTCAGTTTCCGAAGTTCGATAAAACTAGAAAACCATTTTTTTATGTTTATACATACATATAACACAATGTAGACCTTAATCTAAAATATAAAAAATAACAAGTATCTGTCTTTATGCATTTGATATGTGTTTAAATGAGGCCTTTCAACAATGAAAATCCGTAATCATTTCGATTTTACTTTTATTTTAGTTTAGGTTTACCATTTCCTACCATTATTGAAAACAAACTTTGTAAACGCACTCCAACTTTCCGCGATCGGAACTTCATCGGATAAAGGTTTCCGATTCCGCTCCCGATTCCGAATCCGACCGTTTTAAAATAACCCCGCTGGTGTATTTTGAGTTTTATTGCATATTATCGGTGGTATTTTATCCAATAAAGATCAATCAATGAATTATGTGTATCGTGACTTTTCAAGTTTTCTTAAAGTTCGTAAACTGCCGTTAAGAGTTTTAGTATAAAGAACACCATTGTAGTAAAACATGATTTTTATGGTAGTTGACTAACTGAGGACTATATGTGAAAGTGATTTATTGTGATGTGACTGGAAATTATAATATAACTTGGCACTGGCAGAAATAAGTCCTAATTTGGATTTGGTTGCCAAACTTAAAACTAAGGAGGAAAGTTGTAATAATAACGCGAATAAGGGACGCGCGACACTCGGACAAAAGTACAGAATAATTTAATTAGTACAAGTTGTACGTAGTATTTATATACTCTGAGGTACAAGTAACACACAGACATAAAACAGGGTGTTGTTTTGGTCGGCGACAAGCGACCCAGGAGCGGTAGTACAAAATATATATTCCCCAAAAATGGACTTAATTCCATTAAATACTGTAAATATGTTGAGAAATACCTTATTCAATTTGAAATAAAATTACCGCAAAGTATGGTTACCAGGCACGTGCATAGACTAGAGCTAGGCGCAAGCCGCCATCGTCCCACCCTTTACTCCCTCGTACTCCCGTTGAGTATTATGTCTACACTTTAGCTTATTACTTTTTTTTTTTTTTTTTTTTATTATTAAAAAAAAATAAAGTATTTTTTTTATATTTTTTTTAGAACCAGTATCATGTGTATTATCGACCCTGAGTCGCTCGTCGCTGACCAAAACAACGCCTGTATAATAAGCAAGTAACAAAAGTTTAATTTGGCTCATCGCTGGCCTTAGCGCTTTGGGGTTATGAGCAGCCTAGATGTTTTTTGTTTTGTTTATGGCCGGAACCCTATTAGTGTGAGCTTGGCTCACTTTTGACCGGTTATTATTATTTTAAACAGTTTTCATTTTTAGGGTGACACCACGATTTCCACCCCGGTTGTCACCCATGGTAGCTACTTACACCGTACCGTTTTGTTCCGAAAAAACAGGTGGAAATACGTTTCCGAAAGACAAAACTCGACTAAAACGGTGGTTGGTAGCGATTGGCAGGTATGTCTGCCATATTTAATCAGGAATGGCGCAATTTTACAACAATCATGAATAATTTGTGAAAATCCGCGACGAATAGCTCGCAAATAGTATACGTTGTAACATTTAACTTTAATTTTAAAAACCCACAAGGGTTAGCCCTCATTACAATGATAAATTAAGAAATACCTTTTGACATTTAAGAATGTCAATGCTATACCTCTGAAACAGGTAGAACATTGACATTCAGGAGGTCGCTCAAATAGCAACTCGGCTGGGGATGTACCTTACAGAGTACCGCAGACAAGTAACTTTATGTTGTGTTCCTGCGCGTAAGGTTGCCAGAGCTCATTGGGAAGGATCGGTAACGCGTGTGCGTGATGCTTCGTGTTGCAAGCGTTCATATATCTACGGTAACTGCTTACCATCACGCGGGCCGTATGCTTGTTTACGGACTTCGTAGTATAAAAAAGCAATAATAATCTTATTGCGTCAAAATAAGGTTTATCTGTTAAATCTATGGTTAATTTGACGGGCCAGTTGGCGCAGTTGGTTAAGGTTCACCTTACGCGCCGCAGGTCGTGGGTTCGATTCCCACACAGGACATGCATTTGTGTGCATGAACATGTCTGTATGTCCTGAGTCTGGGTGTAATTATGTATATTAAGTATGTATTTACAAACAAAAAAGTAGTTTATGTATTATATCAGTTATCTGGTTTCCATAGTACAAGCTCTGCTTAGTTTGGGATCAGATGACCGTGTGTGAGGAATGTCCCAGGATATTATTATTATTATTATTATTATTAATTACATAAGGACTACTTTTCTTTGTATTTTTAAACATCAAAATGTATTTCTTAGAATTGATGGACTGTAATGGACCATGAAATAATAAAGTGGAAAAGAGAAAAATGATAAAGACATACATAATATAAGTTTATTAATTTTGTTCAGTAGGGGGACATTTATTTGACTTAATTTAATTACTTTACAAGTATTTATGGTGCAGATGGTAGAGTTCCGAATGACTTCATGAGATGGTAGCAGTGTGGTAATCGACTGCGGTGGCCAATCTTCTGTAGTGTGGCGGCGGCCTGCGCGAGCATGCCCGCGCGCTCGCCCGGCGCGGCGAGCACGGCGGCCGGCAGGTGCTTGCACGCCATGTACAGCGCCACCGCTCGCTCGCCGTCACCGCCGCCGCCTTCTAATGCGCGTTCTGTACCATACAACACTTACATTTACTACATACTTATTACTAGTGCCCCACAGGGCTGTAGATCTCGCGAGTCTGGATAATTATGAAATTCGTCGATTCAGTTTTAAGAAAATTTTCAAAATGGCTCTACCTGCTCACAAAATTGTAACAACCTGTAGAGAACAGCTGGCCATCCGCCGGACACCGAACAGACATGCGAAGCATTTTAGCTCAAGCTAACACGGAGACGCTTCACACTCGCTTGGTAAATTATTTTAAGTACCTAATCATTACACCAGTACAGTAGTACCCAACAGATAAGGCACGTCGTGAATCTTCGGTGGCACAGAAAAGAAAGTATGGCCCCGAAGATTAACGAAAGAATGCTGCAAACTTACAATCAACTTTTGATCACTATTATAAGGTTCATAATACAGTGTAGCCGTTAGTTCCGTCTCACTCGCAAGTCACGCCCCTCCGCTAACATGGCGGCAACTGCCGACCAATAGCATTTCCCGTGCTTTGCAAAAGTATCTTCTGCGCAGGTACATCGGTAAGCCATATCAGTTGGGTACTACTGTACACCACATCAGTGCTTACAGGCAGGGCCATCATCACTGACTCTGAATTCCGAGTCTGTCGCTACTTTGCCAAATACTAAAAGAATTAAATAGTGAATACGACAACAATTCAGCAGTCGATTATACCTTTCCCGCATATGATGGATGCTCGGTTGAAGCGCGGGCGCAGACTGCCGTCCAGCAGCTGCTGCGTGCGGCGCGGCGCCGCGCCCGCCATCATGCGGCACACCGCCGAGTGCAGGAACACACGAGACGTCACCCACTGAAACATACATACAATGAGGATCATTCACGTTTTTTGTTGAGTATGCAGATTAGTAGCGGTATGAAATCCAATAAATTCTGTGAAGAAAATATTTGAATCGGATCAAAAATGTCGAAGTTACTGCGATTTTGGTGCAAGAATCTCGAAAACACTCCCTCTCGCTTGTACATTAGCGATGACGTCACGATGCAAGACCGCGCAACTCTGGAAATTTTGTCAGTCTGTTTGTAACCTTTTCACGGCTTAACCACTGGGCGGATTTAAATGAAATTTCTTTTTCTAGTTTTCCCAACTGAACGGATAGGAACGTAAACACGATACAGACCGGCAGTGTCTGCGAGAGTCGCCTGAGGGAATGCAGGTCTCGTTGGAAGGCGCGCAGGTGAGCGTGCGGAGCGGGGGCGGCCCCCACGCCGGCCCCCGCCCCCGACACGTGCTCCCACACGCCCGCGCGGACCTCCAGCACCCAGTCGCAGCACAGCACCTGCATTAACTGATAAACACCAACACCACTGTTACATTACAAAACTGTGTTTTTCCTTCCACCTTACAGAATAACGCAATAACAATGTTTTGTTCCTACGTGTTAGCAAGGTTGCCAGAGCTTATTTGGAGGAGGGGATGGGATCTAGTGAGTGTAACCAGCGAAGGGAGGACTGGCTAGCATTAAATCTGTATGGAATAAATAACTAAGTGACAGATAATATTACACCTTGTGTCTTATATATTATAGTGATATCTAGCGCACTTGGCTGCGGTTCTCCTTAAGCACCACTACTGTCTTTAAGGCGCATCACCGATCGGTAACGCGTGAATGCCCCGGGTGTTACAAGTGTTCCTTGTGATGTAACACCCGCGGCATCACAATAGGGCTACGGTTACCGCTTACCACCACCAGGTGGGCCGAATACTTGTTTACCAACTTAGTCGTAATAAAAATACAAATTTCCGTCAACATTAATTTTAGTTTGAGTACTCATGTCCGTGTCGAAAAAGCATCTTATTAACTCCATATTAATTTTTTCATTAACAATCTGATCTGATGATGGGAAAATTCTTATATTCGGTGGATAGAATTCTTCAATGTAAGAAAAATCTCATTTGGATTCATTAGATTAGTTAGACTAAATAAGTGCTAGTGTCTCATAATGGAGCTGGAAAGTGAATACAGGAGCTTTTCAATGGTCAACAACATCAAACTTAAAACTAGTGCATTAAGTAAAGAAATAATACAAACATTGAAACATGCATAAACCAATCTTCTAAATGATGAATGTTACTAATTCGAGATTTGCTTTGTAGTAATATTGCACAAACTATGGAAAACAAGTGCAATGCAACTACAATGCACTCCCGTAAAAGTCTTCAATCTTCACGAGTCTTCATAACAAACATGTTCACTAAAAACTATTTCACAATCTGCTAAATAAATAAAGTGCAAACAAAATATAACAAAGCAAATTCATACACAAAAAAACCTTCAGGCATGAAATTAAATTTAATATTTCATGCAAGTCTCCTGCCTATGCAAGTGGTTTTTACGATATTTTATTTAGTTTCACCTGTCCCAATGTATCTGTCTGTAATCAAATCTTGCAAGTTAAATTTTGACCCACTTCCCGGTTTTCGATTGAGTTGAAATTTTGCATGCATATGTATATCGGATGACAATGCAATATTATTATGACATGGAGCTGGAAGGTGGCCATGGGAACTCTGTTATAAAACGACGCAACCGCATCGAGTTTGGCCTCGTTTATATCGTCTTGACAAGGATTGGTTCTAATATTTGATGATTAAGACGGGGACTAAGCTCAATTTCACAAAAATGGGTTTCTTTGAGACGCGAGTATGACGCAACCCAATGAAAATACCTCACACAAAAAATAATGTGGACAGACAAGGGGCTGAAGAAAAATGTTAACCGAATAGAATATTGAAAAGTGCTTTGTATTCCCCACAAAAAAATCGTAAACTAGTGCATAAAAATAAACTTTGGCGTCGTAATTCTCTGTATTTTCAGCGACAACAACTATTTTTTTTTTGAGAATATGTTAGATACTGCATTATATTGAAATGTTAACCGGATAATTATTAAATTTAATGAGTATTTTCTGTATAATCTAAAGAAAACGCAAAAATAAATATCCAAGCGGCAACTAGTCATATTGTCAACACAAATATGATTTACAATTTTCAACCCTATTCCACGCTGTCTAAATGTAGCAATAGCTTACGCGGTTGTTCTTTAGTCGTCGGGCAACGCTCGACCTGCATGGTTGGTACCGGACGCTTTGTGTCGATTTTTTTTATAAGCATTTGAGTATTGCTCTATACAGATAGCAATAGAACACATATTCGTATGCCCTGAGTGCAAGCGTCCTTGGTCGAACGTCTTGGCGATAGCCGCATAACCATAGTATACATACAACAAAAACAAACATGAAGATAAATCAACTAATCCCAAGAATCTTATATCTATGGATATTTCATTACCTTATTATATCTGAAGACGAAAAATTTCACCTTTATTACGTCACACATACATTCTTTTTCAGTGACAACCATTGAATTATTACGCTATTCAATGGTGACAACGTTGTTAGCTATTTCAAGACAAACTTGGGACATATACATTTTATTATGTAGTTAGTTGACTTTCTACCACCTACTACTTTTAATTATATAGTCAACACAAATATGATTTACAATCTTCAACCCGTATTTTTGCGATTTGGAGTGGACAAACCCAAAAGTTAAAATTAGAAGTCATTGAAAGGGATGACAATTTCTGGAATCATAAAATGAAACATGAGTTGGTTCGATTTTATATGAACTGCCTTCTCCCAGACATACACGTGGCATGCCTATACACGATGGTATTGTATCAGTAATGCAAAGCAGTTTACTATTCGGGCAGATAATAAAATTCAGTCAAGATTTCTAGATTTTTCTGAATTTAATACATCAGTAGCACGGAATCTTTGCCAAGCGCTTATCTCCTAAAAGCAGTGTTTCTCATTAATGTTTTTAGGCTCGTTGATGCGCTTGTAGTGTACCTAACTTGATTAGCCGTTCTTAATCGATCGACAAAGATAAGCAATTGCTGATGTGGACGGTATCCGGATGGGTGACCGTCTAGTGGTATTTCAACTCGAGCATTTTCCGTGCTTTAGGAGGCACGTTCTCGTAGAATCGAGGTTCTTTTTTATGCATGCGGTCTACCTTCCGTTCCGTCTTTGCACGCTCCATATTCACGGTCGCCAGATCTCGTAGAATCGAGGTTCTTTTTTATGCGTGCGGTCTACCTATGGTCTCATCTGAAGACTTTAAAGAAAACTCATAGGTAGAGGGTTGAAGGAAATTTACTAATTAATTACTATTACAAAAAATTATGTACAAAATGACGTGGAAAAATCGATAGAGTGACAAAACAAAAAGCTTTGTCAAATAAAGTTTAAATTATTATTTTTCTGTATGGTATGAAACCTCTACACACGTAAAGCCGTTGTTCTCGGCTATCACTAAATTGTGTAAGTCGTTATGCTAGTTGGAGATCTCTTAGGCGGCTTGGAAACTCCAACGAAGTTGAACACTAGCCTATCTCCACCAATTTGCAGTGGCCATGCATGGTGGAATATCTGTCCATTCTTTTCAGTAGTATTCCTGTTACCTTTATTCTTATTTCACTCAGCAGTGATTATGTGCTGATGATGATGATGTTTGTTATGATTACTTCTGAATAGAGATTTAATGGTACTCTACGAAATGTCAATACGCTATACACGTTGATATCTCTAATATGTATGTATGTACTATCAATCTTCCCCATACCGTCATATTATGTAAAAAAAAACATCACAGAAAATTACCAAGAACTTATTAAAATATTATATTTCCTTGCCATTTAACGTTAAATGTATCTGTTTACACCAAAATCCTAAGGTTAAATTACACCCGAAGGTGAGGATTATTTTTACCAATGATTGTCCGAAACGTGTCTTCAGACGTCGAGCACAAACCGCTGGCTGAAAGCGGCCGTGATTCTGTAAAGCTTGCTAAGATAGTACAATACAAGTTCTCATAGAATTACGTAAACGCGATAGTTACGTCAATTCTTTGCAAACTTTACACTCGGGGTACTGATGCCTACGTATGTGTGTATCGGCGAAGATTTGGCTGCGTTCAGTAAAAAATATATAACGGTTGTATCAATGTCCCCCTATTCCCTCTAATGGGAAATTAAATTTAAAGTCGCGGCAACTCACATACATAAAATATGGCAGCTTTAAAACTTGATTATATCATGGATTATTAGTAATCCTATCTCTTCGGTAGGTATGTAAAAAGGAGAATGACCATTTTCTAAGGGGAATTCCACTTCGAAAATGTTTGTGTCACAATGATTTATTTTTTATTTTGTAGAAAAAATACTATATTTTCATAATCAGTAAACAGTTTTAATTTTCTGACCCGGGTTTAAGAGCTTTTTTCTTTTTTCTGATGCAGAATTTAAGATTATAAAATGCAAAAAATGGCTATTTACATAGTTTGTTTTAGTAATTCAATGGTTTAGAATTAGTAAGTCGGTAATCTTAAGGTTTTTTAATGGAGGCCACTAAAAAATACAATTTGTGTTTATTGTGATGTTTTGCAAAAGATTAAACGTAGGTATGCTAGACTTTTTGGCGGGATCTTGCAAAGTCACATAGCGTCTTCGTTTTATTTCCATAAATTCCTGTAATTTCAGGTTAATGCATATTATCAGTGGTGTTTTATCCAATAAAGATCAATCTATGTGCACACAAGTTCAGTGAAATTAATTATGTATATTGTGACTTTTCAAGTTATCTCAAAAGGTCCGTGAGAAGTTTTAGTACAATGACAACTATTTTACTAAAATATATCTGTTACGGACGGTGACTGATAGTGCGGACTATATGAAAATGATTTATTTAGTGACCAGAACTAAAATATAACTTGACACTGGCAAAAATAAGTCCTCATAAAAAAGATTTGGTAGCCAAACTTACCTATTCAAAATATAACTCGACACTGGCAAAAATAAGTCCTCGTAAAAAAGATTTGGTTGCCAAACTTACCTATTTATAATATAACTCGACACTGGCAAAAATGAGTCCTCATAAAAAAGATTCGGTTGCCAAACTTACCTATTTATAATATAACATGACAGTAGCAAAAATAAGTACTCATAAAATGGATTTGGTTGCCAAACTTAAAATTAAGAAGATTTTATTTTTCGTAAAATAAATTAATACTTTTAAGAAATTATTTTATGTTACTTGTTACTTTTTATAACTATACTATTATCGTAATAGGTTCTTACATTACATTCTGTTTGGAAAATAATCATTGTCATCAAACACAATTATAAATAAAATGAGTATTTGGCATTTCTGCTACCTTTAACCGACGAATATTATCTAATATCACTCTCGTAATTTCGTTTCATCATTACTAGCGTTATTCATCAGAAAAAG